>JASPKZ010002691.1:0-1310000 GCA_030220185.1 Diploptera punctata | reverse complement strand
TATTATTATTATTATTATTATTATTATTATTATTATTATGCATTACAGGGACTCTTGTTGTCCCAATTCTTTAAAAAAAGTTAAACTGAAAATATACAGGGTGTTACCGAAATGAGTGCAGATTTTTCGTGTAGTGGTAGGGAACATCCATACAAAGTATTTTAACACAATGAATCTTGGGTCGGAAATTCATTGTTATTTTATTTATTTAGCCTGGTGGAGTTAAGGTCATGTGGCCTTCTCTTCCACTCACCAGGACAAACATATATTACATCAGAATATAACAATCACAATTAACTCTAATATTAAATACTAAATGAAGATTTGATCAATAAGATAATATCTAATATATTACGATCTATAATACAACCATGTGTCCACCGCTGTGTTCTCGCGGTAGCGTGCTACCTTGTCACGCAGCGGGCCCGGGTTCGGTCCCCGGTCGGGACAGGCCCTGGGTGAGGTTTTTTCGGTGTTATTCCTCACCTTAAGACAAATGTCAGAAAACTTAGAGCCCAACTGTCCCCGAAAATCATCCTGTCATCATCATCATCCTTATCATCATCATCCTTCACCGGTGTGGAAAGCAACAGGAAGCTACCACACCTACAATTCCCTAGTAAAGCTGCAAAGCATAGCATGAAAATGCTATGATTGCAGTGAAAGACCTGCCCTCGGGCAGAATTACTATAGATGGATGGATACAACCATATTAATGATAGTTAAAATTAAGACTAAAACTAATAATAAAATGCATTCAAGAAGATAAATTAAATTGTTGGAACACTGTCCCTGTCTAATGTATATAAAAAACAAAGAAAAATAATGAGATATAGAAAACTAATTTTACGATTATACAATATTTAAGCAAATGAAAATTATTTGTTAATCTTAATATTATTTTCATAAATAATTCAATGTTTTAATTGTTAAAAGATTACTATCAGTGAGGTACATAAGTTAGTTTTTGGGTCTACAGAGTAAAAACGCATTTAAAATTGTTGTTTACGAAAAAATGTTGTTTATTACAGTGTTGGCAAGAGAAATAAAAGCTAGTACATGACCGTAAAACACTCGAGTCTGCCGTGCACCTGTTTGTACGATAAGCGTGTGTACGTACTTAGGTTGTTTGTTTACTTTCTCGTCTCCTTTCCCTTAACATGGCTGGTAGTAAGCAAACAAATGAAGGGAGGAATGACAACTCTTACATATTTTGCCTTCAATTAATCGGCTTGTTGAGTAGGAATAAGTAAACTAACGTAGTAAATATGCTAACCACCTATTCCAATTTAATCATTGTTTCGATCCAAATTTTGAAATTTTACATATTTGTGATAAGGGTAAGAAGTTAGATCTTTTGGAGGCTGTAGAAATTAATAAGTTTAAAAGTAGTAAAAAACTGTTAAATTCTCAACTTGATTTGAATGAATCCCCTTTGTTAAATTAAAAAATTTAAATAAATATTGTTGTATTGTTGCTAGATCAGTTGGAACACAATTCATAATTTGTTAACATGTCTGAAGAAGGTACGTGTACCGAAACAGCTGTCACTGAATTATATAATAAATATGAAAATCAAATAAAACTAAGTTTTATTTTTATTTAATTAATAAACCAACGTCATTCATAAACATTGATCGTTTTACGTGGTCAGAACGCGCTGGCACAATGGCTGGAGTTCAAAGAATTTATGCAGAGCGCTTCTCAAACAGGCAAATACCAAATTTGAGGGCATTTTTTTTGCGATTGACCGACGAATAAGAGAGAGTGAATTTTTCTTTTTATTATTTTATTTTTTGCAAATGCCCCAGGTTGTCTTTCGACATTCCTGGTGTTCTCTCCTGCCATGACGTACTTGTAAACCACTTCTGAGGTTGGGGCGCCTAGAAGGCGGGATTACGTTACCCTGATGTATGATGGGTGATGATGATGATGATAGTGGTGCTCCAGGAGAGTCCCTAATCCTAAGTCCATTTTTACACGCTTTATATTAGCTTGACCTGTATCTATCTATGTAACGGAATTTTTCAACGCGATTTTCACCCACTTAAAATCAGTGGATCGACTTGAAACTTTGTATACTTGTAAAGGACCCGTGACAATGCAATAATTTCATATGCATTTTCTAAAATCCTGGCCAGAATCATCAGAAAATAAAAAAAGTGTCTTTGTATCTATGTAACGGAATATTTGAACACGATTTTCACCCACTTAGAAACATTGCATCGACTTGAAACTTTGTATACTTGTAAAGGATCCTTGACAATACAACAATTTCATATTTTGTTTCAAAAAAGCCTGGCCAGAATCATCAGAAAATTAAAAAAAAATTAAAACTGGTATAATAGGTTGCGGACTTGTATTTTTAGACAATCGTTGTAAGAGCTCAGTTGGTAGAGCGGTGAACTCTAGTGGTATATAATTTCAGTAATCCATAGGTCGCTGGTTCAAATCTGGTTGGGAGGATTTTTTTAGAAGAGTATTACTTTTAGATCATACTACAATAGTATCGAATTTAGAGATATTTTTATTTTTATTTTATTCTGTAAAATATTAAAAATAATAATAGTTTTAAAAAAACTAGAACAACACGCTTTATTAGAAAACCGAACTAAAAATAAAAAATAATTTTAATTTCCAAGATGCTTGGGATTAAATTAAAGTGGTCAACAAAAAAAATCATTTCTTACACATATAGAATAAAACTAGCGTTATCAACAAAAAGAAAATAATTTTACCATCAAAAGCGTGGGGTGCTTTTTCTAATTTTTATATTTTCTTCTTAGAGACTTTACTTTACCAATATCTGTTTATTATCAAATATATCAATTGATATGGAGCACCCCACCCTTTTGATGGTAAAATTATTTTCTTTTTGTTGATAACTCTAGTTTTATTCTATATGTGTGAGAGATGATTTTTTTTGTTGACCATTTTAATTTTATCCCAAGCGTGTTGGAAATTAAAATTATTTTTCATTTTTAGTTCGGTTTTCTAATATAGCGTGTTGTTTTAGTTTTTAAACTATTATTTATTTTCAGGTACAGCAGTGATAGAGGAGCTTCTGGCATTGTTCACTGAGCACGCCTGTCAGTTTTTGATGCACCCAAAACAATCCCGTTCGCTCAGCACTGTACATTCGGATATCTGTGCATTGCCCAAACATTACTCTTTCCAAAGATATGTGTGTATTAAATATTTTTGTCTGGTCCTTTTACGTGCTGAGGCCAACATATAGATTTTTTACAGTTTTTTCTTATGACAACATTTTGGAAATTTCAGAAACTGCTTAATCTAGGATGAATATGAATGATGATGATTGCGATGGCCAGATGATTTCGGGGACCGTTTGGGCGTTAAAGTTTTCCTGACATTTGTCTTATAGGTGAGGAAAAACTCCGATAAAAACCTCTCCCAGAAGAACTGTCCCGACCGGGGATCGAACCCGGGCCCGCTGCGTGACAAGGCAGCACGCTACCTCGAGACCACAGCGGTGGACAGAGTGGAAATCTAAAAGCATGCTATTATGCAATACAGCGCCTGTTGTTCCAACTTCTTCCAAAGAACGTTAAAGTGAAAATATATAAAACTGTTATTCTCCCACTTCAGTTATATGGATGCGAAACATGGACTCTTATTTTAAAATTACGAGTATTTGAGAATAAAGTTCTTAGGAATTTTTTTGAACCAAACAGAGATGAACAGACAAGCAATGGAGAAGACTACATACCAATGAACTACATAATAATAATAATAATAATAATAATAGCTTTATTTTACCTGGCAGAGTTAAGGCCTTAAGGCCTTGTCTACCACTCAACCAGTGGTCTTTATAGGAAGCCAGATATAATAAGATAGTTAAGTCTCGTAGACTGCGATGGGCAGGACATGTTGGCAAGAATGGGGATTGAAAGACGTGTATGGAAGGTTCTTGTAGGAAAACCAGAGAGGAAAACGCCTAGTTGGTAGACCAAGAATGAGGTGGGAGAATAACATTAACTATGATTTGAGAGAAGTAGATTATACAGGGAATGATTTGAAAGCATTAGCTCAGCATAGGGATGTATGGAGAACTTATGTCCGCGCGGCCATGAACCTACGGGTTTGATAGTGCCATTGTGTTAGTTAATATTTTATAATATATTTTATTTTTTAAAGAGAAATGTATTAATATATGAAACAAGAATGGCAATACTTTAAAATGTAATATTATCGGAAATATAGGTATTGACAAAAAAATATTATTTTAGTCTCTCGATCTTTCATCGTAACTAACTCACTGGCACTATCGAACCCGTAGGTTCATGGCGCGTGGACATAAGCTCTCCATACATCCCTATCCTGCGCTGATGTTTTCCAAATAATCTACTTCCCTCAAATCATAGTTAATGTTATTCTCCCACCTCATTCTTGGTCTATTAACTGGGCGTTTCCCCACTGGTTTTCCTGCAAGAAGCTTCCATACTCGTGTTTCATTCCCAATTCGTGCCACATGTCCTGCCCATCGCAGTCTACGAGATTTAACTGTTTTATTATATCTGACTTTCTACAAAAACCGTGTAGTTCACTGTTATGTAGTCTTCTCCATTCACCTGTCTGTTCATCTCTCTTTGGTCCAAGAATTTTTCTAAGCACTTTATTCTCAAATACTTGTAATCTCCTTTCCTCCTTAAAGTAAGAGTCCATGTTTCGCACCCATATAATATAACTGGTAGAATAATAGTTTTATATATTTTCAGCTTAACGTTTTTTGAAAGGAGTTGGGACATCAAAAGTCTCTGCAATGCATAATAGCACGCATTTCCAGAATTGAGCCTATGTTTAATTTCTTTGTGCATCTCATTCCTATTTGTGATTATTGTCCCTAGGTATTTGACTCGCATAGTGACAGCAGTAACAGTCTTTATTTTACTGCCCGCCATGTTTGTAAATTGTATTATGTAAAGAAAGATTCTTTGAAAAACTGCAAAAATTGAGTCTAGACGGTGTGCCGGGATTTGTAATGCAGAAAATCCGTTCTAATTCGAAAACTTCCCGATCGAGTAATCCAAGGCTACATGAACTTTTGGTGTTTTTACCAAAAATGTCAAATATTTTAGAAATTTTTGAAAACTGCAAAAATTGAGTCTAGAGGGTGTGCCGGGATTTCTAGTGCAGAAAATCCGTTCTAATTCGAAAACTTCCTGATCGAATATTCCAAGGCTACATATACTCTTGGTGTTTTTGCCAAAAATGTCAAATATTTTCGAAATTTTGGAAAACTGCAAAAATTGAGTCTAGAGGGTGTGCCGGGATTTCTAGTGCAGAAAATCCGGTCTAAATCGAAAATTTCCCCATCGAGAATTCCAAGATGCGTGTTTTCAGCATAAATGTAAAAAAATTCCAAATTATGAAAATTGCAATCATTGAATCTAGAGGGTGTGTCCGCGGTTTCTAATGCAAGAAAATCCGGTCTAATAGATAATTTCCCGATCAAGTATTCAGAATATTCTTGGCGTTGTTACCAAAATTTAAAAAATTTTCGAATTTTATAAAACTGCAAAAAAATGTGTCTAGAGGGTGTGTCCGGGATTTCTAATGCAGAAATTCCCGTCTAAATCCAATATTTCCCTATCGAGTATTCCAAGGCTAGTCGTCTTTACCAAAAATTTCAAGAAATTTCCAAATTTTGAAAACTGCAAATATTAAGACTAGAGGGCGTGTCCATGATTTCTAATGCAAAAATTCCGGTCTAAATCGAAAATTTCCCGATGGAGTATTGCAAAGCAATAGTATTGGTGTTTTACCAAAAATGTAAAAAATTCAAAATTCGAAGAAAAAAACTGCAAAATTAGTCTGGAGTGTGTATTCGGGAATTCTGATGCAGAAAATCTGGTCTAAATCGGAAATTTCCTCATCAAGTATCGTGTTTTACCAGAAATGTAAAAATTTTTCGTATTTTTGAAAACTGCGAAAATGGTGTCTAGGGGGTTTGTCCGGGACTTCTAATGCGGAATATCCTGTCAAAAACGAAAATTTCCCTATGAAGTATTCCTAGTAGTTTTGAGAAAAAGTCAAGATTTTCGAAACTTTGAAAACTCAAAAAATTCAGTCTAGAAACTGCGCCCGGGATCTCTAATGCAGAAACACTGGTGTAAATCTAAAATTTCCTCATCGAGTAGTTCGAAGGCTATAATTTCGGAGTTTTAACAAAAATGACAAAATTGTTTAAAATTTCGAAAACTGTAAAAATTGAATCTAGAGGGTGTGTCCGGGATTTCTAATGCAGAAAATCCGTTCTAAATCTAACATTTACTGATCGAGCATTCCAAGTATTGGTGTTTTTACCAAAAAATGTAAAAAAAATTCGAAATTTTAAAAACTGCAAAAAATTGAGTATAAAGGGTGTATCCGGGATTTCTAATGAAGAAAATCCGATCTAAATCGAAAATTTCCTGATAGAGAGTTTTTAAAAAAATGTAAAAAATTTCTTAATTTTGAAAACTGCAAAAATTGAGTCTAGATGGTGTGTCCGGGATTTCTAATGCAAAAAATCCGGTCAAAAACGAAAACTTCCCTATGAATTATTCCTAGTATTTTTGTGAAAAAGTCAAGAATTTTCGAAATTTTGAAAACTGCAAAAATTGAGTCTACAGGGTGTCTCCGTGATTTATAATCCAAAATTTACGGTCTAAATAAAAAATTTCCCGTTCGAGTATTCCAAGGCTATATATAGTCTTGGTGATTTTAACAAATATGTAAAAAAAAATTCGAAATTTTGTAAACAGCAAAAATTGAGTATAGAGTGTGTGTTCGGGATTTTAATGCAGATAATTCGGTCTAAATCGAAAATTCCCCGATCGAGTTTTCCAAGGCTATAGTCTTTTGGTTTTTGCCAAAAATGCCAAAATATTTCGAAATTTTGAAAACTGCAAAAATTGAGTCTAGAGGGTATGTCCGGGATTTCTAATGCAGAAAATCCAGTCTAAATCGAAAATTTCCTGTTCGAGTATGTCGAGGCTATTGTCTTGGTGTTTTTACAAAAAAATCGTAATTTTGAAAACTGCAAAAATTGAATCTAGAGTGTGTCCGGGATTTCTAATGCAGAAACTACGATCTAGATCCAAACTTTCCCCATCGACTATTCGAAGGCTATATATAGTCTCGTTGATTTTAACAAAAATGTTTAAAAAATTGGAAATTTTGAAAACCGTAAAAATTGAGTCTAGAGGGTGTGTCCGGGATTTCTAATGCAGAAAATCACATCTAAATAAAAAAATTTCCGATCGAGTATTCAAAGGCTATAGTCTTGGTTCTTTTACCAGATATGTCACAATTTTTCAGATTTTCAAAACTGCAAAAATTGAGTTGAGAGGGTGTGTCCGAGATTTATAATGCATAAAATTCGGTCTAAATAGAAAAGCTTACGATCCAGTATTCATGGCTATAGTCCTGTGTTTTTTAAAAAAGAAATTTAAAAACCTTTGAAATTTTTAAAACAGCAAAAATTGAGGCTAGAGGGGGTCTCCGGGTTGTATAATGAAGAAAATCCGGTCTGAATCGAAAAGTTCCCGATCGAGTATTGAAAGGCAATAGTCCCAATATTTGCACCAAAAACATGAAAAAAAATACGAAATTTTGAAAATTGTAAAAATTGATTCTAGAGATTGTGTCCGGGATTTCTAATGCACAAAATCCGGTATGGATCGAGTATTCTGAGTCTCTAGTCTTGGTGTTTTTACCAAAAAAATTTCGAAATTTCAAAAAGAGCACAAATTGAATCTAGAGATTGTGTCCGGGATTTTTAATGCAGGAAATCCGCTCTGAATCGAAAATTTCCCTATAGAGTATTCCAAGGCTATAGTCTCGATGTGTCCACCGATGTGGTCTCCAGATAGCGTGCTGCCTTGTTATGCAGCGGGCCCGGGTTCGATCCCGGTCGGGGCAGTTTTTCTGCGTGAGGTTTTTATCGGGGTTTTTCCTTACCTGTAAGACAAATGTCAGGAAAACTTTAAGGCCCAAACGGTCCCCGAAATCATATGGTATCATCCTTATCATCATCGTCCTTAGCCGGTGTGGAAAGCAACGGGAAGCTACCACACCTACAATTCCCTAGTAAAGCTGCAAAGCATAGCATGAAAATGCTATTATTGCAGTGAAAGACCTGGCCTCGGGCAGAATTACCATGGATGGATGGAGTCTCGATGTTTTTACCAAAAATGTTATAAATTTTCAAAATGTTGAATACTGCAAAAATATAGTCTAGACGATAGGTCCGGAATTTCTAATGCAGAAAATCGTCTTATTCGAAAATTTCCCGATCAGGTATTTCAAGCCTATAGTCTCGGTGTTTTTACCAAAAGAATAAATTATCGAAATTTTGAAAATTACAAAACTGAGTCTAGAAGCTGTGTCCTGCATATCCAATGCAGGAAATCCTGTCTAAATCGAAAATTTCCCGATCAAGCATTCCTGGGTTTTACCTTGGTGTTGATGTTTTTATCAAAAATGGTTTGTTTTGTAATGCTTTAGGAAATTCTACAGGAAGTGGTCATTTTGAAGCAATAGAAATTCCAACATAATTATTCTGCATTGCGCGTGCGTAATAATAAAACAAAGCTTATTAAAACTGTAATTATATATTTTAAATAATCAATTGAATTGGTGTTTACTTGATGAAAACCCATATTTATTAATTAAATAAAAATAAAACTTACTTTTATTTGATTTTCATATTTATTAAGATATAATTCAGTGACAGCTGTTTCGGTACAATTTACCTTCTTCAGACATGTTAACAAATTATGAATTGTGTTATTATAGTACATATCAACTGATCTAAGCAACAATACAACAATAATTTATTTAAATTTTTTAATTTAACAAAGTTGATTCATTCAAATCAAGTTGAGAATTTAACAGTTTATTACTACTTTTCAATTTATTTATTTCTGCAGCCTCCAAAAGGACCAACTTCTTACCCTTATCACAAACATGTAAAATTTCAAAATTTGGATTGAAACAATGATTAAATTTGAATAGGTGGTTAGCATATTTTGAATATTCTAAATTTCTGTTATATGCTCTCATGTGTTCCTTTATCCGAGAGATAAAAGGTCTACCAGTTTGTCCTATAAAGACATTGTCACATGTGCCACACTTCAATTTATATACACCTGATAATTTATATTTTTTTATTTTGGTTTTATTGTTTTTTATTATATTTTGTAGAGTTTTATTAGTTTTAAATGCCACATTAATGTTCAACTTTTTAAAGTGTTTAGATATTTTATTTGAAAGTGGGCCTATGTATGACATTACGACATATTTATTTATGTTTCCTTTGGGCAAAGGAAAAACTTTGTTAATTGCTTTCTTGTAATGAATTTTCTTAATTAAACATTCTATAATTTTAGGGTCGTAGTTATTATTATCCTAAAATTATAGAATATTTAATTAAGAAAATTCATTACAAGAAAGCAATTAACAAAGTTTAGGGTCGTAGTTATTATTATTATAAGTCAAGATGGATACAACATGTTCATCGAATGGAAGATCACAGAATACCCAAACTAATGTTAAGATATCAACCTGCAGGAAGAAGAAGACCAGGACGTCCACTCAAAAGACTTCTGGATGGTGTTTCTCTTGAGGCCGAAACAGGTCAACAAATGGCCTAAATTCGTGAATGTATTATGATGATGATGATGATAGTTATTATTAATAGCTAATTGTTTAATAATATTCAATTCATTATTATATTCCAAGGGTGAAAGAAGGATATTTAAAAGTCTATGAATGTAACTATTAAAGGCTGCCATCTTATGAGTATATGGGTGAAGAGAAGGACTATGGATAATGGTATCAGTATGAGATGGTTTGTGAATGATACCAAACTCAAACTTATTATCAATGTGTTTTATTGATAAATCCAAGAAATTTATACTATTATTTGTTTCTAATTCCATTGTGAAATTAATACTTCTGTGAATGTTATTAATAAAATTTAAAAAGGAGTTCAATTGCCTTTAGGTTCTTGTGAAGCCTGCTATGACATCATCTACATAACGATACCAAAATAGAACATTTCTGGCTAATACATTCTTATGTATGATTTGTTCTAAGTCATCCATAAAAAATCTCTGCCAAAAGAGGGCTCAACGGATCACCCATAATCAAACAATCTTTAGCTATGTACAATTTGTTATTAAATTCAAAGTAATTTTGATGTAAGCATGTTTTAAGAGTGTGTAATATTTCTTCAACTACAAAACCATTCACTTTATCAGTTAGTAACATTCTATTAATAATCTCTATTACATCAATAGTAGGTATACTGAGAAACAGATTCTTTACATCAAACTGTAATTATATATTTTAAGATTCTCCCTGTAACATATGCTAGATAATAAAAGTAAAGTGGCCCCACTACAGGTCTTAGGAGACCCTTGGAGTAGTAGGAGGTTAAGACTCCCACCTGTAGTCAGCCCTGCGTAACGGTCGCCTTTACCCCCAGAACAAGCATCTGGTACTTATTTCAGTTACAGGCAGAGTCGACCCAAGGGACATAGTGCCGGAAGAAGGTTTAGGTCAGTTTAAAAATCCTGACTCCAGGGACTCGAACCCTCGACCTTTCGACTTGTAGCGAATTGCCTTAACCACTATGCTACGGCGTGCCCCCGTGCTAGATAATACATAATTTTCTTTTTCTTTTTTATTTATTTTATTTTGAGTGTTGAGGAAATACATTTACTTACATGGTTAAATGTAAAGTCATTATTCAACCAATGACAACGTAATGATACATCTGGTTTGTTTACATTAAAACTGGTACTTAGCTCGGAAAAGGTTTATTAGGAGAGGTTTTAAATTTCAATAAAACAAACATAAATTTTAAACTAGATTAATTTATTCTTGAATTTACTGTAAGTTTTAAGTGTATGTGTTTGTGCATAAACAAATAACTAGAGCCCGGATCTGTATGCAAAATGAAGTACAAAATATGCATGCAAATATGCATAAAAACGTAGAAAACATGCATGCAAATATGCATTAAAACGTAGAAAATATGCATGCAAATATGCATAAAACGTAGAAAATATGCATGCTAAATATGCAAAAACAGATTGTAATAAAATCAATTAAATTATTTGATTTGTGGGTTATCTTAACTTATCCCTAGCTTTTACAGTAGATAAGGAAGGTTTTCATGAGGTTTTCTTGTCTCTTAGTCTCTTAGTGAAGAAGGTTTTATACAATAAGAATGTCCTTTCTACATCACATGATGTCACAAGTGCATGTGAAAAACACCACAGTTACTCTTCAGTGAATTGCGTTTATAGGCAATTAATTGCAGAGACTTTATTAATTACAGAAGTATTAATTAATTAATAGTAATTAGCTGAAGGGAAAATTATAATTTAATATCACTTTTAGGAGTAAAATATGCATTTATGCATTAAAAATCTAAAATAAGCATTTTCCCCGGATATGCATTTTTATGCATTTATCAAATACCACTGAAACTATCAGTGAAGGGACCACTTAACATGTAAATAATTTCCACATAGGCCTATGTATTCACGTAGACTTTCACGGCCGGGGTTGCTATGATGACCTTGAAGAAGATTTTCGGGCTGTGGGCCGTACTAATACTACTACTAATAAGCGGCAATGTTCCAGCATTGCCCAGTGTGCCACGTTTGTAACCAGTTGCGGCTACCTGGTGTCCAATACCTTTGTGATTATCAGTTTGGAGTTTAACCATTTAACCGTCTGTGTTAGCGGCGTTTTTGTGTCTAGCTTTGAGCCGATACAAATATGGTGAAGTGAGGTGTCATCTCACCAGAGCAGGGCATCGTAGATTGTGCGACTGGACAAGCAGAGAGTCCGAAAGCCAGCCGCACAGAATGAGCCACGCTACTCTGGCTGTTGTACAGCACTCACTTCATTAGTTGGTCCTTCAAGTGTCTGGGGTGGGAAATATGTTTCGGTGGACAGCACGTTGTTGTAACATATGCCCTATATTGCGCACAATTGGATTTGAATGATTTGTAATTTTGTATAAACTGTAGGCTGTGGTCGTGAGGCTTGTAGTTCCCCGACAGCAATCTCATTGGAGCAATGGAAGTCCCTAACGCGGACCAATCAGAAGGCAGATATAACTTACGAACACAACGCAGTGAACGCACAAATAGGACAGACAGTGGACAGAATTGCCAGTGGGTTATACTAGATCGCCGTCTCACATGGGCTAAACATGTCGAGAAGATTCGAAATAACTTTTATAAACGTTTTTCACAACTCAAGCCCATGTTGAGAGCCCAGTCTCTGACACCTCAATCACGTACGTTGGTATACAGGGCTTGTATACGCAGCCAAATGATATATGCATGTCCCACATGGCTGACCTTATCAAAGGATAAGATAAACTTGCTTCAGGTTCTTCAGAACAAGTGTTTACGAAGTGCAGGAGAATATCCAATTAGGACGAGAATCACCAAAATTCATCAAAATTTAAACATTGACTTTCTTCAGGAAATGATGACTAAATTGGCAAGAAACTTATATCAAAAAGCGACTCTGAGCGAAAATGTTCTTATTAATAGCCTAGGGGCATACAACGAAAATGAACGGACGAAATATAAAATGCCAAAGTTCTATCTGGCCTAGAATCTTAGATGCTCCTAGGCCTACTATAAAAGTATAAATAACTGATTGAACTTAACACTTCCTAAAGAAGAGATCAACGTGATTACACCGGTATCCCGGAGAACCTGAAGCGAGCATACCTCAAGAATTGCCAGTCTCAAGACAACCCTTGAGGATGCCAGACGCAGTCTCTGGCGAAACGTCGGGAACTACAAGCCTCACGACCACGGCCTACAGCCCGAAAATCTTCTTCAAGATCATCATAATTTCCACATACTTTTTAATGCGTAAAAAAACATGCATTTCACATACAAATCCAGGCTCTACAAATAACTGTATTTACTGTGTTTTTAGGTTATGTTGTAACACTAGTTGTCATGATGGTGAACACTTCGACTGGACCACTGGAGTGTCCAACCACTTCGACTGGACCACTGGAGTGTCCAACCACTTCGACTGGAACACTGGAGTGTCCAACCACTTCGACTGGACCACTGGAGTGTCCAACCACTTCGACTGCACCACTGGAGTGTCCAACCACTTCGACTGGACCACTGGAGTGTCCAACCACTTCGACTGGACCACTGGAGTGTCCAACCACTTCGTCTGGACCACTGGAGTGTCCAACCACTTCGACTGCACCACTGGAGTGTCCAACCACTTCGACTGGACCACTGGAGTGTCCAACCACTTCGACTGCACCACTGGAGTGTCCAACCACTTCGACTAGACCACTGGAGTGTCCAACCACTTCGACTGGATCATTGCGTGTCCAACCACTTCGACTGGACCACTGGAGTGTCCAACCACTTCGACTGGACCACTGGAGTGTCCAACCACTTCGACTGGACCACTGGAGTGTCCAACCACTTCGACTGGACCACTGGAGTGTCCAACCACTTCGACTGGACCACTGGAGTGTCCAACCACTTCGACTGGACCACTGGAGTGTCCAACCACTTCGACTGGACCACTGGAGTGTCCAACCACTTCGACTAGACCACTGGAGTGTCCAACCACTTCGACTGGATCATTGCAGTGTCCAACCACTTCGACTGGACCATTGCAGTGTCCAACCACTTCGACTGGACCACTGGAGTGTCCAACCACTTCGACTAGACCACTGGAGTGTCCAACCACTTCGACTAGACCACTGGAGTGTCCAACCACTTCGACTGGATCATTGCAGTGTCCAACCACTTCGACTGGACCATTGCAGTGTCCAACCACTTCGACTGGACCACTGGAGTGTCCAACCACTTCGACTAGACCACTGGAGTGTCCAACCACTTCGACTGGATCATTGCAGTGTCCAACCACTTCGACTGGACCATTGCAGTGTCCAACAAACAGCTGCAGCAGTAATTAAACAAACTTGCTGATAATTGTCCACCTTCACAACTACCCGACACCACAAAATTACTGAGCATACAGTACGACAACATTGAAGAAAAAATAACTCAACATTTCCATGGTAACAAATGTAAGCTCATTAACTTAACACGCATTGAGCTAAACTCGGTTTGGTTAGAACAAACTGAAATCGGTTCATTTAAAAACATGAATCACTTGCAGAAACTGAGTTTTTTTTTTGAAAACTTGACAGCTTTAAAGTACCTTGACACTTTTAAACACCTAAATAATCTGTATTTTTTAAACTTGTTAACTCCACCATTGCCTGTCCCAAGTCCGGATGAGAAAAGAGGAGGGGGAGGAATAACAATCTCTTAACCCATTCGTTTCAAAAGACGAGGTAAACTCGCCGGAAATTAAACGGTCTTCAACTCAGAAGACGAAAAGAATTTTAGTTGAATTATTAGAAATTAGAGAAGAGAGGCTCTTCCTCTATAAATGGGGTATGAACCCATTAGCTTGACTTAGCTTACTTTTCCTCTATTATTACGTTTTAGTGTATGATGCACATGAATTTTTTATATTCTTAGGGATAGTTGAGGTACACTCGCTTAACTCTTTTATTATATATTTTTCCATATTTTGTACAACCCTTAGCACGGTAATATATTGTTAACATTTATAAATAGTAGAGGAATGTGTTTTTTCCTTCGCCTTTATTGTGATCTCAAGTACCGGTATATTTTGTTTGTTTTGAATGTTTGAACATAGACAATATAATTTACGGTGATTTAAATCCGGTTTCTAGGGAAATGCATTGAGAATTTAAGCCTGAAGCGAATGGATTAAAAAAACTTGGTTCAGCTCGACCGGCGGATAGTACCTTGTGAGGGTCTCTTTCCAGGGGAAACGGCGAAGACCTCAACGGCAAATATGGCGGAGTAGGAGAGTACGGTATAGCATTGAAGGCAGAAGAGGCAACCACTCCCTAAGTCAACAGGGAAAACCGCTGCCTTGCAGGGTAGAGGGATCTACAAAGGCTAAGGAAGAAAACCCCAACAGAAAAACAAGGGGTGAATCAAACTCCTTAGCTGTAGTGGAAGCAACTGATCTAAGGGACGGAAACCCTAAAATCAAATGACCTGGTCCTCCAGGTCCAGTAAAAATATATGCGTGCAACTCTCAACATGAATGAGCCGGACAAATTACAGGAAATTACACAAGCGAGTCAAAAGGAATACGAATAAGATAAACATAGGGGCATGGAATGCAATGACGTTGCTGAAAGCTGGAAAAATACGAGAACTGGCACAACATCTTTGCATAGTAATACTAGATATTGTTGCATTACAAGAAGTAAGGTGGAATGGGAATGGCATAATTAACAAAAAAAGAGTATATAAATGGAAACCTATAGGAGGCACCAAACCCTCTGGCGGCACTATGGCCCTGGGGTCGACTCAGCCTCTAACTGAAATGAGTACCAGGCGCTTGTTCTGGGGGTAAAGACGGCCGTCACGCAGGGCTGACATGAAGTGCCGATTGTCTAGAAAAAGTGGGAGCCTTAACCTCCTACTACCCCAAGGGCCTCCGGGCCTGTTGTGGGATCACTTTACTTTATAGGAGGCAGAGCAGTTAGAAGACCGAAGATAAAATGGGAGGATGACACAATGAATAATCTAAAGAAAATGAAAGTGACTAACTTGAATATGACAAGAGACAGATTGGCACGGAGGAGGATTGTTGAGAAGACCAAGACTTTCACCTTTGAAGCTGTCGCGCCTTAGAACGTTGATGATGAAGTAACAACATAAAATTATGACATGACAGAGTATTTTCAGATCATGTTAACGTAAGATATTTGTATCTGGATGAAAATTTGATAAATATCAACAAAGATATTAACAAGAATGAAAAAAAACTCATATGAGAAGAATGCAAAGAAACAGACTTCCACAATTGGTGTTCCAATGCACTCCAACCGGACATAGGGACAAAAACATCAGTGGAAAGATAAAGACCATCTTCGTAACTGTCACAGGTCACATGGCCTAAAATGGATTTGTTTATGAAGATAAAAACTTAATAACTCCTCTCTTGGCAAGTGTATTTTTTTACTAACGCCACAAGGTTGTCTTAAGAAATTTCTCTCCTGGCATTGGCAGAATTGCAACTCACTTCTTAAGTTGGGTCACCTGGAAGGCAGAGTTACGTTACCCTGATGATATGATGTGTGATGAATGATAACGAACCGCCAGGAGAGTCTTAAAACCTAAACTGAACCTAAATCGAAATAATGGGAGGCCACAGGAATAATTCGTTTTAAGAAAAAATGATTGTGCTCTGAAGAGAAAACGAACCCGAAATCCCACGAACTATAGTCAGAAGCTCTGACCACTAGTCCATGAGGCTTGTCAAATATTTGCCAACAGAACATGGTGTTCAAAAGCGGTCACCCATCCAATTACTAACCACGTCTAATGCTGCTTAACTTGGTATGGATTTAAAAGTACTATGAAAAACAATTCCAATTGTGGAGCAATAAAAATACTAGGGGTAGTGCGTTTATCTTCATTCAATACACTTTTTTTACTAACACCACAAGGTTGTCTTAAGAAATTTCTCTCCTGGCAATGGCAGAATTGCAACCCACTTCTTAAGTTGGATCTCCTGGAAGGCAGAGTTAAGTTACCCTGAGATATGATGTGTGATGAATGCTAATGAAGCACCAGGAGAGTTCTTAAACCTAAACCGAACCTAAGTCCAAATCATGGGAGGCCACATGAATATTCCTTTTAAGAAAACATTATTGTGCTCTGAAGAGGAAACGAATCCGAAACCCCATGAACTATAGTCAGAAGCTCTGACCTCTAGCCCATGAGGCTGGTCAAATATTTGCCAACAGAACATGGTGTTCACAAGCGGTCACCCATCCAAGTACTAACCACGTCCGATGCTGCTTAACTTGGTATGGATTGAAAAGTACTATTAAAAACAATTCCAACTATGGAGCAATGAAAATACTAGGCGTAGTGCGTTTATCTTCGTCCATTACACTTTTTTTACTAACACCACAAGGTTGTCTTAAGAAATGTCTCTCCTGGCAATGGCAGAATTGCAACCCACTTCTTAATTTGGGTCGCATGGAAGGCAGAGTTAAGTTACCCTGAGATATGATGTCTGATGAATGTCAATGAAGCACCAGGAGAGTTCTTAAACCTAAACAAACCATGCGAGGCCACATAAATATTCCTTTTAAGAAAAAAATATTGTGCTCCGATCAGAAAGAGAACCCTAGACCCCATGAACTATAGTCAGAAGCTCTGACCACTAGCCCATGAGACTGGTTAAATATTTGCCAACAGAACATGGTGTCCACAAGCGGTCACCCATACAAGTACTAACCACGTCCATTGCTGCTTAACTTGATATGGATTTAAAACTATGAAAAACAATTCCAATTGTGGAGCTATAAAAATACTAGGCGTAGTGCATTTATCTTAGTTCATTACACTTTTTTTACTAACACCACAAGGTTGTCTTAAGAAATTTCTTTCCTGGCATTGGCAGAATTGCAACTCACTTCTTAAGTTGGGTAGCCTGGAAGGCAGAGTTACGTTACCCTGATGATATGATCTCTGATAAATGTTAATGAAGCGCCAGAAAAGTCTTTAAACCTAAACTGAACCTAAATCCAAATCATGGGAGGCAATAGGAATATTCCTTTTAAGAAAAAAAAATACTTGTACTCTGAACAGGAAACGAACCCGAAACCCCATGAACTGTAGTCAGAAGCTCTGATCACTAGCCCATGAGGCTGGTCAAATATTTCTCAACAGAACATGGTGTACCCAAGCGGTCACCCATCCAAGTACTAACCACGTTCAATGCTGCTTAACTTGGTATGGATTTAAAGTACTACGAAAAACAATTCCAATTGTGGAGCAATGAAAATACTAGGCGTAGTGCGTTTATCTTCTTTCATTACAGCTTCCCATTGTCACTCTGTAGTTCATTTCAACATGTCTGTTCCTTTGCAGAAATTTCTGTAGCAGGTTAACATTCTGACATTATTAGTGTAGATGAATTTCTAGGTGCAAACATGGTTACAAATCTGAAAATAAAAAAAAATACTTAATGTAAGAACTTAAAGAGGGACCAACATCTTTGAGGGTAAAAAAAAAGTTTTTTTTTCATATAGATTGAAACTTCATCTTTAAATTAGTAAAAGATTTTCATAAGTAATGCCACGAGTGGTTTCCAAATTATCGATAAATTCACGACTCACGAAGTGAGGAGTGAATTTATGTAGAGAATTTGGAAATCAAGAGTGGCATTTGTTAGGACTATTTAACGAATAAAATTAAGCTGTTTACTCACAAATCATTATTTAACTATAGTTATTTTAAAATATTTATATATTTAATGTAAACGGCGATGTTTGAAAACAAATGAGAAGCGATAGGTACGCTTCATCTGCTTCTTTTGTTTATCACTGCAACCAGATCATACTATTTATTGCCAAAGGAACGCAATATTGTAAGAATGCTCTCTAGTGGAGAAAAAATGAAACACACCAAACTGTATATTAATTTATTTCTGATGTCGTATGATGTAAATATGACAATTATATTTTTCTGCCTTATTACCTGGGAAAAAATACATTTAAGATAGTGCAAACAGTGGTTTCTTTTTTTGGTGGTATAATCAATTGCTACAAATGTTTTTATATTAACTCCCGCATGCGGCATGTGTTGACATTCATGCACTATATATACAATCTGGTAGCCGTATTTCTCGCAGGTTCAGTCACTGCAAAATAATGGTCAGACCTGTTCAGAATATTAAAAAGGAGGAGCTTTCTTTAATATGGTAATTATAACACTGATAAATATTTCGTGAAACACGACTCTGATTGGTTGTAAAACAGAAATCATTAAAATGTGATTGGCCATTGAGTCCCATTTGGGGCATGAGTTAAATAGTCATTGATATATCTATTACTTTTCGAGTTATGTTTAAAAATGTGCAATGCTGTCACTCAAGTGAGCGCTTTAATTTTAGAAGGTACCTACATCTTCAGTAAGTTTGTCACTTGTTTTCCGTAACTTCATTTTTTCAATAATGTTTCCCTGATAACTCTCAAAGTTTTCAAGATATTGAGATGTAATTTTGCATGTATATGTAGTTTACAGCGATGAACAAAATATACTACAATTAATAATATATCTATTTTATCGGCCGCGGTGGACTAGTGGTTATGCTCCTTGCCTCTGGTCCCGAGGGTCGCGGCTTCAAACCCGGCCGGGGTCGATGGATTTTTTAGGATGGAAAAATCCAAGGAGCAAGTCCTCCGGGAGGGACTTTAAGCCGTGGGTCCCGAGTCTGAAGATTTTCAGGCTCGTAAAAAATCCTTAAGCCTGAATGAAAAGGCTTCTAAGCAAAATTTACCGAATTTTCCCGTCCTAGTACTACCTTGGTTTCCTAGATGTCAGTATGAGGCGGAACGCTGACCACGGACCACTCAAATGACATCTATACGAAAACAGGTGTAACTAAATTGGTATGGTTCAAATACTTCCCTGTAAGGGGAGTGCGCCTAAATATCTGTAAAGGGAAAACATAGGCTTACAATACAATACAAAAATCTATTATATTAAGAAAATATATTTTTAATGAAAATTTTAACAAAAAATGAGTATGCATCAATTTGAAACTAAAAATAAAAATATTTAAACCCTATATAATTAAAAAATTGTAGTATGTTTTGTAGCTACAATATTAATGACTAAAACAAAACAAGAATCATTAAAATATATTGAAAATTAGGAAAATTATCTGGGAAACGGCAAGACAATGCAAAATTTTCAGCTGACATTTTGAATATTTAACCAACATAACGACTGAAGTTAGATTGTACTTAAGTACACAAACATACTCACATTGTAATATAGATATCTTGCTTGCTTACTTACTCACTGGCAGTATCGAACCCGTAGGTTCATGGCCGCGCGGACATAAGCTCTCCATACATCCCTATCCCGAGCTAATGCTTTCCAATCATTCCCTTATAAACTACTTCCCTCAAATCATAGTTAATGTTATTCTTCCACCTCATTATTGGTCTACCAACTGCGCGTTTTCCCTCTGGTTTTCCTACAAGAAGCTTCCATGCGCGTCTTTCATTTCCCATACGCGCAAAATGTCCTGTCCATCGCAGTCTACGAGACTTAACTGTTCTTATTATATCTGGCTTCCTATAAAGACCATGTAGTTCATTGTTATGAAGTCTTCTCCATTCACCTGTTTGTTCATCTCTCTTTGGTGCAAAAATTGTCCTAAGTATTTTATTCACAAATACTCGTAATCTCCTTTCCTCCCTTAAAGTAAGAGTCCATATTTAGCACCCATATAATATAACTGGTAGAATAATAGTTTTATATATTTTCAGTTTAACGTTTTTTGAAAGGAGTTGGGACATCAAGAGTCTCTGCAATGCATAATAGCACGCATTTCCAGAATTGAGCCTATGTTTAATTTCTTTGTGCATCTCATTCCTATTTGTGATCACTGTTCCTAGGTATTTGAATTCAGCCACTTCCTCAAAATTTCCCTCATTTGTCATTAGCTGTCCATTTCCATTATATAATGTATTTCTACGTGTGACCATATATTTAGTTTTCTTGATATTTACTTCTAGTTGAATGCAGGCTTTCACGGCCGGTAATCGTAATGTTGAGTGATTCCGGGTTATGTGGCCGTGGTCCATAGTTGGTGTTGATACCAGACGTTTCGCCCTCAACTGCGGAGGGCATCTTCAGTGGCGAGTGCTTCTATGCGTGTTTCCTGGTCGGAAGATCTACTTAGAATGAACGCTGTGGACGTAGAGGACGTTGTATTAGTGGGGGGTGCAGGGTGAGTGGGCGTGGCTCTTGCTGATTGGCTAATAGTCGTCTCCTTGTTGTCACTGGTGTTAATGCATTTATTTTCTAGTGTATGAAACCAGGCCTTAGACAGTTTGATACCTTCTTCTTTTCTGTTAATTTTCCCTTATGCTTGTGTATTTCTATAGCCTCTCGGTATAATCTAGGGAAATAATAGGAAGTTGTGGCTAAAACTTGTGTATCGTCGAATAGAATCTGATGTCCATTCGTAATGGCATGTTCTGCTACAGCTGATTTATCCATTTCTCCTTGTCTGCAGTTTCTTTTATGTTCTGATAAACGGGTGGCTATACTTCTTTTCGTGGTCCCTATATATGATTTACCACACGAACAAGGAAGTCGATATACGCCGCAAGTGGAGAGAGGTGGCCGAGGATCCTTAGCTGAGCGAGGCAGTCTTCTATTTTCTTGTAGGTCTGTAAACTGTTTTTATGTTGTATTTTTGTAGGAGTTTTCCGATACGATCTGTGACTCTTTGTACATATGGTAAGTAGGCTATGCTGGTTGAGGGTGTGTTATCCATTCTGACGTGCTGTCTTCGTGGATGTATGGTTTGTCTTATTTCCTTGGATGTGTAGCCATTTTTCTTGGAAACAATTGAACAGATGGTGTTGTTCTTGTTTAAGGTGTTGTGGTTGGCATAACTTAGTCGCTCTGTCGAACAGTGTCTTAATGACACCTCGCTTTTGTCTTGGATGGTGGTTAGAGTCTTTCTGCAGATATCGGTCTGTGTGTGTAGGTTTTCTGTAAACTGTATGTTGAATTTCCCCATTGCCAGTCCTTATTATTTGAACATCCAGGAAAGGAAGTCTTCCATTATCTTCTTTTTCCATTGTGAACTGTATTTTGTTGTGTCTGCTGTTAAGGTGTTGAAGGAAACGTTCCAATTCTTCACTGCCATGTCTCCATACAGTGAAGAATTGGAACGTTTCCTTCAACACCTTAACAGCAGACACAACAAAATACAGTTCACAATGGAAAAAGAAGATAATGGAAGACTTCCTTTCCTGGATGTTCAAATAATAAGGACTGGCAATGGGGAAATTCAACATACAGTTTACAGAAAACCTACACACACAGACCGATATCTGCAGAAAGACTCTAACCACCATCCAAGACAAAAGCGAGGTGTCATTAAGACACTGTTCGACAGAGCGACTAAGTTATGCCAACCACAACACCTTAAACAAGAACAACACCATCTGTTCAATTGTTTCCAGAAAAATGGCTACACATCCAAGGAAATAAGACAAACCATACATCCACGAAGACAGCACGTCAGAATGGATAACACACCCTCAACCAGCATAGCCTACTTACCATATGTACAAAGAGTCACAGATCGTATCGGAAAACTCCTACAAAAATACAACATAAAAACAGTTTACAGACCTACAAGAAAAATAGAAGACTGCCTTCGCTCAGCTAAGGATCCTCGGCCACCTCTCTCCACTTGCGGCGTATATCGACTTCCTTGTTCGTGTGGTAAATCATATATAGGGACCACGAAAAGAAGTATAGCCACCCGTTTATCAGAACATAAAAGAAACTGCAGACAAGGAGAAATGGATAAATCAGCTGTAGCAGAACATGCCATTACGAATGGACATCAGATTCTATTCGACGATACACAAGTTTTAGCCACAACTTCCTATTATTTCCCTAGATTATACCGAGAGGCTATAGAAATACACAAGCATAAGGGAAATATTAACAGAAAAGAAGAAGGTATCAAACTGTCTAAGGCCTGGTTTCATACACTAGAAAATAAATGCATTAACACCAGTGACAACAAGGAGACGACTATTAGCCAATCAGCAAGAGCCACGCCCACTCACCCTGCACCCCCCACTAATACAACGTCCTCTACGTCCACAGCGTTCATTCTAAGTAGATCTTCCGACCAGGAAACACGCATAGAAGCACTCGCCACTGAAGATGCCCTCCGCAGTTGAGGGCGAAACGTCTGGTATCAACACCAACTATGGACCACGGCCACATAACCCGGAATCACTCAACATTTACTTCTAGTCCTAATTTCTTAGTGTTACTGAATAGTGTGTGCGTGTTGTCCTTTAGTATACCTCCTCGCTATCGGCCAGTAGTAGGCCTACTACATCATCAGCATAAACTAACAGCTTATTAATACCATTGAGTTGTAAGCCTTCCTCATTCTCTAAAGATTTAATGGTACACCCGAGGAAAATTACACAAAAAAGTATTCTTATAAACAAAATTCTCGCATACTCCGCTAAAAAAATTATCTGCTATTTAATTTTGTAATATAGATATCACATACCTAATTTCATTTCTGTAACCAGAATTATTTCAGAGAAAAAGAAATACTGAAATATGCCATATTTTTAAAAGCTAAAGGTGTTGGTCCACCCTTAAGTAATGTTTTCATCGGTTTATAATAGAATAAATGCGTACAACTTGTGCATAAGATATATGTTACACATGTTTCATTGTCACCGCATCCTGTTGTACT
Source organism: Diploptera punctata (assembly GCA_030220185.1). Classification (NCBI taxonomy): domain Eukaryota; kingdom Metazoa; phylum Arthropoda; class Insecta; order Blattodea; family Blaberidae; genus Diploptera; species Diploptera punctata. The sequence goes on along the minus strand of JASPKZ010002691.1, from coordinate 1,286,582 downwards.
TTGGTTCAAATTGTTCACAAACTTTACATAATTATCACTTGCAACAGCCATCAAACTTCTTGAGGCCAAAATACTTCCCATTTTTATGTATGGAGTAGATATCGTATGGACTGACCTTAGCTATGGAGACTAAATAACAATAGGTAGGTAAATGGCACTCGAAAGAGCATTAAGTTTTATGTTTATGATTTGTCTTTTATCAGTTCGTTAAATGATCCCGTCCATCTTCTGCATTGTCTGTAATGGTATCGCTCACATTTTTGTCCCATATCTTACATTCACACGAGTCACTCGGTTGGTGGAATTTCGTATTTTTGCATATTTTATGATGATATCCATGTGTTGCTAGGCCTATGATTGCGTGCCTTTGTGGTTGGTTGCTTCCGGTCCACTCCCTGTTCACAATGACGTCTGAGGCGTAGAACTCTTCGTCAATCTCTTTTTCCTTCTGTTTCTTTTCTTCGGTGACTTTCTTACATGACTCCGTTGCTGGCAGTAATATCCTTTGTCTCAGGTCCTCTAGGAAGTAGGTTTCTCTGGCTAGCATATAGGCCATTCCATTTGGTATTTACTTGTACCTAATGCCTTTTTTATGTATCTTGCTTTCATTTTTTCTAACCTCTCTAATTCGCTGGTCGCTGGAGATTTAAACACCTTAGAAAAAGTGAAAGCAAGACTCCGAAAATATTCAATGGGGATCCCAAAATTTGCACCATCCAGACAAGCATATGAGCTGGCATGGGAAACTTTCCTCGTGAAAGATCTACGCACAAAGTTCCTGCTACCAACTACTAAACAGGAAGCTAAAGGTGATAAGTAGAGACCGGATGTTAGGAAAATGCCTACAGTTATTTATTATAGATATTGTAAAAGTGACTTCATATAAGTTTATACTGACGTCCCTAGAGTTGTTTTCCATTAAGTTTGTTTTGCCTATAAATGCCTATTTCAGCTTACAAAGCCTATAAATGCCTATTTGCCATTTTTCTCGAAATTAACTTAGTATTTCAATGAAATTAATTGAAACTGACAAACTTCTTGACACATATCATTGCATAGAAAATTTCATGTTCTTTTTATAAATTCTGTTAGAATATTTTAGAACAAGGGTGGCAATGCCCAATACCGAGCAAGTAGATGGTTTCCCCCTCAATGCACTCCCGTCAGGCGAAGTAACAAATACCAGCTATTTTATTTTTCCACCTCACTGACTCCCGTTAAACGAAATAACCCTAATCTATGCTCCGACTCTAAGGCTTGGAGAAAGTTCTATAGTACAACTTTTCTTCCTTTCAAACAAACATTACTGAGGGACAAAAAGGGTAGATGGCTCAAGCTTTCTTTCTCTGTCTAACACCAGGTGCTGAAATTTTTAAGTGACGACAATGTTATTTTTGAAGTTGGTAACACTGAATTCAGTCTGTAATTCTCATTCACAGACATGTGCTTTTAAGTCAAAGTGGTGCGACAAGCGTATGTTTTTTACCTTTAGGGCCAATTTCACCAACAGAGGTATCTGTATTACGCCAGTTTTCCCCGTGTATAAGGTATAGCTTAAACTGGCGTAATACAGTTACCTCTGTTGGTGAAACCGGTCCTTAGAATAGTTGTTTAACGATGTCTAAAGAACGGACAACAGTAAAAGACAAACTGACCAATTTCGTGAAAGAATTTGGTGCGAAAATATTCTCCAATCACAGTTCAATATTGTTTTGCAAAGTGTGTAAAATTTCAGTGTTTCGCAGCACGTACACACTGCAAAACATAAGTATGCTCTTTGTAAAAAGTATGATATTGATACTTACTTACTTACTCACTGGCACTATCGAACCCGTAGGTTCATGGCCTCACGGACATAAGCTCTCCATACATCCATATCCTGAGCTAATACTTTCCAATCATTCCCTGTATAATCTAGTTCCCTCAAATCATAGTTAACGTTATTCTCCCACCTCATTCTTGGTCTGCCAACTGGGCGTTTTCTCTCTGGCTTTCCTACAAGAAGCTTTCATGCAAGTCTTTCACTCCCCATACGTGCAACATGTCCTGCCCATCGCAGTCTACGAGACTTAACTGTTCTTATTATATCTGGCTTCCTATAAAGACCATGTAGTTCATTGTTATGTAGTCTTCTCCATTCACCTGTCTGTTCATCTCTCTTTGGTCCAAAAATTTTCCTAAGTGCTTTATTCTCAAATACTTGTAATCTCCTTTCCTCCCTTAAAGTAAGAGTCCATGTTTCGCACCCATATAATATAACTGGTAGAATAATAGTTTTATATATTTTCAGTTTAACGTTTTTTGAAAGGAGTTGGGATATCAAGAGTCTCTGCAATGCATAATAGCACGCATTTCCAGAATTGAGCCTATGTTTAATTTCTTTATGCATCTCATTCCTATTTGTGATTATTGTTCCTAGGTATTTGAATTCAGCCACTTTCTCAAAATTTCCCTCATTTGTCATTAGCTGTCCATTTCCATTATATAATGAATTTCTACATGTGACCATATATTTAGTTTTTATTGATATTTAGGCCCTACTTCCAGTCCTAATTTCTTAGTGTTGCTCAATAGTGTGTGCGTGTGTGTGTTGTCCTTTAGTATCTCCTCGCTATCGGCCAATAATACTACATCATCAGCATAAACTAACAGCTTATTAATACCATTCAGTTGTAAGCCTTCCTCATTCTCTAAAGATTTAATAGCATGCTCTAGTACAAAATTAAATAGTAGAGGAGATAGTGCATCTCCTTGCTTCAACCCATTCTGGATTTCAAAAGTGTCCGAAAACTATTTGCCTACACGCACCCTACTCTTTGTACCATTTAGACACATTCGTATAAGTCTAACTTTTTAGGAATTCCGAACTCCAGCAGGATACTATATAACTGCTCCCTCTTAATTGAATCATATGTTTTTTTTTTAAGTCTACGTATAGTTGATGTACAGTACCATTATATTCCCATTTCTTTTCTAAAATCTGTCTTATACTAAAAATTTGATCTGTTGTGGACCTGTTTCTTCTAAATCCACATTGATGATATTGATAGCATATATTTATTTTCTTTACTTAAGGCTGTAAAAATGTATGATGTTGACCATTTTTGTAAGAGCCTATTTTTAACTTTTAGTGCCTATATTAATGATTTTAAGTGCCTTTTTGCCTGCCTGTTTTAAATGTTTTAAGTGCCTAACATCCGGACTCTAGTGATAAGATAAAAGAAGAGAAAAGAAATACCGGACGATTTCTATGCAACAGATGCAACGATCAACCGAAACTGGACTGGACCAAATAGTAAGATATGCAGTGCAGTAATAAGACTGGCAGTGCATGGATATCACCACAAACCCTGCAAAATTTCAAACTATCATGATTCTTCAATGAACTGCGTGTGTAAGCTCTGTGATAGACCGTGTGCAAGACGCCATTTCAATGTATGTTTAAAGAGACCAAAATCGTAATGGAAGTCTCTAGTGTTCCTCACTGTGTTCCGCAATTGATTCTGTGCATTTAGTACAACATACATTTTCAACGGTTTGTCACAACTATTAACTAACTAACTCACTGACACTATCGAACCCAAAGGTTCACAGCCACGCGGACATAAGCTCTCCATACATCCATATCCTGAATTAATGCTTTCCAATCATTCCCTGTATAATCTACTTACCTCAAATCATAGTTAATGTTGTTCTCCCACCTCATTCTTGGTCTACCAACTGGGCGTTTCCCCTCTGGTTTTCTTACAAGAAGCTTCCATGCACGTCTTTCATTCCCCATACGTACAACATGTCCTGCCCATCGCAGTCTACGAGACCTTAACTGTTCTTATTATATCTGGCTTCCTATAAAGACCATGTAGTTCATTGTTATGTAGTCTTCTCCATTCACCTGTCTGTTCATCTCTCTTTGGTCCAAAAATTTTCCTAAGAACTTTATTCTCAAAACTCGTAATCTCCTTTCCTCCCTTAAAGTAAGAGTCCATGTTTCGCACCCATATAATATAACTGGTAGAATAATAGTTTTATATATTTTCAGTTTAACGTTTTTTGAAAGGAGTTGGGACATCAAAAGTCTCTGCAATGCATAATAGCACGCATTTCCAGAATTGAGCCTATGTTTAATTTTTTGTGCATCTTATTCCTATTTGTGATTATTGTTTCTAGGTATTTGAATTCAGCCACTTCCTCAAAATTTTCCCTCATTTGTCATTAGCTGTCCATTTCCATTATATACTGAATAAGAAACTTTGAACTGCAACACGTAATAACAAGACTGGAAGTCCATGGGTTTCACCATCTCATCTGCAAGACCACAACATACCCTGAACCAAACCAATCGTGCGAGTGTACATTGTGCAACAAAAAATGTGACCGCTGCCATATCAAATTATGCACAAAGAGGACAAAATCATTAAACCAATATGCAAAGCATAAACCGTAAAATCTTATACAGTAAAACTTGTTTAATCTGTCGAATTTGAACAAATTTATTTGTCCCGATAAAATAATACTAATTTTACGTGTATTTATTTTGTATAAAATGGAATCTGTCCAACGCGGAAATGGAAGGATATTTCTACACAATTCATGAAAGCAAATATTTATATGGCGGAAAGATAGAGAGACTAATAAATTAGTTTCCACTTCATTTAATTCCCGTTAGGCGACTTAACAATAAGTGATGATTTCTGCCGCCTGGTGAAGTACAGTTTCTACCTGTATCTGGAATTTTCTTTCGGCCTCACTGCACACCCGTTTTGCGAAATACAGGTTCGTTTAACAAATATTTGCGTGTGACATTGTCTTACAAATAACCAGTGCACTATAAAATCTTAAATTAGTTTAAGATTTGAGATTGATTAGCCTACGCATCTTTCACAGGTAGAGTTCTAAATTTACAGAATAAAGATGACTAAATCGTATGTATCATTGTCATTAAACGAAAAAGTGAAAGCGATTGAAGGTAAAGAAAAGCAAACTCTCAGTACGCTAAATAATGATAAAATTTAAATGTAGAAAAACCCCAAGTTTATGATATTTTAGAACACAAAGAAAAAGTAATGATTGAATAGACGCAAGGAAATGGTCAAATTCAGAGGAAAGTAAAAAAAATGAAGAAATCAAAGAGGTGTGGAAGTGTTTTACAAGTCCACAATGAAAAAATCTCCAAATTTCCGGACCGATGCTCCAAAGTCGAGCCCTAGCTGTTGCTATATCCCTAGGGAATAACGATTTCAAGACATCTTCAGGTTGGCTGTGGACGGTTTTAAAAGACGACACAATGTAGTGTGGAATAAAATTTTCGGGGAATCAAAAGACGTGGACGAAAGTATAGTTAGTGAGTGAAAACCGAAACTGCATACTTTAATTTCAGGATACGTGCCTAAGAGACATTTTCAACGCTGATGAAACGGGACTGTTTTTTCGCGCGTTACCGTCGAAGTCGCTCGTACATACTACACTTCACTTTCCAACGGCAGCGGAACTACAATTAATCCAAGGTACGTAAAAAAGACATATACGGTGCTCTATAATCTTCCGATTGAGGGTCTTTCCACTTTTTCAGCGGTTGCCCTTTTACCAGCCGACTGCTGGCCCTTCACATCCACATGTGTCAATCACAGAGGTAGATGATCAACAGCCAGTGTAGGGGTGACATGTGATTAGCATGTCGAGTTCCCCAGCCGTTATAGCTGGTTCCTCAACCTGGAGTCGCTACTTATTGTAGCTACCCAATTGCCTCACGATGCTGGGTGGGCACCGGTCCCATACTGGCCGAAATGCCATGAGAAAATTTCTTCCCCCATGGAGACTCGAACCAGCTAGCTCTGCGCCAAGGCTTCCTACCTTACCCGCTCGGCTACGGCGCGGGACGCTCTATAATCTAAGATTGGTTAATACTTTTTGTTTTTTTTTATAATGCGGGATGATGTCTAATGTGGAGAAAAATTGGTCCCATGCGACTCCGCTTTGAACAAGTTATATTGTATTAAACTTAATGGCCATTTGACTGTAATAAGTAGAGTCCGGATGTTAGGGAAAATGCCTATAGTTATTTATTATAGGTATTGTAAAAGTGACTTCATATAAGTTCATACCGATGACCCTAGAGTTGTTTTCCATTAAGTTCATTTTGCCTAAAATGCCTATTTCAGCTTACAATGCCTATAAATGCCTATTAGCCATTTTTCTCGAAATTAACTTAGTATTTCAATGAAATCAATTGAAATGGACACACTTCATGACACATATCATTGTATAAAAAATGTTCAAGTGTTATTTTTATAAATTCTCTCTTAGAATATTTTAGGGTAAGAGTGGCAATAAGACAGTAACCTAGCAGGTAGATGGTTTGCCCCTCAATGCACTCCCGTTAGGCAAAATAACAAATATGGGCTATTTTATTTTAACGCAAGGCTGTAAAAATTTACTTGTAGTCCATTTTTGTAAGAGGCTATTTTGAATTTTTAGTGCCTATATTAATGATTTTTAGTGCCTTTTTGCCTGCCTATTTTGAAAATTTTAAGTGCCTAACACCTGGAGTCTAGAATAGATTTTTTTTATTTAGCCTGGTGGAGTTAAGGCCATGTGGCCTCTTCCACTCACCAGGACAAACATATGTTGCATATGAATACAAAAAAAAATTACAATTATAGTCATACTAAACAATTAATTATCTGTCAAATTGAATAATAATGAAAATAATGTCTAATAATACAATGAAATTAAATACAAAAATAATTAAATCAATGATAAAAAGAATACAAAGAAAGTAATAAACTACAATGAATTAATCTACGCTTTTTATACAAGGCATTAGGTAAATATATTAACAAATCTTAAGTCTATTTTTATTAAATAATGAAAAAACACGTTATTAATTCTTAAAAAGTAATATTAGTGAGTTGTTTCTGTTAGTAATTTTATTTTCAATTTGTTTCTGAAAGATGGTAAAGTTTGACAGTATCTGACATAAGGTGAAAGGGAATTCCATGTTCTAGCAAGAGAAACTGTAAAAGATTTCGAATAATAGGTAGTGTGATGAGGATGGATATAAATGACACTGTGCTCAAGGGATCGGGTATCTAATTTATGTGTATCAGAGAGTCTAGTGAAGCGGTGTGATAAATAATAAGGTAATGATGTGTGTAATATGTTATAGAGAAGGCATATGGAATGGATGGTTCTACGATCTTGTAGACGAAGCCATGACAATTGTTCCAGGGATGGTGTGACGTGATCAAATCTACGTATACCACAAATAAAACGTATGCAAGAATTATGAACACTCTAGTAATAAGAATAAAAATAAATATTTAACAATAAACCTCAATGGTAGAAAATGCTTCTTAAAAGTATTGTAAAAGTTACCTGTAGGATCCATCGCAGAGAAATAATGGAGTGACGAGAGCTTCGTTAGACAACAGTAGCAACATATTTGCTATGAATATATGTGCACACACCTCGAGGAGAAAGTGTTGAGGAAAACTGAAGCTACAAAGTTAGGCAAAAGGGAAGGAAGTGGTGGCTTCCTGCATGACTGTGGATAACTTTCGCAATCAGGCATTTGACTTCCTTCAAATATGTTGATAACGTAAGATTTCATAATCTTGACTCTTATAAATAAAACTTATCAATTTAAGATTTATTAGCAAATACTAAAAGAATTAAGCTAATGAAAAGATTTTAGAATTTTTTTATAGCTCCTTACTTATCCTATCTAGAATAAATTGAAAATACCCATGAAAAAAAGAAATATATATAGAAACCTTACATTTCAACAATGAAGAAGAATTTTTTTTGTCTAATGCCACCAGGTTGTCTCTTATGACTAGAGACCGGATGTTAGGGAAAATGCCTACAGTTATTTATTATAGATATTGTAAAAGTGACTTCATATAAGTTCATACCGACGATCCTAAAGTTGTTTTCCGATCCGATTGAGGGTCTTTCCACTTTTCAGCGGTTGCCCTTTTACCAGCCGGCTGCTGTGGCCCTTCACCATCCACATGTGTCAATCACAGAGGTAGATGATCAACAGCCAGTGTAGGGGTGACATGTGGTTAGCATGTCGAGTCCCCCAGCCGTTATAGCTGGTTCCTCAACCTGGAGCCGCTACTTATTGTAGCTACCCAATTGCCTCACGATGCTGGGTGGGCACCGGTCCCATACCGGCCGAAATGCCATGAGAAAATTTCTTCCCCCATGGAGACTCGAACCAGCGCAAGTCCCGTAGCTCTGCGCCAAGGCTTCCTACCTTAACCGCTCGGCTACGGCGCGGGACAAAGTTGTTTTCCATTAAGTTAATGTTGCCTATAAATGCCTATTTCAGCTTACAATGCCTATAAATGCCTATTTGCTATTTTTTTCTCGAAATTAATTAAATTAAATTAATTGAAATGAAAAAACTTCCTGATACAAATCATTTCATAGAAATTTTTACGTGCTCTTTTTATAAATTCTCTTAGAATATTTTAGGATAATGGTGACAATAACCCAATAACGTAGTAGGTAGATGGTTTCCCCCTCAATGCACTCCCGTTAAGCAAAATAACAAGTACCGGTTATTGTACTTTTCCACCTCATGCACTCCCATTAAGCGAAATAGCACTAAAACATGTCCCATTGTATTATGCTCCGGCTCTAAAGCTTGGAGAAAGTTCTATAGTATGGCTTTGCTTCTTTTCAATAGAAACGTTGCTGAGTGACAAAGAGGGTATATGGCTCTAGCTTTATTTCTGTGTCTCATAACATTTGCTGAAACCTTTAAGTGAGTGGTAATATTATTTTTGATGTTGGTATCACTGAATTCAGTCTGTAGTCCTCATTCACACACAGGTGCTTCAAAGAAAAAGTGGTGCGACAAGTTCATATGGCTTATTTTTTTTTTACCTTTAGAACACTTGTTTTGCGATACCTAAAGAATGAACAACAGTAAAAGACAAACTGACTAATTTCGTGAAAGCATTTGGTGCAGAAATATTCTCAAGTGATGCTTCAATATTGTTTTGCAAAGTGTGTAAAATTTCAGTGAATTGCGTGAACAAGTGCCATGTTTTGCAGCACGTAAACACTGCAGAACATAAGTATGCTCTTTGTAAAAGGGCAAAACAAGTTCCAAAATCATCTCTGATATCTTTGTATGCTATTAATAGCATATGTTTATATTCTTAATGTAAGGTTGTAGAAATTTATGTTGTAGTCCAGTTTTTGTATGAGCCTATATTAATGATTTTAGTGCCTTTTTGCCTAACATCTGGACTCTAGTGATAACTAATCTTATGAGGAATAAAAAATATAAAAAGCAGCAAAAGACGGAAAGGTTTGGTGAGAGTTTGTTAAGAAGGCCAAGTCACACAACGGTCTATCATACCAATAATGAAAATGTTGATGTATAGGAAACCATGGGTAATCGGGTAACTGATGATTTGGTAAATGACAATATTTACTGGAGATATTGATGATTTATTGTAAAATAAACACGATATCATTATATTAACAAGACGAGTGTACACACAGAGTGCGTCGGGAAACAACACAATAACATCATGGAAAGTGCCATTTATTGCATAACACCATGTTCACTTGGAGAAACAAACACAAACAACACAGTCAATGCCACGAGTGATTTCCAGTTTATCTAGAGGATTTTGAAATCAAGAGTGGCATTTGTTAGCGCTATTTAACAAATAAAATTAAGCTGTTTACTCACAAATCATTATTTAAATATAGTTATTTTAAAATATTTATATATTTAATGTAAACGGCGATGTTTGAAAACAAATGAGAAATATTTGGTTATGTTTCATTTGTTCATCACTGCAACTAGATCATATTATTTATTGCCAAATAGGGTTGCAATATTGTAAGAATGCACCCTAGTGGAGAAAAAATTAAACACATCAAACTGTATATTATAACCAACATTATAGGTTATTAATAATTTTTTTAGGAAACAACTGAGTAAAATCATTATTTAAAAACACAAATTGAACACACAATTATCAAATGTGTAGTTCGAAGGAATCTGTTTATTATTTGCTGTATTCAATGTATTTGTTGGAGAGTCAGTCAGTACAAAATAATGCTCTGACCCCTGTTCAGAATATTAAAACGGAGGAGCTTTCTTTATTTTGGTAAACAGAATTAAAAAAATATTGAGGTGAAACACGACTGTGATTGGTTGTAAAACAAAATTCATTGAAACGTGATTGGTCATTGACTCCCATTTGTAGCACGAGTTAAATAGTTAAAGGAAGTGACACTAGGGGGTTTATTTTAATTAATAAATGACGTTAGATTTAACATCTCACCTCACAATTGTAGATTTCTTGAAGACTATTTCCAGTACATCTTTGTACCTAAATTAGATAGAGCTGAAAATGACATGTAGATATATCGAAACTAGTGTTCAAGAAATCTACAATTATGAGGTGAGATGTTAAAACTAACTCAATTTATTAACAGAATCAGTAATAATTTTTTTTTCTGTAATTACAATACATATTAAATATATTATTAATTAAATAAAAATAAAACGTAGTTTTATTTGATTTTCATATTTATTATATAATTCAGTGACAGCTGTTTCGGTACACTGTACCTTCTTCAGACATGTTAACAAATTATGAATTGTGTTCCAACTGATCTAAGCAACAATACAACAATATTTATTTAAATTTTTTAATTTAACAAAGGGGATTCATTCAAATCAAGTTGAGAATTTAACAGTTTTTTACTACTTTTAAATTTATTAATTTCTACAGCCTCCAAAAGATCTAACTTCTTACCCTTATCACAAATATGTAAAATTTCAAAATTTGGATCAAAACAATGATTAAATTGGAATAGGTGGTTAGCATAGTTTGAATTTTCTAAATTTCTGTTATATGCTCTCATGTGTTCCTTTATCCGAGATATAAAAGGTCTACCAGTTTGTCCTATATAGACATTGTCACATGTGCCACACTTCAATTTATATACACCTGATAATTTTTCTTTTTTTGTTTTGGTTTTATTGTTTTTTATTATATTTTGTAGAGTTTTATTAGTTTTAAATGCCACTTTAATGTTCAACTTTTTAAAGTGTTTAGATATTTTATTTGAAAGTGGGCCTATGTATGACATTACGACATATTTCTTATTGTTTTCTTTGGGTACAGGAAAAACTTTGTTAATTGCTTTTTTGTAATTAATCTTCTTAATTAAATTATTCATAATTTGTTAACATGTCTGAAGAAGGTACAGTGTACCGAAACAGCTGTCACTGAATTATATAATAAATATGAAAATCAAATAAAACTACGTTTTATTTTTATTTAATTAATAAATATGGATTTTCATCAAGTAAACACCAACTCAATTGATTATTAAATATATGTAGGAAAAACACTATGTTTAAATCGCATCCGCCGATGTGATCAGCTTTGCAAGTAGTTTAAGTATATTGTCTGGCAGGTAATGGACAGGAGCACCAGAGCCGATCTTATCAGCTTATGGCACCAAAAAGGTTAATGAATTGAATATTTTGACTCACCTCATATTTCTTGATTTTTATGCAGACTAGTTTCGTCACTTCTGTATGACATTCTCGATGCATTACAACTACTGCCTTGTGGTTGTACATCCTGGAAGTTGATTTCTGCTCCGTCTGTTGGCTGACCAATGAACTTCCAAATCAAATGTTTTTCCCTTTCACCGAGAATTTCAAAATTCATGGTTCTCTTTTTATTCTTGCAGATGTAAAAAAATTTGAAATTCCTGGTGAAAAGGATTTAATTTGGAAGTTCATATGTCTATCTAAAGAGGGAAGAGAAGCAACATCCAGGTCCACCAACTGACAATTCAACATTCACAAAGAGCTGATGATAGTATGCAGACATACTGAAACATGTTCTCAAGAATTCTAACAAAATATGAGGTAAGATGTTACTGACTCAATTAAATTTATCTAATTTAGTACTAGTCAAGCTCATCATGCTACAAAATTTAACTGGAAGTTGACATTTTTCTCTGTTCTGTGGTGTCATCTGTTTTGGCTTTTCCCTTTATAATTAAGCTTTCCAAATTCTTAACTGTTATTTTTAAATTGAGTTGGATATAATGTTTTTTATGTCACATTTCTTGAATTTCTGTGTTTTCATGATACTGGTTTCAAAGGCCTTTGCCTTCATCGTCAGTCAAACTGCAACTGTTGAAATTTTCCATTACCACCATCTTCCAAACTGTCATCTGGTGCTGATTTTATGAACTTGGAGATTAAATTTTGTTTGCCAGGAACTTCAAAATTGATGGATCTATATTTGTTCTTCTGAATTATATATTTTCCCAAACTGTTAATTCCAAAAGCTTTTGTAAATATTTTAAAACTTTAGTTTCTCTTCCAATAATGTTATTCTCTAGCAAACTGTAAGCTGCAATTGCCAATTTTTCAATTTCACCATTTTTATATATTTAAAGTATTCTTTTCTATTTCTAAAAGCATTCTTTTTTTAACTCTATCATAAAATGTATTTGAAAAATCATGTGAAGTAATGCAAGTTAAAAAAAAAAGAATAGAAATATGAAATTATGATCTTACATCATTGGCCAGCAATTAAAACCTCGTTAACTCCATTCAAGAGTAAAATTTGGATTTTTGCATTATTTGATAAGTGAAGACATTGTCAGCATGCTGTTAAACTCTTGTTAGTCCAAGATGATTTTGCTGCCATCTCTCAATGATTACAAAAAACCATGCATCTTCTCAGCTATTAACCTCAGACCCCAAAGCTCACACCTTTGGTAGGAAGGAATAGTGAGGTTTCATCTGCTCTAATCTCAGACTCAAGAATTTGCATCTCCAGCATAACATTTTTTCAGAAACTAATTTTAAATGATAGATTATAGGGTTTTTTCTTCCTCCTGATTTTTTTTAGTTTTGGAATTAGGAGGTTTTGATTGCTGGTTAATGATACAAGGGTCACTAGATAAGTTTTGAGACATGGCAGTATGGCCACAGGAATGCAATAAACTAATATACCATTTGAAAGCCCAACTCTCGAACATCAAAACCATAGCCGGTATAATGATTCCTTTCAGTTGTCTCTGAGCAGCACCTTTGTGAAGTAGTCTGTGCGTGGTCAAATCAAACATGTCCTATGAAGCATGAGAGGGAGTATTTTCTTGCTATGATTTTGTATGATTATAAGTGCAGTTTAAATGAGTCGCAAACACTTGAGAAACTCACACAAATATTTGGGGACCTTGCTCCTTCATGTGCATCAATTTTCCGATGATTTCCTGAATTTAATAGGAAGAGAACATCCCTTAAAGATGAAGGGAGAAGTGGGAGGCCAACAACAGTGGTGACAGAGGAAAATGTCTCTGCAGTGGAGACTCTGATTAAGGAAGATCCACAACTGACCTATAAGGACATCGAGGGGGGCCTAGGGATTAGTTCGCCAAGTGTTTCCACCATCCTGCACCAATACTTAAGAGTGAGGAAAATTTCTTCTCGATGGGTGTCACACCACTTGTCAGAAGGGCATAAACGCACTAGGGTGGAATTGTGTAGAGAAATGCTGGCGAGATTCAACAACGGGGACTCCCGCCGGGTGTCAGACATAGTGATAGGTGACGAAACTTGGATCTACCAGTATGACCGTGAAACAAAGCACCAATCATAGGTGTGGGTCTTCCCAGATGAGCAGCCTCCGACCAAAGTCAAAAGGCCTAGGAGTGTGGGGAAGAAAATGGTGGCCACTTTCTTCTCAACAAGTGGTCATCTGGCTACAGTTGTGCTAGAGGATCAGAGGACAGTTACTGCTAAATGGTATACAGAAGTCTGTCTCCCCAAAGTCTTCTCAAAGATCCAGGAGAAGCGGCCAAAGACTGGACTGCGGGGAATTCTGCTCCACCTCTTTGCACACAGCCAATGCAACAATTAGGTTTCTGGAAAAGACACCTGTGAAATTAATGTCTCATTGAGCCTACAGTCTGGACCTAGCCCCATGCAACTATTTCCTGCTCCTGAACGTGAAGAACTGCATGCGCGGACACCAATTTCCTAGCCCAGAAGATGCTGTTGGAGGAGCTTAGTGCAATGTCTGAGATCGAGTGGTGTGGCTGCTTCCAGAAGTGGTTCCAGAGGATGCAACGGTGCATAGAATGTGCTGGAGAGTTGTTTGAAAAGATATGATAGGTATGAAAACTCTATCATGACCCATTGTTGCATATCTCAAAACTTATCTAGTGACCTACGTATGTAAACTATACTCTTAGGTAGATCAATAAACAACTTTTTGAAGAGATTTTTTTTTTGTCAACCAGGATTAAGGGAAAATCTTTTCTCTTCAAAAATTATTTATAAATCATCCTAAGTGCATATATTTACATATAACATCATATCAATAGTTTACAGCTATAATAGTAGTATTAATAATTCAATCACAAAATGTTTTTGAATAAGAAACTATCAAATTGCATTGTGAATGATGGTTCGCTGCTAAGGGCATACACGATTATAAAAGAAAGAGAAAAATGTATATCTAAAATGAGATGTCTGGATAGCACAAATGGTTAGTGCACCAGTACATAGAACTGAAGATCTTGGGTTAAAATTCCAGTTCAGACAAAAACTGTACTCTTAAAAAAAGATAAATCTGAAACTAGCTCATCTCATAAAATATGATCCTCTCACCTAGACATTTTTCAGAGATCATTATCGTCATTTTCAATTCAATTCTGACTTTGAATTAATATGAGGATGGGGATGATGATCTCCAAAACATGTCCAGATGAGAGTATCACGTTTTATGAGTAGAGTCAAGATTTTTATGTAATAAAAGGTGATATTGCAATGAAGATAGTATATATTATTCAACTGTTTGTGTGTGAAATCAAATCAAAAGATAGTCAGAAGTCTTACTTCTCATTATACTATTCAACTGTTTCAAAAGATAGTCAGAAGTCTTACTTCTCATTATACTATTCAACTGTTTGTATGTGAAACCAAAACAAAAGACAGTCAGAAGTCTTACTTCTCATAAAAATATTCAACTCTTTGTGTATGAAACCAAAACAAAAGATAGTCAGAAGTCTTACTTTTCATTAAACTATTCAACACTTTGTGTGTGAAACCAAAACAAAAGACAATCAGAAGTCTTACTTCTCATTATATTATTCAACTGTTTGTGTGTGAAACCAAAACAAAAGAATTCTTACATCTCATTATACTATTCAACTGTTTATATGTGAAACCAAAACAAAAGACAGTCAGAAGTCTTACATCTCATAATACTATTCAACTAGATGTCTTTATTATGTTTCTCTGGTAGCTCAGTTGGTAGAGCATTAGCCTAGAGTGCAAAAGATCCTGGGTTCAAACCCCAGTCTGAGCATATATTTTTCTCTTCCAATATAATACTATTCAACTGTTTGTGTGAAACCAAAACAAAAGATAGCCAGAAGTCTTACTGTTCATAATATTATTCAACTGTTTATATGTGAAACCAAAACAAAAGTCAAGACAGAATCTAAATTCTTATTGTACTATCTTTCAATCTTACCTTTTAGTATATAAAAATCCTATTTATAAGGTAAGGTGCAATGTTTCCAATTATTCACACTTAAGTCAATCATTGCTGAAAGAGAATAAGTCATGTAATCTTACTTTCCAGATAAGAATAAAAAAGTGTTTCCCACACTCAATAATGAAGCATCATGTTTGTGGTAGTCTGTGTTGGTTTTAACCCATTTGCTTCAGGTTTAAATGCTCAATGCATTTCCCCAGAAACCGGATTTAAGTTACTGCAAATTATATTGTCTATTTTCAGACATTCAAAACAAACAAAAGATAACGGTACTTGATATCACAATAAGGGTGAAGGCCAAAACACATTCCTCTACTATTCATAAATGATAACAAAAGATTACCCTGCCAAGGGATGTACAAAATATTGCAAAATATATAGTAGCAGAGTTATGCGAGTGTGCCTCGTCTTCTGAGTTGAAGACCATTTCACTATCGGCGAGTCTATCTCGTCTTTTGAGGCTAATGGGTTAAAATAACTGGACTTATCCCATTTCTGTGTGGAAAGGTCTAGGGAGGGCAATTACACTCTTAATTCACTCTTGAATTTTTCAGGACTTATCTCCTTTCTGCAAAAATTAACATTTTTGTATTCTATATCATAAAATAGTAATTTTATCACAGGCATTATTTGACAATTACTCCCTCAGGCAATTTACAAACTCTTAGGCCAGAGGCCTTCACTAGAGGCGTGTTACCCTCGACGCATAATCCTCAACATAATGTCCACGATACATAAGTAACAAATAAATTAAAAATAATAATTTTAAAACAGTGATAAGTGCAGTGTCTCCTGTGAACATGATGACATATTAACAGTATTAAATCTAAGGCAAGTTATTTTTAACCGGTAACTAAAATTAAACACACATACATCAATCAAATAAGAGTGAGATAGCACTGTAGAACTGTTGAGCTGGGCAGTGCCTTAATACTGATCTGTTACAGGTCGTCCACTTCACATACTACCAACATAACAATATGTGGAATGGTCGATAAATAATCTACTTCTTGATACAGCAACACTTCTATACCAATCATAAAAATATATATATCAAATAATAACCGTGGTAATGAAGATAATGGATTCAAATACTCACAAGGAAAGGTCATGGTTCATTAACAATGGGAACAGAATGTAACTTTATCCAGTAATAGGATATATGGGGTTGTGTTTAAATTAAAACTTATAACTAGAGTCTAAGATTATATTATAATATTATTTACATTTGAAGAGAAAAATTTTCGCTCAGACCGAGACTCGAACCCGGGACCTTTGGCTTTCTAGGCCAATGCTCTACCATCTGAAAATTTTTCTCTTCAAATATAATTTATCCTTCAGTGAGAAGTGTTAAATTAATAATAAAAACATCAATAGAAGCCCTAATAACTTTATAAAGTAGTGTTTAAATTCCCAATAAATGTCTTCTTAACTAAGAAGCTGCCATTTGCAAAGATAGAAGCAAAGGCTTCATAGCATCTGGTGCTGGGAATTACAATGTATATAAGAGAAAATTTTGCATTTAGATTGGAACTTGGCCCGGTAGCTCAGATGGTAGAGCATTGGCCTAGAAAGCCAAAGGTCCCAGGTTCGAGTCTCGGTCTGGGCGAACATTTTTCTCTTCAAATATAATTTATCCTTCCGCGAGAAGTGTTAAATTAATAATAAAATCATCAATACAATAGTATATTACAATGTGAGAAAAATATTAAAAACCAACCGATGGAAAGGTTTTTAATTTCTGAGATTCTGTAAAACATGTGTTGTACATTATTTTTTGTAGGATGGTGTTTTCAAAATAATAAATAGTAGTAAAAATAATATCTTTGTTGGAAAAATTTGCTTTCATTATAAACAACTGACTAACTTTAGCAGTGTGGCCAATGTATATATGGTAAATGCTGAAAATAATTTAGTTGAGACTGCATCAGGCTGTGACACCAATCAGGTATAAAATGGCGGCAAGTATGAATGATGGTAATCAAAATTACAAAATTGAGGAAGCTTGGGAAGTTGGGAGTGCTTCTTTAGTGCCAGAGAGATCTAAATCTAAATCCCGATTCCGATTGAGGGTCTTTCCACTTTTCAGCGGTTGCCCTTTTACCAGCCGGCTGCTGGCCCTTCACATCCACATGTGTCAATCACAGAGGTAGATGATCAACAGCCAGTGTAGGGGTAACATGTGGTTAGCATGTCGAGTCCCCCAGCCGTTATAGCTGGTTCCTCAACCTGGAGCCGCTACTTATTGTAGCTACCCAATTGCCTCACGATGCTCGGTGGGCACCGGTCCCATACTGGCCGAAATACCATGAGAAAATTTCTTCCCCCATGGAGACTCGAACCAGCGCAAGTCCCGTAGCTCTGCGCCAAGGCTTCCTACCTTAACCACTCGGCTACGGCGCGGGAATCTAAATCAAGGTATGAAAAAACATACATTTAATTCAGAGAGACGCTGGAGTAGATCTACTGTATTTTTTTAAGTCACCTTTCAATATTGTTACAAATAAAGTTCAGGTAATTTAAAATGCAGTGATTTGTTTCGTATAATGTATATTAACACTAACTTTTGGATATATTTTTGTATGTAAATTGTACATAAAGGGCAGTGGTTTTACTTCCCATCCTAGATAGATAATTTGTAATATTACAGTATAGTTTTTTAGTTATTTATAGGTTGGTAACCTTGATATTTAGGAAATTGAACTTCCAATCATGGCCACACATTCATGAAAGGATGACAGAATGCACTATTGTGCAAACAAATTTTTTGCATGATAGTGCATTCTGTCATACTTGCAGCAAATTTTCCTCTTACTTTGTTTCCTCTTACAACAGTGTATATAAGAGGAACATTTTCATTTATATTGGAACTTGCTCAGGTACCTTACTTGGTTAAAGCATTCACCTAGAGTACGAAAGGACCTAGGTTCAAGCCCCAGTCTGAGCTATAATTTTTCTCTTTGAATAAGAATGTATATCACCTAGAAAAAGAGAAGAGGATGGCAAAAAAATAAAATAGATTGATTCTCTTTTAAGCAGCATAAGAGAAAAAGGATTGGACGATTGAAATTAGAATGACAGAGAAATGTGAAAGAGAATAACTGTAGATTAATTGGGCACAGAAAAATGTTGTGAAACCGACTAAATAAAACAATAAAAATAGAGAATGGATGAAAATGTGTGTGTGAAAAAATTGTTTATAGGAAATCCAGGAAAACAGAGACTTAGGGGATATTCTTGAATAAGATGGCTGGACAATGTTGAGAATGATCTGATGTAATTTGTGGTTTGAGGTTGGAGGAGAAACAGGATATAGGAGGATTTTGACTAAGATTAAGGCGGCAAAGACACCACATGGGTTGTAAGTAAGAAAGGTATAAAAACTTTTTTTTATCATCTAACCTCATACTCTGACTATTTAGACAAGTTTTGCAACAACTTTCATTCCATGTGTCAGTATTTTCATGACTGTTGTTTTGTCTTAGTGATGTACTGCTTCTTGCTCCATCTGTTGGTACAACAAAAAACCTCCAAATCAAATCAGATTCATGGGAATTTCAAAATTCATCCATTTCTCCATCTTGTTTTTTTTAATATATTTTTTCCCAAACCATAAACTCTTTAGGTTTTTTACACGATTTATCAATCTATGTAACGGAATCTTTGAACACAATTTTCACCCACTTAAAAACATTGGATTGACCTGAAACTTTGTATACTTGTAAAGGACCCATGACAATACAATGATTTCATAATTTTTTTCTAAGATCCTGGCCAGGATCATCAGGACATAAAAAAAGAATAAATAAATAAAAACCGGTATAATAGGTTGCGGACTTTCAACTGTTTAGTCCATAAATTTTCATGGGATTCCGGTTTATGACAATCAATTAAACTAAAAATAAAAAAATAAATAATAGTTTAAAAAACTAAAACAACACACTTTATTAGAAAACCAAACTAAAAAATAAATAATAGTTTAAAAATACTAAAACAACATGCTTTATTAGAAAACCGAACTAAAAAAATGAAAAATAATTTTAATTTCCAACACGTTTGGGATAAAATTATAGTGGTCAACAAAAAAATCATCTCCAACACATCTAGAATAAAACTAGAGTTATCTACAAAACAAAATAATTTTACCATCAAAAGCGTGGGGTGCTCTATATCAATTAATATATTTGATAATAAACAGATATTGGTAAAAGTAAAGTCTCTAAGAAGAAAACGTAAAAACCATAAAAAGCACCTCATGCTTTTGATGGTAAAATTAATTTTTTTTGTAGATAACTCTAGTTTTATTCTAGATGTGTTGGAGATGATTTTTTTGTTGACCACTTTAATTTTATCCCAAGTGTGTTGGAAATTAAAATTGTTTTTCATTTTTTTACTTCGGTTTTCTAATAAAGTGTGTTGTTTTAGTATTTTTAAATTATTATTTATATTATTTTTAGTCTGATCATCTTACCTCAATATTAATGTTGATTTGTTCTAAAAATAATATAATTAAAATAACCTCAAAATATCACTTCCTAAAATTATATATTATTATTATTTATTATTTGTTTCTAAAGAGTTTATAGTTTGGGGAAAAATATATATATTCAAAGAAAAATAGAAGGAGAAATTGATAAATTTGAAATTCTCATGGAGTGCAATTTGATTTGGAGGTTTATCAGTTTACCAACAGATGGAGCAAAAAGCAGTACATCAATACAATAGAACAAGTCATGAAAATACTGAAGACTGAATGAAAGTTGTTCTGAAACTAGTATTTTTTCCCAAACCACAAGCTCTTAAGGTTTTTTATTTGTTTCTAAAGAGCTTGCAGTTTGCGAGCAAAAATATATTCTAAAAACCAAGAGGGAGAAACTAATTAATTTGAAATTCCCAGGGAGTGTGTTGTGATCTGGAGGTTCATCAGTCTTACCAACAGATGGAGAAAGAAGCAGTGCATCACTATGACAGAACAAATTATCATGAAGATAGTGAAGATGGAATGAATGTTGTTCTGAAACCGGTCTATATAGAAGACAGAGTATGAGGTCAGGTGATAATTTTTTTTATATTTACCTCATAGTGTTACTTCCAATATAGTTCAATTTCAAGGAACATATATTCCTATTTGTTCACAAGATACAAATATCTTAAAAATATTTGAATTAAAAAAAACAGAAGTCTTGCTGTATCATAGAATCCAAAATGCACACTGTATTTAATACTGACATCTGTAAGGCAGAAAACATACAGCACAAGATAATACAAATTGTGGAATGGAGAAAAATGAATTTCATTTTAAAAAATCATAATCTTACACATAGGGCTGCACTTAAACCCATAAGGGAATTATGAATGCTCTCATATTGAAATCTAATTTCAAATTTTGTTAACAAAGTGATTATCTAGTGATTTGCCATTTATCAAAAATCAGCTGTGAGCTTCCAACTGCAAGGACTTGAGATCAACACCAGAATATTCTGTAACATGGCAGCAGAACTTGGACAATTATATATGCTTATTAAGTTATGTAGGTACGAAATAACACTATGAGGTTACAACATAAAAACAGTTTACAGACCTACAAGAAAAATAGAAGACTGCCTTCGCTCAGCTAAGGATCCTCGGCCACCTCTCTCCACTTGCGGCGTATATCGACTTCCTTGTTCGTGAGGTAAATCATATATAGGGACAACGAAAAGAAGTATAGCCACCCGTTTATCAGAACATAAAAGAAACTGCAGACAAGGAGAAATGGATAAATCAGCTGTAGCAGAACATGCCATTACGAATGGACACCAGATTCTATTCGACGATACACAAGTTTTAGCCACAACTTCCTACTATTTCCCTAGATTATACCGAGAGGCTATAGAAATATACAAGCATAAGGGAAATATTAACAGAAAAGAAGAAGGTATCAAACTGTCTAAGGCCTGGTTTCATACACTAGAAAATAAATGCATTAACACCAGTGACAACAAGGAGACAACTATTAGCCAATCAGCAAGAGCCACGCCCACTCACCCTGCACCCACCACTAATACAACGTCCTCTACGTCCACAGCGCTCATTCTAAGTAGATCTTCCGACCAGGAAACACGCATAGATGCACTCGCCACTGAAGATGCCCTCCGCAGTTGAGGGCGAAACGTCTGGTATCAACACCAACTATGGACCACGGCCACATAACCCGGAATCACTCAACATTACGATTACCGGCCGTGAAAGCCTGCATTCAACTATGAGGTTTGTTTTAAATTTGTTGAGTTGTTTCTTGACT
Source organism: Diploptera punctata (assembly GCA_030220185.1). Taxonomy (NCBI): domain Eukaryota; kingdom Metazoa; phylum Arthropoda; class Insecta; order Blattodea; family Blaberidae; genus Diploptera; species Diploptera punctata. The sequence goes on along the minus strand of JASPKZ010002691.1, from coordinate 1,264,724 downwards.
CACCTCATACTTCTTAACTCCCTCACAGATCCAGATTTTGTCACTGTATTTGTGACATTCTCAATGCTGTTCACGTTCACAACTGATGTCCAATGGTCTCCTCTCCTGCAAACTGACCTCTGTGCCATCTGATGGCGCGGAGGTCAGTCTGTAGGAGAGGAGACCATTGGACATCAGTTGTGAACGTGAACAGCATTGAGAATGTCACAAATACAGTGACAAAATCTGGATCTGCGAGGGAGTTAAGAAGTATGAAGTGAGTCAAGAAACAACTCAACAAAATTATATATGCTGTCTATTTTTATTTCCCTTATGCAACGGCTCCACAAGAATAACATTTAAATTCACTCCTTTTTTCAAGAAATTGGGATCTTAATTTTGATTACTGGCAGTTAAAAAGTCTTTATGGGAAACCAGATGTAATAAGAACAATTAATACTTAAATAATTAACCAATTTTAAATCCACAACACTTTACAGTATAAATTACTTATAAAAATCTATAAATAAACCTCCCATCCCAAAATTAAAAACAATGTGGAGATTAATCTTTTTTCAAAAGAATAAATAAAAAGAAAATAAATTTGAACCTCTAAAAGTACAAACTCGTAGATTGAAATGGGCAGGATATGTGGCATGAATGGGGATATCGCCCAATAGTACTATTACTTGACTGCATTAACTTTTTAGTGGTGAGGGGAAACAATGGCACTAGTGTTGAAGAGGGGGAAAGTGTCTCCTTCCACCGTTGGTACAAGTGAATGACTGGGCAAGTGGTATAATCAGTGGCAAAATATAGTTGTAGACCTACTTGAAATAGGAGATGAAGTTAATGAAAGATCTTCAGAGTCTGTATGCCTATGGGTTTCTGGATAATGTGACGTACAGAGAAATTAAATCTGCACTGATTTCCAACTACTGTCTGTTAGACTTAAATGTGTATATACTGCGAATATAGGGTTTAACTTTCGCACTTAACATTGTCACTAACAACTTACTATACAAGAGTGATGGAAAATAAACACTGTCACTGCAACCTGAGACAAGGGTCTACTACCTCCAACCCCTACTCACCCTAACCACATTCTTTTAGTTCGTAGTTTTTCTGTATTGGAAATTAATGTTGTCGAGTAATACATCATCAGCATAAACTAACAGCTTATTAATACCACTGAGCTGTAGGCCTTCTTCATCCTCTAAAGATTTGATGGCATGCTCTAGTACAAAATTCAATAGTAGAGAAGATAGTGCATCTCCTTGCTTCAACCAATGAATTTCAAAGGTATCCAAAAACTGTTTTCCTACAAGCACCTTACTCTTTGTGCCATTTAGACTCCAAGCATGACAGGCCTAGAAAGCCCTTGGCATACCATCTGGCTGCTGGCCTCACATCCACATGTGTTAATCACAGAGGTAGACAATCATCTAGCCAGTGTAGGGGTGACATATGGTCAGCATGTCAGGTCCCCCAGCCATTGTAGCTGATCTTCTCAACCTGGAGTCACTACTTATTGTAGCTACCCAAATGCCTCATGATGTTGGGTGGGCACCAATCCCATACTGGTCAAAATTCCATTAGAAAAATTTTCTTCCCCCATGGGTACTCAAACCAGTCCTGTAGCTCTGCACCATGTGCCATTTAGACAGATTCATATAAGTCTAACTAACTTTTTAGGGATTCCGAACTCCAGCAGAATACTTACTTACTCACTGGCACTATCGAACCCGAAGGTTCATGGCCGCGCGGACATAAGCTCTCCATACATCCCTATCCTGAGCTAATGCTTTCCAATACTCCAGCAGAATACTATCTCTTAATTGAATTGTATGTCTTTCTGAAGTCTACATATAGTTGATTTCAGTGCCATTATATTCCCATTTCTTTTGTAAACTGGAAATGGACTATTTTGAGAAAAAGTTCAGAATTATCAAAATTGGACAGAGTCCCATGTGAGAAAATAAGGAACAGGGTGGATGCAAAGGAAACAATCTTTGAATAAATTTAATACATATCCTTAAGACAGTTGGGTCATGTTACGAGAATGAGAGATGACAGATGCCTGATTGAATATGATCTTCAATTGGCAATGTCATGACAGAGCAAAGAGAGAAAGACAAAGATCTAAGTGAAATAAAAATGTGCTGAGAGAGAATAAAATCTGAAAACTGAATTTGGAAGATGAATTGAATAGAAATAAGTAGAGACTAGGAGTTGGAAAGCATCCTCAGTCTTAGAAACCTATCAATTTTGAAGTTTCCTATTATTGATAATCTTTTATATATATTTCTATTCCCAATTCATAATAGAAAAACAACAAATTTTCTATTACTGGGTATTTTCTTCAAATTGAAAACATTACTCGTAATCGTCTTTATCAAATAATGGCTCGACCAGTCCTATGTTATGGGAGTGAAGCATGGACTATAAGGACGAGAGATGAAAGCAGACTAACAGCTTGTGAGATGAAATTTATGCGCCGAACAGCTGGCTACACCAAATGGGATTGGAAGAAAAATGTAGAAATCCTTCAAGAACTTAATGTGTCACCAATACTGGACTACATCTCCAGATATCAGCTAAACTGGAAGGAACATGTCTGAAGAATGGCTAGATCCAGGATCCCCAAGGCAATAATGAACTACTGTCTAAATGGGAAACGGTCACTTGGTCGACCTATGAAAAGATGGAACGAAAACCACTTTGTCAGGCCGTAACAGTTCTTCTAGGACTAATACCTGGCAGGATGATGATGATGATGACTATAAAACTGATACCTTTCATAAAAATTGAGTGAAATCTTGTGATTCTTAGAATATAAAATAAGTGTTGCAACACAGAACTACAGGTAAGATGTGGTCTTCCAATCATTGCACCCAGAACAGCTCTTCGTGTGTGACAAGAATCCATTGAATCTTTTGTGTGCTGTTCCAACATTTCACAAAGTTTGGTATTATTTCATTAACTGTGGGGTTAATCACGAAACAGAAGTTGTGCTTGTTTTATTGCTATTTAATACTCATTGAATTAGTGTAAATATATTACTTTCACCCTGTATATCAATGCCAAAATCCCAACAATTTCATTTCACCAGGTTTTCAGGAAATCTGAAAAAATCCACTTCATTACTATAAACATTGTGTGTTAAATACTTATTAATTTCACACATTTCAATGGACTACATCTCCAGATATCAGCTAAACTGGAAGGAACATGTTTCAAGAATGGCTAGATCCAGGATCCCCAAGGCAATAATGAACTACTGTCCAAATGGGAAACGGTCACTTGGTCGACATATGAAAAGATGGTATGAAAACCACTTTCTCAGGACGTAGCAGTTTTCCTAGGACTAATACCTGGCAGGATGATGATGATGATGACATTAATTGGCTACATTTTTTAGATTAGAATTTATTGTAATAGGCCGTGATGGACTAGTGGTTATGTTCCATGTCTGTGTTCCCATGTGTTCGGGTCGATGGATTTTTTAGGATGGAAAAATCCATGGAGCAAGTCCTCCGGGAGAGACTTTAAGCCACGGGTCCCGAGTCTGAAGATTTTCAGGCTCGTAAAAGATCCTTAAACCTGAATAAAAGGCCTCTAAGCAAAATTTACCGAATTTTGTCATCCTAGTACTACCTTGGTATCCTAGAAGTCAGTAAGAGGCGGAACGGTGACCATGGGCCACTCCAATGATATCTATATGAAAACAAGTGTAACTAAATTAGTATGGTTCAATTTCTTCCCTGTAGGGGGAGAGCGCCTAAATCTCGTTGAGGGAAACAAGGGCTTATAAGATAAGAAGAAGAATTTATTGTATTATTAATCTATTTAATTTTATATTCTTATTTACTTTAATTTAGATATCTTAATGAAACCATTTCTAAAATAAAATCCTTACAAAGGAGAGACATATCAACACATTCTCCATTCCACACAAATATTTTCTTGTTAATATCAACTTAACTACCTTACAGCTGTAAAATGATACACAAAGCTTGTCATAACACTTACAAACAACACTGTTAAAACACAAGTTTCCATTTTAAAAACTTTAAACAGTTCACAATAAAATATACAATTTTACAGAAAACGTGGAATGTCTAATCATGTAATGGTTACTTATAAAGTGCATTTACCAGCATTTAATATTTTCAAATATCAGGGCTATTCAAAAAGAAGGAACAGACTTCAAACATTTATTTCTTCCAAACTAAAAAAAATAGAAACACAATTCCAACGTTCCTGGAAAGTGAAAAGTTGGACATTCCTATCATGGTTGCATTGGCACTGTTGCTTGTCATGTTGATTGTTTTGTATTAAAATGGCGACACAACAGGACGTTGGATTGGAAGAGGAGGAGCAGAAAATCAACTTCATTACCAGTGGCCTCCCAGATCACCAGACCTAACACTCTGTGATTTTTATCTGTGGAGTTACATAAAAGACTGTGTTTTTATCCTCCCTATGCCTGACACTCTTGAAAATCTGCGACATGGAATTGTTGAAGCTGTGAATTTGATAACTAGATATCAGCTGATTCATGTGTGGCAAAAAATGAGCTACCATTTTGATATTTATCGTGTAACACGTGGTGCTCATAATGAACACATAACATAGTGAAGTTTGAACTTTTCTCTTTTCAGGAACGTTGGAATTTTTAATGTTTGAAGTCTGTTCTTTCTTTCTGAATAGTCCTGTATAATATATTGCTACAAATTACGCTTTATAGAGCATTATTTTCCTTACAGGCATATCCCAGTAATGTTACACTAAAGATATTTAGTTTCATTTTCTCAGCAACTTAAGATTATGTAACAAAATGTGTACAGTTTATAGATTTTTTCTCCTTGTAAATTAACTGATATATTCATATGAACATAATATTGTTCTAGAGCTCCATGTGTCTGAAAGGAATTTGCTGACTCAGCTGTTAGTATATGAGAAGCATAGAAGTGTACTTCCTCCCACTCCCCACACTTCAGCCCGCAAACACACAGAGCTTGGTCTCGAGCTGTACAGAGTGTTTTCAACTTTTTGAGACAAAATTGGATAAATGATAGAGGACACTAAACTGGACATTTTGATATCAGGAACCTATGTCCAGAAATGCATAATTATGTTGTGTTTAAAAAAACATACATTTCATAGAATTCATATTATTTATTCCAAAAAAACAATGTACATTCCATAGAAATACATTACTGTAACATAAGAAAACAAAAGCAACAACTTACAGATCATAGCAATTGTTCAAAGTTACAATCACCAGTCTCAATGCAGCCTTGACATCAGCGCAGAAAATGTTGTTAAACTCTTTTAAATATTCCTGGAGTCAGTTGTACAACGAGACTGTTAGCTAAGACCCTACCATCAGTTCTTCATCAGTGTCTACTGCAGTTTCATAGACTGACATCTTAAAAAGTGCCCCCAGAAAAAAATCCAGAGGAATGAGAACTGGTGAATGCAGTGGCCATGCCATGGGTCAGGACCTCCCCTTTCGATCCAATGATCAGGGAATGTATGATCAAGGTACTGACTGACCTCAACATCGAAGTGAGAAGGAGCCTCATCCAGTTGCAGCCACATTCCCTCGTAGATAACAAGCAGCAGGCAGTTGTTTTGTTGACATGCTAGGTAGATAGCAGCACCAGACATTGTTTTTATTAACTTGTATCTCTTGAAAATTAAAGTTGCTCACAAAAACTATGAATTTCCAATCGTTTGGTCTTCTTCTTGTATCTTGTAAGCCCATGTTTCCCTTAACAGAGATTTAGGTGCTCTCCCCTACAGGGAAGAATTTGAACCATGCTAATTTAGTTACACTTGTTTTCATATAGATGTCATTTGAGTGGTCCATGGTCAAGCGTTCCGCCTCATACTGACATCTAGGAAACCAAGGTAGTACTAGGACGGGAAAATTCGGTAAATTTTGCTTAGAGACCTCTTCATTCATGTTTAAGGAACTTTTACGGGCTGAAAATCTTCAGACTCGGGACCCACAGCTTAAAGTTCCTACCGGAGGACTTGCTCCTTGGATTTTTCCATCCTAAAAATCCACCGACCCCAGCCGGGTTTGAACCCGTGACCCTCGGGACCAGAGGCAAGGAGCATAACCACTAGTCCACCACGGCGTTTGGTTCCTTGCTATGAAAAGAATGTTTTTTTAAATAAAATATGAACTATACATTTCTGTCCATAGATTCCTTATATGAAAATGTTCATTTTAGTGTCCTCTATCATATATCCAATTTTGACATAAAAGTTTGAAGACACCCTGTGTATTTTTTAATGTCAAAATTAATATTTAAAAATAAATATATATTTTAAGAGAATAAATAAAGAATGTACACTTTGCTTTCTCATAAAAACATATTTTGATGCACAGTCTCCCAATTCTCAACTAGTATCTCACTGAGAATGATGAAAATGTTCACTGAAACATGTTCCAGAAGAGGTGAGATATATATTTCTGATTCAATCTCTTAACACAATGAGCACCAGTTTTAAATATCCTGTTTAAATGCCAGTTCCTGATCGTTTTTAAATCTGAACTGCTAAAGTACGTGGAAAATTTAAAAATCATGTATTCATTCTCCACTGATGGATTTTTTATAAAACTTACAAGGGATGATGCTTGAGGAATCTTAGAAAAACTTTACAATGTCATACAATAGTAAACAATTGAATGTGTCATTCCTGAAAGCTCTTTTACATTATGTTTTTTTATAAAAATGAGTTAACTACAGTTTCAGCATCCTTACATAATTTGTGCTTAAAGGACCTTCCTCCACTCTTCATACAGAGCCTAGTAGAGCATTCCATTTCTAGTTTCATGTTAAATTGCCCTTACTCCAGGAGAGAAGTGACCTTGTTGATTAGCTGTATTGGAGAAAGAGTCTTTCAGGAATGACCAAATAATTATTGTTTTAGGAAGTAATATTTTGAGATTCTTTTTATCAAGTTTTTTTGAGTCTAGAAATATCTTACCTCAATTTAATGTTGATTTGTTCTCAAACATGTTTCCATATAATCTTCTATATCATCTTCAGCTTGTTCAGACTGATGACTTTTATGTTGTGAACGCTGGATGTCGATATCAGCTCCCTCTTCCGGCTGGCTGAAGAACCTCCAAACTAGGTCACGATAAGCAGGAATTTCGAAAATTCATAACTCTATTTTTGTTCTTCTGAATGTAAATGTTTCCCCAAATGGTGAGTTCCTTTGTATTTTCTAACTGTTTTAATAATTTAGTGTTCAAATTTAAATTATGTTTTTTGGCCCAAACATGAGCAGCAACAGCAGATTTTTCTATTTCCCCATTTTTTATATTTCTCATGTGTTCCTTGGTTCTAATTTTCAGATTTCTTTTTGTTTTCCCTATATATATTTTTTTTACAACCAGTACATTCAAATTGAATATATCAATATTTAATTTTAGGAAGTTATATTTTGAGGTTATTTTAATTATATTATTTTTGGTCTGGACATCTTACCTCAATATTAATGTTGATTTGTTCTTGAACATGTTTCAAAACAATTCTGTTTTATCTGGGAAAGCTGAAGATAAAACAGAATTGTTTTGAAACATGTTCAAGAACAAATCAACATTAATATTGAGGTAAGATGTCCAGACCAAAAATAATATAATGAATATATCAAATTGCATGTACTGGTTGTGAAAAGATATATATAGGGAAAACAAAAAGAAATCTGAAAATTAGAACCAAGAAACACATGATAAATATTAAAAATGGGGAAATAGAAAAATCTGCAGTTGCTGCTGATGTTTGGGCAGAATAACATAATGTAATTAATATTTAATTTTAGGAAGTGATATTTTGAGGTTATTTTAATTATATTATTTTTAGTCTGATCATCTTACCTCAATATTAATGTTTATTTGTTCTTGGACATGTTTCAAAACAATTCTGTTTTATCGTCAGCTTATCCAGACTCTGGACATGTTTCAAAACATGTCCAAGAACAAATCAACATTAATATTGAGGTAAGATGATCAGACTAAAAATAATATAACATAATGTAAATTAAAACAGTTAGAAAATACAAAGGATCTCACCATTTGGGAAAAAAATTTACATTCAGAAGAACAAAAATAGAGTTATGAATTTTGAAATCCCTGCTGATCGTGACCTAGTTTGGAGGTTCTTTGGCCAGCCGGAAGAGGGAGCTGATATCGACATCCAGGGTTCATAACATAAAACTCATCAGTCTAGTAAAGCTGACGAATATACAAAAGAATATATCGAAACATGATTCAAGAACAAATCTACATTAAATTGAGGTAAGATATTTCTAGACTCAAAAAAACTTGATGACCAAATAAATTAATAAAAATTAATGTTTATATGAATGAGAAAAAATTAAGCTTGCATTCTGATTTGAAGTGCTGCGACTAGAGTCACTTTTGCCGTCTCTATCACTAAAGATATCAGAATCTTTACGAGCTTCCATTTTCACATTGACTGACACTAGGAATGTTGGGGTCTGGAATCATAGTGGCTGGCAATGGAATGTTTCAAGGACAAATAAAGATACATAAGGGCTATAGAAATTTACAAAAATTATATATAATTTGTCCACCGCTGTGGTCTCGAGGTATTGTGCTGCCCTGTCACGCAGTGGGCCCGGGTTCGATCCCTGGTTGGGGCAGTTTTTCTGGGTGAGGTTTTTATCGGGGTTTTTCCTCACCTGTAAGACAAATGTCAGAAAAACTTTAAGGCCCAAATGGTCCCCAAAATCATATGGGCATCATTATCATCCTTATCATTATCATCATCATCCTTCACTGGTGTGGAAAGCAACGGGAAGCTACCACACCTACAATTCCCTAGTAAAGCTGCAAGCATAGCATGAAAATGCTATGATTGCAGTGAAGGACCTGCCTTCGGGCAGAATTACTATGGATGGATGGATATATAATTCTTCTGTAAGTGTGTTTGTCACTGAACTCCACCTAAACAAATGGCTCGATTTTGATGAAATTTTGTGTGTGTGTCTGATTGGGTCCCTCGATGGTTTAGATTCATAATTGGACCCTCTGAAATCATTACATGTAGGAGTTCACTTGAAATGAAAATTTAAAAATCACTCTAGAGGATTTTTTTATGTTTCACAACGAAACTCAGTAAATAAACCAAGGTAGGTATTATCCAAAACTGAGTGAAATCCAACAATTAGAAGTGGAGGTTTACCTGAAACCTGAAATTAAAAAACTGCCTAAATGACTGGACCGATTTTGATGAAATTTTTTGTGTGTGTTTGAATGGGTCCCTGGATGGTTTGGATTCACAATTGGACTCAGTAGGTGGCGCTGCAATCGAGTTATAGGAATTATTTTGTCAGATGTGTAGTCATCTGCATTATCGACATATTCCACATGAAAAAATGTGATGTCATCATGCACACTTCTTGAGCACAGATTGCAGTGAGGAGTTTTCTTGCAAACTTATTTAAATAATATCTTCTTCTTAATTTGTACAATTTTCATCCTGTTTATTTCCAAAATTACTCCTCGGAGGGTCCCGCGCCGTAGCCGAGCTGTTAAGGTAGGAAGCCTTGGCGCAGAGCTACGGGACTTACGCTGGTTCGAGTCTCCATGGGGGAAGAAATTTTCTCACAGTATTTCGGCCAGTATGGGACCGGTGCCCACCCAGCATCGTGAGGCAATTGGGTAGCTACAATAAGTAGCGGCTCCAGGTTGAGGAACCAGCTATAACGGCTGGGGAACTTGACATGCTAACCACATGTCACCCCTACACTGGCTGTTGATCATCTACCTCTGTGATTGACACATGTGGATGTGAAGGGCCAGCAGCCGGCTGGTAAAAGGGCAACCGCTGAAAAGTGGAAAGACCCTCAATCGGGACTCCTCGGAGGAAGACGTATTGAATGTGCATCCATCTCTTGGCTGGTCTTCCTCTTGTTCTTCTTCCATCCATTGGTCTATCTTCTTTAGCTCTTTTAGCAAGTCAGTTGTCTTCCATTCTTTCTATATGTATTTAAAAAAAGTATTTAATCAAATAAATTATGGATTTTATCAAGTAAACACCAATTCAATTGATTACTTAAAAAAGTTATTTATTATCGTCCGGCCTTAATACGGGAATTGAATGTTTGGGCAGGACAACATCTGCCAGGTTTACTAGTATATATGTATATAGTCTTTCTTTATATTAAAGCTATGCAAACGAATAGCCACCAATTCAAAAAAGTGCGGAGTTATCTTAACAGATGGCATGAAAAGTCACTCTGTGTGAAACATAGGTATTCTTGTGTTTGGTACACCGCAGTAAGGATGTGCATCCCAAGAATGTCATGAGCGGTACAAAAAATGTTACAAAATTACTTCATAGTAATTGTACACAAAATGTTATAAAATTACTTCATAGTAATTGTACACAAAATGTTATAAAATTACTTCATAGTAATTGTACACAAAATGTTATAAAATTACTTCATAGTAATTGTACACAAAATGTTACAAAATTACTTCATAGTAATTGTACACAAAGTGTTATAAAATTACTTTGGAATGTCATTAGTCGGAGTTACAGCTGAAGATGGATGTGAGATCGCATGAAACTATAGTATCATGAAAAACATGAAGTTGATGAGGCGAGTTGTCAAAAAATGTTCTCCGATGAATTTCAATTACTTTGTAGTGTTATTTCCTATCAATTTTTATTAATTATATCTATCTATAATAACACAACAGCCCAATGTTGGGCCATAGCCTCTCCTATGTTAGGAGTAACTACACCAAGTTAATTTAGTTATACTTATCGCCCTACAGATGTCACAAATGATATGAGATCAACATAGTGACACAATGAGACATCTAGTAGATAACTAATGTATTACTAGGATGATGAAGGTCAAAAATTTTGCTTAGAGGCCTCTTCATTCATGCTTAAGCTTTTTTTTATGAGCTTCAAAATCTTCAGATTCGGGACCCATGACTTAAAGTCCCTCCTGGTGGACTGGTTCCTTGAATATTTACATTCTAAAAAATCCTTGAGCCCAGCCGGGTTTGAACCCGCGACCTTTGGGACCAGAGGCAAGGAATATAACCAGTAATCTATTGTGGCTGACAATTAATTATGTGTGTGTATGTATGAATATATAAAAAAACTCCAAGCATGTCAGGCCTAGAAGGCCCTTGGCCTACCAGCCGGATGCTGGCCTCACAATCATCCAGCCAGTGTAGGAGTGACATGTGGTCAGTATGTCGGGTCCCCAGCCGTTACAGCTGGTCTTCTTAACCTGGAGTCACTACTTATTGTAGCTACCCAAATGCATCACGATGCTGGGTGGGCACCAGTCTCATACTGGCTGAAATGCTATGAGAAAATTTCTTCCCCCATGGAGACTCGAACTAGCACAAGTCCTGTAACTCTGCGCAAAGGCTTCGTGCCTTAACCACTCGCCTACAGCATGGGACATGTATGAATATATATATATATGACCTGAAAATAAAAATAGTTGCTTGGACGGGGATTTGAACCTGAACCTCTGAATTTGTACTTCAATATGCTGCCAGTTACGCTATCCAAGAATCCTCGTACCAACATTTATTTTTCTTTATATATACCCCATAATACAAGAGGTAACGAGAACTCGGTCTCACTGCCCTCTGGTAGCCACTATAACAAGTAAGCAAATTAAAGAGAATTTTTACTTTATAGCAGTGACGCTTCTTTATTTCGATATTATAATTAAGTTTTTGACATTGAGCAATGCAAGCCTAATAAGACATGAAAAGAAAAATAGATGCTTGGACGGGGATTTGAACCTGGACCTCCAAATTGATATTTCAGTGCACCGCCAGTTACGCTATCCAAGAATCCTCGTACATATATAAATATACACACCCCATTTGTCCGTTTGGGGACATGAGTGCTCCCTAGTGGGGAATTCCTTGGTCAAGCTAATTTTTTATGCTTATTTCCCTACAGATGTCAGCAAGTGACATGTCAGCAAGTGACATGTCAGCATATCACCTTAATGAGACATGTAGTAAGCAACTACATAGACTACTACTACTGTATATTCAGTCATTCACAAGGAGGAAAAATTCCAAATTTGGCAACACTATACTCATTACAAGGTGTTTGAGAACCAATGTAAAGTTCTAAGGTCATATAGGTTTTATTTTCATCTCCTGTATTCCTAAGTCGAAAGAAGTTTAGAAGTAGCTCTGTCTTCTCCTGAACCCTGAAATGTGTTTTTATAAAAGTTTTAGCGCACATAAGATTCATAATAAAAACTGAGAGACTTCCATGGTCTTTGTCTTCATTAGAGTTTTCTTTGTTATTCACAAGTCTCCATGTCCAAAAATGTTTAACTAATGTTTCTGCCATCATGTCGTGGCCTTCTTCAGAGCTTTACATCAGTCAATACAAATCCGCAAGATTATTTTTAATCAAAATTTAAGTGGAAAGTAACACTATGAGGTATTTTCAATTTATAAATGAGTTCGACAAAGTGTTTTTATATCTCACCTCATAAAGTTGCGTGTTTTCACAATACCGGTTTCAAAGATCATTCACCTTCATCTTCAGTCAAACTCCAAGTTACTGTATGACTGAATATGAAGCTGAATGACTTTTGAAACTGGTATCGTGAAAATATGCAACTTTATGAGGAGAGATATTAATAAAACATTTTTTCAAACTCATTTATAAACCACAATATTTTATCTGACAAAATATGTATCCTTGCCAAAGATGAAAAAAGAAGACACTGCTGAATTAGAGATGCAATAGAAATTGCAAGGAAAAAAAGCCTATCCAAACAATCTTTACAGAGGTAAAGGCTTTATTCTAAAAAACTGTATGTCTGTCTATGTCCTTACATGTTCAAGTGTGCTTCCTTATGTAACTTAATTAATAAAGCTAATTTAGTTACCTTTATTTCCCTACAGATGTCATTGAATGACAAATGGTTGGGTCATCGCATCAAAAAGACACTTAGAAGGGAACTAAGATATAACTTGGGTCGGAATAAAATTTTCCTCACAGGTTCTAATTTAGTCTTGAATTTCATTTTTGAGCCTGTAAATCTTCGAACTAGGAACCCACAACTTATAGAGTAGATTCTTTTTTTTTTTTAATACATTAGGAAGTAACATTAAGAGGTTTGTTTAATAATTAAAACATTTTGTCTGTTCATTCTTACCTCTTAGAGTTGTTTTTATCGAACATATGTTTCACAGCTTCTTAGCGCCATCGTTAGTAACAGTCTGTAATCGCTGACTATGGGGCTAAGAAGCTCTGAAACATATGTTCGACAAAAATAACTCTAAGATGTAAGAATGAACAGACAAAATGTTTTAATTATTATAGAGTAGATTTCTCAACTGAAGTCTAAACCATGTGTTTTCCAATTTTTTATTGTTTCCATAAAATTTACAAAAATCATTAAATTCACAGAAATTATGAAACTGTAGACATGATTCAGACATTTATTTTTTGTAATTAACAGCCATAAATTTTCAGTTTTTATGGTTGTTATGGAAACATTAAAAAAATCGAAAAACCGGGATCGTTCAACTTTGGTTGAGAAATCCACCCTCTCAGAGGACTATTCTAGAAAACATTTGGAAATATTTCCTAATTTTGTAGTTCTCCATAAGATCCAGAACTGACAACCATACAACAAGCTCCCAGTAAGCACCAACAAATGCTGCCAATCAGATACAAGCATTTGAGGCATCACATATTATTATATATAACTTTCCTCATTAGAGGACAAAGTGATACAGACAATTAATTTTCAAAATTGATGAAATACATTTTGTAAATACATTTAAAATTTCAAATTGTGATTGAAGTATATTCTATAAAGTAGAAATTTTGTAAAGATGGTATCTTAAAATTGAAATTGTTCTTCTAATGGCAGCAATAGCAATTTTAGAAAGATACACTCTGTCCAAATCTAAGAAATTCCAAAATTTAGCTAAGAATCCTGGTATAGTACCTCTTGCCCCAATCATCAATCCTGTGACAGTTACAGTATCTAATTGGTATTTATCTTTGTAATAGTCAACTGTTGGCTCATATATGGCTTTCTTTTCAGAGTCAATTTCCACAGGTTGGCCATTATGAGTCTCAAAATGGATTGTGGGATCTAATATCATACCAATTTTTAAGAAGATAGTCTAAATGCAATAATATCTGGTAAATTAATGAGTCATTTTTTAACATCTTACCTCATATTTTATGTTTCTTCAAACATGGGAACTAGTTTTCAAAATGTCGGTTGAAAATGAGAGAGATCCTTCTCTCGAAAACTAGTTCACGTGTTTGAAGAAACATAAAATATGAGGTAAGATGTTAAAAAATGACTCATTAATTTACGAATTAAGAACCTCATAATGTTATTTCCCATATTTAACTATGAAAAAAAAGCAATAATATCTATTCGCCTATTATTCCCATTAGTAACTTCCTCATAAACTGTGTATCCATAATTTTGCAAGGCTTCTTCCATCATGTTTCTAAAAGTGTGGTGCCGAATGTTTCTCAGTGATTCCCCAAATGGAAAGCCCCAAGGTCGTGTGCAAGGGTTTCATGCTCTCTGCGACAAAGTCTACAGAGGGTGATATATGACTGCCAATTTCAGATTGGCTCTGAAGGAATAATAGTGGAAACAGTTAAAAACTAGGATTCCAACGAATATCCGGTAGTCATAATGGCGGTTGAAAATGAATGACAAGTTCATTTGAAAACTATAGTTACCGTGTTTGATAAAACATGAAATATGAGGTAAGATGTTAAAATGACTCATTAATTTAAAAACTAGGATGCTGAAACATCCTGACCACAAAACTCTATTACAATAATAATTGTGTTTTAACAGTGTTTTTTAAGTACAGTAAACAAAGATAGGATATTTATACAATACATATAAACATAGCAACGATAATGCTTGGAATGTTGTTACATGCAAAATAAATCATTTCTTTTTTTTTTTTTCCCTGAATGATCAAAAATAAAATTAACAATATTGAACCGTTATTTCCTTCATAAATATTTTGTTCGTATTTACAATTATCCTACATTTGTAATTGTTCCTTATGTAATATATACACTTATTAACTCCATTCTTGCTTATAGTCCTGTCCAAAAACTCTGTCATAACGAGAATCAACTGTGGCGGTAATCAAAAAATAAATCTGTGCTCGGTTGTGACACATTGGTGTGAATCAATTACATCACACTGCGCCGATGGCCCCTTCAGTCAGTCGTCAAGATCTCTTAGGGCACCACAAACATATTTTCATTGTCAGGGTTGTGCATGCTTTAAAAATTCAAATATCGGTAAAGAATTATTATAATATAATTGTCATTATACAAATGAGAATTGTATAAGTTGAAAGAAATGTTAATCTTTGTATCATCGTTTGAATGGTGTAATGGAGAGCACACTAGTATGTAGAACTAGAAGCCAGGGTTTAAATCCTGGTTCAAACATTAATTTTCTTTCTTAAATTAGTTCGGTATACAATGTTTTTATTATTAATGTAACATTTCTCACTGAATGACAAATTATATTTGGGGAGAAAAATATATGTTCAGACCGGGGTTTGAACTCAGGACCTTTGGCTTTCTATGCCATTGCTCTACCAACTGAGCTACCTGAGCACTCCAATCTAAACGCAAATTTCTCTCTTATACACTGTTAATTCCCAAGTGCCAAATGGTATGAACCTTTGCTCAATCATGCAAAAACGGCTTCATTTTTAAGTAGACTTTTATTGGAAATTTAAACATTACTTTATAAAGCCAGTAGGGCTTCTTTCGATTTAAATTTGCGTTTAAATTGGAGTGCTCTGGTAGCTCAATTGGTAGAGCATTAGCATAGAAAGCCAAAAATCCTGGGTTCACACCGCAGTCTGAGCAGATATTTTTCTCTTCAAATAAAGTTTTGTCCTTCAGTGAGAAGTATTAAATTAATAATAAAAACATCCAAAGAAGCCCAACTGGCTTCATAAAGTAACATTTATATTCCCAATAAAAGTCTTCTTAAAAAAGAAGCCACCATTTGCATGATCAAGCAAAGGTTCGTAGCATTTGGGGCTCGGGAATCAACAATGTATAAAAGAAAATTTGCATTTAGACTGGAGTGCTCAGGTAGCTCAGTTGGTAGAGCACTAGCATAGAGAGCCAAAGGTCCTGGGTTCAAATCCCAGTCTGAGCATATATTTTTCTCTTCAAATATAATCGTATACAAGATGGATATAATGTAATTTCTAAAGAGAAACCACTGGAATTATTTAAATAGTTTTCTGGGTTTCCCAATTTAACTGAATATTTCTTTCAGACTACACATCTGTTAGTTATTTTTAAGGTAACTATGGCTTGGCAGCAAACAAAATGCAGTGCTAATACATTCTTATCAACCTATCCCTCACTTCCAGACGGTGTTCCCCTCTGCCCCTATTTTTCAAACAATCAGCATCAATATCCATATCATTGAAATTCATCAGAGAATATTTTTTGACAACTCACCTCATAAATTTCGTGTTTTTCATGATACTGCAGTTTCAAATGTAATCACGTCCATCTTCAGCCATAACTCTGACTGATGAAATTCTTCAGCCATCAACTCTTCTATTGTCACCATCTCCAGCACTGCCATCTATGGTTGAATTTATAAACTTCAAAATCAAATTTTGTTTGTTATGTATATAAAAATGCATTGAACTATATTTATTTGTCTGAATGTATATCTTCTCCCAAACTGTCAATTCTAAAGGTTTATCCACTTGTTTTAAAAGTTTAGCTTCTCTTCCAATTTTATGATATTCTAATAAACTATGTGCAGCAATTGCAGGTTTTTCAATTTCACAATTTTTAATATTTCTAAAATGTTCTTTGGCACGAGTTTCCAAATTCCTTTTAGTTTTTTCTAAACTCGTACCAAAGGACATTTTAAAAATATTAAGAATTGTGAAATTGAAAAATCTGCAATTGCTGCACATAGTTTATTAGAACATCATAAAATTGGAAGAGAAGCAAAACTTTTAAAAACAAGTGGAGAAACGTTTAGAATTGACAGTTTGGGAGAAGATATACACTCAGAAAAATAAATATAGTTCAATGAATGAATTTTTGTATTCCTAACGAACAAAATTTGATTTCGAAGTTCATAAATTTAACCATAGATGGCAGCACTGAAGATGGTGACAATAGAAGAATTGACGGATGAAGAATTTCATCAGTCGTAGTGGCTGAAGTTGGATGCGATTTCATTTGAAACTGCAGTTTCATGAAAAATACGAAATCTATGAGGTGAGTTGTCAAAAAATGTTTTCCAATGAATTTCAATGATTATACCTCATAATGTTTACTTCCCAACATTAATTTTATATAATACCCATAGCATTTGAATTAGAACTGGTGTCACCAGCAAAAAAAAAATTGCCATGTAATAACCAATAACAATGATGATGCAATTGAACGTCTCCCAAACCTACAAGTAAATTATATGTCCCTAAGGTCAGGATTTTTATGTAATAAAAGATAAGATTGCAATACAGGTAGTATATATTATTCAATAGAGAAACTACAAGCAGCCGTCAATAAACTTATGGTATGGGCAAAAGAGAATGATATCATAATATACTAACAGAAAAGAGCCCACATGACTTTTAGTAAAGGAGGAAGAATAGCAACAAGCAATAAATTAATAGTGAGTGGAGAACATATTTTTAACGACTCACCTCATATAATTTCAAATTTCTTTGATACCGGCGGTCTCAGACAATATCTTGTCCCTCTTCAGTCATGGCTATTGTCTGAAACCGCCGGTATCAGAAATTTGAAATTATATGAGGTGAGTCATTAAAAATATGTTCTCCACTCACTATTAATGATATAACCTCATAATGTTTACTTCCCAATATTAATTTAAATATAACAAGCAATAAAATTTACTACGTAACAGGGCAGGAGCCACTGAAAGTGATAAAACAACTTCAAGTACCCAGGGATGACACTCCAGACCACGGGTAATACCTACTCCAGACACGTGAAAGACAAAGTGGCAGCAGCAGTAGCCGCAATGAGTGACATCAAAATGGCAAATAAGTTGTCCACAACAACCTCATTGAAGCTGTTCACAGCAAAAATCACGCCAATAATTACATATGGCTTACACATCATCTGGCAACAACTATCGAAGAAGAACCTCCAAGACATTGAAAACGTCAAGGTAATATATATGAAGAAGATTCTTTGTCTATCCAAGTACACTAAATCAAGACTATGCTATGAATTGATGAGAGAACCCTTCTACATGGAGGATCTCCGATAGCAGTTCTACCACCGCATAGCAACAACTATTAGCCGATTTACAAGAAAAGAAAAGGTCGATATGGGACGAGATTTATTCTATGGAAGCAATGACCACGTCTAAGTGGATGAATGCAAACTATGATTTTGGCCACATTGTAACTAGATCAGCTGTACATGGGTTTCATCACCTGATCTGTACAATGAAAGTGTACCATTCATCAAGTGAAAACTGTGTTTGTGAGTTAAGCAGGGGTTTGTATGATAGATATCATGCTGTGACATTCACAAAAAGAGCAACCTCATTCTCCAAGTTTTGGCAAAATTAAACAAGCACATTGTGCACAGTTTCTTTATTATTATGTATTATTCAATTGTTTGTGTGTGAAACCAAAAGAAAAGAAAGAACTCTTACTTCTAATAATACTATTCAACTCTTTGTATGTGAAACCAAAACAACAGACAGTCAAAAATCTAACTTCTCATCATATAATGTTCCAATTTTAACTTTTAGCACATAAAAATCCTGACTCTAAAATGATCACACAGAAATACCAGCATAATATGATTGGAAAGGGTCATAGAATTCTAGTCCATGTGCAGTGTGACTGCATTTTCTTCCTATAGAAAGAAACACTGTCATTTTGAAAACTGGCAAGTCTAGGTATCCTTGAGACATCTCTTCCTTGGACAATCCAACAATCTCTTTCCATGTGGCTGATACCATGTGATGGCTCTAGATATTCTTGTATAGGTATAAAAGGCATAATAATAATTATATTTGAAGAGAAAAACTTCAAGATGTCTGATATTATATACCAGCGCACTGCCACTGAACTATTTAGGCATCTCAATTTAAACATTTTTTTTTTCTTTCTTGTACAATTCCCATGCACCAAAGATAATGCACCTTCATTCCACACATCATCGGGCAGCTTCTTTTTAAGGATACTTTATATGGGATTTACCATTACTTTTATAGTCAGTAAAGCTTTTATTTTTAATGTATCACTCCTCACTGAATGACAAATTATATTTGAAGAGAAACTTTTTTTTTAAAAATTCAGTGAGAAGTGATATATTTAAAATAAAAACAATGATGATAATTGCCTATGACAGAGTAGGAACATGCCAGAAATCCTTGAATGAGTACAACAGTCAAGATGACAAAGATAACGAAAAAGGATTTAAGAAAAGCCACATCTCTCTATGGGAATTCTTTACAACACGTGATGCAAAAAATTTGTCTAAGTTCCAATCATACACCATGTGCATGTGTCAACAAATGCAAAGCTGTTAATACTATGGAATCATGGGATGCAGCCAACATATACACAATATTTAACGAACCTAAAAACTAACCTAACACAATTTAAGTACTCTAACCTGTGAAAGACCAACTTAAAAGCTAACCTAACGCAATTTGATCACTCTATTAAGTTATGTAGGTAGGAAATAACACTATGAGGTTTATTTTAATTTTGTTTAGTTGTTTCTTGTCTCACCTCATACTTCTTAACTCCCTCGCATATCTAGATTTCGTCACTGTATTTGTGACATTCTCAATGCTGTTCATGTTCACAACTGATGTCTCCTATGGAGACCATTGGACGTCAGTTGTGAACGTGAACAGCATTGAGAATGTCACAAATACAGTGACGAAATCTAGATATGTGAGGGAGTTAAAAAGTATGAGGTGAGTCAATAAACAACTAAAGAAAATTAATTACTCTAACCTGTGAAAGAACGCAATGCCTAAAAATAAATAGTAAGTTCTGAAATTCTGAAGTATAAGTGTACAGTTAATTAGTATATACTCTATGTTGGCTGCACTGGATATTCATTAAAATCAATATGGCTGCAACGTCTTCATGCTACATATGTAGTTAAATATCATGGAAAAATATATTGAAATAACCGTTAGAAAAATTGTTGGCTGCACTGGATATTCATTAAAATCAATATGGCTGCCTCCATGCTACATATGTAGTTAAATATCATGGAAAAAATATTTAAATAACTGTTAGAAAAAAATGTAAAAAATTATTGTAAATGATGGGAAATAATTTGAAAAATGTAACCCTAAGAATAAAATTTGACACGAGTTTATGAAGGTATTTAAAAAGCCATGTCACATGTTGTAAAGAACAGCCCTCTATATTAGTTTTAAATTTTAAAAAAAATCAAGGGATGTACAAAATATATCAGAGGGATGATTCAGTGGAATGTTTGATCTATGAATTTATAACTTTGCTGACAGATGTAAATCTGCAAACCAATATCTGACTGAAATTAAAACTGCACAACCCTGACGTTGTCCACATTCCTTCACACGCTCAAAACACAAAACCACAAGCAGACGTAAACTTTGGCAGAATGTGCATAAAACTGTCTTCAGTTGATTCCACTGTTACACAAGCAATCAATCAATATATTAACAAATTAGACAAGCCATCAGGGGGAGACACTTTTTACTGTCCTACACAACTTTATTTATAGATTATTGAAAAATTATCATTATAAACCAATAAAATAATAATAATAATAATAATAATAATAATAATAATAATAAAGTAAAGTAAAGAGATTCCCCGACAGGCCTCGGGAGGCCCCGGGTAGTGGGAGGTTAAGTCTCCCACTTTTTCTAGACAATCGGCACTTGATGTCAGCCAGGTTGTCAGTCCTGCGTGACGGCCGCCTTTACCCCCAGAACAAGTGTCTGGTTCTCATTTCCATTAGAGGCTGAGTCGACCCCAGGACCATAGTGCCGCCAGAGGGTTTGGGTCAGTTTAAAAATCCTGACCCCCACGGGGCTCGAAGCCTTGACTTTCCAGCTTATAGCATAGTGCCTTAACCACTATGCTACGGCGTGTCCCCAATAATAATAATAATAATTATTATTATTATTATTTTGAAAACATCACCGTGCAAAAAAATAATGTACAACGTACGTTTGTGAAGTGTTTTACAGAATCTCAGAAATTAAAAACATCGCTATCGCTCGGTTTTTAACCATTTCTTCGCTTCTGTAAATATAATACAGTAAGTTCATTACTATTAGCTGATGATCAAATGTTAATTGCACAGAACTACGGTCTCCTGTTTGATACCGTAACAGATCACATGGCCTAATACTTGCATGGAAGATGATGATAACAGAATTACAATGATTTAGAATACAGTGTGTTCACCAGAATTACTCCCAATAAAAGATATGCAATTATTTGAGAGTTTCAGAGCAAAAGTGAACCAAGTCCAAATATCGAAACTTCTGATGTATTATTTTAAATTTGATGCTGGATAATATTATTCTGAAAAGAAAAATTAACGACTGAACGCCAGGAGGGATCAATTGAGGGATTCAGAGTAAAAGTGGACCAAGTCTAAAAATTAAAAATACTAGTTATATGTGAATTTTGGATCAAAATATCAATAATTCTTCAGAGCAGTCAACCAAGAACTATATTTTTTTTTTCTTTTTCACTGTAAAAAATAAATGTTTAATTCTTCAGATGTAATTAAATGTATTACTTTAACTTTGTATCAGTTTTTTTTTTTCAAAATAGGAAAAAAATGTAAACAATGAACTTGGTACAATTTTGCTCTAAACCACTCAATTATAGAATGCACCTACATCTTAGCTGTATCCAAACTTTAAAGTTAAATAAACCCATGACCAATTTGTTTCTTTTATTGTTTCACACTTCTAAAAGAAAGTATTTTCCAAGGAGAAACTAATGGCATCTCAAATACTAATTTGACAAAAAATCTAGGGGTCGCATGTTTGGACGCATTAGACAGTAAAATGCCTTCTCTGCTGAGCAAGTTGTATGCTAATACGATTTTGCTTACTCAGAAATCTGTTCATGCGATAATAATTGGTTAAATTTGTAAGCTACCTGCGGAGGTAGCTTAAATGAGCAACTCAAATTAAAATCCCGAAGGGAACCGATGGTAATCGATGTACTTTGCTGCTTTATCCAACATTTATCCAAGATGTCGGACCTTGAAGACTTCGATCATGTTTTCGGTATACACGGAGAAGAGGAATTTGATAGAGTCTACCAAAGAATTCAACTGGAAGAACAGGAGAATCGGCGTAATATTGCGTGTCGCAGACGTGTTTGTATACGGTATTATTTGCGGGATGCAAGCATAAATGCATTCCTCTATAGCAGACGAAAATAACGGAAGTGGTTTTATCGCTGAGAATTCTGGGTAATTCGTTGCCAATATTACGAAAACGTCGACTCTCATGCATGACCGATAAGTCGGCTGTTAATTCATTCTCAGCAATTGCTCACGGTGAGTCAGCTCACTAGTGATTGGAAGTAATTTGAGTAGAGAGTAATGTTCTAACATATGACCCTAGTACTTCCCCTGTACCCTTCATTTAAATTATTACTTGTAACAATAAAACAAAATGGAAATAATTTCTATCAGTATTGCCAACTGACAAAATGAAATGCAAATTGTATCAACCACCTTTTTACCAATGCCACCAGGTTGTCTTTATGACATTTCTGGTATTATGATGATCTTGTAGAAGATTTCCGGGCTGTTGGCCGTGGTCTTGAGGCTTGCAGTTCCCCGATGTTTCGCCAGAGACTGCATCCGACATCCTCAAGGGTTGTGTTGAGACTGGTAATTTTGTTGACTACCTGCCCTATTTATACATTTATCTGCGACGTGTTCTCTGCACGGTCCACTACTTCGTAAATTGTATCTGCCTTCTGGTTGGTTAGCATTAGGGTCTTCCATTGCACCAATGAGGTTGCTGTCTGATGTTCTAGTAGACTGTTCTTGTAGGGGTTTACATCTGGCTTTTTTAAGACTGGTATCCATGCTTTGTTGACTTTTAACGATTCTAAAGACTATGATAAAGCATGGATTCCGATTGAGAGTCTTTCCACTTTTCAGCGGTTGCCCTTTCACCAGCCGGCTGCTGGCCCTTCACATCCACATGTGTCAATCACAGAGGTAGATGATCAACAGCCAGTGTAGGGGTGACATGTGGTTAGCATGTCGAGTCCCCCAGCTGTTATAGCTGGTTCCTCAACCTGGAGCCGCTACTTATTGTAGCTACCCAATTGCCTCACGATGTTGGGTGGGCACCGATCCCATACTGGCCGAAATACCATGAGAAAATTTCTTCCCCCATGGAGACTCGAACCAGCGCAAGTCCCGTAGCTCTGCGCCAAGGCTTCCTACCTTAACCACTCGGCTACGGCGCGGGACATAAAGCATGGATACCAGTCTTAAAAAAAACATATGTAAACCTCTACAAGAACATCAGACAGCAACCTCATTGGTGCAATGGAAGACCCTAATGCTAACCAACCAGAAGGCAGATACAATTTACGAAGTAACGGACCGCACAGAGAACACGTCGCGGATAAATGTATAAATAGGGCAGGTAGTCGACAAAATTGCCAGTCTCAAGACAACCCTTGAAGATGCCAGACGCAGTCTCTGGTGAAACATCGGGGAACTACAAGCCTCAAGACCACGGCCAACAGCCTGGAAATCTTCTACAAGATCATCATAATAACTCCGGCCGTGAAAGGCTAAGTCAATATATTTCTGGTATTCTCTCCTGATATGGCGGAATTGTATCACACTTCTTAAGTTGGGGCACCAAGATAGCAGAATTACATTACCTGGATGATATCAAAGTTGATGAATGATAATGAAGCACCAGGATAGTCCTTAAACCTAAACTTAACTTAAATCCGGATTATGGAAAAATACATTTTTGTAATGTGAACTAATTTCTTGTATTCCCATGTCTGGAAGTTCAAAGTATTTTGAAGCCAAGTATATTTCGAGAAAGGCAATAAATTTATACTGTATAAATCTGTAAGTAAATTTAGGGTGAATTAATTTTGATTTTTTAAACACATTTTGAATCTCCATTGAAGTTTTTCATTATATAAAGCTTTTAAATTATAAATTATTATCTTGTTTTCAATCTACCTCAACTATTACCTTTATAATCTTTAAGGAGGCCATTCGAAAGCAATTTTTCATCTTCAGTTTATTGACTATTGTTAACCCTTAATTACTCACGTGGGGTAATTTTTTTCCATAAAGACACTACTATTTACTGACAATTACTTTATGAGATTCCCTGGAACTCACCTATTCTCAAATGGACTCGTCCAGCACATGTTTCAGTTGTATTTAGTTTCTTGGAATAGCTAATGATGCAATTATATTTATTTTATGTCATAGTTGCTGCCTGCGGAATTTTTTTACCTCGCGCGCGCCTAGCATCTGTAGAGTTTTTTTTTCTATTTTCATTATTACAATTTGAAGCCTAAGAGTAAATATGAGTAGAAAGAGGAAAATATTGACTGAAGATGAAATTATAGAACTGTTGGAAGCATCAGATGACAAAATTGTTGGAGGATTCCTTCTTCATCAGACAAAGACTGTGTAGAAGACAGTGATCATGATTCTAACTCTATACAAAGCGCTGAAAGTGATCAGGATGATATTATGTCAGAAGATGAAGATGTCCAATCGCTGGCCACTATTTATTTACTTCTTGTTGAATGTTGGCGGCATCAATGCACATATAATTATGCAAGAAAATGTGGGAAGAAAGATTGCTTGCTGCAACTTCCTAAAAGACCTTGGTCAGAGTCTACTGGACAGCTATCTGAAGAAAAGGGCAACCATAAACACTTTACCAAAACCTCTTCAGGCAAAAATAAGACATCTCACAGGACCTGTGGAAGAAGCTGAACCACTGATCATCAGAAAAGGAGGGAGGTGCCACTTCTGTCCCAGGGACAAAGACCGGAAGACAACAAAGTGTTGCGGCAAGCCGATCTGCAAAGATCATATGGTGGAGTCCTGTCCAGACTGCTTTTCAGTTGAGTGAGGTGTGTATATATGTTATTATTTAAAAAAAAAGTTAAACTTTGTAATAATGTAATACAGTGTTATTAACCCATTGGAGACTTTTAACGAGTCTCCCTCGTGAGCAGGTAGAAAGTCCAAAGAGCTCCTCCACGAGCTACACTCGTTGTTGTGTTATAACCCCCACTGTAAGAAGTTAGGTTTTTTTTAGTGGTTTAAATTTTCGATTCACCGTCAGTAAAATTTGTTGTTTGTTTATGTAAAGTAAATATGTATAGGCCTAGTGTATTGTATAGTTTATTTTAGTTATTATTTATAGAATAGTAGACTATAGCTGTAGGCATTCATTACGGTAAAATATAAGTGAATATAAATTCAGTGTTTATTTGTTAAAATTCATAGCTGTAATTTTTTTTTTTGCAATATGTCCGTAAATAGGAGAGATCGTATTGCTATTGAGAAACTAAGTGAAGTAGTGGATGTGACAGTGATTGTAGTGAATTATCATGGAACGAAGATTCGAACGATGAAATAATATACAGTGACAACGTAACCGTGCATGCTACTGATGATAGAAATATTAGGTCAGTTTCGTCCAGTTTTTATCTATAGTATTTTATAATTTACAGGTCGATATATAACTAAGATAATTAAAGAATATACGAAGAACTTTTCCTGATTTTATAATGTATAGGTCTATGCTTATTTATATTTCATATATTTATTTTTATTATGTACAGTATTATATTGCGTTAGTTATTTTTTTCGGTCTTGTTTGAACATATGATTTGTGTTTACTTTCAAGGCAATGTCCGAGAACTGTTACAAAAAGATGGTTTTTGAAATGTTTGTCCTTTCACAGCCTTGAAAATAACAAACCATAACGGTTTACAATGCACAACAGAGGGTAGCAGGTAGGCCACATTCCTTTGCTATTCGTAAAAGTACAAGATACTAAAAGAAATTCAGGGGTAAACAAAATATCTGAAAACATAAGTGATAGAACACAGTATGTGTATTTTGTATTCTGATTTAAAGTCCAGCGCAGCCGGAGTAGCGGTGAGGAGATTTAAATGGGTTCCCAGTGAACATGCTAGGCGCTTTAAACGTGTCTCCAATGGGTTAACTACAATAAAGACTTGAAGGCAAAAAAATACCCCACGCGAGTCCTCATGTATGTTATGTATGCGCAAGTAATTAAGGGTTAATAATGATATTAATAAATCATTATTAAAATGGTCAATAAACAGAAGATGAAACATTGTTTTCGAATGGCCTCTTTAAAAATTTTACTGGTAATAGTTGAGGAAGACTAAAAAGAGGTAATAATTTATCATTTAAAAGCTTTATATATAATTAATTTTAATTGTTATTTTATAGAAACAAAAAACAAATTTCACGTAGACTTTCACGGCCGGAGTTGCTATGATGATCTTGATGAAGGTTTTCGGGCTGTAGGCCGTGGTCCTGAGGCTTGTAGTTCCCCGACGTTTTGCCAAAGACTGCATCTGGCAGTCTCAAGGGTTGTCTCAAGACAAGCAGTCTCTGGCGAAAAGTCGGGGAACTACAAGCCTCACGACCACGGCCTACAGCCCGAAAACCTTCATCAAGATCATCATAAAAAACAAATTACCCAAAACACTAAATTTACTTGTGGGTATTTCATTTTAGAAAGAAAAATTAACGCTCAAACCAGAACTTGAACAATGGATCTCTGACTATACGCACCAGAATGTTAACCATTACACCATTTGAGCTCCGATACGAACATCAACAATTCCTTCCTCTTATACAATTCTTTTCATACAAAGGTCAATAGCCCGCACTACAACAACGCCTTCTGATGACTTTTATTCAGAAGTATTTTCATTGAGAATTTATTACATTTTTAAGCAGTAAAGCTTAATATTTTTATGCTATTGGCCTTAGTAAGAAGAGAAAGAAATTGTTGATGTTCATATCAGAGCTTGAATGATATAATGGATATCATAAGTAATGCCACGAGTGATTTCCAAATTATCGATAAATTCACGACTCACGAAATGAGGAGTGAATTTATCTAGAGAATTTGGAAATCAAGAGTGACATTTGTAGGACTATTTAACGAATAAAATTAAGCTGTTTACTCACAAATCATTGTTTAACTATAGTTATTTTTAAATATTTATATATTTAATGTAAACAGTGATGTTTGAAAACAAATGAGAAACGATTGGTGCGCTTCATTTGCTTCTTTTGTTCATCACTGCAACCAGATCATATTATTTATTGCCAAAGGATCACAATGTTGTAAGAATGCACCCTAGTAGAGAAATTTATAACCAATGTTATAGGTATTAATTAATTTCTGATGTCCTATTGTAAATATGTCAATTACATTTCCTGGAAAATAATTTGTTTAAGAAAGTGCAAATAGTGGTTTCTTTTTTTTTTTTTGTGGTATAATCAATTGTTACAAAGGTTTTTTATATTATCTCTCGCATGCGCTTTGTGTTGACATTCATGCACTATATATAATATCTGGTAGCCATATTTCTTACAGAGTCAGTCACTGCAAAATAATGCTATGACCTATTCAGAATGTTAAAAAGGAGGTGCTCTCTTTATTATGATAAACTTTAGTTGGTAAATTTTAGGCGAAACACGACTGTGATTGGTTGTAAATAAAAAATCATTGAAATGTGATTGGTCATTGACTCCCATTTGGGGCATGAGTTAAATAGTCATGCTAAATTCACATAGCCAGAGATCTGGGTTTGAGTCCTGGTTCGGGCATTAATTTTTCTTTCCAAAATAAAATTCTGTCTAGGACTGGAAAATGTTAAATATAACTTAAAAAAAATTACCTATGGGTACTGATTGGTTCATCTTCCGGGATAATGGTCATAGTCTGGTTTTCTTCAAACTTGATGATTTGTCTACTACTGCAGCAGACACCTTCAGGAGATTCTGCATGTTCTCTGTAGACTGCAGCCAACAGTTCAGGAATTCACATAGAACACGCAGAATCTCTTGAAGATGCTACCAAAGTAGTAAATGAAACATTTCAAGGAAATCAGACCATGTCATTTAATCCAGAAGACGAACCAAACAGGAATCGAGACACTGATCATAAAAGCTTAACATTTTACATACCTGCAACTAGTTAAAACTATTATATATAAATGGAGTTTATAGAAACCTGCCATTAAAATGCTATAATATTTCTAAATATTTTTCAGTTACTTTTATGAGAAAATAAATAACATTGTTATTTGAAGAGAAAAATATACGCTCGGACTGGGGTTTAAAACTTCTAGGCCAATGCTCTACTAACTGAGCTACCTGAGCACTCCAACCAAAATGCAAATTTTTCTCTTATACATTGTTAATTTCCGAGTGCCAAATGCTACGAACCCTAGTCTGAATGTATACTTTTCTTTTCAAATATAATTTATCCTTCAGTGAGAAGTTTCCCGAGCCGTAGCCAAGTGGTTAAGGCAAGATGCCTTGGCACAGAGCTACAAGACTTGCACTGGTTCGAGTCCCCATGGGAGAAGAAATTTCCTCATGGAATTTCGGCCAGCATCATGAGACATTTGGGTAGCTGCAATAAGTAGTGACACCAGGTTGAGAAGACTAGCTATAACAGTTGTGCGACCCGACATGCTGACCACATGTCACTCCTACACTGGCTTGATGATCGTCTACCTCTGTGATTAACACATGTGGATGTGAGGCCAGCAGCCGGCTGCTAAGCCAGGTGCCTTCTAGGCCTGTTGCGCTTGGAATTTTTCCGTGAAAAGTATTAAATTAATAATAGAAACATCAAAAGAAGCCCTCCTCAAGATATCAGGGGTTGCCGCACACTTGGCACCTTTAAGCCAACCTGTTTACAGGACTTTCTATAAACTCTAAATGATTAAAAGTTCAATTTATAATTATATTTACAGGAAAGATTATTTTCATTTTATAATTCAATAATTTCTAGAATAATCATATCGACCCCCCTGTTGATAAAAAGAGGTGCAGCCCCTCTTCACAGTTACCTGTTGTCTAATAATTAATTTTTCTCTATTTATTTAATTTTATACTATGTAATCAATTGAGTTGGTGTTTACTTGATGAAAATCCATATTTATTAATTAAATAAAAATAAAACATAGTTTTATTTGATTTTCATATTTATTATATAATTCAGTGACAGCTGTTTCGGTACACTGTACCTTCTTCAGACATGTTAACAAATTATGAATTGTGTTCCAACTGATCTAAGCAACAATACAACAATATTTATTTAAATTTTTAAATTTAACAAAGGGGATTCATTCAAATCAAGTTGAGAATTTAACAGTTTTTTACTACTTTTAAATTTATTAATTTAGTAAAAAAACTGTTAAATTCTCAACTTGATTTAAATGAATCCCCTTTGTTAAATTTAAAAATTTAAATAAATATTATTGTATTGTTGCTTAGATCAGTTGATATGTACTATAATAACACAATTCATAATTTGTTAACATGTCTGAAGAAGGTACAGTGTACCGAAACAGCTGTCACTGAATTATATAATAAATATGAAAATCAAATAAAACTACATTTTATTTTTATTTAATTAATATTTATACTATGTCATTAATCTTTTCCTCATTTTTTTATATATCTTGTACATATTATATATTTAATTCGTTAAATTTAGAGTAAATCAAAATACATTATAAATATTAATTGTATTGTATTCATAACGTGTAAACGTTTATATATATTGTAATTTAGATGTAAGACTATTTTTTTGTATTTTTTTTAAAAACCTGGTTGAGTGGTAGACAAGGCCTTAACTCTGCCAGGTAAAAATAAAGCTATTATTATTATTATTACTAGCTTTATAAAATAATGTTTAAATTCCCAATAAAAGTCTTCTTAAAAAATAAGTCATTATTTGTGATTGAACAACAGTTCGTAGCATTTGGTGTTCAGAAATTAACAATATATAAGTGAAAAACTGTTGGGCTCAACTGCAGTTCTACTAGTGCTTGATTTTTCAGTTATATTGTTGTAAATTTTACTAACATATTTAATATTTTAAACTTTTTCAAACAATTTTCATAATATTATTAGATAATTTTGAAGTATTTATTTAAATATGCAAATCACAATATTATGACACTGTTAGACAATATTGTGATGCTACCTGCTATTTTCTCCATAGAGTATATTATTTAGTCTATGATTTTTCTATCGCTGTTTCGGGTTATCGTTGGTTGGATCAGCGTTAGGGAGTGATAAGCAAGTGTACACCCATTTTTAATAAACGTTTGGTAATTTTAATATTATTAATACTTTTTTAAACATAGATTTGGGGATTTATTGCAAATATTGGTCATTTAAATTTCATAGCGACAGATAGTAATTGAGGATGATAATCGATATGTGGTTCGATTGTGGGTTACCGCTGGCTCTATAAACTCTGGTGCATGCGCACTGTTGTTCTATAGGACTTTGAAAATATTTCACACTAGTTTAAGTGCAGTTTTTCCAACTGTTGTTTAGATCAGAATGCTCAGGTGGCTTAGTTGGTAGAGCATTGGCCTAGAAAGCCAAAACGGTCCTGGGTTCAAATCCCAGTCAGAGTATATTTTTCTCTTCAAATATAATTTGTCCTTCAGTGAGAAGTATTAAATTAATAATAAAAACATCAAAATAACATTGATTTCAATTTGATATCATTATTTGTGTACGGACTGTAAGAACGTATCTCTCCCTTTTACATGGCTTGTCATATCTGTCACACAACACAATGGAATGTTAACGGAACAGAGAGGGGTAGGAGGTAAGGAGGGGGGTAAAGCATGTTCAGTCTTGACTTACAGCACCTATGCTGCATCTTCGTTACTTTTTGGATCATCTGATTTTAGCAGAGGCGGACATATATAATATGTGGTTATTCAGTCACAGCACCTTAATATTGCTTAAACTGCTGCTGCTTCTTTTTTTTTATTATAAAGTCAAATTTATTTTTCCCCTAGCCTTTATTTCGACAAGATTGGCAACACTGATGCTGATATCGTTGAACTCTGCACATGTTCATCGCCTTCACGTTTTGGCAGTATTTCGATTGATCTTTACATTCGGACACTAGAAAACAGAGAAAAATAATTAAATTCTATAATCAATTCATTGTTATCAAAAATGAGGTTATGTATATAATCTCAGTACCTTTTTATATCTGTCTTCCTCAATTAGAATGGATTTTCGTTTAAAAAACTTTGTTAATTATTAAAATCATGAAGGCCTTTCAAAACATGTTTCATCTTCGGCATGCCAAATACCAAAGAGCATGCTGAAGATTAAACATGTTTCAAAAGGCCTTCACTATTTTAATAATTAACAATTTTAAAAATAAAAATCCATTCTAATTGAGGAAACAGATAAAAAAGGTACTTATAATATTTAACATTTCTTAGAGTCTATAATCTAACACAAAATTTAACTGCATGCAAGAATGATACAAGTAAAACTAATATTTGTGTTGAACATCAACATGCACAGAACACAATACATGCATGTTAGTTCATGAACATTGTGCATTATGTTAAATTTATTAGCAAGAGAAAAATCAAGAAAATTATCAAACACATTTTTTTTTATTCTTATTTTAAATACACTTATCTATTCACAAACATATTCTACAAATTCTTTGATTTTCTATTTACATTTCATATGTACAAAAGGGGTTGTTGAGGAAAAATCAGATGATGTTTGCTCTTCAATTTTGATAAAACTATTTTTCAAAACTGTTAATTTAGTTTGATATTGTTTTTCTAAATATCCTAATTAATAGAGAATTTCATACTATAAGGTTGGCAAAATTATTGATGTAACTTGAGATTATGGTAGTAGGCCTGCCATTTATTGGCAGAATTTCACACTAGGTTACAAAAACTATTGATAGAATTTAAGATTATGATAGTACGCTTGCATTATTAGCAGAATTTCACACTAGGTTGCCAAAATTATTGGTAGCATTTGAGATTACGATAAAGGCCTATATCTTTAGGCAGAATTTCATACTATAGACAATAGATAAGCTTTCAATGGCAAGGGCCACTTACTCCCTAAAAGGGCTAGCCTTTGTGTTACAGGGTGAGTTGACCTTTCATTTCCTAACATATAAACTACTAACTCTATACTAATAAAATTTAATATCTCTTTCCACTTCAATATGTCTCTGGCTTCTATGACCCACTGTACACCATGTACTTCTCTGTTTTTCTGACACAATCTTTGATTTGTGTCATCTTGTTTCTTTTTCTCTTCCTTGGTTCCTGTACCATCACTGCACAGATCCAATTTGCCCTGGCTACATATAGCTTCCCCAGCTCCATTTTTGGGTTAGTTTTGTCAGTTATGAATGCATTTTTCATTTTGCTACTCCTTCTTAGTTGTTGGTTCAATACCTTGCCCTGCATTTTGATGTTTAATTTTTTTTCCATCTTTCTTTGACATATCTGGATAATTTGTTTTTTGAAAGCATTTCATCATGCTCAATCACAAGATACAAGGGAAATGATCATGAGAAAGATAGAGTAACCAAGTGAAGAAAGTGGAATGCAGGCTTTCACGGCCGGTAATCATGGTATTAAAAGATTTCGGGCTATGTGGCCGTGGTCTATAACTGGCATTTCTTCCAGACGTTTCTCCCTCAACTGCAGAGGGCATCTTCAGTGGCGAGCGCTTCCAGCTGTTGTTTCCCTGTTGTAGACTCGACTGCGAATGAACAGCAGAAAGCTGGACGCTCTTATTTATACTAGTGCTGACGTCACGTGAGTCGCAGCTGATTGGCTCGACGTCATCATACTGGCTTCTGATTGGTTCGGAACTCTCTCCTTGTTATTGGTAGGTTTTGACTGTCTATTGTCTAATGTGTGATACCATGCTTTGGCTAGTTTTATTCCTTCATCTTTTCTATTGAAATTGTCCTCGTGTTTATAAATTTCTATGCCCTCCCTGTATAATCTGGGAAATAATATGGTGTTGTAGCTAAAACTTGTGTTTGATCGTAGAGAATCTGATGTCCGTTTTCAGTAATAACGTGTTCTGCTACGGCCGATTTTTCTATTTGTCCTAGTCTGCAGTTTCTTCTATGTTCAGTCAAACGGGTGGCTATACTTCTTTTTGTGGTTCCTATGTAAGATCTTCCACAAGAATATGGAAGCCGGTATACACCGCAAGTGGAGAGTGGTGGTCGAGGATCCTTTGATGAGCGAAGGCAGTTTTCTATTTTTCTTGTAGGTCTATAAATTGTTCTAATATTGTGCTTTTTTAGTACTTTTCCAATCCGATCTGCAACCCGTTGTATATATGGTAAGAAAGCTGTGCTGACTGTTGATGTATTATCCGTTTTGCGTTGTTGTTTACGTGGATTTATTGATTGTTTTATTTCTTTGGCTGTATATCCATTCTTCCTGAAACAGTTGAAAAGATGGTGGTGCTCCTGTTTAAGATATTGTGGCTGGCATATCTTCTTCGCTCTGTCAAACAGTGTATTTATGACGCCAGGGAAACAACAGCTGGAAGCGCTCGCCACTGAAGATGCCCTCCGCAGTTGAGGGAGAAACGTCTGGAAGAAATGCCAGTTATAGACCATGGCCACATAGCCCGGAATCTTTTAATACCAAGTGAAGAAAGGTCTACAAGAGAGAGGATACGACTGGAAGAACTAAAAAGAAGAAAAGCATGGGAAGATAGAGATTAGTTGGAGGCATATTTGGAATTGACCTTCCGAAAGAAAGACACAATAAGAGGCTGATGATGATCTGGATCATATTGGTTGTCATTTCATGAGTGTCCATGTTTGGCTGTCATATAATAGCACTGGTATTCTGCATATCTGTAGAGTTTCAAATCTGACGCTAATGGGTGCAAATTTTAGATTCCAAAATTTATACCAAGCAAGTTTTATTCTCAATTTCTTTTTTCCTTGCCATCCAGCAAGCTATTAGGCCTGGGTTGTGTATTTTTTGCAAACTTCTTTCTGTGTTCCATTTATTGTGATTTGTATTTCTACTTCTCTACACCTGATTTTAGTTCTTGATGGATTCATTGGAAGATATATTTCTCTACTCTATTCATTCAATTCTAGTAATATTTCTTTAATTTCTGACTCTGATTGATGAACAACACTATGTTGCACACAAATCTCATTTTTGATACCTGTTTTCTTGTTATATTGAACCCATATCTCTTCTTATATCATTTAAATTTGTGAATAGTGTCTCTATGATGCAATTCACACTATCAGGTTGCCAAAATTATTGAAAAAATTTGAGATTACAATAGTAGTCCAAATCTATTGGCAGAATTTCACACTATAAGATCACCAAAATTACTTAATGATTTTGAGATTGACAGCTAGCCTACAATTTCACACTATAAGTTGTCAAAATTATTTTAAGAATTTGAGATTATGATAGTAGGCATCTATTGACAGAATTTCAAACTATATGTTTGCCAAATTTATTGCAAGAATTTTACATTGTAAAACTAGACCTACTACATCTATTGACAGAATTTCACACTAAATGCCAAAATTATTGACAGAATATCATACTTTATGATTGATAAGAATATTGAAAGAAATTGACACCCACTATATCTATTGGCAGAATTTCACATTATACGGCTGCAAAATTATTGCAAGAAAATGAGATAACGAAAGTAGGCCTACATCTACTGGCAGAATTTGATATTAAAAGGTTTCATCAAATTTTTGGCAATACAAGAGGCCTACATTTTATATATCTTTAGCTTTGAAGATGAAATAAAAAAAATGATAAAATGTAACTTTTAAAGAGCCAGTAATCTAACCCCAATTTAACTTTAAGAAATCATCAATTTCATTAAGTGAACATCAAAGTAATTTAAAAATAACAACCAAATGACAAAGAATATAGAATTAAATGTCAAGGATGCTGTGTATAAGCATGCAGTTTGGTGATATAAGACTTACACTGGGCACAAGGAGGGCCCTTGCACACCTTCATGACAGAGGGTCGCGGCTGATCTCTGCATGCGTTGCCAGCTGGTTTCTTGGTGCCATACCACACACACTGCAGGATCCGGTACTTGATTCCCTGTGTCTCGCACGACGCTGCGCACTGCAGACGGACATGCAAACATCACACTTGCTAATGCAACGTGGACTGACAACTATTTCATTTTTGTTTTCAAAAATCCTATTTTTTTAAATTTCACTTTTATTTCTAATGTAAGAAAGAAGAAAAATTGAATGTGTCAAGTGATAAAAAGAAACCAAAAGGAAAGAAAAATAAAAATATGATAGTTGAGAACATGATTAAGATAAAGAAAATTCAACAGAAATTAAAATATATTTGAAGAGAAATTTTTTTTTTTTCGCCTACACCGGGACTCGAACCCGGGACCCTTGGCTTTCCGGGCCAAGTGCTCTACCAACTGAGCTACCGAGGCGAGTTACGATCTAGACGCAAATTTTTCTCTTATGTACGTTGTAATTCCCTTGCGCCAAATGCTTGAAACCATAGCTTCTCCATTCGCAAAGATAGAAGCTATGGTTTCAAGCATTTGGCGCGAGGGAATTACAACGTACATAAGAGAAAAATTTGCGTCTAGATCGTAACTCGCCTCGGTAGCTCAGTTGGTAGAGCACTTGGCCCGGAAAGCCAACGGTCCCGGGTTCGAGTCCCGGTCTAGGCGAAAATTTTTCTCTTCAAATATAATTTATCCTTCAATGAGAAGTGTTAAATTAATAATAAAATCGTCAGAAATTAAAATATTTAACAATACTATGGATATTAATTTCCATATTATTTTAATGTTATATTTAATTAATACTTTCCAGTCCTGAACAGAATTTTATTTTAGAAAGAAAAATTAACGCTAGAACCAGGACCCAAATGATGTAATGATTATCATGCTGACATGTATAGTCAGAGATCTGGGGTTCAAGTCCCAATTTGAGTGTTAATTTTTCTTTCTAAAAGATAATTCCATATTCTGATCATAATTCACTTGCAGCAGAATGTAAATCATATCAAAATGTCATGATGATTTAGAAGTAATTCTATTGTATTGTGAATAAAGTTTCACTACTATGGGGATGCAGGGAATAAACAGAGAGAAGCTTGTGTTTGCTTTTGCAGGGAAAGAACACTATGAGGTTTAATTTAATAATTAAATTAATGTTTTTATTACCTCACCTCATATCCTTTTTCTTCTATACTGCAGTTTTGGAGCTTATCTCCATCGTCAGTAGCCTCTGGTCGACCAGTGTTATGTCGTTTCTTGGCGGTTTCCTGAGGAAAATGTTCGAATGTTCGAATATTGTGTAGTTATGAATATAGAAAATATTAAAGTGTTTGAAATTATATGTCTCTCGCAAACCTTGCATGATGGAGAAAAACCGATATCATATTTGAATTCAGGAGAAAAAATACTATCAGAATCACATATTTTTCTTTCTGAGACAAAAAAAAAAGTTTCTTTTTTGTTGCTAAGTGTGATTGATTACAATGACAAGGGATGAAAAACAAATAGTTAAGATATGTAGTTATAAAAGTGAGGAAAATGAAAATTTCCTTTCTGGTTGCTTTTGTCACTCCTCCAAAGTTCTTCTTCATCTTCTTCCTCTATGCATGAAAGCTGGCAGCTTGTTGTGTGTTCATTCACTTCAGGTCCGGGGTACGGTGACATCCTTCTATCGTAGTTGTGGTCTTCCTAATCGCCTTTTCCGCTGAGGTGTCCAGTCAAGTACTTTCTTCACTAATCTACTGTTCTCCATTCTATCTATGTGATCGTTCCATTTAGTCTTCTGTCATTTATTCAGAGGTTTATAGGTTCAATTTCACATTCTTCTCTAATAACAGAGCTGCAAATTTTCTCTCTCAGCGATTTTCCTATGATTTTCCTTAAAACTTTCATTTCCATTGTTTCATTAATTTGTTTCTTTTTTTTTTTTTTAGTTTCTGTCTAGCATTTGCAACCATATGTTAAAACTGGTCTTATGACAGATTTGTAAATTCTTACTTTTGTATCTATTCTTAAATTTTTATTTTTCCAAACAGTTTTGTTTAAACATCCCAATATTTTTAATAGTGAGTGGAGAACATATTTTTATCTTCACCTCATATGATTTCAAATTTCTTTGATACTGACGGTTTCAGACAATATATGACTGATGAAGGACATGATATTGTCTGAAACCGTCGGTATCAAAGAAATTTGAAATCATATGAGGTGAGTCGATAAAAATATGTTCTCCACTCACTATTAATGATATAACCTCATAATGGTAATAAAAGATTCCGGGCTATGTGGCCGTGGTCTATAACTGGCGTTTCTTCCAGATGTTTCTCCCTCAACTGCGGAGGGCATCTTCAGTGGCGAGCGCTTCCAGCTGTTGTTTCCCTGTCGTAGACTCGACTGCGAATGATTCGCAGTCGAGTCTACGACAGGGAAACAACAGCTGGAAGCGCTCGCCACTGAAGATGCCCTCCGCAGTTGAGGGAGAAACATCTGGAAGAAACGCCAGTTATAGACCACGGCCACATAGCCCGGAATCTTTTATTACCATGATTACCGGCCGTGAAAGCCTGCATTCCACTAATAACCTCATAATGTTTACTTCCCAATATTAATTTAAATATCCCAATTTTTTGTTTGTAATATTTGCTTGATCTGTTATTCTGTTGCTGCTATTAATTTCTATTCCTAAACATTTGAATTTCATGACCTGTTCTATTCTTTTCCCTTCTATTTCTAATTTAACATGGCGTGGGTCCTTGGATATTGCCATTGATTTGGTTTTATTTATTGAGATTTTCATGTTATATTTTGTTGTAATGATTCAGTGAACATCTTAATGTAAATGTTTCTTTCCTCTATAAATTAACATTACACAGCTAAAAGTTAAAGAGAGAAGTCCATGTTTGGAAAGGGAATGAAGCCTGAATAGCTCAATGATAGAGCATTAGTACATAAAGCTGAAGGTTCAGGGTTTGATTCCCAATTCAGGCAGATATTTTTCTATTTTAAGAGAAAAATATACACGTAGACTGGAATTTGAATCCACGACCTTTAGCTTTATATGCTAATGCTCTGCCACTGAACTCTCCAAGGCCTCTAATCTAAATGTAAATTCCTCTTTTATACATTTTAATTCCCAAGAATGTGAAATGCTTGCAAACCATTGCTCGACATGTGAATGGCTGCTTCTCATTTAAAATTACTTTTAATGGGATGAACTTTACTTTATGAATGGAGGAAAACACAACGGGGATATATAACCATCAATAGGAACCTCAAACTCGATGCTATTCTTTTTGCAGATGATTTAGCGCTTCTGGCACTTTCCGAAAATGATTTGCTACGATCAATTTATAATTTACAAAAAAACAGCTGCCAAATTTAATATAGAAATATCAATTAACAAAACTAAAATTATGGCATTTCATGGGAAGGACCCCATACAAAGTAAAATCTGTCTCCAGAATAAAATTTTAGAGAGATCTAATCAATTTAAATATCTTGGATATTATCTCTCTATCTGGGATGAAAAGGATATCCCAGAAAAAATTACTAGTTATAATAAAAGTTTGGGAGTTATTAATCAAGTTATGAAACCATCCCTTGTACAAAAAACACCAGATTACATTTATATAACACTTTGGCTAGACCAGTGTTGACCTATGGTAGTGAAGCATGGACACTAAAAAGACGACATGAAAGCAGAATAACGGTTTGTGAAATGAGATTCATGCGCAGAACAGTGGGTTACACCAGATGGGATCGGAAAAGGAACACCGATATCTTAAAAGAATGGAAGACTACGCCAATTTTGGTATATATTAAACAGTACCAACTAAATTGGAAACACCATCTTGAAAGAATGAGTTCAAATCGGATCCCCAAAGCTGTTTATAATTATATACCAAGAGGACAAAGATCTCTGGGCCGTCCTATGAAACGCTGGAGGGAAAATTTTCTATAGGATCGTAACAGGCCTTGGCCTAATACTTGGAAGGAAGAAGAAGAAGAAGAACTTTACTTTATAAAGATAGTAGAGCTTCTTTCAATGTTTTTTATTATAAATTTAACATTTCTCATTGAAGGAAAAATTATATTCAAAGAGAGATAGTGGCAGAGCATTAGTATATAAATGCTAAAAGCCCTGGATTCAAATCCCGGTCTAGGAGTATATTTTTCTCTTCAAATATAATTTGTCCTTCAATGAGAAATATTAAATGTATAATAAAAACATTTAGTAAGCAGACTTAGTCCCTGTATTGATGACATTCTAGGAGATCATCAATGTGCATTTAGAAGAAACAGGTATACAACAGATCAGATTTTTAGTATAAGACAGATTTTAGAAAAGAAATGGGAATATAATGGTACTGTACATCAACTATATGTAGACTTCAAAAAAGCATATGATTCAATTAAGAGGGAGAAGTTATATAGTATCCTGCTGGAGTTCGGAATTCCTAAAAAGTTAGTTAGACTTATACGAACGTCTAAATGGCTCAAAGAGTAGGATGCGTGTAGGCAAACAGTTTTCGGACACTTTTGAAATCCAGAATGGCTTGAAGCAAGGAGATGCACTATCTCCTCTACTATTTAATTTTGTACTAGAGCATGCCATTAAATCTTTAGAGAATGAGGAAGGCTTACAACTGAATGGTGTTAATAAGCTGTTAGTTTATGCTGATGATGTAGTACTACTGGCCGATAGTGAGGAGATACTAAAGGCCAACACGCACACACTATTGAATAACACTAAGAAATTGGGACTGGAAGTAAATATCAGTAAAACTAAATATATGGTCACACGTAGAAATTCAGTATATAATGGAAATGGACAGCTAATGACAAATGAGGGAAATTTTGAGGAAGTGGCTGAATTCAAATACCTAGGAACAATAATCACTAATAGGAATGAGATGCACAAAGAAATTAAACATAGGCTCAATTCTGGAAATGCATGCTATTATGCATTGCAGAGACTTTTGATGTCCCAACTCCTTTTAAAAAACGTTAAGCTGAAAATATATAAAACTGTTATTCTACCAGTTATATTATATGGGTGCGAAACATGGACTCTTACTTTAAGGGAGGAAAGGAGATTACGAGTATTTGAGAATAAAGTTCTTAGGAAAATTTTTGGACCAAAGAGAGATGAACAGACAGTTGAATGGAGAAGACTACATAACAATGAACTACATGGTCTTTATAGGAAGCCAGATATAATAAGAACAGATAAGTCTCGTAGACTGCGATGGGCAGGACATGTTGCGCGTATGGGGAATGAAAGATGTGCATGGAAACTTCTTGTAGGAAAGCCAGAAGGAAAACGCTCAGTTGGTAGACCAAGAATGAGGTGGGAGAACAACATTAACTATGATTTGAGGGAAGTAGATTATACAAGGAATGATTGGAAAACATTAGCTCAGGATAGGGATGTATGGAGAGCTTATGTCCGCGCGGCCATGAACCTACGGGTTCGATAGTGCCAGTGAGTAAGTAAGTATAATAAAAACATAGAAATTTTTCTCTTTACCACTGATTAAAATAGTTTGTTTTAATTTTCTCTGGTGTAGCAGTGCTGCTTCAATTATTATCGTTCCAACATGCATGCACACTAAGAAAATAAAGTCAAGAAATTTCTTTAATATATGTAGGAAATAACAGTATGAAGTTTCTTTTAATTATTGAGTTGGTTATTTTGATTCACCTCATATTTCTTGATTTTTATGCAGAGCAAATTGGAACGCATCGACAATGTCATGCAAAAGCGACAAAACCAGGTCTCCATAAAAATCAAGAAATATGAGGTGAGTCAAAATAACCAACTCATTAATAATTGAAGGGTTCGGCTATAAAACATGTTAACTGACAAATTCTTGAAAATTGAGATGTAGCATGTAAACTGTGATATGTGACCTCCTGAGGCATTTGGTGCATATAGTTTTTACATCCGTCAATAGATAGCAGATGGTCAATACATGGCAAACAAAACTACATGCACCAAATGCTTCAGGTCACATATCACAGTATACATGCTACAAGAATTTATCAGTTACCATGTTTTACAGCCGAGCACTTTCAATTAAGAAGTTTCTGTTGGATGAATCCTGGAACAAATGTTTAATCTAAATTTATAACACCTGGAAGAGAAGAAATGATTTAAACAAAAAATAAGGCAAAATACTTATGTATAAGTAGGTAAATAGTGTTTAGTTACCAAAAATTGATAGCCATTGTGAAACTGCACATGGCTTGCTAGATCATCAGTCCACTTTGCAAATCCTGAAAGTATCTAGGTGCTAGTGAAACAAATCCTCTATGAGGTATGTTAATATTCATTACAGCACTCAATGTTCAAGTGAAATTCATATCGTAAATTAATTATGGGAAAAAACATTATGAGGTTTTCAAGTTTATAAGTAACAAATGGTGAGTCATGAAATCTTACCTCACCTTCAGCCATCTTTATGACTGTTGAATTTCGGTCTAATACCTTCATCTTCAAATTTGCTAGCTGGTGTTGATTTGATGAACTTTCAGATCAAATCTTGCTCGCCAGGAATTTCATAATGCATGGATCTAATCACATTTGAAGAGAAAAATTATACGCTAGACCCAAGACCTTTGGCTTTCTAGGCCAATGCTCTACCGACTGTGCCATCTGGGCGAGTTCTAATCTAAATGTAAATTTTCTCTTACATACGCTGACAATTCCAGCACACCAAATGCTATGAAACCTTTGCTTGTATCTTGCAAATGGTGGCTTCTTTATTAAAAAGACATTATTTGGGAATTTTACATTACATTATAAATGTCTTCTTATAAATAGAGGTCTTCTTAATAACAAAGCCATCATTTGCAAGATAGAAGCAAAGGTTTCGTAGCATTTGGTGCGCGGGAATTTACAGCGTATATAAGAGAAAAATTTGCATTTAGATTTGAACTCAACCAGATAGCTGAGTCAGTAGAGCATTGGCCTAGAGGCCAAAGGTCCTGGGTTCGAGCGTATAATTTTTCTCTTCAAATATGATTTATCCATCATTGAGATGGATGAAATGAATAATAAAAACATCATGTATCTAAATTTATTCTTCTGAATGTATATATTTTAACAGACTGTCAAGTTTGGGAAAATACATACATTCAGAAGAAAAAATCCATTTGACAATTTGAGAAAAGATGTACATTCAGAAGAACAAATTTAGATCCATGAAATTTTAAATTCCCGGCAAGCAAGATCTGATCTCTAAGTTCATCAAATCAACACCAGTTGACAACTTTTGAAGACAAAGGTTTACACTGAAATTCCAACAGATGTAAAAATGGCTGTACTTGAGAGGGAAGTCTCTTGAAATTGCAGTTCGGTGCTTGAAGATCACGGAGTTATGAGGTGAGATTTCATGACTAACTATTTATTAGTTATTAAAATTCTTTATAACTCAAATTGTTTCAGTGCCTACAGTTAAACACAGTGGAGAGTCGACAAATGGGATTAACAAAATGACTTATATTTAATTTTAGGAAGTGGTATTTTGAGGTTATTTTAATTATATTGTTTTTAGTCTTATCATCTTACCTCAATATTAATGTTGATTTGTTCTTAGACATGTTTCAAAACAATTCTGTTTTATCGTCAGCTTGTCCAGACTGGTTTGATTTATGTTGCAACATAAATCAAACCAGTCTGGACAAGCGGACGATAAAACAGAATTGTTTTGTGACAAGCTGACGATAAAACAGAATTGTTTTGAAACATGTCTAAGAACAAATCAACATTAATATTGAGGTAAGATGATAAGACTAAAAATAATATAATTAAAATAACCTCAAAATATCACTTCCTAAAATTAAATATAAGTCATATGTTGCAACATAAATCAAACCAGTCTGGACAAGCTGATGATAAAACAGAATTGTTTTGAAACATGTCCAAGAACAAATCAGCATTAATATTGAGGTAAGATGATAAGACTAAAAATAATATAAATAAAATGACTTATCCATACTCTGTCCCTCTTCACTGTGATTGTGGTTTTCTGATAGTCACATTGAATATACATTCTATGTTACTTGTAAAATAATTATAAATTTTTCTTTCTCAACTAGTAACTAAAGTGTACTTGTTGATTATAATATGGTAGGAGAATCTCTTTTATTTTCAATCTGTAGCCCTCCATCTGATTATATTCCATCATATTTCTTGCCCTCATTTTCATTATAATTGGACATCATTGACATAGAAAATTGGGCACCAAAAGATGTTTTTTACATGGGTTTTAAACAGAAATATAATGGTATCTAACAAATTTTTCTTTCCATAACATGACTCAAATTTTAAAAACTGCTTTTATAACAAACTGCCTTTACTTATATCTAAGAGAATACCAGTAGTGG
This sequence comes from Diploptera punctata, assembly GCA_030220185.1. Lineage (NCBI taxonomy): Eukaryota > Metazoa > Arthropoda > Insecta > Blattodea > Blaberidae > Diploptera > Diploptera punctata. The sequence goes on along the minus strand of JASPKZ010002691.1, from coordinate 1,221,105 downwards.
TACATTAATATATTAATAAAATTGTACCTGAATAATAAATGCTGTAATGTACAATGCAGTGAAATTATGAATTGCTACAATTAAATTCAGTGCACGTTAAGAACAAGAAAGATATTGTATGTGCTTCTATTGTTAATTAAAATAAACAGGTTGTTAATTATATACAGAGTGTTAAACATACAGATTTAATTCTGAAAAGATTAAAATGAAAAAAATATCTAAGTAATTTGGAATTAAGGCAACCAGAATTCTTTATGTTATATTTAGTTTAACACATTCTAATTCTGAATAGATTTTTTTAAAAAGAAAAATTAATGGTTGAATCGGGAATCAAACCAAAAAAAAATAATAATAACAATAAATAAAATAAATATATCCACAGTTGGAATATGTTAAACTAAACATAACATCAAAATAATGTTGAGTGATTCCGGGTTTATGTGGCCGTGGTCCATAGTTGGTGTTGATACCAGACGTTTCGCCCTCAACTGCGGAGGGCATCTTCAGTGGCGAGTGCTTCTAGGCGTGTTTCCTGGTCGGAAGATCTACTTAGATCTACTCACTCTAAGTAGATCTTCCGACCAGGAAACACGCCTAGAAGCACTCGCCACTGAAGATGCCCTCCGCAGTTGAGGGCGAAACGTCTGGTATCAAACACCAACTATGGACCACGGCCACATAACCTGGAATCACTCAACATTATGATTACTGGCCGTGAAAGCCTGCATTCAACTATAACATCAAAATATTAAGCTTTACCACCTGACAGTAAATGTCAAATTTTCGTTAAAAATACTTTGAATAGAAGTCATCTGATGGCATTGTTAACTCTTTGTATGCCATGCCTGGCATGCGCCGGTGAAAGTAAGAATATAGCGGTACGCCAGAGGCTGGCAAGCTCTGGTTTTCAATCTTCTTATTTTAAATATTTTTTTCCCTAAAGTTTTTACTTTAATTTACTGAAACTATTTTTCGTTCTGTGTTTGTACATCCCTTCTTAGCAATACTTTACACATCCCTTACAGAATGATGTTACAGGCTGTTGGTAAAAGAGTTTTCTAAAGGAGGGAGTACATTCATGTTTCAAGGTTTTTTTTTTTTGACTATGGAATGTTGCAGTCTCAGGATTTTCTCTTCATTTATTTTATTTTTAATTGAAAACATGCTAAGAGGTAGGTCATGCAGTGAAACACAGTGTTTCGAAGATGACGAAAAAATAATACGTGAGTTTATTGTGTCAGTTTTATCCGAAGATGAAAGTAACAGTAACAGTTCATCAAGTGATTATTCGTTAGACGAATGTGATAGTAGTCCTGTTTCTAAGAGAATATTATTACAATCTAAGCCTGTAAATAGTAAAGCAAGTAATGTAGACCTAAATGAACAGGGTGTGACAGTGGTGGGCATGTCGTGGCATAGAACAGCTGTTTGACTGGAAATGATTCGAACCCAGGATCCTAAAAATGTTCAGCAGTATTTAAAATGATAAGTGTTTAGTGATAATGCCATCAAAATTCTTCAATAGGATAAATGTTTTAGCGACAGTAATAAATTTCAGTGAAGACACCATGCTGAATTTGAACCTGGGATCTTTATAAATGGAAGCAATGCCATTTTACCTTCAAATAAATGTATAATAGTGAGTTTCAATTCAATTTAGCATGGCATGTAGATCCATCCATCCTTAGTAATTCTGCCCAAGGACAGGTTTTTCACTGTAATCATAGCATTTTCATGCTCTCTTTGCAGTTTACTAGGGAATTATAGGTGTGATAGCTTCCCATTGCTTTCCACAGCATGTAGATACTAGATTATATTTTATATAGGTCTATATTATATAGCATGTGTAAGCAGAACTTATTTAGACCTCTCCTATAAAAATCCAAATATTAAATCAATCCCTCATAGTATTAAAACTATCAAACTAGCATCAAATAAAGATAATTTAGTCAAGTTTGGACTCATTGTATTTGGGATTTAATATTGAATCCAACGCCGAGATCAAAATGTAGTAACTAGAGTTTAAATAAACTAATAAAAACCAACAAAAATGAAAAAAACTGATAAAAATAAAAAGTCAGGAATATATCAAATTGAATGCATGGGTTGTGAAAAGATATATATAGGAAAAACAAAAAGAAAACCTAAAAATTAGAACCAAAGAACACATAAGAAATATTAAAAATGGGGAAATAGAAAAATCTGCACTTGCTGCTCATGTTTGGTCTGAAAAGCATAATATAAATTCAGACACTAAATTAATTATTAAAACAGTTAGAAAATACAAAAGAGTTGACTATTTGGGAAAAAATCTATATTCAGAAGAACAAAAACAGAGTTATGAATTTTGAAATACTGATGGAGCGTGACCTAGTTTGGAGGTTCTTTGGTCAACCACAGGATGGAGCTGACATCAACATCCAGGGTGTGCAACATAATGCAACATAAATCAAACCAGTCTGGACAAGCTGATGATAAAACAGAATTGTTTTGAAACATGTCCAAGAACAAATCAACATTAATATTGAGGTAAGATGATCAGACTAAAAATAATATAATTGAACCAGAATTATTTAGATCCAACTGTCTCATACATATATTGTACACATAGCTAACTTAAATTGTTTTGGTGAAGACATAATAGAGGGAATATTAAAGAAATTTAAACAGATCAATGAATTTTGATATCCCTAACGAAATTACATTGATTTCGAAGTTCATAAATTCAACCATAGATGGCAGCACTGAAGATGGCGACAATAGAATAGTTGACGGCCGAAGAATTTCATCAGTCGGAGTTATGGCTGACGATGAACATGATTATGTTTGAAATCGCGATATCATGGAAGCATGAATCCTATGAGGTGAGTTGTTTAAACAATATGTTCTCCGATGAATTTTAATGATTATGTAATGGTTGGTATCTAATGTCGAGCACTTGATAATGAAATCATTCGCTCTCTTGCACTCCAATATTTAGCAGAAAGGCTGGTCTCTTCTACAAAAGCTGGACAATGGAGGAGATGGTTTCTTTCCATATCTTCATTTAAATTGCAAAAAGGGCATTTAGGTGAATCTGTTATGCCAATTCTGTGTAGGTGTTTATTCAAGCAGTCATGTCCTGTTAGCAGTCTGAATGTTGCTACTGCAGATTTTCTTTGTAATGTAGTAATGTCATAAGCTTGTAGATTTTCCCATTCCTTTCCAGATGTTTTGGTGGTGTATTCTTCTCTAAGTTATTGATGTATTTATTTGAGATAATTCTTTTGATAGAGTGAAAGGAAACTGGAGCAGAAGTTGGGTTTGAAACAATTTTGCTACCCTTCTTGGCTAGAAAATCGGCTATTTCATTGCCTGTCACTCCACAATGGGCCGGAATCCATTGAAGTACAACTTTTTTATGTAGACGGGATAAATGTTTTATCATTTTGTGACATTCGATAATTTTGATGCTTTTGGGTGTGTGTCTCGTGATATAGCAAGAATGGCTGCTTTGGAGTCACATAGAATTACAACTTTTGTAAATTTTTGGATGTGATATAAAAGATTTTGTAAACTTAAGAAAATTGCTAGGATTTCGCCATCAAAGTTGTTGAATTTGTGTTTAGTTTACGATAAAAGGAAAAAAGTGGACATACTGCACCAGCACCAGTGCCACCATCATTTGGTAGGCTGGAGCCATCTGTAAAAATATGTATCCATTCAGGAGCTGGGTATCTTAGATTTATCATTTCCAGTGACATTTGTTTTAAAATATATGGAGGAGTTTCAGATTTCTTGATGTCTTCTGTTAAATGAAGGTTATATTCGATTTCCAAAAATTCTAGAGGGTTGTTTCTCATCTGCATATTTTCTTTTGAATGTGGAAGTTGCAATTTCTGTTTGATTTCTTGTACAATGCTTAGGAAGCTTTGCTGAGATTTTAAACATACTTGTGGTTTTCTTTGGGTCCAGTTATTATGGGGTAGCCTTAAAAATTTTTCATACTGTGTGACTGCTGTTTTCTCAATTTCAGATGCTATGTTTGGGTTATTTGTTAAGATTTGCATGGCAGTGATTGGTGTTGTTTTAACGGCTCCTGTTATCAGACGGAGGATTTGGTTCTGCAATTTATTAAGTTTTTCCACTTTTAATGATTATACCTCATAATGTTTACTTCCCAACATTAATTAAATATAATCTTCTATTAACTTATAAAAAAGTTAACACCCCAGATAATAAAAAATCTGGAATTTATCAAATTAATTGCAAAGACTGCAATAAAGTATATATAGAAAAAAGAAAAAGGAATTTTGACACTCACAAAAAAGAACACTTTATAAATATAAAAAAGAAGAATCAGCACATAGTTTATTAGAGAATTATAGAATTGAAAAAGAAGCTAAACGTTTGAAACATCTATCTAACTAAACCTTTGGAATTAACAGTTTGGGAAAAGATATACATTAAAAAAAAAACATATTAGAACCATGAATTTTGAGTTTCTGGACGAACCTAATTTGATTACAAAATTCTTCAAATCAACACCAGATGGCAGTTTAGAAAATGACTGGCAAAATGAAGAATCGACTGTCGTGACAACAGCTGATGATGGGAATGATGATTGCCAATACCGCATTCTGTGTTAAATAATATGGATGTATGAGGTAAGGAGAATTCACAATTCACTACATTGCAATGGTTAGAGCTTCTGAGTGCAGTTTATGGGGTCCCAGGTACAATTCCTAGTCAGACCATAGGAATTTTTTTTAAAGAGAATTTATTCCTGTGGCTGCTCATAGTCTGGATTTAGGTCAAGATTAGATTTAAGGACTCTCAAGGTGCTTCAACACCCATCATATCATCAGGGGTAACATAACTCCACCTTCCAGGTGTTCCAACTTAAGAAGTGGGACATGATTCCGCCAATACCAGGAGAGAATACCAGAAATGTCAATGACATACCAGCACTGGTAAGAAAAGCTGCAAGTAGTCATTATATACAAAAATCTGCCCTAGAAGTTTTATTGCTGTACATGTAATATTTTGAATAACTAACACATTGGCACTATCAAACCCATAGGTTCATGGCCACAAGGACATAAGGTCTGCAAATATACCTATCTCTAGCTAATGTTTCCAATCATCCCCTATATAATATACATATCTCAAATCATAGTTAATGTTATTCTCCCACCTCATTCTTGGCCTATCTACTGGGTGCTTTCCCTCTTCTTTTTCTACAAGGTGTTCCATGTCCCTCTTTATTCCTTATTCATAATACATGTCCTGCCCATCGCAGTCTACGAAACTTAACTGTTCTTATTACATCTGGTTTTCTGTAAATCCAGAAAATTGGATAAACCTCGGTAAATTTCTGGAGAAAACGCGAAAAAATAAGGACAACACTCATTCATGAATAAATATATGTTATCAAAATGCAATACCATTAATTATTAACAATTATATATAAATTAATTAGTGTATAATGCTGTTGTGTTATTATTTAATTGTAATATTAATGTGTTTTCGTTATGTAATTGTAATGTTAATGTTTTTTTTTAGTGTATAATGCTATTGCGTTATTACTTAATTGTAATATTATTGTGTTTACTTTATGTAATTGTAATGTTAATGTTTTTAGTGTATAATGCTATTGTGTTATTATTTAATTGTAATATTATTATTGTGTTTTCTTTATGTAATTGTAATGTTATTACTATTGTGTTACTACTTAATTGTAATATTATTGTGTTTTCTTTATGTAATTGTAATGTTAATGTTTTTAGTGTATAATGCTATTGTGTTATTATTTAATTGTAATATTTTTATTGTGTTTTCTTTATGTAATTGTAATGTTATTGCTGTTTTTTGTTTATTTTTCTTTACACTAGTACCAATTATTACTTTATTGTAACGGACTGTCAACAGCACGTACGGCTTACTGCCCGTGCGACCCATATTTGTAAATAATATTGTAAATATCTTACTTTTTGTCTAATAAAGTCCTACTACTACTACTATAAAGATTATGTAGTTCACTGTTATGTAGTCTTGTCCATTTGCCTGTATGTTCATTTCTCTTTGTCCAAAAATTTTCCTAAGAACTTTATTTTCAAATAATCTTTATGTTAAAATTACCATAAATTAAACCTCATAGGGTCGTATGCAAATACATTACTCTCTACTCAAATTACTTCCAATCACTGGTGAGCTGAGATCGAATTAACGGCCGCCTTAACCGGTCATGCATTAATGTTGACGTTTTCATAATATTGGCAACGAATTACCCAGAATTCTCAGCGATAAAACCACTTCCATTATTTTCGTCTGCTATAGAGGAATGCATTTATGCTTGCATCCCGCAAATAATACCGTATACAAACACGTCCGCGACGCGCAATATTACGCCGATTCTCCTGTTATTCCAGTTGAATTCTTTGGTAGACTATCAAATTCCTCTTCTCCGCGTATACCGAAAACATGATCGAAGTCTTCAAGGTCCGACATCTTGGATAAGTTTCAAACTACAACGGTTCCCTTCGGAATTTTCACATAAGTTTATATCTTGAGTTACGATCTTAAGGTACCTTGTCAGGTAGCTTTACAATTATTACCGCGTGAATAGGTTTCTGAGTAAGAAAAATGTGTTTGAATAAAACTTTATCAGCAGAGAACGCCTTTTACTGTCTAATGCGTTCAAACATTCGACCCATAGTGATTAATTCCTGTGAAAGTTAAATACTCATAATCTTTTCTGTTTCCTTAAAGAAAGAGTCCATGTTTCATATCCATATAACTGTAAGAATAAGTTTTATATATTTTCATTTTAACTTTTGTTGATGGTAACGATGGAAGTTCAACAATTGAAGTTTTGGCTGAGGATAGAAGCAATGGCTTCAGAAATCGGTCCTTAGCAACTCTTCTAGAAATGTAAATCTGAAAATGGATATCAAAATTCTAATCTGTACACTAACACTCTGTATATAACTGGAAGAACATGACACACTGTACATTCCATCAAACACTAATAGTGAATGTGTACTGTAACTATCTAAAATATCACTTCCATGCACAAGATATATTAATCAGATAAAAAGAAGAAAAATGTTTCAATTAAATACACCATGTCTGGGACCAACACTAACAACAAGAAATTGTTATAAATCAAAAAACGAATGAAGTTATCTTAATAAAATAAAATAAGTTAAAAATGTACCTTCTTAGATAAGATCCGTCGTCCTCAACTTATAAAATATGTATACATCTAATAATGTAGCAAAGAAAGACCTGCTGAAGATGGAATGGATGTTCTGAAAGGCCTTCAGACATAAAGAATACATATTTTATAAGTTGAGAACGACAAATCTGACCTAAGAAGGTACATTTTAACTTATTTTATTTTCAACTTTTATAATATTCATGATGTGTTCCGTTGAAGTATTATTCAAAATTAATATATAATTATGGAATATTCACCTGAAAGGTCCGTCTCCTCAACTTAATTAATCATTTAACTGTAGCAGGATTCAAAACTGGTGTTTCACTGAAGATCTGGTAGAGGGGGTTGCATGTATTGGGTTCGTTTTTGTTTATCAGGCTGTCGTTGTTGTGAGCTGCTTTCATGATTTCCATCTCTTCGAGTACGTTTATCTTCGCTGGATTATTTTCTCTGTGCATTACTGTTAGGTTGTTTTCAATATTTAACATGCGATGTCCTTCATGCATAACGTGTTTTGCATAACTTGATTTCCCTTCTGCGTGAATAAAGTCTCGAAAATGTTCTTTGAATCTGATGTTAAAACTCCTGTTTGTCCTTCCTATATAAAATTTGTTGCAGTCCTTACATGTCAGTTTATAAACTCCTTTGCTGTTGAAAATGTTATTTTCTTCAATGTTATTGTTTATTATGTTGTTTAATTTGTTATTGGTTCTGTATGCTATTACAAATTAAACAACATAATAAACAATAACATTGAAGAAAATAACATTTTCAACAGCAAAGGAGTTTATAAACTGACATGTAAGGACTGCAACAAATTTTATATAGGAAGGACAAACAGGAGTTTTAACAACAGATTCAAAGAACATTTTTGAGACTTCATTCACGCAGAAGGGAAATCAAGTTATGCAAAACACGTTATGCATGAAGGATATCGCATGTTAAATATTGAAAACACCCTAACAGTAATGCACAGAGAAAATAATCCAGCGAAGATAAACGTACTCGAAGAGATGGAAATCATGAAAGCAGCTCACAACAACGACAGCCTGATAAACGAAAAACGAGAAACCAATAAATGCAACGCCCCTAATACCAGAATACTTTCAGTGAAACACCAGTTTTGATATACTGCCGATGATGAGGACAAGTCCCGAAAGCATATACAGTTCAAATGATTAATTAAGTTGAGGAGACGGACCCTTTCAGGTGAATATTCCATAATTATATTTTTATGTATGGAATAATCTAACTCAAAGCGTTTAACAATGAATTTTATTAGTATTGAGGTATACTTAACGTCATATTGTGACAAAATTATGGCGTAACCCCAAGTTTTATGGTGACAACAATGAAATTACGATAATTTTATGTTTTGTGGTGATCGGCAATGGTAGACTAGAAACACCTGCGTATGCCACTCCTTGCTACTCGGTCCCGAGGGCTGAAGGTTCCAAACCTCTGCCTGGGTAACGGGTCGATGGATTTTTTTAAGAAGGAGCGAAAATCCAAAGAGTAAGCCCTCCAGGAGGGACTTTAAGCCATGGCGGTCCAAGAATATGAAGATTTTTCAGATCATATGAAAGATCCTTAAGCCTGAATTAAAGCGGCTATTAACATATATTAGCGTCCATTCAACCATCCTAGTAATACCTTAGTTGCCTGTATTATTGTGCAGTTCTGGCTTCTTTAGCCCTCTTTTGCAGGGTCAATGGGTATAAGGCTGCGCGGTTTAATAAGACTAAGAGGTGAGGTTGAGTTGCAGGGACTGCCCTCAGTTTAGAAAACATAATAGTTACTACATGTTGAGTTTTCTTATCTACTAGTTCTGTGTTTGTGAATATTTTTATTGCATAATAAGTTTAGAGTGTTCATTATAGAATAACGCTGTTTTTATAACAATTTATTTTATTATTATTATTATTATTATTATTAATAAGAAAATGTTTTTTGTTTGGCTATTAGATACCTCCCCCACTTAGCAATGTTCTCTCCTACCACGTACCAAGACGGCTACACTTATCAGAACTGGACTGTAGATGTCTCATTGAGTTGATATGTTGACTGCATATCATTCATGACATCAATGGGCATATAAGGTAACTAAATTAACTTGATCTGGTGGCTCCTAACAAAGGAGAGGCTATAGCTTAACATTGGGCTATGCCATTATAGATAGATAGAAGTTTTGTAGTGCCATTAATGAAATTATGTAATTTCTCATGTTTATTAGATTTGTTGTTTGTTTTGACGTCTTCCAACAAGATGGGGCCCCCCTACATTATGCCAGTTATGAATTACAATAAATGTGTTAGTTTATGTTCTATAACAGTTTGTTATTAGTGTGGTTGGTCCCAGGCATCCTATATTTAGTTACTTCCTATATATTCAAGAATAACAGTGCAGAACTTAACAAACATTTTCATTTAAAACAAACATAAAAAATAAATAACAATCAAGGGCAATACCAAAAGGTTTCATTTTGTCATTAATAATATTAATGGGAATCAACCTTCCAAAAGGACCAATAATAGGATGATGATGAATATTAATGACTTGGTTTGCCGTGCTGGTTCAGGTGGTAGCATGCCTGCTTTCTGATAACAGGCCTGGATTCGATACCCAGCATGGTTCAAAATTTTAAATGTTAAATCAATTTAATTTAAATGCAAAATTTTCAATCTCGGGGCCAGGAGAAGTTGCTATGTACAATTTTTAACCTCTTGATTATGCACTAGATTCCTGCATTAAATTTCAAACTTTTCCGCAGTTCATATGTTAAGAAGGCATGTGGTACTGTTGATAGTGATTCATCTGTCAGATGGGGACGTTAAGAATGGTGGCCCCCTTGGTGCTTTTCAATAGAACTAGGCTACATGTTGGTACCAGGTTTCACCTTCATTCCCTTCATCATCATCCCTCAGACAATACACTTTACACAACACAAACATAAACATACACTCATCCTACACTCCTCTCTGTACACAATACAAGAATACATCAACGTCCACTGCTGTGGTCTAGAGAGAGTGTGCTGCCTTGTCACACAGCGGGCCCGGGTTCGATTCCCAATTGGGACAGGCTCCTGGGTGAGGTTCTTTTGGGGCTTTTGCTCACCTATAAGACAAATGTCAGGAAGCTTAGGGCCCAATGGTCCCTAAAAATCATCTGGCCATCATCATCATCATCCTTCACTGGTATGGAAAGCAGCGGGAAGCTACCACACCTATAATTCCCTAGTAAAGCTGCAAAGCATAGCATGAAAATGCTATGATTGCAGGAAAGATCTGCCCTTGGGCAGAATTACTATGGATGAATGGAATACATCATCTACATAAAGTGGTCTGGCAAAGTGGTGTGTAAATTGAAAAATAGACCATATTAATGCCTCAATCCATATTAAGCATCAAACCCAAAGCACGTAAAATGCAGTGGGTGGCATTAGAACACACACACATTAACCCATTTGCTTAAGAAGACGAAGTAGACTCGCCGGCTGTTAAATGGCCTTGAACTCAAAAGACAAGGTACACTCGCTTTACTCTGCCTGTTATATATTTTGCAATATTTTATATATCCCTTGGCAGGATAATCTTTTGTTAACATTTTATGAACAGTAGAGGAATGTGTTATGGTCTTCACCCTTATTGTGATCTCAAGTACCGTTATCTTTTGTTGGTTTTGAATGTCTAAAAATAGACAATATAATTTATTAAATAAACCTCTTAATGTTACTTCCTATTGTATTTAAAAAAATGAAAATATTTTATTAAGTGCTGCTCTGAGAATACTTACTAGCACTGCCCGTGTTGTGAGAAGGTGGTGCAGTGCACACACAAGCAGAGCGTGACGTACATCTCATGCTGCAAGGTACAGATCTAATGAACACTCTGTCATACATAAAGTCTCCATAGTACAATCTTAGTTAGCCTTCAAAAGAAGAGTATTATCCAAGATTTAAATTAAAAATTCTTTGTACTTCACCTCATATCCAGTCTTCTAGTTAAACCGGTTTCAAAACCTAGTGGTTTCATCTTCAGTAATAGTTTGACCGATGTTATGTCATTCAGGAGAACTGCTTCTTACACCCTCTGTTGGTGGAATAAAGAACCTCCGAAACAAAATTTCCCAGGAATTTCAAAATTCATAAATTTTATCTAATGGTTTATTTTAAGAAGTTACATTTTGAGGTTCATTTAATCAATATTTAATTTTAGGAAGTGATATTTTGAGGTTATTTTAATTATATTATTTTTAGTCTGATCATCTTACCTCAATATCAATGTTGATTTGTTCTTGAACATGTTTCAAAACAATTCTGTTTTATCGTCAGCTTGTCCAGACTGGTTTTGTTTTATGTTGCATTATGTTGCAGAACTAGGTTGTGCATAAAACAAAAGCAATCTGGACAAGCTGATGATAAAACAGAATTGTTTTGAAACATGTTCAAGAACAAATCAACATTGATATTGAAGTAAGATGATCAGACTAAAAATAATATAATCTTTTAATCAAGTTTTTGTGAGAATGGGAACATCTTACCTAAAATTATTGTTAGTTTAGTTTGAACATGTTTCGATATAATCTTCTATATCATTGTCAGCTTGCCCAAACTGTTGAATTTTATGTTGTGGACCCTTTAAGTTGATATCAGCTCCCCCTCCGGCTGACCAAACAACCTCCACACTAGGTCACGTTCAGCAGGAATTAAAAAAATTCATGACTCTATTTTTTACGCTCTGACGGGCTTTATTTGGGCTAAAAGGACCTTTGGAACATGGATTTTTGGTAGCATGAGGTGCTAGCTGAGCGTTAGTTTGTGGATGTATTAGTTATAAAGGTATACGTGTTTTTGAACATAAATAAATGGATTCTTAATTTAACTATTTTATTTATAGCGTATAATGATTACAATAACCTTAAGTAATTCTAACCCTAAATAACTAATCTACGCTTATATTAAGAAAACCTACATTCTAACTTTCTTGTGTTTCGAGAGAGGGAGGTGGGGGTTTATAAATCTACCCTAATTTACATTCTAATAATTTTCTAATAACCCTTACACTTTGAAATATAGTATTAAACTATTTAAAATACTTGACTCCATTTCTAATTATCCTAGGTAAAATTTTATTAAGAAAAATGGTATGCAGACTTACCCATCAGCTCACTGCTTCAACAGACATGAGTCCCATATTTTGCAAGGTTTATATACTAAGCTTCTGCACCTACAGCTATAACCAACTGTACTAACATTCCTATAGTCTAAATGCAGAGATATACAGTTAGCCTTGAAATACTTGTTCCTGCCATAAGTAAAAATTCTATCCTGAAATATAATATGTCTAAATGCTCTATCTTTTCACCAACTGTTTTTATATGGAATAATTAAAATAATCTATGAAATAATTAAATATCTATGTAAAATAACCCATGTATTCATAACACTATTTTTGTTCTTCTGAATCTAGATTTTTTCCCAAATGGTGAGTTCTTTTGTATTTTCTAATTGTTTAATAATTTAGTGTTTGAATTTATATTGTGTTTTTTGGACCAAACATATCGACAACCAGGGTCCACAACATAAAACTCAACAGTCTGGGCAAGCTGACGATGATATAGATATTGAAACATGTTCAAACTGAACCAACAATAATTTGAGGTAAGATGTTCCCAGTCTCACAAAAACTTGATTCATAAGTTTTTCTTTCTTGGTTTTTTAATGTAGATTTTTTTCCCAAACCGTGAGCTCTTTTGATTTTTCTATTTGTTTAGATATACTAGCTTTTATATCAATTAGATGTTAAAGGTCTTCTTCATGTTTGATTTGACTCATTTTGCTTCTTGCTTCCCAATTGAATAGAGAAGTTTTTATTTGTATAAAAAAGGTAAAAATGAAATAAATGAAAAAAAACAAAATGGAGAAAAAAAGGAGTAAAAAATGGGGAGGGGGATTGCTGACCTTGGAATTAGAAGCAACTATGGTAACTATTAGTCCATTGATTTTGAGGTTAGTGGGTTCAAAGCCAATGGTGATTTTAATCTAAATTTTAGTGGGAAGAAACCACTATGAGGCAATTTTCAATCTATAATCAAATTGGATAATTTTTTTTCTTTTTGCAAGATAGTACGTTCTGTTGTACTTACAACAATGGCGACTATGATTGAAAGTTCAATTTCCTAAATTTTGGGGTTGCCAACCAATAAATAACTAAATAACTATACTGTAATATTACAAATTACCTACCTACGTAGTGCAGAAAGTAAAATCAATGCCCTTTATTTATACTATGTACAATGTATATACAAAAATGTATCCAAAAGGTAGTGTTAATATTACACATTATACGAAACAAATCACTTCATTTTAAATGAACTTAACTCAAGACAACCCTTGAATATGCCGGACTCAGTCTCTGGCGAAATGTCGGGGAACACAAGCCTCAAGACCACGGCCAACAGCCCGGAAATCTTCTACAAGATCATCATAGTGAATTTAACTTTATTTGAAACAATATAAAACAATAAATTCATACTTGCCGCCATTTTACCCTGATTGGTATCATGGCCTGCTATAGTCTCAACTAAATTATTTTTGGCATTTACTGTATAAACATTGGCAAGACTGTTAACATTAGTCAGTTATTCATAATGAATGCAAATATTTCCAACAAAGATGTTATTATTTTACTATTATTTATTATTTTGAAAACATTATTGTGCAAAAAATAATGTACAATGCACATTTGTGAAGTATTTTACAGAATCTCAGAAATTAAAAACCGAGCTATTGTTCAGTATTTAATATTTCCTCACTTCTGTGAAAACCACTTCCCTACCTCGCATTGTAATTTACTATTACATCTCACCTCATAAAGTTCCATGTTTTCACAATACCGGTTTCAAAGGCCTTTGCCGTCATCTTCAGTCAAACTCCAACTCATGGAATTTAACTAAAGAAGAAAGCAAAGACCTTTGAAACCGGTATCGTAAAACACGGAACTTTATGAGATTAGATGTAAATTATAATTATATACCAAGAGGATGAAGATCACTGGGCCGTCCTATGAAACGCTGGAGGGAAAATTTTCTAAAGGATCGTAACAGGCCTTGGCCTAATACTTGGAAGGAAGAAGAAGAAGAAACATTTTATGCAATTCAATTTCAGATCCAATGGTGATTGATGAAGTTAGTAATTTGTTTAATATTGCATGTTTGATGAATGTAATTCTATTAGCAATTGCTCATTTAATAAATATTGTGTCAATGATATTGAACTATGGAGACTTTGCAATGCAAAATCTAAACATTCCATCACAAGATTACGAACAAGCTCACCTCAGACCATTCTCCCACCTTCCACGTTCCTTTACACTTGTCATTGTAGCATTCCTGTCTCTGCGGGGGCTTCTCTCCCTCGCTGCACTGACCTGCTTCCACTTCTGTGCCATTGTTCAGTTGACACTCTACCTCGCGCCGCTGCATTGCTAAAAACACAACACACATCACTGTACTCCCAGCCTAACTTGGAAACTAGAAATTAACCTTTATATTCCGGAGTATTTAAAGATACCGCATGAACTGCAGGATGGAATTTAAATCCCAGTCCGTGATATTAAATGGATGGTAGAGCACGCACACTAACAAAAAATTTTTTTTACGATAAACTATAAGAGATATAAGTATATAATAATTTTTATTTCATTCATAAAGGAGTGTATTATTCAATGAAATGTCTTTTTACATACAATAGAGAATTTTATTATTAAAAGTTAAAATTTATTTGCAAGGTCTATATTTTTTGGTTTGACTTTATAACGGGTTCAGTTTATGATTTGAAGGTGACTGTACTTTTGCAAGGGGGATTTGATGACGTAGTTTGAACACGTGTGCCATGAAATATCTACTTTGAAAGCATAAACATGAATAAATACCCTGCCTTGTTGACGACAGAGTTATCAGCACATTTTTTTTTTTTTCTGTGGCACTCAAACCTTAGCAAACCTTATTACATACAACACTAAGATTCAGTCTTGAATTAATAACTGTAGACTGTGGTTTGTTTTTTAACATATTAAAAAATGGCTTCACGTATATGGCATCATGGATTATCAAAATAATGTGAGCAGCATATCAGATATTTTTTAAAAATAAATACTAACAAGATATTTACCATGTTAACTCATTATAATTTAAATACAAAATTAGGGGTGGAAAAGACACCACATGTTTTTTCTTATTTTTTATGACACTTGATCTAAAACACAATAGGTTAGAGCCACAAATAACTTCCTTGCAACATTTTCTGAATTTGTATAAAATCTTACAAAGAAACAATGTTATCATGGGACAAATATGTCCACTAAGTCCTTTAGGACTTTACATTGGACAAATATGTCCCTCAAGTCTTCTAAAGGTTAAACACAAACAGACAAAACTATATAATAGCAAGTTACATGATGTTTTTATTATTAATTTAACACTTCTCACTGAAGGATAAATTATATTTGAAGAGGAAATGTTTGCCTAGACCGAGACTTCAACCCAGGACCTTTGGCTTTCCAGGCCAAATTTTCTACCAACTGAGCTACCGAGGCAAGTTGTGATCTAGATGCAAATTCTTCTCTTATATAAGTTGTAATTCCCTCACGCCAAATTCTTTGAAACCTTTGTTTCCATCTTTGCAAATGGCAGCTTCTTAGTTAAGAAGACATTTATTGGGAATTTAACACTACTTTATAAAGCCAGTAGGGCTTCTATTGATGTTTTTATTATTAAGTTAACACTTCTCATTGAAATTATATTGAAGAGAAAAATTTTTGCCTAGACCGAGACTCGAACCCGGGACCTTTGGCTTTCCGGGTCAAATGCTCTATCAACTGAGCTACCGAGACGAGTTGTGATCTAGATGCAAATTCTTCTCTTATATACGTTGTAATTCCCTCACGCCAAATTCTTTGAAACCTTTGTTTCCATCTTTGCAAATGGTGGCTTCTTAGTTAAGAAGACATTTATTGGGAATTTAACACTACTTTATAAAGCCAGTAGGGCTTCTATTGATGTTTTTATTATTAAGTTAACACTTTTCATTGAAGGATAAATTATACTGAAGAGAAAATTTTTTTGCCTAGACCGAGACTCGAACCCGGGACCTTTGGGTTTCCGGGCCAAATGCTCTATCAACTGAGCTACCGAGACGAGTTGTGATCTAGATGCAAATTCTTCTCTTATATATGTTGTAAAGAAGCCCTACTGGCTTTATAAAGTAGTGTTTAAATTCCCAATAAATGTCTTCTTGACTAAGAGGCCGCCATTTGCAAAGATAGAAGCAAAGGTTTCAAAGCATTTGGCGAGAGGGAATTACAACGTACATAAGAGAAGAATTTGCATGTGATCGCAACTTGCCTCGGTAGCTGAGTTGGTAGAGCATTTGGCCCGGTAAGCCAAAGGTCCTGGGTTCAAGTCTCGGTCTAGGCAAAAATTTTTCTCTTCAAATATAAGTTACATGATCTTTATGGGAAGCCAGATATAATAAGAACAGTTAAGGCTTATAGATTGAGATGGGCAGGACATGTGGCATGAATGCAGAATGAAAGAGTGCAAGGAAGCTTCTTGTAGGAAAACCAGAGGGAAAATTTCCAGTTGGTAGAACAAGAATGAGATGAGAGAATAACATTAACCATGATTTGAGGGAAGTAGATTATGCAAGGGATGACTGGAAAATATTAGCTCAGGATAGAGTTGTGTGGAGAGCTTATGTCCATTTGGCTGTGAACCTATGGTTTTGATATTGCCAGTAAGTTAGTTAGTTAATTTGGTATGGAATGGAATCAAGGATTCCTTGCAGGTTCTGGAATGGAAATCACTGGACAGATGAAGAAAAAGTTGACCTTGTCACTCCTGATATAGGAGATAGAACAGATGAATGTCAAGAAGGGCTGAGTCAATATAATTGGGAAAATGCAGATTAATGGAAAGTAAAAATTGCTATATATTTTAAAATGTTACCTGTGTTCCAAGTGAAGCAGCGTGACTCCTCACACAGTGACCAGTTACCCGGAACCCAGCGTGGACAGTCCTCCATGCCGCACTTTTGTATCGTGGGAGGTGTTGGCAGACCTGCATCTTCACACAGGTTACTATCTACATTCTGTGTCGTGTTGTGCAGCCTTACCATGCAATGTGCTGCCCTCATCTGTAAACACAGTTACTATAAACTACAACATCAAGTCTCTCTAGGTAAGTAATATTGCAAGCACAATCAACATTTATAAAACCTTAATCAGACCAGTCTTAGACTCGAATCTATGAATGCATTAGACCATAAAAGTCGTTCTCTGCCTGTACTCTGCTGAGAAAGTTGCATCCAAATACATTTTTGCGTACTCAAAAATCTGTTTATGCTATAATAATGGATGAAATTCCTAAGCTACCTGGCGAGGTGACTTAGCAGAGGAACAAATTGTGAGCAACCCGATGGGAACCGATGGTAACCGATGTAGTTTGAAACTTTGCCATGTACCTTGCTGCTTTATCCAAGATGTCGGAACTTGAAGACTTTGATCATGTTTTCGGTATACGCGGAGAAGAGGAATTTGATAGAGTCTACCAAAGAATTCAACTGGAAGAACAGGAGAATCGGTGTAATATTGCACGATGCAGACATCATATATGGTATTATTTGCGGGATGCAAGCGTAAATGCGTTTCTCTAGCAGACAAAAATAACAGAAGTGGTTTTATCGCTGAGAATTCTGGGTAATTTCTTGCCAATATTACAAAAACGACGACTTTCATGCATGACCAGTTAGTGGGTAGCTAATCCAATCTTTGCACTTGCTCACGGAAAGTCAGCTCACCAGTGATTGGATGTAATTTGAGTAGAGACTAATGTATTTGCATGTGGCCCTTAATGTATAGAACTGATATATGGATAAATCATCTTTGAAGAGAAAAATTATATGCTAAGACTGGGACTTGAATCCAGGATCTCTCGCACTCTAGGTGAATGCTCTACCAAGTGAGCTACCTGAGCAAGTTCCAATCTAAATGCAAATTTTCCTCTTATATATGTTGTTAATTCTGCGCGACAAATGCTATGAAACCTTTGCTTCTATCTTGCAAATGGCAGCTTCTTTATTAAGAAGACATTTATTTGTGAATTTTACATTACATTATAAAGCCAGTATGGCTTCTTTTGAGTCTGAGCATATAATTTTTCTCTTCAAATATGATTTACCCATCATTGAGATGTATGAAATGAATAATAAAAACATTGAAAGAAGCCGTACTGGCTTTATAATGTAATATAAAATTCCCAAATAAATGTTTTCTTAATAAAGAAGCCGCTATTTGCAAGATAGAAGCAAAGGTTTCCATAGCATTTGGTGCACAGGAATTAACAACGGATATAAGAGGAAAATTTGCATTTAGATTGGAACTTGCTCAGGTAGCTCACTCGGTCAGAGCATTAGTCTAGAGTATGAAAGGTCCTGGGTTCAAGCCCCAGTCTTAGTGTAGAATTTTTCTCTTCAAATATGATTTATCTATATGAAATGAATAATAAAAACATTGAAATATGGATGTTGAATGCAGAATTAAGTATAAGGCAATTGGTTTTACTTTACTATTCAAGGTCATACAGTAAAGGTCGTGCACTGAAAAACAGTGAAAGAAATACATTTACAACAATACCGACTTTTATTCAACTGTCAAACCAGCTCTGTGCTAGTATGGTTTCAGTAATGACTTGTAGAATGTGTTTCATACTGGCAACAGCAACAGAAAGCATGTGGTGTCACTTGCCACAGGGAACAAGTAGCCTTGGCTACTGAAAAAACAACCCTCTCTGAATAGTTGTGAGAATGAAAATATGACCTTGAATGGTAAAGTAGCACCAATGTCCTATAATGGAATACTAAATTGACAGTTCATTGTAATATAAATATGTTAGTAAAATAGACAACTTACTTGGAAGCCACTCCCACCACAACTTTGTGAACATTTGGACCACTCTGTGATCATCCAATCAAATTTGAGATTTTCCGGACTTCCTGCAAGTAAAAAAATAACAAGATTGGAGATTCTCTCGAGAGTTACACTAATTGTTAAGATTAAATTAAAAATGCTTAATACCTCGCCTCATATCCAGTCTTCTAATTATACTGCAGTTTCAAAGCCTTGGCAGCTTCATCTTCAGCAATATCTCATCGACTGATGTTATACTGATCAGAAGAACTACTTCTTCTTCCCTCTATTGGTGGACCGATAAACTTCCAGATCCAGTCAGAATCAGCGGGAATTTTGAAGTTCATAAGTTTTTCTTTCTTATTTTTTGAATGTGGATCCACATTCAAAAAACAAAAAAGAAAAACTTATGAACTTCGAAATTCCTGCAGAATCTGACTGCATCTGAAGGTTTATCGGTCCACCAACAGAGGGAAGAGGAAGTAGTTCTTCTGATCTTCTTTTATTTTATCTAAAAGTTTAAAAATATTTAGCTCATTTCTAATATCTTCACTTCTTATTTTATCTAAAAGTTTGCAGCCAGCCACACTTCTCAGAAATCTCATTTCAGCTGCTTCTATGATCTTCTCTTCTCTTTTAGTTAAAACTAAAAATTCACTACCACAGTAAGGGGACTGCTACTGCTTTATAAAATTTTAGTTTTGTTTCCTTTCTTGTGTTTTTAAATATTCTTTTAATTGTGCCACATATATAATTAAATTTATTAAGTTTTTTAAACAGATCTTCATTTTTAAAATAGGATATTTCATAAATAAATACATAAATAAACTTATATACCAGTTATTATGGTGAAATACATTATTAAAGTGGAATTATACTTAGTAACAAAATAAGAGAAATTTTGAAGTAGTGGTCTGATATGAAACATGGACTCTTACTTTAAGGGAGGAGAAAAGATTACGAAAATTTGAAAATAGAGAACATTACCTTTCCCCAAGATGACTGTAGAGCCCAATGTATCCTCTGTCGTGTCCTCGTCATGATCGTGGTCATGGTAGTTGTGCTCCATCGACTCAGTCACCATCCGGTGCCCCCTCGAGTTTCCAAACGTCTGGAACGGCCAAAGATTCTGTGCTCTTTGTTATTGTGGATCTTGCATTTACATATTGGAGTGATTGTCAACATTAAAAACATCAACTAACATAACCTCAACTATTATATTGTCCATAACATGCAACTTAAAAAAATAAACTTCATAATACTCTATCATCCAAATATTTTGTAAATAGAACACAGAAAGTATATCACTAATACATCATCTTCTTTATCTATCCTTGTGTTGTCTGTTAAAAAAATTAAGTTTTAGAAAGATCCTTCCGGGAAATTCTCGTATAAGACTTCAAAGAATAATAATAGTCCCTTCGGTTGCTGGCCCAAAGAAAGGCAAGACCAGTGATGGGGCTGCCATCTTATAGCCTCTGGTCAGGCTTATCTGGAGAAGAGAAGAAAATAAAGAAAATAAGGGAAAGAAGAAATGGAAGAAAGGAAAGACTCCCTAGCCCTCGGATGCCCTAATAGCGCCAGGGTCAAAAAAATAAGAGTTAACCAAGAGAGAATAGATAGTAAAGTAAAGCATGGACACTAAAATGACAACATGAAAGCAGAATAATGGCTTGTGAAATGAGATTCATGCGCAGAACAGCGGGTTACACCAGATGGGATCGGAAAAGGAACACCGATATCTTAAAAGAATTGAAGACGTCAATTTTGGAATATATTAAACAGTACAAACTAAATTGGAAACACCATCTTGAAAGAATGTGTTGAAATCGGATCCCCAAAGCTGTTTATAATTATATAACAAGAGGACGAAGATCTCTAGGCTGTCCTATGAAATGCTGGAGGGAAAATTTTCTATAGGATCGTAACAGGCCTTGGCCTAATACTTGGAAGGAAGAAGAAGAAGTTTTAGAAAGCACCTCCCAAAGACTGATCCCAAATCAATTGCTTTAAAAAATCATTAATAAATAGAAATTAAAATAGAATTGAATTATAAGCAATAATTTGAATTGACGCTTCTGAAGATTAAAAAAATTATTAAAAAAGGCAGCTCCATGGGTTAGATGCTGGAGTCTTGAGTTCGTATCTCAAGCAGTCCTTAATGTGTGTTTTCATGATGGACAAAACAGAGTCTGGGCAGGTCTTTATCGGGGTTTCTCCCACAAATTTCATTTCACCATTTCTCCACATTTAATTTATTTAATTTCATTCATATGTATATGTGATGGTGTATTCTTGCTATTCACAGTCCTTCAATGTGATAGGCTTCATCAATCTCATCTCTTGATCTGATCCTGAGCTGAACACTAGTTAAGGAGGTAAAAAATATATTTAAAGAATAGTGGAAAATTTAATTCAATTTAATTTTATTTATTTATTTATTTATTTTTTGTCATATTCTCTTGAGGTTTTCATTTATGAAAGATCAAGACTGGGCTTTCAGATAGTTCAGCCTTATATATATATATATATATATATATATATATATGTGACATGATAAGAAAAATAAATGCTCAGACAGGACTTAAACCCAGACCTCTGGATTGATACCTCTGTGCACTACTGATTATGCTACCAAGCAAGTCTAGTACAAACGTTCATTTTTTCTTATCTAGACTTCTTATCTTTTCTTGTACTAGACTTCTTCGGTAGCGTAATCAGTAGCACACTGGGGTATCAATCCAGAGGTCCGGGTTCAAGTCCCGTCTGAGCATTTATTTTTCTTATCATGTCATATTAAGCTTGCATTTCTCAATGTCAAAAAAAAATTATAACATATATATATATATCATCATGATCAACTTCACAGATTAGGTCTTTGCCTGTTCCAATCTCACATCTGTTCTGCCCAGTGCTTCTTGATCTTTCTACCGATATATATATGTTATATTGCAGATTTTAGTGGATATAAGTATGAAAAAGAAAGTTTTCTTGGGTTTTCCGCATCATGGATTCAAGTTCGGCCACTGATTCCAACGTTTCGGCATGACCCCACATGCCATTATGAAGGAATGATAAGTTTGAGTCACAGGTTTCATTATATAAGACCTAAACCTATGACTCAAACTTATCATTCTTTGATAATGGCATGTGGGGTCATGCCGAAATGTCGGGATCAGTGGCCAGAGGCCGAACTTGAATCCATGACGCAGAAAATCCAAGATAACTTTCATATTCATATATATATATAAAGGGTATGAGCTGGCTGACAGTCAGTCATGTAAGTCGTGGCTAGGAAGTCAACCATGAAGGTGATCTGAAGAGTAACGATGAAAAGAGTGTACATAGATAG
This sequence comes from Diploptera punctata, assembly GCA_030220185.1. Lineage (NCBI taxonomy): Eukaryota > Metazoa > Arthropoda > Insecta > Blattodea > Blaberidae > Diploptera > Diploptera punctata. The sequence goes on along the minus strand of JASPKZ010002691.1, from coordinate 1,198,586 downwards.
TGCTTCTGTGAGTGTGAAAATATAAACTATAAGAGATATTTGTTGTGTGAAGTGCTCAAAGCAGAATTAACATGTGTTTGTGAAGAATAGAACCCCAGGACCCTTGAGACTAGAGGCTAGACCACCATGGCCTACCGTGAAGAACATTAGTAACAATAAAATAAAGATGATTGCAAATATTTAAATTAATATTGGGAAGTAAACATTATGAGGTTATATCATTAATAGTGAGTGGAGAACATATTTTTATCGACTCACCTCATATGATTTCAAATTTCTTTGATACCGACGGTTTCAGACAATGTCATGTACTTCTTCAGTCATGGCTTCCACTGATGAAATTCTGTGATTGTTGATTTCTCTAATGACATCACTGTTGGAATTTACAATTTGGGAAATGATATTCATTCAGAAGAATAAATATCAATCTATGAATTTTGATATTCCAGTGGATAAAAATTTAATTACAAAGTTTATAATCCCAACGAAAGATGGCAGCACAAGAGGTGATGTCATTAGAGAAATCAACAATCACAGAATTTCATCAGTGGAAGCCATGACTGATGAACGACATGATATTGTCTGAAACCGTCAGTATCAAAGAAGTTTGAAAATGTATGAGGTGAGTCGGTTAAAATATGTTCTCCACTCACTATTAATGATTGGAAATGTTTGTGTAAACCAGTTTGAAGTAAATTCTACCTTTAATTAAATTTACAGTGGGAGGAAACACTATGAGGTAATAAATGAGTTAAAGAAAATGTTTTAACATCCCACCTCACAAAGTTGCGATACCGGTTTTGAAAAGTATAGTATTACTTCCATCTTCAGTCAAATTTCAACTGTTGAAATTTCGTCGTTAACAACATCTTCTGAACTGCCATCCGGTGTAGATTTTATGAACTTGGAGATTAAATGATTTTCGTCGGGGATATCGAAATTCATTGCTTTATATTTAATCTTCTGAATGTATATTTTTTTCCAAATTGTTAATGATGTTAACGACGAAATTTCGACAGTTGGAATTTGACTGAAGATGGAAGTAATACTATACTTTTGAAACCGGTATCGTGAAGACATGCAAATTTGCGTGGTGAGATGTTAAAACATTTTCTTCAACTCATTTATTAATTCTACCTGTTTCAACACCACCGCAACTAGTGACACAATCAAAAAATCTACTTGAAACTACAATTTACATAATTATAAAAATATTTAACAGTTTTTAATATGAATATTGAACATGACTGTACTTTCTGTGTTCCATTTCCTATTACCTGTAAATAAAGAAAAACAGTATTTAAATTTTAAGTTGAAATTATAAAATGGCCTCAAGTAATCATAATTTAATGCAAAGAAGCAAAGCTATACCAATCTAAGATATTAACAAACATGGCAACTATGTTAACTGGCTGTTCAAAACAAAATAAATTCACCAATTATGAATAAAATTATACAAATTATAAACAAAAATTGTAAAATTTATATTTAAAAAGAAAAACTTAATGGCATGGCAGTCCTAAAATTCCCTTGACCTACTAGCCAGCTGCTAGCCTCACATCCACATGTATTAATCACAGAGGTGGGCAATCATCCAATCAATATAAGGGTGACATGTGGTTAGAATGTCAGGTCCCCAGCCATTATAGTTGGTTTTTTCAACCTGGAGCCACTTCTTATTGTAGCTACTCAATTTCCTCATAATGCTGGGTGGCTCCGGTTTGATACTGGCTGAAAACCCATGAGAAAATTTCTTCCCCCATGGGGACTCGAACCAGTGCAAGCCCTATAGCTCTCCACCAAGGCAGTATGCCTTAAACAGCTTGGCTATGGTGTGTGACATTTAAAATAAATAAATATTAAAAAAACCCATTCTAGAGTAATGGTGAGAGAGAGAATTTTTTCAAGTACAATTTCCCATGTGAAGTTATAAAAGAAATTAAAAGAATTAAGCTAAAGTTTTGGGCACAGGATGATGTTTTATTACATTGTAAACCTGTTTATAAATAAATAAATAAATAAAGCTAAAGCAAAGATTTAGAATAGTAATTTATGCTACAAGAGAGTAAAGTAGAATTTACTCATGATTTATCTTTAGAAACTATCCAAACAGAAGAGAAAGCTAAAGTAAAGAATTAAAGTAACTAGTGTAGAATACTACACATTTAAAAAACATTTTCATAAAATTTTGGATATGGATCACTGATTTTTCAGAATTACATAGCACATTCATAAGAGACTGTTTCCCAAACAATATTTTGATTTCATAAACTACATCCAAAAAATGTAATTATTTGGGTTATAATTTAACATTTCAAGATGAAACTGATATATCAAAGAAAATAAATTTCACAAAAACAACGGGGATAATTAACAGTATAATGAAACCATCTTTAGTACAGAAGAACACAAGATTATGGCTTTATAAGGTTCTCGCAAGACCAGTATTAAGATATGGTAGTGAAGCATGGGCAATATGAGGAAGAGATAAAAGCCGAAAAACAGCAAATGAGATGTGATTTATGTGCCATACAGCAGGCTATACAAAGTGGGACCATAAAAGAAATGAGGAAATTATGGGAGAGTTGGATGTAGAACCCATTCTTCACCACATACAAAACTACCAGAACAACTGGAAAGCCCATCTTCAACGAATATCGTCTCATAGAATTTCAAAAGCTATACTTCGTTACTGTCCCCAAGGCAAAAGATCGCTGGGACGTCCAAAAAGCGCTGGATGGAAAATTCCTCTTTGAGACCATAACAGGCCACATGGCCTAATACTTGCATTGATGATGATGATGATGATGATGATACTACATCCAACATGGGGCATGCTGTAACATAATTGGATAAGGAAATATGCTACAAACCAGAAGTCAGAAGTTCGAGTCCTGGGGGGGTCAAGATTTTTAAATTGTCCCAAACCTTCTGGGGTTGACTCAGTCTCTAATTGAAATGGGTACCAGACTCTAGGTACATTGCAGGGCTGACAACTCATGCTGAATGTCTAAAAGGTAGGAGCCTTAATCTTCTACTACCTCAAGGATCTCTTGACATGTTGTGGGATTATTTTCTGTTTCTACATCCAGCATAAATAACATCATTATTATATAAGTGGGGGCAGAGGCTTATTGGAATTTCTGGATCTTTGATCTGGTCAAAACCCTGATGGAACTAATATTTAACCTCTGGGGTGAATTTCGGTGAAGTCCGGAGGATCCAACTTAGCTAAATCCACTCTCTTCACCTCCAAGTCGCCCTCCCCCTCCCCAGGATCTTCTTAAGATCTTTTAAGATTTTAAGATGTAAAAGAGAGAGTGGGGTGTGGAAAAAAACAGGAAACTTTCACGCCTATATATCCATAATAATGCTGCAAACATGGCATGATGAGTCTTTCCACAGTAAAATTATGGAAAGAGCAGAAAATGTTGAGTTTGCAGTGAAAGACCTGCTCATGTCACGATTTCCAATGCACAGCCAGTCTGCAGCTGACATTTGAAGAGTTAGGAGGTCAAAGAGCACGCAGAATCTCCTGAGGATGTCTACTGCAGTAGTAGACGAAACGTTGAGTGATAATAAAACCAAACCACAGCCATTTAGCCCAAAAGACATAAAATTCATTAATCATAGCTAATATGGTTTGGGAAATTTGTAACTTATACCAATGTAAATGCTAATATTACACACTACAGAAAAATACAACGACTTCACTACTATAACTCCTAGATCAAGTAAATTCAAATCATGCATCAACAGAGAAGAATCAGAAATGAATAAGATACCAAATAATGTCCCAACACATAACAGATCTCTCTATAAAATTATGTATAAAAATTATCATGCACTACCACTTATAACAAAAATTGTGCCAGTAATATTTAAGAGTTTAGGAAATTTATATAAAGTTAAAATTGCAGTGAAAGAGAATAGTATCACATGATAGGTTACATCTCGATGTAAATTAAATGATATATGAATCTACAGTATATGCATTTTTTTAGTTCCCTACTTCCTAGTAGGTACTGTAAATGGTACATTTTTATAAATAATTATTAATGGTGGACTAAATCCCAAAATTTAATCAAGTTATTAATATAACTTACTGCTAGCATTTGTGATATTATTGCCCAGTTTCACCAACTTTGTTTAAATAAACTCAAACGAGCAAGTAACTAATTTCTTGAACTTTTATAGGACAAATCACTAAGAGGTTTGATTTAAGATTACCGTATATCTCGGCAGATAAGGTGTCCTTCAGATAAGATGAGGTACAGATTTTTGTCAAAGTTTTATAGTTTTAGCATATATCTGTCCTATAAGACACCCCCCCCAAACTATCAATGGCCTATGAATTTAGATCAGCGATCATTACTAGCTTACTATATAGCGTATACAAAATTATGATATTCGTAATTTTTCAAATTAAATTTTATGTTATATATTGTTAATATTTTAACCCCTCATTATGATAAATAAATACATTTTATTTTCATTCAACCGGCAACACTGCTACACTTTCGATAAGTTGTACTAGTCCGACAGATGAGACCTGTCACATGGAAGGCGGTAGAGGGGAAAGGATATTGTTATGATAAGGAAGGAAGATTTGCCGCATGAGAAATTTCTTGTTACGCTACTATCAAACCCAAAGATGTAAGTTATCCGCATATTTAAATGTTATACAGTGCCCTTTGCATCATGCATGGTAATAATAACACTTCTTCTTCTTCTTCTTCTTCCGAATGCAGTATTGGGTGATGATGCCCGTTCTGCGACTACAAAAACTGATCTTTCCATCGGTTGAAGGGTCTTCCGAGGTCTCTTTTTTCCATTAGGGTTGAGGTGGTAAATCATCTTTGGTAAACGGGAATTTGACATTCCTATATTAATAATTAAAAGAAACAATGCAATATAAGCAATAATGTCCATGTTTATTTACTACACAAAACAGACTGCAAAAGAATTGAATAACTGGATGTTTTCAGGACTGGTTTGATAGTAGCTGTGCTCATGGGGATTCACTAAGGGTCATATCTATGAACGCATTAGACTGTAAAAGTCGTTCTCTGCTGAGAAAGTTGCATCCAAAGACGTTTTTGCATACTCAAGAATCTGTTCATGCAATAATAATTGTCGAAATTCCTAAGCTACCTGGCGAGGTGACTTTGCAGAGAACGAATCATGAGCAAACCGATGGTAACCGATGTAGTTTGAAACCTCACTGCGTACCTTGCTGCTTTATCCAAGGTGTCGAACCTTGAAGACTTCGATCATGTTTTTGGTATATGCAGAGAAGAGGAATTTGATAGAGTCTACCAAAGAATTCAACTGGAAGAACAGGAGAATTGGTGTAATATCGCACGACACAGACGTCGTCGTATACGGTATTATTTGCAGGACACAAGCGTAAATGCGTTCCTCTAGCAGACGAAAATAACAGAAGTGGTTTTATCGCTGAGAATTCTGGGTAATTTCTTGCCAATATTACAAAAACGACGACTTTCATGCATGACCAGATAGTGGGTCGCTAATTCGATCTTTGCACTTGCTCATGGAAAATCAGCTCACCGGTGATTGGAAGTAATTTGAGTAGAGACTAATGTATTTGCATGCGACCCTAAATCTCTTAAGAGTTCCCCCCCCCTACATATCAACTGATCGGTTTGTCACCGCACATCATTACGTGGCAAGTTATTTTTTAATTTTATAATGATTTTAAGTCGGCCGCAGTGGTCTAGTGGTTATGCTCCTTGCCTCTGGTCCCAAGGGTCGCGGGTTCAAACCCGGCCGGGGTCGATGGATTTTTTAGGATGGAAAAATCCAAGGAGCCAAGTCCTCTGGGAGGGACTTTAAGCCGTGGGTCCCGAGTCTGAAGATTTTCAGGCTCGTAAAAAATCCTTAAGCCTGAATGAAAAGGTCTCTAAGCAAAATTTACCGAATTTTCCCATCCTAATACTACCTTGGTTTCCTAGATGTCAGTATGAGGCAGAACGCTGACCACGTACCACTCAAAATGACATTATACGAAAACAAGTGTAACTAAATTAGTATGGTTCAAATTCTTCCCTGTAGGGGGAGAGCGCCTAAATCTCTGAAAAGGGAAAACATAGGCTTACAATACAATACAAATAATGATTTTAATTTATAAAAATTTCAATCTAATTTTTTTTGTATCTGTCCTATAAGACGACCCTGGATTTTGGGGCTTTTTTTATGGTTCAACTATCGTCTTATCTGCTAAGATGTACAGTAAATTAAAATGCTTCATACCTCACCTCATATCCAGTCTTCTAATTAGACCATGGTTTCAAAATCTTGGCAGCTTCATCTTCATTACTTTCTGGTTGACTGATGTTATGTTGATCACAAGAACTACTTCCTCCCTCTGTTCTTCTTCCTCAGAGAGAAGAAGAAGGAGTTCGTCAGATCGACATAACATCAGTCGATATTACTGAAGATGAAGCTACGAGGACTTTGAAACTGCGGTCTAATTAAAAGACTGGAAATGAGGTGAATATGAAGAATTTTAATTTAATCTTAAATAATTTCCATTGATTTTTTTAGGAATTAACACCAAGAGGTATAATTTATTTAAGTAAAATTTTATCACCTCACCTCATATTCTTCTACTTCTTAGACTAGTTTTGAATCCTTCTTTGGATCATTCAAGGCAACATTAAAAATATAACAACGATCAAGAAAATACTGATGATGGAGCCGAAGAAGGGTCTGAAACTAGTCTAAGAAGAAGAAGAATATGAGATGAGGTGATAAAGTTTTACTTAAATAAAGTAATTTCTAATAACACTGGTCGACAAAAATTAACTTTTTTTCTTTCACGAGAATAAAAATATGAGATTTTAGATGTATTATTCATCCTGAATTTAAATATAATTTAAGTTTTTTCCTATCAGGCAAAAGTTTTCTCTGATATTCATTTACATTTTTATAATTTTCAATAAAATCCATCTACCTCATTCTAACTTACATAGAAAGTGGTAGATAGTGATTTTCAGGCATATTTTGCATTTGGAACATCTCTCTTCTTGGTCCAACAGTAGTCAGCCAGCATTTTAGAACACCACTTGCCTTGGTACCTCTTTTCCATTGTGGAAATTTGCTGATGAAAATGCTCACCGTGCTCATCAGAGACAGCCCCAAGATTTTCCGGAAATAAGTCTAAGTGAGAGTCCAAAAAGTGCATTTTTAAGGAGTAGCTGTCACAAAAAAACTGTGCCTGATGGAAAAATTCTGACTACACATCTGAATTCAGTATGAAAAAATGCACTAGATTCACTAATCAGATTTCTTGTGAAGAAAACCTTGTCGACCAGTGTAATGAACAATATTATTTTGTAAAGAATAATTAATTTTTATTTAATTAATTTTAATTATCGACTGATTATATATCTGTTTAAAACAATAAAAAAATTGAAAAATTTGGAGTTGGTGTCTTTTCAACAGTCCTACAGAATAACAGTGTACATGCGCAAAAGTTTATAAAAAGTTTACAAAGTTGTCACTAGATGGAATAACATATCTGTGAAGACCAATAGAAAGTTTGTAGAACTACTGCTAGATGGAACTTAGTAGCTGTGAAATCGATATGACCAACCTCTGCAATAAATTCCCAATTTATCAGAAATGGAAGTACACCAACTTACCCCTTCCTAACTTAACAGATAATCTACATGCATATTATTTAATGCATGTGCACAACGATTTGCATAACTTCTGAATAAACCATTGTATATATAGATAAATATTTAATAATTGTAAAAAAATGTTGTAAGTATCATTGCAAAATGTTTACAATATTACGAAATGTTAGTAAAGACAGAAGAATTTCATACAGTAACAGTATTACAAGAATATACTATGGAAAATCAGGGGTAAGGTAATCTAAAGTTGAGCCATAAATTTTTAAAGTGTTGATTCTGAGAATGATATAAACTGAGGGAAAAATGTGTAATTAGATACATATTTTTTTTTTAATATGACATTTTTTTTTTCCACCATTCTCCCCGGAAAATCTTGACACAGTGAGCGATGAACATGGGGAACACCTTCAACAGGAAATTTCAGCTATGGAAAAGAAGTGTCATGGAACAATCTGTTTTATTTTAATAGGGCCTACTGGATTATGAGAATCAAATCTACAAACAAATTAATAACTTCATAATTCAAACATTTTAACATTGTTAAAAATAGTATAAATAAAAATACATAATTCAATACTCATCATACAGCAACAGCTGATTTACACAATTAAACAAAACTTACCATTTTCATGGCTGACTATAAACTAGTGATGGGTAATTCGAGAGTGAGTCGTTTAAAAAGAACGCTTCACTACTGTGAAGTGTCAAAAAGTTACTCACTTTTAGTGAACTGCCAGTTCAGAGTTCACTACTGCTACTTAAAATTAAAATTTACTTTTTATTTCAAGCTCTAGATGTCTCACTCCAAATCAACTTTCGCTCATTCGTTGATTACTCTACATTCTCCGCCCATCGACCTTGCATGTCCCCGCCTCTTTCCTACGTCATCCATATCGTTCGTACCGCAGTGAGTGTCTGAGTGGAACGAACTACCTTGGAAGAACGAAGTGGTATAAAAGAACGAACTATCTTAGAAGAGGGAAGTTACATAGAAGAACGAACTACCTTGGAAGAACGAAGTGGTATAAAAGAACGAACTATCTTAGAAGAGTGAAGTGTTTTAGATGAAGGAAGTGGTATCAAAGAACGAACTACCTTGGAAGAGTGAAGTGTATTAGAGGAACGAACTATCTTGACAGAGTGAACTGGCTTTAAACATTCAGTTGTACTTCAAACTCTCAACATTCGACACGCTCCTTCATTCAGTACATGTACATTACGGCACCTTCCCACCTCTTGCTTACGTCATCACTCATACGCAGCATTACTCAGGGATTACTCCTTTTGATCTACGGCATTACTAACGCTACAAATCTAATGTAGTCTAATATTACAATCACTTTACATTTTATTTACTGGAATTCCGAATGTATTTAATAAAAATCAATTTTATCCAAGTTTTAAACAACATAATTTATTAGGTTTACAAAAAGCTGTTGCAAAATTTAGTAAAAATCTTACCTTGCTAAACATTTAGAGCGAATATACCGTGCACGTTTAAAAGCATCCCGCCCCCTGAATTAAACTGTGTTTAGAACAAAAGTTACACTTTGCTTTACCATCGCCTAAATCGGCGAAGAAACCCCAAATTTCACTACTTTTTCTTGATCGCGAATTAGAAGCCATTCTGTAAAAGTGAACACACAAGACTAAATTCTGTTGGCCTACCCAAGTATTCAACCCTCTTTATATTTTTAGTTTAGGGGTGGTTAAAGATTAAGATCAAGTAATTGCCAGTTGCTACGATTTTGCATATTTTCTTTCTTTTGGGAAGAACTATTAATGCAAATAATCATGAGAATAATAATAATAGATAAATAAAATATATCTTCCTTAAAAAGTTTTAAAATACTCCACACTCTTTTTTCAAATTATAGAGTTCTTACGATTTTGTTTTTTTATTAACATTTACAACTTGAAATAAAATATATAAACCAATTGAAAAATCTTGTATATAAATACAATTATGCAAATAATACAGTTATAACAGAACTAAAAAGCAGGTAGTTAATAATATTATAAAAATAAATACAAAAGTTACGGTAGCACTCATTCTATGACCATTTTTCATACTCAAATAAATTAAAATAGAATTTACAGAAACTATTTACGTTTATTTTTAAAATTCACAGCTATCATTGGTTGGTTAACATCAAGTCACCCCATGCTCGTGCCTTTCGTGCTTCCCCCTCCAGCCCATATTGTTTTTCTTTTTTTGTTTTTTTTGCGATGAGGAACGAAACATTTCTCCGAAGAAACTAGTGGGCCACAAAAACACGCTAATGTCCAGCCCTAGAAAAACGCTCTTTATTAACCATTAGACGTTTTTTTTTTACTTCAGACAGGTGCCAAGGCGGCTTTTAACTTACAAATAGTGATTGAAACCAAAATGGACAAATAAATACCAAAACGAACCTTAAGTTCAATTTGGTAAAAGCTGTTGTATTTCACGTGCTGATATGTACTTGCGATAAATGCCTCCATCGCCACGATTCGGTATATTATTGTTCTTGTTATTTTCTTCATGAAAATTGACCGGTCTACGGAAATAAGTCTTATATCTTTTAGAAGACAAAATTGTTAATGCTACGGTCTGAATATTCCAATCTAAATTGCAAGACTTTTTAAAAGGCGCCAAACAGGAAAAAATACTAAGTTTTTTTAAAGCCCTTCCCCTAAAACTGGCAATTGTTCAAAATCTCTCAATAAATTAATTTTATTTTTTATCATTTTATTGTATTTTGGAACCTGGAAACATATCACCATACAAATTTATCATTCAATATTTGCGGAAACATATCCCCCGCGAATAAGGAGCTTTTATTGTGCTCACTCTCTTTGTATTTTTAGTTTAGGGATTGTAAAGATTTAACATCAAGTAATTGTCAATAGTACGATTTGTATTTAAAGAAATATTATGCATATAATATAGTTATAACAAAAATAAAAACAAGGAAGTATAAATAATTATAAAATAAACAAAAATATGGTAGCAGTCTTGTTAGAATTGTTCATACTCAAATAAATTTGAACAGAATTTACATTAATTTGGTTGGTATTATTTATGTTTATCTTTAAATAAAATTTACAGCTACCATAGGTTAACGTCAAGTCACAGATTCGTCTCTTCCTGGAGAATCCGTGCAGGTTTTGAATGGACATAGCTATGCCATCTGTTGGTAATACGGTAAAGTTTTTTCAATATGCAGAAATGAAAGTTTTTTTTTTTTTTTTTTTTTGCTTGGCGAACGAATGAAGAAGGGCTTCGCTAAATTTTGTGAAGGAACTAGTTCAATTGAATGGTTCACAAAAGTGAGTGCGAGTGAACGAACTACTTTTCCAAATGAACTGGTTGGGCACAACGCTACTATAAACTGCATGTTCCAAACAAAATAACTTAATAGAAATCAGCTTTTTTATAATGTATGTTTCATTGTTGGCATTGAGGAAATATTGCATTTATTACAAGCTTAAATATAGCAAGATAAAATTTCCCTACATTTAAAAAGTTTTATAAAAATTTACCTTCCTCTTTCACTACAATTTTTCCATAATTTTTCTCTGTGCAGAGAGAAATTTCCCTTCATCTTGCAAGATTGTGCAACAAGTGCAAGGAAGAGGGAATGACACAGTGAAGGGGAAGGCAGCTCACCTGCAGATTTGCTAGAAGCTTCTGGAAATGAGGCATGGGGCGAGATGCCCCAGAATTGATGGGGGGATCAGACAAGCGGGGGGGCGAGAGGGACACTGAGTCCATCGTGGCTCCTGGTCCACCTATGTAGGAGCCCGCAGGCTTGTGAGAAGAAGGGACGGATACTGCCTGCTCATACACAAGAACACACACACGTGTAGTAGAAAAATTACATTACCAGGCATCACAGCTTGTATTGGAACCAAACTTGACATATAGCATTCTGTACACAGTTCCTGCATGATACACATTATTTATTGTGAAAATACGAGGGTGGATCAAATATAAACCGGAATTTGTATTTGGAGGCTCTGGTAGCGAACTGCAAAGGTTGCGGTTTGGAGGGGAAGTTGGTGGGGGTGTCTGGAGTAGGGATCTTGATGTGTCGCACTCCGAAGAGCGGCCGCTTGCTTCAGTACTCCATGAGTGAGCAAGAGGTACACACGTCTGTTGCACAACGCATTATTATTAAGTTTTTGGCGAAAGAAGGCACTAAACCTTCTGAAATATTGATAAGGCTCCATGCGCAGTTCGGGGAAGCAACCCTTTCGAAGACGCAGGTATATGATTGGCACAAAAAAATTTTAGCAGGCCGGGATTCAGTGGAAAATGAGCCCACCAAAGACGGCAACGAACAAGCATCACTGCAGACAACATTCATGCTGTACGGGACCTTATTGAGGAGGATCGGTGCATAACAATTTCTGAAATTGCTTCACACGTTGGAATAAGCTTCGGAAGTGTTCAAGCCATCATCAGTGATAAACTCAAATTCCGAAAATTGTCTGCCAGGTGGGTTCCTTGGCTCCTCAGCCAGGAACAAAAAAATTTGACGAAAAACTGACGAAAAAGCATTGGACACCTCTGGAACATCCTCCTTACAGTCCAGATTTGTCACCCTGTGACTACCATTTGTATGGGCCACTGAAAGAAGACCTGGGAGGAAGGCGGTTTGGTGACAATGCAGCGGGAGGAGTTCGTGTGCAACTGGCTGACTACACGTCATCCCTCATTCTTCAAGGACAGCATCAAAAAGTTGCCAACTCAATGGCAAAAGTGTGTTGGAAATGCAGGAGACTATGTAGAAAAATGAGGTGGTGGTTTTGTATTTTTTTGTTAATTCAATAAAATTGTAAACAATAATTCCGGTTTATATTTGAATCACCCTCGTATACACAAGACACTAATGTAAAAATCAAAATGGACTGATGAAAGGGCATTGCATGAAGCAATTCTATTATACATCGTGTCTATAAATCTTTCCAACAATACAACTTCCTATAAGATGAAAGCTATAAAACTTAGAGTTGTGTGGTTTGTGGTAGATGAAAGACAAACTATCAAAGTTTGTAAAGGAATTCGTAAATTAATGGGTCATTTTTAACATCCAACCTCATATTTTATAGTACGAGATCCGGCTGCAAGATTACTACGTTCATCGAGTGTATGAACAAAATCTATTTTTTTCATAAAACTGTGAATGACTGAATACACTTTTGCCGAGTTGCATATTAAAATTCGGCCGCCAGTATGTTTAATTAAAATACAATTAATTTAAGTTATGTAGATAGGAAATAACACTATGAGGTTCTTTAATATTGTTTATTTTTTATTATTTCACTCACCTCATACTTCATAATTCATAGCAGACCCTGGGTTTCTTCACATAATTTGTGACATTGTCAATGCTGCGTCATGTTCACAACTGACGTCCAACGGCCTTCTATCCTGCAGACTGACCTCCGCGCCATCTGGTGGCCGACCGAAGAATTTCCAAATCAGTCCTCTTTCTTTATAACCGGGTATTTCAAAATTCATAGTTGTATTTTCATTCTTGCATATGTAAATTTTTTCCCAAATTGTGAGTTCCTTCGGTTTTTCCAATTGTTTAAGTAATTTTGTTTTGGTTTCTATTCTATGTTTTTCTGACCAGGCATGTGCAGCTATTGCAGATTTTTCGGTTTCTCCATTTTTAACATTTCTGAGGTGTTCTTTTAATCTTGTATTTAGATTCCTTTTTGTTTTTCCTATGTATATCTTTTCACAATCTTTACAATTAATTTGATAAATTCCCGATTTTTTGCAGTCTTCAATCTTTCATTTTTGTTGGTTTTTATTAAATTACCTAAGCTGTAATCATTTTTCGGTGCTAATTTAATGTTGAATTTGTTGAAAATTTTTTGAAACTTGTCAAATACGAAAGAGAAAGAACACATCATACAAATTGCTAAGGATAATGGTTTTCAAAAGAAAATGATACACAAGAAAATTAATAAATTCAAAGAACAAAAAGTCATCAATGAAAGTACTCTTCAGACAGATAAAAATATAGGCAAAAAATTCAAGAAGTTCACATACCATCCTTTCGTATTTGACAAGTTTCAAACAATTTTCAACAAATTCAACATTAAATTAGCACCGAAAAATGATTACAGCTTAGGTAATTTAATAAAAACCAACAAAAATGAAAAGATTGAAGACTGCAAAAAATCGGGAATTTATCAAATTAATTGTAAAGATTGTGAAAAGATATACATAGGAAAAACAAAAAGGAATCTAAATACAAGATTAAAAGAACACCTCAGAAATGTTAAAAATGGAGAAACCGAAAAATCTGCAATAGCTGCACATGCCTGGTCAGAAAAACATAGAATAGAAACCAAAACAAAATTACTTAAACAATTGGAAAAACCGAAGAAAAAGAAACTCACAATTTGGGAAAAAATTTACATATGCAAGAATGAAAATACAACTATGAATTTTGAAATACCCGGTTATAAAGAAAGAGGACTGATTTGGAAATTCTTCGGTCGGCAACCAGATGGAGAGGGAGGTAAGTCTGCAGGATATAGAAGGCCGTTGGAAGTCAGTTCGTGGGAAACGGTGACGCAGGCATTGACAATGTCACAAATTATGTGAAGAAACCCAGGGTCTGCTATGAATTATGAAGTATGAGGTGAGTGAAATAAGTGAAATAATAAAAAATAAACAATACAATTAATTTATTTATTTGAAATAATTTGATTCACTTGTTATTAAAATAAATTATAATCCGGTTAGCAGAAATCGATGTATAGAGCTGGAAAAGTTTTGGTTGCCATTGCACACTTGGCCGTAAACTCCTCGCAGCCAGGAGTAAACAGATATTACTTTGTTACATTTATACGTTCATGACGTACATACTCGACTTACATGTTAAATTAAAGCTAATATTTTTTTATGCATGATAGAATGCCTCTGCCTCTCTAAAAGTGGCCACAAACAAGGGTTGCTAGCTGTTAATAATAGGTTAGAGTGAAAGAGAGTTAGCGCTTTATAACACTCGTCAGACAAAGAGGTGATATCTCCATCAAGGAGATTCCAACGATTTCCAATGAAAATATGGTGTAGTCAGAATGTCGGTTGAGTTTGAAAGTGAGAGACGATACTTCTCTCGAAAACTTAGTTCCAGTGTTTTGTTGAAGAAAAATAAAATATGAGGTAAGATGTTAAAAATGACTCATTAATTTATGAATTAAGAACCTCATAATGTTATTTCCCATATTTAACTATGAATTTGTAAAGGATTGTCAGTGTACTTCCACATGTGAACCTCTTGTCACCCGCAAAATATCTAAGCGATATTCAATTTCTCGCCATACATTTTGCAGCATTTCTTGCAAAAGCATCAATTATCCTTCTTCTCAAAGTGTTCAAATCAGGTACACCTGTTGCATATACCCTGTCCTTTACATAACCCCAAAGAAAAAATCTAGGGGGTTATGTCTGGGGATCACGGTGGCCAGGCTGTTGGACCATCACACCCAATCCATCTGTTAGAAAACATGTTATCCAGCAACTCTCTGACTTAACCCAGACATAACCCCCCCATGATTATTTTCTTTGGGGTTATGTACAGGGCAGGGTATATGCAACATATGTACCTGATTTAACTTTTACAGCAATTAATTACTATGAGGTTTAATTTCTGGTAAAATCAAATGTTTCTTACCTCTCCTATATATATATCTTCTAAGTAGATTGCGATTTCGAGACCATAATGGTCTCATCTTCAGTACTATCTTGGTGACTGATGTTATGTCGATCGGAAGAAACTCTTCTTCTTCCCTCTGTTGGTGGACCGATGAACCTCTGGATCAGGTCAGAATTTGTGGGAATTTCGAATTTCATAAGTTTTCCTTTGTTTTTCCGAATGTGGATTTTTTTCCAAACCGTGAGTTCCTTTTGTTTATCTATTTATTAATTAGACTGGTTTTTGATTCAATTAAAAGATTGGTCTAAAAAACATTTAATTGAATCAAAAGCCAGTCTAATTAAACAAATAGATAAACATAAGAAACTCACGGTTTGGGAAAAAATCCACATTCAGAAAAACAAAGGAAAACTTATAAACTTCTAAATTCCCACAAATTCTGACCTGATCCAGAGGTTCATCGGTCCACCAACAGAGGGTAGAAGAAGGGTTTCTTCCGATCGACATAACATCAGTCGCCAAGATAGTACTGAAGATGAGACCATTATGGTCTCGAAATCGCGATCTACTTAGAAGATTTATATGAGTAGAGGTAGGAAACATTTGATTTTACCATAACATGTATCTGATTTGAAAAATTTGAGAAGAAGGATAACTGATGCTGTTGCTAGCATCACCCAAGAAATGCTACATAATGTATGGCGAGAAATTTAATATCGCTTAGGTGTTTTATGGGCAATAAGAGGTGCACATGTGGAAGTACACTGACATTGCTTTACAAACTTTGAGAGTTTGGGTCGTATCTATGAATGCATTAGACCGTAAAAGTCGTTCTCTGTTGAGAAAGTTGCATCCAAAGATGTTTTTGCATACTCAAAAATCTGCTCATGCGATAATTGTCAAAATTCCTAAGCTACCTGGCGAGGTGACTTTGCAGAGAACGAATCGTGAGCAAACCCGAGGGGGAACCGCTGGTAGTTTGATACCGCAGAGTACCTTGCTGCTTTATCCAAGATGTGGTCGGACCTTGAAGACTTTGATCATGTTTTTGGTATACGCGGAAAAGAGGAATTTGATAGAGTCTATCAAAGAACTCAACTGGAAGAACAGGAGAATCGGCGTAATATCGCACGATGCAGGCATCATTGTATACGGTGTTATTTGCGGGATGCAAGCGTAAATGCATTCCTTTAGCAGACGAAAATAACGGAAGTGGTTTTATCGCTGAGAATTTTGGGTAATTTCTTGCCAATATTACGAAAATGACGACTTTCATGCATGACCAGTTAGTGGATCGCTAATTCGATCTTTGCACTTGCTCACGGAAAGCCAGTGATTGGAAGTAATTTGAGTAGAGACTAATGTAAGAATTAAATTAATGTTTTTATTACCTCACCTCATATCCTTTTTCTTTATACTGCAGTTTTGGAGCTTATCTCCATCGTCAGTAGCCTCTGGTCGACCGGTGTTATGTCGTTTGTTGGCGGTCCTTGCTAAGAAGGAAGAAGGAAACCCGCCAAGAAAAGGAGACGACATAACACCTGTCGACCAGAGGCTTACGGACGATGGAGATAAGCTCCGAAACTGCAGTATAGAAGAAAAAGGATATGAGGTGAGGTAATAAAAACATTAATTTAATTCTTAAATTAAACCTCATAGTGTTCTTTCCCTGTGAAAGTTAAATAAAAGAGACTAATGTATTTGCATGCGGCCCTTTGTCTTTCACTTGCCACAAACCACACAACTCTAACTTTTACAGTTTTGATCTTATAGGAAGTTGTAATATTAGAAAGACTTTATGGACAAGGTGTATTTTGGATTATGACAATATTATTTTAATAATTTAATATAGTTACAGAAAATATTTTGTATCTCTTATTAAAATCATTATTCAGAATGAAATTAAAATAGAAAATGAATGTATCCTCAACAAGATGCGATGCCTGATTTTCTATCACTAATTATTCAACATGCATAGATATATAGGGAAATCCACACCCAAACTAAATTAGCAAATCACTAAAAAAGAGAAAGAAAAAAAAAGGGTCCAAAAGGGTAAATAGCAAAATTGTGAAAGCTGTTGTAATCGAATGAAAGTGCATGATTATAAAATTTGTAATATTAGGCTTACATAAGGAACATCTGAACAAGATTTCTTGCCCCTTTCATGTTCAGTTTTTACTTATGGCACTAATTATCTAACATGTTAATGATTGTTGGTAAATAAATATATAATTCTAGTCAAAACAAATATTGGTAGTAAAATAAAATGACATTTATCTATTTTGTAACAAAGTAAATTAACCTTCCGTGGCGGCGCAACGCAATATCTGACCTTCGAGTTAGGGGCGCAATGTGCCCTCATGATCAGCACATGCTTAAAAAAATTTATATAACAAACTGTTTGCCAATCTGAACAATGGGAAGTCGAAGAAATGTTATTGTTAGGGATATCCAAAAGATAAAATATTCAAAATTTGCTGCTAGAAAACTTTTTATTGGACATAATATTGATTAAACAAATTTGTGGCAAACCTTTGAACAACATTATATAAAAGTAAGAACAAGTTAGGTTCATATTTAAATTAATATTGGGAAGTAAACATTATGAGGTTATATCATTAATAGTGAGTGGAGAATATATTTATTTAAAATGTATGAGGTGAGTCGATTAAAATATTCTCCACTCACTATTAAAGTTAGGTTCAGTTCAAATATACTTGAAAATAGTTCACGTTATTCAACATTTGGCCTATGTTTTTAGCAAAATTATTCAAGAATTATTTAGTCTAAATAAGTTAAATAAATGATTTTATTTTTGCAAATATTGTCAAAATACAATCTTCAATAATGTAACGACTTCGGGCGCAATGAACTTCTCTGAACAAATTTACAACCCGCTGTGGTAACGGTCAAGAGCAAACTGAGCAGGGTGGTTGTTTAGAGCAGATAAAATAAACAGCTACTCAGATGCCCAGTCGTCAACACCATCTGATGACAGTGAAATGGGACAAAATTGACAACCTGTGCCTCTCAGATCAGATGCGCCCAACGGAAGGTTAAATAGTATATTTAGACATATTCTGGTCTCATGCAAAAATATTACATACAATGCCAGACCAGAGTATGATAATTGCTAATGTATAAAACAGTGGCGTGCATTCAGATGAAGCAACTGGAGCATTGCTTTCAGTAATAATTCCACTCACACAATTTTTCAGCAATATAAGATTTTATGTCCAATTTTTTTTATATTACAGATTACAATAGTTATCCATCAGCCCAAATGTATCATGCTCTGCCACAGATTTCTATCCTCAGCATGTTCTTTGAGGTCTCTTCTGATCATGTTTCTTCTCACTTCATCCATCCACTGTTCCCTGGGTTTCCCCCTCCTCCTCCTGCCTTCAGCATTCCAATCCAGCATCATTCTTGGGATTCTATTATTCTCCATCCTCTTCAGATGTCCATAACATTTCAATCTTTGTTCTTCTATTACTTCTATAATATTATGTTTAACATTAATTACTTATTGAATTTTCTGGTTCCAAATGTTCTCCTTTCTTGATTTTCTTAATGCACTTCACCAAAAATCCATCTCTGTTGTCAATAATTTTTTTGCTTGTTGCCTACCTAAAATTTGCACCATACAACAAAACACTTTGTACTAATGATTTAAATATCAGTATCTTGGTTATATTTATTAGTATATTACGATGCAAGGTTGGAAAGTGGTTTTTACAGAATTGAGGAAAATGTTTAAAAACCGAGCAATAGTGAGGCTTTTGATTTCTGAGGTTCTGTAAAAAAACTTCACAAACGTGCATTTTATATTATTTTTTGCGCGATGGTGTTTTCAAAATAATATATAATAGTGAAATAATAACACCTTGTTGGAAATATTTGCATTCATTATAAACAATTCACTAATGTTAACAGCGGTGGGCAATGTTCATTAGTTGAAACAACAGGAGGTCATGAGACCAATTAGTGATAAAATAACAGGAGGCCGTGAGACCTATTAGTGATAAAATGACAGCAAGTACGTATTTATGTTTTTATATTGTTTCAAATAAAGTTCAGTTCATTTAAAATGCAGTGATTTGTTTCATATAATGTATATTAACCCATCAACGTGGACATTTAAACATTGCTTTCCCTTCCCAGATGCAGAAGGACCTGTTAAAACGCAAGGACGTTTAAAGATCCAAATGCAGAATTTAATGTCAACACGCGTGGTACATCTATGATTTCCAAAGAATATAACTAGGTTGTTTTACATGTTGGAGAACTTATTTTTTGTCACCCTGTTAAGGAAAGATTCCCCTTCATGTTACGACATAATTTATGAACAGCGGCAAGTGGAATGAGCGTGGCTACCTGTAATGTAAGTGAAAGAAAATACTTTTTTTTTTTTTTCAGCCAGACCCTATTTTTTTGAACATATCCTGTGCCTTTATTTTTGCCGAAAAAAAGAATAAATATCTGTGAAGTGTCTTGTGCATTGTGGTGTGGGTCTCAAACTGTTCTTTTTGAAAACAATTATCGCAGTCTTTGCGAAACCGTGGCTCATGCCTCTGTTGTCAGAAGAGAAACATTTTAAGTTTGTCAACAAAATTTTAGATGAGATTGATAAACATAGTGATTTAGCGTCTATATCAGATAGTGAGGATAGTTTCTTTGCACCTGATTATACACAACCTCCTCACGATATAAGCGATAGCGACATCTGCTGTGTTGATGAGGGACATATTCAGACACTTACATGTGTTTTGATTGCTACAGGGCTAGGGGGAGTGTCCACAGATTTTGTATGGCAAAATATGGACACGTTTAATTCAATACGAGAGACATTCTGTGACATCAGTGGTCCACAGTTCGATGTTTCTGGGGACATTGTTGCTATATTCGAGGAAATATTCGACCATACGTTGTTGAATATTATTGTTGAAGAAACAAATAAATACGCTCTACAATCAATATCAAAATCGACTTTCCGTGAGCAAAGGATATGTATAACCAAGGTAAGATTAGAAATATAATGTAACTAAATATAATTTATTAATAATTTGGTATATATCTAAAATAAGCTCCACATAACAGATAACTACATGGTCTTTATAGGAAGCCTGATATAATGACATAAATTAGGTCTCGTAGATTGCGATGGGCAGGACATCTGTCACGAATGGGTAATGAAAGACGTGTATGGAAGCTTCTTGTGGGAAAACCAGAGGGAAAACGGCCAGTTGCTAGACCAAGAATGAATGGGAGAATAACATTAAATATGAATTGAGGGAAGTAGATCATACAGGGGATGATTACAACACATTAGCTGAGGATAGGGATGTATGGAGAGCTTATGTCAGCACGGCCATGAACTACAGGTTCGAGAGTGCCAGTGAGTTAGTTAGTTAGTTATCTAAAATAAGTTACTGGGTGAGTAGTTTAAAATACTACCGTGCAGGTTGACTGCATGGACTTTTAAATGACCGCACAGAAGGGAGGAAGCCGGTCTCGTATATGTACGTCAAACCGCGCTCAGGGGTTAACACTACCTTTTGGATATTTTTTGTATATACATTGTACATAGTATACATACAGGACAGTAATTTTACTTCCCACACATGTTTGTACTATATAATATTACAGTATAGTTATTTAGGTTGGCAACCCCAAAATGTAGGAAGTTGAACTTTCAATAATGTTCACCATTGCTGTAAGTACGACAAAATGAACTATCGCGCAAAAAATGCAACTGATGGAAGGTCCTGCATTGTCGATAGAGATTCATTCATTCTTCATTACATGTATCCAGCCGTATCTGATGACACGATTCCATTGCAGAAGAGTTGATTGGTGATTTTTCCTATGTAAACTATATACAAGCTCTGCAATAGTCCATAGCTTAGGTGTGGATAAGATAAATTGAAATGTTTCACCCAAGGATTGAGGTAATAGTTACTTTAGAGTATTTCTATGACAATTTATAGATGTACAGTTCAGCAGAATATGTTTTAAGGGTCGAATGTTTGAACGCATTAGACAGTAAAAGGCGTTCTCTGCTGAGAAAGTTTTATCCAAATACATTTTGCTTACTCAGAAATCTATTCATGCGATAATAATTGTAAGCTACCTGACGAGGTACCTTAAGATCATAGCTCAAGATAGAAACTTCTCGTGAAAATCCCGAAGGGAACCGATGGTAACTGATGTAGTTTGAAACCTTTGCAGCTTTATCCAAGATGTCGGACCTTGAAGACTTTGATCATGTTTTCGGTATACGCGGAAAAGAGGAATTTGATAGAGTCTACCAAAGAATTCAACTGGAAGAACAGGAGAATCGGCGTAATAATGCGCAATGCAGACATCGTTGTATACGGTATTATTTGCGGGACGCAAGCGTAATGCGTTCCTCTATAGCAGACGAAAATAACGGATGTGGTTTTATCGCTGAGAATTCTGGGTAATTCGTTGCCAATATTACGAAAACGTCAACTTTCTTGCATGACCGGTAAGTCGGCCGTTAATTCGATCTCAGCAATTGCTCATGGTGATTCAGCTCACCAGTGATTGGAAGTAATTTGAGTAGAGACTAATGTATTTGCATACGACCCTAAATCCTCTTCTTCAGCTTGGTACAGTGGGCACATAGTTGAGTCATTTATGTTGAATCTATATAAATATGTATTAGTCACTATGTGACCAATTCTTGCTCTTGATGCAAATGTCTGCACATGCCATGGAGTGTTGTCATGTTGTCATACAGTTGTTTTAAATAATTTGGTTTCTTCATAATTTTTTTCAGCGTTTTTCCATTTTCAGATGTTAACCACTTGCTTGTCCAATATTTTGTGAAGTGTGTATTTATAGATGCTATTACTTTATTTAGGGATATCAGTTTTCTAGGTTGTGGAAATAATTTTGTGGCAGTTTTTACAATTTTGTCAACAGATATGCAATCTTTCTTGTGAGCAGCCGAGGCCCAACTTGGGCTGTTGTCCTAATGATTATACATAGTGTTCTGTCCAAGAGCAGGTCTTTCACTACAAACTCAGCATTCTCCACTCTTTCCTAAACTCAGCCTTTCTTTTTGTATCTGCATACAAACTATTATTTTAATAATCAATTGAGTTGGTGTTTACTTGATGAAAATCCATATTTATTAATTAAATAAAAATAAAACATAGTTTTATTTGATTTACATATTTATTATATAATTATTTGTTAACATGTCTGAAGAAGGTACAGTGTACCGAAACAGCTGTCACTGAATTATATAATAAATATGAAAATCAAATAAAACTACGTTTTATTTTTATTTAATTAATATTATTTTAATATTGTCAATCATCTTATGTCTTTTTCTGCCTGTAACGTTTTTTCTGTTGACTATTCCTTCTAGGGCATCCATCAGCAGGCAGTTTCTTCTTAGCCAGTGGCCAATCCAATAAGTTCTAGTTTTTATATAAGTGAACCTACACTTGATTTACCATTGTTCACTTAAAAATTATTATATTCAGTGCTTCAGCTATCTGCACACCACTGGCATAAATTCACAGTATATTAAGGTTTTGACAGGGTTTGGAGGTAAGTAAGTATAGCACCCTGTACTGTTGTAAAAGTAAGATTATTAATATATGTTGCATCCATCTTGTCAGCTTGTAATTTGTAACTAACTATAATTTTATCACTCACCTCATATTATTCTTCTTATTTTAATATAAACTAGTTTTGGAACTTTGTTTCCATTCCACTTTAGTACAGAAGAACACAAGATTATGACTTCATAAGGTTCTTGCAAGACCAGTATTAAGATATGGTAGTGAAGCATGGACAATACGAAGAAGAGATGAAAGCCGAATAACAGCAAATGAGATGTGATTTCTGCACCGTACAGCAGGCTACACAAAGTGGGACCAAAAAAGAAATGAGGAAATTATGGAAGAGTTGGATGTAGAACCCATTCTCCACCATATACAAAACTGGAAAGCCCATCTTCAACGAATACCGTCTCATAGAATTCCAAAAGCCATACTTTGCTACTGCCCCTAGGGCAAACGATCGCTGGGACGTCCAAAAAAGTGCTGGATGGAAAATTCCTCTTTGAGACTGTAACAGGCCACACGGCCTAATACTTGCATGGATGATGATGATGTTTCCATTCCATCTTCAGTATCTTCACAACCGTTATTCTGTCGTCTTGAAGAGTCATCTTTTGCTCCTTCCATTGGCAGACTAAAAAAACCTCGAAATCAGATCATTCATCAATTTGATGAACTTTAAAATTCCTGGGGAGGATGACCTGGTTTCAAGGTTTTCAGTCTGCCAATGGAAGGAGCAAAAGATGGCTCTTCAGGACAGAACAACAGTCATGAAGATAATGAAGATGGAACGGAAACAAAGTTCCGAAACTAGTTTATCTAAAAATAAGAAGAAGGTGAGTGATAAAATTTTACCTAAATGAATATACCTCATTAGTGTGAATTCCTAAAATAAGTAATTACACTAACTATTGTTCGTGCCATGCTTTAATGGCCTCATTTCCTGGAACAGGCAAAAAATCTTCTGTTTCAACCACCCTCCTGAGTGTCACTTAACAAAAACCGACTACCTTTCAACCCTCATTACAGAGAAAGAGATGAAGATATTCTGAAATTGTTAAATAACCTAACCAATCTTTTAACAGATATGTGCATGTTAATATAGAATAGAATGGTTTAATTTTAGAATCTTATTTTTAAAGAGTAATGAGGACATGGCACAAAAGCTAAATGTGTTTCTACATTGAACTCCGTGTGTTTTTCTATCAATAATTTCATGGAGAAATAACCATCACAGCAGGATCGACCTTTACGAAAGCCATTCTGTTCTTCACTGAGGAGGCTGTTTAAGATGTTTGTATAATTTGTTCTTAATTATATTGGCGTAAATTTTGTATCCAGTATTTAGTAAGGTGATGCCTCTGTAATTTTCACAGTTTTTCTTGTCTCCTTTTTTAAATATTGGTATTAAAATAGATTTTGTCCAACTTACAGGAATGTCTCTCCCTTCCCATAGTTTATTTAAGAATGTTAGAAATCTGTCTAAAAACAGAGGATTTGCACTTTTAAATAGTTCAATACTGATTCCATCCTCTCCAGGAGCTTTATTGATTCTCATTTTCATTAATACTTCTGATAGTTCATCCTCTGTAATCAAGTCTGTAGAGGTGTTATTGGATTTCCTATATATGGGGTGAATCATAAATATGGCTATACGTTTGATCGCGTTGTGTGATGAAAATATTACCATTACAAGAAATATGAAATTACCGTTGGAAAGGCAATTATTCAAATTACAACAATGGAATAAAACAAAAAGTGCAGAACTTACATCATTAGTCAAAATGGCGTTGAATATGCAACAGCAAATGACAATTGCTGCATGGGCAATAACGTATGCTAATGATCGTGAGGCGGCAAGACGTGAGTTTAACATAGCATTGCAACCATCGACTGTGGGGAAGTGGAGAAAACGACTGCTGGAAACGGGAAGGATGCAGAAAATCAAACTTCCTGAAAGGCCTCGCATTAGCATGGATGCAGAAACAACGAAGAGAATTGTGGAGGCATTCGATGCTAGCTCACAAAAAACAACCCGCCAAGCTGCACGTGAGCAGTGATTTGTTTTGTTCTATTGTTGTAATTTGAAGGATTCCCTTTCCAATGATAGCATCATATTTCCTTTAATAATATTATTTTCGTCACAAAATGCAATCAAACGTATAGCCATATTTCTGAATCACTCTGTATATATCTTAATTAGTGAATTTTATGGTAAAAAAGTAACTTATATTTTTATTGCCCAGCCATGACACGAGAATTGAACGTTCAGGCAGGACAACGTCTGCCAGGTCTGCTAGTATAATATAAAATAGGATTTCCTTTAAAAAAACATAATTTCTACTAATAAATCAAAGAGACCAGACTTCCTTATATGAAAAAACTGAACAGTCTGTAAAGTTGTGTTAGAACACAAGATGGATGCAACGTGAGGTTAGTGTAATGTGTACCTGTTCGTGGTAAGAGACAAGAAGTGTGCTCTGCGGTTGTTTCTCTTGTTGATTTACCTCCAGGACAGGACGAGGTGTGCTGGATGGGCGAGTCTGACGCTGCTTGTTGCTGGTGGCTACAGAATATGGAGGGTTGGGATTGTTCTTCATCTCGTGGCTTCTATCGTCTCCACCAGTCACAAATGGAGGCTGACCGTCGTGGCTTGGACCCTCCACTGCAACAAAACATCACTCCTCAATATAACTGTTTTTAGCAAATTCCAAAGGAGTTAACCTATTTAGGTTTTCATATTTTATAGGAAGTAACACTATGAGGCATTATTTAACAATCAGTAAATAAATCATATATATATATATATATATATATATATATATTGTGGAAAGCAACGGGAAGCTACCAAACTTACAATTCCCTAGTAAAGCTGCAAACATAGCATGAAAAATCCTATGATTGCGGTGAAGGATCTGCCTTTGGGCAGAATTACTATGAATGGATATATATAGTCCGCTGCTGTGGTCTTGAGGTAACATGCTACCTTGTCATGCAGCAAGCCCAGGTTTGATTCCCCGTCGGGACAGGTTCCTGGGTGAGGTTTTTCTCAAGGTTTTCCTCGCCTGTAAGACAAATGTCAGGAAGCTTAGGGGCCAACGGTCCCTGAAAATCATCTGGCCATCATCATCATCCTTATCACCATCATCATCTTCCACTGGTATGGAAAGCAACGGGAAGCTACCACACCTATAATTCCCTAATAAAGCTGCAAAGCATAGCATGAAAATGAATGATTGCAGTGAAAGACCTGCCCTTGGGCAGAATTACTATGGATGGATTTATATGAGGGCAGGATTATTATGTATATATATATATATATATATATATTGTATTTTTTTAAAGATTTAAATCATTTTAAAATTTCCCAGGAAAATTATTTGATTTGTAAGTATCCTTTTTGTTTTTCTATTTGTTTAATTGAACTGGCTTTTAATAGAAAAACAAAAAGAACTCATGGTTTGGAAAAAATCTACATTAAAAAAAACAAGAAAAAAAAACTTATGAATATCAAAATTCCTCCAGATTCTGAGTTGATCCAGAGGTTTATCGGTCCACCAACAGAGGGAGGAAGAAGCAGTTCATCTGATCGACATAACATGAGTCAACGAGAAATTACTGAAGATGAAGCAGCCAAGGCTTCAAAATCGGTATAGTTAGAAGACTGGATATGAGGTGAGGTATGAAACATTTTAATTTAATCTTAAATTAAACTTCGTAGTGATTTTTTCCTATAAAAGTTCAATTATGAGGTACTATTCATTTAACAATGGTTGGAGTAGATTATAAAAACCCACCTCATAAATTTCATGTTTTTCACATGGCAGCTCAGAAGATGTTAACGGCGGGAGAATTTCATCAGTTGGAATTGTGACTGAAGATAGATGGGATTCCGTTTGAAACTATGGTGAAATGGTTTGTGAAATGAGATTCATGCTCAGAACAGCGGGTACAGCAGATGGGATCGGAAAAGGAACACCGATATCTTAAAAGAATTGAAGACTATGCCAATTTTGGAATTTATTAAACAGTACCAACTAAATTGGAAACACCATCTTGAAAGAATGAGTTCAAATCGGATCCCCAAAGCTGTTTACAATTATATACCAAGAGGACGAAGATCTCTGCGCCGTCCTATGAATCGCTGGAGGGAAAATTTTCTATAGGATCGTAACAGGCCTTGGCCTAATACTTGGAAGGAAGAAGAAGAAGATGACTATGGTATCATTAAAAACACAACATTTGTGAGGTGAGTTTTTAAATTTTGCTCCGACCAATGTTAAATAAAAAAAGAAATATTATTTATAAAATTAAAAAAAAAAACATGAAATATGAAGTAAGACGAGAATTATTTTTAACTTTTATAGGAATTAATCACTATGAGGTTTAATTTATGGTGAGAAATAAGTTTCTTCCGATCGACATAACATCAGTCGCCCAAAAAAAGTACTGAAGATGAGACCGTTATGGTCCCGAAATCACGATCTACTTAGAAGATTTATATGAGGAGAGATAAGAAACATTTAATTTCACCATAAGATGAGAATTAACTCATTCATTCGTTGAAAGAGATAGTAATTCATTTTCATTTGCTCTGTTTAGGTGCAATCTTATTTTTTGTAGTAACATTATTTTTAATATAACAAATTCAAGAATTTTTACATTATGAAGCTTTCTTAATAAGAATCAAATGAATAATGAAAATTGTGAGTCGTTAAACAGGTGAAGATGGAATGATATGTTTCCCGATACTGCAATTTTGTGTTAAAAAAACATAGATGTATGAGGTAAGAAGAATTCACGATTCATTTGATTCTTATTATGAAAAATTCTATTCCAGAAACATATTTATAATTATCACATATATTAAACTATGAGCTTAAAGTTAAATTCAAGTAGAATTATGAAAATCCATTAAGAAAAGTTATTAATTTATTTGTAAAAAGTACATCCACTACTGTATAAGCAACTAAGAGTGTGTTAAATGAAATACTAAGACACTCACTATTTGGCTCTTCCATATCCAGTGGGCGGTGGATGTCTGGTCGTCCAATTTCCTCAGAGCTGGGGAACTCCCCAGGACGAGCTTTTACTGTAAGCACCAGGTCAGCTGATGATCTGCCAGCTGTCAACATATCATCATGTAACTTATACTCAAAGTAACACACAAGTACAACAATAAGAAAACAAAAACAAAACAAGAATTAATAAATACAACTAATTTGTTTAATAAGTTTAGCAAATGATTCCTTCAAAAGAACATCAGATGGCAGTTTAGAAAATAATTCCTTCAAAAGAACACCAGATGGCAGTTTGGATAATTACCAGCAAAAGAAAAAAAATTACAGTTGTGAAAACAGCTGAGGATGGTGACAATGGTCACTGATACTGCAGTGCTGTGTTTAAAAAAACATAGTAGTATGAGGTAAGAAGAAATCACGATTCATTTAATTCTTATAAATACAACTAAACTGGACAAAGAAACAAATGAAAACAAACCAAAATGGATAATCCTCACATATACAGGAAACGAAACAATAAAACTGGCCAAAACAATAAAAATGTAAGAATAGCAAACAAAACTAATAATAAACTAAACAATATCATATCAAATAAAATAGAAGACAGCAGCATTTACAACAACAAAGGAGTATATAAACTTAAATGCAATATATATAATTGTAGGCTTTCATGGCCGGCGTCTTGATCCATATTTGGTTCGTCTTCCGGGCTTATAGGCCGTGGTCTGGTTGTCTTCTTACTCGACGTTTCGTCTACTGCTGCAGTAGACCTCATCAGGAGATACTGCGTGCTCTCTGTGAACTCCTGATGAGGTCTACCGCAGCAGTAGACGAAACGTCGAGTAAGAAGACAACCAGACCACGGCCTATAAGCCCGGAAGACGAACCAAATATGGATTAAATGCAATAGTTGTGAAAAATTGTATATAGAACATACAATAAGAAGTTTTATAATAGGAAATGAGATTCATGAGATATAAAGCAGGATATACCAAATGGGATCACAAACGCAGTGATGATATCTTGAAGGAACTATGTTTACAACCAGTCATTGAATACATACATAGATACCAGAACAGCTGGATGAATCATTTGCAATGAATGAGTTCAAATAGAGTTCCCAAGGCCATACATTGTTATTGTCTAACAGGAAGAGATCTCTGGACAGTCCAAGGAAACACTGGATACAAAATTTATCAGTGAGATAATAACAGGCCTATAGACCTATGACTTGGTTGGATGAAGAAGAAGATATAACAAACATTTCACTGATTTCATAAAAAAAGAAGGCAAATCAAGTTTTGCTAAGCATGTTACAAACACAGGTCATTAGTTCAACACAATAGAAAACACCCTCTCAATAATGCATAGAGAAAATAATAACTGGAAAATAAACATCTTAGAAGAAATATGGAAGTGAAACTTGGTCTTTGACGGAATTACAAAAGAATAAAATCAGAACAGTTGAATTTGATTATTTTAGAAGAAGCCTCCAAAAAACAAGACAGGATAAAATAAGAAATGAATTCCTTTGGAGAGAAATGAATGTCACCACATCTGTTGTTAAGAGGATTGAAAATCAAACGCTTAAATGGTATGGCCATGTACAAAGAATGGAAAATGGAAGATGGCCAAAAAATATATACCAATGGTCACCCCCTGGAAGAAATAAACGTGGCAGACCAAGATGGAAATGGAAAACCTATGTCAGAACTATAATGGATGATAGGAATCTGGAAGAGGGAGATTGGAATGATAGAGATAAATGGAAACTGAAGACAGCAAACCTATAAGTTGGGGAAAGCCTAAGAAGAAAGAAGAAGAAGAAATTATGAAGCAAACAAGAAACGATAACCTGCTGAACAAGAACACGCCCTTCCAGATCAACTCACTGTATATTTGTTAAAACAACCAGTGCCCAATGAACAGCTTTGAAAATGGAACCAGTTCCAAAAGGCCCAGCTGCATATTTTATACAAATACAATTTGTTGAGAACAACTGCCACAACATGTACAAATTTTACTGAACTGTTATAGGAAAAAATCACTATGAGGTTTTATTTAAGATTAAATTTTAATATTTGAAGAGAAAAATTTTCGCCTGGACCGGGACTCGAACCCGGGACCCTTGGCTTTCCGGGCCAAGTGCTCTACCAACTGAGCTACCGAGGCGAGTTACGATCTAGACGCAAATTTTTCTCTTATGTACATTGTAATTCCCTCGCGCCAAATGCTTGAAACCATAGCTTCTATCTTTGCAAATGGCGGCTTCTTAGTTAAGAAGACATTTATTGGGAATTTAACACTACTTTTTTTCTCTTCAAATATAATTTATCCTTCAATGAGAAGTGTTAAATTAATAATAAAATCGTCAATTAAATTTTAATGTTTCATACCTCACCTGATATCCAGTCTTCTGACTAGATCGCTTTCAAAGCCTGGGCAGCTTCATCTTCAGTAATTTCTCGTTGACGTTATGTCGATCAGAAGAACTACTACTTCCTCCCTCTGTTGGTGGACCAATAAACCTCCACATCAACTCAGAATCTGCAGGAATTTCGAAGTTCATAACTTTAACTTTCTTGTTTTTTGAATGTGGATTTTTTCCAAAACCATGAGTTCTTTTTGTTTTTCTATTTTTTTAATTAGGCTGGCTTTTGCATCAATTAGATACTTGGTCTGAAAACATCTAATTGATACAAAATCCAGTCTAATAAAAAAATAGAAAAACAAAAAGAACTGAAGGTTTGGAAAAGAATCCACATTCAAAAAAACAAGAAAGAAAAACTTATAAACTTCGAAATTCCCGCAGATTCTGAGTTGATCCGGAGGTTTATCAGTCCACCAACAGAGGGACGAATAAGCAGTTCTTCTGATCGACATAACATCAGTTGACAAGAAATGAAGATGAAACTTTGAAACCGGTCTAGTTAGAAGACCGGATATGAGATGAGGTATGAAACATTTTAATTTAATCACAAATTTTATTCATAGTTAAATATGGGAAATAACATTTAGAGGTTCTTAATTCATAAATTAATGAGTAATTTTTTTACATCTTACCTCATATTTTATGTTTTTTTAAACACGGGAACTGCAGTTTTCAAAAGGACACATCCCTTTCATTTTCAACCGATAATATAACATCATAGTGTCGGTTGAAAATGTGTCCTTTTGAAAACTGCAGTTCCCATGTTTAAAAAAACATCAAATATGAGGTAAGGTGTAAAAAAATTACTCATCAATTTATAAATTTTATTGTTTCAAATATATTTAATATAGAAGTAGACAAAAACAGCAGGAAGGATGATAGATTATTATTTGTGATGTTTCTCAAAGGAGGAATATTAGAATGGTTTGGTACTCGATCATCACAGAAATATATAGAACAAATGAGGTTACAATGGTCAGAAATGTTAAGTGAATGGCATTAGGGAGACTAAAAAGAACACTAAGTGTCGTATCTATGAATGCATTAGACCGTAAAAGTCGTTCTCAGCTTGTACTCTGCTGAGAAAGTTGCATCCAAGACATTTTTGCATACTTAAAAATCTGTTCATGCGATAATAATTGTCGAAATTCCTAAGCTACCTGGTGAGGTGACTTTGCAGAGAACGAATAGTGAACAACCCGATGGGAACCGATGGTAACCGATGTACTTTGAAACTTCGTTGCTTTATCCAAGATGTCGGACCTTGAAGACTTTGATCATGTTACAAACAAAGAATTCAACTGGAAGAACAGGAGAATCGGTGTAATATCGCGCGATGCAGACATCGTCCAATACAGTTTTATTTGCGGGATGCAAGCGTAAATGCATTCCTCTAGCAGACAAAAATAACGGAAGTGTTTTTATCGCTGAGAATTCTGGGTAATTTGTTGCAAATATTACGAAAAAAACTACTTTCATGCATGACCAGTCAGCGACTCACTAATTCGAACTTTGCACGTTCTCATGGAAAAAACTCAGCTCACCAGAGACTAATGTATTTGCATGCGGCCCTAAGAATGATAAGGGATGATGAGATAGACAGACAAGTAGAGGCAAAGTATCAGAAAATATAAGAATGAACAGGGAACTTACCAACACATGTGTAAGTGCCGGCGTCTCTGTGCGTCACATCCTGTATTCTAAGAGCTCCTTTTTTCGATATCTTGTATTTCTTTGAATTGCTGATAAAGTTATTATCTTTTGCCCATTGTATTTTTGTCCTGAAAATTTAAAAAAAAACTTTAATCATTTACAACAACTTTAAAACACTAAAACATTTATTTCTGTTCACTTTTTTTGTGGTCTCATATATAAAGAAAGGGGCCATGCCTTAATATAGTTAGTCAAGACAATGTATTGTAAGTCAGAAGGTAATTGGGTCAAGTCATATGGGTTCAGGATTTTTTAACTGGTCTGAACCTTCTGGCAGCACTATGGCCTTGTGATGAACTCTCCCTCTATTGGAAATGAGCATAGGAATAGAATAAAAATAATTGTTGTATACAGTACTGACATCTGAATGAGCAAGTGCCCGTGCTCGGGTGCAGTTCACTTACAGAAATAATACACCATGTTCCAAAATGATGGACGGGGTTTTAAGTAGTTGGTATAGCTTTACAAACTAAATTGGATGCATGATTATTTGCTATAATGAAAGAAAAATTGTGAAAGTTTCATATCCTGTATGCAGTAATTTGTTTCTTGTCATTATTATGTCACAGCGTTAAATTTGTGAAAATGACGACTCCTGTACAGAAGTCATTCTGGGTGTTGCAATTTGCAAGGTCTGGTTCCATTTTTGCAGTACAGCGAGCTTTCCGACGGCAATTTGGAATTGATCCTCTGACAGATAAAATTATCCATTGATGGTATAAACATTTAGAAACAACTACATGCATTTGTAAACAGAAAAGTCTGGGACGTCCACGAACACCAAATGCCGTGTCGGTCTGGATGACATGATTCATTCCCATACCCTCCATGGTCTCCCGATCTCACACCTTGTGATTTCTTCCTGTGGGGGTATGTGAAGGTCATGTGTACGTACCACCACTTCTGGTCGACCTCTCAGACTTGAGAAGAAGGATTGTTACTGCAGTTGAATCCATTACTGTTTCTTAGCAAGTTTGAATAAGCACAAGATAAAACAGAAGATTTATTTTGAAACATGTCCTAAAGTAACTCAACTAATATGAGGTAAGATGAATAGAGACTCTACTTATTTAACTTTCACAGGGAAAAAAACACTATGAGGTTTAATTTAAGAATTAAATTAATGTTTTTATTACCTCACCTCATATCCTCATATCCTTTTTCTTCTAGACTGCAGTTTCGGAGCTTATCTCCATCATCAGTAGCCTCTGGTCGACTGGTGTTATGTTGTTTCTTGGCGGTTTTCTTCTTCCCTATCAGTGGACCGATGAACCTCTGGATCAGGTCAAAATTTGCGAGAGTTTTGAAATTCATGAGTTTATCCTTCTTGTTTTTTTGGATATGGATTTTTTCCCAGACCATGAGTTTTTTCTGTTTATCTGTGTGTTTGATTAGGCTAGCTTTTGTATCGATTAAAAAAGGGTGAGGTGGACAAGTCAGCTGTAGCAGTCCATGCTTGGTCTGAAAAACATTTAATTGATACAAAAGCTAGCCTAATCAAACACACAGATAAACAGTAAGAACTCACGGTCTGGGAAAAAATCCACATCCAAAAAAAACAAGAAAGATAAACTCATGAATTTCGAAACTCCCGCAAATTTTGACCTGATCCAAAGGTTCATCTATCCACCGATAGAAGGAAGAAGAAAACCGCCCAGAAACGACATAACACCGGTGTCGACCAGAGGCTACTGATAACGGAGATAAGTTCCCTGCAGTCTAGGAGAAAAAAAGGATATGAGGTGAGGTAATAAAAACATTCATTTAATTCTTACAGACTCTACTTATTTATTAAGAAGAACCTCATAATGTTACTTCTAATTTTAATTTTATAATCAGGGAACATTGTTAAAGATTCGTTTAAAATGCTCAAAGAATGGGGAAATCAATTAATTATATTAAATTAATGTTGGGAAGTAAACATTATGAGGTATTATATTATTTTTGGTCTGGACATCTTACCTCAATATTAATGTTGATTTGTTCTTGGACATGTTTCAAAACAATTCTGTTTTATCGTCAGCTTTCCCAGACTGGTTTTATTTATGTTGCATTATGTTGCACCACCTGGATGTTAATGTCAGCTCCATCCTGTGGTTGGCCAAAGAACCTCCAAACAAGGTCACCCTCCATCGGAATATCAAAATTCATAACTCTGTTTCTGTTCTTCTGAATATAAATTTTTTCCCAAATAGTCAGCTCTTTTGTATTTTCTAACTGTTTTAATAATTTAGTGTCTGAATTTATATTATGTTTTTCAGACCAATATATTTTATATTATGTTTTTTAGAACCAAAGAACACATAAGAAATATTAAAAATGGAGAAATTGAAAAATCTGCAGTTGCTGCTCATGTTTGTTCTGAAAAACATAATATAAATTCAGACACTAAATTATTAAAACAGTTAGAAAATACAAAAGAGCTGACTATTTGGGAAAAAATTTATATTCAGAAGAACAGAAACAGAGTTATGAATTTTGATATTCCGATGGAGGGTGACCTTGTTTGGAGGTTCTTTGGCCAACCACAGGATGGAACTGACATTGACATCCAGGTGGTGCAACATAATGCAACATAAATAAAACCAGTCTGGCAAAGCTGACGATAAAACAGAATTTTTTGAAACATGTCCAAGAACAAATCAACATTAATATTGAGGTAAGATGTCCAGACCAAAGATAATATAATTAAAATAACCTCAAAATATAACTTCCTAAAATTAAATATTATGAGGTATAATCATTGAAATTCATTGGAGAACATTTTCTGACAACTCACCTCATAAATTTCGAGTTTTTTTTTTTAGGCTGAAGATGAACGTGATTACATTTGTAACCGTGGTTTCATGAAAAATGCGATGAGGTGAGTTGTCAAAAAATGTTCTCCAATGAATTTCAAAGTCTATTAAAGTTGTTACATGCAAATCATAGATTGTATAAATTTGGTTCTTAGTTATATTATTTTTACTCTGAACATCTTACCTCAATATTAATGTTGATTTGTTCTTGATCATGTTTCAAAACAATTCTGTTTTATCGTCAGAGTCTGGAAAAGCTGACGATAAAACAGAATTGTTTTGAAACATGTTCAAGAACAAATCAACACTAATATTGAGGTAAGATGTTCAGACTAAAAATAATATAATTAAAATAACCTCAAAATATAACTTCCTAAAATTAAATATTGGTTCTTAGTGATGTGATTACCTATTAAATCTCTTAACTGGACACTTGATTTTAATCTGCGTCCCCAAGAACACGGTAGCTTGCCCTCCTATCTTGAGGTTAACTTTCTTTTTGGAAGGATTGGATTGTACATAGGAATGGTTAGAGATGGCTATCTGCGGTCGATCAGATTCCATGGCACAGGATCTGGTATTGCAGGGCTTTTTGTCCGGTGGCTTCATCGGTGGACATTTTGATGCAGATCTCAGCACCACATGGTTCTGCGCCATCACCTGCTTACACTCCACCAGCCGTGTCTTTATCCCTCCTCCACAACTCTTTGAACACTGCAACACAACACCAAAATATCATTTTTATGGAGACAGTTTATTTTCGTGGCCTTTGCAGTCATGTCGGCATGCTTCTTCTTGTAAGGCCTTGTTTCTCTTAACGAGAATTAGGTGCTCTCCCCCACAAGGGAGAAAATCAACCACACTAATTTAATAACAAGAATTAATCATTATATCAGTCAATAAATTAATTTATTCAAGTTAACATTTCAATCTCCTTGTGTGAGATTATTTTCAAGACATTTGACATAAACGTCGACTTGAATAAATTAATTTTTTGACTGAGATAATGATTAATTCTTATTGTCAATATTATTAATTACTCTCAGGGAATAATATTTATAAAAACATATTAAATACATACTAATTTAGTTCGAAGAGAAAAATTATACGCTCAGACCAGGACTTGAACCCGGGACCCTTGGTTCTCTAGACCAAGTGCTCTACCACCTGAGCTACCTGAGCAAGTACCGATCGAAATGTAAATTTTTCTCTTCAAATATGATTTTTCCATTATTGGGATGTATGAAATTAATAATAAAAACATTGAAAAAAGCCATACTGGCATTTATAATGTAATGTATAATTCCCAAATATGTCTTCTTAATAAAGGAGCCGCCATTTGCAAAGATAGAAGCAAAGGCTTCATAGCATTTAGTGGGCGGGAATTACAAAGTATATAGAGAAAAAATTGTGTTTAGATCGGTACTTGCTCAGGTAGCTCAGGTGGTAGAGCAATTGGTCTAGAGAACCAAGGGTCTCATAGCATTTAGTGGGCGGGAATTACAAAGTATATAGAGAAAAAATTGTGTTTAGATCGGTACTTGCTCAGGTAGCTCAGGTGGTAGAGCAATTGGTCTAGAGAACCAAGGGTCTCAGGTTCAAGTCCCGGTCTGATCATATAATTTTTCTCTTCAAATATGATTTATCCATCATTGAGATGTATGAAATTAATAATAAAAACAACTAATTTAGTTACTTGTTTTCAGATAGATATCATTGAATGGCCTGGGGTCAGCGTTCTGCCTCATAGTGACATCTAGAAAACCAAGGTAGTATAACAATGGGAAAATTTGGTATGTTGACATACTAGATAAGTCAATTATCATGCATTCAGATCTACCAAGGTTGTTAGTCACAATTTTGTCGATTGGAAGTCATATATATGTAATATATTAGATCATCATCACCAATAATTGCAGTCATGGATTATTAATATAAAATTACGGAATATTCACCTGAAAGGTCCGTCTCCTCAACTTAATTAATCATTTAACTGTAGCGCTTTCGGGACTTGTCCCATCATCGGCAGGATTCAAAACTGGTGTTTCACTGAAGATCTGGTAGAGGGGGTTGTTATATTAATTTTGAATAAACCTCAACGGAACACATCATGAATCTTATAAAAAGTTAGTCCATCGGATAAGGGCCCTGAACTGATCCGCTTAAGGATACAAATTTGATCCCTTCCATCCTCTTCTTAGGTCGTCCTGGGTCTCTCTCGCCCTGTGGGTCTGTAGTTCGATAGCTGCAGAGGTAGATGCTATTGTTTGGTCTTCTCAGAAGGTGGTCATGCCAATTCTTTTGATATATTTAAATGGTTTCAGTTATTGCTGGTGTGTTGAGTGCTTTGCGGATAATCTTCATTCCGCATGTGGTCATAAAGTGCAATAACCCTCTAAAGGTCTTAATAACTTCATTTCTGCAGCTACTATCCTATTTAATTTACCTGTAGTAAGGGTCCAGGTTTCAGAACCATAAAGTTGAGTTGGAAGAGCCATTGTTTTATAAAATTTTAGAATTGTATCTGGGAATACTTTTCGGAGAGGAGTGTTTTTTATTGTTCCTGTAAGTTTTTGGAATTTGACCAATTTTATGTTTATGTCTTTACATAATACAATTCAAATATTCATAGTTGGAAGTTTTATTTTACGAACTAATATTTTGAGGTTCTTTCAATTACATTATTACACTGAACAACAAAAAATAAACTTTTTTTTGTCTCAGAAAGAAAAATATGTGATTCTGATATCATTTTTTCTCCTGAATTCAAATATAACATCGGTTTTTCTCCATCACGCAAGGTTTCCGAGAGATAGGAATTTATAATTTCAAACACTTCAATATTTTCTACATTCGTAACTACACAATATTCGAACATTTGGACTCACCTAGAAAGTAAGAAATGACGATTTTCTGCTATATTTCACCTGTGGAGCATCCCTCTTGATGGTCCAACAATAATCGGCCAGCATATTAGGATTCCATTTGCCTATATATTTTTTTTTTTCCATAGCTGAAATCTCCAGAGTTAGCTCTTTTGGTTTCATTTTACAATGGACAAATGGACGAAAAAACGTTTATTAACAATATAATTTTTTTAAATCCAATAATTGAAATTGAAATAAAAAGAAACTGTGGGTGATGGAGAAATTCCGAATACATATTTGAAAACATGATAAAAAACTATTTTAAGTAAAACTATTGGTACTCATAAGACAAAAATCATGTTGATCAGTGTTATGAGTCTGTTACCAACATTAATATTGAGGTAAGATATAACAGTCTCATAATTAGATATTGCATCACCCTCAGTTGTATTCACTCCACGCGCCAGGGACATTCCTTCAGAGTGTTCACCTCTTTTGTCTGGTTTATGTTGGGAACCATGTACCAAAATCACCTTTTCGGTACGTAAAAACTACGTAATACTACATCACCGTGTCTTCCCTCTACAGTGATGTTATAGAACAGTGCCAAATTCCTGTCTTCGTTGTCCTCTCTCCTACTTTAGCGCTGCGTGTGACTACGCATTTTCCCCTTGTTATCGAAAGCCTCTAATAAGCTGTGCAAGTTAGTATCAAGGTCATCATCAACTTTGGGATCGTCATGGTCAGGTCTACTGTAGCTCGAGGGAGCTGTTTGGTTTTATCAGTCCCATAAGCCAGGGTAGGGCAACCAGGACTGCGAACCCTAGCACTTGGCTGGACTGGATAGTGTGTGTGTGAATGTATGTATGAATATTATCATTATAATTTTTTACTTTTTGAATCATTGATGACCGAATTTTGTTAATTTATATTATTTCATTTATATCTTTTCTTTCAATCGTCAAGAAGATAAATTTTTGTTATATTATGTGTATTTCAATTATCTGACTCATGATTATTATTAAAAGTTACCTTTTTTTAGTTAAAGTATGTTTACTTATTGTGTAGCTAGTCATGTTTCGTATTGACATATATTCTAAAGCTTTCTCAAGCCAAACTAATCCCCTTTTTTCCTTCTAGCCCCCACAATTATAATACTGTTTAGCATTCAGTACTATATAAGAATTAAATTAATATTTTTATTACCTCACCTCATATCCTTTTCCTTCTATACTGCAGTTTCGGAGCTTATCTCCATCGTCAGTAGCCTCTGGTCGACCGGTGTTATGTTGTTTCTTGGCGGTTTCCTTCTTACTTCTATCGGTGGACCGATGAACCTCTGAATCAGGTCAAAATTTGCATAACGACATAACACCGGTCGACCAGAGGCTACTGACGATGGAGATAAGCTCCGAAACTGCAGTATAGAAGAAAAAGGACATGAAGTGAGGTAATAAAAACATTAATTTAATTCTTAAATTAAACCTCATAGTGTTCTTTTCCTGTGAAAGTTAAATAAATTCAGTACTATATGTTAAATAATTTACAAAGGAAAGGTGGATTAATCTTTGCCTTCTATGGACCCGGGCAAAGGAATGTCGATATAGTCACTCAAAAATTTCAAACTCATTGTAATAAAAGATTGGTAGGATCGCGCGGTACAACCATATCCAGATCGGATTCATAGACACAAAGTCTATTTACCCCGGTACTTTTGAATTGGTGTGAGGAAATAAAACTAATTCATTGGCACTTTTGAACCCATATGATCATGGCCCTACGGACATAAGCTGGTTAAAAACTCACAAACCTTGAAAACAGAAGTTAACATGGTAATCACATTGACTAACTTTATTAAAATTAGGGTGAGGGTGCTCTAATACCTTGGTCCATTCTGTAGTGTGCCACTTGATGGGGCAATCCAACACATTACAATACTGTCTGTCTATAGGTGGTGGTTGTGGACACATGTTGTTCGGTACGATGACAGTATTTGTGCCTCCTCTTGTCACCTCATGTATGCAGTTCACTTCTCGTGTCTGGAAGCCCACGCCGCACGACTTGGTGCAGGGTTGAAAGTCAGAATAGTTCCACCGTGGCGGACATGGGTGGTCGTTACATGTGCGAATCAGAGCTTCAGGCCGAGCATCCTGCGGGCACAGGAACGGGGATACCGGCTTGTCATCGTTGTCCCTTACACACAGGATCAGGGATTCCTGAACACCTGCACACACAAAAAAAGAAAAATTAACACTGAGTCATGTATAAGATCTTTTTTATCACCACTCACTTGTTTTAGACACGTATCTGGTATAATAATAATAATAATAATAATAATAATAATAATAATAATAATAATAATAATAATAATAATAATGATAATAATTACTTACTTACTTACTTGCTCACTGGCACTATTGAACCCATAGGTTCATGACCATGTGGACATAAGCTCTCCATACATCCCTATCCTGAGCTAATGCTTTCCAATCATTCCCTGTATAAGCTACTTCCCTCAAATCATAGTTAATGTTGTTCTCCCACCTCATTCTTGGTCTACCAATTGGGTGTTTTCCCTCTGGCTTTCCTACAAGAAGCTTCCATGCACGTCTTTCATTCCCCATACGCGCAACATGTCCTGCCCATTGCAGTCTATGAGACTTAACTGTTCTTATTATATCTGACTTCCTATAAAGACCATGTAGTTCATTGTTATGTAATCTTCTCCATTCACCTGTCTGTTCATCTCTCTTTGGTCCAAAAATTTTCCTAAGTACTTTATTCTCAAATACTCGTAATCTCCTTTCCTCCCTTAAAGTAAGAGCCCATGTTTCGCATCCATATAATATAACTGGTAGAATAATAGTTTTATATATTTTCAGTTTACCGTTTTTTGTATCAGAGATTTTAATCGCACCTGCCGATGTGATCGGCTTTGCAAATAGTTTAAGTATATTGTCTGGCAGGTAATGGACAGGAGTATCAGAGCTGATCTAATCAGCTCACGGTACCTGAAGGGTTAATAAATATGAAAATCACATAAAACTACAGTTTTATTTTTATTTAATTAAATATATTATTATTTTTCATACTTTGGTCGTCATTAGTTTGATCCTTCCGGGAAATTCTCGTATAAGACTTGAAAGCATAATAATAGTCCCTTCGATTGGTTGCTGGCCAAAGGAAGGCAAGACCAGTGATAGGGCTGCCATCTTATAGCCTTATTATTTGACAACAAGTAACTGTTAAAATTTTAACAAATGTAAAACAGTATTTTTCTCTTCAAATATAATTTATCCTTCAGTGAGAAGTGTTCAATTAATAATAAAATCTTTAATGTAAAACAGTACCTGAGATCTCGCTCGTCCTCAATAAACAGCAGTGTAGTTTCGTAGGAGGCCTTTCGATAACTTAAGTATCATCTTCTGCTTTCATTTTGGTACTGACTGTTGTTGGTAATGATTTTGTACAGAAGGTTCACATTCCTCAATAAACAGCAGTGTAGTTTCGTAGGAGGCCTTTCGATAACTTAAGTATCATCTTCTGCTTTCATTTTGGTACTGACTGTTGTTGGTAATGATTTTGTACAGAAGGTTCACATTACTGGGTACGTTCTCATTTAACAGGTGTTTGTTTGTGGTTTCTTTGATAATTTCTAAACTCTTCAAGAACATTGATTTTCGATGTATAATTTTCTCTATGCAAGATCAATAATACATTGTCTATTGTGTTAAATTGATGTCCTGCTTCTACTATGTGTTTTGAAAAACTAGATTTACCCTCAATCTTCAAGAAATCTTCAAGTAACTGAATAAGATAAAATCTGTCTCCAGAATAAAATTTTAGAGAGATCTAGTAAATTTAAATATCTTGGATATTATCTCTCTATCTGGGATTAAAAGGATATCCCTGAAAAAATTACTAGTTATAATAAAAGTTTGGGAATTATTAATAAAGTTATGAAACCATCCCTTGTACAAAAAACACCAGATTATGTTTATATAACACTTTGGCTAGACCAGTGTTGACCTATGGTAGTGAAGCATGGACACTAAAAAGACAACATGAAAGCAGAATAACGGCTTGTGAAATGAGATTCATGCGCAGAACAGCGGGTTACACCAGATGGGATCGGAAAAGGAACAGCGATATCCTAAAAAAATTGAAGACTACGCCAATTTTGGAATATATTAAACAGTACCAACTAAATTGGAAACACCATCTTGAAAGAATGAGTTCAAATCGGATCCCCAAAGCTGTTTATAATTATATACCAAGAGGATGAAGATCTCTGGGCCGTCCTATGAAACACTGGAGGGAAAATTTTCTATAGGATTGTAACAGGCCTTGGCCTAATACTTGGAAGGAAGAAGAAGAAGAAGACTGTATAAGATGACTCAAAAGTACCAAGTGTGCGGCAACCCCTGATATCTTGAGGAAGGAAATTCCAGGAGAAGGCAGAGGCTACTGTGAAAGAAGTAGAATAAGAGGTGCTATGAAGAGGGATTGTTAGCAGACTATTATCTTCTGATCTAGTTTCAATATTGTGGTAAGAAGATAACTTCTCAAACCTGGATGTCAGGCAACCAGGAGTGTAGGAGTTCAGATACTTGAAAAGAAGTGAAAGAGAGTGCAATTTACATATGTCAGTAAGATGGAGCTAACAGTATACGTTATCCTAACAGCTTAGCTCTGATTCTATCTTCATAACATAATGGTTTTCCTTGTAATTATTTAATTTAATTGATAATGGACACTTTCACACCGACAAAACTCACAATAAGATGTTAACAACACAGATGGAAGAACGCTACTGAAGGTCTGGTGAAGTGACTGGTTTTAGGAACAGTCTTTGGGTAAGGTTAGGCCCTCGGGAGGCACTTTGGGTAAGGTTAGGCCCTCAGGATGTACTTTGGGTAAAGTTAGGCCCTCGTAGACCACTTTGGGTTAGGTTAGACTCTTGGAGGCCACTTCTGGTCAGGTTACGGCCTCGGAGGATACTTTGGGCCTGGTTACGCCCTCGGAGGCCACTTTGGGTCAGATTAGGACCTCGTCGATCACTTTGGGTCAGATTACACCCTCGGAGGCCACTTTGGGTCAGGTTACGCCCTCGGAGACCACTTTGGGTCAGGTTAGGCCTTTAGAGGTCACTTTGGGTCAGGTTAGGCCCTCGGAGGCCACGTTGGGTAAGGTTAGGCCCTCGGGAGCCACTTTGGGTTAGAGTTAGGCCATCGGGAGCCATTTGGTGTTAGGTTAGGCTTCAGAGGCCACTTGGGGTTAAATTAGACCATCGAGGCCACTTTGGGTCATGTTAGGCCCTATAGGCCACTTGGGTTATATCAGGCCCTTGGGGCCACTTGGTGTTAGGTTAGACCTTCGGGACCATTTTCGGTTATTTAGACCCTCGGGGTCACGTTGTGTTAGAGTAGGCCCTCGGGGCCACTTTGTATAGGTTAGGCCCTCGGAGGCCACTTCGTATAGGTTAGGCCATCGGGGGTCACTTAGTGTTAGGTTAGGCATTCGGGTGTCACTTGAGGTTAGGTTAGGCCCTCGAGGGTCACTTTGGTTTATGTTAGGCCCTGAGGGGCCACTTGGGTTAGGTTAGGCCCTCGGAGGCCATTTTGGTTATGTTAGGCCCTCGGGGGCACTGGGTGTTAGGTTAGGCCTTCGAGACCTCTTTGGGTTATGTCAGGCCCTCGAGACCTCTTTGGGTTACGATAGGCCGTCGGAGGTCACTTAGGTTGGCTTAGGCCATCGGGGGCCACTTGGCGCTAGGCTAGGCCTTCGGGGAGCAGCTGGGGTTAAATTAGGCCTTCGAAGCAACTTTGGGCCATGTTAGGCCCTAGGGGCCCACTTGGGTTATGTTAGGCCCTCGGGGGCCATTTTTTGTTAGGTTAGACCTTCGGGATCACTTTCAGTTATGTATGGCCCTCGGGGCCACATTATGTTAGAGTAGGCCCACTTGATATAAGTTAGGCCCTCGGTGGCCACTTGGTGTTAGGGTAGGCCTTTGGGGGCCATTTGAGGTTAGGTTAGGCCTTTGAGGGCTACTTTGGTTTATCTTAAACCCTCTGGGGCCACTTGAGTTAGGTTAGGCCCTCGTGGGCCATTTGGGTTAGGACAGGCCCTTGGGGGCCACTTTGGGTTGGGTTAGGCCCTGGGGTGCCACTTGAGTTAGGTTAGGCCCTCTGGGGCCACTTGGGTTATATTAGGTCCTCGGGGACTACTTTGGGTTATGTTAGGCCCTCGGGGACCATTTGGGGTTAGGTTAGGCCCTTGGGGCCACTTGGGTTATATTAGACCGTCGGGTCCACTTGGGTTATGTTAGGCTCTCGGGGTCGACTTGGGTTGGGTTAGGTTAGGCCCTCGGAGGGCCACTTGGTGTTAGGGTAAGCCTTGCGGACCACTTTGGGTTATGTTAGGCCCTCGGGGACCACTTGGGTTAGGTTTAGGCCCTGGGGTCACATTAGGCACTCCGGGGCCACTTGGGATTAGGTTAGGTCTTCGTAGGCCATAGGGGTTTAGGTTAGGTTATGTGAAGTTAGGTTAGGTTCAGTGAGATTACGGTAGGTAAGGTTGAGTGAGGTTACGTTAGGTTAGGTTAAGTGAGGTTAGGTTAGATTAAGTAAGACTAAGTTAGTTTACGTTAAATGAGGTTAGGTTTGGTTAAGTTAGGTTAAGTGAGGTTACGTCAGGTTTGATTAGGTGAGTTTGGATTAGATTAGATTAGATAACTTTAGGTTAGGTTTGGTGAGGTTCGATTAGATTAGGTTCGCTTCGGATCGGTTCGGTTAGGTTACAATGGGAAAGAGTTTAGTGTGTGTGCCCGCGCTCGCGTGTATTCACGTGCGTGTGTGTTAATATTTGTATATGCGTGTATATGTGTGCGTGTGTGTTGTTAGGAGAAAAAAGGACGTTACGTCTTGCACTGGCGTCTACTCTTTTTTACCTTCAACGTCTAATACTCCTGCAAACGCCTATCAGCAGACTCGAAGGTTGTTCGATGAGGATGGAGTCTATTCGGATACTACGAGTATTCCAGGTACATGACAGCAGCTCTTACACCATTACCTTGTGCTGCACTATATAATACAGTATATTGCGATGCGAGATTGGGAAGTGGTCTTTACAGAATCGAGGAAAACGTTTAAAAACCGAGCTCTCCTGTTGGTTTCATCATCATCAACATCAAGGCTTA
The DNA here is from genome assembly GCA_030220185.1 of Diploptera punctata. Lineage (NCBI taxonomy): Eukaryota > Metazoa > Arthropoda > Insecta > Blattodea > Blaberidae > Diploptera > Diploptera punctata. The sequence continues at coordinate 1,153,626 of JASPKZ010002691.1, read as the reverse complement.
GACCATCTGGCCCGTTCCGACTTCAAGAGATTTGATCTCTCCATCTAGCAAAAGGTCTTTCTTGACTTCTATAACCTGCAGGTTTGTAGTTTAAAATCACCTGGCATTCTATGTAGATGTTCATACCAATTTTGTCTTTGTCAATTTTATCCTTCAATTTAAAAAATATTTAATTGATCTCTTATATCTGACTTATTTTCTGGTCCACAAGAGTGTAGCCCGCCATTGGCCTTAAAAATGTCATACTGTTGAGTTATCTGTATCAAATGCCGATTACTTTTATTCGACTCGCCCATTTTCCCCTCGTAGACCATTGGTTGTATAAGAACAGTTAAGTCTCGTACACTGCGATGGGAGGACATGTTGCGCGTATGGGGAATGAAAGACGTGCATGGAAGCTTCTTGTAGGAAAGCCAGAGGGAAGACGCCTAGTTGGTAGACCAAGAATGAGGTGGGAGAACAATATTAACTATGATTTGAGAGAAGTGGATTATACAGGGAATGATTGGAAAGCATTAGCTCAGGATAGGGATATATGGAGAGCTTATGTCCGCGCGGCCATGAACCTACGGGTTCGATAGTGCCAGTGAGTAAGTAAGTAAGACCGTTGGTTGTCCCGCGCCTTAGCCGAGTGGTTAAGGCAGAAAGCCTTGGCGCAGAGCTACGGGACTTGCGCTGGTTCGAGTCTCCATGGGGGAAGAAATTTTCTCTTGGTATTTCGGCCAGTATGGGACCGGTTGCCCACCCAGCATCGTGAGGCATTTGGGTAGCTACAATAAGTAGCGGCTCCAGGTTGAGAAAACCAGCTATAACGACTGGGGGACTCGACATGCTGACCACATGTCATCCCTATACTGGCTGGATGATCATCTACCTCTGCGATTGGCACATATGGATGTGAAGCCAGCAGCCAGATGGTAGGCTAAGGGCCTTCTAGGCCTGTCGCGCCAGGAGTTTTAGACCACTGGTTCCCTATTTCAAATTACCTGTATATTACCCCTCTGTAAGCAGTTACATTTGTGCGGTATAATTCATTTACACCCTGTATATTACTGATATAGGCCTATTTATTTTTATAACCTGAAAAAAAAGTAATAGGCCTATAATACAATTGCAGTTCATTATGTTTATACAACTCGTATCAGGAAGTGAATTATTAATGACAATTTCAATTAACCACTAATATGTACACACATATGCATATTGAATTCTTAGGGCAATAGAATGCCAAGCAACAATTATTATTAATTAAGTATTAACTTAGATTATATAAGATAATAAAAGACACATTACTTTAGAAAGCATGAAAGCTGAATAACTGTTTGTGAAATGAGATTCATGCGCAGAACGGCGGGTTACACCAGATGGGATCGGAAAAGGAACACCGATATCTTAAAAGAATTGAAGACTACGCCAATTTTGGAATATATTAAACAGTGCCAACTAAATTGGATACACCATCTTGTAAGAATTAGTTCAAATCGGATCCCCAAAGCTGTTTGTAATTATATACCAAGAGGACGAAGATGTCTGGGCCGTCCTATGAAACGCTGGAGGGAAAATTGTCTATAGGATCGTAACAGGCCTTGGCCTAATACTTGGAAGGAAGAAGAAAAAGAAGACGTTACTTTAGACACTAAAGAATAGCATCATGACTTATAATACAAAATTAAAATGTGACCAGAAAAATTATTTTAAAAGAATTCATAATTTCTCTAACCAACAAATCTGCTTGACATCTATGGGGACAATATAATGCCAAGCAACATTTGCTTGTATTTTAGTTTCTGAAGATAAATTCCTCCTCAGAGTGTGGCAAATACTCAGAATCAGAGCTATTATCACTATCTCCATCATTCAATTGACTAGAAAACTACAATTTATTTCTGCAAGCTGTTTTCCACAAATTCCCTCTGATGCTTGACACTGTCTTGCAGTTATGGAAGATGCATGAAAGATTAGGGCAAGGAAAAAAAAAACTTAATACAATACCACATGATGAGTTTACTGCAGAAACACTTGACACTAGACTATTCAAAATAATATTACCTAAAAGATGGCATGTGTAGTTAAATTTTGCCAAAAATGTGGCTGGGCACTTTCTTGCCGGGACACCTCAATTCATACCCATAACATAATTTAAATAATTCCCTTACAATATTAATTACTTAATAAAAGCTTTGCATGTTTAATCAACTGTGGTTCTGGACCTCGACTGAATTTACTACTTTGAATTTGGACCTCCATGAAATCTAATTGGTGACCCCTGCACTAGAAAACTTACAAGAGAATTTTAATACAGTGAAACCTGTCTTAGCCGGAACCTCTATAAGAAGGAAACCTGCAGAGACGGAAAACAATCTCCAGAACGGTACGATTTTATAAGTAAAATCGTCCTGTATAACGCGGAAACGGAATTGTTTTTTTAAAGTACCAATAGTTAATTTTTACCTCAGTAAGACGGAAAATTATTCTTAAGCACGTTCTAATTACAGTATTAATGACCACACGTGAAAATGCTGCATATGACGCTCTCTGCATTATATCGTTTTACCTTCTTGTGTTGCCATTGTATTGTGGGGATACCCTTGCTTGTGTGCGACAGCGGGGAATCCCTCGCTTTTCCTTGCCTGCTTACGTTACCTGCGAGAGAGTTGGGAAACTCTTCAGTCTTCCTGTAGTTTAGTTCCTTCTCGTTTTTGTGTAATAAAGTTGTTTTGTATTGCCGTGCAAACTGTGCTGTGTTACATACACTATTTTGTCTGTATTTCAGTTCAATACGTTATGTCTTTAAAGCGTCCATGTAAAAGCCTTACACTGCGTGAGAAAATTCAAGCTTGTAATTTGGGAAACCTTTATAAGCAGGAAAACTGCCAGGACGGAAATATATTTAAGGAACCGTCATGTTCCTTCATAGACAGGTTTTACTGTAATATTATCAGTAAATAAATAAATAAATAAATAAATTATACGAGGAACACGTGCCCCTGTGCCCTTAAGGACTGACTACCACTCTGTATAGTAAACTCACCTCCCAGGCAGGAAGCACTGCAGTGTGTAAAGCCTTGTTGTTTCCAAGAATACGTTTTCCCTGCAGGAGCTGCAATTTTTATGGGTTCCACTCTGTATGTTCCTTCTCTATATTTGTCTGAATCACTTAGCAATCTCTCCGGCTGCTCCAATCTGTACAAATCAATTAATTCACACACTAAACAAAATCACTTAAACATACATTCATCCTAAACTTTTATCTATACATTTGAACACAAAACATTTTTTTTTTGGATATGGCATCAATAAACTACTTGCTATCATGGAAGAGACAAGCAACGTTCACTTAGAAAAAAAAAGGGGGCTTCAAAACAGTCTCTAATATGATCCACTGCACATGCTCGAAGAGCTAAAGCTGTGGTTCACGAGGTAACGCATTTTTAAATGTTTTAAATACGCTGTGTTTGGTTTTAATGGGCTCAAATAGTTAAAGAACAGTGAAGGAGACATATTTATAGATATTTACGAGTGTTCGATGTATACAATATTACTCAAATTGCGACATTTCGGATAAAGTTCAACTCTCGTGCATAATGTAAAAGTAAACAAGGCAATCATGATTTGGACGACTAGTATCCGACGTTCGAGTAGCGTAGATCGTTAAACCAATTACGAAAAAAAATGTATATGAGAGCCAGGATTCAAATTCCTCAACAATGATTTTTTTTATTTATTTGTATTTCTGCAAAATACATCCTATAATATTTAATTCCAACCACATAATCTATGTCCACTTCACACCATTTTAAGTTATATTCCCGCCTTTGTAACTCTACAACACTATTTAGCTACCGGTATAAATTTAATTGTGTGTGCAGTATCACGTTTTAATAATAATGCTATAAATTTATGCAATAAAAGATAATTTAGCTTCATGTATTTATTTGTTTATTATGTATTAGTGAGGAAAAGATTTCACCCTTCAATTAAAATATCTAGTTTATATAGATCACTTCCAGCCTAATAATACCCCATAGACGATGGACAATAATAATAATAATAATAATAATAATAATAATAATAATGATAATAATAATAATAATAATAATAATCCATCCATCCATAGTAATTCTGCCCGAGAGTAGGTCTTTTACTGCAATCATAGCATTTTCATGCTATACTTTGCAGCTTTACTAGGGAATGGTAGGTGTGGTAGCTTCCCGTTGCTTCCCACACCGGTGAAGGATGATGATGATGATGAGATAATGATAAGGGTGATGATGATGACCATATGATTTCGGGGACCGTTTGGGCCTTAAAGTTTTCCTGACATCTGTCTTACATGTGACGAAAAACCCCGATAAAAACCTCACCCAGAAAAACTGCCCCGACCGGGGATCGAACCCGGGCCCGCTGCGTGTCAAGGCAGCACGCTACCTCGAGACCACAGCCATGGACATAATAATAATAATAATAATAATAATAATAATAATAATAATAATAATAATAATAATAATAATAATAGACTATTATTATTATTATTATTATTATTAAATAGTAATATTTTCAAATAGTTTTTTCTTAAAGAGTGGACAGACAGAATAAATAATTTTAATTTCCAACATGCTTGGAATAAATAATTTTACCATCAAAAGCGTGGGGTGCTGTTTACCAATTAATATATTTGATAATAAACAGATATTGGTAAAAGTAAAGTCTCTAAGAAGAAAATGTAAAAATCATAAAAAGCACCCCACGCTTTTGATGGTAAAATTATTTATCCCAAGCATGTTGGAAATAAAAATTATTTTTCAATTTTTTAGTTCGGTTTTCTAATAAAGCGTGGTTTTTTAGTTTTTTAAAACTATTATTTATTTTTTAGTTTTAATATTTTGCAGAATAAGATAAAAATGTAAATATCTTTAAATTCGATAGGCTACTATTGTAGTATGAGTTAAAGTAATACTCTTCTAAAAAAAAAACTCCCAGCCGGATTTGAACCAGCGACCTACGGATTATATACCATTAGAGTTCACCGCTCTACCATCTGAGCCGTTACAAGGATTGACTAAAAAGTCGACAAGTCCGCAACCTATTATACCAGTTTTCATTTTTTTAATTTTCTGATGATTCTGGCCAGGATTTTAGAAACAAAATATGAAATTATCGTACTGTCACGGATCCTTTACAAGTACACAAAGTTTCAAGTCGATCCAATGTTTCTAAGTGGGTGAAAATCGTGTTCAAAGATTCCGTTACATAGATACAGACACTTTTTTTTTTATTTTCTGATGATTCTGGCCAGGATTTTAGAAAATAAATATGAATTTATTGTATTGTCACGGGTCCTTTACACGTATACAAAGTTTCAAGTCGATCCAATGTTTCTAAATGGGCGAAAATCGTGTTCAAAAATTCCGTTACATAGCTGCAAAGACACTTTTTTTATTTTCTGATGATTCTGGCCATGATTTTAGAAACAAAATATGAAATTATTGTATTGTCACGGGTATTTTACAAGTATACAAAGTTTCAAGTCGATCCAATGATTCTAAGTGGGCGAAAATCGCGTTAAAAGATTCAGTTACATAGATAGATACAGGTCAAGTTAATATAAAGCGTGTAAAAAGAAATCATTATAACAATTAAAGATTTTAACCTCCTCGGAAATCAAACCTGTAACCTGTTTACACAAAGCAAGCCATAAAGCACTGAGCTAAGTGTTTATGAATAAAAGAACGCTCTTCATTGGGGGAAGGGGATATATTGTAGCTCTACTGTGCAATAAGTTCCTCTTAGGAATCCATCTTCTGTCATTCTTTATATATATTAATTAAATAAAAATAAAACGTAGTTTTATTTGATTTTAATATTTATTATATAATTCAGTGACAGCTGTTTCGGTACACTGTACCTTCTTCAGACATGTTAACAAATTATGAATTGTGTTCCAACTGATCTAAGCAACAATGCAACAATACAATTCTTTTTATATGATATTTCAATAGTTTTTTTACGAATTACACAAAATTGAAGTTTGAATATTCGTCTTTTGTTTAATTACACTTTTTTATTTAATCTATTCTAGAAATTCCAGACGAATGCCTGCAAAAATCCATTTCTACATAACTTAATTTACTTATTATTTTAGATTTTAATTCCCATTTTCTGCACGGTATGCCATTCTACTCATTATTGCATTAAAAAGTTTACAATTATTAATTTTATTTCTGTTAATACAATTTTATAACTAAATCTAACTATAATATCTGTAGCAAAATAGAAACTTGTCCAGACTGAAATACGAGAAGTGTATGTGTGATAGCTATTGTCCAGTGTTACACATTTCTTTACAAGCGTGAAGGAAGCCAACAAGTGGCCAGATTCAACATATTGTCAATAAACTTCCATTTTATTAAAAAATAAATGTCAACACTACACAGGATTCAGTTTGTTTGTGCCTCAACTTTCACTGCGACAAAAATACAACCAGGAGAAATACACACTTCCTACAAAAGTAAAAATTACATAGCCCTATCGATAACACTGGTCAATATGATTTTTGTCTCATGAGTACCAATAGTTGAACTTAATGCAGTATTTTATCGTGTTTTCAAATATGTATTCGGAATCTCTCCATCACCCACAGATTTTTTATTTCAATTTCAATTAACGGATTTAAATAATCATTTTTAATAAACTTTTTCGTCCATTTGTCCATTGTAAAATAAAACCAAAAGAGCTATCTCAGGAGATTTCAGCTATGGAAAAGAGATATCAAGGCAAATGGAATCCTAATATGCTGGCCGATTATTGTTGGGCCATCAAGAGGGATGCTCCACAGGCGAAATATAGCAAAAAAATCGTCATTTTTTACTTTCTAGCTGAGTCCGAATGTTCGAATATTCTGCAGTTACGAAGATATTAAAGTGTTTGAAATTATAAATGCCTGTCTCTCGGAAACCTTGCGTAATGGAGAAAACCCGATATCATATTTGAATTCACGTCCGTCGGTGTGGCGTAGTCGGTAGAGTCCCTACCTTCCACTCCGGCGACCCGGGTTCGGTTCCTGGCGGGGTAAGGGATTTTTAAAATCTCAACCTTGGGACTGGGTGTGTGTAGTGTCCAAGTTGTACCCATTGGGTTTAATTCCTCAAAAAAATTGAATTCAGGAGAAAAAATACTACCAGGATCACATATTTTTCTTTCTGAGAAAAAAAAAGTTTATTTTTTGTTGCTTCAGCGGGAAAAACAAGTATAATAATAATAATATAATAATAATAATAATAATATAATAAGAATAACTAATAATAACAATAATACTAATTATCTGCAAGTGAACATAATCACAAAACCCCAACTTCACTATCCTCCACAGTGCAACGTATAGTGGGGCTGTCCGTAGAAGAGATGGATCGAAAATCCAGTCTTGAGAAATTAATAGGCAATTGGACCGTGTCGTTGTATGGAAGATGATGGCGATAATGATAATAACAATGCTAATATTTATAATAATAATAATCAAGCTCATAGTAAAAGAATGAAAGAAATTTGGGGTCGAAGGAAACGCCTCTAAGTACTTTGCGTAGTCCTACACGGGCTCATCCGCAATCAAAATAATAATAATAATAATAATAATAATAATAATAATAATAATAATAATAATAATAGTAATAAATATAATAATACCGGTTGGCAGAACATGGCTCCATGAAGCAGCGTTCAGTTTCTGGAGGTTTGGGCCCCTGACACTTGTCGTCTGGAAGTCTGGCGATGGTTCTGGAGAACTCCAGAAATATCTTACAGTGTACTTCTCTCTTCCTGAAGCCCTCTCCGCATGTAGAACTGCAGGGACCCCCACTCTTCAGGGATGAAGCTAACACAAGGAATACAACATTACTACACGGGGGGGGGGGGGGGGGGGGGAGGAAAAGGACATGAAGGAGCGGAATGAAAGGGGAGACCCTAATTTTCTTTATTCACTCTTCAACATTACCTTCTCAGGAAACGTGAGAAATCTCTTCGGCACATACAGCTCTTTCCTTCCCAAGCCTCTACGTGACAATTAAAAAAATGCACCCATACTGACTGGAACACATGCATCCAATTTAAAACATAGAAGTCTTCCTATGATATGATCAACTCATCGCTTGGATAATCTTTTATCATAAGTAATGCCACGAGTGATTTCCAAATTATAGACAAATTCACGACTCACGAAGTGAGGAGTAAATTTATCTAGAGAATTTGGAAATCAAGACTGGCATTTGTTAGGACTATTTAACGAATAAAATTAAGCAGTTTACTCACAAATCATTGTTTAACTATAGTTATTTTAAAATATTTATATATTTAATGTAAACGGCGATGTTTGAAAACAAATCAGAAATGTGAGGTTATGTTCATTCACTGCTGCTTGATCATATTATTTATTGCCAAATAAGATCGCAATATTGTAAGAGTGCACCCAAGTGGAGAAATAATGTAACACATCAAACTATATATCATAATCAACATTACGGGTTATTTTTTTAGTACACAACTCAGTAAAATGAAGGAATCTTTTCATTATTTGCTATATTCAATGTATTTGTTAGAGAAAAATAATGCTTTGACCTGTTCAGAATATTAAAAAGGAGGAGCTTTCTTTATCACAAAAGCAGGAGCTGATAAAGAGCGAGGTGAAACACGACTGTCATTGGTTGTAAAACAGCATTCATTGAAACGTGATTGGTCATTGACTAGCATTTGTGGCATGAGTTAAATAGTAATAAGTAATTTCACGATTGATTTCCAAATCATCGATAAATTCACGAAGTGACTCGTCAATTTATCTAAAGGATTTGGAAATCAAGAGTGGCATTTGTTAGGAATATTTAACGAATAAAATTAAGCTGTTTACTCTCAAATCATTATTTAAACATAGTTATTTTAAAATATTTATATATTTAATGTAAACGGCGATGTTTGAAAACAAATGAGAAATATTTGATTATGTTTAATTTGTTCATCCACTGTAACTTGACCGTATTATTTATTGCCAAATAGGATTGCAATATTATAAGAACGCACCCTAGTGGAGAAAAAACGAAACACATCAAACTGTATATTATAACAATATTACAAGTTATTAATTTATTTTTTTGTAATGAACTCAGTAAAATCATTATTTAAAAACAGAATTATTGCACACACAGTTATCAAATGTGTAGTTCGAAGGAATCTGTTCATTATTTCTTATATCCAATGTATTTTTGTTTGGAGAGTCAGTCACTGTAAAATAATGCTCTGACCTGTTCAAAATATTCAAAAAAAGAGGAGCTTCCTTTATCACAAAAGCAGGATGGTAAAGAGAATTCGATAAAGAATGAGTGAAACACGACTGGCATTGGCTGTAAAACAAAATTCATTGAAACGTGATTCATCACTGATTACCATTTAGGGCCGGTTTCACCAACAGAGGTAACTGTAATACGCCAGTTTAAGCTATGTATCATACACGGGGAAAACTGGCGTAATACAACTGTATTACTATAAAATTATTCTCATCTAAATAAATGCCTTCTAACTTGTGTTCAATTTGAATATAGGCTATTAGTTCCTGTATCAACATTAATTCTATAATTTTGGTCCTACAAGGGAACTGTCAACAATGCCGAAACATACCTTGAAATTTCTTCCAAAGAAGCATTGTTATGTACCAAGGTCATGTCCAAAAAAATATCTGCCGTTTTAATGTGCAAGGTACAGAGTTATGAAACTATCCCCAGATTACGTTTATATAACACTTTGGCTAGATCAGTGTTGACCTATGGTAGTGAAGCATGGACACTAAAAAGACAACATGAAAGCAGAATAACGGCTTGTGAAATGAGATTCATGCGCAGAACAGCGGGTTACAGCAGATGGGATCGGAAAAGGAACACCGATATCTTAAAAGAATTGAAGACTACGCCAATTTTGGAATATATTAAACAATACCAACTAAATTGGAAACACCATCTTGAAAGAATGAGTTCAAATCGGATCCCCAAAGCTGTTTATAATTGTATACCAAGATGACGAAGATCTCTGGGCGGTCCTATGAAACATTGGAGGGAAAATTCTCTATAGGATCGTAACAGGCCTTGGCATAATACTTGGAAGGAAGAAGAAGAAGGTACAGAAATCGAAGCCAGAATCCAGCAATGGCAAACTGTACAGAGCAATCCCTGTATGAGATAAGCACTGAGTGGAGTGAAGCAGGACACGGCGCGGCCAGCGGGTAGTAAGGGTTTTCCAGTCTGCCAATACAGGAGTTGTATTACATTCCTATAGTTTAAATGAGATATTTTGCACTTGATTTTAGTATATTGTAGTTATAAACGGCAGAAAATTTTTTGAACACGGCCTTGGTACGTCACAACACTTGTCTGGAAGAAATTTCAAGGTCTGTTTCGGCCCGTAATGATTGTAGTTCCTTAGTAAGTAGTTAAGTGTATTTATGTAATCAGATACTTCCTGAAGAATAAATAAAATGACTAACTCACTGACTCTAATGAACTCTGTTCATGGCCGCGCGAATTTAAACTTTTTAGACATCCCTAACAGAAGCTATAGTTTTAAATTCACTACATCTATGATTCACCTGCCTGAAATCATGGTTAATGTTATTCTCCCACCTCGTTCTTTGCCTACCTACTGAGCGCTTTCCGCCTAATTTTCCTACAAGAAGTTTTCACGTAGGCCTACCTCTTTCTTTCGACTTTCGTTCCACGTCCTACCCTCAAAGTTTTAATAAAAGTAAAGCAGTTCCTCATATCTCAGTCGTCCTCAATAACATGCAGTGTTGTTTTATAGGAGGCCTTTCGATAACTTAAGTATCATCTTCTGCTTTCATTTTGGTACTGACTGCTGTTGGTAATTATTTGTAATTTCAAATAAAATAGAAGAAACGAACATATATAAAAATAAAGGTGTTTATAAATTGAATAAATTATTATAAATAGTTATCAATTGAACGTCTCTTTCTTCCGCATCGACCTTTCAACACATTTAGCACCGTTCCATCGTCTTCAAACTTGTCTCGGATTCTTGTTATTGTTACCCTTGTTGGTGGTGGTGTCCCAAATTCAACCATCCAACGTCGTTGCACTTCAACAACATTCTCCACTTTCCAATAACACTTCAGTATCCACTTACGTTCATCGAATGATAATCTCGCCGCCATTGTTGTTTATAAAGACGTGAAGATCGATGAACGTGTTGCTATGCTTTCCCAGTGCCTTGAGGATCATACACAACAAAAAGTATATTTCTGTCTCATTTCGTTGCTGAGAAATAACCTTTCAAATAGTGTATACATCAATTTGGGACACTCTGTATTGATCACGATATGCGAATATCTCCAATGTGCGGGAACTTTGAAGACGAGATTCATATATTAGGAAAATGTGATGATTTAGAATATTGGAGACATCAGTTATTACCAGAAAGATTTCTAAATTCAAATCGGGAAAGATTGGCATGCTACGAGTTAATGGTAAATCTAGAAAATTGGAAAAAACTTGGGTAAATTTCTGGACAAAACACGGAAAATAAGAACAACACTCATTCATGAATAAATATATGTTATCAAACTGTAATACCATTAATTCTTAATAATTATACATAACTTAATTAATGTATAATGCTATTGTATTATGTAATTATCATAAGCTATTATTGTGTTTTCTTTATGTAATTATATTATTTTTTTCTTTATACTATTACCAATTATTACTTTATTGTAAGGGACTGTCAACAGCACGTACGGCTTATAATAATAATAATAATAATAATAATAATAATAATAATAATAATAATAATAATAATAATAATAATAATTTCTACGAAAACAGAAGTAAAGCTCCAGTGGATACTATGAAGTGGATTGATGAAGTCAAAAAGGACTTAAAATTGGCAGGAATTACTAAAAGAAGATATCCCAAACAGAGATATGTTTAGAATTAAGGTGAATAAGTGGCAAGTTGACCAAGGGGACTAACCGAAGAAAAAAACTGGAACAACTTGGACAGATGAGAGAAAACAAGCTCTTAGCAAGAGAATGAAAGACATTTGGGCTCAAAGGAAACGCCTCTAAGTACTTTGCGTAGTCTCACATGGGCTCATCCGCAATTAAAAATAATAGTAATAATAATGATGATAATAATAATAATAATAATAATAATAATAATAATGGATTATTTATTCTGGCAGAGTTAAGGCCATAAGGCCTACTCTTCCACTCAACCGGCACAAATACATTAAATATTTGACAAATATAGATATATACTATACTAATTATAAACAGTTAAAGATACATTAAATGTAGCAATGTAAATCTCATATACAAGCAACATTTTATACGATATTAACAATAATAATACTACTTACGGTAATAATAATAATGGGGCACGCCGTAGCGTAGTGGTTAAGGCACTGAGCTACAAGCCGGAGGGTCGAGGGTTCAAGTCCCATTGGGGTCAGGATTTTTAAACTGACCCAAACCCTCTGGCGGCACTATGGCCCTGGGGTCGACTCAGCCTCTAACGGAAATGAGTACCAGACGCTTGTTCTAGGGGTAAAGGCGGCCGTCACGCAGGGCTCACAACCCGGCTGACATAAAGTGCCGATTGTCTAGAAAAAGTGGGAGCCTTAACCTCCTACTACCCCAAGGGCCTCCGGGCCTGTTGTGGGATCATAGAAATAGAAATAATAATAATAATAATAATAATAATATAATATTAATGATAATATAATATTACTGCCCGTGCGACCCATATTTGTAAATAATATTGTAAATATCTTACTTCTTGTCTAATAAAGTCCTACTACTACTACTACTAGTTTTAGTGGGTTCATAACATTAAGCATAATTTTAGTAAAGTGAAATATACAGGGAATTGTTGGAAAATAATAGCGAGGATAGGGATGTAGGGGAGAAGTTAAGCCCCGAGCGTTCATGAACCACCGTGCCCAATAGCACTAGTGAGTTAAATAAACAATGAAACCAGCTAGGAGCAGTGTGAATGGTGACATGTCATTCAGTAAGTGATAAATATGTTTTTCATTCTACTTCTCGTGTTATTAACAGAAATGTCATCACTTTGAGCAGTGAATCGAGTTCCCCGAAACACAGTACATAGCAAACACATGCAACGGTTCATTTACATATGAAATAGAGTTGTTATATGCAACACAAACCGAAATATACTACACAAATAGATAATCCCTCGCTATGCAACAAAAACAGCACAATACTGACCATCCCACAGATGACACATTTGAATAAGAACTTGATCCCAGTCAGTATTTTAAAAGGTAATGTTTCTATCTATTTATGAATATCACTAAGACTACGTACATCACAATGCATGGTATCTATTGAAAAATCTAGTGGCCAATAAGGAAAACATTTGTTTAAAAATAGAAAAAAGTCGTTGTAACTGATCTTTTGTGTTGCAAGAAAAGACATTGGAGAATTTAAGTCATATTATCATGGCCGGTATAATTTAATTCAGTTGAAAAAAACAATTTTCTAGTTTAGCCTTACAATATATATCTGGAACATACGGTATTCAAAAGTTTTACGACTTAATATAAATAATAATAATAATAATATTAATAATAATAGTAATAATACTGTATTTTATTGTCAGAAACATAGAGCAATGTATGACGTCAATTAATAAGTTAGTTACTGTGGTGTCTCAACCAGTCAATGCTAAAATATTCATGGACATTGTAAAGAGGGTTCAAATTCAATAATAATAATAATAATAATAATAATAATAATAATAATAATAATAATAATAATAATAATAATAATAATAATAATAATAATAATAATCATCATCATCACAAAAAATTAAGACATCTTAGAAGAATTACACATGGAACCTTTAGAAAACAAAAATTTTGATTATAAGTCAAGATGGATGCAACATGTTCATCGAATGGAAGATCACAGGATACCCAAACAAATGTTAAGATATCAACCTGCAGGAAGAAGAAGACCAGGACGTCCACTCAAAAGACTTCTGGATGGTGTTTCTCTTGAGGCCGAAACATGTCAACAAACGGCTTAAATTCGTGAATGTACTATGATGATGATGATGATGATGATAATAATAATAATAATAATAATACTTACTTACTTACTCACTGGCACTATCGAACCCGTAGGTTCATGGCCGCGCGGACATACGCTCTCCATACATCCCTATCATGAGCTAATACTTTCCAATCATTCCCTGTACAATCTACCTCCCTCAAATCATAGTCAATGTTATTCTCCCAATAATAATAATAATAATAATAATAATAATAATAATAATAATAATAATAATAATAACAATAATAATATTAAAATGAGAAAATTCGGAACTAGAAAATTAGAGAAATAATGAATTTTAAATGTAATATTACAGAAGTAATAGAAGGACGAAGATCGAAATGGTATGGACATCTGAAGATGATGAAGAATAATAGAATTCCAAGAACGATGCTGGATTGGAATGCTGAAGGCAGGAGGAGGAGGGGGAAACCCAGGGAACAGTGGATGGATGAAGTGAGAAGAAACACGATCAACAGACACCTCAAAGTAGAAGATGCTAAGGATAGAAATCTGTGACGGAGCAAAATACATTCGGACTGAATGATAACTATTATAATGTAGAGAAAATACTTAATAAAATAATAATAATAATAATAATAATAATAATAATAATAATAATAATAATAATTGTGTTACAAACAAAATATATAGTTATCAAAGCAGTAAAATCTGACAAAATAGTAATCTTATATATTTCAGATGCTACTTGTTAGAGTGCTGGCGGTTCCGGAGGAGTATTGGTGGTGGACCACCAGGCTTTTTTTTAGGCACGCCGTAGCGTAGTGGTTAAGGCACTGCGCTACAAGCCGGAAGGTCGAGGGTTCGAGTCCCGGTGGGGTCAGGATTTTTAAACTGACCCAAACCTTCTGGCGGCACTATGGCCCTGGGGTCGACTCAGCCTCTAACTGAAATGAGTACCAGACGTTTGTTCTGGGGTAAAGGCGGCCGTCACGCAGGGCTGACAACCCGGCTGACATCAATTGCCGATTGTCAAGAAAAAGTGGGAGCCTTAACCTCCTACTACCCCAAGGGCCTCCTGAGGCCTGTAGTGGGATCACTTTACCTTTTACCAGGATTTTTCGCGTTTTTCTCGGGTTCTCCTTTTATCCCGAATTTCATACAAATCAACACTCTCCACTCCTCTTCCCTCCCTCATCATGCCATTTCATCTCTTATTCATTCACTTCATATAATCTTTCATCTCAACTCATAACATGTAAAAAAATAGTCTGGTTTAGCAAACCACTCTAAAATATGTGGTTGTGGGGATATAATGGAGACTCTACTCATGCACCTCATGACTCCGAGCCTGTGTGTCAACTTAGGAGAGTATAGGGCTAGATATAGGGTTGTAGCTCCTCATCGAGGTCTTGGGTCCAGCCAAATTAAGTGGCGGTATGAGTCATGTGTAATAGTACTTGTGTGTCGAACCAGAAACACCATAATAGACCACATGTCACATCACTGTAGAGTAGGTTTCATCCCATTAATTCCGATGGGTATAACCTCACAACTTCAAGTAACATCCTGATCTGAACCCACCGGCTCTGTTTGTCAACAAAGCTAGGAAGAGAGGATAGAAAAAGAAACAAATATATAGTCTGTCCAACGAATCTGTGCCCTCGTAAGATATGCGAACTAAAGCCTACTTCCTTTCCTGCCTCGGCAAATCATTTCCCTCCTCGCATTCCTATTTCTCTCTTGCACTTGCACTCCAGTGTTGTCAACTCGACTCCAACCTTGCATTATTCAATATTCAAGAGTCATGACACTGGGGGAAGTTTGACAACATCACTACTCGATAAGTTACCGTGGCTGCCGTTTGACGTAGTGTGAGGGGAGTGCGGTGAAATGGTGTGAGTATAGACGTGTACTTTTCTAAGAACGATATCAGCGCTATAGGGGCACAGATTCGTTGGTTCAAGTATACTAATGTGGTATTGCCATATCTCTTACTCACACCTGTATTACTGACAGCTACCGAATGAGCTCCAATGATTCTGGCAACGTAGATTTTCCTTACGTATTTACGATTTCCACTGACACTTCGTCAAACCTAATAAAAAAACTGGCGGTCGACAAGTCAGATGCATGTTATGGACCCTCTTTCAAATACGTTCAAGAAAGAAGTGAAGAAAGCATTATTGTGGCAATACTGCATATAGGGTTTGATCTATTGGCTCTGAATATTACACACCCTCTCAAAGGGATTGGTGCTTCATGGAGTGAAAGAAAGTGAAGATCAATATTACCCATCCAAGTGTTTTGTGCAGGCGGAAAATATGTTAACTAACAAACTGTCTTTCTCTTTAGTTGAATGCAGGCTTTCACGGCCGGTAATCATAATGTTGTGTGATTCCGGGTTCTGTGGCCGTGGTCCATAGTTGGTGTTGATACCAGACGTTTCGCCCTCAACTGCGGAGGGCATCTTCAGTGGCGAGTGCTTCTAGGCGTGTTTCCTGGTCGGAAGATCTACTTAGAGTGAGCTCTGCTGACGTTGTGGACGTTGTATTGATACTAGTGGTGGGAGCAGGGTGAGTGAGCGTGGCTCTTGCTGATTGGCTAATGGTCGTCTCCTTGTTGTCCCTAGTGTTGATGCATTTATTTTCTAGTGTATGGTACCAGGCCTTAGGCAATTTGATACCTTCCTCTTTTCTGTTAATATTTTCTTTATGCTTGTATATTTCTATAGCCTCTCGGTATAATCTAGGGAAATAGTAGGAAGTTGTGGCTAAAACTTGTGTATCATCGAATAGAATCTGGTGTCCATTCATAATGGCATGTTCTGCTACAGCCGATTTATCCATTTCTCCTTGTCTGCAGTTTCTTTTATGTTCAGATAAACGGGTGGCTATACTTCTTTTCGTGGTCCCTATGTATGGTTGCGGCGTATATCGACTTCCTTGTTCGTGTGGTAAACCATACATAGGGACCACGAAAAGAAGTATAGCCACCCGTTTATCTGAACATAAAAGAAACTGCAGACAAGGAGAAATGGATAAATCGGCTGTAGCAGAACATGCCATTATGAATGGACACCAGATTCTATTCGATGATACACAAGTTTTAGCCACAACTTCCTACTATTTCCCTAGATTATACCGAGAGGCTATAGAAATATACAAGCATAAAGAAAATATTAACAGAAAAGAGGAAGGTATCAAATTGCCTAAGGCCTGGTACCATACACTAGAAAATAAATGCATCAACACTAGGGACAACAAGGAGACGACCATTAGCCAATCAGCAAGAGCCACGCTCACTCACCCTGCTCCCACCACTAGTATCAATACAACGTCCACAACGTCAGCAGAGCTCACTCTAAGTAGATCTTCCGACCAGGAAACACGCCTAGAAGCACTCGCCACTGAAGATGCCCTCCGCAGTTGAGGGCGAAACGTCTGGTATCAACACCAACTATGGACCACGGCCACAGAACCCGGAATCACACAACATTATGTCTTTCTCTTTCTATTCCTTACTATGTTACCACTTCCTGTCCTTTGCATTATGTTGTTTGATTGACAGGTAGAGAGCTGACAAATACTATGTATTTTAATGATCTGTCGTTCTGCGCGGTCAGTGACAGAATGACTAACTTGACAACCCTGTTACTTTTGGGCTTACGTCTAGAAATGAGCTGTCCCTTCCTTGCCCTTCTCATTACATGTTGCCACTTGTGATTTATTGTGAGGCTGGTAACTGAGAGACGACAAATACTGTGATTTTAAATTATCCGACCGCTTGAGAGTTCCGTGCTTAAATGACTAATTTGACAACCATGTTAAGATATTTCTACCCCCACATTTGAAGTTGAAAAATTTCAATACGTGATCGGATGTACAGTTTTCTCCTACATCCCTACCACAGATTTAGTAGATCGGCGATACTAGCGCTAAAACTCTTCCCCTCCGCCCGTGAACAGTTAACTTGGATATGTAATAGTTCACTTTTTTATATTTTTTATTTTACTTGAAGCTGTAGGACTGCAATACAGGGCCGCCAGTAAGTGCTCAGTAGATGCGAAAAGACGCTCCGATCCTCCTATTCAACCCTATGTTGGATAGACTGACAAGATACTGCTACTCACTTGTCAGTTGTGTTGTTTCATTGGGAGTGCATCTGATGCGGTCAGGAGAGGGGGGCGTCTTTTCACATCTAGTGAGCAAGTTTCAATAGGCCTGCTGTAATACAATGAACAAAAAATAAGATTGACGTATTAAATTCTTAAAACGGGAAGCCGTCCCGCGCCTTAGCCGAGCGGTTAAGGTAGGAAGCCTTGGCGCAGAGCTAAGCGACTTGCGCTGGTTCGAGTCTCCATGGGGGAAGAAATTTTCTCATGGTATTTCGGCCAGTATGGGACCGGTGCCCACCCAGCATCGTGAGGCAATTGGGTAGCTACAATAAGTAGCGGCTCCAGGTTGAGGAACCAGCTATAACGGCTGGGGGACTCGACATGCTAACCACATGTCACCCCTACACTGGCTGTTGATCATCTACCTCTGTGATTGACACATGTGGATGTGAAGGGCCAGCAGCCGGCTGGTAAAAGGGCAACCGCTGAAAAGTGGAAAGACCCTCAATCGGAAAACGGGAAGCCATCTTTACAAATCTAATCTAGGTGCTACTTTTTTAAACTGACATTTCCTTACTGTAATCCTGCAATATCTATACTAATTTAATGCAATTCTTGTACATCCTGTCATCACCTATACTATGTACTTTTTTTTTTGTTTACAATCGTGGCTAGTGCATGCTGGGCGAAACTGCTCTTACCTACAATAAATAAAACAAATCACTTTTCTTTAAAACTATTTTCTTAGTGAGGGATTTAGCTGAAGTATAGCGTTTAAGACTAGAAGTCGGAATTCAAATTCTGATGTCGGTCAACTTGAGTTTTTTCCTCTATCGTGAGGAAAATGCTGGACTGGAATTTATCTTAATCGTCATTTCATAAACTAACTAATTCAATGACACTATCAAACCCATAGGTTCACGGCCGCGAGGACATAAGCTCTCCATACATCCCTATCTTGAGCTAACGTTTTCCAATCGTCATCATCATCATCATAGTACATTCACGAATTTAGGCCATTTGTTGACCTGTTTCGGCCTCAAGAGAAACACCATCCAGAAGTCTTTTGAGTGGACGTCCTGGTCTTCTTCTTCCTGCAGGTTGATATCTTAACATTTGTTTGGGTATTCTGTGATCTTCCATTCGATGAACATGTTGCATCCATCTTGACTTATAATCAGAAATTTTGTTTTCTAAAGATTCCATGTGTAATTCTTCTAAGATGTCTTCATTTTTTTTGTGATCTAGTAGTGTGTATCCTGCAGTCCTCCGAAGATATCTCATTTCAGCAGATCTAAGTCTCTGTATATCCTTCTGTTTTTTCAACGTCCACACTTCGCTACCATACAAAAGAGTTGGAAGAGCCAGAGTTTTATACACTTTCAGTCTTGAATGCTTTTGGACTAACTGTGGCTTGAAGATAGAATTTATTAACCCTAAAATTCTTAAAAATTTAGATATTTTTGCATTTACATCCTTTTCTTCTTCATATGAGATATTGCATCCTCCTAGATATGTAAAATTATTCACCTGCTCCAAAATTTTATTGTCCAGTACAATTTTACTTCTGACAGGATCTACACCTTGAAATGCCATAATTTTTGTTTTTTCTGTAGATATCTTTAATCCATATTCTTCTGTAATTTTGTTAAGTTCATACAGACCTTTCTGTAGATTATCTTCGGAATTTGCTATTATTATTTGGTCATCTGCAAACAATAGGGTGTTTAATTTCCTATTTTCTGATATTCTTATTCCGAATTTATATGTTTTGTTGCAGCAACATATTACTTCATTGATATAAATTCCAAAGATTTTCCAATCGTCCACTGTATAATCTACTTCCCCCAAACCATAGTTAATGTTATTCTCCCATCTCATTCTTGGTCTACCAACTGGGCGTTTTTCCCTCTCGTTTTCTTATAATGATTTCCATGTCCCTCTTTCATTCCCCATTCGTGTCATATGTCCTATCCATCACAGTTTATGAGACTTAACTGTTATTATATCTGGAATCCTGGAATCTCCTTCCTCAAGATATCAGGGGTTGCCGCACACTTGGTACCTTTAAGTCACGCTTATACAGTTACCTGTTGTCTAATAATTAATTTTTCTCTATTTATTTAATTTTATACTATGTCTTTAATCTTTTCCTCGTTTTTTATATATCTTGTACATATTATATATTTAATTCGTCAAATTTAGAGTAAATCAAAATACATTATAAATATTAATTGTATTGTATTCATAACTTGTAATCGTTTATATATATTTATTGTAATTTAGATTTAAGACTATTTTTTTTTGTTTGTATTTTTTAAACCTAGTTGAGTGGTAGACAAGGCCTTAAGGCCTTAACTCTGCCAGGTAAAATAAAGCTATTATTATTATTATTATTATTATTATTATAAAGATCATGTAGCTTATTGTTATGAAATCTTCTCCATTCACCTGTCTGTTCATCTAATAATAATAATAATAATAATAATAATAATAATAATAATAATAATAATAATAATAATAATACTTTATTTATTCTGGCAGAGTTAAGGCCATAAGGCCCTCTCTTCCACTCAACCAGCACAAATACAAATAAATATTCGACAAATATAGATATACACTATACTAATTATAAACAGTTAAAGATACAATAAATGTAGCAATGTAAATGTCATGTACAAACAACATTTTATAGGGTAATAACAATAATGATACAATAATAATAATAATAATAATAATAATAATATAAATATGATACATTATACGGGAAACACCAATTAATATATATATATCTTACACTGGATAATAATGAAGTCGAGTTTAGAACAAATATAAATTTCTCTCTTTGGTCCAAAATTTTCGTAAGAACTTTATTCTCAAATACTCGTAATCTCCTTTCCCCCCTTAAAGTAAGAGTCCATGTAATATAACCAGGATAATTATAGCTTTATATATTTTATGTTTAAGTTTTTTTTTTGAGAAGTTTGAAATTTAATGGAGTTATTAAAAATTGTTCGCATCACGCTTCACCCTTCCTGGTCCCGAAATTGGAACATTTATAATTTAATTTAATTTATTGAATAATCAAAATTTTCAAATATGACACAAACAAATATATTGGTAAAACATTGGTGAAATCTGTTGCAATGTATGGAAGTGAGGTATGGACAATCAATAAGTACTACAAGAATAGACTAATAGCTCTAGAAATTGATTATTCACGCAGAAGTGTCACAAAGTCAGAATTAGAACATGACACAAATGAGGAATTAGAAACATAATGGAAGCAGAAGAAAGAATAATTGAAAGAATTGAGGAAAGCGAATTAAAATCGTTAGAACATATTTTAAGAATGGAAGATGGCAGAATCAACTATATCAATGGCAACTGACCAGAAAGAAGAAACAAAGGGAGATCAAAGTTAACATGGAAGGAAAGCATGAGGACAGTAATGCAAGCAAGAGGGCTAAGCATTGAAGGTGCCCAAGATCGTAGGCTTTGGAAGTTTGGCACGGGAAGACAGCAGCAGATGTAAAAACCCGAAGGTAGATACATAGAATAATCAAAATTTTCAACCGCGCCATGTACTGGGGCAGCTAGTCAGGAAGCTGGCATGCTATCGCCTAAGATAGCTCGATGGAATGAACCAGAAACTGCTAAATCTATTTAAAACATAGAAGATTAGAATGGACTAGACATTTAGTGATATAAAAATTGAAAAGAAAGTTTTTAAATTAAAGCCAGGAGGAAGAAGAGTAGTTAGTTGGTAGACCAAGATTGAGGTAGGAGGATTGTATATTGAATGGTATCAGGGTATTTTTAAATTAAAGCCAGGAGGAAGAAGGGTAGTTCGTAGACCAAGATTGAGGTAGGAGGATTGTATTTATTGAATGATATTAGGATATTGGGAGTTAGGAACTGGAGAAATGTGGCTTCGAATGGGAAAAACTGACGTAGACATCTGAAGAAGGTCAAAATCCATATGGAGCTCTCGTGCTTATAATGAATGGTAAACATCAAAATATTCGTCTCAGATGTTAACGCACATCAAACAACAATTAAACAAAAAAACAGCTCAATCAGTAGTGTTTCCGATGTTAAAACATTTGAAGGCCGGTCCTGCCGTCATTTGTAGATGTCACTGCTGTTATCGACATGGTTACAAATGATTTTTTGATTGACAATTGAATGTTAACTTGACATTCATTTTGAAATTTCAGTCAGTATCACTTGTCCAATTGCGCATTAAACAAAGAATAGAGAGAGAGCTGTAAACAATTTAGGAGACAACTCGTAGGCCTATTAATATTTTCACGTTTTCTTCATTAAGTTGTATTTATAACTGGATAGTTGCCCCGAAAAGATATCTATTCTATCTGTTCTATAACAATTCTGCCCGAGGGCAGGTCTTTCACTGCAATCATAGCATTGTCATGCTATGCTTTGCAGCTTTACTAAGGAATTTAGGTGTAGTAGCTTCCCGTTGCTTTCCACATCGGTGATGGATGATGATGATAATGATAAGGATGGTGATGATGGCCGGATGATTTTCGGGAACCGTTGGGCCCTAAGCTTCCTAACATTTGTCTTACAGGTGAGGAAAAACCCCGAAAAAACCTCACCCAGGAGCCTGTCCCGACCGGGAATCGAACCCTGGCCCGTTGCGTGACAAGGCATCACGCTACCTCGACACCACCACAAAAAGTTGAGTTTTTGGTGGATTAGTGATCTATCCGGAGAATATCACGGCATGGTACATGTAAAATTATCCATACTCTCTTCCAGACCTGTCTTATTTATTTTTAAAAGTTGGCATTCAAGTGAATAGTGGTCTACATGTAGCAAAATGGCGGAAGCAGTTAGTCAAGTCACGAGTAGCAGTGCAGAAAAACAATTATTGCACATGTGCAGATTCATTCCATCATAGTTCCGTGAATTCTAATCAGAATCTTAGAGAAATTGAGTGAAAATAAGAAAGACACAGAGAATGTAACAAAATAACATTACATGGAAATTAAATACTGAAAACTGATTAAGTTAGACATTTTTTTCTAACTGAACCAGTGTTCAATATGTATTTTCTATTTCTTATTGTAGCATTTTAGTTAAATGCCTGTTAGATCATTTTTCCACTCTATAGAGATAGATCACTTTTGCACTCAATTCTGTATTAATTTGTTAATATTTAGTTATTAGCATGTTATTTTGCAATCAAATTGGCTGTATATGTTTCCAATAGGATGAGAGATTAAAATACGATACTAGCTTATACCCGGCGTGCGCTGCTACTCCTAAATAAATGTTAATGTGTTTTTACCACTAGCCGTGCGCTGTTATACTTGCCCGGGAATCTGCTTATCCCCCCGATCTTCTTGTCATCAATGAAAGACAAAAATGATTGTGAGTTATCCGTAAGAGATAAACATATGCTGTCGCGGGCTTTTTCGTAGTTTTTTTCTGAGATATTCAATTCTGTGTAGATTAATTTGATGTATTTGTTATGGTTTAGGCAGTGTAAGCCACATAAGCGTCAAAATAGGGACTTTATTTCACGTTTTTCATTACAAACGGAGATTTTTAGGGGTGAAGGGGTTGAGTATTACAACTTTATTATAGCATATGTTCATCCCCGGAATCTCCTGAACATTTTTTTCAAAAAGTCCCATCTCAATCGGATGAACGGTATGGCAGAGCACGCTTGCCCGGGAATCTACTTATCCCGATCTTCTTGGTATCAATGAAAGACAAAAATGGTTATTGTGAGTTATCCGTAAAAGATAAACATATGCCTATTCTGTCACGGACTTTTTTGTAGAGTTTTGTGAGACATTCAATTGTGTGTACATTAATTTGGTGTATTTGTTATGGTTTAGGCAGCGTAAGTCATTTAAGCGTCAAACTAGGGACTTTATTACACTTTTTCACTACCAAGGGTGATTTTTAGGGGCGAAGGGGTTGAATATCACAACTGTCTTATAGTCTATGTTCATCCCGGGAATCTCCTGAACATTTTTCAAAAAACCCCCATCAAAATCGGATCAACGGAATGACCGCGCATAGAATACAAACAAACATTGATTTTTATATATTAGATAATAAAGGTAATAGCCTCAAAATAAAATTTTCATTTTTTTCGTTTTCCCAACAATTTGTAGTTTGTGGGTTAGACCCCTTTTCGGTGCAACTATTCAACTATTTTAAAACAGAGTTAAGTCTGTCGCGATGGTCTAGTGGTTATTTTCCCTGCCTCTAGTCCCAGGGGAAGCGGGTTCAAACCCAGCCAGGATCCATATATACTTTCCGAGGAACAAGTCCTCCGGGAGGGACTTCAGCTATGGGTCCTGAGTATGAAAATTTTCAGGCTCGTAAAACATCAAGCACGAAAAAGAGACCCCTTACCGATTTTGTACCATCCATGTAATACTTTGTCCCACGCCATAGTTCAGTGGTTAAGGCAAGAATGCCTTGGCGCATAGCTATGGGACTTGCGCTGGTTCGCGTCTGAAAGGGAGAAGAAATTTTCCCATGAAATTTTGGTCAGTATGGGACCGGTGCCCACCCAGCATCGTGAGGAATTTGGGTAGCTACAATAAGTAGCGGCTCCAGGTTGAGAAAACTAATTATAATCGATGGGGACCCGATATACAGACCACATGTCACCCCCACACTGGCTGGATGATCGTCGACCTCTGCGATTAATACATTTGGAAGTGAGGCCAGCAGCCGGATAGTAGTCCAGGAGACTTGTAGGCTTTTCGCGCCATCATATTAAATTTAATAAAATGTAAAATTTTCAAAACCAGAGGGAAAATGTCCAGTTGGTAGACTAAGAATAAGATGGGAGAATGACATCAACCATGATTTGAAGGAAGTATATTCTACAGGGGATGATTTGAAAATATTAGCTCAGGATAGGGATGTATGGAGAGTTTATTTCCGTGCGGCCATGAATCTACGGGTCCGATAGTGCCGGTAAGTTAAGACAAAACATACAGGAAATTCGGGTAATGTGGACCCCTGTTTTGAAATTGTTGTTTTTCTCCATCTAATTAAGGGATTTGAAATTTGTTTAATTACAGTGATTATCATTAGTGTTGTAACTATGAAATATCATTGTTATTTTATTCAAATATGGAAACATCTTCACAATTTATAAACTCTTTTACATTACAAGAAAGGTCCACTTTAACGTCCATATTCGGGTAAAGTAGACTATTTTAAGCTTATTTACTCTACTAATTATACAGACAGGCACAAATTAATCTGAAAGTATTTATGGCAGATCGTAATTAAAAAGCGTTGATATTTATTTAATGTTTTCAAAAATTATCGTTGATTATACCTATCACTCTCTCTTTTCTGTCTCTCTCCTGCACTTGTACTCCAGTGTTGTCAACTCAACTCCAACCTTGCATTATTCAATATTCAAGAGCCGTGACACTGGGTGAAGTTTGGCCAACGTCTCTACTCGGTAAGTTACCGCGCCAGCTGTTTGACGTAGTGGGAGGTGAGTGCGGTGAAATGTTGTGAGTATAGACGTGTACTTTTCTAAGAATTATGTCAGCGCTGTAGGGGCACAGATCCGTTGGTCTGAGTATACATTTAAAAAAATTACCTTACATGAAATTACAATCCATAATTTATCTTTGGAATGAGGAAAATCATGAACATTCAGAAGAGCTTGGTGGTCGAAGTCCTATCTTACCAAATATGGGACAATATTTTAACAATCAATTGAGTCGGCGTTTACTTGTTGAAAATCAATGTATATTAATTAAATAAAAATAGAACTTACAGTTTTATTTTATTTTCATATTTATTAAGATATAAATCAGTGACAGCTGTTTCGGTACACTGTACCTTCATCAGACATGTTAACAAATTATTAATTGTGATTATATTACATACTGATCTAAGCAACAATATACTTACTCACTCACTGGCACTATCGAACCCGTAGGTTCATGGCCGCGCGGACATAAGCTCTCCATACATCCCTATCCTGAGCTAATGCTTTCCAATCATTCCCTGTATAATCTACTTTCCTCAAATCATAGTTAATGTTGTTCTCACACCTCATTCTTGGTCTACCAATTGGGCGTTTTCCTTCTGGCTTTCCTACAAGAAGTTTCAATGCACGTCTTTCATTCCCCATACGCGCAACATGTCCTGCCCATCGCAGTCTACGAGACTTAACTGATCTTATTATATCTGGCTTCCTATAAATATCATGTAGTTCATTCTTATGTAGTCTTCTCCATTCACCTATCTGTACATCTCTCTTTGGTCCAAAAATTCTCCTAAGAACTTTATTCTCAAATACTCGTAATCTCCTTTCCTCCCTTAAAGTAAGAGTCCATGTTTAAGCAACAATATACAATAATTTATTTAAATTTTTAAATTTAACAAAAATTGTTAAATTCTCAACTTGATTTGAATAAATCGCCTTTGTTAAATTAAAAAAAAATTAATTATTGTATATTGTTGCTTAGATCAGTTGATATGTACTATAATAACACAATTCATAATTTGTTAACATGTCTCTCTATCTGGGATGAAAAGGATATCCCTGAAAAAAAATTACTAGTTATAATAAAAGTTTGGGAATTATTAATTAAGTTATGAAACCATCCCTTGTACAAAAAAACACCAGATTACGCTTATATAACACTTTGGCTAGACCAATGTTGACCTAAGGTAATGAAGCATGGACACTAAAAAGACAACATGAAAGTAGAATTACGGCTTGTGAAATGAGATTCATGCGCAGGACAGCGGGTTACGCCAGATGGGATCTGAAAAGAAACTCCTTTATCTTAAAAGAATTGAAGACTACGCCAATTTTGGAATATATTAAACAGTACCAACTAAATCGAAAACACCATTTTGAAAGAATGAGTTCAAATCGGATCCCCAAAGCTGTTTATAATTATATACCAAGAGGACGAAGATCTCTGGGCCGTCCTATGAAACGCTGGAGGGAAAATTTTCTATAGGATCGTAACAGGCCTTAGCCTAATACTTGGAAGGAAGGAAGAAGAAGAAGTTAACATGTCTGAAGAAGGTACAAAGTACCGAAACAGCTGTAACTGAATTATATCTTAATAAATATGAAAATCAAATAAAACTGTAAGTTTTATTTTTATTAATTAATATTTTAACAGTTATATAATACCTGCTGAAACTTGATGAAATATTCATATAAGCATAAGAAAACAAATAAATACCAGAGTTTTAAAAGAAAAGTGTATGTTTTTAACCTCTGAGTCGCATGCGACACTTGCAGCATGCTGCAGAAGTGGTCCGACAGACTTGTGTGGGCGATTCCATTGTCTTCCTGATGCTGATCCCTGCAGCACACTAACAAAGCTACGCATGCGTCATTCCAGTAGTGACACCTTAAAAACAACTGCTATTATAAATTACATAGCTCCACAGTCACACAGCTGTCTCTGTCCAATCACGCTCCCCGAAACTACTAGGGCATTCGATAAGTATGTGATATAAGGACTTTATTAGACTAAAATTAAGATACATACAATGTTATTTACAAATATGGGTCGCACGGGCAGTAAGCCGTACGTGCTGTTGACAGTCCGTTACAATAAAGTAATAATTGGTAATAGTATACTTAAACCAAAAACAAAACAAAAACAATAATATTACAATTAGATAACATTACAATTACATTATACATTAACTTAGTTATGTAGAGTTATTAAGAATTAATGGTATTGCAATTTGTTAACATATTTATTTATTCATGAATGAGTGTTGTTCTTATTTTCCGCGTTTTGTCCAGAAATCTACCCAAGTTTATCCAATTTTCTGGGCTTACCAATAACTCGTAGCATGCCAAACTTTCACGATTTGAATTTAGAAATCTTTCCGGTAATAACTGACGCCTCCAATATTCCAAATCGTTACATTTTCATAATATATGTATCTCGTCTTCAAAGCTCCCGCACATTGGACATATTCTCATATCGCGATCGTCGCTAATGTTTTAAAAATTTCCTGAACCAAGCAAGCCCTGATCTCTCGTTAAATCCTAGATTGAGTATATAAGATTATTTTCCCCAAACTTGTTTTAGGTCTCTTTGTAAAAACAGTGATCGTTTTCCCGCACATTCGGCCAAAATATCTTGTCGGTTTATATCTATGTACCGCCTTCTTACTTTTCTCCACACATTCTTGCGATTTTCAATCCCTTTTTCCCATACCCGACCCATCCCAATCTTTTGGAGTTCTCTCCTAACCTCGTCTGCCCAGAATTTCATATTTGCGTTCCTAATTTGGTGATCGTGATAAGTAATGACAATACAGGATGGGGCATGAGTTAAATAGTCAGCGCCAATATCTATTTAAAAAATTATTGAGGCAATCCGATTAAAAAAATATATATCCCTGATAATAAGTCAGTCCACCGCTGTGATCTCGCGATAGAGTAGCTGGGATAACTGCACTTAAACTAGCGTGGAATATTTTCAAAGTCATATAGAACAACAGTGTGCATGCGCCAGAGTTTATAGAGCCAGCGATAACCGCAATCGAACCACATATCGATTATCATCCTCGGTTACCATCCGTCGCTATGAAATTTAAACGACCGATATTTGCAATAAATCCCCAAATCTATGTTAAAAAATATATTGATAATATTAAAATAACCAAACGTTTATTAAAAATGGGTGTACACTTACTTATCACTCCCTAACGCTGATCCAACCAGCGATAACCCAAAACAGCGATAGAAAAATCATACACTAAGTAATATACTCTGTGGAGAAAATAGCAGTTAGCATCATAATATTGTCTAACAGTATCATAATATTGTGATTTGCATATTTAAATAAATACTTCAAAATCGTCTAATAATGTTATAAAAATGTTTTGAAAATGTTTAAAATATTAAATAATGTTTGTAAATACAGAAGAAGAGATATAGTTTACAACAATATAACTGAAAAATCAAGCGCTAGTAGAAATGCAGTTGAGCCAAGTCGCTGCCTCGTACGCAGCAGGACCGCGATCGATCCCCGTTTGGAACAAGTTTCCTGGGTGATGATTTTTTCGGTGGTTTTCCTCACCTTTAAGACAAATGTCCTGAACATCATATGGCCAATATAATCATCATCACATTCGCCATGTTTAGTATGAAAGTATCTGTGAATGGCGTGTTTCGTATTAATGTTGTATTGTCTTGGAGGAGGCCCTGGCCTCAACTATTCATTCATTCGGGGGAGGTCCTCCATATCCTTGTTTGATCAAAAAAGTATGTACGCAATCCTTAGTTAAAATCCCTCTTCCGAACAGTTCGTGCTACTGTAATGCCCAGGTGGCCTGTGGCACCTAAAAGTACCTGTAAGGTGAGAAGTTAAACTGTGTAAAGTAAGTAAGTAAAGTGATCCCACAACAGACCCGGAGGTCCTTGGGGTAGTAGGAGGTTAAGGCTCCCACTTTTTCTAGACAATCGGCACTTTATGTCAGCCGGGTTGTCAGCCCTGCGTGACGGCCGCCTTTACCCCAGAACAAGCGTCTGGTACTCATTTCCGTTAGAGGCTGAGTCGACCCCAGGGCCATAGTGCCGCCAGAGGGTTTTGGTCAGTTTTTTAAAAAAAATCCTTGACCCCACCGGGATTTGAACCCTCGAACCCTCCGGCTTGTAGCTCAGTTCCTTAACCACTACTCTACGGTGATCCATCCTATTATTTCTGTTCAGTTCTGCCCGAGGGCAGGTCTTTCCCTTCACTCATAGCATTTTTCATTCCATTCTTTGCAGCTTTACTATGAAATTGTAGGTGTGGTAGCTTCCCCATTGCTTTCCACACCGGTTGAGGATGATGGTGATCTCTTCAACCATAGTAATTCTGCCCGAAGGCAGGTCTTTCACTGCAATCATAGCATTTTGATGCTATGCTTTGCAGCTTTATTAGGAAATTGTAGGTGTGGTAGCTTCCCGTTGCTTTCCACACCGGTGAAGGATGATGATGATTCATCCAATCATAGTAATTCTGTCCGAAGACAAGTCTTTCACTGCAATCATAGCATTTTCATGCTATGCTTTGCAGCTTTACTAGGGAATTGTAGGTGTGGTAGCTTCCCGTTGATTTCCACACCGCCGAAGGATGATGATGAACCATCCAACCATAGTAATTCTGCCCGAAGACAGGTCTTTCACTGCAATCATAGCATTTTCATGCTATGCTTTGCAGCTTTACTAGGGAATTGTAGGTGTGGTAGTTTCCCGTTGCTTTCCACACCGGTGAAGGATGATGATGATGGCCGCATGATTTCGGGGACCGTGTGGGCCTTAAAGTTTTCCTGATATTTGTCATACTGGTGAGGGAAAACCTCGATAAAAACTTCACCCAGAAAAACTGCCCCGACCGGGAA
Source organism: Diploptera punctata (assembly GCA_030220185.1). Taxonomy (NCBI): domain Eukaryota; kingdom Metazoa; phylum Arthropoda; class Insecta; order Blattodea; family Blaberidae; genus Diploptera; species Diploptera punctata. The sequence continues at coordinate 1,123,027 of JASPKZ010002691.1, read as the reverse complement.
TCGAACCCGGGCCCGCTGTGTGACAAGGCAGCACGCTACCACGAGACCACAGAGGATGATAATGATTGCCGGATGATTTTCGGGGACCGTTGGGCCCTACGCTTCCTGACATTTGTCTTACGGGCGAGAAAAAACTCCGAAAGAAACCTCACTCAGGAGCCTGTCCCGATCGGGGATCGAACCCGGGCCCGATGCGTGACGAGGCAGCACGCAGTGGACCAACTATGTTAATGAAATGGAATATAATTATTGTGTGGAGAGTAAGCATACAGAATCCCTTTTGAAATATTTCTCTATCTATCTTCGGGTTTTTACAGCTGCTGCCGTCTTTCCGTGCCAAACCTCCAAAGCCTACGGTCTTGGGCATCTTCAATGCTTAGCCCTCTTGCTTGCATTACTGTCTTCATGTTTTCCTTCCATGTTAACCTTGGTCTTCCTCTTTTCTTCTTTCTGTTCGGATGCCATTCATATAGTTGCTTCGGCCATCGCTCATCTTCCATTCTTAAAACATGTCCTGACCACTTTAATTCCTTTTCCTCAATTCTTTCAATTATGCTTTCTTCTGCTTCCATTATGTTTCTAATTTCCTTTTGAAATATTTAGCTTTTGAAATATTTAGCTTCAGAAATCTAGTGCTGTTTTCCAATAAAAATGCTGTAAAAATAGTAACAAAAAACAGTGAGGAATGCAATGAAAACGGGCAAATATTTAATTATGGGATCCAATTTGAGATGCAGCGCTATTTACTCGGCGAGACAAAGCAAGTGGTTTTATTTATTCTCGTGCTGCTACTGACCAGATAATCATGGCTAATGTTATCAATTATTCAATTTTACCTCGACAAGAAGACAGACGTAAAATCGATACTCGACTCGATTTTAAACATTTCATCAAGTTCCTCATTTGTAGGCATCTCTTCCGATACAATTACCTTTCATCATCCCAATTCACAGTAGCCTTCCTAAGGAAACCATCACCTAATACAAAGGTACTTGGTTAACATTGTTTGAAACATTCCAAAGTGTTTTATCCAATATCGCAAAACTTTGAATTCGGAGTTGGTGCAATACAGTACCAGGGTGACGAAATATAGACAGAACCCTTTGTTTCTAATCTCGATGTTCTAAATAATACAGCGTTTATAAATACATGTATACAAAATAAAATTTGTGATTCATCAAGTAATATATGGTGTTATAATGAAAAAATGGCACTCCAGCAAATCTTTCAGGGAAAATGTTACTTTTTGTTTGAAATAGCCTATGGCGGGCAGCTCCTGATTCCTATTGGTAACGAAGACCAATAACGGTTATTCTGTGATGCGATATGGGGAGAGATGATATGATAATAATAATAATAATAATAATAATAATAATAATAATAACAATTGTTACGAATTGTTGGCTTTCTTAGGGCTTAAAGGACCTTTGGGACATGGATTTTTGGTAGCGTGAGGTTCTAGCCGAGCGTTAGTATGTGGATGTATTAGTTATAAAGGCATACGTGTTTTCGAACATAAATAAATGGATTCTTAATTTAACTATTTTATTTCTAGCGTATAATGATTACAATAACCTTCAGTAATTCTAACCCCAAATAACTAATCTAAGCTTATATTAAGAAAACCTACATTCTAACTTTCCTGAGTTTCGAGAGAGGGAGAAGTGGGGTTACGAATCTACCCTAATTTACACTCTAATAATTATCTAATAACTCAGTTTGCACACTCTGAAACTAGTATTAAACTATTTAAGATACTTGACTACATTTCTAATTGTCCTAGGCAAATTTTATTAAGAAAAATGGTATGCAGACTTACCCATCAGCTCACTGCTTCAACAGACACGAGTCCCCTATTTTGCAAGGTTCATATACTAAGCTTCTGCACCTACAGCTATAACTAACTGTACTAACATTCCTATAGTCTAAATGCAGAAATTTACAGTTAGCCTTGAAATACTTTGTTCCTGCCATAAGTCAAAATTCTATCCTGAAATATAATGTGTCTAAATGCTTTATATTTCACCAACTGTTTTTATATGGAATAATTAAAATAATCTATGAAATAATTAAAATATCTATGTAAAATAATCTATGTATTCGTAATAATAATAATAATAATAATAATAATAATAATAATAATAATAATAATAATAATAATATTTGTATTATTATGTTATTTATGGTAATAAACGCTGAACGGTTCTTTTGTTTATTAGTTCACTTTAATGGTTCAATGTATGTGGGTACATTTATAATGGAAAACGTTGAACCATTTAGCGCGAACTAATAAAAAAAGGAACTGTTTAGTGTGATGTGGTAAGTAACATTATTATTATTGTTGTTATTATTATTGTATCATCATCATCATTATTATTATTATTATTATTATTATTATTATTATTATTACCCTGGAATCAACGTAGTAAGAAGAATATAATGGCAATACTTCACTTGGCAGAGGTACAGTGAATGTCGCACGTGTAAAAGAGGCCTTGCACAGAGACAGCTGAAATACATGCATACATACACACAATTACAAGGTGCACGTGTTAACTAGAAGAAGCCAGTGCTGGGGCCCGGCCACTCATGTCCTGTCTTAATATGCAGAGTCCTCCGTTTGGTACAATACTTCAAGAAAGTAGAAAGCTGTAGAGATTTCATAACACGAACCCATGTCCGTAAATGTAAAATTAATGCCTAGGACGTTTGGATGTCGATAGAAAGTAGACCTCAAAACTACTAACAAAGTCAATGACACTGTAAAATCATGTCGCGCGGACATAAGCTATCCATACATCTCTATCCTGAGTTAATTTTTTTTTTCAATCACCACCTGTTTATTTTACCTCCTTCAAATCATGGTTAATGTTATAGTACCATTTCGTTCTTAGTCTACCTACTGGGATTTTCCTTCTCGCTTTCCTATATGAAGTTTCCATGCCCCTCTTTCATTCCCCATACGTGTCACATGTTCTGCCCATGTTAATTATGCCGTTATTTTTATGACATTACATATTGCTTCCAATAAAGAACATAAATATCACTGTTTGTAGTGTTCTCCATTCACCTAACTTCTCGCCTCTCTTTGGGAGGAAAGAAATGTAAGCATATAAAATAAAATAACAGTAATATTTTCTCCTTCGTTAAATAAGAGTCCAAGTTTCGAATCCTTATAACTGGAAGAATAAAAGTTATATATATATTTCAGTTAACGGTTGTTGAGAGAAGTTGTGATGACCGTAGCCAGAATTGAGTCTATGTTTTAATTTCTTTCTATATCTTATTCATGTTTATAATTGTTGTTCCTAGGTAAGTCCTATATGAATTAAGGCACTTCTTCAAAATTATTCTCTTTTGTTATTAACTGTCAATTCCCATTATATTTAGTTTTATTAATATTTACTTCCAGTTCCAATTTTTAGTGTTACTCAATAGAATGAGCATGTTGGCCCTTAGTATTTCCTCGCTATCGTCTAATCCCCTCGTATATCAAGGACTGCCCGACCGAAAAACAGTTTAAAAAGAAACTCACTTCACTTCATATTTCCTTAGACAATATAATATATAACCGTGTTCCATGTATACTTTCATTGTTTCTTTATATTTTAAACTTTCTTTACCAAGCCATTTACTTAATTTAATTATAGGTTATTATTTTTGTTATTATTATTACTATTATTATTATTATTATTATTATTATTATTATTATTATTATTATTATTATTGTTCACCGCTGTGGTCTGGAGGTAGCGTGCTCCCTTGTCACGAAGCGGGCCCATGTTCGATCCCCGGTCGGGGCAGTTTTTCTGGGTGAGGTTTTTATCGGGGTTTTTCCTCACCTGTAATACAAATGTCAGGAAACCTTTAAGGCCCAAATGGTCCCCGAAATCATATGGCCATCATAATCATCATCTTTATCATTATCATCATCATCCTTCGCCGGTGTGGAAAGCAAAGGGAAGCTACCACACCTACAATTCCCTAGTAAAGCTGCAAGCATAGCATGAAAATGCTATGATTGCAGTGAAAGGCCTGCCTTCGGGCAGAATTACTATGAATGGATTATTATTATTATTATTATTATTATTATTATTATTATTATTATTATTATTATTATTATTACTGTTTTTCTTTCTTACCCTTGTAAAATTTATATTGTGTAGTGTATATCTATTATGTATCAATCATAATGTTTATTGCATGTATAATTTAACCCTGGTGAAGTGGAAGAGAAGACCTTATGGTCTTAACTCCATCAGGTAAAATAAAATAAATAAATCTTCTTGTATCTTGTAAGCCCATGTTTCCCTTAACAGAGATTTAGGCGCTATCCCTCTACAGGGAAGATTTTAACCATACTAATTTAGTTACACTTGTTTTCGTATAGATGTCATTTGAGTGGTTCGTGGTCAGCGTTCCGCCTCATACCGACATCTAGGAAACCAAGGTAGTATTAGGATGGGAAAATTCGGTAATTTTGCTGAGAGGCCTTTTCATTCAGGCTTAAGGATCTTTTACGAGCCTGAAAATCTTCAGACTAGGGACCCACGGCTTAAAGTCCCTCCCGGAGGACTTGCTCCTTGGATTTTTCCATCCTAAAAAATCCATCGACCCCGGCCGGGTTTGAACCCGCGATCAGAGGCAAGGAGCATAACCACTAGTCCACCGCGGCCGATAAATAAACAAATAATAATAATAATAGTAATAATCATCATCATCATCATCACTCCAAGGATTAGGCAATTGCCCGTTCCGACTTCATATTGCATCAGCCCAACGTCTTCTAGGTCTTCCAACATCACGCCTTCCTCTTGCTTGATAATTTCTGGCTAACAATGGATATCTCTCCTTGCTCATTCCATCCATGTGATCAATCCATTTCTGTCTGTAATTCGTGACTTTATCCAACAAAGGCTGTACTTTCAATTCTTCTCTTATATCCTCATTTCTTATTCTATCAAGTCTTGTACATCCTTTTACTTGTCTTAGGAACCGCATCTCTGCCGTCTGTATTCTATCCTTCTGTCTTTTCACTGGAGCCCAAGTTTCACATCCATACAATATTGTGGGAACCGCCATAACATTATACATTTTTATCTTGGTTTCTTTTCTAATTTTATTTTTGAATGTTCTCTGTATTGTTCCACACACCGTCTGAAATTTATTTATTTTGGAGTCAATATCTCTTTCCACATTGTAGCCAACATCACAGCCCAAATATTTGAAACTAGACACCTGTTCTATACTTTGATTTTCTAAAATAATTTTGGTTCTCACTGGATCTCTTCCTCTAAAAGCCATGGTCTTCGTTTTCCTTACAGAAATTTTTAGATCGTATAATTTACATATTTCATTAATGCATGCATTGATTTCTGTAAGTCGTCTTCATTTTTCTGTATTATGATTACATCGTCAGCAAATAAAAGATTATTTATGCACATTTTATTATCCATTCTTATTCCTGGATTTACTAAAACTTTCCATTTATTAAAAATATCGTCTATATATATATTAAACAAAGTGGGTGATAAACTACATCCTTGTCGTAATCCAGTATTTGTTTTGATTGCATCTGTTCTTTTGAATCCGGTATCTATAATTATATTTGTGTCTTCATATAATGTCTTTATTGTTTCTACAAGGCACAGCGGGTATCCTTTCATCGTAATATTTCCCATAATTTTTGTCTGTTTACTCGATCGAAGGCCTTATCCAAATCTATAAATCCTATGTGAGTTTCTAAGTTATGTTCTCTTCTCTTTTCTATGAGTTGTTTCAGTGTAAAGACATTGTCTATACATGACCTTCCCTTTCTGAATCCACTTTGATTTTCACTTATTATTACTTCTGTTATGTTTCTCAATCTATTATTTATTATTTTCGTATATATTTTGTAGCCAGTATTCATTAAGCTAATCCCTCTGTAATTCTCGCAATTTCTCCGGTCTCCTCTTTTGAATATATTCTTGACAATTGCTGTTTTCCAAGTGTTTGGAATCCCATAGGTCTGCCAACATATTAATTAGATGAAGTATTCGTAGTTTACACAATATTCCACTATATTTGATTAATTCCATATTTATATTATCTAATCCTGTTGCTTTCCTATTCTTAGTGGTTTTCAAAGCCATTTCTAATTCATTTATGTCTATTACATCAATATTTTCCACTTTTATTTCTTCCTCATTGTTCTCTTTTCCTTCAATTTCCTCCTTTTTCCAAGTTTTTCATAATGCTGGATCCATTCTTGTTCTGGGATTATATTCAATCTGGCAGAATCTTTCTCAGTCTGATTTAGATGTTTCACTAATTTATAACCTATTTCTTGTCTTCCATACATATCATGTTCTACTGAGCTTATAAATTTATCCCATGACTCCTGATGGGATTTTCTTATAATGCTTTTAGCAATTCTCCTTTTCATTTTATATTCTTCATAAGATTCTTCTGTTTTCAGTCGTAAGTATGTATGATATGCTTTTTGTTTTTCATTCACTGCATTTTGTATATTCGCATTCCAAGTTCTCAAGCCCTTCCTATTCCTTATTCTATTTTTCTTCCTAATATCTCATTTGCTGTTTTATGTATTACATTTGATATATTTTCCCATTCAATATTTATATCTTCTGACGTCGCTATCTCTGATATATATTTATTCATTCTGCTTTCATAATGTTGTCTAATACTTTGATCTTGTAATAAATATATTTTATATACTTCTTCTTGGTTTCTTTTGTTCTTTATGTTATTTTTCCGCCATTTAGCTATTATGTTTATTTTGCTATCACGAGATAGTGATCAGAGTATATATCGCTGCCTCTATGTACTCTCACATCTTTTACCAAGGCTCCTAGCTTGTTGTTTACGATTAAATAGTCAATTATTGATCTTGAGTTATATCCACTTCTTGTATATTTATGTATGTCCTTTTTTCGGAAATAGGTATTCATTATTTTTAATTGATTATAGGCTGAAACTGTCTCAAATCCTGTCCATTTTCATTTATTGTTATTTCTCCATTATTTCCTATTACATTAGGTATAGGGACATTGCCTACTCTGGCATTAAGTCTCCACTTATTATTAAATGATGATCTTTTGTATATTTATCAACTAATGTTTGTAATGTTTTATAAAATGTTTTTGTTTCTTCTTTCTTGCCTTCCTCTGGGGCATACACAGCAATTATCATCATATATCCTCTTTCAATTTTAAATCTGGCTATCAGGATTCTTTCATTTATAAACTCATAGCTATTCAATTTGTTCTTCCATTTTTCATCTATTAAAATTGCTACTCCACACTGCGCTCTTGTTGTCTGTTCTACTCCGCTATACAACATAGTATAGTGTTTAAGTCCTTTGTTCCTTTTAGTTTCTTTTTTGTTTCTGTTATTGTTGCTATATTATTTCTTTTTTCTTTAATTCTCTTTCTAATTCTTCTTCTTTTGTATTTATTCCCCTTACGTTCCAATTTCCTAATTTCAAAATGTCCTTTATTCCAAATCGTATCCTTTTATCTTGCTTGGGTCGGTTCCTTTTATGACAATCCGGCTGATTTCCATGAAGCTTCTCAGTAAGATAAATGTCTCCTGGAAGCGTTACGAGCGCTTCGCAGGACAAGGATGGTGGAAGGGCTGCTTCCTCTGAGCCTCCAAACATGCTCCTCTGGGTATCCACCCCCCAAGAGAGGGCTGCTTCTTCCGCTCTTCAAGCCCTACAAGTTTAGCTGTGCTATTCCTTGTCGCCCTGATGACCGTTGAAGACTTGACTTGACGAAGATGTGGCCGCCCAATATGGATACAGACGCCATTCCTTCGTTGTGAGCTATACTTAGTTCCCCTCGCCTCTTACCCACCAGCAAGATTAACCTAAGTCAATCTTCCCCAGTAGAGTCGTCTGGTTCATCGGGTACTAAGCCCCCCCACCACGTCAAGGTGATATTATTATTTCCTCTCGTTGTTTATTATATATATAAAAGACATAAGCTGTCTATACATCTCTATCCTGATCGACTATTTTCCAATCATTCCCTGTATTATTTATCTCCGTTTTTCTGCCATCTCATTCATCTACGTACTAGGCGCTTTCTCTGTTTCCTACAGGAAATTTCATGCCTTTCTTTAATGCGTCATTCGAGCCGCATCTCTTCTTAATATAGTACCTAGTCTAGACTCTTTAACTCTTTTAAATATAGTCTATCTGGTTTCCTATAAAGCGCATATAGCTCATTTTTATTTAGTCTTCTCCATTCACCTGCCTCTTTGTATTTACTTGGTCCAAAAATGTTCCGAAGAACTTTATTCTCAAATACTCGTAATATTTTCTCCTCCAATAAATTAAGACAATTGGCCTAAATTCCTGAATGTACTATGATGATGATGATGATGATAAAATAAGAGTCAATGTTTCCCATCCATGTAATATAACAGGGAAAATAACATTTTTATATATTTTCTACTTAATATTTTCGAGACAAGTCGGGATGATAAGAGTCCTTGTAATCCATGATAGCACGCATTTCCAGAATTGAGTCCATGTACAATTTACTTCTGCACCTCATTCCTGTTTGTAATTATTGTTCCTAGGTGTTAAAATTCAGACACTTATTCAAAATTTCCCTCATTTGTCATTAACTGTCAATTTCCATTATATAATGAATTTCTGTGTGTGATCATATATTTAGTTTTATTGGTATTCATTCCAGCCCCAATTCCCTAGTATTACTCATTACAACGTACGTGTTGGCCTTTAAAAACTCCCCGATATAGCCTATAACAACAACTTTAATATGATTGAGTTGTAGGCCTTCAATACACTCTAAATATGTGCTGGCATGCTCTACAAAAAAGTGAATATTATAGGAGATATTTGTTTTAACACAATGCGAATTTAAAAGTATCTGAATAGTGTTTGCCTACCCGCATCCTACTCTTCTTGCAATTTAGACATTGGAATAAGTCTAATTTTAAGTTAATGCCAAGGGATATGGTCGCAACTAATTACATAATTGTTTCTAATTCTGTCTTAAGATATATCATCATCATAGTACATTCACGAATTTAGGCCATTTGTTGACCTGTTTCGGCCTCAAGAGAAACACCATCCAGAAGTATTTTGAGTGGACGTCCTGGTCTTCTTCTTCCTGCAGGTTGATATCTTAACATTTGTTTGGGTATTCTGTGATCTTCCATTCGATGAACATGTTGCATCCATCTTGACTTATAATCAGAAATTTTGTTTTCTAAAGATTCCATGTGTAATTCTTCTAAGATGTCTTCATTTTTTTTGTGATCTAGTAGTGTGTATCCTGCAGTCCTCCGAAGATATCTCATTTCAGCAGATCTAAGTCTCTGTATATCCTTCTGTTTCAACGTCCAAACTTCGCTACCATACAAAAGAGTTGGAAGAGCCAGTGTTTTATAAACTTTCAGTCTTGAATGCTTTTGGACTAACTGTGGCTTGAAGATAGAATTTATTAACCCTAAAATTCTTAAAAATTTAGATATTTTTTTTTGCATTTACATCCTTTTCTTCTTCATATGAGATATTGCATCCTAGATAGCCTATGTAAAATTATTCACCTGCTCCAAAATGTTATTGTCAAGTACAATTTTACTTCTGACAGGATCTACACCTTGAAATGCCATAATTTTTGTCTTTTCTGTAGATATCTTTAATCCATATTCTTCTGTAATTTTGTTAAGTTCATACAGACCTTTCTGTAGATTATCTTCGGAATTTGCTATTATTATTTGGTCATCTGCAAACAATAGGGTGTTTAATTTTCTATTTTCTGATATTCTTATTCCAAATTTATATGTTTTGTTCCAGCAACATATTACTTCATTGATATAAATTGCAAAAAGTGTTGGGGATAGGGGGCAGCCTTGTCTCACACCACGATTTATAATTCCTTCTTTAAGATATATTGTCTACCCAATATACTATTTGAATGTAACTCATCTGTTATAATTAACTATTATCCTGTTTACAAGAAGCTCGTTAAAACAGATCCTTGATTTCATTCGTGGAATAATCCAATTAGTAATTAATTAACTCACTGGCAGTTTTATGGCCGCGCGGACATAAGCTCTCCATACATGCCTATCCTGAGCCAATGTTTTTTCAATCATTCCCTGTATAATCCACCTTCCTCAAATCAATGTATTCTCCCACCTCATTCTTGGTCTACCAACTGGACGTTTTCCCTCTGGTTTTCCTACAAGAAGCTTCCATGCACCACTTTCATCCCCCATACGTGCAACATGTCCTGCCCATCGCAGTCTATGAGACTTAACTGTTATTATATCTGGCTTCCTATAAAGACCATATAGTTCATTGTTATGTAGTCTTCTCCATTCAACCTGCCTCTTCATCTCTCTTTGGTCCAAAATTTCTCCTAATAATTTTATTCTCAAATACTCGTAATCTCCTTGTAATTAGTGAAAATTTTACTATGTTTTACTATATTTTTTAAATATAGTTTTTGCGCGATAGGACGTTTTGTCGTACTTACAGCAATGGCGTTCACGATTGAAAGTTCAACTTCCTACATTTCGGAGTTGCCAACCTAAATAACTATACTGCAATATTACAAACCTGGTGCGGGAAGTAAAATCACTGCCCTTTATGTATACTACGTACAATGTATACACAAAAATATATCCAAAATGTAGTGTTAATATAATTATACGAAACAAATCACTGCATTTTAAAAGAACTTAAATTTAATTGAAACAATAAATACGTACTTTCCGCCATTTTATGACTGACTGGTATCATGGCATGTTATAGTCTCCACTAATAAACATTGTCCACACTGTTAACGTTAGTCAGTTGTTTATAATGAACACAAATATTTCCAACAAATATGTTATTATCTTACTATTATTTATTATTTTTAAAACATCATCGCGCAAAAGATAATGTACAACGCACATTTGTGAAGTGTTTTACAGAATCTCGGAAATTAAAAACCTCCCTGTCGCTCGGTTTTTAATCTTTTACCCGCTTCTGTAAAAACCACTTCCCAACCTCGCATCGTAATGTACTATTGGAATCATGACACTCGATTATGGACAAGTGCGTCACAAAACTAATTTTAGGAGTAGTCTAGTAAATCCTCAGTTAGGCCTAATTATTCATTATCTTTTACGGTCAGTTACCAAAACATGGAATTCCATTCCGCCCTATGTCAGAGACTGTCAAACTATAACATCCTTCAAAAACAAACTAAAGAATTATTTAATAACAAACTAACTTATACACCTCACTGATAGTATTCTTTTAACAATTAATACATTTAATTATTTATGAAAATAATATTAAGATTAACAAATATTTTCTTTTGCTTTGTTTTAAATATTGTATAATCGTAAAATTAGTTTTCTACATCTCATAATTTTCATTTGTTTTTTATATACACTAGACAGGGACAATTTAATATGTCTTGCTTGTATACATTTTATTATTATTTCTAGCCTTAATTTTAACTAACATTAACTGGTTGTATTATAGATCGTAATATAATAGATATTATATTTTTGATCAAATTTTTACTTAGTATTTAATATTAGAGTTAATTGTGATTGTTATATTCTGATGTAATATATGTTTGTCCTGGTGAGTGGAAGAGAAGGCCACCAGGCTAAATAAATCTAATCTAATCTACTTAGGCACAAGCCGCCACTGAAATGTAATAACTCTTCCTTGTAAATAACTGATCTGTCATGTCTAAAAAGAACATTAACCTCGTGACATGAGTCGACCGGCTGCTGAGGGTTGTGACAGTGGTGGTGGTGGTGTGACGGTGCTGGACCAGAAAAAAAGAGAAAGAACTGTGCACCGAAAGAGCGTGTCAAGTGAGTGATTCAAGTCAGATAGAGAGATAGAACAAGAAAGAAAGAAAGAATAAAATAAAAAGGCCGCGATCAAGGAAAGTGAAAATACTGTACCTCAAATATAACCATCCGCACGCAAAGAACATATCGAAATGGCTGAAAAACCACAAAATGGAAAAGAAGGCGTTTTAGGTTTGATAAAAGGACTTCTTGTGCATCGCCAGCAAAGAAAGGATACACATACACAGACACACACACATAGACACACAACAAACTCGTGAAGAAAAGCTCTGCTTCACAAAAAAAACACAACAACATATATATATAAAAGTGATGATGAGATAATTTCGTGTTTTGCCGCATCACACAGCGCTCCCAGCGGTTCAACTACACCAGCCAACAAAACAATTGCCTACTCTATCACAAAACTTAAGTGCTCTCTGTATTTGTGAAATAAAACATCAATTCACTAGTTCACATTTAAGGGGACTGACTGGTGAAAAGGTGAAAAAATGCATTTTTTGTTTATTTGCTTTTTAATAACTCTGATTCTTTAGGATCATTTCCATGTAATTTTTTTTATTGTACAGAGTGATTCAGAAATATGGCTATACGTTTGATCGCATTTTGTGACGAAAAAATATTATTATTAAAGGAAATATGATGTTATCATTGGAAAGGGAATCCTTCAAATTACAACAATAGAACAAAACAAAACAAATCACTGCTCACGTGCAGCTTGGCGGGTTGATTTTTGTGGGCTTTCCCTTCGTTGTTTCTGCATCCGTGCTAATGCGAGGCCTCCCAGGAGGTTTGATTTTCTGCATCCTTCCCGTTTCCAGCAGTAGTTTTCTCCACTTCCCCACAGTCGACGCTGCAATGCTACGTTAAACTCACGTCTTGCCCGTCTTGCGGCCTCACGATCATTAGCATACGTTATTGCCCATGCAGCAATTGTAATTTGCTGTTGCATATTAAACGTCATTTTGACTAATGACGTAAGTTCTACACTGTTTTGTTTTATTCCATTGTTGTAATTGAATAATTGCCGTTTCAACGGTAATTGCATATTTCCTGTAATGGTAATATTTTCATCACACAACGCAATCAAACATATAGCCATATTTATGATTCACCCCGTAGGGGCAAAATTGAGTCAGTGACGTAAGAGTTTAAATACCTTTGCACGTGCGGTCAGCATCACTACTTAAAATTTAAAATGCGTTTTTTTTCTGTTTCAATTTTTTTTATATTTTCCAAAATTTGCTCCTTACGATGCATTTTATTTGCTACCAAAGTGTAATTTTGTAGTTAGACTCTCCAATATATGCTAATTCAAATTTGCTATGCAGTTACTAGTCTAAGACACGTGTGTTCTTTTAAATTGAGATGGAAAAAAATAATGAATGATAATTTTTTTCAAAAAAAATGAAAAATAAGCAGTATCTTCCCATTATGAATATTTTTGCATAGCAATTGTGTTTAGTGGAATCATAATGACTTTGAATCTTAAATGTCATCAGAAAATATTTAAAAACGCAACGTAAAGAGCATTTTTTAGAAAATATTAAAAAAATAGATTTAAAAAATTGGAATTCTGAATCGTCCCGCGCCGTAGCCGAGCGGTTAAGGTAGGAAGCCTTGGCGCAGAGCTACGGGACTTGCGCTGGTTCGAGTCTCCATGGGGGAAGAAATTTTCTCATGGTATTTCGGCCAGTATGGGACCGGTGCCCACCCAGCATCGTGAGGCAATTGGGTAGCTACAATAAGTAGCGGCTCCAGGTTGAGGAACCAGCTATAACGGCTGGGGGACTCGACATGCTAACCACATGTCACCCCTACACTGGCTGTTGATCATCTACCTCTGTGATTGACACATGTTGATGTGAAGGACCAGCAGCCGGCTGGTAAAAGGGCAACCGCTGAAAAGTGGAAAGACCCTCAATCAATCGGAATCGGAATTCTGAATCTATTCTATTTATAAACACCAAACTTCACAGAAACACTTCTATAAACACATAATGTGTGTGATAAAAGTTTCAAAACAATCAGATGAAAACTTAAAAAAAAAAAAAATTGAAATTCACCAGTCGGTCCCCAAGTGCACATGTACTCTAGATTCAATTTTAAAGTCTCGGTTTTAAAGTAAAGATATGCATCACACTTGCCACTTTTAACCCATTCGCTTCACATTTAAATATCAAACAATTATTTAATTAAATTGGGAAAAGTTTGGAGTTTTTTTTATTTTCAAAACGCCAAACTAACTAAATTAACCCACTGGCACCATCGAACTCGGATGTGTATGGCCGGACGCACATAAGCTCTCCACACATCCCTATCCTAAGATTTTTTTCCAATTATCCTCTGTATAATTTGTCTTCCTGAAATTGTGATTATTATTTTCCCACCTCATTCTTGGTACCTACTGGTTGTTTTTCCTCTGATTTTCCTATAAGAAGTTTCCACGCCACTGTTTCTTTCTCTATTTCTGCCACATGTCCTGTCCATCGTAATCTACGAGACGGGAGGGACTTTAAGCCGTGCGTCCCGAGTCTGCAGATTATCAAGCTCGTAAAAGAACGACAAGGCTGAATAAAAAGGCCTCTGTGCAAAATTTATCGAATGTTCCCATCCTAGTACTACCTTGGTTTCCTATATGTCACTATGAGGCGGAACGCTTGATCCCGGGCCACTCAATATCTGTCCGAAAACAAATGTAACTAAATTGGTACGATTGAATTTCTCCCCTGTAGGGGAAGAACACGCCCAAATCTTGTTGAGAGACACAACGGCTTACTAACTAACTGGCTCTATCGAACCCGTAGGTTCTCTCATCCCCTATACGTGCCACATGTCCTGCCCAACGCAGTCAACGAGACGTAACTGTTATTATATCCGGCTTTCTACACATATCACGTATGTAGTTTTCTCCATTCACCTGTCTGTTCATCTCTTTTTGGCCCAAACATGTTCCTAAGAATTTTATTGTCAAATACTCGTAATCTCCTTTCCTTCCTTAAAGTAAGAGCCCATGTTTCGCATCCATATAATATAACTGGTAGAATAATAGTTTCATATATTTTCAGTTTAACGTTTTTTGAAAGGAGTTGGGACATCAAAAGTCCCTGCAATGCATAATAGCATACATTTCCAGAATTGAGCCTATGTTTAATTTATTTGTGCATCTCATTCCTATTTGTGATTATTGCTCCTAGGTATTTGAAATCAGCCAATTCTTCAAAATTTCCTTCGTTTGTCATTAGCTGTCCATTTCCATTATATGACGCATTTCTATGTATGAACACATATTTTGTTTTAATGACGTTTACTGCCAGTCCCAATTTCTTAGTCTTACTCAATAGAGTGTGAGCGTTGTCCTTTAGTATCTCCTCGTTATCGCTCAATAATACTACATCATCAGCATAAACTAACAGCTTGTTAATACCATTGAATTGTAGGCCTTCTTGGCTTACTACTACTATTACAATCAATAGTACATATCGTGCGTATTGAACTAGTGAACTGGAATAAATATCTGCACAAATACTAGAGAACTATAGTTGAAGATAGAATATAAATAAAAAAAAAGAACACACAAAGCTAAGACACAGCCCCCTACCTGATTTCAATTCAATCTATTAATACATTTCAGAAAATACTCAATAAGCAATAACATTCACTGATATTTGAAATACACAACAAATTATACAAGTGATGAAAAAATAAATCTACACATCGATGGCACACTGTAAGAATTAGCTCAATAAATAACTACAAGGCAATAATGTATCAGTAATAGATAAACAATATAGCAAATTACATTATTAGATATTTAAATCATACAAGACTCATGTAAACTTACCACATGTAAAGCTGCTCTGTTGGATTATCCAAGTAATTCAGGTTACGTTTTAAAATTCACTTCCATATAAAATCATATTTAAATTATGAAAATATCGTTCAGTGAACGATATTCTAAAGAACAAGATCCATAGAAAATATCGATGGCTCAGAACGAGAAGGTTACAAGTCTACAATTACAATTTTCAGTAGTATTTTTAAAGACTGCGAATTATCAGGAAAATTTATAAAAAATATTTACTAAAATTAAATTAAATCAAAATAGCGTATTATAATACATAGATGGAAGGCAATTTTTTAATTGAGTTGAAAAATGGTTACAGACGAGGGTATAATGTTTGAACGAATACTTGAGTTCCATGCTTGTATCGTACTACATAGTGATTCATAATTCCTATTACAAACTTCCAGGGGTTGTAGAGGGGAGTTAGTAGATAAAGTTTTGATAAGGAACCCATGTCCGAAAACGTACTATTTTGATGTAAAATAAGTTTGAAGATAGAAACACAATAGGCTGATATTGCGTGTCTTGTGTTTCAGAATAAGTATTATAGATTTCTAGGGGTTGTACTACGAGTGTGGGTCCACGTGGCGACCCTTGTTGTTCATTGCACAAAGTGTACCTGCGACGCATGTTTTCATACAAACACCCCACAAGACCTAATGTCTGCTCAATAATTTCTACTGTCTCCAGAATTCGTGCAAGACGATCTTCCTCCGACTCGACAGGTGTAGTACAAACCCCTAGAATATTAGACGTTATTCCCACAGAAATATACTTTATATGCATGGTATAAGTATATATATATATATATATATATATATGTAATTATATTATTATTTTTAGTCTGGACATCTTACCTCAATACTAATGTTGATTTGTTCTTGAACATGTTTCAAAACAATTATGTTTTATCGTCAGTCTGGACAATTGTTTTGAAACATGTTCAAGAACAAATCAAAATTAGTATTGAGGTAAGATGTCCAGACTAAAAATAATAATATAATTAAAATAACCTCAAAATATAACTTCCTAAAATTAAATATATATATATATATATATATATATATATATATATATATATATAATTATTCTATATGTGTGTTTGTCACTGAACTCCTCCTCAACGATTTTGATGATTTTTTTGTGTGTCTGACTGGGTCCCTCAATGGTTTACATTCACAATTAGACCCTCTAAAACCATTAGGTGTAGGAGTTCATCTGAAGTGAACATTTAAAAATCCCTCTAGCGATTACAATTTTCGATGTTTCACAACAAAACTCCGTATATCCTATTAAAATAAACCAAGGTAGGTATTGTCCAAAAATGATCGAAATCCGACAATTAAAAGTGGATGTTTACCTGAAAACCGAAATTAAAAACTGACTAGCAACCACCATGTTTGATTCGTCTCAGCATATACCATATAATTTAATTACCCTTTAGTATTTCGTTTATTTAGGCGTAGCAAGCACGCAAGGTGTTAGCTATAACAATATAGGTTTTATTTTAGTTGTAACTCTCCCGTTCTGAGCCATCGATATGTATATTTCGATATTCGATTCATCTAACACAGTTATAAGTGATAATTAGTCGATGTTCTAACATCGAAGTGTTGATTTAACTTAATGTTACTTAAACTCGAGTATACTTAGTGAGGATGGAATTATTTATTTACTTATATAGCTGAGTTTCGCATATTATCTGAATTCAAGTGTCAGTCGACAGTAATTCCAAGAGAAATAAAAAAAAAGTCCAAATTATAGCAACCAGTAAATGAATTTTACGACAGGGCGAAATTAAGGGATATATACAACATGGCGAAGAAAGATTGCTTGGGTCTTCCGCATCAAAGATTCACAGTTGGCCGTTGGCGACTTGTTCCGTAATTTCGACATGATTCCAAACGCTATTAAATTGTCAGAATTTTCCACACATTTTTTCGGCAAAAAGCACACATGCACACGCACACACACACAAACACATATATTGTATTGTAAAGTAAAGTGATCCCACAACAGACCTGGAGGCCCTTGGGGTAGTAGGAGGTTAGGGCTCCCACTTTTTCTAGACAATCGGCACTTTATGTCAGCCGGGTTGTCAGCCCTGCGTGACGGCCGCCTTTACCCCCAGAACAAGCGTCTGGTACTCATTTCCATTAGAGGCTGAGTCGACTCCAGGGCCATAGTGCCGCCAGAGGGTTTGGGTCAGTTTAAAAATCCTGACCCCAACGGGACTTGAACCCTCGACCCTCCGGCCTGTAGCTCAGTGCCTTAACCACTACGCTACGGCGTGCCCCATATTGTATTGTATTTATTCGGCGATAAAATAATGAAAAATAAAGGCTTCCTTATCATACTTGTATTGCCTAAAATCTACAATATAAAACACACACATATTACATAATATATATACAACTCGTGTCTAACTCAGGGTCGGGTCGAGGAATGAGATGAGATGAAGCCCCTATATTTAACGAAATCTATGTACGACAAGGGTGCCGGCCGACCAATCGTGACGCACCGTCACAGGGGCGGATGAATGAAATGAAAACAAATGGATGAGATGCGTATGGAGAAATTGTGGCAGGGGAAAACGGGAGGTACCCCGGGAAAACCCTGCCTAAGCTCCGATTCGTTCACCACGAAACCCACATGGAATGATCGAGACTCGATATCGGGACCCCAGTGGTGAGAGGCGAGCGTCTAACAGCTTACGTCACGGAGTCGCCCCTTATAAATGTGTGTGTGTGCTTTTTGTCCGAAAAAGTATGAAAAAAATACTGAAAATTGAATAATAATTTAAGAAATAAATAACCCAAAAACACCATATTAACAATAAATAATATTGGAAACTCTACAGTACATAGTGGGACAGGCCTAGAAGGCCTATAGCCTAACAGCAGACTGCTGGTCTCATTTTCATATAATTTAAGGAGGTGCACGATCAACCGACCAGTATAGGGGTGACATGTGATCAGCATGTCAAACCAGCTGTTATAGTTGGTT
This sequence comes from Diploptera punctata, assembly GCA_030220185.1. Classification (NCBI taxonomy): domain Eukaryota; kingdom Metazoa; phylum Arthropoda; class Insecta; order Blattodea; family Blaberidae; genus Diploptera; species Diploptera punctata. The sequence goes on along the minus strand of JASPKZ010002691.1, from coordinate 1,104,309 downwards.
TTCTCAACCTGGAGCTGCTAGTATTGTAACTACATAACTCCATGTCATATGCTATCTTCACTTCTCCGATTCCGATTGAGGGTCTTTCCACTTTTCAGCGGTTGCCCTTTTACCAGCCGGCTGCTGGCCCTTCACATCCACATGTGTCAATCACAGAGGTAGATGATCAACAGTCAGTGTAGGGGTGACATGTGGTTAGCACGTCGAGTCCCCCAGCATCTTCACTTCTCGCAACTGGAATTCCCTTCCACAAGAAATAAGGGGCTGCCGGACATTGGCATCTTTTAAAAGAAATCTAAATTATATTTGCTCTAACCTCGACTTCATCATTACCCAGTGTAAGGCACATATATTAATTGGTGTTTCTCGTATAATTCATCATATTTATACTATTATTATTATTATTATTATTATTATTATTATTATTATTATTACCGTATATTATTATTATTTTATTACTATTATTATTATCAGTAAAACTAAATATATGGTCACACGTAGAAATTCAGTATATAATGGAAATGGACAGCTAATGACAAATGAGGGAAATTTTGAGGAAGTGGCTGAATTCAAATATCTAGGAACAATAATCACAAATAGGAATGAGATGCACAAAGAAATTAAACATAGGCTCAATTCTGGAAATGCATGCTATTATGCATTGCAGAGACTTTTGATGTCCCAACTCCTTTCAAAAAACGTTAAGCTGAAAATATATAAAACTATTATTCTACCAGTTATATTATATGTGTGCGAAACATGGACTCTTACTTTAAGGGAGGAAAGGAGATTACGAGTATTTGAAAATAAAGTTCTTAGGAAAATTTTTGGACCAAAGAGAGATGAACAGACAGGTGAATGGAGAAGACTACATAACAATGAACTACATGGTCTTTATAGGAAGCCAGATATAATAAGAACAGTTAAGTCTCATAGACTGCGATGGGCAGGACATGTTGCGCGTATGGGGAATGAAAGACGTGCATGGAAACTTCTTGTAGGAAAGCCAGAAGGAAAACGCCCAGTTGGTAGACCAAGAATGAGGTGGGAGAACAACATTAACTATGATTTGAGGGAAGTAGATTATACAGGGAATGATTGGAAAGCATTGGCTCAGGATAGGGATGTATGGAGAGCTTATGTCCGCGCGGCCATGAACCTACGGGTTTGATAGTGCCAGTGAGTAAGTAAGTAAGTATTATCGTATTATTATTATTATTATTATTATTATTATTATTATCGTATAAACTGTTGTTTGTACATGAAATTTACATTGCTACATTTAATGTATGACTAACTATTTATAATTAGTGTATCTATATTTGTCAAATATTTATTTGTATTTGTGCTGGTTGAGTGGAAGAGTAGGCCTTATGGCCTTAACTCTGCCAGGATAAATAAAACTAATATTATTATTATTATTACTATTATTATTATTATTATTATTATTACGCAAATTTCTCACGGTGCTCGGTGGACACCGATCCCATACCGGCAATGGCCGAAATTTCATTACAAAATTTCTTCCCCCACGAGGACTCGAACTAGCTCAAATCTTGGAGCTCTGCATCAAGGCGTGATGCCTTCCTTATACGTTGGTCTCACATCAATGAATTTATTATTGTAACTTAATGGGACACATCAAAATGAAAATAACAACATCGTGTTTAGGCTTAAACGTCTAATAATTGAGATAAATCTTTTAAGTTTCATCCATATTTACTAAAATGACCAGTCTCATGTGCTAGTGATCAGCGTTACTGACTACTGTTCATGAGGTCCCGGGTTAGATTCCCGGTCAGACCATAGCAATTTTTTCTTAAAGGGAATTATTCGTGTGATTGCCCATGGTCTGGAATTTAGGTCGAGAACTCTCCTGGCGCTTCATTATCATTTATCACCCATCATATCATCGGGATAACGAAACTCCGCCAATGCCAGGAGAGAAAGCCAGAAATATAAAATACAACCTGGTAGCATTAGAAAAAATAACCAAAATTGTTAAGCAGCAATTTTGTGTGAAAATAATGTCTAAATATAATACCAGTTTGTAATAATCACATTTTGAAATTAATCTGCGCAGCTGCGTTTATTGTAAAATGGATTATAAACTTGAAAATTCTCGTTATCTTGATATAAAATATAACTGATCACAAAACAAACACAAAAATAACTGAAAACACTGCAGCAAACAAGGAAGAAGAAGATAAAAACACAGTACATGAAATCTATAACACACTGGCGTATAAATAATACATTTTCGAAAGCCATTTTAATAATCTAATAGTTAAAAAAAACACGTCTCGTTTGTTAAACAATGGTAGAATTGCAACGTTCAGCATTGCCAACATTGAAATTGAATATCGACGTTTACAGCATTAAATTTGAATAGAGCACACTATTTATAACGAAAAAATGCATAAGTTTTAAAAACATGGCGGATTACACTGAAATAAAAAACAAAGGTCTTCTTATTTCATCCAATGTGGACAAGGTTCCTCTTCAATGTATTGTCTCAATTGTATCTTTCCATCTTTTCTTCGGGCGTCCAATATTTATTTTCCCAGTTGGGAATTTATCTCTAGGTATTTTAACTATCTGCCGTTTGACATCCTATTTATATGTTCATTTCATTATTTTCTTCTATTAGTTATACAATTTGAAATTTGTTTTATTTGTAAATTTTATCAGGGGAAAACATTTGATAAGGTACACAACACAGAAATTAGGGGTAGATGTCATATTCGCGACATAACCAAATTTATTATAGATAGACGAAAATATTGAAAAGGTCATTTAGAAATAATGGAAGACAAACGACTTGCAAAAAGAGCCAAAGAAGATAGACACCAATGGACGGGAGAAGAACAAGAGGAAGACCAGCCAAGAGATGAATAGATAGTTAATGCACATCCAATACGTCTTCCTCCGAGGAGTGATTTTGGAATAAACAGGATGAAAAATCCTACAAATTATTAAGAAGGAGAAGAAGTAAATTATCTCTTCTTTTATCACTTCTACTGTGATCTCTTAATTTTATCATATGCTGATGATATGGCACTAGCTTCCGGCAATAAGCAACAATTAAAAAGAGCAGTAGACCTACTGTCGGACTGGGCAGAAGAAAATTAAATGTATGTGAATGAAAAGAAGACAGAATTAGTGATATTTAGGAAAGGTAGAAAACTAGCAGGGAATGACTACATCGCGTACAGAGGACAAAGACTGCATACTAGTAACCCATTTAAATACTTGGGAATAAGTATACAGACGACTGGGGCATCATTCTCTATACATCTGAGAGAAAGAATAGTAGATGCAATACATAGTATTAAGAATTAATCCATAATCATCCGATTTCGGGCAAGGACCTCCTGCGACTGCGGGATGGCTTAGCATCCCCGGGTTAGCCAATTACCTTGGGGACTATCACTTCCACTTTTTCATGGATTGCTTCTACTTTTGTCTGTCTTGCGTTATTTTAGTCCACAATTTTCCTACATGACGCTTAAACACTTCACTCCAACCAACTTTCCTTTTCCCTAGTCTGGGGTTCCCACATAATCACTGCATAAGTCCACTTGTTTTAGATTTTATTCGGAGAACATGCCCCCCCCCCATTTCCATTACAACGCCATTGCTGATGTTGCTACGTCTTTCAGTCCCGTTATCTTGCGGATGTCCTCGTTCCTGAAGCGGTCTCTTCTCGTGATTTTTAGTAGCTTTCGCTCCATTTTTCTCTGGCAAATTTCTAACTCGGCTTTCCTCTTTTTTTTTGTGTTAATGACCATATTTGCGAGCCGTATGTTAACAAGGTAATATACACATGTCCATGACTATTTTTTTTTATTTTTAGGTTGATGGCTTTTTATACTAGTACTAGCTAATACCCGGCATGCGCTGCTACTCCTAAATAAATGTTCATGTGTTTCATGTGTTTTTACCACCAGCCATGAGCTGCTATGCTTGCCCGGGAATAAGCTTATCCCGATCTTCTTGGCATCAATGAAACACAAACCTGGTTATTGTGAGTTATCCGTAAAAGATAAACATATGCTGTCGCGGACTTTTTTGTAGAGTTTTTTTTAGATATTCAATTCTGTGTACATTGATATGGTGTATTTGTTATGGTTTAGGCAGCGTAAGCCATTTAAGCGTCCAAATAGGAACTTAATTTCACGTTTTTCGCTACAAAGGGTGATTTTTAGGGGTGAAGGGGTTGAGTATTACATCTCCCTTATAGCCTACGTTCATCCCGGGAATCTCCTGAACATTTTGCAAAAACCCCATCACAATCGGATCAACGGTATGGCCGTGCATAGAAAACGAACAAACAAACCAACAAACAAACAAACAAACAAACATTGATTTTTATATATTAGATAAAGATACCTTTCAAAATATGAAAAGAAAAAACAAAAATAATGGCATTTTGGGGAAACGATCATATGAGATCAAAAATTGTAGTAGACAACAAACCTCTGCAACAAGTAACAAATTTTAATTATTTGGGTTATAATTTTACTATAAACACAAAAACTGAAAGAGACATACACATGAAACTGTCGAAATTTCAAATGATATGCGGAACATTAAAGAATAAAACAAGAAGAGATACTAGATTGAAGTTTTATAAAGCATTGGCAGTTCCTGCATTACTTTATGGGAGCGAAACTTGGGTAATGACCAAAAAATTGCAAAGTAGAATACAGAGCGCAGAACTGAACTTCCTTAGAAGAACAAAAGGCTGCACAAGATTGGATCGGATAAGGAATGAAGATATAAGAACAGAGTTAAATATATATATCCATTGGATGAGAAAATCAGAGAATATAGAGAGAAATGGTTTACACATGTGGAAAGAATGAATGTAACAAGATTACCAAAGAGCAGCATTCAACTACAAGCCAAGAGGTTCAAGGAATGTAGGAAGACCAGTGAAAAGATGGACAGAACAACTGTGAGGCGGAACAGGCAATTTGCCTAGCCCGTGAAGTGAAGAAGAAGAAGAAGATAAAGTTTAGAGCCCAGAATTTTTTTTTTCAATACTTGTGTGTAGTATAAATGATATCAAAATATTTACACAGGATATCGATAGAAACGGCAATGAAGTTCTTCAATGCCAAAGTACTACTAACTGTCACATGCGGCTTGGAAGTAACTTGGGAGCATTTAACCAGGAAACAGTTAGCAGAGTTAGAGAATCTCAAGGCGAGACTCCTTAAAAGAGCGTTGGGACTGTCTAAGTACACAGCGTCCCGATTAGTCTATGTATTAGCTAGAGAAACATTTCTATTGGAAGACCTAAGACTTACAATGTTACTGCCATACACGGAGTGCCTTCAAGCAGTTTTAAGGGAACTGTAGCAGGGTTAATATATACTTACTACACATACAGGTTAATTGTTCACGGAACTTTATTTCTAAACCTGTAAGTAGTTATAAAGTTCTTCTCTCTGAAGTGGACTGTATATTTAGGAGTTTATTTATTGTGACACAAAGGATTAGACATATGAAAATAAGACTATATTTCAACAAGATAAGTAATCATATACATTACGATCACCACATGCTCACGTCGTGTTCAGTTCTCTCATTTAAATTACTCACGCCGAAGCATTCACACTTATAATTCACTTACTAACACTTATAATGTACGGCTATTGATCTCTTAGCCTTACTTATCACTAACAGTTATTTCGAAGCGCTTGTGGATGCTAACCCACTATTTTGCCGAGGAGCAACACAAAACACGACCGCTCTCTAGGAGCTACACACACAACAAGAATGATGCGTACACAACGCCGTTCAATCCATGAGAAGACTCAGGTTAGCCAACACTGACATATCTCGCTAACCACTCAAGGCAGCTAACCTGAGGCGTCAACAGGAACGAGAGGAGAAGAGAGAGGAAATCCCGACAGAGTTCTATTACACAGATGCAGTGGCATCTACTGACTGGCAACATGCGGGATATGACCTGAGACACATTATAACAAGATTTGCTGTACATGGGTTCCATCACGGAATATGTAGAAGAAAGGAATACTATCAACCTGGACCTGATTGTGTATGCGAGAGATGTGGGGAACAGTGTGACACCTACCACGCTATGAACTGTTCGCATAGAGGCGAAGCACTTACACTGTTACGTTCTTTAATATGATATTCTTCTTCTTCTTCCTTCCAAGTATTAGGCCAAGGCCTGTTACGATCCTATAGAAAATGTTCCCTCCAGCGTTTCATACGACGGCCCAGAGATCTTCGTCCTCTTGGTATATAATTATAAACAGCTTTGGGGATCCGATTTGAACTCATTCTTTCAAGATGGTGTTTCCAATTTAGTTGGTACTGTTTAATATATTCCAAAATTGGCGTAGTCTTCAATTCTTTTAAGATATCGGTGTTCCTTTTCCGATCCCATCTGGTGTAACGCGCTGTTCTGCGCATGAATCTCTATATATGATATTATAGGTAAACACCTTCATCGCTTCGGTCTTCTACCAACTCAACAATGTATCCTCTGCAAAACTATGCAAGGTATGGGTGCTGATCACATCCGAACTTGCCCAACCCTAACAATCAGCAGTTTCGTGGACAGATACTGGGAAGTCAGGGAAAAGATGATGAACATTTTATAATATTTCTTGTTATTGTTGGTTTTCCCCAGTCATTGTTGGTTAATGAAAAATTCCAAAAGCCATTGCATTTAAATAAATAAATATAATATTATAGGCGCCGTGGAATATTTAATTACCCACTTAAACATCACTTAAATAATTATCCATCCATAGTAATTCTGCCCGAGGGCAGGTCTTTCACTGCAATCATAGTACTTTCATGCTGTACTTTGCATCTTTACTAGGAAATTGTAGGTGTGGTAGCTTCCCGTTGCTTTCCACACCGGTGAAGGATGATGATGATGATAATGATAAGGATGGCCATATGATTTTGGGGACCGTTTGGGCCTTAAAGTTTTCCTGACATTTGTCTTACAGGTGAGGAAAAACCCCGATAAAAACCTCACCCAGAAAAACTGCCCCTCGAACCCGGGCACGCTGCTTGACAAGGCAGCATGCTACCTCGAGACCACAGCAGTGGACTTAAATAATTATAAATTGATATATTAAAAATATTTAGCCCGGGAATTGAATTACCTTTTAACTCATTTTACTCGTAAATATGGAAAAAAAAAGTGGGACTATTTTCTGTCACGACCAATCTGGTTACAACAGTTATTCTATCAACCAGCGATGACCACACTAATAACCGGCGACAACCACATTAATAACCAGCGATAACCATATTAATAACCAGCGATAACCACATTAATAACCAGCGATAACCACATTAATAACCAGCGATAACCATATTAATAACCAGCGATAACCACATTAATAACCAGCGATAATCATATTAATAACCAGCGATAACCATATTAATAACCAGCGATAACCATATTAATAACCAGCGATAACCACATTAATAACCAGCGATAACCACATTAATAACCAGCGATAACCATATTAATAACCAGCGATAACCACATTAATAACCAGCGATAACCATATTAATAACCAGCGATAGCCATATTAATAACCAGCGATAGCCATATTAATAACCAGCGATACCCATATTAATAACCAGCGATAACCATATTAATAACCAGCTGTAACCATATTAATAACCAGCGAAAACCATATTAATAACCAGCGATAACCATATTAATAACCAGCGATAACCATATTAATAACCAGCGATAACCACATTAATAACCAGCGATAACCATATTAATAACCAGCGATAACCACATTAATAACCAGCGATAACCATATTAATAACCAGCGATAATCACATTAATAACCAGCGATAACCATATTAATAACCAGCGATAACCACATTAATAACCAGCGATAACCATATTAATAATCAGCGATAACCACATTTATAACCAGCGATAACCATATTAATAACCAGCGATAACCATATTAATAACCAGCGATAACCATATTAATAACCAGCGATAACCATATTAATAACCAGCGATAACCATATTAATAACCAGCGATAACCACATTAATAACCAGCGATAACCATATTAATAACCAGCGATAACCACATTAATAACCAGCGATAACCATTTTAATAACCAGCAATAACCATTTTAATAACCAGCGATAACCACACTAATAACCAGCGATAAACCCACGACTCTGTCGATAATACAGCATCTTGGTCGATAATAACTGATTTATGTCCGAATTTAACCGCGTAAAACACAAACAATTGTACATATTTAACCGCGCAAAACAAAAAAAAACGGTGTTTCATGGGATCCACCTAGGTTAGAGTAATTGAATTAGGTTAGGTTAGCTTTTACATTCGTCACATTTTAAATGTGTTTAAATACGTAAAAAATTACCTCTTCTATGGGAATTCAAAATGGCTGACGGTTACAACGTAAAAACACATTTCAACTCGTAAATTTCACATTACGTTAACATTCTTTCACGATGGTTATTTCTCGGGGATAAATGTTACAATTATCACTTTGTAATGGGATAAATTGCATTAAGAATGTCTGAAGTTGCGTAAGTAAATACCTGGTTACGTTCAACCCCACCCATATGCTTCCAGTAGGCGTCGAGTATCCCTTGTTTCTGGTCTAGTTTCTGTTGTATAGCCTAGTTTCTGTAAGAGAAAGGTGTTCTCTAAAAATCAGCGGAACCCGAATTTGCCTAAAAGTCGTAATATAAAAACCACTTTAGCAGCCGCCATGTTTGTTTTCCCACAACTGAATACATAATATATAGTTAAAAAAAACTGTACATATTCCGTTAACCAGCAAACTTTGAACATAAATTTGACTTGCTGAGGAATTCGCTTAGTTTACGCAGTTCCCGTGTGACGCTCTTCCGATATTTTCTTGGAATTACTGTACATTTTTATTGCACTAGAATCCCCCCTGCTGAACAGTAAGTTCAAAATATTACGATTCGTGACTTCTTGTGTATGATTTAAAACATATATTTTTACGAATTCTAAGTAGGAAAATCGTAAAATGTAGGATGTTATGTCTTGCTAATAGCCGCCAGTATAGCACGAGAATAATGACGCATTTAATTGTTGTACTTATTTTAGTTGCCGACACGCTTATTATGGCGTCTGCAAGGGAAATTACTGCACTTAAAATTTACCCGTCGACTGTAAAATTGTTTTGTTTTCCATCCTGCTAATTCACGCACGGAAATTACATTTTATTTATTACGGAACAACAAAATGACTTACGTTTCCAGTCCCCATCTTGTAGAAACTTTTTTTCCTGCACATATTTTAACAAGACAATATCTCCCTCTTTTGATATACATTAATAATAATAATAATAATAATAATAATAATAATAATAATAATAATAATAATAGTAATAATAATAATCCATCCATCCATAGTAATTCTGCAGGTCTTTCGCTGCAATCATAGCATTTTTATGCTATGCTTTGCAGCTTTACTAGGGAATTATAGGTGTGGTAGGTTCCCGTTGCTTTCCACACCGATGAAGGATGAGGATGATGGTCGGATGATTTTCGGGGACCGTTGGGTCCTAAGCTTCCTGACATTTATCTTACAGGTGAGGAAAAAATCTCACCCAGGAGCCTGTCCCGACCGGGGATCGAACCCGGGCCCGCTGCGTGAAAAGGCAGCACGCTTCCTCGAGACCACAGGTGGATAATAATAATAATAATAATAATAATAATAATAATAATAATAATAATAGTAATAATAATAATAATAATAATAATAATAATAATAATAATAATAATAATATAAAAATTATCTTCTTGTAAGCCCTTCTTTCCCTCAACGAGATTTAGGCGCGCTCCCCCTACAGGGAAGAATTTGAACCATACTAATTTAGTTACACTTGTTTTCGTATAGATGTGATTGGAGTGGCCGATGGTCAACGTTCCACCTCATACTGACATCTAGGAAACCAAGGTAGTACTAGGATGGGAAAATTCGGTAAATTTTGCTTAGGTGACTTTTTATTCAGGCTTAAGGATCTTTTACGAGCCCCAAAATCTTTAGACTCGAGACCCACGGCTAAGTCGCTCATATAAGGGCATCTCATAAGTATCAACCGTGAATTTAGACACGATAGTGTTTGAATTATGAATTTATAAAAATGTCACTTACTTTAGAGACACGTATATAATGGTTTCAAACATTACAATAATTATTATGAACAGCCCCTACATGTATGAATAAATTTTTTTATTTATGAAATAACTGACTGTATCTATATACAAAAATTATTTTTTTAAATATCCCTTATATACTTCTAAATCGCAACCGAACTTCGTGAAAATTTTTACATACAGGTTTTCAGGAATAGCGAGTCTTTAGCAGCTATCTATTATCATAAGTAATGCCACGAGTGATTTCCAAATTATCGATAAATTCACGACTCACGAAGTGAGGAGTGAATTTATCTAGAGAATTTGGAAATCAAGAGTGGCATTTGTTAGGACTATTTAACGAATAAAATTAAGCTGTATACTCACAAATCATTATTTAACTATAGTTATTTTAAAATATTTATATATTTAATGTAAACGGCGATGTTTGAAAACAAATGAGAAACGATAGGTACGCTTCTACTGCTTCATTTGTTTATCACTGCAACCAGATCATACTATATATTGCCAAAGGAACGCAATATTGTAAGGAGGAGCTTTCTTTAATATGGTAATTATAACACTGATAAATATTCGGTGAAACACGACTCTGATTGGTTGTAAAACAGAAATCATTGAAACGTGATTGGTCATTGACTCCCATTTGGGGCATGAGTTAAATAGTCCTCTAAAATCACTAGGTGTAGGAGTTTACCTGAAACGAATATTTAAAAATCGATCTAACGGTCACAATTTTCCATGTTTCGCAACGAAATCCAGTACAAGCTATAAAAACCGAGGTAGGTATTATCCAAAACACAGCTAAATCCGACCATTATAAATGGAGATTTAATGAAATACGAAATTAAAAAATCGACTAGCAACTGCCACGTTTGGTTCGTCGTAATGTGCTGCTATGGCTGGTATTTAGCTGCTCTTGTGTTCTAAAATCATTAGGTGTAGGAGTTCACCTAAAATGAAAATTTAAAAATGATACTTAATTTAATTAGGCACATCGGCGCATGCCAGGTATTAGCTAGTACTACAATAAAAGTGACATTACAGTAGATTTTTGTCAGCAATGGTGCCAATCACTGATTATATTATTAGAATAAATTTTTTATGTAATAATTCCATCCTCACTAATAATGGAATGCGTGTATCCACTGTGACGTGTATTCCATCACACCAATCCAAGCAGTTGTAATTACTTCTTAATTCTTAGAAACCGAGATTATAGAATCTTGCTTCTCAAAAATGAACAGGGTAATTGTGTAGAAAAATGTCTGTTTTTTTGAACTAGTTAATTTTAGTGAACGATTTCAAAATTACTACCTTGTTCTTTGAATTATACTCTCGTATACTATTTATACACAATTTACTAAGCTTCAATTCACATATAAACATTGCTATTTTATTTTAAAAAGTAAATAAAATTACACTAATATTTTATTCGTTCTTTTTGTAATTGGTTGGGTTAAATTTCGGTTAGTTATCTTTTAAGATTTATAGTTCTTGAAAATGATAATTTATTAAAACTTCAGATGATAGTAAACAATGTTCATATTATAGTTCACTGAATTGAACTATAACGTTCATATTATAGTTCACTGAATTGAACTATAATACTCATATTAAAGTTCACTGAATTGAACTATAATGTTCATATAATAGTTCAATGAATTGAACAATGATGTACATACGATAGTACACTGAATTGAACTATTATATTTCTTTGAATTGAACTATAAAGTTCACGTTATTGTTCACGGGATTGAACTATAATGTTTTGTTACATGTAGGTCTATTATTAAAATGTCAATAACCAAACAAATATTTAAAAATCGTCAACACCTTTGAATAGCAAAGCAATCATTAATAAGACTGATTTTTATTCTGTCTTGATAATTATAGCATCGATATTGAAACGCGTTGACAAATTTTTAACTTTTGCTTGGTCATTGGGATTTTACTGGTAATACTGTATATGTAACATTTATGAACACCTAGAGATGATTGATATTAGTATTACAATGTTAATAATACAGTACACTGAATTGAACTAGTTCAAAAGCGGTACATTTTACCCAATTTTCGGGAATTACTATTCCGAATGATCATGAGATTATTTATACTATAAAAATATTCCAACGATCTGTAGGCAGTCATTAAAACTGCAAAAAGAATTAAAATGTAATTTGAAGGAACTATATATTATACAGAGTGTTGCAAAAACACCAACAACGGAGGTGAGGTGGTATATTGAGATCTGTTGATCATATTTTAATAAGGTACCAATGTCCGGAAATGATGCGTTTTAACTCTATGAGTAGCTAATTCTCAAGAGTTCCGTAAGTTGGATTCCAATACTTGACAATACTGTTACAGTCACATCAAATTTTCAAAATATCCAGCTTACATCTCATTGAGGAGCGTACATCAGCGGTGTAGTGATTGGTGCACACGTTAAAATACGCCTGGTCTCGTTTCAATTATTTCTGTAGCAGCGTGGATTCGGGCTATAAGATTCACACGTGACTCTACTGGAGTTTAACAAACAGACTGTGCCGTGTCGCCCCACGAAAAGTAGTAGAGAGGGTTAAGATCAGGTGATCTCAGAGGCCATGGGACTGCCCCTACCCCAAATGTCTCCTCACATTGACATCGAAGTGAGGTGGAGCTTTGTCGTGTTGCAGCCACATTCCGTTGCGAAGCCACGTATCATATGCTCCGTGCCTGTGAGGTGTTGTCAAGTAACGAGTTTTCAAATCCTTCGATCTAACACTGATCTTGAGATATAATTAATCAGTCATAGTGTGAAAGCGCATCATTTTCGTACATTGGTACCTTATTAAAAATGATCAACATATCTCAATATACTACCTTACTTCCGTTGTAGGTTTTTTTTTTGCAACACCTTGTATATATATTTATTTATTTAATTTCCCCCCTCAAAGTTAACAAAATATAGGTAGAAGTTTAAAACATAACCTGAATATCTTCAGTTGCATGCTGTACCACTGCATTACTAATAAATATATTCCTTTCTTTTGTTTTATCGTGAATAATCAGGAGTTATACAGCGTTCGGAACAGTAATTTAAAGTTGGCGAGTTTTAAAGTTCGCTTTATTAAGTAGTTAGTAATTTGATCTCTCGAGTTAATAGCATATTGTGTCATTCAGGGAGGTTAAAATTCACTTGCTCTTCTTTCCTTTTATTACAGACAAAATTAAATTCATTTCTAACTTCATTATTACTGTCTGCAGTTCTTTACATCCATACAGAGTGATTTTTCTCTAAATTAAATCAAACTGCTAAAAACCACAGAGAATTTTTTTTTTCTGTAAATTATCCAATTTTTGAATCTCATATAATGATTTTCAATACATCATTATACTGTAGAAACTCACACAATCTTTTAACGTAAATTATTAAACTTTAGAAGTATGTAAAGAGTGAATTTTCTATAAATTATCAAATTGTAGAATTGCATCAGAGTGACTATTCTATTTATTATCATACTTTCCAAGACCAGAAGGTGATTTTTCTATAGACATTATCAAAGTAAATGATACAGAATGATTTTCTCTAAATTATCAAATTCTAGAAGCATACTTAGAGTGAATTTTCTATACATTTAGCAAACATTTAATCTCGTACAGAGTAATTTTAATGAATTATCATATTTTAAAAGCCCACAGAGTGGTTTTTGTAAATTACCAAACTGTTGAAACCTATAAAGAGTTGTTTTTTCTGCAAATTTTCAAACTTTAACGCGTATAGAGCGTTTTTCAACAGGTTATTAAAATTTAGATGCTCATATATACAAATTTTTCTGCAAATTAGGCCTATAAAATTTATGAACTCATCAGGAATGAATTTTGTGTGAGTTATTAAACTTTACAAAACATTGGTCGTGTAAATAGAGTGCTCTACGAATAGTATAAGAAAGTCAGAATAAGCCTATATTCTATCGCACATACAGAGTGATTTATAAATCAGCATACATAAAATTTACAAAGGTAAATTTTAAAATCATTATCATTTTCAAACGTATTATCCATTTTTACCTACCATAAAACACTTAGTGATTTTTTGGCAGTAATGCAATGTATTTTAACAGTTAGGATAAAAGTTGCTAATTTTTGGAAAGGTTTATTTTTAAAATCATTATCATTTTTAAATGTAATATCCATTTTCACCCATTATTATATACTTGACTCTTCTTTTGCAATTAGCAGTAAAGGTAAAAGTTGCTACTTTCGTGAAAGTGGTAAATTAGAACCATACTCTCGAATACGCCACAGAAAATAAACAATATAATTTTCTAATATAATATCAACAAACATTTATATTTAATAATATAATTTCCACTACTAGATTAATTAAAGGCTTTACCTTCATTCGTATGATTTATATATTTATAAGAGTATAATCAGTGGCGAGACGTCAATGGAATAGCCGGATGCGGCGCTTCCTTATAATTTTTACAGAAATAAACTATTTTAAATATTATATTTGAAGAGAAAAATTTTCGCCTAGACCGAGACTCGAACCCGGGACCTTTGGCTTGCCGGACCAAATGCTCTACCAACTGAGCTACCGGGGCGAGTTACGATCTAGACGCAAATTTTTCTCTTATATATGTTGTAATTCCCTCTCACCAAATGCTTTTGAAACCACTGCTTCTATCTTTGGAAATGGCGGCTTCTTAGTTAAGAATACATTTATTGGGAATTTAACATAACTTTATAAAGCTAGTAAGGCTTTTAATGATGTTTTTATTATTGATTTAACATTTCTCACTGAAAGATAAATTTTTCTCTTCAAATATAATTTATCTTTCAGTGAGAAATGTTAAATCAATAATAAAAACATTATTTTAAATCTTATTTAAAATAATGAAATTATAAAATTGTTACGTTAAAAAGTTGTATTTTTTAAATAAATTGATAAGTATATAATTTATAAGTTAAATCTGTACGCTAGTGTCAGCTGTCGGAGCTCTTCCAAATTACATCATCCATATCCGGATGCACTACACCTAGCCGCGTATTACCGGTGTCATTTCATGCGGGAGCAGTTGAGAGAAAAAGTAAAGTTTGTTGCCCTCAGTCAGTATACAAATAGCAAAGTTTTATTCATTTTAAAGTTTAATTGTTTATTGTATGTTATATTTTATTGTGACCCTATCACTAGACAAATAGTATGAATGTAAATAGTGAATTTTCATGTGTTTCTTGTAATTTATTTTATTCTGCATTTCGTCATGAGTGAATCGTATGGAAGCCCGCTAGCGACCAGCTTCCAAAAACCTCCTCTTGCTAGTAGCTCTTCCACGAACGTTCAAACGGAGTTGCAACTGCATCATGAACCTGTATGTAATATGTGAGCTTGCTATTGAAAAACTTTTACAACACCCATTTAAATCACTTTCATTTCAAGACAAAATAAAATTAACAGAAAATTGTGGATCTACACAGTCTCTCACTGAAATAAATACTAAATATAAAGGCCATACAATTTTCACAGGACATTTCGATCCAAATTCCTATTAAACCATCCCCTGCTTATGTGGTTGCAATGATCTAAAATCAAGGTATCTCAAAAGAGCACTGTCAATTTCAAAATATACAAGAAATAGTTATGCCTATACAATAGCCCAGGAATCCTTCTTCATCGAAGATATCAGACACTGTTTCAGACTACCGGAAACGCAAGCATACAGAATCGTCATCGAGGAGAGACAGAACAAAGCCGCCCAGATACCGACAGAAATTATGGAAACAGACGCAATGAAAACAGAAACCTGGAAGCAACCGAACTTCGAACTTCGACACCTGTACACACGCTTCGCAGCCCATGGATTTCATGGGAATATATGCCTGAACAACAAGTACCATGAACCCAAGGGGGTCTGCATCTGTAAATTATGCAACAATCCATGTTCCAAATATCATCTAGCGAAGTGTGAAAACAGGACTCTACCACTAAACACAGTAATTAAAGACTGGTAAAAAGCTAACTTAAAATTAATGTACACATTGTGTTTAATAAAGTAAAAAAAAAAGATCTAAAAAAACTGTTCTGCTGTCCGATGTCTTTTGTTCTCGCCTGAAAAGAACGTTTGGAACATGACAGGTTTTGAGGATATAAATATTTTTCATAAAGCCCAAAAAAATTCACAAACTCTCATTTCTTCACTCAACAAGCATTAAGTAGGCCTAGTTGAAACCGTTCGGTAAAACTATAATTGAATTATGTCTAACATTTCTTTTACACGCTTTATATTAGCTTGACCTGTATCTATCTATGCAACGGAATCTTTGAACACGATTTTCACCCACTTAAAAAACATTGGATCGACTTGAAACTTTGTATACTTGTAAAGGACCAATGACAGTGCAATAATTTCATATTTTTTTCTAAAATCCTGGCCAGGATCATCAGGACATGAAAAAATAAAAACAGGTATAGTAGGTTGTGGACTTATCGACTTTGTAGTTGTAAGGGCTCAGTCGGTAGAGCGATGAACTGTAGAGGTATATAATTTCAGTAATCCATAGGTCGCTGGTTCAAATCCGGCCCGGAGAATTCTTTTTAGAAGAGTACTAAGCAATTAAATTTTCATGGGATTCCGGTTTATGACAATCAATTAAACTATCTCTTGTAAGCCCATGTTTCCCTTAACAGAGATTTGGGCGCTCTCCCCTACAGGGAAGAATTTGAACCATACCCATACTAATTTAGTTACACTTGTTTTCGTATAGATGTCACTTGAGTGATCCGCCGTCAGCGTTCCGCCTCATACTGACATCTAGAAAACCAAGATAGTACTAGGACGGGAGAATTCGGTAAATTTTGCTTAGAGGCCTTTCATTCAGGCTTAAGGATATTTTACGAGCCTGAAAATCTTCAGACTCGGGACGCACGGCTTAAAGTCCCTCCTGGAGGACTTGCTCATTGGATTTTTCCATACTAAAAAATCCATCGACCCCGGCCGGGTTTGAACCCGCGACCCTTGGGACCAGAGGCAAGGAGTATAACCACTTAAAAAATAATAGTTTTAAAAAAACTAAAACAACACGCTTCATTAGAAAACCAAATGAAATAAAAAATAAATAATAATTTAAAAAAACTAAAACAACACGCTTTACTAGAAAACCGAACTAAAAAATTAAAAATAATTTTAATTTCCAACACGCTTGGGATAAAATTAAAGTGGTCAACAAAAAAATCAACACATATAGAATAAAACTAGAGTTATCTACAAAAAAATAATTTTACCATCAAAAGCGTGGAGTGCTTTTTACGATTTTTACGTTTTCTTCTTAAAGACTTTACTTTTACCAATATCTGTTTATTATCAAATATATTAATTGATATAGAGCACGCCACGCTTTTGATGGTAAAATTATTTTTCTTGTAGATAACTCTAGTTTTATTCTAGATGACGTTTTTGTTGACCACTTTAATTTTAGCCCAAGCGTGTTGGAAATTAACATTATTTTTCACTTTTTAGTTCAGTTTTCTAATAAAGCGTGTTGTTTTAGTTTTTTAAAACTACTATTTATTATAACCCAGAATGCACATCAAGTGAAATTAGCTTCCTTGTTTCAGCCACCCGACTCGGCAATTCTCACCACTCATGTATCAAATCTTTGGAGCAATTTTTGAAGCAATAAGAATCAGGATGGATCATGGAGAATTCGAACAAGTGAAGAAATAAATAGAATTATCCAAAAACAGAAATATCATTAACTTAATTAAAGAACAAAGATTAAGCTGGATTGGACACATATATAGATTGGAAGATGAAAGGATGCTAAAATGATCTACAAATGGAAGACATTATTCCCTAAATATATGTGACGACTCAAAAAAGATAGAAACATGATGTAAATTATATAATTTTGATGAAGATAAAAAATTGGAACAAAATGTTACTTTTTATCTAAAACTACGTATTTCGTCTCTTAATTAAACAATAAGTCCACCACTGTGGTCTCGAGGTAGCGTGCAGCCTTGTCGCGCAGCGGGCCCGGGTTCGATCCCCGATCGGGGCAGTTTTTCTGAGTGAGGTTATTATCGGGGTTTTTCCTCACCTGTAAGACAAATGTCAGGAAAAGGAAAACTTTAAGGCCCAAACGGTCCCCGAAATCATATGGCCATCATCATCATCCTTATCATTATCATCATCATCCTTCACCGGTGTGGAAAGCAACGGGAAGCTACACACCTACAATTCCCTAGTAAAGCTGCAAGCGTAGCGTGAAAATGCTATGATTTCAGTGAAGGACCTGTCTTCGGGCAGAATTACTATGGATGGAATTAAACAATAATATTATTTAAGTAGAATATAATTGAAAATAACAGTATGAAAATGAATTGAGATATACACAGGTACATGATTGTAGAGTGAAACAGACTTTCCAAGCTATACAAAAGCTTACTTACTCTTACTTACTCACTGGCACTAGCGAACCCGTAGGTTCATGGCCGCGCGGACATAAGCTCTCCATACATCCCTATCCTGAGCCAATGCTTTCCAATAATTCCCTGTACAATCTACTTCCCTCAAATCATAGTTAATTTTGTTCTCCCACCTCATTCTTGGTCTACTAACTGGGCGTTTTCCTTCTGGCTTTCCTACAAGAAGTTTCCATGCACGTCTTTCATTCCCCATACGTGCAACATGTCCTGCCGATAGGGTTACCCATGCCGGACTGGTCGAAGGTGATAAGCCAGACGAAAAAAGTACCTTGGTCGAAAGAGTGACGATCTTTCACCGTAAAAATACAACCGTCAAGAAATGCAGACATGGGTTCATCTGGGGTAAAATTTTCCGGAGGTCAAATAGTCCCCCATTCGGTTCTCCGGGCGGGGACTACTTCAGGGGACCCATGCCAAAGGCTCAAACACAGGGACATGTTCCTAGGAACATGGAATGTTAGCTATACAAAAGCTGCCAAGAAAAATTTCGTTCACTCTACACAATATATATATATATATATATATATATATATATATAAAACACAGAGGACGATCACATATTCCAAAGCCCCTTTTAAAACCTCAATTATCTACACTGTTTATCAATAAATAGTAGTAGGAACGCCGCACTGTAGTCGGTTAAGGCAAATGCTGAAAGCTGAATGGTCGCGGGTTCTAGTCCTGATGCTGTTAGAATTTTTAAACTGACAGAATAATGACTCTGGAGTCGACACACCCTCAAAAGGAAATGAGTAGCAGACTATGTACTGAGGGTATAGATGACCTTCATACAGGGCTAGCAACTCCCATTCAATAAAATAGATTAATTCATTTATAATAAAGTAGACACTTAAAAAAAATAATCTAATTTGTGACCAATTTTAATTTCACAAATTATTTCTATGACGAATTTTAACTATATGACGAAATAGCTTTGTGGCCAACCCCTGCAAATCTATGACATGACTTTACTTCTCTCCCGAAGAAAGACACACTCAGGATTAGGTCATAAATGGGTGACATCAGTCTTTTTTTTTTTAAAGAGGCTGTAGATTCCATGACTAATCGATTGTAAGGTATGATCAGAGCTGAGAAGGACATGGGCTAAATATTAATGTTTTTATTTTGTTTGAATTTTCTAAAGCAGGCGCCAGTACGTTAGAATCTTTATGTGGAACCAGATATTATAAGAACATTTAAGTATCGCAGTCTGCGATGAGCAGGACAAATCTCACGATGCCTTTGTTTATCGAATAATGCAAAAATCCAAATTGTATTCTTACCGGGTTTTGATCGCCGGCCGACAATGTAGCATTGTCTTCCCCGAGTAGTATTGGACTTGATTGTTTGTAACGTAGCAACGATTGAATGGTTTAAATTTTCTGATGGAAAAGCTATCATTCCAGTTTGTCGGCGATGAACCCTTGCGTTTTCGGATATGGAAGTTAGGTAAGTTTCAATACATATATTATACAGACTGCAGGAAATGCGCACAAATAATTAGAACTTCATTTAGTTGAATACTTCGGTCTTCTTAGAGATTAACATCCAACGCTTCCTATCACTGACGTAACTAATCCAATTTTTTATATTCAACTAGCTAATTGTCGGAGTGCGCGGCTACGCCTCAATAAATTAAATATGACATTTAAATTTTGGTTTCAGGTGAACTCTTACACCTAATGTTTTAAAGATTTTTTATAGTCTTCTGCCCTAGGGCAGGTCCTTCACTGCAATCATAGCTTTAGGTAAGTTTCAATACATATATTATACAGACTGCTGGAAATGCGCACAAATAATTAGAACTTCATTTAGTTGAATACTTCGGTCTTCTTACAGATTAATATCCAATGCTTCCTATCACTGACGTAACTAATCCAATTTTTTATATTCAACTAGCTAATTGTCGGAGTGCGCGGCTACGCCCCAATAAATTAAATATGACATTTAAATTTTGGTTTCAGGTGAACTCTTACACCTAATGTTTTAAAGATTTTTTATAGTGTTCTGCCCTAGGGCAGGTCCTTCACTGCAATCATAGCTTTAGGTAAGTTTCAATACATATATTATACAGACTGCAGGAAATGCGCACAAATAATTAGAACTTCATTTAGTTGAATACTTCGGTCTTCTTACAGATTAATATCCAACGCTTCCTATCACTGACGTAACTAATCCAATTTTTTATATTCAACTAGCTAATTGTCGGAGTGCGCGGCTACGCCTCAATAAATTAAATATGACATTTAAATTTTGGTTTCAGGTGAACTCTTACACCTAATGTTTTAAAGATTTTTATAGTGTTCTGCCCTAGGGCAGGTCCTTCACTGCAATCATAGCTTTAGGTAAGTTTCCAATACATATATTATACAGACTGCAGGAAATGCGCACAAATAATTAGAACTTCATTTAGTTGAATACTTCGGTCTTCTTACAGATTAATATCCAATGCATCCTATCACTGACGTAACTAATCCAATTTTTTATATTCAACTAGCTAATTGTCGGAGTGCGCGGCTACGCCTCAATAAATTAAATATGACATTTAAATTTTGGTTTCAGGTGAACTCTTACACCTAATGTTTTAAAGATTTTTTATAGTCTTCTGCCCTAGGGCAGGTCCTTCACTGCAATCATAGCTTTAGGTAAGTTTCAATACATATATTATACAGACTGCAGGAAATGCGCACAAATAATTAGAACTTCATTTAGTTGAATACTTCGGTCTTCTTACAGATTAATATCCAACGCTTCCTATCACTGACGTAACTAATCCAATTTTTTATATTCAACTAGCTAATTGTCGGAGTGCGCGGCTACGCCTCAATAAATTAAATATGACATTTAAATTTTGGTTTCAGGTGAACTCTTACACCTAATGTTTTAAAGATTTTTTATAGTCTTCTGCCCTAGGGCAGGTCCTTCATCACTGCCATCATAGCTTTAGGTAAGTTTCAATACATATATTATACAGACTGTACAGACTGCGGACTGCGCACAAATAATTAGAACTTCATTTAGTTGAATACTTCGGTCGGCTTTCAGATTAATATCCAACGCTTCCTAATCACTGACGGTAACTAATCCAATTTTTTATATTCAACTAGCTAAATTGTCGGAGTGCGCGGCTACGCCTCAATAAATTAAATATGACATTTAAATTTTGGTTTCAGGTGAACTCTTACACCTAATGTTTTAAAGATTTTTTATAGTCTTCTGCCCTAGGGCAGGTCCTTCACTGCAATCATAGCTTTAGGTAAGTTTCAATACATATATTATACAGACTGCAGGAAATGCGCACAAATAATTAGAACTTCATTTAGTTGAATACTTCGGTCTTCTTACAGATTAATATCCAATGCTTCCTATCACTGACGTAACTAATCCAATTTCTTATATTCAACTAGCTAATTGTCGAAGTGCGCGGCTACGCCTCAATAAATTAAATATGACATTTAAATTTTGGTTTCAGGTGAACTCTTACACCTAATGTTTTAAAGATTTTTATAGTGTTCTGCCCTAGGGCAGGTCCTTCACTGCAATCATAGCTTTAGGTAAGTTTCAATACATATATTATACAGACTGCAGGAAATGCGCACAAATAATTAGAACTTCATTTAGTTGAATACTTCGGTCTTCTTACAGATTAATATCCAACGCTTCCTATCACTGACGTAACTAATCCAATTTTTTATATTCAACTAGCTAATTGTCGGAGTGCGCGGCTACGCCTCAATAAATTAAATATGACATTTAAATTTTGGTTTCAGGTGAACTCTTACACCTAATGTTTTAAAGATTTTTTATAGTCTTCTGCCCTAGGGCAGGTCCTTCACTGCAATCATAGCTTTAGGTAAGTTTCAATACATATATTATACAGACTGCAGGAAATGCGCACAAATAATTAGAACTTCATTTAGTTGAATACTTCGGTCTTCTTACAGATTAATATCCAACGCTTCCTATCACTGACGTAACTAATCCAATTTTTTATATTCAACTAGCTAATTGTCGGAGTGCGCGGCTACGCCTCAATAAATTAAATATGACATTTAAATTTTGGTTTCAGGTGAACTCTTACACCTAATGTTTTAAAGATTTTTTATAGTCTTCTGCCCTAGGGCAGGTCCTTCACTGCAATCATAGCTTTAGGTAAGTTTCAATACATATATTATACAGACTGCAGGAAATGCGCACAAATAATTAGAACTTCATTTAGTTGAATACTTCGGTCTTCTTACAGATTAATATCCAATGCATCCTATCACTGACGTAACTAATCCAATTTTTTATATTCAACTAGCTAATTGTCGGAGTGCGCGGCTACGCCTCAATAAATTAAATATGACATTTAAATTTTGGTTTCAGGTGAACTCTTACACCTAATGTTTTAAAGACTTTTTATAGTGTTCTGCCCTAGGGCAGGTCCTTCAGTGCAATCATAGCTTTAGGTAAGTTTCAATACATATATTATACAGACTGCAGGAAATGCGCACAAATAATTAGAACTTCATTTAGTTGAATACTTCGGTCTTCTTATAGATTAATATCCAATGCATCCTATCACTGACGTAACTAATCCAATTTTTTATATTCAACTAGCTAATTGTCGGAGTGCGCGGCTACGCCTCAATAAATTAAATATGACATTTAAATTTTGGTTTCAGGTGAACTCTTACACCTAATGTTTTAAAGATTTTTATAGTGTTCTGCCCTAGGGCAGGTCCTTCACTGCAATCATAGCTTTAGGTAAGTTTCAATACATATATTATACAGACTGCAGGAAATGCGCACAAATAATTAGAACTTCATTTAGTTGAATACTTCGGTCTTCTTACAGATTAATATCCAATGCATCCTATCACTGACGTAACTAATCCAATTTTTTATATTCAACTAGCTAATTGTCGGAGTGCGCGGCTACGCCTCAATAAATTAAATATGACATTTAAATTTTGGTTTCAGGTGAACTCTTACACCTAATGTTTTAAAGATTTTTATAGTGTTCTGCCCTAGGGCAGGTCCTTCACTGCAATCATAGCTTTAGGTAAGTTTCAATACATATATTATACAGACTGCAGGAAATGCGCACAAATAATTAGAACTTCATTTAGTTGAATACTTCGGTCTTCTTATAGATTAATATCCAATGCATCCTATCACTGACGTAACTAATCCAATTTTTTATATTCAACTAGCTAATTGTCGGAGTGCGCGGCTACGCCTCAATAAATTAAATATGACATTTAAATTTTGGTTTCAGGTGAACTCTTACACCTAATGTTTTAAAGATTTTTATAGTGTTCTGCCCTAGGGCAGGTCCTTCACTGCAATCATAGCTTTAGGTAAGTTTCAATACATATATTATACAGACTGCAGGAAATGCGCACAAATAATTAGAACTTCATTTAGTTGAATACTTCGGTCTTCTTACAGATTAATATCCAATGCATCCTATCACTGACGTAACTAATCCAATTTTTTATATTCAACTAGCTAATTGTCGGAGTGCGCGGCTACGCCTCAATAAATTAAATATGACATTTAAATTTTGGTTTCAGGTGAACTCTTACACCTAATGTTTTAAAGATTTTTATAGTGTTCTGCCCTAGGGCAGGTCCTTCACTGCAATCATAGCTTTAGGTAAGTTTCAATACATATATTATACAGACTGCAGGAAATGCGCACAAATAATTAGAACTTCATTTAGTTGAATACTTCGGTCTTCTTACAGATTAATATCCAATGCATCCTATCACTGACGTAACTAATCCAATTTTTATATTCAACTAGCTAATTGTCGGAGTGCGCGGCTACGCCTCAATAAATTAAATATGACATTTAAATTTTGGTTTCAGGTGAACTCTTACACCTAATGTTTTAAAGATTTTTATAGTGTTCTGCCCTAGGGCAGGTCCTTCACTGCAATCATAGCTTTAGGTAAGTTTCAATACATATATTATACAGACTGCAGGAAATGCGCACAAATAATTAGAACTTCATTTAGTTGAATACTTCGGTCTTCTTACAGATTAATATCCAATGCATCCTATCACTGACGTAACTAATCCAATTTTTTATATTCAACTAGCTAATTGTCGGAGTGCGCGGCTACGCCTCAATAAATTAAATATGACATTTAAATTTTGGTTTCAGGTGAACTCTTACACCTAATGTTTTAAAGATTTTTATAGTGTTCTGCCCTAGGGCAGGTCCTTCACTGCAATCATAGCTTTAGGTAAGTTTCAATACATATATTATACAGAGTGCAGGAAATGCGCACAAATAATTAGAACTTCATTTAGTTGAATACTTCGGTCTTCTTACAGATTAATATCCAATGCTTCCTATCACTGACGTAACTAATCCAATTTTTTATATTCAACTAGCTAATTGTCGGAGTGCGCGGCTACGCCTCAATAAATTAAATATGACATTTAAATTTTGGTTTCAGGTGAACTCTTACATCTAATGTTTTAAAGATTTTTTATAGTGTTCTGCCCTAGGGCAGGTCCTTCACTGCAATCATAGCTTTAGTTAAGTTTCAATACATATATTATACAGACTGCAGGAAATGCGCACAAATAATTAGAACTTCATTTAGTTGAATACTTCGGTCTTCTTACAGATTAACATCCAACGCTTCCTATCACTGACGTAACTAATCCAATTTTTTATATTCAACTAGCTAATTGTCGGAGTGCGCGGCTACGCCTCAATAAATTAAATATGACATTTAAATTTTGGTTTCAGGTGAACTCTTACACCTAATGGTTTAAAGATTTTTATAGTGTTCTGCCCTAGGGCA
This sequence comes from Diploptera punctata, assembly GCA_030220185.1. Taxonomy (NCBI): domain Eukaryota; kingdom Metazoa; phylum Arthropoda; class Insecta; order Blattodea; family Blaberidae; genus Diploptera; species Diploptera punctata. The sequence goes on along the minus strand of JASPKZ010002691.1, from coordinate 1,078,832 downwards.
GGTCCTTCACTGCAATCATAGCTTTAGGTAAGTTTCAATACATATATTATACAGACTGCAGGAAATGCGCACAAATAATTAGAACTTCATTTAGTTGAATACTTCGGTCTTCTTATAGATTAATATCCAACGCATCCTATCACTGACGTAACTAATCCAATTTTTTATATTCAACTAGCTAATTGTCGGAGTGCGCGGCTACGCCTCAATAAATTAAATATGACATTTAAATTTTGGTTTCAGGTGAACTCTTACACCTAATGTTTTAAAGACTTTTTATAGTGTTCTGCCCTAGGGCAGGTCCTTCAGTGCAATCATAGCTTTAGGTAAGTTTCAATACATATATTATACAGACTGCAGGAAATGCGCACAAATAATTAGAACTTCATTTAGTTGAATACTTCGGTCTTCTTATAGATTAATATCCAACGCATCCTATCACTGACGTAACTAATCCAATTTTTTATATTCAACTAGCTAATTGTCGGAGTGCGCGGCTACGCCTCAATAAATTAAATATGACATTTAAATTTTGGTTTCAGGTGAACTCTTACACCTAATGTTTTAAAGACTTTTTATAGTGTTCTGCCCTAGGGCAGGTCCTTCAGTGCAATCATAGCTTTAGGTAAGTTTCAATACATATATTATACAGACTGCAGGAAATGCGCACAAATAATTAGAACTTCATTTAGTTGAATACTTCGGTCTTCTTAGAGATTAACATCCAACGCTTCCTATCACTGACGTAACTAATCCAATGTTTTATATTCAACTAGCTAATTGTCGGAGTGCGCGGCTACGCCTCAATAAATTAAATATGACATTTAAATTTTGGTTTCAGGTGAACTCTTACACCTAATGTTTTAAAGATTTTTTATAGTCTTCTGCCCTAGGGCAGGTCCTTCACTGCAATCATAGCTTTAGGTAAGTTTCAATACATATATTATACAGACTGCAGGAAATGCGCACAAATAATTAGAACTTCATTTAGTTGAATACTTCGGTCTTCTTTGAGATTAATATCCAACGCTTCCTATCAGTGACGTAACTAATCCAATTTTTTATATACAACTAGCTAATTGTCGGAGTGCGCGGCTACGCCTCAATAAATTAAATATGACATTTAAATTTTGGTTTCAGGTGAACTCTTACACCTAATGTTTTAAAGATTTTTTATAGTGTTCTGCCCTAGGGCAGGTCCTTCACTGCAATCATAGCTTTTTTATTCTATGTTTGCAGCTTTACTAGGAAATTATATTAATGTAGTAGCATCCCATTGCATTCTACACCGGGGATGATAATGTTGGCCACATGGTGTTCGGGGACCGTTTGGGCCTCAAAGCTACCTGACAGTTGTCTTACAGGTGAGAAAAACCCCGAAAAAAGTCATCCAGAAGCTTGTCCCGACCAAGATTCCTTGCTATATGTTTGAAATGGGACAGTAAAGTATATAATGAGCATTGAAGTAGGAGATAGTGGCCTAAAGTGAGAACCTGCTAGCGGAATCGAAAAACATTGTGAACGTGCATTTGGTACCCACATCACACTTGATTGTCTCTGATTCACATAAAACTAGGACTGATGAAGCAGTACGTGAGAGCATTGGACAAAACAGGAAACGGTTTCCAATACCCGTATAGCCAAATCTATCAGTTGAAAAGTTAAAAAAAAGGATATTAGTTGGATTAGTTCATGTCTGATGAACACTTTGAAAGTATAATGGCAGAAATAGAACAGAAAGCATGTAGAAGTTAAAAAGAAAGTTGTGTGACGTTCCTTGACAAGAATAAGCAATACGCAGTGGAAGATATTCGTACGCTAGAGAAGCCTATGATGTAGGGTGAGCTTAACAATTAATTTTCTAATGTCGCACTATAAATTTGGAATAAGAATATCAGAAAATAGAAAATTAAACACCCTATTGTTTGCAGATGACCAAATAATAATAGCAAATTCCGAAGATAATCTACAGAAAGGTCTGTATGAACTTAACAAAATTACAGAAGAATATGGATTAAAGATATCTACAGAAAAGACAAAAAATATGGCATTTCAAGGTGTAGATCCTGTCAGAAGTAAAATTGTACTGGACAATACAATTTTGGAGCAGGTGAATAATTTTACATATCTAGGATGCAATATCTCATATGAAGTAGAAAAGGATGTAAATGCAAAAATATCTAAATTTTTAAGAATTTTAGGGTTAATAAATTCTATCTTCAAGCCACAGTTAGTCCAAAAGCATTCAAGACTGAAAGTGTATAAAACACTGGCTCTTCCAACTCTTTTGTATGGTAGCGAAGTATGGACGTTGAAAACAGAAGGATATACAGAGACTTAGATCTGCTGAAATGAGATATCTTCGGAGGACTGCAGGATACACACTACTAGATCACAAAAAAAATGAAGACATCTTAGAAGAATTACACATGGAATCTTTAGAAAACAAAATTTCTGATTATAAGTCAAGATGGATGCAACATGTTCATCGAATGGAAGATCACAGAATACCCAAACAAATGTTAAGATATCAACCTGCAGGAAGAAGAAGACCAGGACGTCCACTCAAAAGACTTCTGGATGGTGTTTCTCTTGAGGCCGAAACAGGTCAACAAATGGCCTAAATTCGTGAATGTACTATGATGATGATGATGATGATGTCGCACTTAGACAATTTTCAGGACAATTTGACCGACACATCAGGAACTGGAACATCGTTATCAAGGTTGCTTGGGAATAAACATGACGGCTGACTACTGCTGGGTATCAAACACGAAGATAAAGTGACACAGAAAGGTATCAAACGATCATTCATAGACAAACGCCAACGGAAATACCTCCGCACAGTAAGTGTCCACATCACCATATTTGCTTTTCTAATATCATAAAATGTCTCTCACGCTGCTTTCTTACTATTTTATGTGTTTCATTTTGTCTCCAGCTCCTGTAATTTTTCCTTTGGTTTCGAGGGTCGCCGGGTTCAAACCCGGCCGGGGTCGATGGATTTTTTACGACGGAAAAATCCAAAATCCTCCGGGAGGGACTTTAAGCCCTGGATCCCATGTCTGAAGATTTTCAGGCTCGAAAATACCTTCAAGCCTGAATAAAGAGGCCTCTAAGCAAAATTTACCGACATCAGTTTCTCAATAATACCTTAGTTGCCCGTTACATGTCTCATTGGGTCGATGTGTTGACCGCATGCCATCCATGACATGTAAGAGCAAACAACGTAAATAAAAAATGAACTTGGTGTAGTAAATCCTTACAAAGGAGAGGCTATGGATCAACAATTCGCTACGCGTTGTAGATAGATATATTCCTGAAATTGCTTTCCGATTTCGTTGGCTACAAATTAGGATGAAAACCTGACGTGCTGTAGAGAAACAGGCTTTCGTTTCCTGATCTGCGCAATCGATTTTAACAAAACACAAAAGGAAAATTAAATTATTCAAACGTTTTTTAGCACCATCACTATCGAATCCTGTGGTCCATTACAGCGCAGACGTAAGCTCTCCATACATCTATATACTGAGATAATATCCCGCCTGTAATTTACTTCCTTCAGATGTTATTATCTCACCCCATTCTTGACCTTCCTACTGAATCATTTCCACTTTGTGTTTCCTACATTAAGTTTTTTTTCCTCTCGTCCATTTTTAAAACGTCCCAAATGTCCTGCTCATCGGAGTTTACGAAACGAATCTCCTCATATTATATCTGGTTTTCAACCAAGACCATGCAGTTCACTGTTAAACAGTTTCCTCCATTCACCGGTCTATATTAATTAATTAATTAATAATTAATAATTAATTAATAATAGCTTTATTTTACCTGGCAGAGTTAAGGCCTTAAGGCCTTGTCTACCACTCAACCAGGTTTTAAAAAAATACAAACAAAAAAAAATAGTCTTAAATCTAAATTACAATATATATATATATATATATATATATATATATGTATATATATATAAACGATTACAAGATATGAATACAATACAATTAATATTTATAATGTATTTTGATTTACTCTAAATTTAGCGAATTAAATATATAATATGTACAATATATATATATATATATATATATATATATATATATATATATATAAAACGAGGAAAAGATTCATGACATAGTATAAAATTATATAAATAGAGAAAAATTAATTATTAGACAACAGGTAACTGTATAAGCGTGACTTAAAGGTTCCAAGTGTGCGGCAACCCCTGATATCTTGAGGAAGGAGATTCCAGGAGCGGGCAGAGGCTACTGTGAAGGAAGTAGAATAGGAGGAAGTGCTATGAAGAGGAATTGTTAGCAGACTGCTATCTTGTGATCTAGTGTCAATATTGTGGTAAGAGGATAACTTCTCAAATTTGGACGCCAGGTAAGTAGGGATGTAGGAATTCAGAAGCTTGAAAAGTAGTAAAAGGGAGTGCAATTTACGTCTGTCAGTAAGACGGAGCCAAGAGAGGTTATTAAAGTGTTCGGAAATATGGTCATATGTCTCTGTTTGGTCAATAGATCTTCCTATGCACTTTATTCTCAAATAACTACAGTTTCTTTTAAAATATAACTTAAGGTATCGCCATTTTATATGTTATTAATTTAATATTTATAAGATAATTTGGGACGAGAATCTCCGTCATATATAACATAGCCTATATCATGCGATTCCAGAGTTGATCCTATGCATAACTCATTTCTGTTTGTTACTGTTGCAAGTTATTAGAATTCACTGCAATGTCCATAATTTGCTGTTGATATTTTGCATACATAGGAAGACAAACTATACAATTACCAAAATAACAGTGAAAATGTCAATTTTAGCTACTAATAAGTTATAAACTTTTGTATTTCTAGGAAACAACAAATGAAAATAAATTTGACACAATGAAGAAAAACAAGGCGGTGAGATTGAAAACAATAGTACATGGAAGTCACTCAAATAATCCCAGCACTATGAGCATGTACAATAAATTACATGGAGAGGGAAACTGTACAGTAACTATTTCGTAAGAACTACGCAGCTTGGATGGATGCAACAAAATGGATGATTTCATTACGCAATACATAAGTTGATCGTATGAACTTTATGGTGAAAACAAGTCATCTTATATCAATTTATATATAAAATTATTTAATATGCTCATATGTATTTACATGCAGAATCATTGATCAAGAAAACACAACATGGAACAGAATCACATACAGGCTGTTTCTATATTAAATTGAAAATTTCTTGAAGAAAGAGAAAAATATATTCATGGAATTTAATTCTGTGTGCAGTTACCAATTTCCGTCATTTTTTGTCAGTTGGAATCGTTTATCCCTGAGGAGAGTTTATAGGTTATTCAAACATTGTAGTACACAACCTTCATTCTCGCTTTGTCATACTGTGATACTTAAAATGAGAGGTTTTCTAGAAATGTAATATAAAGATGTAAATAAAAAATCATCACTCCACATAACCAGATATTATTTGGCATAACATTGGATGAAGTTGTAGTTAAGGTAGGCTATATCCTAATTCTTGGCTCACAAAAGTTCCACATTTTGTCCAATAGTAACTATGATGCTCCGATACTTGAAGGGACATAAATAGCTGGCTGGATCTCTAGTGTTGTGCTACATGATGCCTTTCTTGTTTTTCAGGTTATTGATGTGTACCTGCAGGATGAATTCACGTTTCAAGAATGTTTGGCTGTATTTCCAGGACAACAGTGTAACTGGTTGTATAGTTGGGCAACCCACCGTTCTGGGGGCTATAATACTGGGGCAAAAGAAACCAACGCCTGGGGGTCTATCTGGGCACACCCGAATTCTCGAGGGGGTTAAATATCGGGGGTCCACGTTTTGTTGTCGTGGTAAAAGAACAACAAGTTAAGTACCTGAGTTAAATTTCATGTTTCTTTATGTTAACTAATTTTAGATTCCTGTGTTTCATCATCTTCTTCTTCTTCTTCCTTTGGCTCTGGGGTCCTCTAAGATTCTTGGCTTCTTTCATAACAACTGGAATTTATTGCCTTTTTTTCAGAATAAAGAAAATACATATGCATTTACATTGCGCACGGGCCTGCTTGGCCGTACGTGCATTATTTTTCCATGAATAAAAAAATAAAACTAATAATATAAACAAATACCTACAAATACACCTGTATCAAACAACAATAACAGGCTACATATAAGTAAAATCTATGTCTGCACTAAATCAAAATAATACATATCTACATTCATCCACATTCCGTACATTAATATTAAAAAAAAAATGCTAGAAAACAAATTAGAAAAAAAAAGCACACACACATACACCCACACACCCCCACACATATACACACCGCACGCTCATACCCCCCTCCCCCGCCCCTGCAGACATTAAGTGCACTATCATGATTAAAGATCGAAAACAAAGACCATAGTGAGATTCTTCTTATTGTTAATACAACATATATCCTTAATCTAACAATTTTTGTTATAATCGCATTTTCTTACTGTAGATCCCGCAAATTTGCATGGTTTTGATTCACTCTCGAGCCGTCCTTAAAAGATTCCAACACGCCACTCTCCCTCGATCCGACTTGAGAAATCTCTCCGGCACCATCTTTTAATCTAAGGTTGTTCTTTCTCAACTCTACCGAATCTTACGATCTGCGGCCAGTTTTCAATGGTCATCGCCATAGTGAGCATAGTTTAAATGCCGTCCTCCATTGTGTTACGTTATGGGCCATCCATCCCCCAAATTAAATCACCATGCAATAGCACTTTTAATCATCATCCCCATCCAAAGATGTCAATGATAGTTTTCTCCCTTCCCCACGAAAGTTTCAGTTCCGTCTGCAGGGTGAGCGATATTTTCTGGATTACAACTCTGCATTCTATATACTGTCTGTCTATATCGATTAGTCTCTTCTTAACTGTCCTCGAACACACCTTTTCTATTATTTCCGCGTACTCCTCTTCCCATGGACCCACCCCATCCCTATGCCCTTCAATCCCCTTTCTCCACCTATTACCCACGGTCGTCCGCTCCCACCCGCTTCCTTTTCTGTTCATTGTAAACACTCTGCTCTAAGCGAAGTCCTGATTCCCGTTTATTATGGTCCAACCAATACTTAATATAGCCATAATTTTGGCCCCTATTTTGTCCGAAAATGTTACCGACTTCCTTCAGTATGCCACAATTTGAAGTCCCCGTTTGCTAATTCTACTCATATGCTTCTTCTTAAGAAACATAGGTTGAATTTTATCTAGTGTCCCAGTTCGTTCCCAATCCCCATAATTCGGAGCCATAGCTCATGGTCCCTCGTCACAGTCGAATAATACACCTGTTCTAAGTGTACGCATCGGTATGTTTCGGCAATTTTTGACATATTAGGAAGCAGGGTTCGGCTTGTCCGGCGGCCCCTCGCTCTCATTTGTTTGCATTTTCGATTTTTTTCTTCCCTTTTTTCCCCTTCATTGTCAAAGTCATCCCCAAGGTATACCAAGTTGTTAACATTTTTCTAAGTTTCTCACCACGGTATGGGTCCACCTTTCCCTCCCGCTGTATACCGACCCGTTTTTTAAAGTCATGGCTTTCGTTTTGCTAACGTTAACCGTAAGTCCCCCCAATCGTTACAGTATGTCGATTAGTAAATCTAAACCCTTCTGCATGCCATCGATTTTTGTGGAAAAGAGGCATAAAGTCATCTGCATACATTAGAACAGGAATACTTCGCTCACCCACCGTTTGGAGCATCGATCCCCTCTACTTCCAGCATCAAAGCTACATCGTCTATAAATAAGTTAAATAACAGTGGTGACAATACACATCCCTGTTTTACACCCTTAACTGCCTTTATATTTTCTGAAACTTGGTCCCTCCCATATTTAACACAGAACTCCACTTTTTTATAAATTCCCATTAGCGCCCTAATCATAGTTCCCGATACTCCTAGTTGCCATAATTTCTGCCATAGGGCATTGCGTTCAACAGAGTCAAATGCTTTTTTCAGATCTATAAAAGTACAGTGTAACCTGCCTCGTTTGACACTCAAACATCTGTTAATTGCTGTTCTCAGGACAAATAGATTGTCCGCCGTCCTGAAGCCTTCCCTGAACCCGGCTTGGTATCGTGAAATTTTATTATTTTCATTTATCCAATTTTTTAGCCTGTTATATAGCACTGTGCAATAAATTTTTCCAAACACCGGCAGAAGAGAGACACCGCGGTAATTGTCCGGATTGTTAACTCCACCCTTACCCTTGTAAATAGGATGCAGTATTGATGTGGACCATTCATCTGGATAGCTTCCTTTTTCATAGATTTTGTTAAAAATACCTACTATGTATCCTGTCCATTTATCAATTTTCAAGGCTTCTTTATAGAACTCGGCTGGTATACCGTCTAGACCAGGAGCTTTTCCATTTTTCATGGATCGAATCGCATCCCTCACCTCTAGTTTTGTTATCTCCGAGTCTAGCATTGGTACGTCTTGACCAACTAATAATAGCCGCGGTCCCTCCCAATTCCCCCCTCCTGTAAACACCCTTTCGAAATGAAGTACCCAAGTTTCTGGCGAAATTTTATTTACTTTTTTACGATATTTAATTTCCCTAATTACTTTCCAGATTTTGGTAACATCCCGTTCCTTCATAGCCTGATTAATTCTCTCCAAGATTTTTCCCTCCCAATTCTCCCTGGTTCTAGCCGTTATCTCTTTATATCGTCTCCTCATCTCTATGTACACCCGCCGATTGAAGTCGCCACCCTCCTTTCTGAACCTCACTAAAGCCCTCTCCGCTCGTCTTTTTCCTTCCCTACATGCATTATCGTACCAGCCTTCATCTCGTTTTTGCCCTGATTTTCCTCTAATCTGCATATTTTTCCCCCCTTCCCACATTAGTAATCTTAATTTTTTCACCTCTTCCTCCACATCGCCTAATACCTCCGGTGTCGAAGACTCTAGTTTGTTAAGTAGTTCCTGTGTCTTATCCTCTCTCCAGCAGAACCGCCTAACAGTTCTAATGTCTCCCCTCCTTCCCGTATTCAAGCTCCCCACTTCCTTTCCCTCTTCTTCAAATTCTAATTGGATTTCGATAGGTGAGTGATGCGATTCGATTCTGTCCGCTACTTTAAATGCTGCAATCCTAGAAATAAGATTCTGTGAGCAGAGCATATAGTCCACAACACTTCCTCCATTACCGTTTATGAACGTAAGTTCTCCTTCAGTATCTTCCCCGTATTTTCCGTTTAGCATTTCTAGGTTATGAATATCGCAAAACGTCAGAAGTTCTCTCCCATACGTATTAATAACCCTATCCTTACTCGCCCGAAATCCCTTTCTTAAATCTTCCTCTCCTTCTTCCGTCCCTAAAGTTATATTTTCTCTCCCAGTTCTACCATTAAAGTCCCCCATTATAAGAGTATCTGTATCCGGGAATTTATGTCCGAGTTCTATCATTGTATCTCCCAGGTCATCAAAAAAGGTAGATATAGCGTGTCGAGACCCAGCCGGGTGACGATATACCGAGAGGATACACAAACAAAGATCTCCGATTTTTACATGAATACACGTGACACCCTGTAATTCAACATGAACATTTTCAGCATGTCTAAATGTATTATTTTTCAACATTGTTAATATCCCTCCCGGATATCTTCCCCTTTTTTGTTACTACCCCTCCCCTTATTTATACAATTAAATCCATCAAATTCAATATGGTCTTTGTCCCCCATCCAAGTTTCTACAAATGAAATAAAACTAAAACTTTTAACAAAATCAATAAATCTGTCGGAAGACATTCTTTTTTTCAAACCTTCAATATTCCACACAGCAATTCTGAGAGGGGGGTTTGTCCTCTATGTACTAACGGTTTTCTTTACCTGCTGTTGGCGGCCCTTCTGCATTGTGTTTGCAAGCTTTTCAGACATCATACTTCTTAATTGTCGCGCCGAACTTCCCTCCCTCCCACTGCTGTCTTCTGTCGTCTTCTCTGCAGTGTTGTCAGTTCTCTCGCATTCTTCTCGTTCCCGTGTTGTATTCTTGGGACTCGAACTCTGCCTCTCCGATGTCGTTCCACGCGACTCACCTCGTTCCCTTGTTGTTTTATTGCGATTTAAACTCTGCCTTTCAGAGGTCGTCTCCCGTTGCGTTGTCCCTGCCGCTTCCTTCGTGGACACAGACATCTCCTCCAGTTCTCTACGAGTCCTCACCCGTCCATTTATTACTAGTTTATCGAAACGGATGAAAGCCTGAGCTCCCTGCTTCCTCGCGTCCACTAGATGTCGTTTCAGGAATGCTCGCTCCTCTCTCACTCTCCGGCTGTGGTCTTCACTCACTGCCACTCCAGTGCCCCGTAGATATCTTGCCCCCCTTATGATTTCTTCTTTATCCCTATAGTGAGCTAACTTGCACACTATAGGCCTGGGGTACCGTCCACGACCCACTCTATGAGCGCGTTCGATGTCCCGTTCTAGCAGAACTATTCCCATTTGCCTTAGGACATGCCTTGTTATAACTGCCGTAGTGTCCCAGGACTCGTTCTCCTCTTCCCCCACACCATACAACACAATATTGTTCCTTCTAGATTGATTTTCTAGATAGTCCATTTTTTCTTCCAGCCACCTCACTCTGTCTTCCACACTACTCCAAGCTACCTCCATTTCTTGAACCCTCTCCACGACAGAGTTTACCATAGACACCATGTCCTCCGTCTTTCGGAATCCCTGGGCCATTTCTCTCCTCATCTCTTCCAGCATTTTCTTCACGTCCTGCATTTTTACAATTTGACAACACCGCACTGCTCTCGAGAACTGAAAACACGTCCGCACACTACCACGTACCAATGTAGACTCCCCCATAACAACTGTCAATTCTTCTCTATTACTAGCTTTCTGTCTCCACCTTTCCACCTTCAGTTCTCTTAAGTCTTCCTCAATCTTATCTAACCATCTGAGTTTCCGTCTTCCAACCTTTCTTATTCCTTCCTTCAAAAATATTTCTTGCGCCTCTTTCTTGTTCCATCCGCACACATGTCCTACCCATTCAAGTCTCTTTCTTCTAATATCTCCTACTAGAACTAAATTCATACATAATTCTTTCAGTTCTTGGTTCGTTCAAACTCTCTATTACACTTTGTAATCCATACTCAAATTTAAGTCTATATTTTAAAATTGTAATAATACTTAATTTTCGTTTATTTTTACTACAATCCTTATTATTATTATTATTCCAAATTCGTTAAATACTCTATTAATATATGATGTAATTATATTTCAGGATGTAAGTAGTTCGGTAAAGTTTGCTGACCTGCAGGTAGCGGGTAAGATCCAGGTAAGATTTCTCTTAACTTTATAAATTAATTTACAGTGTATATTTATAATGTACAATTTATGATTCCTGGAATTGATTGGATGCATTGTTTGAATTCTTAAGTTTCGTAGACAATCATCTTACATATTTTTTACCTCAGCCACAAGACTCTTTTGGACGAACCGTTGTGAAACTTTTGCTAATACAAGAATGGTGATGCACCTTAACTACAACTTCATCCAATTGTACGTCAAACAATATCTACTTATGTGGGGTGATGTTTTTTTATTTACATCTCTATATTACATTTCCAGAAAACTTACCATTTTGAAGTATCACAATTACAGCAGACTTGTCATGTGTTAAGTTAATTACCAACGTGAAGATGAATGTGGTGCACTACATTTGTATGAAGAACCTATGAATTCTATTCACTGTAAATTGATGTCTAGTAACAAAAAATATAGAAAATTACAGGAGTACTGTATTCAGAAATTCGTTCCTGTGTAATATCTTTTCTATCTTCAATACAAGGGATTTTAAAATCTCAACCTTGGGACTGGGTGTGTGTAATGTCTAAGTTGTACCCATTGGGTTTAATTCTTCTTTAAAAAAAATTATTCCATTGAATATAAAAAAATCCCTGTATGTCATTTTGTTTCTAGTTGTGTTTTCTTGAGCAATGGTTAGATACATACATAATCTGCATTGTAAGTGTTAATGATTTCAATTTCATGTTTCAATATTAAGTTTATATTCAATTGACAAAATATTTTGGAAACGTAATTTTTCAAAGTGAATTTTATACCAAGGTTCTCTATTTTCCGTATTTCTAATTCATAATACCTTGCATTGAAATTCTTTTCAAAAGATTAATTTATGTTCTTTTGCTTTACAGAAGATAATTATTTTGTTAAAAACGTACATAAAAGGTAAATTTATCCAACAGCAGTATGGAGTTGTCTGGAATTTGATGTGGAAACTAGAGGCAAGTGAAGAACTACTGGTATTTGTGGTCAGAACAGCAAATCATGCTGCTTGCTTTGTCGAGTAAAGGGAAACAAGTGACTGGGCCATCCTCATTCTCGATGCGGATAAATATCGGAATCATCTAATGTTACTGGAGCACGTCTAATTTTATTACTGTTATTGACTTAAATATTCTTATCAATAAATTTACAATATAGTGAAACATGTAACAATATTTTTATTATGTTCAATTATATTTCAGGTTGAAATCATGTGGAACAACAAGAAACTAATTTTCATTATGCAAAAATCACAGAGAAGAACTTTGTATGTACAGTTCATGGAATGTGCATCTTAGTTCCTACAATATCTACATAAGTAATAACTATCTAGTTCTGTGGAGCCTGTAGGTTCATGGCCATGCTGACATTAGCTCTCCATACACTCTTATCTCAAGCTAATGTTTTCCAATTACATATTGTATAATTTAATGTAATCATGGTTAATATTATTCTCCTATCTCATTCTTGGCCTGCATACTGAGGTTTTCCTTTGTTTTTCTCAAGTTTCAGGCCATCAAAAGCGATCTTCATTTTCTTGTAATAATTATATGAGAAATCAGCGGTGTTTCTTTGTTTATGTTCTGTATTAACGAATTTTTGATTAGTTGGCCATTCTGTTTCCTCTATATAGGCAGCCATCAGAGAATACCTACATAGTGTTACGTTGAGCAAAGTTGCTAAGATAATGTGATGATTTTTAGGCTATAATTTCATAAACTTCTCAATCGATTTTAAGAATTTTGTTTTTTTTAGAAAAAACCTACGTAATTATTATTGAGGTAATTTTTAAGATATTTATAATGAAAGGTATTCCACCGCTGTGGTCTCGAGGTAGCGTGCTGCCTTGTCACGCAGCGGGCACGGGTTCGATTCCCGATCGGGACTCGTTTCCTGGGCGAAGGTTTTTCCTCACCTGTAAGACAAATGTTAGGAAACTTTAAGGCCCAAACGGTTCCCGAACATCATTAACATCATTAAGATACTCATTAAGTTTAGGATTGAAGCCTGTCCTGGCGCATCATTACCTCATCACCTATTATATAATATCATCGGGGCAGCGTAACGCCGTCTTCCAGGCGCCCCAAACTTAGAAGTGAGTTACAATAACACCACGCCAGGAGAGAATACCAGAATATTTTAATGACAAAATGGGGGCATTGAACAAAAAAATAAAAGATAAATCTAATACCCGGTGTGCGCTGCTGCACATCTAAATAAATGAACAGTGGTTTTATGTTTAGTTGAATAAGCAAAAGGAACATTAATTATAAATTTATAACGTAAAGTAAAGTAAGTAAAGTGATCCCACAACAGACCCGGAGGCCCTTGGGGTAGTAGGAGGTTAGGGCTCCCACTTTTTCTAGACAATCGGCACTTTATGTCAGCCGGGTTGTCAGCCCTGCGTGACGGCCGCCTTTACCCCCAGAACAAGCGCCTGGCACTCATTTCCGTTAGAGGTTGAGTCGATCCCAGGGCCATAGTGCCACCAGAGGGTTTGGATCAGTTTAAAAATCCTGACCCCAACGGGACTTGAACCCTCGACCCTCCGGCTTGTAGCTCAGTGCCTTAACCACTACGCTACGGCGTAAGTATCTTTATATACCCCGTGTTGATTACCTGGCGTTGCCCGGGATTCTACTTATCCCGATCTTCTTGGCATGAATGAGCTGAAAGACAAAAACTGTTATCGTGTGTTATCCGTAAAATATAAAATATGCTGTTACGGACTTTTTTGTAGAATTTCTTGTGATATTCATTTCCGTGTACATTGATTTGTTGTTTTTCTTACCGTTTAGGCAGCGCAAGCCATTTAAGTGTCAAAAAGCGACTATTTTTAGTACATCAATACAATTTTTTCAGTTCCAGCCCTATAATATGTACGGTAATATCCCAGGAAAATTCTATAAACTATGATCAAACTCCCATTCAAATCTGTCAATTGTTTTTATTCCGATTGAGGGTCTTTCCACTTTTCAGCGATTGCCTTTTACCAGCCGGCTGCTGGCCCTTCACATCCACATGTGTCAATCACAGAGGTAGATGATCAACAGCCAGTGTAGGGGTGACATGTGGTTAGCATGTCGAGTCCCCCAGCCGTTATAGCTGGTTCCTCAACCTGGAGCCGCTACTTATTGTAGCTACCCAATTGCCTCACGATGCTGGGTGGGCACCGGTCCCATACTGGCCGAAATACCATGAGAAAATTTCTTCCCCCATGGAGACTCGAACCAGCGCAAGTACCGTAGCTCTGCGCCAAGGCTTCCTACCTTAACCGCTCGGCTACGGCGCGGGACCAATTGTTTTTGAGTTCATAAATCACGCTCATTTTTGTACGTAAAGATTTATGTGCTTTACGATAAAAAAAATGGCATTGCTGATATTTTCTAGTTTCCCCGAACCCTTACCAATATAATAATAATAATAATAATAATAATAATAATAATAATAATAATAATAATAACAATAATAATAACAATAATAATAACAATAATAATAAAGAAATAAGGGAAATTATGGGTGTACAAGAGGAGCCGGACATCATAGACATCATAGAAAAGAAAAGATTGCAGTGGTATGGTCATGTCAAACGAATGCCAGAGCAAAGATTGCCAAAAATTGTTATGGAATGGATCCCAATGGAAAGGAGGAAGAGAAGGAAGACCGAAGAAAACTTGGATATAAGGGGTACAAGCAGCTATGAATATCAGAGGAATGAAGGAAGATCAATGGATGGATAGAGAGGAATGGCGTTTGGTTTCCGGAAGGCGGCGGCAGCTGCTATGATACCGGATGATGATGATGATGATGATGAATATCAATAATAACTAACTCACTGGCACTATTGAACTCGTACGTTCATGGCTGCGCGGACATAAGCTCTCCATACATCCCTATCCTGAGCTAATGTTTTAAAATCAATCCCTGTATAATGCACTTTTCTTAAATCATCGTTAATGCTATTCTCCAACCTCATTCTTGGCCTACCAACTGGTTGTTTTCCCTCCGGTTTTCCTACAAGAATCTTCCATGCATGTATTTCATTCCTCATTCGTGCCACATGTCCTGCCCATCGCAGTCTACGAAACTTAACTGTTCTTATTATATCTGACTTCCTATAAAGGCCAAGTAGTCCACTGTTAACACTGTCTTCTCCGTTCACCTGTCTGTTCATCTCTCTTTGGTCCAAAATTTTTCCTAAGAACTTTATTCTCAAATACTCGTAATCTCATTTCCCCCTTAAAGTAAAAGTGTTCTTTTTTATTTTTCTACAAATATTCGGGGAAATTAGTTTGTATGCAGAAAAGAGAGAGTTAAAAAAATGTCCCTAGACAACAAAATACCCTGCCCGAGTACAAAACCACAACTGTGCTGTGTGAATTACTCTAAAAATTGCAACACACTTAGAGAAAAGAATGAACATCGAAAATAAATACAGAGAAATAAAAGACAAACAGAAGTTTAAAAGTTTCTAAAAAGTAATAGTAGGAGAAGTCTTGAGTTTTCGTTGTGAAATTTCCTGTTCCGTACAGCAGTTGGCACTCTTGTTGTGAAACTTAGTTTGTTTTTACACGCTTTATATCAGTTTGACCTGTATCTATCTATGTAACGGAATCTTTGAACACGATTTTCACCCACTTAAAAAACATTGGCTCGACTTGAAACTTTGTATACTTGTAAAGGATCAATGACAATACAATAATTTCATGTTTTTCTAAAATCCTGGCCAGGATCATCAGGAGATCTAAAAAATAAAAACCGGTATAATAGGTTGTGGACTTATCGACTTTGTAGTCAATCGTTGTAAGAGCTCAGTTGGTAGAGCGGTGGACTGTAGTGGTATATAATTTCAGTAATCCACAGATCGCTGGTTCGAATCCGGCCCGGAGGATTCTTTTTAGAAGAGTATTAATAAATTTAATTTTCATGAGATTCCGGTTTATGAGAATCAATTAAACTGAAAATTAAAAAATAAATGTTTAAAAAACTAAAACAACACGCTTTATTAGAAAACCATACTAAAAAATAAAAAAGTTAATAATAGTTTAATAAACTAAAACAACACGCTTTATTAGAAAACCGAACTAAAAAATGAAAAATAATTTTAATTTCCAACACGCTTGGGATAAAATTAAAGTGGTCAACAAAAAAATCATCTCCAACACATCTAGAATAAAACTAAAGTTATCTCCAAAAAAAATAATTTTACAATCAAAAGCGTGGGGTGCTCTTTATGGTTTTTATGTTTTCTTCTTAGAGACTTTACTTTTACCAATATCTGTTTATTATCAAATATATTAATTGACATAGAGCACCCCACGCTTTTGATGGTTATTTTTTTGTAGATAACTCTAGTTTTATTCTAGATGTGTTGGAGATGATTTTTTTGTTGACCACTTTAATTTTATCCCAAGCGTGTTGGAAATTAAAATTATTTTTCATTTTTTAGTTCGGCTTTCTAATAAAGCGTGTTGTTTTAGGTTTTTTAAACTATTATTTATTTTTTATTTATATATAATCGTATAATTTTTGATAAAGTTTTTTCCCCCACTATGGAGCTTCTCCCAAAACTCACGCCTCGCCACCGAATACAATAATTTTAAAATAATTACTACAAAAATTACTTTTTATATAATAAAGTTAAGACTCCAGCATTATTTTTCATTTTTTAGTTCGGCTTTCTAATAAAGCGTGCTGTTTTAGGTTTTTTAAACTACTATTTATTTTTTATTTATATATAATCGTATAATTTTTGATAACGTTTTTTCCCCCACTATGGAGCTTCTCCCAAAACTCACGCCTCGCCACTGAATACAATAATTTTAAAATAATTACTACAAAAATTACTTTTTATATAATAAAGTTAAGACTCCAGCATTATTTTTCATTTTTTAGTTCGGCTTTCTAATAAAGCGTGTTGTTTTAGGTTTTTTAAACTACTATTTATTTTTTATTTATATATAATCGTATAATTTTTGATAACGTTTTTTCCCCCACTATGGAGCTTCTCCCAAAACTCACGCCTCGCCACTGAATACAATAATTTTAAAATAATTACTACAAAAATTACTTTTTATATAATAAAGTTAAGACTCCAGCATTATTTTTCATTTTTTAGTTCGGCTTTCTAATAAAGCGTGTTGTTTTAGGTTTTTTAAACTACTATTTATTTTTTATTTATATATAATCGTATAATTTTTGATAAAGTTTTTTCCCCCACTATGGGGCTTCTCCCAAAACTCACGCCTCGCCACTGAATACAATAATTTTAAAATAATTACTACAAAAATTACTTTTTATATAATAAAGTTAAGACTCCAGCATTATTTTTCATTTTTTAGTTCGGCTTTCTAATAAAGCGTGTTGTTTTAGGTTTTTTAAACTACTATTTATTTTTTATTTATATATAATCGTATAATTTTTGATAACGTTTTTTCCCCCACTATGGAGCTTCTCCCAAAACTCACTCCTCGCCACTGAACACAATAATTTTAAAATAATTACTACAAAAATTACTTTTTATATAATAAAGTTAAGACTCCAGCATTATTTTTCATTTTTTAGTTCGGCTTTCTAATAAAGCGTGTTGTTTTAGGTTTTTTAAACTACTATTTATTTTTTATTTATATATAATCTTATAATTTTTTATAACGTTTTTTCCCCCACTATGGAGCTTCTCCCAAAACTCACGCCTCGCCACTGAACACAATAATTTTAAAATAATTACTACAAAAATTACTTTTTATATAATAAAGTTAAGACTCCAGCATTATTTTTCATTTTTTAGTTCGGCTTTCTAATAAAGCGTGTTGTTTTAGGTTTTTTAAACTACTATTTATTTTTTATTTATATATAATCGTATAATTTTTGATAACGTTTTTTCCCCCACTATGGAGCTTCTCCCAAAACTCACGCCTCGCCACTGAACACAATAATTTTAAAATAATTACTACAAAAATTACTTTTTATATAATAAAGTTAAGACTCCAGCATAGGTTAGTATAATGCTAACATAATGGAACATTATTTATGTCCTAATGCATAAGGAGCAAGATAAAATCACTGTATCCCACAATAATCATTAAAGACATAAATAAATAAAGCCTGATATGTCCCTTTAGGGCAAAGGCCTCCCTGTACAGGGGTTAAGCTCTATTTGAGAGTGTCACCCGGTGAGCTACTCCGTGGTGAGAAGTTGACTTGGATGTAGCACTTGGTTTGTATACACTGTCTGTTCTGTGATTAGTTAATACACAGTTGGCTCTCCATCGTTCTCCAGCTTTTCCTGCATCTGGCGACTCTGGACCATTGCGACCCTGCTCGTTCTTTGAAGATGTCAGCCCATCGTCGTCTTGGTCTTCCGCGCTGTCTCTTGCCTGTGTACGGGTCCCACATGGTTGTTATTATTGTCCACCTGTCGTCCTGTATTCTTGCGACGTGGCCTCCCCACTTCCATTTTTTCCTGATGGCTTGTTGTGCGGGATCAGTTGTTGAGGATATCGCTTGAAGTGTTGTATTCGAGATTCTGTCCTTCAGAGTTATGCCTAAGATTTTCCTCTCCATTTTCCTTTGGCATACTTGGAGTGTGTGCTTCAGTTTGGGCAGTAAGATTCCAAGTTTGGCAGCCATATAACAGTTGTTGGAAGAACACAGGTTTGTAGTGTTTCCATTTTGAGTTTCCGGTTGAGTGACTTGTCCAGCAGTATAAATTTCAGTGACCAGAACGCCTTCCAGGCGAGAGCTATTCTTCTGCTTATTTCCTTCTCTACTTTCTGATGGAAGGAGAGTAGTTGTCCTAAGTATATGTACTCGCTTACATATTGAAGATCCATTCCATCGACTTTGATTGGGTTTTCCGGACCATTAGACATAATTTGTGTCTTGCTTTTGTTCATCGAAAGGCCTGCAGTTTTGCTAGTTTCTGAGAGCTCTTGTAGCATTGATTGGAGTTGTTTAGGGGATCTGGCGAACAATACCACGTCGTCAGCGAATCTTAAGTTGGATAGCCTGCTCCCGTTTATATTTACTCCGTATTTCTTGTTCCAGTTTAGTTTTCGAAATATGTCTTCAAGCACGCATGTAAAAAGTTTAGGAGAAATTGGGTCGCCTTGTCGTACATGTTAAAGTTAAATGTTATAAAACTATCAAACTACTTTAAATTTATTGAAAAAACTATACTATGTTGCAATTTTATTTTTTTAGCTCATAAAATTCATTGCCCAATAATTGCCAATAATGTGAAATCTGTTTTCACAGAACGTAGATTCTAACGATTTTTTTTACGATGTTTTGTCAATGTTTCACTTAATTTTATAAATTAGGGTAAAAGTCATAAAATAAAATAAGTTAAAATATACCTTATATTTAATTAATGTTGGGAAGTAAACATTATGAGGTATAATCATTAAAATTCATCGGAGAACATATTGTTTAAACAACTCACCTCATAGGATTCATGCTTCCATGATATCGCGATTTCAAACATAGTCATGTTCATCGTCAGCCATAACTCCATAACTCGGAGTTATGGCTGACGATGAACATGATTATGTTTGAAATCGCGATATCATGGAAGCATCATCGTCAGCCATAACTCCATAACTCGGAGTTATGGCTGACGATGAACATGATTATGTTTGAAATCGCGATATCATGGAAGCATCATCGTCAGCCATAACTCCATAACTCGGAGTTATGGCTGACGATGAACATGAATTATGTTTGAAATCGCGATATCATGGAAGCATCATGTCAGCCATAACTCCATAACTCGGAGTTATGGCTGACGATGAACATGATTATGTTTGAAATCGCGATATCATGGAAGCATCATCGTCAGCCATAACTCCATAACTCGGAGTTATGGCTGACGATGAACATGATTATGTTTGAAATCGCGATATCATGGAAGCATCATCGTCAGCCATAACTCCATAACTCGGAGTTATGGCTGACGATGAACATGATTATGTTTGAAATCGCGATATCATGGAAGCATGAATCCTATGAGGTGAGTTGTTTAAACAATATGTTCTCCGATGAATTTTAATTAAAATATACCTGCTTGGGTAAAATCCGTCGTCCTCAACTTATAAAATATGTAATCTTTATGCCTATAGGCCTTTCAGAACATCCGTTCATCTTCAGCAGGTCACTCTTCGCTGTTGTAGCGAAGAGTGACCTGCTGAAGATGGAACGGATGTTCTGATAGGCCTATAGGCATAAAGATTACATATTTTACAAGTTGAGGACGACGGATTTTACCTAACAAGGTATATTTTAACTTATTTTATTTTATGACTCTCCACCTCAACGGTTTTAACAATGAATTTTATTAGTATAGGATAAAAGTGTTAATTATATTTGAAGAGAAAAATTGTACGTTCAGACTAGGGTTTGTCAAAGGTCCTGGGTTCAAACCCCAGTCTGAGCGTATAATTTTTCTCTTCAAATTTAATTTATCATTCAGCGAGAAGTGTTAAATTAATAATAAAAATATTATAAATAAATAAATAAATAAAGCCTGATATGTCCCTTTAGGGCAAAGGCCTCCCTGTACAGGGGTTAAGCTCTATTTGAGAGTGTCACCCGGTGAGCTACTCCGTGGTGAGAAGTTGACTTGGATGTAGCACTTGGTTTGTATACACTGTCTGTTCTGTGATTAGTTAATACACAGTTGGCTCTCCATCGTTCTCCAGCTTTTCCTGCATCTGGCGACTCTGGACCATTGCGCCCCTGCTCGTTCTTTGAAGATGTCAGCCCATCGTCGTCTTGGTCTTCCGCGCTGTCTCTTGCCTGTGTACGGGTCCCCACATGTTGTGTTATTGTGTCCACCTGTCGTCCTGTATTCTTGCGACGTGGCCTCCCCACTTCCATTTTTTCCTGATGGCTTGTTGTGCGGGATCAGTTGTTGAGGATATCGCTTGAAGTGTTGTATTCGAGATTCTGTCCTTCAGAGTTATGCCTAAGATTTTTCCTCTCCATTTTCCTTTGGCATACTTGGAGTGTGTGCTTCAGTTTGGCAGTAAGATTCCAAGTTTGGCAGCCATATAACAGTGTTGGAAGAACACAGGTTTGTAGTGTTTCCATTTTGAGTTTCCGGTTGAGTGACTTGTCCAGCAGTATAAATTTCAGTGACCAGAACGCCTTCCAGGCGAGAGCTATTCTTCTGCTTATTTTCCTTCTCTACTTTCTGATTGGAAGGAGAGTAGTTGTCCTAAGTATATGTACTCGCGTTACATATTGAAGATCCATTCCATCGACTTTGATTGGGTTTTCCGGACCATTAGACATAATTTGTGTCTTGCTTTTGTCATTCGAAAGGCCTGCAGTTTTGCTAGTTTCTGAGAGCTCTGGAGCATTGATTGGAGTTGTTTAGGGGGATCTGGCGAACAATACCACGTCGTCAACGAATCTTAAGTTGGATAGCCTGCTCCCGTTTATATTTACCTCCGTATTTCTTGTTCCAGTTTAGTTTTCGAAATATGTCTTCAAGCACGCATGTAAAAAGTTTAGGAGAAATTGGGTCGCCTTGTCGTACATGTTAAAGTTAAATGTTATAAAACTATCAAACTACTTTAAATTTATTGAAAAACTATACTATGTTGCAATTTTTATTTTTTAGCACTCATAAAATTCATGCCCAATAATTGCCAATAATGTGAAAATCTGTTTTCACAGAACGTAGATTCTAACGATTTTTTTACGATGTTTTGTCAATGTTTCACTTAATTTTATAAATTAGGGTAAAAGTCATAAAATAAAATAAGTTAAAATATACCTTATATTTAATTAATGTTGGGAAGTAAACATTATGAGGTATAATCATTAAAATTCATCGGAGAACTATGTTTAAACAACTCACCTCAATAGGATTCATGCTTCCATGATATCGCGATTTCAAACATAGTCATGTTTCATCGTCAGCCATAACTCCATAACTCGGAGTTATGGCTACGATGAACATGATTATGTTTGAAATCGCGATATCATGGATGCATCATCGTCAGCCATAACTCCATAACTCGGAGTTAATGGCTGACGATGAACATGATTATGTTTGAAATCGCGATATCATGGATGCATCATCGTCAGCCATAACTCCATAACTCGGAGTTATGGCTGACGATGAACATGATTATGTTTGAAATCGCGAATATCATGGAAGCAATCATCGTCAGCCATAACTCCATAACTCGGAGTTATGGCTGACGATGAACATGATTATGTTTGAAATCGCGATATCATGGAAGAATCATCGTCAGCCATAACTCCATAACTCGGAGTTATGGCTGACGATGAACATGATTATGTTTGAAATCGCGATATCATGAAAGCATGAATCCTATGAGGTGATGTTGTTTAAACAATATGTTCTCCGATGAATTTTAATTAAAATATACCTGCTTGGGTAAAAATCCGTCGTCCTCAACTTATAAAATAGTAATCTTTATGCCTATAGGCCTTTCAAGAAATCCGTTCATCTTCAGCAGGTCACTCTTCGCTGTTGTAGCGAAGAGTGACCTGCTGAAGATGGAACGGATGTTCTGAAAGGCCTATGGCATAAAGATTACATATTTTACAAGTTGAGGACGACGGATTTACCTAACAAGGTATATTTTAACTTATTTTATTTTATGACTCTCCACTCAACGGTTTTAACAATGAATTTTATTAGTATAGGATAAAAGTGTTAATTATATTTGAAGAGAAAAATTGTACGTTCAGACTAGGGTTTGTCAAAGGTCCTGGGTTCAAACCCCAGTCTGAGCGTATAATTTTTCTCTTCAAATTTAATTTATCATTCAGCGAGAAGTGTTAAATTAATAATAAAAATATTATAAATAAATAAATAAATAAAGCCTGATATGTCCCTTTAGGGCAAAGGCCTCCCTGTACAGGGGTTAAGCTCTATTTGAGAGTGTCACCCGGTGAGCTACTCCGTGGTGAGAAGTTGACTTGGATGTAGCACTTGGTTTGTATACACTGTCTGTTCTGTGATTAGTTAATACACAGTTGGCTCTCCATCGTTCTCCAGCTTTTCCTGCATCTGGCGACTCTGGACCATTGCGCCCCTGCTCGTTCTTTGAAGATGTCAGCCCATCGTCGTCTTGGTCTTCCGCGCTGTCTCTTGCCTGTGTACGGGTCCCACATGGTTGTTTTTATTGTCCACCTGTCGCCCTGTATTCTTGCAACGTGGCCTCCCCACTTCCATTTTTTCCTGATGGCTTGTTGTGCGGGATCAGTTGTTGAGGATATCGCTTGAAGTGTTGTATTCGAGATTCTGTCCTTCAGAGTTATGCCTAAGATTTTCCTCTCCATTTTCCTTTGGCATACTTGGAGTGTGTACTTCAGTTTGGCAGTAAGATTCCAAGTTTGGCAGCCATATAACAGTGTTGGAAGAACACAGGATATTAAAAGTGTTAATTTCATAAGAGTGACTAATTTGGTGCTGACATGAAATTAGTGTAATTTTATGATGAAACATCTCTCAGATACCGTAATTAACCTAATTTCCACTAATTAATTAATGTAATGCTCTACCTCCATTGTAAGTAACAAAATTACATTAATATGATTTTTATTATAAATTCTGTCTATAGAGGTAAACATTTTGAAAAAAAATATATTAATATAATTCTCAAATCTATATTTATTATGTTATATTGTGGCGCCTCCGTGACGCTCGCCCCCCACAAACTGGGGTCACGAGATCGAGTATCGGGCACTCCACGTGGGTTTTCGTGGTGAACGAAACGGAGCTTTGGCAGGTTGCTTTTTTCGGGGTTTTTCCGTTATCCTCTGCAAACAAATTTAATTACACCATTTATCCATATTAATCTCATCCATTTTGTTTCATTTCGTTCATCCTCCCCTGTGACGTTGCGTGAAACGTGGTCGGCCGACACCTTTGCTTTTCACAGACCTCTATAAATATAGGGGGTTCATCTCATCTCATCCCTCGACTCAACCATGAGTTGGACAAGAGTTGATTATATTTATATTATGTTATATTGTACACAATTTAACTGTACGCATTGTACAAATGCACATTTAGGCCTATAGCTGAATGAAGCGCGTAGTTTCAACAACATTTTTAGTGGAAATAATAAAAATGTAAACAAAAAACTGAATTATCTCAATAAAAATATATTGAAATGTATAGAACGGTTTATGAAATTCTCTACAAGTCTTGGCGGCAAGCGGCATCGGCGTCAGCGCTTGTCATTCCGGCGAACGGGATCCGCTAAAACGGCTATTAACCTTACAGTATTCACATTGTTTACTATCGTCAACTACAGAAGGTGTTATAAATTATATACCCGAAAGCAGGGGAAAAGAGAGAAATAGGGACAGAGATAGGGATCGATACTTTTAAAATTCATGACGAAACGCCGTTGAGGTTACTACGTAAAATTTACAAAATAAAAAAAATTGGACATAGGATATGGATTACTTTCGGAGCATATGCTCCATCTTCAGCTTGTAAATTGGTACTAGTTGTTCGTGAGAATCTTGTTTAATGAGAACTCACCCAATGACGTCAAGCCTCTGTACAAGACTCTCACGAACAACTAGATCCAATTTACAAGCTGAAGATGTAGCATATGCACCGAAAGTACTCCCCATTCCACATCAAAAGTTGAGGAAGACTGAGATCTCAGGTATTCTATTTTTATATTTTGTAAATTTTAGAGAGAGGAAATAGTGCTTGTAGCATGTGACTGTAGTGGGCCAAGTTTACCGGGAAATACATGCGCTGACATCGGGTCGGAAAGCCGCACGGTATCGTAGAGAATGTGATAGACCGGATTGTGTTTCGACGTACAAAAAATGAACTAGAATAGAAGAATAATTTGTGTTAATGATAGGAGTAGAATTAAGTTTAAAAATACTAACGTTGATTCGGACGGTACCACCTGTTCGCTGCCACCAATCAGACGTTCGGCTGCTGCTTTGTGAGGGATGTGTCCGGAGGAGGGTGGTGGGTACGGCTGTACTAGAGGCTGCGTGTGATCCAATCCAGGGAGGTGTTCCTGGCCTTCACCCACTGCAAGTAAAAGAAAAAATAATTTATATTTAGGCAGTCTATCGAGCTATTTCGAATTCTTATGGGGGAAGAAATTTCTTCAGGGAATTTCAGCCAGTATAGTACCGGTGCCAACTCAATAAGCTGAAGAATTTTGGTTTCTAGAACCATGCGCAGGTTCGTTACGTCATAAAAACATTATAGAACGCACTAGAAATTTACCTGCGTCATAGAAACTGTTGTGATAAACGGGGCATGCGATGCCGGTATTGCAGAGCTGAGTGGGTCCCGGCTGAGCCACTGGGTCACAGAGGAGACTGGGCATGTTTCGGGCATCCCTGCACTGAACATGCCTCGTTTGTATGCCCTCTCCACAGGAAACGGAGCACTGAAACACGAGTAAACAAACATGCAATTTAGAAAAATACAACTGGGCGTTGAAAGGAACCCTGAAGAAAGATAAACATATTTATGAAACATCCTTATTTTACGGGTTCTATTTATCTTCTTCGGAGTTTTCAATATGGTTTTATGATAATCTGAGGTCAGTCATGCGATCATCCCCATCAATTTTTCAATAAAACACAAACCATGATTCATATAACTAAACAAACTACCCCAATATAATCTTTTGCTTAAGTGTCTCTCTTATTTTTATTTTATTTTACACATTTTGTAGTAGAGCATGCCACCAAATGTTTAGAGGATTAGAAAGGCAAACAATTCAAAATAATAATAATAATAATAATAATAATAATAATAATAATAGTTTTATTTTACCTGGCAGAGTTAAGGCCTTAAGGCCTTGTCTACCACTCAACCAGGTTTAAAAAAAATACAAAAGAAAAGTCTTAAATCTAAATTACAATATATATATATATATATATATATATATATATAAACGATTACAAGTTATGAATACAATACAATTAATATTTATAATGTATTTTGATTTCCCTCCATGGTATCTTTACCTTGTCGTGGTGGAGTGGCTTGCGTGCTTAAATGATCCTGAGAGCTGTGCCGGCGGTAGCATTGCTGCCGATAGGGTTACCCATGCCGGACTGGTCGAAGGTGATAAGCCAGACGAAATAAGTACCTTGGTCGAAAGAGTGACGATCTTTCACCGTAAAAATACAACCGTCAAGAAATGCGGACATGGGTTCTACTGGGGTAAAATTTTCCGGAGGTCAAATAGCTGTTAGTTTAAGCTGACGATGTATTAAATAAGCGATAGTGAGGAGATACTACGGGCGAACACACGGATTCTATTCAGTGATACCTGACTAACAAATTGGGACTGGAAGTAAACGTCAATAAAACTTAATATATGATCACACACACACACACACACACACACATATATATATATATATATTATAATGATATTGTGAAAAGAAATCTTAATGTCTGAACCAGTAATCGAACCGTGGACCTCTAGTTCTCCAGACTAGTGTGCAGCCGGCTACACCATTCGAGACTTGGCACAAACATTAACAATTCTTTCCACATATACAACTCTATAATTCTCGTTTCGTCCGCTGCCAGGTAGGTGACACTACCAACGCCAACGGCCGGCTTCGTTTAGAAGTATCTATATTTGAGAATTTTACACCACCACTTTTATAAGCAGCAAATTACATTATTTAACATTTTCCAATACCGTTATTTTAACACAGTTCCAATAATGGATCATATTATAATATTACAATGATATTGTGAAAAGAAAAATTAATGTCTGAACCAGGAATCGAACCGTGGACCTCTAGTTCTCCAGAATAGTGTGCAGCCCACTTTTCTTTTCACAATATCACTATAATATGATCCATTATTGGAACTGTTAAAATATAGGTATTGGGAAATGTTAAATAACATCATCATCATCATCATCGTTCCAGGGATTAGGCAATTGCCCGTTCCGACTTCATAATGCATCAGCCCAACGTCTTCTAGGTCCTCCAACATCACGTCTTCCTCCTGCTTGATAATTTCTTGCTAACAATGGATATCTCTCATTACTCATTCCATCCATGTGATCAATCCATTTCTGTCTGTAATTCGTGACTTTATCCAATAAAGGCTGTACTTTCAATTCTTCTCTTATATCCTCATTTCTTATTCTATCAAGTCTTGTACATCCTTTTACTTGTCTTAGGAACCTCATCTCCGCCGTCTGTATTCTATCCTTCTGTTTTTTCACTGGAGCCCAAGTTTCACATCCATACAATATTGTGGGAACCGCCATAACATTATACATTTTTATCTTGGTTTCTTTTCTAATTTAATTTTTGAATGTTCTCTGTATTGTTCCACACACCGTCTGAAATTTATTTATTTTGGAGTCAACATCTCTTTCCACATTGTAGCCAACATCACAGCCCAAATATTTGAAATGTTAAATATATATATATATATATATATAAATACACTATATAATAGAAAAATGGACAGTTAATAAGAAATTAAGAAAATTTCGAAGAAGTTGCCGTATTCAAATATTTAGGAACAATTAATCACAAATAGGAATGAGGTGCACAAAGAAATTAAACATAGGCTCAATTCTGGAAATCCATGCTATTATGCTTTAAGAGAGGGAAAAATATTAGGAGTATTTTATAATAAAGTTCTTAAGAAAATTAGTGGTCCGAAGATATATGAACAGACAGGTGAATGGAGAAGAATACACAATAGTAAGCTATATGATCTTTAGGCGAAACTAGATATAATACAGACAGTTAAATCTCGTAGACTGCGATGGACAAGCCATGTGGCATGAAAGGTGAATGAAAGAGGGCATGGAAACTCCTTATATTAAAACCAGAGGGAAAGCATCCAGTAGGTAGGCCAAGAATGAAGTAGGAGAATAACATTAACTGCGATTTGAGGGAAGTAGATTATACAGAGTATGACTGGAAAACATTAGCTGACGTAGGGATATATGGCTTATGTCCGCGGAGACATGGATATACGGTTCGATAGTCATTTTTAAAGGAAAGCTGTTACAAATTATATTTCTTTTAACAATACTGTCAACGTGATTTTTGTCTCATGAGTATCAACAGCTGTACTTAATGCAGTTTTTTTATCGTGTTTTCAAATATGTATTCGGAATTTCTCCATCGCCCACAGTTTTTTTTATTTCAATTTCAATTGGTGGATTTAAATAATTATATTTTTAATTAACAGTTTTTAGTCCATTTGTCCATTGTAAAATCAAACCAAATCAGCTAACTCAAACGGTTTCAGCTATGGAAAAGAGATATCAAGACAAATGGAATCCTAATATGCTGGCCGATTATTGTTGGACCATCAAGAGGGATGCTCCACAGGCGAAATATAGCAGAAAATCGTCATTTCTTACTTTCTGGGTGATTCCTAATGTTCGAATATTGAGTAGTTACGAATGTAGACATTATTAAAGTGTTTGAAATTATAATAAATGCCTGTCTCACGAAAACCTTGCGTGATGGAGAAAACCCGATATCATATTTGAATTCAGGAGACAAAATACTATCGAATCACATGTTGTTTCTTTGTGAGACAACAAAAAAAAGTTTTTGTTGGTCAGTGTTATTAATCTTAATTTATTACAGTTATATTATATGGATGCGATACATGGAATCTTACGAGTATTTGAGAATAAAGTTCTTAGGAAAATTTTTGGACCAAAGAGAGATGAGCAGACAGGTGAATGGAGAAGACTTTATAACAGTGAACTACGTGGTCTTTATAGGAAGCCAGATATAATAAGAACAGTTAAGTAGACTGCGATTGGCAGGACATGTGGCACGAATGGGGAATGAAAGACGTGCACGGAAGATTCTTGTAGGAAAACCAGAGGGAAAACGTCCAATTGGTAGACCAAGAATGAGGTGGGAGAATAACATTAACTATGATTTGAGGGAAGTAGATTATACAGGGAATGATTGGAAAACATTAGCTCAGGATAGGGATGTATGGAGAGCGGCCATGAACCTATGGGTTCGATAGTGCCAGTGAGTGAGTGAGTGAGTTAGTTAGTTAGTTAATGCATATTAATTAATAATGAGATTGGTTGGAGAAAACCCTCAATGATGAGGAAAATTCTCAAAATGAAAATTAAATAATTATTAATGAAGCTGCAAACAGCGAACATGATAAATTGACACCTGATAACGAAATTCAAATCCAGCGTTTGGCTTAACGATTGAAGAAAACCAGGAAAATCTTCTATCAGATTGGTCGATACCGGGATATGAACCAGGGACCTCTAGAATAAGAGTCTCAAGCTCTACTACTTGAGACAACTAGCTCGGATTTTTTTTTTCATATATTACGTATGTTTTTCTAGTTAGAAAGAAATGAAGAGCGTTAATTAGGAGAGAGACATCTGTGAAAATGTTACTGGAACAATTTAAATAAAATTTATGTTGACATCCATTTATTTCGAATCTCTAGAAAATGGTACGAAGCAATTGTCTGAGTGTCTTAGAGCCTTCCAAAGTGTTAATTCCTTTCCACATCCCATTACATAAGTATTTATACACTTCTACTTAAAAATGTTTCCGATTGGAATCTTTATCATAAGTAATGTCACGAGTGTTTTCCAAATTATCGATAAATTCACTATGTCACGAAGTGAGGAGTGAATTTATCTAGAGAATTTGGAAATCAAGAGTGACATTTGTTAGGACTATTTAACGAATAAAATTAAGCTGTTTACTAACAAATCATTATTTAAATATAGTTATTTTAAAATATTTATATATTTAATGTAAACGGCGATTTTTGAAAACAAATCAGAAATGTGTGGTTATATTTCACTACAATTTTATCATATTTATTGCCAAATAGGATAGCAATCAGCGGTAACCCACTGGATCGTAATATTGTAAAAATGCACCCTGCATCCATCCATTCATCCACAGCAATTCTGCCCGAGGACAGGTCTTTCACTACAATCATAGCATTTCTATGCTATGCATTGAAGCTTTACTAGGGAATTAGCCTATATGTGTGGTAGTTTCTCATTGCTTTCCACACCGCTGAAGGATGATGATGATAATGATAAGGATGATGATGACCGGATGATTTTCGGGGACCGTTGGGCCCTAAGCTTCCTGATATTTGTCATACAGGTGAGGAACCCCCTGAAAAAAACTCACCCAGGAGCCTGTCCCGACCGGGAGGACCCCGGGCCCTGCTGCGTGACAAGGCAGCACGCTACCTCGATACTACAGCGATGGACAAATGCACCCTATTGGAGAAAATAAAACCTCACTATTAGTCGGTTTTTAATCATTTCCTCACTTCTGTAAAAACCACTTCTGAACCTCGCATTGTAATATACTATTGATAGATAGATTGATAGACAGACAGAGAGACAGGCAGACAGACAGGCAGACAGACAGGCAGACAGACAGGCAGACAGGCAGACAGGCAGACAGACAGACAGACAGACAGACAGACAGACAGACAGGCAGACAGGCAGACAGGCAGACAGGCAGACAGGCAGACAGGCAGACAGGCAGACAGGCAGACAGGCAGACAGGCAGACAGGCAGACAGGCAGACAGGCAGACAGGCAGACAGGCAGACAGGCAGACAGGCAGACAGGCAGACAGGCAGACAGGCAGACAGGCAGACAGGCAGACAGCAGACAGACAGACAGACAGACAGACAGACAGACAGACAGACAGACAGACAGACAGACAGACAGACAGACAGACAGACAGACAGACAGACAGACAGACAGACAGACAGACAGACAGACAGACAGATAGACAGATAGACAGATAGACAGATAGACAGATAGACAGATAGACAGATAGACAGATAGACAGATAGACAGATAGACAGATAGACAGATAGACAGATAGACAGATTGACAGATTGACAGATTGACAGATTGACAGATTGACAGATAGATAGATAGATAGATAGATAGATAGATAGATAGATAGATAGATAGATAGATAGATAGATAGATAGATAGATAGATAGATAGATAGATAGATAGATAGATAAATTGAATTGATTGCCTTTTTTTTCAGAAGAAAGAAAATACATATGCATTTACATTGCGCACGGGCCTGCTTGGCCGTACGTGCATTATTTTCCCATGAATAAAAAATAAAACTAATCATAATATAAACAAATACCTACAAATACACCTGTATCAAAAACAATAACAGGCTAGATATATGTAAAATCTATGTCTGCACTACATCACAATAATACATATCTACACTCATCCATGAAAAGACCATGTGTATAAATAAATAAAAAAGTCTCATTCTGTACATTAATATTAAAAAAAATGCTAGAAAACAAATTAGAAAAAAAAACACACACACATACACCCACACACATATACACACCGCACGCTCATACCCCCCTCCCCCTGTCCCTGCAGACATCAAATACACTCTCAGACTATTCAACTTATCAAACCTACTTATTATATAATATAATTAATATATATATATATATATATACAGTCAATATGCCCATTTCACCAATTAATGTTTTAAAATGGTCAACAAGTTTCCACAGCCAAGCAGTCATTCTCAAGACCAGATATTGACTGAAGACAAAATTGATATCAGCTTGGCTGTGGAAACTTGTTGACCATTTTAAAACATTAATTGGTGAAATGGGCATATTGACTGTACATATATTTTAATATTTTATCACCAAGAAGATCACTTGTGTATTAAATATAATTAAAGATCGAAAACTAAGACCATATTGAGATTCTTCTTATTCATAATACACATATCCTTAATCTACAATTTTGTTATATCTCAATTTCCTTACTGTACCCAAAAATTTGCATATACTATTAAGATTCACTAATTGTTTATGGCGACAAGAGTAAGGAGGTAGTTTGGAACTCTTTCGCACACTCAAATTTAAAAATATTTCAAACCTAGTTCAAGACAGTGCTATATGTTAACTCTAGACTGGAAGAGAAATAAAAAAAAGCTCATACGTGCGGAGTGTAGCAAAAATTGTTTCAAGTAGACGTAAAGAAATTGGTTCACTTGATCAAAGAACTGAAGGCAAATAGCAGCTAGTGTTGCAGGTTGCCTACATGAAAGCAATTTCTCTGTTTTTTTTACCCCCTTTCTTTCCAAAGAAACTGTTTAGACAACTGAATTTGAATTCACTTTGTGGCCGCCAGAGGTCAGTGATAGCTTGGCGCTGTGAACTTTGAGCTAAACAAAACACTTTCGGTTCGACAGTCAAAAGAGTGAGAAAAAAAATAGGATGGAGAGAAATCCAGCAAAGAGCAAATGCGAGAAGAGGCAATCAAGATACGTCTATGATTTTCCTTTGAGACTTTTTTTTTTCTATCTCTGATGGTGTGAAAAAAATGGAAGAATGCAGACGGAACCAACTTCCTGTATAAGGGCAAAAAAATAGGATACAACAGATATACTGTGTGGCAATCCATTCATACAGCATCCTGTGTAAATCTAAATAAATCCCTATCGGCAATAATAATCAGATGAAATTATAACAACATTAAATGAAGCAGTTACTGGACTTAGGTCATATTTATATTCAAATTGATCAGGAAAGCGAGTAGAACCTGATTATGTAGGAGCAAAGGCCATATAAAATGATCCAAAGAAGTCAGCATCAATGTAATCAAATTATTAGTTATTAAAGAAGGCAGACAACTCAGGTAATGTAACCCTTTCTTTGTGAAGACGGAAGTGGCTGACACATGATAATAACTTACTAATGACAATAATCCTTTGCTAGACAGATTGAGTAGAAATATCTTCTAAGCCTCCAGTTAACTGATTTAGCGTGATAACCATAACTCATTAGCTAAATGTGCAAGCGGGGGTTTTACCCTGACACAAACATCGTTAGCAAAAAGTGTGGGAACATGGCAAGTTTCTAGCGTCGGAAGCCTAGGAAAAAACCCAAGCCTAAGAAGAAAAAAAACCCAAGCCTAGCTAATGTTTGTGACTAGACTGTACGTGAAGCCAGCACGGGGAAAAAAAAGGTCCAACCTCTGAAGGCGTAAATCGCCAATAATAAATTTGTAACACCCCCGGGATCAAAATAGGAGGGCGCATTAACCAATTATATGTTTCGTTATATGTGCCTAAGCACAGACCTTAGGTCCACGTGATCGAGGTAGTGGAGTAACTAATTTACCTATAGGCGAGAGAGGCTTCTCCTCGTCACTTTCCTTCTCGTATACGATCAAACAAAGTAACTTCTCAAAAACACTGCGTTCCGAGAGTTAGATAAACATTCACATATAGACAATTACTTGCAGTGTATAAAAGTTAAGAATAAACTACTTTTACCAGACATTCTTTACACATTAATTCTGCCCGACGAAGTCCTCGTGGAATCCCGAGATAAGAACCTCGACTCTACCGAATACCAACCGAGCAACCTAAGTTCTCACACATGGAGAACTCCTTCAGTATTCCTAGTGTCACCAAATCCAATCTTTACCTCTTTGCCCAACAATAACCCCTCTCCATATTGGCTCCCTAACGTGCGGGCAGAATAGGTCGTAAAGTAACACACGAATAGAAATCAACGGCAGAACGACTAAGTCCCACGACCACGAGGCAACCAGGACAGAGAAGATGATGGCAACAAGCAGACAGACAGCACTGAAGGAAGGAAGCAGTAAGTGACACAACAACAGAATAAGCATTTTTTTTACTTTTTACCTATATAAGAAATCAAAATATTACAGTGATTTAACGGAGAATATATCTGTGTGTATTTATGTTGTTAAGAAGTACGAATAGAAAGAGGCAGGCAAATAAAGATAAAAAAAAAAAATGGATAGGAAACACGAAGAGATTAGGGAGAAGGCTTGTGGGCAACTGATTGAAGAGAGGAGAGAACGAAATCGCAAGGATGGGAGAGGATAACGAAGATGGCAGAGAGAACTTAGAGCAGAGCACAGGGGAAAATAGTGAAAACAACGCAAGAGTAGAAGCTAGAGGGGAAGTAGAGGACAAGGGAAATCCAAGCACCGACACCATGAAATACATGGAAATGCTAATGTCGAGAATAGAGGAGATGGATAGAAGTAGGAAAATGGATTTAGAGGCAATGCAGAGGAATATGAAACGGGAATTTGAAACTTGGAGAGGACAGATGGAGATAAGCAGGGAAAAAGGATGTATTTACGTTGAAAGAAACATTAAGGGATGAGATGAGAAAAGATAGAGAGATGCTAGAAGCGAAAATAAATGAATCGTCAGCGTGTGTAGAACTAAAGATAAATAAAATGGAACAAAAACTTATTAAAGACTCAGAGAAAACAGAAAACAGGGTAATAAGTCAAATGAGAACAGAGATGAACAATAGTATAATAACGTTACAAACTAACTTAGGGGAGAAAACAGGAGGAATTACAAGGGAAATAAAACGAGTCGACAAGAATGTGCTCTGTAGTGAGAGAACTCGGACAAAAGGGTAAATTATATGTGTCTATTTGTACAAAAGCCAGCCCACGAACAAGAAACACTAAAGCCCAAGTAGCTCAGAAAATTGCAGAGCAGATAAACGCTCTGAATTGATTGAAATGATAGTAGAGCCTAGATTTAATGAGTTAGGCACTAATATAGAACAGAAAGTGACTAACGAAATTAGCAAACTAAATGATGAAATAAGTGTCATCACAAAGAACATAAATAGTAGAGGTCAAAAGGATAGGAACCCCGAAAATGAATCATACGCGTCGGAGAGTGTTTCTTGGACGACGGCTAATCACAAAACATATGCACGTACAGAGATACTAGGGAACCCAGAGATCGCTAGTAATTCTGTGGCGCATACTAACCTAGATGATAGGAGTAAGAATCATTTGAAAAATTTTGACAAAAGTCTAGTCATCATATGTGAATCTAAGGATAAGATTGAGGCTGTAAAGACCCGATAAATTACCATGCGAGTGTTCAGAGTTTGTTTGCGTGTGGGCGTAGTATCGCAAAACATGTATATAATAATAGTACAGGAGGCCTTTGCGAGTTAACAGACTGTGAAATTAGACACCTAATAGTATTAAGGGTAGATAGACGGACAGTGAAAATGACACTCGAAAAATAGGAGGGAGAGATTTTTACACGTAAGAATGACAACGGAATGGATATATTACGTATGTGTGTATGTCTTGCATTGTACTATATTGTATTGTGTGCACAGGTAGACACTACTGTGATTTTAGGTATGAGATAAAGGTCAATGTAAAACGCTGAAATTATGCAGTACCCAGGTAAGGAAGTGGTTATATACCGACAAAATTTTGATTATAACATACAAAAGGTACAAACATATAAGCTCTACATAATCCCCAAACGAAAAAAAAAAAAACAAGACCTGATAAATTATACTTAAATGCATGAACCAGTTTTCACGGGATTCGAACTCAATACTAGCTGAGATTAGGACATAAATGAAAAGTATTAGTGAAAAAAAAAAATAAATAAGTGTTGTATGGTAAAGTACCAAATATAATCAGTAATTAAAATAAATAACACTAATAAAGTGATTAAATAGGCCTAGATGAAAACGCTAATCGCGAGAGGAAAGGGCAAAATGACTGCGAAAAAAAATAAAGTGAAATGTCAATTTAGATATTAATCATGATAATACCCCCATATTGATGAATATGATATAATTAATTGAATTAGGGTGAATACATAACACATGCATGTCCACTTTCAGCTAAGATTGAGGGTGATTAATAAATTGTTGATTTGAACTTATCGATAGAGAATGGATCTATATTTTTAAATGTTTTAACCCAATCGCTCGAGCAGGAAGCTGCAGTATCTACTTAATCCAAATGTTAAAATGAGCCCAGATAGGCCATTGTCATTGTTTAATACATATAGGTAATTGAAGAAACTTGTACAACAATCTGAATACGAATAATATCATGATGATTATGATTCTTTTGTCTAAAATAACAATCAGACAGCGTAAATATAGGAGCTAATGAGACAGGGTGAAGCTCAATGCACCTTAATTGAAAGGCCGAGTGACGGTGTGAACCTATAAAGCGTGAGGAATTTATTTGTTGATTATATTTACAGAATTTAATTTGTAGACGTGGGCCGAAGCGGCACGTCACTGTGTTTGTATAATAACACGTGCTATTTTGTTGAAAATATTTGAGGGCAAGGGATCCCGTATTATCTAATAATGAGATGAGATGAAGTCATGGTCGCTGGTGAAAGCGAATGTGACAATTTGTGCGAATTTGTATTCGATGTTAATAATGAGATGAGATGAGGTCATGATCGCTGATGGAAGCGAATGTGACAATTTGTGCGAATTTGTATTCGATGTTAATAATGAGATGAGATGAAGTCATGGTCGCTGGTGGAAGCGAATGTGACAATTTGTGCGAATTTGTATTCGATGTTAATAATGAGATGAGATGAGGTCATGATCGCTGATGGAAGCGAATGTGACAATTTGTGCGAATTTGTATTCGATGTTAATAATGAGATGAGATGGAGTCATGGTCGCTGGTGGAAGCGAATGTGACATACTATGCGATTCTGTATTCGAAGGAAATGATTTTGCACGCTTAAGAAAATAACGTCGTTTGGCTGAGTAATGACAGCTATGCTTTGGCAAAGTAAATGGGCCGAAGTATGTTGAGAATAAAATATTAAGAATCATGAATATTTCATGGATTAATAATCATGATGAATTCGTATGTATGCAATACCTATGGGGAAAAAAAATGATATCAGGGGGTAATACTATCAATAATAATTGTATAACGATAGCACAGCTGCTTAAACGCGATATTTTAGTATTTTGGTCGCAAAGATATAGATCCATGTAAATAAGTCTTATTGACTCAATTTAAATTAAATTTAGCAAAACTGAAGTATTATTCGACATATGGTTTGAAGTAGACAAAACTGGTTCATCGCAAATGAATTCCCAAGCTGTAGACGCACATTATAATGTAGGTAGATATTAAGGTGTAAATTAAATTGAAAATAAACAGTTACACATGAAGAAGCAATTTATGCTATACTGGTATTCAACTAAATAGTTTTGAATGGTAATTGTATAAGCATGAATGGTTTGAGTAGGCCACCAAATTTATATTAAGGGTGTATCTTTTTTTTTCTTTATGAATATTTATGTATGTCTATATTGCAGAAAGTGAGTCTATTTAACCTCAAAGAACGATCCCAGGTAAAAGGGATACATATCAGTGTTTACAATCTGAACATAATTGACGTGCTGGCAACACTCTCAGGATTAACGTGCTCTTACCAAAATATTATAGCCATTTTTTCTTTAAAGGCCACTATAGCTATGATACTAGCATTATATTACGCGAGAGGATTATAAACAAATAAAAAAATCCCTTGATTTTTCCATTTGTTTATAGGGCATTTGTGGCAATCCATTCATACAGCATCCTGTGTAAATCTAAATAAATCCCTATCGGCAATAATAATCAGATGAAATTATAACAACATTAAATGAAGCAGTTACTGGACTTAGGTCATATTTATATTCAAATTGATCAGGAAAGCGAGTAGAACCTGATTATGTAGGAGCAAAGGCCATATAAAATGATCCAAAGAAGTCAGCATCAATGTAATCAAATTATTAGTTATTAAAGAAGGCAGACAACTCAGGTAATGTAACCCTTTCTTTTGTGAAGACGGAAGTGGCTGACACATGATAATAACTTACTAATGACAATAATCCTTTGCTAGACAGATTGAGTAGAAATATCTTCTAAGCCTCCAGTTAACTGATTTAGCGTGATAACCATAACTCATTAGCTAAATGTGCAAGCGGGGGTTTTACCCTGACACAAACATCGTTAGCAAAAAGTGTGGGAACATGGCAAGTTTCTAGCGTCGGAAGCCTAGGAAAAAACCCAAGCCTAAGAAGAAAAAAACCCAAGCCTAGCTAATGTTTGTGACTAGACTGTACGTGAAGCCAGCACGGGGAAAAAAAAGGTCCAACCTCTGAAGGCGTAAATCGCCAATAATAAATTTGTAACACCCCCGGGATCAAAATAGGAGGGCGCATTAACCAATTATATGTTTCGTTATATGTGCCTAAGCACAGACCTTAGGTCCACGTGATCGAGGTAGTGGGAGTAACTAATTTACCTATAGGCGAGAGAGGCTTCTCCTCGTCACTTTCCTTCTCGTATACGATCAAACAAAGTAACTTCTCAAAAACACTGCGTTCCGAGAGTTAGATAAATTCACTTCACATATAGACAATTACTTGCAGTGTATAAAAGTTAAGAATAAACTACTTTTACCAGACATTCTTTACACATTAATTCTGCCCGACGAAGTCCTCGTGGAATCCCGAGATAAGAACCTCGACTCTACCGAATACCAACCGAGCAACCTAAGTTCTCACACATGGAGAACTCCTTCAGTATTCCTAGTGTCACCAAATCCAATCTTTACCTCTTTGCCCAACAATAACCCCTCTCCAACTGAAATATAACTTGTAGACATAACTGTCGTGAACGGAATATATTTAAGGGGACTCTGTTGTGAAAAAGAGTAAAAGTAACTCGTAATTAATTAATAAATATATAACTAACTAACTCACTGGCACTATCGAACCCGTACGTTCATGGCCGCGCGGACATGAGCATTCCATATATCCCTATCCTGAGCCAATGTTTTCCAATCATTCCCTGTATAATCTACTTCCCTCAAATCATAGTTAAAGTTGTTCTCCCATCTCATTCTTGATCTACCAACTGGGCGTTTTCCTTCTGGTTTTGCTACAAGAAGCTTCCATGCACGTCTTTCATTCCCCATACGCGCCACATGTACTGCCCATCGCAGTCTACGAGACTTAACTGTTCTTATTATATCTGGCTTCCTATAAAGACCATGTAGTTCACTGTTATGTAGTCTTCTCCATTCACCTGTTTGTTCATCCCTCTTTGCCCAAAAATGTTCCTAAGAACTTTACTCTCAAATACTCGTAATCTCCTTTCCTCCCTTAAAGTAAGAGCCCATGTTTCACATCCATATAAGATAACTGGTAGAATAATAGTTTTATATATTTTTAACGTTTTCTGAAAGGAGTTGGGACATCAAGAGTCTCTGTAATGCATAATAGCATGCATTTCCAGAATTGAGCCTATGTTTAATTTCTTTGTGCATCTCATTCCTATTTGCTGATTATTGTTCCTAGGTATTTGAATTCAGCCACTTCCTCAAAATTTCCATTATATAATGTATTTCTATGTGTGACCATATATTTAGTTTTATTGATATTTACTTCCTGTCCCAATTTCTTGGTGTTACTCAATAGAGTGTGCGTGTTGGCCTTTAGTATCTCCTCGCTATCGGCCAGTAGTACTACATCATCAGCATAAACTAACAGCGTATTAATACCATTGAGGTGTAGGTATACCTCATCCTCTAAAGATATGATGGTATGCTCTAGTACAAGTTAATAAATATATATCTGCATTTATTTACTTATTTATTTAGTTATAGTAGGCCTACATATTTTATACTAGAGCATGTCACCCAATCTTTAGAGGATGAAGAAGGCTTACAACTCAACGGTATTAATAAGCTGTTAGTTTATGCTGATGATGTAGAACTATTGGCCGATAGCGAGGAGATACTAGAGGCCAACACGCACACACTATTGAGTAACACTAAGAAATTGGGACTGGAAGTAAATATCAATAAAACTAAATATATGGTCACACATATAAATACATCATATAATGGAAATGGACAGCTAATGACAAAGTAGGGAAATTTTAAGGAGGTGGCTGAAATCATATACCTAGGAACAATAATCACAAATAGGAATGAGATGCACAAAGAAATTAAACAGGGGCTCAATTTTGGAAATTCGTGCTATTATGCATTACAGAGACTCTTGACGTCCCAACTTCTTTCAAAAAACGTTAAACTGAAAATATATAAAACTATTATTCTACCAGTTATATTATATGGGTGCGAAACATGGACTCTTACTTTAAGGGAGGAAAGGTGATTACAAGTATTTGAGAATAAAGTTCTTAGAAAAATATTTGGACCAAAGAGAGATGAACAGACAGGTGAATGGAGAAGACTACTTAACAGTGAACTACATGGTCTTTATAGGAAGTCTCGTAGACTGCGATGGGCAGGACATGTGGCACGAATAGGGAATGAAGGACGTACATGGAAGCTTCTTGTAGGAAAACCAGAGGGAAAACGCTCGGTTGGTAGACCAAGAATAACATTATCCACGATTTGAGGAGAAGAGATTATATAGGGGGTGATTGCAAAACGTTAACTCGGATAGGGATGTATGAAGAGCTTATGTCTGCGCTGCCATGAACCTACGGGTTCGATAGAGTTAGTGAGTTATAAATAAATAAATATATAAATATATATATTGTTTTTTGTCTCATGCTACCAGGTTGTCTTTTATGACATTTCTGGTTTTCTCTCCTGGCATTGGCGGAATTTTAATCCATTTCTTAGGTTGGGGCACCTGGAAGGCGGAGTTGTATTACCACTATGGTATGATGGTTTTAAATGATAATGAAGCGTCAGGAGAGTTCTTAAACTAAACTTAACCTAAATTCCAGACCATGGGCAACCACAGGAAAGATTCCCTTTAAGAAAAAATACCTATGGTTTGACCGGGAATCGAACCTGGGACCTCATGAACTGTAGTCAGAAACGCTAACCACTAGACCATGAGGCTGGTCATATATATATATATATATCCATCCATGGTAATTCTGCTCGAGGGCAGATCTTTGACTGCAATCATAGCATTTTCATGCTATGATTGCAGCTTTACTAGGGAATTATATGTGT
The DNA here is from genome assembly GCA_030220185.1 of Diploptera punctata. Classification (NCBI taxonomy): domain Eukaryota; kingdom Metazoa; phylum Arthropoda; class Insecta; order Blattodea; family Blaberidae; genus Diploptera; species Diploptera punctata. The sequence goes on along the minus strand of JASPKZ010002691.1, from coordinate 1,037,655 downwards.
GGTAGCTTCCCATTGCTTTCCACACCGGTGAAGGATGATGATAAGGATGATGATGGCCATATGATTTCGGGGACCGTTTGGACCTTAAAGTGTTCCTGACATTTGTCTTACAGGTGAGGAAAAACCCCGATAAAAACCTCATCCAGAAAAACTACCCCGACTGCGGATCAAACCCGGGCCCGCTGCGTGACAAGGCAGCACGCTACCTCGAGACCACAGCGGTGGACTATATATATATATATATATATATATATATATATATATATTGTGATCTTTTCGGTGTTAACTAGATACGACCGGTGAACATCGATAAACATTTTACAAAAATATGTTCATTAGAACGGCCTCAGTAATTGCATTCATCGGAATTCGCTGAAAGATATCCTGATTTTGATGGATGTGTCAATATATATACTTTTTGCTTTTTAGAAGCTATTTTTGAGTGAGTACTTACAAATTAGTAGATTGCTACTGAAATGTTTACAGCTGAATTTGTTGTTAAATAGAAATAGGTTATGAAACATAAGAACACATTTTGTTGTTAAAGTTTATCAGAAAGATTGCAGGCGAGGGAGAAGTGATATTTTTGTAAGATCTGGCGCACAAAGCACTGCTGGGGGTGAGATGCCACGTCATCAATCATCCTAAACGCCGCTCATCTGTCTCCACTTGTTCCTCCATCTTGTTCAGTTCCACTTGACTTCAGCCACCTCTTTTAAAATAATCTGCTTCAATATCACATGTTACGCCAATTCCTACAATACGTATGCGTGCAGTACAAACAAGCTAACATGAACATTCGATAGAATAAGGAATGGGTATGGAGGAGGGAAACCTTAATAATGAGGATATCAATAATTTGAAATACAGGGAAAGTCAAAATCATGGACCCGATTTCATAAATTTATTCTGTGGAATCTACTGAACGTATCATAATGTGAGATATATGCCCTGAAAGGCAAACTCCCCCACGTGGTTTCATTTTCTACCGCTACGCTGCGCAGGAAGAAGGTAAAGAAAAGAGATTGACCGCAACACACTATTACCCATCCAAGTGTTTTGTGCAGGCGGAAAATATGTTAACTAACAAACTGTCTTTCTCTTTCCATTACTTACTAAGTTGCCACTTCCTGTCCTTTGTATTATGTTGTTTGATTGGCAGGTAGAAAGCTGACAAATACTATGTATTTTAATGATCCGTCGTTCTGCGCGGTCAGTGGCAGAATGACTAACTTGACAACCCTGTTACTTTTGGGGTTACGTCTAGGAATGAGCTGTCCCTTCCTTGCCCTTCTCATTACATGTTGCCACTTGTAATTTATTGTGAGGGCGGTAACAGAGAGGCGACAAATACTGTGATTTTAAATGATCCGACCGCTTGAGCGTTCCGTGCTTAAATGACTAATTTGACAACCATGTTAAGATCTTTCACACGTGTTTAGAGATTCTCCCCCCACATTTGAGTTTGAACAATTTCAATACGTGATCGGATGTACAGTTCTCTCCTACATCCCTTCCACAGATTCAGTAGATCGGCAACACTAGCGCTAAAACTCTTCCCCTCCGCCCGTGAACAGTTAACTTGGATGTGTAATACATAAGATTTGGCAGGAGACAGACTATCGGCTTGATGAGTGTCGTGTGAACATATTTTTAGGACGGTGTTACTTACTGAATGTGAGAAACAGTGAATGTATTCACAAAATATTCCTATTTCAACACTTTCAATATTACAGATTTATACCATGAAGACTGTTCAACAACATACTACAAGACTCCAATGGTCACCACTAGGATCGCTGATTTACAATAGCGTTGTCATTAATTACATTGAGCAATAAAAAATAAACTTTTTTTTTGTCTCAGAAAGAAAAATATGTGATTAAGATAGTATATTTTCTCCTGAATTCAAATATGATATCGGGTTTTCATCACGCAAGGTTTCCGAGAGACAGGAATTTATAATTTCAAACACTTTAATATCTATTAATTAAATAAAAATAAAACGTAGTTTTATTTTATTTTCATATTTATTATATAATTCAGTGACAGCTGTTTCGGTACACTGTACCTTCTTCAGACATGTTAACAAATTATGAATTGTGTTCCAACTGATCAAAGCAACATTACAACAATATTTATTTAATTTTTTAAATTCAAATCAAGTTGAGAATTTAACAGTTTTTTACTACTTTTAAATTTATTAATTTCTACAGCCTGCAAAAGATCTAACTTCTTACCCTTATCACAAATATGTAACATTTCAAAATTAGGATCGAAACAATGATTAAATTGGAATAGGTGGTTAGCATATTTTGAATTTTCTAAATTTCTGTTATATGCTCTCATGTGTTCCTTTATCCGAGAGATAAAAGGTCTACCAGTTTGTCCTATATAGACATTGTCACATGTGCCACACTTCAATTTATATACACCTGATAATTTTTCTTTTTTTGTTTTGGTTTTATTGTTTTTTATTATATTTTGTATTTTAATATTTTCTACATTCGTAACTACACAATATTCGAACATTCGGACTCACCTAGAAAGTAAGAAATTACGATTTTCTACGCTATATTTCGCCTGTGGAGCATCCCTCTTGATGGCCAGCATATTAGGATTTCATTTGCCTTGATATCTCTTTTCCATAGCTGAAATCTCCTGATGAAAGTTTTCCCCGTCTTATTTACAATGGACAAATGGACGAAAAAACGTTTATTAAAAAAATAATTATTTGAATCCATTAACTGAAATTGAAATAAAAATCTGTGGGTGAATGGAGGAATTCCGAATACTTATTTGAAAAGTCCACCTATGTGGTCTCGTGGTAGCGTGCTGCCTTGTCACGCAGCGGGCCCGGGTTGGATCCCCGGTCGGGGCAGTTTTTCTGGATGAGGTTTTTTATCGGGAGTTTCCTCACCTCTAAGACAAATGTCAGGAAAACTTTAAGGCCCAAACGGTCCCGGAAAGCATATGGTCATAATCATCATCCCCCTCCTCATCATTATCATCATCATCATCATCCTTCACCGGTGTGGAAAGCAACGGGAAGCTACCACACCTACAATTCCCTAGTAAAGCTGCAAGCATAGCATGAAAATGCTATGATTGCAGTGAAGGACCCTGCCTTCGGGCAGAATTACTTTGGATGGATATTTGGAGGGGTGTAAGAGGTAGTGATGTGCATTCTATAACCTCTCCTACCTAATTCTCAACCTCACCTGCACGTGGTACACCCTGCTTTTAACTAACGAGGTAATGGGGACCGAGTCACGGCGGTATAACCGTTCCATCGAATATGGAGGAAATTCCATATTTTGAACGCCTGACTAGAGGCTATAAGGTAGCAGCCCTACCACTAGTCTTGCTCTGCGGATGGCTGGTAACCAACCCAGGGGACTTCCTACTACTCGAAGAAACTTAAGCAAAGACTGGAATGAATAGACTTCCAAAATTGGCATTCCAATATACCCCAACTGGACATAGGGACCAAGGAAGACCAAAACATCGGTGGAAAGATCAAGACCATCTTCGCTAGGTTTACCGTACAGGCCACATGGCCTGAAACGAATTTGTTCATGATGATGGATATTTGGAAACACGTTAAAAAACTGCATTAAGTACAACAATTGACACTAATGAGACAAAAATCATGTTGGCCAGTGTTATCGAATGTCCTTGTATAACGTGCACAAACATTAGGAACAGTTTGAATGGAAATGTTTGGGATAGTTAATAAGTTACGGAGGTAGAGAGTGTGCAGGAAGTTAATACTGCGGTAAGAAGTAGAGTTGCAAGGGACAGATGTAGTCAAGTTGGTAACACTTGTGACGAGGACGTAATTGAGTTTTAAACTTACTCCTGACCACTCGCCGGTGTTCCAAGACGGGCAGTCCATCAGGTTGCAGGGGTCCTGGTATCGGGGTTTGTGGCCATGGCACAGATGTTCAGGAACCTGCAAATAAACAAAACCACGCGCTTAGAAAATATCAAACTTTCTTACAAACATTTTTTCATTGCCACTGTCTTCAGTGTTACTATAGTACACTTGGGATTTTAGAGCAATTGATTATTTTGTTCCTAAAACATTTTAATATTCACCATAAAGGTCCGTCTCCTCAACTTAATTAATTATTTAACTGTAGCGCTTTCAGGACTTGTCCCATCATCGGCAGGATTCAAAACTGGTGTTTCACTGCAGATCTTGTAGAGGGGGTTACATGTGTTGGGTTCGTTTTCGTTGATCAGGTTGTCGTTGTTGTGAGCTGCTTTCATGATTTCCATCTCTTCGAGTACGTTTATCTTCGTTGGATTATTTTCTCTGTGCATTACTGTTAGGGTGTTTTCAATATTTAACATGCGATGTCCTTCATGGATAACGTGTTTTGCATAGCTTGATTTCCCTTCTGCGTGAATAAAATCTCGAAAATGTTCTTTAAATTTGATGTTAAAACTCCTGTTTGTTCTCCTATATAAAATTTGTTGCAGTCCTTACATGTTAATTTATATACTCCTTTGCTGTTGAAAATGTTATTCTTTATTATGTTGTTTAATTTGTTATTGGTTCTGTATGCTATTTTTATGTTTTATTGGCTTTCTTTAGTGTATTGGCTAATTTTGTCGTTTCTTTTCTTACATACACACATGATATCAAAATCTCATTTTTTTAAATGTCGCTTAGCCGGTTCATGCATAGCATTTCCAATTGTCCCAGAAAAATTATCTAAATGCTGGAAAAGCCTATTCAAATAGGTCGAGGAGTTTTTGAGTGCATAACGGATAGAAAAACAGAATCATACTCATTTTTATATAAATATGCATCCATAGTAATTTTACCCGAGGGAAGGTCTTTCACTGCAATAATATAATTTTCATGCTATGCTTTGCAGCTTTACTAGAAAATTGTAGATGTGGTAGCTTCTCATTGCTTTCCACACAGGTGAAGGATGTTGATGATGATAATGATGATGATGATAAGGATGATGATGATGGCCACATGATTTTCGGGGACCGTTCGGCCCTAAGCTTTCTGACATTTGTCTTACAGATGAGGAAAAACCCCGAGAAAACCTCACCCAAGAGACTGTCCCGTCCGGGAATCGAACCCGGGACCACTGCGTAACAAGGAAGCACGCTACCTCGAGCGGTGGACTATGAAGAAATAGTGGAGTGAAATTTATGGCATGGGAAAACGGGAGAACCCCGAGAAAATCCTGCCCAAGCTCCGTTTCGTCCACCACGAAACCCATATGGAGTGACCGAGACTGGATCTCGGGACCCCAGCGCGCTTCTAACCGCTTGTGCCACGGAGCCGCCTGCATTTTCATATGCATCCATAGTAATTCTGCCCGAAGGCAGGTCCTTCACTGCAATCATAGCATTTTCATGCTATGCTTGCAGCTTTACTAGGAATTGTAGGTAGCTTCCCGTTGCTTTCCATACCTGTGAAGGATGATGATGATGATGATGATGATGATGATGATAATGATAAGGATGAAGATGGCCATATGATTTCGGGGACCGTTTGGGCCTTAAAGTTTTCCTGACATTTGTCTTACAGGTGAGGAAAACCCCCGATAAAAACCTCACCCAGAAAAACTGCTACGATCGGGGATCGAACCCGGGCCCGCTGCGTGACAAGGCAGCACGCTACCTCGAGACCACAGCGGTGGACGCATTTTCATATATTGGATAAAATATAGAGGCTTAATATTGATTCTTGAAACAGGTCTTGATAGAGTCATAACAAAACGTGTCTTGTTTGTAAGTTTGCTCCTTGTTAATATATAACCAGTTCTAAAGAAGTCGCGTCTAGTAAGGTGGTTGTTAAGATAAAAGAATATTACAATTACAAATTGGCTCGATTTGCTCCAGTTAATGGGGTAAACACGGCTGCATTGGCAAGGGATACAGGGACATTAGCATACTGTAGACTCCGTATCGACAAATCCACTCTAACGACCAGGGATTTTCTCTAACACACTTCTTTTTATGATGGTAAAGTATTTCTTAGTAAACACTGGAACAGTTCGCTAAATAAACAGCACACCATCTGTCTTCTAACTTCTTAAATTATTTAAATTTTCGTTCCAAAAGGATGTAATCAATAATTTCGTGTGACATTCGATTTACATGGAATAAACTCTTTTTAGCCAAGTAGAAATGAGTGGTAAATGCTCCCACGTACTTAAAACAAAAGGTCACAGTTCGTTGACAAGGGGAACAGAATTAAAGTTTCTGCATCCAAAGGACAAATTTGAGTTGGGACTATAGTTTAATGAACGTTTTAATAGATGATATTCAGGAAATGAAGCTATAGTGCAGTTCTGGCTTCTTTAGCCGCTTTTTAGGGATCTGTGGTGTATGGTACAACGATTCAATTATCTATGTGGCACAATTAAACGCACTTTATTGAATAAGACTAGAAAAGAAACTATTCTGAAGTTTTACAAATGATTGGCAATTCCATCTCTTATCAAAGGATGTGAAACCTGGACATTAACAAAGGTAGATAATAAACAAATAGAGGCTGCTGAAATTAAGAGCAATAACAGGATACCAAAGGACCGATAAAAAGAAAAACGAAGATATAAGAACAGAACTTCTTCTTCTTCTTCTTCCTTCCAAGTATTAGGCCAAGGCCTGTTACGATCCTATAGAAAATTTTCCCTCCCTACTTCCGGGAAATTCTCGTATAAGACTTGAAAGCATAATAATAGTCCCTTCGATTGGTTGCTGGCCAAAGGAAGGCAAGACCAGTGATGGGGCTGCCATCTTATAGCCTCTGGTCAGGCTTTTCTGGAGAAGAAAAGAAAATAAAGGAAAGACGAAATGGGAAAAAAGGAAGGACTCCCTAGCCCTCGGATGCCCTAATAGCGTTGGGGTCGAAAAAACAAGTTAACCAAGAGAGGTTAGATAGTAAAGTTAAAAGAGTGCAAAACACAAGTAAGTGGAAGAAATGTTTTGCACAGCTTGGGCACCTTGTGGTCGCCATCCACATATCCCCTAGATGAGGACCCCTGATTGAAAATTAAAATAAGAAACCAATTGAATTGGCGTTTACTTGATGAAAATTCATAATTTATTTAATTAAATAACAATAAAACAAAGTTTTATGTAATTTTCATATTTATTAAAATATAAATTAGTTACAGCTGTTTCGATACTTTGTACCTTCTTCAGACATGATAATTAATTAATTTGTACAAAGTACCGAAACAGCTGTAACTAATTTATATTTTAATAAATATGAAAATCACATAAAACTTTAAGTTTTATTTTTATTTAATTAAATAAATTAAAATAAGAGAAATAATGTAATATTAAAAAAATATGTTCTATAAGTCATTGAAGAAAGAAGACTCAAATGGTTTGGCCACGCAAGAGGATGTCAGATGACAGTGTACCTAAGATGATATTAAATTTTGAAGCGGACGGCAATGGAAGAAAGGGGATACCTAAATAACAATGGGTTCAAGAAGTGCGTAGCAGTATGGTGTGGAGAGGATTAACAAAGAGTGATGCAGAGAATAGGGATTTATGGAGGAGTAAAATTTACAATGTGTTGTAGGAAAACTACTGCATTGTAGAGAAATTTCTAATAAAGAAGAAAATATTATATATGAAGAATACAGGAAAGAAGCCTCATGTGCTAGTGGTTAGCGTTTCTGACTATAATGAGGTCCCGGGTTCGATTCCCGGTCAGACCATAGATTTTTTCTTAAAGGAAATTATTCCTGTGGTTGCTCATGGCCAGGAATTTAGGTTAAGGACTCTCCTGGTTCTTCATTATCATGTATCACACATCATATCATCGGAGTAACGTAACTCCGCCTTCCAGGTGCCCCAACCTAAGAAATGGAATTGTAATCCATGTAATGGATTACAATTCTGCCAAGATAAAAACTTAAAATATGTACCTTTTTGGCAGGTGCCGTCGTCCTCAACTATGTTAAAATGTTATATGTTATGGCTATTCACCACAACGGAATTTGATAAGAATTTTCTTCTTCTTCTTCTTCCTTCCAAGTATTAGGCCAAGGCCTGTTACGATCCTATAGAAAATTTTCCCTCCTACTTCCGGGAAATTCTCGTATAAGACTTGAAAGCATAATAATAGTCCCTTCGATTGGTTGCTGGCCAAAGGAAGGCAAGACCAGTGATGGGGCTGCCATCTTATAGCCTCTGGTCAGGCTTTTCTGGAGAAGAAAAGAAAATAAAGGAAAGAAGAAATGGAAGAAAGGAAATACTCCCTAGCCCTCGGATGCCCTAATAGCGTCGGGGTCGAAAAAACAAGAGTTAACCAAGAGAGGTTAGATAGTAAAGTTAAAAGAGTGCAAAACACAAGTAAGTGGAAGAAATGTTTTGCACAGCTTGGGCACCTTGTGGTCGCCATCCACATATCCCCTAGATGAGGACCCCTGAGTTATGATAAGAATTTTATTAGTATTAATTCTGCCAAAAGCCAGGAGAGAAAGCTAGAAATGGCATAAGAGACAACCTGGTGGCATTAGACAAAAAATCCTCGAATCCTTTAAGTTGTACTTCCTTATAGGTCACGTACGCTAAACTTTCGGATCCGTAACATCATTGTTGTACTTGGGGCAACGAGAGGTGAATTGGTACTACTAACTCATTTAAAATATAGAGTGATCTCTTACTACTGAAGAAGCATTTCAAATGCGAATTTGTACTTTGAAGTGGTTCAGGCGAGTTTCAAGACGGATTCCGCATTATTGGTCCGTTTATCGAAACAATATCTCCTTGAATGTTCGCGGGGCGCCTTATTTGTGCGCCTGCAGCCGAGATTTCCGTTTCTCGAAGTTTCGATTCTAGATGATTCTCCTTCTCGAAGGTTTGAGAGCTGCATTGTTGACGTGCACGGTCCTGCCTGACGTTTATATGTCTCACAAATATTAGGGAGGCTGAGTCAGTGAGAAAAAGTTAATTGTGATTCGGCATTGAACTGATAGAGAAAATTTAATCACATACTGGAGTTGCACAGAGAAACCTAAGCAATAGTATGGAACATTAAGGTAATAAATAATAGTTTAAAAAACTAAAACAATGTGCTTTATTAGAAAACAAAACTAAACAATTAAAATGATTTTAATTTCCAACACGCTTGGGATAAAATTAAAGTGGTCAACAAAAAAATAATCTCCAACACATCTAGAATAAAACTAGAGTTATCTACAGAAAACAAAATTACCATCAAAAGCATGCGATGCTCTATATCAATTAATGTATTTGATAATAAACAGATATTGGTAAAAGTAAAGTCTCTAAGAAGAAAACGTAAAAACCATAAAAAGCACCCCACGCTTTTGATGTTTTTTTTTTTTTTTGCAGATAACTCTAGTTTTATTCTAGATGTGTTGGAGATGATTTTTGGTTGACCACTTTCATTTTATCTCAAGCGTGCTGGAAATTAAAATTATTTTTCATTTTTTTAGTTCGGTTTTCTAATAAAGCGTGTTGTTTTAGTTTTTTTAAAACTATTATTTATTTTTTATTTTTAGTTTAACTGATTGTCATAAACCAGAATCCCATGAAAATTTAATTGCTTAATACTCTTCTAAAAAAATCCTCCGGGCCGGATTTTAACCAGCGACCTATGGATTACTGAAATTATATACCACTACAGTCCACCGCTCTACCAACTGAGCTCTTACAACGATTGACTAAAAAGTCGATAAGTCCGCAACCTATTATACCGGTTTTTATTTATTTTTTTTAAGTCCTGATGATCCTGGCCAGGATTTTAAAAACAAATTATGAAATTATTGTATTGTCATTGATCCTTTACAAGTATGCAAAGTTTCAAGTCGATAGAATTTTTAAGTGGGTGAAAATCGTGTTCAAAGATTCCATTACATAGACAGATACAGATCAAGCTAATATAAAGCGGGTAAAAAGAATAATTACAAGTGCCCGTAAAAATGGATTATTGTAGAACTGACAAAGCCTTGGCTATTGTATGCGACATATCAGTCTATGAATCTTGCAACGGACCAATAGTTACTGTATCGATAGTTATCAATGCTTATCAGATAACATTTCTGTTATCGATATGGTTACCAACATGTTAATTCACGTTTCGCTATAGCTAATTGGTAACTCTTTATTTGAATCAGTCATTTCGAAAAGGGATCATCTCCAATTTTTCTGAAATTCACTTATTTCATTATTCCATGTTTACATACCTACTTCTGTCGTTTACGTGTGAGAATGGATCAACTACACCACTCCTTTACCACTTTCTGACTTTATTCAGTAGCAATTTCAGATTCAATGCTTTATCCTGAACAAGTTGAATCAGTTTTTCTTCCTCTCCTGTAAAATTTGATCAACTGTATATGATCCCTTTTCGAAATGACTGATTCATTTAGATTAGGTTAGTTAGGCCAATGTATGCAGATAAGTTATGATTAGGTATGTTAGATTCGATCAGTAAGGTCAGGTTAAATTACGTAAGTATTTGGTGATAATATTTTTTTTTGTTAGCGTGTTTCTCATAATTTGGCTACTCTGTTAGACAATGATGGGTTTAAATGTTGGGCTTCCATCTATGTAGTATTTACTCTACATATGATGTTAAATTATCCCGCTCATACTCGCATATCAATAGACGAATGAATCGTAATTGACTTCCAAAAGTCATGCTTCAATATCGTCCTCATGGGAAGAGGTATTTGGGACGTCCTAGAAAAAGTTCGAGAATGCTTCAATGAAACCGTAACAGGTTTGGACCTTAAAATTGTTTGGAAGATGATATATTTTCCCTCAGATAATTATTCACATCCTACTAGAATAATTGTTTTATTTAAATTTATGTAGACTGATACGTGGCATAGAATTTCAAAATATTCAAAATCTTAATGCAAATATTGGTTGACCCAACTAATATAAATAATAACGAACCTCTTTTAAAAAAAGTAGAAAAATATAAGCCGATATTGTGTAATAAGTCCACCGCTGTAGTCTAGAGGTAGCGTGCTATCTTGTCACGCAGCGAGCCCGACTTCGATCCCCGGCCAGGACAAGTTTCCTGGGTGAATATTTTATCAGGGCTTTTCTTCAGTTGTTAGATAAATGTCAGGAAAATTTAACCCATTCGCCTCAAAAGAGCAGGTAGACTCGCCGGCAGTTAAATGGCCTTCAACACAGAAGACGAGGTACACTCGCTTAACTCTGCCCGTTATATAATTTGCAATATTTTGTACATCCCTTGGAAGGGTAGTATTTTGTTAACATTTATGAATAGTAGATGAATGCGTTTTGGTCTTCACCCTTACTTGATTTCAAGTACTATTATCTTTTGCTTGTTTTGAAAGTCAGGAAATAGACAAGGTAATTTATGGTAACTTAAATCTGATTTCTGGGGAAATGCATTCAACATTTAAACCTGAAGCGAGTGGGTAACGCCCAAACGGTCCCCGAACATCATAATTGTGGCCATCATAATCTTCAACATTCATACAACATTCATAGATTAAGTTTAGGATTGTGGACTTTTCTGGTGCACCACTGTCATCATCCATCACATGATCGAAGCAGCCGTAATCCCGTCTTAAAGGCGCCCCAACCTCAGAAGTGGTTTACAATTACGCCAATGCCAGGAGAGAACACCAGAAATGTCGAAGTAATAACGTCGGGCAATGAAAAAAGAAAAGTGTGATAAAATATTTCGATACGGAAATTTGTGGCTGCCAGCTTGTAGTTGGCAATTTCCAACGCTAGATGTAGTTAGTGGTAGAAAGTGTCTCAAACAATCACTGCCTCCTTGAGCACGATTCTGCCGCAGGCAATTTGAACAGAAGACAAAAAAGAAATATCGAGAAAATACAAGCGATTCGTTCAATGTGATATTCCCTGAGGACAGAATGGCTTGAAACAAAATAATAAAGAAGAAAATCTACCAATAGTATTCATTGGATACTTGAAGCAAGATATAACGTTCTTCCGTTGTTATTTCATTAAAATAATCTCCTTCGCTTGTTCTTTTTTACAACCATTTCTTATTCAATTACATCCAGTTAAAAACTTTCTTTAACTAGAGAAATTTATTTTTATGCAGTTTGCAGACATGTAGTTAATAACTTTTTGAAAACTATTCTCTAAGGCAGCGGTTCCCAACCTTTTTCGATTAGCGAACCCCTTCTACAACGATCTGAGTTGAGTGAACCACTGATTTTTTAATAATATACCTACAGTATACATGCATATAATATAATTCCAAGCAAAATGTTTAATAACCTTAAATTAACTTAACCCTTAACCTAAAGTTACTCTAGTTACGGCTTAAAAGTTACGCAACGTGTGGGCCTAGTTGTAGCGAAAATCAAATGCATTCCTAACGTTGTTACGTAATCAGGCATTCTCGGTAAATATTAATTTATTGTGGAAATAATGTCACTATTTAACTCATGCCCCAAATGGAAGTCAATGACAAATCACATTTCAATGATTTTTGATTTACAACCAATCACAGTCGTGTTTTGCCTAGAATTTACCAACTAAAGTTTATCATAATAAAGATAGCGCCTCCTTTTTAACATTCTGAATAGGTCATAGCATTGTTTTGCAGTGACTGACCCTCTAAGAAATACGGCTACCAGATTATATATATATATATATATATAGTGCATGAATGTCAACAGAAAGCGCATGCGAGAGATAATATAAAAACATTTGTAACAATTGATTATACCACAAAAAAAAAAGAAACCACTGTTTGTACTTTCTTAAACGAATTATTTTCCAGGAAATGACGTTACAGAAAAATATAATTGACATATTTACATTATAGGACATCAGAAACATATAACGTTGGTTATAAATTTCTCCACTAGGGTGCATTCTTACAGCATTGCGATCTTTTGGCAATAAATAATATCATGATCTGGTTGCAGTGATGAACAAAAGAAGCAAATGAAGCGTACCTATCGTTTCTCATTTGTTTTCAAACATCGCCGTTTACAATAAATATATATTTTTATTGTAAGCCCATGTTTTCCCTTTACAGAGATTTAGGCGCTCTCTCCCTACAGGGAAGAATTTGTACCATACTAATTTAGTTACACTTGTTTTCGTATAGATGTCACTTGAGTGGTCTGCAATTTAAAAATAACTATAGTTAAACAATGATTTGTGAGTAAACAGCTTAATTTTATTCGTTAAATAGTCCTAACAAATGCCACTCTTCATTTTCAAATTCTCTAGATAAATTGGAAATCACTCGTGGCATTACTTATAAATTTCCGATGTTACACATATGTAACAGGGACATTATAGGGTTAATTTAATTTTAAAATAATAATAATAATTATTATTATTTTTAGTATAATTATTATTATTATTATTATTATTATTATTATTATTATTATTATTATTATTATTATTACAATGCTGCAATACCTAACCTTGAAACCCGCCATTACGGAAAAGTTTTGACGAATCCCTTGAAATATTTTGAGAACCCCGTTGGGGTTCGCGAACCATAGGTTGTGAAACGGTGCTCTAAGGAATTACGATTGTCATCAAGCGAGCTGATCAAGCGAAGATGTTTGAGACTTGTATTCAGGAGATCTGGGTTCAAACCGCGTTACCAACCAACCTAATTGAGGTTTCTTCCCGATTTCCCTTAGTCGTTAAAGCAAATTCTGGGTTGGAATTTCATTATCAGGATCCATTTCATTATTTCATTACAACATGTAGACCTTCATGAATTCTAGACTGCAATTGTAATGTATTTTCCTAATTTATTATTTCACTGATATACAGATTTTCAATGTTTGCACATCTTTCTGTGCCTAAAGTATGATTTTCCTTCTCCACTCGCCTCTATCCATCCACTCCATGTCCCCCAGTCCTCTTGTTCTCATCCCAGTTCTTATTTCTTGCAACCACGAGTTTCGAGGTCTTCCTTTCCTTCTTCTTCCAGGTGGACACTATTCCAATGTTTTCCTGGGTAACCTTTCTTCTTGCATTCATCGTACGTGCCCATACCAATTTAATTGCTTAAGTCCACCGCTGTGGTCTCGAGGTAGCGTGCTGCCTTGTCACGCAGCGGACCCGGGTTCGATCTCCGGTCGGGGCAGCTTTTCTGGGTGAGGTTTTTATCGGTTTTTTTTTTCTCGCCTGTAAGACAAATGTCAGGAAAACTTTAAGGCCCAAACGGTCCCCGAAATCATATGGCCATCATCATCATCCTTTACATTATCATCACCTTTCACCGGTGTGGAAAGCAATGGGAAGCTATCACACCTACAATTCCCTAGTAAAGCTGCAAGCATAGCATGAAAATGCTATGATTGCAGTGAAGGACCTGCCCTTGGGCAGGATTACTGTGGATAGATATCTTACGTAATCTACTACTGAATATCTAATATTCATTTTTTCTCGTATGACAGTATTTCTTATTTTCTTTTCTAATTTTGAACATCTTGCTGCTTGCCTGAAGATATCCATTTCCATCGACATAAGTTTGTCTTCTTTAATTTATTCTAATTAGTTTATTGTATTGTAGTGAGTCGTAGCAACTACGTTTAAATACGCGGGTAAGACAAAACTATTGGTCTTGCATTGGTTAGAATAGATTTGCGAGTCGACGAATCGTGAATTGAAAGACCCGCACAAACCACCGATATTTCTGCGTTGTCATTCCTAACGTCTCCACCAACATCTTCCTCTCCTTTCGGGAAAGATCGGTAGCCAGAGGCTTCTACAGTTCGAAGTATCTCGAACCTAAGCCTAAGAAGGTGTCCTTGCACCTATATAACCTGCTGTAAGGACGGTGGCCAATCAGGGGGACGGCGAGAGGTTAAGTTTAAGAGAAATTGTGGTGAACAGATTCATTAGTGAGTCTGAAATAATGTATTGTTACTGAGTATATGTATATATATATATATATATATATAATTGTATTGCAAATCTGCAGTAGTACATTTGGGCTGGTAGAATGGAAGAGAAAGTCTTATGAATCTTAACTCGCCAAGAAATTAAAGAAAGATTGTTATTGTTATGATTTTAATTGTTATTATTATTACTAGTAGTATTGTTATTATTATATATGTAATGATTTTTACTATTATTATTAGTTCTTGAGGAGAGCAGCAAGATGTTCAAAATGAGAAAAAAATAAAAATACTGACATACGAGAAAAATTGAATATTAGATATTCAATAATATTACTCGCAGATTATATACGATACAAGCAATTAAATTGGTTTGGTGACGTACGACGAATGCAAGAAGAAAGGTTACCCAGAAAAAAACATTGGAATAGTGTCCACATGGAAGAATAAAGAAAGGAAGACCACGAAACTCATGGACACGAGAAATAAGAAATGGAATGAGAAGAAGAGGACTGGAGGACATGGAGTGGGTGGATAGAGACGAGTGGAGAAGTAAAATGAAACTTTAGGCTCAGAAGATCTGTAAACATAGAAAATCTGTATATGAATAGTAATATTAATAATAGTAGCCAAAAGTAGCAATAATAATAATAATAATAATAATAATAATCCTAATAATAATAATGATAAAATAATAATAATAATATAATTACTAATAATAAAAAAAGAAAACCTAATCCTCCCCTGCCTACCTCCTCATCCTCCTACTCTCTCTCCTCCTGCTCCTCCTCCTACTCCTCCTCGCATCCTCCCCCTCCTCCTCCCCCTCCCCCTCCACTCCTCCTCTTCCCTCCTCCCTCCTGCTCCTCCTGCTCCTGCTCCTCCTCCTGCTCCTCCTCCCTCCTGCTCCTCCTCCTGCTGCTCCTCCTCCTCATCCGCCTCTTCCTGCTCCTCCTCCTACTCCCCCTCCTCCTCCTCCTCTCCTGCCTACTCCCTCTCCTCCTCCTCCTCCTCCTCCTCCTCCTCCATCCTCCTCCTCCCCTCCACTCCTCCTCGGCTGTTGCGGGGCTGTGGTGGTGCAATCTGTCTGCAACCCCCAGCTGTCCACCTAATTCAATCCCCGCAGACCAAAGTGAAGCAAACGACGGGATAGGGACCAATAAACCGTTTTCTCTAAATCCAGTTAGAACATTTCTATTCTGGACGCACGCCTCTTCTTACCCCGTGCCAAGTCAAACAGCCCCTTGTTACAACATTAAGACCTCTTTCAATACAACCAAATTCTATTTTCCACAACTCCTTTATTTTATCTCTTACGCTACATCTACAGAAAAATAATTCCAAACCAACTTTCTTTCAACAGTAACGTATCTACTTATATTTCACTTCATGATGCTCTTCAACATGTTAAGGCATTTGCATCTCAATTAGAACATGACCTTGAAATAACCGCTAAAGTTTTGCTCAGATACCTTTTTTCGCGAATTCTCAAGACTGAAACCTTCATGAAAAGATTGATGATTTATATATATATATATATATATATATATATATATATATATATATAGTAGGCCCCCTTTCATTGATCCTATCAAGTAGACACCGAAAATGACATGACAAATACAGAGTGAGTATGTGTATATATAGAGTGCCTCAAATTGATGTATACTTTCTTTGAAACGTTATTTCTCAGTAATATTTTTGGAAGTGTACTGTAGCAGAACGTGGACATTTCGAACATGTAAATAATTACATAATTCAAATGGACAGAGAATGACTAATGACCGAAATGTTGAGGAAGTAGCTGAATTCAAATACCTAGGAACAATAATTACAAATAGGAATGAGATGCACAAAGAAATTGAACATAGGCTCTTCTGGAAATGCGTGCTATTATGTATCACAGGGACTCTTGTCGTCCCAACTCCTTTCAAAAAAACATTAAACTGAAAATAAATAAAACTGTTATTCTATCAGTTATATTACATGGATGCGAAACGTGGACTCTTACTTTAAGGGAGGAAAGGAGATTACTAGTATTTGAGAATAAAGTTCGTAGGAAAAATTTTGGACCAAAGAGAGATGAACAAACAGGTGAATGGAGAAGACTACATAGCAGTGAAGTACATGGTGTTTATATGAAGCCAGATATAATAAGAACAGGTAAGTCTCGTAAACTGCGATGGGCAGGACATCTGACACAAATGGGGAATGAAAGATGTGCATGAAAGCTTCTTGTAGGAAAACCAGAGAGAAAACCCAGTTGGTAGAGCAAGAATGAGGTGGGAGAATAACATTAACCATGATATGAGGGAAGTAGATTATATGGGGAATGATTGGAAAAAATTTGCTCAGGATGGGGATATATGGAGAACTTATGTCCTTGCGGTCATGAACCTACGGGTTTCATAGTGCCAGTTAATTATGGGCTTAAGGAAGTTTAAGGAATACAACACAAGCAACATGTATTTCTGTCTCATTCCGTTGCTGAGAAATATCGTTTCAAAGAGTGTATACACCAATTTGAGAGAGTATGTATAAAAAAAACGGGGATTTACGAACAGGTGAATAGAAAAAAGTGCATAATAATGAGTTACATTTTCTATATATGACACCAGATATATTAACAACAATTAAATCTAGTTAAAAAGGAAAGAAAAATTATAGAACAAGTATCAACATTTAATTATTTAGGTGTACTAATAACAAACACTAAAAATGTAATAAAAGAAGTAAATAAACAAGCTGATAAAGGAGCACAAATATCAGAGTATATGAAAGATTTAATTTGGCGCAACAAACTTAAGTCAATAGAAAGCAAAACTCGCATATACAAAACGATAGTTCGATCAGTTATCGTAAATGGAGAGGAAACTAGGGCTGATACAACAAAACTAAACAAATAATATTAGAAGAGAAAAATTATACGCTCAGACCGGGACTTGAACCCGGACCCTTGGTTCTCTAGACCAAGTGCTCTACCAACTGAGCTACCTGAGCAAGTACCGATCTAAACGCAAATCGTTCTCTATATACATTGTAATTCCCGTCCACCAAATGCTATGAAGCATTCTTCTATCTTGCAAATAGAGGATCCTTTATTAAGAAGACATATTTGGGAATTATACATTACAGCCAGTAAACAAATAATAAACACATGTGAAATGAAAATCTTAAGAAATATTCAGGGGAAAACATTGATAAAATGAACAACACAGATATTAGGTACAAATGTCATATTCAAGACATAACCAAATTTATTATAGACCAAAATAATGGAAATGTCATGTAGAAAGAATGGAAGACAACCGACTTGACAAAAAGAGCTAAAGAAGATAGACCGATGGACGGGAGAAGAACAAGAAGACGGCCTGGCAAGAGATGGATAGACAGTAGATGCACATCCAATATGTCTTCCTCCGAGGAGTGATTTTGGAAATAAACAGGACGAAAATCCTACACATTATGAAGAAGAAGAAGAAGAAGAATGATTCTAGTACACTGCGATGTATAGGACACGTGGCACGAATGGGACTGAAAGAGTGGCATCGAAACTTCTAGCAGAAAACCCAGAGGGAAAGTATCCAGTAGAAATCCAAGAATGAGGTGGGAGAATAACATTAGCCATGATTTGAGGGATGTAGAATATATACGGGAGGATGACAAAACATTAGCTCAGGATAGGGATGTACGGAAATCTTATGTCCAGAAGCCATGAATGTATTACGATCTACTTTGTAGATAATGTCACTCATTTTTCAAACGCCCTCTATAAGCTTGGGTTTCTGATCATAAATCGAGAGATATTTTGGATCCATTAGAGTAAACCAACCCGGAGTTAATATAAATTGAATTTTGTTTGATAATAGTAAATGGCTTTGTGTTTTTATTCCAAAACAGTTCAAACACAGAAAGGCTTTTGTAACAAGAAACTCTTTGGCTTTTATTTTTAAAAGACAAATCGTCACAATTTTACTGGCTTTTGCATTTAATTTTACATTCTGATGCAAAACGATTCACTGGAGCTTGTAAAACTAAACTAGGGGATGAAGCTCTACCAATAATTCTCCTCCAAAGCCAAGCTCGCCGCGTTTTAAAGCAGATAGACTCTCCATTTTACAGAATTCACAAGGAATGCAGCTTGAGATCATGACAACATTTCAGAAATTTTTAGCAACTCTCCGTCGTTCCTATTTACTCGACACTGAAAAAGTACAAGACAAAATGTATATAGGGCCTATTGCCTTCTTCTTCTTCCTTTCCAGGATTAGGTCAATGTGACCTGTTCCGGTCTCAAGTCCATCGTTTCCTTGGCCGTCCCAAAGATCTTTTCCCATGTGGTTTGTGGGTGTTGATCTTTTTGGGTAATCTTGTATTGTCCATTCTGTCTAAATGTTCTTTCCATTGGTATTTGTGTTCTTCTAGTTTATCAACTATTGAAAATATCTCCAGTTCATTTCTTATTGATTAATTGTGTAATCTATCCATGCGTGTACATCCTTTTACGGATCTTAAAAATTTCGTTTTAGTGGCTTGAATGTGTGAGATAACTTTTTTGTAAGTACCCAAGATTCAGATCCATATAAAAGAACAAGAACAGCCATAATTTTATAAAACCTGAGCTGAGTTTCTCTTCGAGTCTTTCGGAGGGTTCTTCTTATGGTGCCACACATCATTTGATTATCGGTTTAATTTATTATGTATTATGTACATCCCAATTGCCTATAAAACAAAAACTCCATGGTGCGATAGGCCTGGAAGGTCCTTGCCCTACCAGCCGCACGCTGGTCTCACATCCACATGTGTTAATAACAGAGCTAATCGATCATTCAGCCAGTATAGGGTCAGTATGTCGAGACCCCAGCCGTTATAGCTGGTTTTCTCAAACTGATTTCTCTACTTATTGTAGCTTTCTAAAAGATAACTAAGGCTAATAAAATTTGAACAGTAATGCTTTTTGTTGTAAAATAGTAAATAGTTACACGTTTTGGGCACATTGATCTTTTATTTACTAAATAAACTTTTAGTTTTGGAATCTTTCTATACTAACCCAGTACAAATTTTCATGTCATATGTTTGGTATGTCCACCGCTGTGGTCTCGAGGTAGCGCGTGCTGCCTTGTCACGCACCGAGTTCGATTCCCGGTCGAAACAGACTCTTGGGTGATGTTTTCTCGGGGTTTCCTCACCTGTAAGACAAATGTCACGAAGCTTAGGGCCCAACGGCCCTCGAAAATCATCCGGTCATCATCACCATCCTTATCATTATTATCATAACCTTCACCGGTGTGGAAAGCGACGGGAAGCTACCACAGCTATAATTCCCTAGTAAAGCTGCAAAACATAGTATGGAAATGCTATGATTGCAGTGAAAGACCTGCCCTAGGACAGAATTACTATGTATGGATGGATGTTTGGCACGGACTGTCATTATCCAATCGCAATAATATTTATTATTTGAGTCATTAAGTTCAAACAGAAAAAAAAAGAGGGTATGCGTATTTGATTTTGCCAAAAACAACTCTTATGTCTTGGCAATCTTGGGACACCTAATATATATGTGTCCACCGCTGTGGTCTCGAGGTAGCGTGCTGCCTTGTCACGCAGAGGGCCCGGGTTCGATTCCGGGTCGGTACAGGCTCCAGGGTGAGGTTTTTTCGGGGTTTTTCCTCACCTGTAAGACAAATGTCAGGAAGGTTAGGGCCCAACGGTCCCCGAAAATCATCCGGCCATCATCATTATCATCATCATCCTTCGCCGGTGTGGAAAGCAACGGGAAGCTACCACACCTGTAATTCCTTAGTAAAGATTGCAGTGAAGGACCTGCCCTCGAGCAGAATTACTATATATATATGTGTGTGTGTGTGTGTCTGTGTGTGTGTGGGTATTTTTTGGTGCCTACTTGATAGGATCGGTGAAGGTCTGCGACTTTTTTTTTTAAATCTTTTCACGAAAACAACTTCAATATTTTCATTACCTGGAAATTCGCAAAAAGTCTTAGTGTAGTTATAAAGACAACTTGATCACTTTTGCACATGTATAAAGTATTTATATAGACTCGCGGATCGAGAAACAATTAGATTATCACCTGAAGGAATTTCACAGAATTGCGATTCGACTAAAACTGTCGTGCCGCACGCCATTCTCATCTTTATCAGGGGTGAACAAACATATCAAGTAGCCTACACTACCTAACTATTCTACCTCTCTATTAGCGGAAACAAGATCAGCCTCGGTTATCTAGAGGTTATATTCCTATATTCTGCTTCCTAGGTTCAAATCCAGCCGGGATCGATGCATCTTTTTACTATGGACAAAAATCCTCCTGGAGGGTTCACCGTGCTGACGCAGGCGGTAGCAGGTGACTAGCAGAAGCGGGTTCCATACCGCAGGTTCATGGCAGCGCGGAAATAAGCTTTCCATACGTACCTATCCTGGGTAATATTTTCCAATCATCCCCTGTATAATAAACTTCCACAAACCATGGTTAATGTTATTCTCCCACCTCATTATTATTCTACTAACTGGACGTTTTCCCTCTAATTTCCCTACAAGAAGCTCACATTCACCTATTTAATTCGCCATACGTGCCACGTGTCCTGTCCACATCAATGTACGAGACTTAACTGTTCTTATTATATCTGGCATATAACACATTAGCTAGACCAGTGTTGACCTATGGTAGTGAAGCATGGACACTAAAAAGACAAAATGAAAGCATAATAACGGCTTGTGAAATTAGATTCATGCGCAGAACAGCGGGTTACACCAGATGGGATCGGAAAAGGAACACCGATATCTTAAAAGAATTGAAGACTACGCCAATTTTGTAATATATTAAACAGTACCAACTAAATTGGACACACCATCTTGAAAGAATGAGTTCAAATCGGATCCCCAAAGCTGTTTATAATTATATACCAAGTGGACGAAGATATCTGGGCCGTCCTATGAAACGCTGGAGGGAAAATTTTCTATAGGATTGTAACAGGCCTTGGCCTAATACTTGGAAGGAAGAAGAAGAAAGATTATATCTGGCTTCCTATAAAGACCACGTAGCTCACTGTTAAGTAGCTTTCTCCATTCATTAAAATTATGTAACAAATTTATTCTTGTTTATGAAACAGGATTTACCAGACTGGTAACTTGTAAAATTTACACTTATATGTATGTATCAAAGTAGTAACATCATTAAACAGTTCCCAGACAACAGGTAAGGGAATAAATAACCTATTAGCAGTAGTCTTATCTCCGTACGTCTCGGGAGTTTCTTCATCAACTTAATTTCGTTATGTATATTTTTTTACTGTTGGGGAGTGTCATGTGATCAGCATATCGCCTCAATGAGACATCTAGTAGATAACTAAGGTACTACTTGAATGAGAAAGGCAGGTTAAAATTTTGCCCAGAGGCTCTAATTTAGACTTAAGATTCGTTTACGAGCACAAAAGTTTCAAATAGACCGTCGCCGTGGCGTAGTCGGTAGAGTCCCTACCTTCCACTCCGGCGACCCGGGTTCGATTCCTGGCGGGGTAGGGGGAATTTAAACCATTACCCTGGGTCTGGGTGTGTGTGTCCTGTCCTTGTGGCTATGTGAGAATAAAAAGAAGTTAACAAAACAGGTAAAACAAAACAAAAAAGGAAGAAACGTAAAACAAAAAAGGAAAAACAGTATAAACGAAAGAAAAAACACGGAACCCACTGTTTAAAGGCTCTCCCGGTGATCTTGTCCCTCTGATTTTTCATCCTAAAAAATCCATAAATAAACCAATAGAACAAGTGGTAAGATATAACTTCCTAGGTTCCAAAATATCATAGCTACACAGCGGAAACAGATATAAATAACAAACTAAATAAGTTTATTTATATAACAGGAACACTAAAAGAATTTTGAAAAATAAAGCCAGGAAAGACTCTATAATGAAATTACACAAGACAATGGCAATTCCTATTATTACTTATGGATCCGAAACATGGACACTGACAAGACAACAAGTTGCCAGAATCCAAGCTGCTGAAATTAAATTCCACAGACCAACTTCCAGGATATCAGAGAACAGACAACAAACACAACACAGAAATAAGACAAAAAGTAAAAGTAAAGTGATCCCACTACAGGTCTCAGGAGGCCCTTCGGGAAGTAGGAGGTTAAGACTCCCACATTTTCTGGACAATCGGCAGTTGATGTCAGCCGGGTTGTCAGCCCTGCGTGACGACCGCCTTTACCCCAGAATAAGCGTCTGGTACCCATTTCCGTTAGAGGCTGAATCGACCATAGTGCCGCCTGAAGGTTTGGGTCAGTTTAAAAATCCTGACCCCACATGGACTCGAACCCTCAACCTTCCGGCTTGTAGCGCAGTAGCTTAACCACTACGCTACGGCGTGCCCCAGACAACAACTAAAAGTAGAGGAATTAAACACAAACATAGTGAAATACAGAATCATCATCATTATCAACAACAATAAGCCCAATGGCCTGTTCCGATCTCATTATAGGTCGAATTGGTCCTTCAATCTCTTCAATGGTCTTCCCAACAATCTTCTCCCTTTTGGTTTATAATTATACATTCTTCTTGGTATGCGCTGTTCATTTATTCGTAATACGTGCTGAAGATAAGCATTTTGATAATATTTTATTCTTTCACAGAGATTAAATATATTAAGTTCTGTCCCGCGCCGTAGCCGAGCGGTTAAGGTAGGAAGCCTTGGCGCAGAGCTACGGGACTTGCGCTGGTTCAAGTCTCCATGGGGGAAGAAATTTTCTCATGGTATTTCGGCCAGTATGGGACCGGTGCTCACCCAGCATCGTGAGGCAATTGGGTGCTACAATAAGTAGCGGCTCCAGGTTGAGGAACCAGCTATAACGGCTGGGGGACTCGACATGCTAACCACATGTCACCCCTATACTGGCTGTTGATCATCTACCTCTGTGATTGACACATGTGGATGTGAAGGGCCAGCAGCCGGCTGGTAAAAGGGCAACCGCTGAAAAGTGGAAAAACCCTCAATCGGAAAGTTCTGTTCTTATATCTTCGTTTTTCTTTTTATCGGCCCTTTGGTATCCTGCTATTGCTCTCAACATCTTCATTTCAGCAGCCTCTATTTGTTTACTATCTGCCTTTGTTAATGTCCAGGTTTCACATCCATAGATAAGAAATGCAGAACAAACTGGAAATAATATTTAGCAAGGATGAGTGAGAAAAGAATACCAAAAGCAACATACAGCTATTCACCACGAGGAAGACGAAGTTTGGGAAGACCAAAGAAAAGATGGAAACAGCAGCAATTTGAATCCGGAACAGACCAGTAAATAATCTTAAACCGTGACGAAGAAGAAGAAGAAAAATCCATTGACCCCGGCTGGGTTTGAACGCGCGACCAACGGGAATATAGGCAAGGAACAAATCTACTAGGTCAACGAAATCTATGGCAGAAGAAATGGAAGATGAAAAAGCGTTGGCGAGAGCAGATATAAATTCTGTAGGCGGAAGAGATCAAATAGTCGTGTCCATGAAGCCTGTGCTGATGATGGTAATGAATACGGTTGAGTGGTTCAGTTTTTCTTGTATCCTGAACATACATGATAAGTTGTACGATGTAATAGAACGTCCATGGCTACTTGGACTACTCTGCTGATAATTTGCTCTTCAAAGGAACGCTGTCTGACAGAGAATGGGTGACCACGCTTCATGGATCACACGGCAGCTCATTTGGTTAATGAAAATAGTTACCCAGCGCGCCCGACATCTATCTACATACTTACAATCAAATTCTAACAATAATGGTGTAATGACAACAATCGATATGCAACAATTTGTTCAAAGAGTGTAAAAATAATCTAAATAAAAAATGCAACACTGAAAGACGATTATATAAATATAAAAGATTCAGAAAAATGAAGAAATGGAACAATATTAATAAAGACATGCTATAAGGGCTAAAGTTAAATTCATGGGGGAAATTTCTGAATCCTTTGAAATTAACACAGGAGTAAGTCAAGGAGATGGACTTTCTCCACTACTCTTCAATTGTGTTCTTGATAAAGTAATACAAGAATGGCGTAAACAGAAAACAATTTTTAAATGTAATCAACCAATCATATTAGGAAGATTGATGGCCTAGCATATGCTGATGATCTAGCAATCTTAACCCGTGACGTTGCAACAGCACAAAAACAGATTGAATTATTAAATGCCATTGCTGAGAAAGTTGGTCTGCAGATTTCTTTTGAAAAAACCGGAATATATTTCATGCAATAAACAAGCACCAAAATACCTGGAAACCAAACATGGAAAAATTAAACGAGTTTCACAATTTAATATCTTGGTGAAATAATTCAGGAAAATGGAATTGAAACTAAAGCCAATAAAAGTAGATGCCAAAAAATGGAAACAGCATTTCGGCTTACTCACAACACTATAATAAAAAATGCATATCTTTACATACAAAATTACGACACTATAACACTGTAATTAAACCAGAATGTCTCTATGGAGCAGAAATATTAATTTTGAACAGAAAAAAAGGTATCGAAAATATAGTGAAAAAAGAATGCAAAATTATAAGATAAGTTTTAGGTCCACAAGTCATAGATGAAGCATTTAGACTCAGAAGTAAAAAGGAAATAAAAATAAATACAGACATTCATAGTGATATTAGAAAACGAAGGTTAAAATTTTATGGCCATATTACAAAACAGATAATGGAATTCTACGAAAACAGAAGTAAAGCTTCAGTCGATACTATAAGTGGATTGACGAAGTCAAAAAGGACTTAAAATTGGCAGGAATTACTAAAGAAGATATCCCAAACAGAGATATGTTTAGAATCAAGGTGGATAAGTGGCAAGTTGACCAAGAAGACAAACCGAAGAAAAAATTGGAACAACTTGGACAGATAATAGAAAACAAGCTCATAGCAAAAGAATGAAAGAAATTTGGGCTCAAAGGAAACGCCTCTAAGTACTTTGCGTAGTCCTACATGGGCACATCCGCAATCAAAAAAAAAAAGACATACTATATTTTTTTAATCAATGCCACTAGGGTTTTCTTTGTTACATTTTTGGTATTCTCTCCAGGCATGGGGGAATTTTAACCTACTTCTTAGGTTTTGGCACCTGGAAGGCGGAGTTATGTTACCCTGAAGATTCGATAGGTGATAGAAGGTAATGAAGCACCAGGAGAGTACTTGAACCTAAACTTAACCCAATATAGACCATGGGTGACCATAGGAATAATTCCCTTTAAGGAACAAAAAAATCCTATGATCTGACCAGAAATCGAACCCGGGGCCACATTAATTAATGTTAGAACATTGGCATCGATATATATATATATATATATATATATATATATATATATATATCATTAGGAAAATTTCATTCTACAGTGTTTCTCCTTCAACCCAAAGTGATTTGTCGCCAAAAGTTCCTGTCTAAAGCACCTTCTTCCCTCAGATCTCTAGCTTCCATACTTCTCCTCACTCCATCTATCCAACGTTCACTAAGTCTGCCTCTTCCACTACTTCCATTAGCTTTCCAATCAAGGATCTTCTTTGGTATTCTAGTTTTTTTTTTTTTTTCATTCTTGTGAGCAGTCCATACCATTTCACATGTTTTTCTTCTATTTTTTTCTATTTTTTTTCAACTTGAATAATTTCCCTTATTGTACAGTTTCTAATTCTATCCCGTCTTCAAATTCTTGTCAATCGCCTCCAAAAATCCACTTCTATTGCTAACACACACACACACACACACACACACACACACACACACACACACATATATATATACATATATAATCATTCGGGGTTTTTTCTCACCTGTAAGACAAATGTCATGAAAACTTTAAGGCCCAAACGGTCCCCGAAATCATATGGTCATCATCATCATCATCATCCTTATCATCATCATCCTTCTCCGGTGTGGAAAGCAACGGGAAGCTACCACACATACAATTACCTAGTAAAGCTGCAAGCATAGCATGGAAATGCTATGACTGCAGCGAAGGACCTGCCTTCGCGCAGAATTACAATGGATGGATATAATCATCATCATGATCATTCTGTATCAGGGTAGCTACCGTTGTGTTCCGGAAACCAAACGCCATTCCTCTCGTCCATTCACTGATTTTTCTCCAATCCTCTGACAATCATAACCATATCATGGCAACATGGGAGCTCCCCTAACGGAAGGCTTTTGATCAAACTAATTTAGGTATGCTTATTTTCCTATATATGTCAGTGAGTGACATGTGATCAGCACAGCGCCTCAATGAGATATCTAGAAGGCAACTAATGTATCACATGAATGTGCAAGATCGGTTAAATGTTTCCTCAGAATCACTTATTTCGGCTTCAGGTTCTTTTACGAGCCGGAAAAACTTCCGACTCGGGACCAACACACACATATATATATAGTGAGCCGTCATACAGGTCTGACAATGCGGTTGACATCTCGTGCTCATTGTCTAAAAATGTTCTAGCCGAACGTCATACTACCCCAAAGGCCTCCTGGGGCCATAAGTCGGATTACTTTACCTTTGTCTAGTATATAGGTTTGATGAAGATTTGTAAAGAATTTTCAAAACTCTTTTTACGAGAACTATCTCAATAAATATCCATCCATCCATTCTAATTCTACCCGAAGGCAGGTCTTTCACTGCAATCATAGCATTTTCATGCTATGCTCTGCAGATTTACTAGGGAATTATAGATGTGGTAGCTTCCCGTTGCATTCCACACTGGTGAAGGTTGAATATGATGATTTTCAGGGATCGTTGGGCCCTTTGTATCCTGACATTTGTCTTACAGGTGAGTAAAAACCCCGAAAAAAACTCACCCAGGAGCCTGTCCCGCTGCGTGACAAGGCAGCACGCTACCTCGAGACCACAACGGTGGACTTCGGTAAATATATTCTTTAGGAATTCGCTAAACTAACTCACTGGCACTATCGAATCCGAAGGTCCATGGCCACGAGGACGTAAGCTCTCCATATATGACTATCATGCCCTGATGTTTTCCAATCATAACCTATATAATCTACTTGTCTCGAATCATGATTAATAGTATTCTCCTACCTCATTCTAGGTCTACTTACTGGGCGTTTTCCCTCTAATTCTCTTACAATAAGCTTTCATGTCCCTCTTTCACTCCCCATTCGTGCCACATGTCCTGCTCATCGCAGTCTATGAGACTTAACTGTACTTATTACATCTGGTTTCCTATAAAGATCATGTAGCTCACTGTTTTGTGGTCTTCTCCATTCACCTGTCTGTTCATCTCTCTTTGGGCCAAAAATTGTCCTAAGAACTTTTCTCAAATACTCGTAACAATTTATCCTCCCATAAATTAAGAAACCGTATTTCGCACCCATATAATATAACTTGCAAGTTATGAAACCATCCCTTGTACAAAAAAACACCAGATTACGTTTATATAACACTTTGGCTAGACCAGTGTTGACCTATGGTAGTGAAGCATGGACACTAAAAAAGAAACATGAAAGCAGAATAACGGCTTGTGAAATGAGATTCATGCGCAGAACGGCGGGTTACACCAGATGGGATCGGAAAAGGAACACGATATCTTAAAAGAATTGAAGACTACGCCAATTTTGGAATATATTAAACAGTACCAACTAAATTGGAAACACCATCTTGAAAGAATGAGTTCAAATCGGATCCCCAAAGCTGTTTATAATTATATACCAAGAGGACGAAGATCACTGGGCCGTCCTATGAAACGCTGGAGAGAAAATTTTCTATAGGATCGTAACAGGCCTTGGCCTAATACTTGGAAGGAAGAAGAAGAAGATAATATAACTTGTAGAATAACAGTTTTATACGGTATATTTTCAGTTTAACGTGCTTTGAGAGAAGTTGGGACGACAAGAGTTCCTGTAATGCATAATAGCATTAAATTCCAGAATTAAGCCTATGTTTAATTTCTTTGTGCATCTCATTCCTATTCGTGATTAATGTTCCTAAGTAAATTAAATTCAGCCATTTCTACAAAATTCAGCCGCTTCTTCAGAATTTCTCTCATTTGTCATTAGCTGTCCATTTCCATTATATAATGTGAACACATGTTCACTTCCAGTTCTAAGTTCTTAGTGTTACTCAATAGTGTGGGTGTGCGTGTGTGTGTGTTAGCCCTTAGTACATCCTCGCTATCGCCTAATAATACTAACAACTAACAACTTATTAATACCATTGAGTTGTAGGCCTTCTTCATACTTTAAGATTTGATGGCATGCTCAAGTACAAAATCGAATATACACACTCTTGGCGCGACAGGCTAGAAGGCCCTTAGCCTACCATCCGGCTGCTGGCCTCACAACCACATGTGTCAATCACAGAGGGCGATGATCATCTAGCCAGTGTAGGGGTGACATGTGGTCAGCATGTCGAGTCCCCCAGCCGTTATAGGTGGTTTTCTCAACCTGGAGCCGCTACTTATTTTAGCTACCCAAATGCATCACGTTGCTGGGTGGGCACCGGTCCCATACTGGCCGAATTCCATGAGAAAATTCCTTGCCCCATGGAGACTCGAACCAGCGCAAGTCCCGTAGCTCTGCGTCAAGGCTTCCTGCCTTAACCGATCGGCTACGATGCGGGACATAAAATCGAATAATAGGGGAGTAAAATTTGCTAAAAGGCACTAAATTTAGTTTGAATAATATCCATGAAAATGAAGTTAGAAATTTCGCTAACAAATCACCATGAGAAACAGAAGTAAGTTAGAAAATGTTTTGAAATTGGAAGGAAGAAGAGGTGTTGTGTGCAAGTTTAATTGAAGAGGTGGGGGAGGTGTATCAGGAATGGGTGTTATTTATTGAAGAAAGTGAAGTTAAAAGAAGAATTGTTATAGAAAGTTATGGCCGTATCTTTCTAGTTCATGCATTCGCAATGTTAACACACCTTCAGCGCTTTCCCTATATATTGCTGTTGTTTACCTCCCACCTCCATATATTTCCTGAACTATGGGGTCACTTTACTTTTTATGTGTTTCTATGTATAACGTAAATTTACAGCTTTTTCATACATCATTCTTGCCTTACATTTTTCATTATCACTTCGATCCTTATCGGCTCCTGACCCAAGTTCTTTGCCCTTAAATTAGCGAAATTCTACTACTACTAAAACAACCACTAAAACTACTTAAAACTACTACTAAAACAACAGCTACTACTAAAACACAACTACTAAAAAAACAACTGCTACTAAACATAAAACTACAATTACAAATCATAAAACTACCACTACTACACTACTTCAACTAGAACTACTACTAATAAACTAAAACTACTACCACTACTACTAAAGTAATCTTGGTGGAAAGGCCCTGCGGCTAGCCAAATTAATGACAAGCGGTGAGCGATTCCTTTTGGTTCTCCAGGATGTCCTAGAAAGGAGAACCCCGGGTTCCTGCTTAAGTATTAGCCCCGGTGTGATTTAGATATGATTAGATACCGGTATAATAATAAATAAAAACGAATAACCAGCATTCCAACCTGCATGGTAGTGGCAATGTGCTCCGACTTGTGTATAATTTCGTAATTTTTTAATATGGCGCTTGTGGCCTTCAGCCAATCAGAGGCTGGTGATTTTTTGAAGTGTGATTTTTTGTATTAATTTGTTAGGATATCGTGATCGAATGATTGTTTTAAGCTAATACTGAGATATTGTTAGTTTAGTTTAATTTAAAATTATTATTGTCGCGAATTATGTGTTAGCCATTCGCGTGGCTGTCTGGGGATGCCACGCCCCTTTTTTGAAAATGTGTTATTTTGTTGGATTCGAAATATATAATTATATTATTTCTTTTCTGTGATATATTATGTGGTACTTGAATGCATTTGATGTATTTTCAATTAAGTTTGATTATTTAAAATGCCTAAAAAGCAGCAGTGTCTCTGAGCCAATCAGGAGGCTGTGTGAAGTACTACTACTAAAACCACTACTAATTAATTAACAACTATTACTAAAACAACTACTACTAAAACTACTAATACTAGATTAAAACTACTATACTAAACTAAAACTACTACTACTACTAAAACTTACAGTACTACTTCTAAAATAACACTAAAATTATTACTACTAAAATAACAACCACTAAAACAGCAACTACTATAAAACAACAACCACTACTACTACTACTACTACTACTACTACTACTACTACTACTACTACTACTACTACTACTACTACCACTACTACTAAAACAACTACTTAATTAACAACTGCTACTAAAACAATAACTACTACTAAACTTAAAACTACCATTACTAAAACTACTACTAAACTAAAACAACTACTACTACTAAACCTGCTATACTACTACTATAGCGCTTCATATTCATCAAAGGATTCAAGGTCAATTACTATATCTCCCGCTATAAACATGAGTAAGTATAGTAGCAGGATTTCATTAGACAAAAATTAAAATACATGCACTGTTATTTACAAATAAGGGTTGCACGGGCAGCAAACCGTACGTGCTATAGACAGTCCGTATCAATAACATAATGTCTAATAATAATATAAAATAGAAAGAATAAAAAATACAACAGATAACAATACAATTACATTATAGCTACATTAATTACGCTATGTAGAGTTATTCGGTAATAATGATATTATACACTGCATATATTTATTTATTCACGAATGAGTATTGTTATTTTCCGCGTTTCGTCCAAAAAACTATCCATGTTTATCCAATTTTCTGGGTTTACCATTAACTCGTAAAATGTTAATCTTTCACGATTTGAATTTAGAAATCTTTCCGATAACAACTGATGCCTCCAATATTCTAAATCGTTACATTTTCCTAATATATGCAGTTCGTCTTCAAAGATCCCGCACATTGGACATATTCGCATATCGTGATCGTCGGTAATGAGTAAGTAGTTACTTTCAGTATTTAGTTATGTTGCCATGGTAACTAAAGCAGAGTTAATAGAAGCATAGTTTGATGTTTTCTTAGAGGTCCGGTTCCAGGATAGGTATTGTGAAGTTATTACGTAAACTAAGGTCGAGAGAGATGGTAACTTTGAGAACAGAATGTGTTAAATGTGATATAAATTCATTATGAAATGCGGCACTTAAGTGGTTTGTCCCCGCAGCGTTACAAATTGAACACGACGCTTTGCGCTTCTTGTTGCATATGTTCAAGGGGTTACTAACACGACTATTTCATAACAACTCCGTCATAGCTTTCAAATAAAACAAGAGGTTAAAATAACAATAATAATAATTATTATTATTTACTCACTGGCAGTATCGAACCCGTAGGTTCATCTTTTAGGGCTCTCGCTCCATGAGGATAGACTTGTAATTACGATACACATTAAAAAAGGAGGATCGAACCAGGTACCAGCCTGACACTCAACACGGCTGAGTGGAGGCAGCTCACAGCTAGTGAGGGTTGTCTTTCACCCTCAGGAATTGGAACTCTGCCAGAAAATCCCCTGCAGGGGGGTGAGAGGCATGTTTTATCTTATACACATGATGCGATAATGCTTTCATACAACTTACTGTAGGTTACATGTACCTTACTTTCCTTGACGAAAAAAAATATCCCTCACAAAATAACTGCACAAATTAAGCGAATTCCTCAGCAAATAGAATATATGGTCCGATTTTATTCATTTATGGAATATATATATATATATATATATGTTACAACTATATTTTTGACATTTAGCAATGAAGGCAAATATGATATGAAAAGAAAAATGAATGATTGAGTCGGGATTTAAACCCGAGTCTCTAAACTCTGTACGTTTAGCGCTCTAACCAACTAAGTCACTCAAGTATTTCAACACAAAATACACTTTTCTTATATATGTAGAATTCTCAATTCACACAAGAGGTAGCGGGAAGTCGTTCCAGCTGACATCTAGTGGCCAACATAACAGTTAAGCAAATTTTTAAAGAGAATATTTACTTTATAGCAGTAACGCTTGTATATTTAGATGTTATAACTATATTTTTGACATTTGGCAATGAAGGCAAATATGATATGAAAAGAATAATAAATGCTTGAGTCGGGATTTGAACCCGAGTCTCTAAACTCTGTACGTTCAGCGCTCTAACCAACTGAGTCACTCAAGTATTCCAACAAAACAATGTATGTTTGTGTTGGAATACTCATATTTTCCTTCATTGTCAAATGTCAAAAATATAGTTATAACATCTAAATATACAAGCGTTACTGCTATAAAGTAAATATTCTCTTAAAAATTTGCTTAACTGTTATATTGACCACTAGATGTCAGTTGGAACGACTTCCCGCTACCTCTTGAATGAATTGAGAATACTACATAGGCCTATATAAGAAAAATGTATGTTTGTGTTGGAATACTTGAGTAGCTCAGTTGGTTAGAGCGCTAAACGTACAGAGTTTAGAGACTCGGGTTCACATCCCGACTCAAGCATTCATTTTCCTTTTTATATCATATATACATACATAGGCCTATATATGTATATATATATATCGAGGTAGCGTGCTGCCTTGTCACGCAGCGGGACCGGATTCGATTCCCGGTCGGGACAGGTTCGTATGTGAGGTTTTTTCGGGTTTTTTCCTCATCTGTAAGACAATGTCAGGAAGTTTAGGGCCCAACTGTCCCCAAAAATCATCCGGCCATCATCATCATTATCATTCACCGGTGTGTAAAGCAACGGGAAGCTACCACACCTACAATTCCCTAGTAAAGCTGCAAAGCATAGCATGAAAATGCTATGATTGCAGTGAAAGACCTGCCCTCAGGCAGAATTATTATGGATGGATGGATTCTTTATATTGAACTACTGACTTATTGAACTCATATATTTATTTAGTGGATTTACATTAATATGTCTTCATTATTATTGTTGAGGGTCCTAGAGTCGACTGAACTAACGAAAATGAGTACCAAATTATAATTCTACAAAAAGCTTCCACGCCCCACTTTTATTCACCATCCGTGCCACATGTCCTGCCCATCGCAGACTACCAGACTTAACTGTTCTTATTATATCTGGCTTCCTTTAAAGATCATGCAGCTCACTGTTATGCAGTCTTCTCCGTTCACTTCTCTGATCATCTCTCTATTCACAATATCATTATAATATTACAATATGATCCATTATTGGGACTGTGTTACAATAACAGATTTGGAAAATGTTAAATAACATAATTTACTACTTATAAAAGTGGTGGTGTAAAATTGTCATAAGTAATGCCACGAGTGATTTCCAAATGATCGATAAATTCACGACTCACGAAGTGAGGAGTGAATTTATCTAGAGAATTTGGAAATCAAGAGTGGCATTTGTTAGGACTATTTAACGAATAAAATTAAGCTGTTTACTCACAAATCATTATTTAACTATAGTTATTTTAAAATATGTATATATTTAATGTAAACGGCGATGTTTGAAAACAAATGAGAAACGATAGGTACGCTTCTACTGCTTCATTTGCCCATCACTGCAACCAGATCATACTATTTATTGCCAAAGGAACGCAATATTGTAAGGAGGAGCTTTCTTTAATATGGTAATTATAACACTGATAAATATTTGGTGAAACACGACTCTGATTGGTTGTAAAACAGAAATCTTTTAAACGTGATTGGTCATTGACTCCCATTTGGGACATGAGTTAAATAGTCAAATATAGATACTTCTAAACGAAGCCGGCCGTTGGTGATGGTAGTGACATCTACCTGGCAGCGGACGAAACGAGAATTATAGATGTGTATATGTGGAAGGAATTGTTCATGTTTGTGCCAAGTCTAGAATGGTGTGGTGGGCTGCACTCTATTACGTAGAACTATAGCTCCACAGTTCGATTCCTGGTTCAGACATTAATTTTTTTTTTCACAATATCATTATAACATCTCTCTTTGATCCAACATTTTTTTCTAAAAACTTTACTCTCAAATACACGTAATCTACTTTTCTCTTAAAGTAAGAGTCCATGTTTCGCATCCATATAACAGGGAGAATAACAGTTTTATATATTTTCAGTAGACATTTAACTATCTCGGATACCAAGTTACATACGAAGAGGAAAAAGATTTTAGTAAAAAAAATTACCAAATTTAATAGAGTAACAGAAATTATAAATAATATTTTCAAGCCAAACACAGTACAGCAACACACACGAACTAGGATTTATAAAACACTGGCCAGATCCATATTATGTTACGGCAGTGAGGCCTGGACAATTCGCAGTGTAGATGAACAAAGACAAACTGCGGCAGAAATGAAATTTATGAGACGTACTGCAAGTTACTCAAGAACAGACCATAGAACAAATTCTGAGATTCTCAAATAATTACAAACAGAATCAGTCATGGAATATGTACAAAAATACAGAAACAACTGGAAATCTCACGTAAGAAGAATGAGCAGAACAAGAATACCACGTCAAATCTTAAATTACCAGCCACCAGCAAGAGATCTTTGGGCAGACCCTTCAAACGTTGGATTGAGACCGTAACAGACCACTAGGTCTATCACACGAAAGGAAGAAGAAGCAGATGATATATTTTCAGTTTAACATTTCATTTTTCTAGCTTTTTAAATACCTGAACATCTGCTCTCTGACACAAACAATTCGTCCAAAAGTTTAATATACACGCATCTTATTTATATTAAGGATATAGTGAGGCAAGTTGTGTGCAGAACTACTTGTTAAGCCGGAGTGTGGGCGGGGGTATTAAACGAGGTAATTAGCTTCATGCAGTAATTAATTTGTAATCAACAAGTTGGATTCCTCTCTGTCAATACGGTCTCTTCACTGCCTCATATATATCCATATTCATCACCGCAAAATAATTACACAACCTCCTCCTCCTCCCCCCCCCCACAGTCCAATAAAACATTAATACAATGACACGTATTCACATCACTGCATCAAAACAAAACCTCGTATAATATTCTCTTAAAATAATAATAATAATAATAATAATAATAATAATAATAATAATAATAAAAAGTAAAGTGATCCCACAACAATCCCGGAGACCCTTGGGGTAGTAGGAGGTTAAGGCTCCCGCTTTTTCTAGACAATCGGCACTTTATGTCAGCCGGGTTGTCAGCCCTGCGTGACGGCCGCCTTTACCCCAGAACAAGCGTCTGGTACTCATTTCCGTTAGAGGCTGAGTCGACTCCAGGGCCATAGTGCCGCCAGAGGGTTTGGGTCAGTTTAAAAATCCTGAAACCAACGGGACTTGAACTCTCGACCCTCCGGCTTGTAGCTCAGTGCCTTAACCACTACGCTACGGCGTGCCCCAATAATAATAATAATAATAATAATAATAATAATAATAATAATAATAATAATAATAATAATAATAATAATAATAATAATAATAATAATCATCATCATCATCATCATCATCATAATATCAATAATAATAGAGGAACTTCGAGTAATTAGTACCCCTGTTTTGAATGTGTTGCTTTTCTTCTTATAATTAAGGGATTTGAATTTTCTTTAATTACAGTCATTATCATTAGTGTTGTAACTAAGATTTTTTTTTCAAACGCCCCAGGTTTTGTCTTTTGACATTCCTGGTTTCTCTCCTGGCATGGCGTACTTGTAACCCACTTCTGAGGTTGGGGCGCCTGGAAGGCGGGGTTACGTTGCCCCGATGATATGATGGGTGATGATGATAATGGTGCGCCAGGAGAGTACCTAATCCTAAGCTTAACCTAAGATGAATATGTAAAGTAAAAGTAAAGTGATCCCACAACAGGTCCGGAGGCCCTTGGGGTAGTTGGAGGTTAAGGCTCCCACTTTTTCTAGACAATCGGCACTTTATGTCAGCCGGGTTGTCAGCCCTGCGTGACGGCCGCCTTTACCCCCAGAAAAAGCGTCTGGTACTCATTTCCGTTAGAGGCTGAGTCGACCCCAGGGCCATAGTGCCGCCAGAGGGTTTGGGTCAGTTTAAAAATCCTGACCCCAACGGGATGATGATGATTGCGATGGCCACATGATCGGGGATCGTTTGGGCCTTAAAGTTTTCGTGACATTTGTCTTACAGATGAGGAAAAACCCCGATAAAAACCTCACCCAGAAAAACTGTCCCGACCGGGGATCGAACCCGGGCCCGCTGCGAGACAAGGCAGCACGCTACCCCGAGACCACAGCGGTGGACGTAACTAAGAAATAGCATTGTTATTTTATTCAAATATGGAAACATCTTCATAATTTATAAACTTTTTTTTACATTACAAGTAAGGTCCACTTTAACCTCCATATTCGGACAAAGTGGACCCCAGAGTCCACCTTAGGTTTTAGTCTATTTTTAAGTTTATTTACTCTATTAATTTATACAGATCTGAAAAATTTATGACTGATTGTAATTAAAAAGCGTTGATATTTATTTAATGTTTTGAAAAATTATTGTTGATTATAACATTCACACGTCATTCAACAGCAGACAGCGACGGTCTTTGGATTTAGTAAAATTACAAGAATATTAAATAAAATTAATTAAGTGAATGGTTTTTACTGATAGCTTCCGCATTGATAAAATATACGTATTCGTGTAAAGTGGACCCAGGTCCTCGTGGAGGGTCCACATTAACCGAATTCCTTTGTTATGTTTAATTATTTTATACAGCCACCATGTCACATAATATGAAACCAAACCTGTCAGTATATTAAAACAGCATCTACATAATACATTTAGCAGTGTTTGCAACATTTGTAATAATCAACAGCAGAAATTAAGAATTAATTCTTAGCTTCAAAAACTTTTAAAGCGGTCATTTTCATACATATCACAAATAAACCCTTCTTCGCACAAAGAATAAAAGAAACTGGCCTTGAACCCGCCAACGTTGATGAGGGGAAGACGTTAAAATAGTTTATGTTCGAGGGCAGCACTAATTAAATAAGATATTAACGAGGTCCACTCAAACAGAAGGGTCCACATTACCCGAACTTCCCTAAAATTATTATTATTATTATTATTCTCTATTGTCAAGAAGTAAAACAGATGATAAGAATGGCAAAATAAGCTTTTAACAAGAAGAGAAGCATTTTCTGCTACCTTTAGCAAAATAATTACGGAAGAGGCTAGTGAAGTGCTTTGTGTGGAGTATAGCATTGTATGGTGCAGAGACTTGGACATTACGAACAGATGAGGAAAAGCGACTGGAAACTTTTGAGATGTGGATATGGAGAAGGATGGAGCGTATAAAATGGACAGAAACATAAAAAATGAATATGTGCTAGAAAGATTGGGTGAAGGAAGAACAATGCTGGAACTCATAAAGGAAAGGAAAATAAATTGGATTGGCCACTGGCTAAGAAGAAACTGCCTGCTGAAGGATGCCCTAAAAGGAATGGTCAACGGAAAGAAAATCAGAGGCAGAAAAAGACATCAGATGATAGACAATATTAAAATAAATGTATTAATTAAATAAAAATAAAACTAAGTTTTATTTTTATTTAATTAATAAATATGGATTTTCATCAAGTAAACATCAACTCAACTCTCAACTGATTGTTAAAATAAATGGTTCGTATGCAGAAACAAAAAGGAAAGCTGAGTTAAGGAAAGGGTGGAAAATGCTGAGTTTGCAGTGAAAGAGCTGCTCCTGGACAGAACACTGTGTATGTATATGTATGCTCTATTGAGTAATAGGCTACTAAGAAATTTGTGGCTGCAAGTAAACATAAATAAAACTAAATATATGATCACACATAGAAATACATTATATAATGGAAATGGACAGCTAATGACAAATGGGGAAAAATTCTGAAGGAGTGACTGAATTCAGATACCTAGGAATAATAATCTTAAATACCTAGGAACATTAATTATAAAAAGGAATGGCATGTACAAAGAAAATAAACATAGGCTCAATTCTGGAAATGCATGCTTATTATGCATTGCAGGCACTTTGTCGTTCCAACTCCTTTCAAAAAAATTCTTATTATTATTATTCTTTATTTGTAGAATTTTCACCCTGTTTATTTCCCAAATCACTCCTCGGAGGAAGTTGTATTGGACGTGCAACCACTGTCTATCCATCTCTTTGCTGGTCTTCCTCTTGATCTTCTCCTGTACATTGGTATATCTTCTTTTGTTCTATTTGCAATTCTGTTGACTTCCCTTCTTTGTACGCGATCTTTTAAATATTTTCTTCTATCTTTAATAAATTTGGTTATGTCTTGAATTTTATATTTGTTTCAAATTTCTATGTATTGTGTGTTTTATCAAATAATGTTTTCCCCTGAATAGTTCTTAAGATCTTCATTCCACATGTGCTTATTATGTTTTTGTTGTATCAGCGCTATATACGATAACTGGTCGAACTAACGTTTTGTACGATATATGCGGATTTTGCTTTCTATTGACATAGGCCTATGTTTGTTGCACCAAATTAAATCTTTCATATATCCTGATGTTTATGCTGATTTATCAGATTTTTATTACTTCTTTTATTAAATGTTTATGGTTTGTTATTATCAACATCATCATTATCCAGGGATTAAGTCTGTTGACTCATTCCGGTTTCATGAAAGCTAGAATTGTTAAAATTGTTCAGACCATCTTCTGTGTGGTCGTCCAACATTTGTCCTTCCGTGCGGTTTACAATTTAGCAATAATTTTGGAAATCTTCCTTCTGGCATTCTATCAATATGTTCTTTCCAGTCGTTCCTATATTTAATTATTCGGTCTGTAAGTTTGAAAATATTTAGTTCCTTTCTAATATCTTCATTTATTTTCTTATCCAGCAGAGTACATCCTGCTACATTTCTTAAAAATCGCATCTCAGCTGCTTCCAATCTTTGTTTGTTATTAATACACCTAAATAATAAAATTCTGATACTTGTTCTATAATTTTTCTCTCCACTTCTAATTTACATTTTACTGGTTCTTTTGTTATTGTTGAGCATTTAGTGTTAATCCTATTAATTTCCATGTTTTATTTTCTGGCATTTATATTAAATTGATGTAAACATCTTTGTAAATTATCTTCAGATTCTGAAAGGAGAACGACATCATCTCCGTAACATATCAAGTAAAATCTAGGGTTTTCAAATGCCTAGGAACAATAATTACAAATATGAATGAGGTGCAGAAATAAATTAGACATAGGCTCAATTCTGGAAATGCATGCTTATTATTCATTACAGGGATTCTTGTTATCGCAACTTGTCTCAGAAAATGTTAAACTGAAAATATATAAAACTGCTATTCTCCCAGTTATATTATATGGATCCACCGCTGTGGTCTCGAGGTAGCGTACTGCCTTCTCACGTAGCGGGCCGGGTTCGATCCCGGTCGGGGCAGTTTTTCTGGGTGAGGTTTTTATCGGGGTTTTTCCTCACCTGTAAGACAAATGTCAGGAAACTTTAAGGCCCAAACGGTCCCCGAAATCATATGGCCATCATCATCATCATCCTTGACAGGTGTGGAAAGCAACGGAAAGCTACCACACCTACAATTCCCTAATAAAGCTGCAAGCATAGCATGCAAATGCTATGATTGCAGTGAAGGACCTACCTTCGGGCAGAATTACTATGGATGGATATTATATGGATGAGAAACGTGGACTCTTCGTTTAAGGGAAGAGAAAATAATATGATTATTTGAGAATAAAATTCTTAGAAGTATTTTTGAACTAAAGAGAACTGAACAGACAGGTGAATGGAGAAAACCTCATAACAGTGAGCTACGGTCTTTATAGGAAGTCAGATATTAAACAACAATTCAGTCTCGTAGACTGCGATGGACAGGACATGTTACGAATGGGGAATGAAAGAGGTGCGTTGAATCTTCTTGTAGGAAAACCAGAGGGAAAACACTCAGTTGGTAGACCAAGAATGAGGCGGGGGAATAACATTTACCATGATTTGAGGGAAGTAGATTATACAGGGGATGATTGGAAAAATTAGCTCGGGAGAGGGATATATGAGAGTTTATGTCCGCGCGGCCATGAACCTACGGGTTCCAAAGTGCCAGTGTTTTTTCGGCACTTTGTATTTGTGAGATGACTCTTGTTTTAGTAAGAGTTCATGTATATCGATGTATATTTTCTGGACAGTCCGTCTTCTAGAAATGATAAATACCTTCAGACGAAGGCAGTTTTGTGAAGGATATTTGAACCGTTTCCCAGTTGCGTGGAGATGTTATAATGAAGTGCATTATAGTGTAAGACATTCCCAGAACTTCTTGTTGTGGCTATGAATATGTAATTGTAGGGGGTGGAAAGAGACGCTTGATTACGGCACAAAAACAGTTGGGATGAGGACATGATATTGAAACTTGTCCAAGTTTACAAGAAACTCCGCTAGTAACGCAAAACAAGGAAATGAGACTGTACCGCCTACAGTGTACAATCGCCTACAAATGTTGTGTCTTTATCCTCATTATTATTATTATTATTATTATTATTATTATTATTATTATTATTATTATTATTATTATTATTATTATTATTATCATCCAGCAGTCCCTTAAGAGGTATTCATGGTCGACAATAATAATAATAATATATTTATTTACAGATTTTCAATGCTTACGCATCTTTCTGTGCTTACAATTTTATTTTTCTTCTCCACTCGTCTCTATCCATCCACTCCATGTCCTCCATTCCTCTTGTTCTCATTCCAGTTCTTATTTCTTGTATCCACGAGTTTCGAGATCTTCCTTTCCTCCTTCTTCCTTGCCCATACCAATTTAATTGTTTGTATCTTATATAATCAACTATTGAATATCTAATATTTGTCCTTTGGGTGTATATTGTATAATCATTTTTGGGATTCTTGAATTATCCATTCTTTTTACATGATCTCGCCAGTTTAATTTATATCTGTTGAGTTTTTCTTCTACTGATTCTACTTCTAATTGTTCATTGTAACCTTCTGTCCTTCCCAGTACTAAAAGAGTTCATAATTGATAGAATATTACATAATTCATTACACTCTTTTAGATAAAAAAAAAACTTCAGCTGCATATGTACTTCTCACTATTGAATTATATATTTGATAATCCATCCATAGTAATTCTGCCCGAGGGCAGGTCATTCTCTGCAATCATAGTACTTTCATGCTATGCTTTACAGCTTTACTAGGGACTTGCAGGTGTGGTAGCTTCCCGTTGCTTTCCACACCGGTGAAGGATGATGATGATGATGGCCATACGATTTCGGGGACCGTTTGGGCCTTAAAGTTTTCATGACATTTGTCTTACAGGTGAGGAATAAACCCTATAAAAACCTCACCCAGAAAGCTGTCCCGACCAGGGATCGAACCCGAGCCCGCTGTGTGACAAGGCAGCACGCTACCTCGAGACCACAGCGGTGGACTTTTTGATGATGATAATAATAATAATAATAATAATAATAATAATAATAATAATAATAATAATAATAATAATAATAATAATAATAATAATCATCATCCGGTATCATGGCAGCTGCCGCCGTCTTCCGGAAACCAAACGCCATTCCTCTCTATCCATCCATTGATCTTCCTCCATTCCTCTGATATTCATAGCTGCTTGTACCCCTTCTATCCAAGTTTTCTTCGGTCTTCCTCTCTTCCTCCTTTCCATTGGGATCCATTCCATAACAATTTTTGGCAATTTTGCTCTGGCATTCGTTTGACATGACCATACCACTGCAATCTTTTCTTTTCGATGATGTCTATGATGTCCGGCTCCTCTTGTACACCCATAATTTCCCTTATTTCTTTATTTTGTATTCTATCCATTCTAGGTTTTCCAGCTGATCTTCTTAATACATCCATAATATTAATAATAATAATAATAATAATAATAATAATAATAATAATAATAATAATAATAATTCATTTCTCTTGGAATAATTTTTATAAAGAAAAGGAGGGTGATTATTCTGGCAGACATGTTGATGAAAATGCTGTTTTTTTTATCCCATTCACATGAATTCATCATACAAAGCTATGCTATTAGCATTGAGAAGCAAAAATCACTTAAGATTCTCGAGCGATTCATCAAAAATCTATCTCACAAACATAGAAGCAGTTTCTATACAAAGAAATGAGATTTCTATAACACATAATACATCACCGTATGACCCCACTTTTCATCTCCCTTCATTCAACTCGGATGTATAATGAAGGTAAGGGGTGGGGGGTATAGGCACTTCAAGTGGGGCACAAACAAGGGCTTGGTTTCTTACTGACTTGCGAGTCAGTTATTTAAATTTCTGGTCTAAGTAAAGTTCCAATTAATTACCTTGAACAACAATAAACCAT
Organism: Diploptera punctata; assembly: GCA_030220185.1. NCBI lineage: Eukaryota > Metazoa > Arthropoda > Insecta > Blattodea > Blaberidae > Diploptera > Diploptera punctata. The sequence goes on along the minus strand of JASPKZ010002691.1, from coordinate 994,537 downwards.
CCCTTCACTAGAAGCTCTTGTACGTCTACTTCATCCCCCCACTACCCTCCTTTGCATGTCTAACTCCATTAAGTGGGAGAAGCCTGCATTAATCTTCCTGCCCATTAAACCGGAGGCCTTCGCCCCTGCGTCTTACATCGTATACCTAGGGACTACAATCACTTCCGAGAGCTCCTTCGCTAACCTATTATTCTCTAATTTCACGAGCAAGTGTGAACAAAAATACTTTGTTCTGTGTCATATAGTTATGTCGGTCTGACACCTACCACTTATAACAGTAACTCACTTTCCAGTGCTATGATAATTATTAGGGGAATGATTTTGAGGTGCGACACCTTTCAAAAAATATAGCGTTTTCATACCAATAGTTAAATATATGTATTTGGGAGGATGAACACAATTTGTTACACCTTTTCATGAGATTACTATATTTCGCCCTCTTTTTCCCTCCTTTTTTATGCTTCAGCACCTTTTCCTCCACTCTTTTCGCCTAGCTGTTTTCATACCTTCTTCTTCTTCCTTCCAAGTATTAGGCCAAGGCCTGTTACGATCCTATAGAAAATTTTCCCTCCAGCGTTTCTCGTATAAGACTTGAAAGCTGTTTTCGTACCAATAGTTCAATATATGTATTTGGGAGGATGAACACAATTTGTTACACACCTTTTCATGAGATTACTATATTTCGCCCTCTTTTTCCCTCCTTTTTATGCTTCAGCACCTTTTCCTCCACTCTTTTCGCCTAGCTGTTTTCATACCTTCTTCTTTTCCTTCCTTCCAAGTATTAGGCCAAGGCCTGTTACGATCCTATAGAAAATTTTCCCTCCAGCGTTTTCTCGTATAAGACTTGAAAGCTGTTTTCGTACCAATAGTTCAATATATGTATTTGGGAGGATGAACACAATTTGTTACACCTTTTCATGAGATTACTATATTTCGCCCTCTTTTTCCCTCCTTTTTTATGCTTCAGCACCTTTTCCTCCACTCTTTTCGCCTAGCTCTTTTCATACCTTCTTCTTCTTCCTTCCTTCCTTCCAAGTATTAGGCCAAGGCCTGTTACAATCCTATAGAAAATTTTCCCTCCAGCGTTTCTCGTATAAGACTTGAAAGCTGTTTTCGTACCAATAGTTCAATATATGTATTTGGGAGGATGAACACAATTTGTTACACTTTTTCATGAGATTACTATATTTCGCCCTCTTTTTCCCTCCTTTTTTATGCTTCAGCACCTTTTCCTCCACTCTTTTCGCCTAGCTGTTTTCATACCTTCTTCTTCTGCCTTCCTTCCAAGTATTAGGCCAAGGCCTGTTACGATCCTATAGAAAATTTTCCCTCCAGCGTTTCTCGTATAAGACTTGAAAGCTGTTTTCGTACCAATAGTTCAATATATGTATTTGGGAGGATGAACACAATTTGTTACACCTTTTCATGAGATTACTATATTTCGCCCTCTTTTTCCCTCCTTTTTTATGCTTCAGCACCTTTTCCTCCACTCTTTTCGCCTAGCTCTTTTCATACCTTCTTCTTCTTCCTTCCTTCCTTCCAAGTATTAGGCCAAGGCCTGTTACAATCCTATAGAAAATTTTCCCTCCAGCGTTTCTCGTATAAGACTTGAAAGCTGTTTTCGTACCAATAGTTCAATATATGTATTTGGGAGGATGAACACAATTTGTTACACCTTTTCATGAAATTAGGCTACTATATTTCGCCCTCTTTTTCCCTCCTTTTTTATGCTTCAGCACCTTTTCCTCCACTCTTTTCGCCTAGCTGTTTTCATACCTTCTTCTTCTTCCTTCCTTCCTTCCAAGTATTAGGCCAAGGCCTGTTACGATCCTATAGAAAATTTTCCCTCCAGCGTTTCTCGTATAAGACTTGAAAGCTGTTTTCGTACCAATAGTTCAATATATGTATTTGGGAGGATGAACACAATTTGTTACACCTTTTCATGAGATTACTATATTTCGCCCTCTTTGTCCCTCCTTTTTTATGCTTCAGCACCTTTTCCTCCACTCTTTTCGCCTAGCTGTTTTCATACCTTCTTCTTCTTCCTTCCTTCCTTCCAAGTATTAGGCCAAGGCCTGTTACGATCCTATAGAAAATTTTCCCTCCAGCGTTTCTCGTATAAGACTTGAAAGCTGTTTTCGTACCAATAGTTCAATATATGTATTTGGGAGGATGAACACAATTTGTTACACTTTTTCATGAGATTACTATATTTCGCCCTCTTTTTCCCTCCTTTTTTATGCTTCAGCACCTTTTCCTCCACTCTTTTCGCCTAGCTGTTTTCATACCTTCTTCTTCTGCCTTCCTTCCAAGTATTAGGCCAAGGCCTGTTACGATCCTATACAAAATTTTCCCTCCAGCGTTTCTCGTATAAGACTTGAAAGCCGTTTTCATACCAATAGTTCAATACATGTATTTGGGAGGATGAACACACTTTGATACACCTTTTCGTGAGATTACTCCGATCCGATTGAGGGTCTTTCCACTTTTCAGCGGTTGCCCTTTTACCAGCCGGCTGCTGGCCGTTCACATCCACATGTGTCAATCACAGAGGTAGATGATGAACAGCCAGTGTAGGGGTGACATGTGGTTAGCATGTCGCGTCCCCCAGCCGTTATAGCTGGTTCCTCAACCTGGAGCCGCTACTTATTGTAGCTACCCAATTGCCTGACGATGCTGGGTGGGCACCGGTCCCATACTGGCCGAAATACCATGAGAAAATATCTTCCCCCATGGAGACTCGAACCAGCGCAAGTCCCGTAGCTCTGCGCCAAGGCTTCCTACCTTAACCGCTCGGCTACGGCGCGGGACGTGAGATTACTACATTTCTTTTTTAAAATTATTTTTCACTGAGAGTAATTAATATTGTAATTACAAATAAATAAACGTTATCTCAGTCGAAACATAAATTTGTTGTGTCGACATTTCAATCTCCTTATGTGAGATCATTTTCAAGACATGGCTGTTTATAAATTTATTGTACATTAAATTTTTAAACAACCATGTTTTGAAAATGATCTCACATAAGGAGATTGAAACGCCGAGACAATAAATTTATGCTTTGGCTGAGATAACTTTTATTTCTTTGTAATTACAATACTACATTTCTCCCCCTTTCCTTCCTTTTTTGCTTCAGAACCTTTTCCTCCAATCTTCTTTGCGATTTTAAAAAATTGATAAAAAGAAAATTGAAATTGTCGCAGAGAGCACGAAACCCTTGCACACGTCCTTGGGGCCTGTCCATTTGGAGAATCACTGAGAAACATTCGGCACCACACTATTCGAAATATGATGGCAGAAGCCTTGCGAGATTTTGGATACACAGTTTATGAGGAAGTACATGTGTGGCCACTAATGGGAGTAACAGACGAATAGATGTTATTGCATTTAGAACATCATCTAAAATTGGTATGATATTAGATCCCACAATTCGTTTTGAGACTCATAGTGGCCAACCTGAGGAAGTTGGCTCTGAAAAGAAAGCCATATATGAGCCAACAATTGACTATTACAAAGATAAATACCAATTAGATAGTATAACTGTCACAGGATTGATGATCGGGGCAAGAGGTACTATACCAGGATTCTTAGCCAAATTTTGGAATTCCTTAGATTTGGACAGGGTGTATCTTTCTAGAATTGCCATCGCTGCCATTAGAGGATCAATTTCAATTTTAAGAAACCACATTTACAAAATTACTTTATAGTATGTATACTTCAGTTAGGTCTACAAGTTGAATTTTTTTAAATGTATTTACAAAATGTATTTCATCAATTACAAAAATTAATTTTCTGTATCACTTTGTCCTTGAGGCAATCCTCTAATGAGGAAAGTTTTATATAATAATATTTAATATCTGTGAAAATAATAAAATACTATCAAAATGCTTACCTTCAGCACGTATTACGAATGAATGAACAGCGCATACCAAGAAGAATGTATAATTATAAACCAAAAGGGAGAAGAATGTCGGGGAGACTATTGAAGAGATGGAAGGACCATTTCGACCTATAATGAGATCGGAACAGGTCATTGGGCTTAATCCTTGTTGATGATGATGAATGAAAAAATTGGGCAGAAACATGTACAGCCTATTTTTCTTCTTGAACAGCTTTTTAAAATCTCAATCAGAACTCAACTAGGCAATATTAAATAGATATTAAAATATAATTTATGTAATTTATACCCCAGAAACAATGGCCAATCTGCAGCTGTGAAGTAAAATTTAAATTTCAACAGTGTTGCTGTAAAGGTACGTACACATATGCGCGCCGCGAACACGAACGGCGCGCGCGCCGCGCGCGCACGGCGCGCACACGGCGCGTGTTATGTTCGTCGAAATGATTAATTTCAACGAACCTCCTGCGATCCATAGGAAACCCACAAACCTTCAGTAGACATTTTGCAGAGCAGGTGTAACCAACCATGTCTCTACAATCACTTCAAACATGTTTTTAATCAGTTATTGAAATTTTATTTTAAAAAATTGAAGAATATGAAGGAATATTAAATGTTTACTAAAATATGAACATTTCGCCAAAATATTATGAAATATGAAAAAATATGTTGGTCTTATTTGATTATAAAATGTAAAGATACTCTATGGAGCAACAAAAATTTTATAGAACGCAAAAATAATATAAACATAAGTATAATTTACAAATGTAATACATTACAAAATTATGTATAGTACCAGTATTATTTTATTCTTTGGCATATTTCTCATTTGAGTGATTTTTTTATGTAGATTGCTGTCGTTGTTTAAAAGGTCATGAATTTTTTCACAAGAATTTGTTAAATTATACTTCACATAAAATAACTTTCGAAGTCTCAACACTCAATTGCGATTTTTTTGTCCGGACTTTATTTACAATGTTAACTTTGATAAGCAGTTCTCAACAATGATTTGTTACTATTAAAGTTTAACATTACAAAATTAAGAAAAATAATATAAAACTCATATCCTGGTGAAATAGCTACATGGGCGGCGAAAACCGTATATTCCCTTTCCGTTCTCCCGCTTGTCTTGCATTCTTTCCCAAAAAATAGGGACTTTTTTTTTAAAATGCCGCGGGACGCGGGACAAATTGTTAAAAATCGGGACTGTCCCGCCAAAATCGGGACGTCTGGTCACGCTTATTACTTATTACATATTATAACTTTATTTATACTTGTTCAAATATTATAGCATTAAAGGAATTTAAAAATATATGATTTGTATATATATATATGTTTAAAATTATTAAGAATCTATCTCACCATAACATGGCCTTAATTTTTAATAAAGATGTACATGATTATTGTACTAGAGGTACTTTATTGCACAAAGATACTAGTTTCTCAAAAAAAAAAGGTATAAAGGGATTCGTTATGCATTAATCAACCATTACAATAACTTACCTATTGAATATCAACATTTCACGAATGTTAAACATTTTTATAATTTAATACACAAGTGATCTTCTTGGTGATATAATATTAAAATATATATGTAGTCAATATGCCCATTTCACCAATTAATGTTTTAAAATGGTCAACAAGTTTCTACAGCCAAGCTGTCATTCTCAAGACCAGATATTGACTTCAGTCAATATCTGGTCTTGAGAATGACAGCTTGGCTGTAGAAACTTGTTGACCATTTTAAAACATTAATTGGTGAAATGGGCATATTGACTACATATATATTTTAATTTTTATAATTGTATTAAAAAAAATTTCTCATTGCTTTTTTAGTTAATTTTGTTAATTTTATTATTATTAATATTATCCTGTTTAAATATTGTATTTATATGTGTATATATATATATGTAGTCAATATGCCCATTTCACCAATTAATGTTTTAAAATGGTCAACAAGTTTCTACAGCCAAGCTGTCATTCTCAAGACCAGATATTGACTTCAGTCAATATCTGGTCTTGAGAATGACAGCTTGGCTGTAGAAACTTGTTGACCATTTTAAAACATTAATTGGTGAAATGGGCATATTGACTACATATATATTTTAATTTTTATAATTGTATTAAAAAAAATTTCTCATTGCTTTTTTAGTTAATTTTGTTAATTTTATTATTATTAATATTATCCTGTTTAAATATTGTATTTATATGTGTATATATATTGTGCATCTATAGTAGTTTGTATTACTTAAACTTATGCCTGAATTTGTTTTCTTGTTTTTATTGTTAATTGTTTTATGGCCATTATTTTTTGTATATTGCCCCTTAACATGAGCAATCTTGCTCTTTGGAGTCTTTGAAGAAATAAATAAATAATTAGTAATAAATGTGTTTATATATTGTATTGTTTTGTGATACTTCATACATAATATTATGAAATGAACGTCTTAAATAAATAATGTTTTCTAAATAATTTTAATTTATTCATACAATTACAGCACACACGAAAAAAAAACACATAACATTGAAAAAAAACAGGCATCTCCTTTCAATGATTTTTAAAAATGATCCTTATGTTGAGGATCCCACAATAATTGCTTGCTTCTATAAATATCAATAAGTTTTAACATGTTTTCCTCTTACCACTCCATACTCACATAATAGGTGCACACCGAAAACAACGAACCTCCAAATATAAACAGCGAACCATCAAAGTGTTCGTGGAAAAAACCGACAATGAGTGGATCGTGGTGAGAGACGCGCGCGCCGTTCGCGCGCACCTTAAAACCCCGTCCAAATCTGACGAACATGGTGCGGCGCGCGCGCCGTTCGTGTTTGCGGCGCGCAGGTGTGTACGTACCTTAACATTTTAAAATAAGTTCAGTTAGAACTGGCAATAATTTAACAGTTTTCTCTCTATTGACTTGTGTTGGCTGTGTTTTACTAGTCTGACCCACAACATATTTTTATTAGTATTACAACTGGGTTTTCACAACAGTAATGTGGCGAATGTTAAGATGGATAAGTTGTACGCACTTTCACAAGAATTTAAAAGACAATTTATCGAAAATGATTGCATCATTCTTTGATGTTCCGTCTGCGAAGTAAATATTACAATAAACTAAATAACTATGAATTAACTCTTATGGACTCTATAAAGAAGAAAAAATTGGTTCAAAATGATATGCATATTATAGAAACTAAGTTCCTGTAATTGATTTAAACCTTAATTCAATCGTTTCAGCAGCACCTTTTTGTACGTATTTTCAGAACCCCCCCCCCTTTTACGACCAAAATTTCCACTTTAAAAACCAATTTCCCTAATAATTATAAAGAACTCCTAGGCTCCTAGCTACATTTACCAACTTACTGTCACTATAGAACCCGGAAATTCATGGCCGCGCGGATGTAAGCTCTCCATACATCCCTGTCCTAAGCTAGATTTTTCCCAATATCCTTTGTGCAATTTAACTAGCTAAGCAACGTCCATTAATGTGGCCTCGAGGTAGCGTGCTGCCTTGTCACGCACCGGCCCGGGTTCGATTCCCGGTAGGGACAGGCTCCTGGGTGAGGTTTTTTCGGGGTTTTTCCTCACCTGTAAGACAAATGTCAGGAAGATTAGGGCCAAACGGTCCCCGAAAATCATCCGGCCATCATCATCATCAAACTTTACCAGTGTGGAAAGCAACGGGAAGCTACCACACCTATAATTCCCTAGTAAAGCTGCATAGCATAGCGTGAAAATGCTATGATTGCAGTGAAAGACCTGCCCTCGGGCAGAATTACTATGGATTGCGTGGAACTAAGTAACTAACTACCGGTAACTCATTGGCACTATCGACCCCGTAGGTACTTGGCCTTGCGGACATTAGCTCTCCATAAATCCCTATCCTGAGCTAATGTTTACCAATCATCACCTGCATAATCTACTTCCCTCAAATCATGGTTAATGTTATTCTCCCAACTCATCATTGGTCTACCAACTAGTCATTTTCTCTCTGGTTTTCCTGCAAGGAGCTTCCATGCCCCTATTTCATTACCCATGCGTGGAACATGTCCTGCCCATAGCAGTCTACGAGACTTTACTGAACTTATTACATCTGGTTTTCTATAAAGACCGTGTAGCTCACTGTCATTCAGGCTTCTCCATTCACCTGGTTCTCTGTTCATCCATCTTTTGTCCAGAAATGTTCCTAAGAACTTTATTCTCAAATACTCGCAATTGTTTCTTCTTCTTCTTCTTCTTCTTCTTCACTTCCAGGTTTAGGCAATAGTTGCCTGTTCCGTCTTCACTAATAGATCTAAGACCATCTCTTCCGAGGACGTCCGACATCTCTTCTTCCTCTTGGAAAATAATGGAAGATTTTATTTGGTAATCTTCTTTCTTCCATTCTTTCTACATGTTCTTTCCTCTGTATCTTGTTGTTAAATATCTGTTCTTTTATAGAGTAGATCTGCAGTTCTTCACGGATATCCTCGTTTCTTATCTGGTCCATTCTAGTGCAGCCTTTTACTCTTCTTAAAAATTTCTTCTGACCTTTTTCCATCAGTTTTTATCACAACTTTAGTTTCTTCATATAAGCCTTGGACTGATTTTATTAGATGGTGTGGATATCCTCGTTCCTTCATTATTTCCCATAGTATATATCTATTTACTCTGTCAAAGGCCTTTTCAAAATCAATGAACAAAAAGTATGTTGGCAGGTTAAATTCTCTTCTCTTTTCAATTAGTCTCTTTATAATAAACACATTATCACTACAGGATCTTCCTTTTCTGAACCCTGCTTGTTCTTCTTCTAAGAGTGTGTCAGATATCTTCTTCAATCTATTATTTATTATTTTTGCATATAGCAATTTTTTCTACTCCCTTAAAGTAAGAGTCCATGTTTCGCAACCACACGATATAACTGGAAGAATACCAGTGATATGTTTTCAGTTAAACGTTTAGACGTTGGGAAGATAAGATTCGCTGTAATGCGTAATAGCATGCGTTTCCAGAATTAAACCCATGTTTACTTCCTTTGTGCACCTGATTCCTATATGTTATTATTGTTTCTACGTATTAGAATTCTGATACTTTTTCAAAATTTCTCTCATTTGTAATTAACTGTCCATGACACACAACGTATTTGTATGTGAGACCGTATAATTTAGTTCCTAACTAACTCACTGGCACTATCGAAACCGTAGGTTCATGCCCGTGCGGACATAAGCTCTCCATACATCCCTACCTTGAGCTAATGTTTTCCAATCATCCCCTGTATAATCCACTTCCCTCAAATCATAGTTAATGTTATTCTCTCACCTCATTTTTTGTCTACCAAGTGGCCGTTTTCTCTCTGGTTTTCCTACAAGAAGCTTCTATACACGCCTTTCATTCCTCATTCGTGCCACATGTCCTGCCCATCGCAGTACACGAGACTTAACAGTTCTTATTATATCTGGCTTCCTATAAAGACCATGTAGTTCACTGTTATTTTAATCTTCTCCATTCACCTGTCTGTTCATCTTTCTTTGGTCCAAAAATTTTCCTAAGAACTTTATTCTCAAATACTCGTAATCACCTTTCCTCCCTTAAAGTAAGAGTCCATTTTTCCCATTAATTTAGTTCCATTGGTGTTTATTTCAAGGGATTATACAGACAATAATAGAAACTATACTTACATATGGATCAGAAAGCTGGACAATAAATGAAAGGATGCAGAAAAGAATCTTGGCGACAGAAATGGATGGATTACGGAGAAGTATGAGAATATCCAGGCTACAACATATTCGAAATACATATATCAGACAAGAAATGGATGCACAAGAAACTGTTAACGATAGGATAACAAAGAGAGCTCTACAATGGTATGGACATGTACAACGGATGCCGGAAGACCAGTGGCCTAAACAGGTGTTGGATTGGATGGTACCAGGCAGAAGGAGAAGGGGAAGAAGTAGAAGAGCATGGTATGTGGGAATATATGATGTCATGATGAAGAGGGGTATGGAAGATGGACAATGGGAAGATAGGAATCTCTGGAAAGCAGGAATCAAAGGCAAACTGCTGTAAAGTGGAAAGCCTGTATTAAATATTAAATAATGTTTATTTCAGCCTTCAATATAATACGAGTATCATCTCATCTCATCCTTCGAACCTCAGTTTATACAGAACAGGAATAAAAACTCTTTTTTTGAGATTCTATTTTATCTTTTACTCCGATTTTTTATTTTCGTTTTAATCATCCCTTGATTTCTAATATTTTTTTTTCAATACAGACACTTTAAAAACCTCTCTTGGCTCCGTCTTACTGACAGACGTAAATTGCACTCTCTTTTACTACTTTTCAAGCTTCTGAATTCCTACATCCCTACTTACCTGGCGTCCAGATTTGAGAAGTTATGCTCTTACCACAATATTGACACTAGGTCACAAGATAACAGTCTGCTAACAATTCCTCTTCATAGCACTTCCTCCTATTCTACTTCCTTCACAGTAGCCTCTGCCCGCTCCTGGAATCTCCTTCCTCAAGATATCAGGGGTTGCCGCACACTTGGTACCTTTAAGTCACGCTTATACAGTTACCTGTTGTCTAATAATTAATTTTTCTCTATTTATTTAATTTTATACTATGTCATTAATCTTTTCCTCGTTTTTTTATAAATCTTGTACATATTATATATTTAATTCGTTAAATTTAGAGTAAATCAAAATACATTATAAATATTAATTGTATTGTATTCATAACTTGTAATCGTTTATATATATATATATATATATATATATATATATATATATGTGAAACTATTATTCTACCAGTTATATTATAAGGGTGCGAAACATGGACTCTTACTTTAAGAGAGGAAAGGAGAGTACGAGTATTTGAGAATAAAGTACTTAGGAAAATTTTTGGACCAAAGAGAGATGAACAGACAGGAGAATGGAGAAGACTACATAACAATGAACTACATGGTCTTTATAGGAAGCCAGATATAATAAGAACAGTTAAGTCTCGTAGACTGCGATGGGCAGGACATGTTGCACGTATGGGGAATGAAAGACTTGTATGGAAGCTTCTTGTAGGAAAGCCAGAGGGAAAACGCCCAGTTGGTAGACCAAGAATGAGGTGGGAGAATAACATTAACTATGATTTGAGGGAAGTAGATTATACAGGGAATGATTGGAAAGCATTAGCTCAGGATAGGAAAGTATGGAGAGCTTATGTCCGCGCGGCCATGAACCTACGGGTTCGATAGTGCCAGTGAGTAAGTAAGTATATAATATGAGCTCATCTCATCTCGTCGTTCGAACCTCAGTTTATACAGAACAGGGATAGAGACTTTTTTTTCACATTCAATTTTATATTTTACTCCGATTTTTTATTTTATTTTTGTTTTAATCATCACTTGATTTCTAATATTTTTTTTTCAATACAGACCTCTCCATACGAAGCGCTAAAACAAACAAGCCGTTATAAAGTTTTGAAAAAAGTTTGTCTCTGTGTCTATTGATTTTCCACTAATTTCAAAGCTCCTTAAAAAAAAAGAAGAAAGTTTTGGTTTGTAAGGACAGTGCTTCATTTTGTAATGGCAACGAAAAGAATAACTTTTCTTTTTTCTTTATCCTCTTTGAAACAAGTGAGAATCTTTTGATGTTATAAAGGTGGGAGAGGGCGGGTAAAGGGATGTATTTTCTATTTAGAAAGTAACGGTTAATTAGTTCCTTTTTACACCGCACTTCATCAATGATGGCAGCAGCACTAAGTTAACGTGTAGTTTGTGTACTTGTTACTTTGCACAAATTACTGCAAGGGAGAGAGTCTGCTTATAGATATCTGGTGATTAGAAAACTCCTGGCGAATCAAGGAAAGATGTTTTTCATTCTCTTTAATACTTTAATTTTCTTGCTATGCTCTCCCTTCATTACTCAAGATTCGTGGAATAAACTTTAATTATTTCATATCACATTTGCGTCTTCTAATTTTCAGAATATCAAACTTGCCTAAACATTTCTTTATTAAGATTAGTTTCTATCTACCAATTAAAATTAAACACGTAAGTTATAATAATAATAATAATAATAATAATAATAATAATAATAATAATAATAATAATGATTACGTTTATATAACACTTTGGCTAGACCAGTGTTGACCTACGGTAGTGAAGCATGGACACTAAAAAAACAACATGAAAGCAGAATAACGGCTTGTGAAATGAGATTCATGCGCAGAACAGCGGGTTACACCAGATGGGATCGGAAAAGGAACACCGATATCTTAAAAGAATTGAAGACTACGCCAATTTTGGAATATATTAAACAGTACCAACTAAATTGGAAACACCATCTTGAAAGAATGAGTTCAAATCGGATCCCCAAAGCTGTTTATAATATACCAAGAGGACGAAGATCACTGGGCCGTCCTATGAAACGCTGGAGGGAAAATTGTCTATAGGATCGTAACAGGCCTTGGCCTAATACTTGGAAGGAAGAAGAAGAAGATAATAATAATAGCTTTATTTTACCTGGCAGAGTTAAGGCCTTAAGGCCTTGTCTACCACTCAACCAGGTTTAAAAAATACAAACAAAAAAATAGTCTTAAATCTAAATTACAATATATATATATATAAACGATTACAAGTTATGAATACACATCATGAATCTTATAAAAGTGACTTTCCATTAATTTATTAAAAATATTAACCTAATGTATCTTATATAAATAAATAAATAAATAAATAAATAAATAAATAGCTTTATTTTACCTGGCAGAGTTAAGGCCTTAAGGCCTTGTCTGCCACTCAACCAGGTTTTTTAAAAAAATAAAAAATATAAAAAAAAGTCTTACAACTACATAAACAATTACATATTATAAAAACAATACATTACAATCAATATTTATAATGTATTTTGATTTACTCTAAATTTAACGAATTAAATATATAATATGTACAAGATATATAAAAAAACGAGGAAAAGATTAATGACATAGTATAAAATTAAATAAATAGAGAAAAATTAATTATTAGACAACAGGTAACTGTATAAGCGTGACTTAAAGGTGCCAAGTGTGCGGCAACCCCTGATATCTTGAGGAAGGAGATTCCAGGAGCGGGCAGAGGCTACTGTGAAGGAAGTAGAATAGGAGGAAGTGCTATGAAGAGGAATTGTTAGCAGACTGCTATCTTGTGACCTAGTGTCAATATTCTGGTAAGAGGATAACTTCCTAAATCTCGTTGCAGGCGGAGGGTCTGGATGCGCAGGTAAGTAAGGAGATGGGTTAGGAATTCAGAAGCTTGAAAAGTAGTGAAAGAGAGTGCAATTTACGTCTGTCAGTAAGACGGAGCCAAGAGATGTTATTAAAGTGTTCGGAAATATGGTCATAACGGCGGATATTGAAAATGAATCGAACGCAAGCATTATGAACACGCTGCAGTCTCTGCGACAAGTCATAGTTTAGATCATTATATATCATTATATAATGATACAAGAATACTTTTTTTTTGCAAATACCCCAGGTTGTCTTTCGACATTCCTGGTGTTCTCTCCTGGCATGGCGTACTTGTAACACTTCTGAGGTTGGGGCGTCTGGAAGGCGGGGTTACGGTGCCCCGATGATATGATGGGTGATGATGATGGTGCGCCAGGAGAGTCCCTAATCCTAAGCTTAATCTAAGATGAATATGAATGATGATGATTGCGATGGCCATATGATTTCGGGGACCGTTTGGGCCTTAAAGTTTTCCTGACATTTGTCTTACTGGTGAGGAAAAATCCCGACAAAAACCTCACCCAGAAAAACTGTCCCGACCGGGGATCGAACATGGGCCTGCTGCGTGACAAGGTAGCACGCTACCTCGAGACCACAGCGGTGGACCGATACAAGAATAATTCAACACACATTTTTTTTCTTTCTTCATTTTTTAAACTACAGGAGTATATCAAACTAGAAAGGAGACACTTTTAAAATGTATAAAACAATGGCGGTTCCAACACTACTATATGGATCGGAACACTGGGTCTTAAACAAAAACCAGGAACGAAGAATAGAAACGTCAGAAATGAGGCTTCTGAGGAGTGTGGCTGGATATACAATAACAGATCGAAAACGAAATGAAAATATACGAAGTGAACTAAATATATTCAAACTATTAGATAGAATTGCACAATACAGAGATGAATGGATGAACCATATCAATAGAATGGATAACAATAGAATTCCGAAACAGATTCTTGATTACAAACCACTAGGACGAAAAAATGTTGAAAGACCCAGGTAAAGATGGACACCAATTCTAACATGAGATTGGAACAGACCAGCAGGTCTAATCCTTGATGCTGTTGCTGTTGATTATTATTATTATTATTATTATTATTATTATTATTACTATTATTATTATTTTATTATTATTTTATTATTATTACTATTATTATTATTATTTTATTATTATTACTATTATTATTATTATTTTATTATTATTATTATTATTACTATTATTATTACTACTATTATTATTATGTTATTATTATTTTATTATTATTACTATTATTATTATTATTATTATTATTATTATTATTATTATTACTATTATTATTATTATTATATTATTATTATTATTTTATTATTATTATTATTATTATTATTATTATTATTATTATTGTCCACCGCTGTGGTCTCGAGTAGCGTGCTGCCTTGTCACGCAGCGGGCCCGGGTTCGATCCCCGGTCGGGGCAGTTTTTCTGGGTGAGGTTTTTATCGGGGTTTTTCCTCACCTGTAAGACAAATGTCAGGAAAACTTTAAGGCCCAAACGGTCCCCGAAATCATATGGCCATCATCCTTATCATTATCATCCTTACCATTATCATTATCATCATCATCCTTCACCGGTGTGGAAAGCAACGGGAAGCTACCACACCTACACAATTCCCTAGTAAAGCTGCAAGCATAGCATGAAAATGCTATGATTGCAGTGAAGGGCCTGCCTTCGGGAAGAATTACTATGGATGGATTATTATTGTTATTATTATTATTATTATTATTATTATTATTATTATTATTATTATTATTATTACAAAAGTTTTAGTTTTTCGAGGTTTGAGCCACTAAGAGTAAAAATCCCTAGAGAATAAAATAATAGAACAGGTGAGCAATTTTAATGATCTGGGATACAATGTGTCATATAGAAAAAGTGAAGACACTGAAAACAAAATAAATAAATTTAATTATATGTGTGGTACCATAAAACGAAGTCTCAAAGGAACTAGAAAGGAGACACTTTTAAAATGTTATAGAACAATGGCGATTCCAATACTACTATATGGATCGGAACACTGGGTCTTAACCAAAAACCAGGAACAAAGAATAGAAACGTCAGAAATGAGGCTTCTGAGGAGTGTGGCTGGATATACAATAACAGATCGAAAACGAAATGAAAATATACGAAGTGAACTAAATATATTCAAACTATTAGATAGAATTGCACAATACAGAGATGAATGGATGGATCATATCAATAGAATGGATAACAATAAAATTCCCAAAACAAATTCTTCATTACAAATCACTAGGAGGAAGATATGTTGGAAGATCCAGTAAAAGATAAAAACAAACTCCTGGCGCGACAGGCCTACAAGACCCTTAGCCTACCAGCCGGCTGCTGGCCTCACATCCACATGTGTCAATCACAGAGGTAGATGATAATCAGCCAGTGTAGGGGTGACATGTGGTCAGCATGTCGAATCCCCCAGCCGTTATAGCTGGTTTCCTCAACCTGGAGCCGCTACTTATTGTAGCTACCCAAATGCATCACAATGCTGGGTGGCACGGTCCCATACTGGCCGAAACACCATGAGAAAATTTCTTCCCCCATGGAGACTCGAACCAGCGCAAGTCCCGTAGCTCTGCGCCAAGGCTTCCTGCCTTAACCGCTCTGCTACGGCGCGGGACTCCAATAAAAGATGGACATATCAATTCTAGCATGAGATCGAAAGAGACCTGATGATATAATCCTTGATGCTGATGAGTATATTAAAGGATCCCCTGACAAGGGAACTGTCAACCATTGCATGACGAAACCTATCTTGAATTTTCTCCCAGAGAAGCGTTTTTAAGTACCAAGACCGTATAAAAAACTGCCGTTTTTAATTACAAGGCACTAAAATCCAGCGCCAAATCTCTCATTTAAACTACAGGGAAGTAATAAAACTCGTCTCTTGATGGATTGCATAACCTTCACGCGGACATAAGCTCTCGATACATTCCTATCCTGAGTTAATGTTTTCCTATCATCCCTATATAATCTACGGCTCTCAAATCATGGATAATGCTATTCTCCCACTTCATTCTTGGTCTACCAACTGTACGTTTACCCTCTGGTTTTCCTATAAGAAGTTTCCATGCATATCTTTCATTTCTGCAGTCAACTGTCTGTTCAGCTCTCAGTTTTCCTAAGAACTTTATTCTCAAATATTGGCTATACAGTAAATCTTGTTTAATCCTAAACGTGAATAACGCGGAAATCTGTCCAATGTGAACAAATTTATTGGTCCCGGCGAAATAATAGTAATTTTACGTGTATTTATTTTGTATAAGACGGAATCTGTTCAACGCGGAAACGGAAGGATATTTTTTACACAATTCATGAAAATTCTTTTATAAAGCGGAAAGACAGAGAAATAAATTAGTTTACACTTCATTGAATTCCTGTTAGGCCAAAAAAAGCAATGATTCCTGCCGCCGGGTGAATTAGAGATTCTACCTGTACCTTAAATTTTATATCGGCCTATCTGCACACCCGTTATGCGATATAGAGATACCTGTCATAGAAATAATAATTGCACAGTAAAATCTGAAATTAGTGTAAGTTCTGATACCGATCTTTCACAGATCGCTTTCTGAATTTTCGAAAAAAATATTGCTAAAACGGATGTTTCATTGTTATTAAACGAAAAAGTGATTGAAGATAAATCTCCAAATTTCCGGACCGATGCTCCAAAGTCAAGCTCTAGCTGTTGCTAAATCCCTAGAGAATAACGATTTCAAGGCATCTTTAGGTTGGCTGGACAGTTTGAAAAGACGACAAAATGTAGTGTGGAATGAAATTTGGGGGAATCAAAGGATGTGGACGAAAGTGTAGTTAGTGAGCGGAAACCGAAACTGGATACTTTAATTTCAGGATACGCGGCTAAGAGACATTTTTAACGCTGACGAAACGGGACTGTATTTTTCACGCGTTACCGTTGAAGTCGCTCATACATACTATACTTCACTTTTCAACGGCAGCGGAATTACAATTAACGGCAGTGGAATTACAATTAACGGCAGTGGAATTACAATTAACGGCAGTGGAATTACAATTAACGGCAGTGGAATTACAATTAACGGCAGTGGAATTACAATTAACGGCAGTGGAATTACAATTAACGGCAGTGGAATTACAATTAACGGCAGTGGAATTACAATTAACGGCAGTGGAATTACAATTAACGGCAGTGGAATTACAATTAACGGCAGTGGAATTACAATTAACGGCAGTGGATAATTACAATTAACGGCAGTGGATTACAATTAACGGCAGTGGAATTACAATTAACGGCAGTGGAATTAAAATTAACGGCAGTGGAATTAAAATTAACGGCAGTGGAATTAAAATTAACGGCAGTGGAATTACAATTAACGGCAGTGGAATTACAATTAACGGCAGTGGAATTACAATTAACGGCAGTGGAATTACAATTAACGGCAGTGGAATTACAATTAACGGCAGTGGAATTACAATTAACGGCAGTGGAATTACAATTAACGGCAGTGGAATTACAATTAACGGCAGTTGGAATTAAAATTAACGGCAGTGGAATTACAATTAACGGCAGTGGAATTACAATTAACGGCAGTGGAATTACAATTAACGGCAGTGGAATTGCAATTAACGGCAGTGGAATTACAATTAACGGCAGTGGAATTACAATTAACGGCAGTGGAATTACAATTAACGGCAGTGGAATTAAAATTAACGGCAGTGGAATTACAATTAACGGCAGTGGAATTACAATTAACGGCAGTGGAATTACAATTAACGGCAGTGGAATTACAATTAACGGCAGTGGAATTAAAATTAACGGCAGTGGAATTACAATTAACGGCAGTGGAATTACAATTAACGGCAGTGGAATTACAATTAACGGCAGTGGAATTACAATTAACGGCAGTGGAATTACAATTAACGGCAGTGGAATTACAATTAACGGCAGTGGAATTACAATTAACGGCAGTGGAATTACAATTAACGGCAGTGGAATTACAATTAACGGCAGTGGAATTACAATTAACGGCAGTGGAATTACAATTAACGGCAGTGGAATTACAATTAACGGCAGTGGAATTACAATTAACGGCAGTGGAATTACAATTAACGGCAGTGGAATTACAATTAACGGCAGTGGAATTACAATTAACGGCAGTGGACTTACAATTAACGGCAGTGGACTTACAATTAACGGCAGTGGAATTACAATTAACGGCAGTGGAATTACAATTAACGGCAGTGGAATTACAATTAACGGCAGTGGAATTACAATTAACGGCAGTGGAATTACAATTAACGGCAGTGGAATTACAATTAACGGCAGTGGAATTACAATTAACGGCAGTGGAATTACAATCAACGACAGTGGAATTACAATCAACGGCAGTGGAATTACAATTAACGGCAGTGGAATTACAATTAACGGCAGTGGAATTACAATTAACGGCAGTGGAATTACAATTAACGGCAGTGGAATTACTATTAACGGCAGTGGAATTACAATTAACGGCAGTGGAATTACAATTAATCCAAGGTACATAAAAAGACATATACCGTCCCCCATAATCTAAGATTATTAATAAGTTTAATTTTTTTGAATGCGGAATTTTGTCTAATGTGGGGAAAAAATGGTCCCTCGCGATTCCCCTTTGAGCACGTTTTACTGTATATACTTTTACATGGCCATTTGCGGTGTTTAATAGATAAGATCGGTGAAGATTTGCAAAGAACTTTCAACAAATTTTTCATCAAAACAAACTCAATATGTTCATTCTTTCAGAATTCGCTAAAAAATAAGGGTTTAAGAGAAATTTTTGTTTTAGGCACATTTAATAATAATAATAATAATAATAATAATAATTTATTTTAGCTGGCAGAGTTAAGGCCATAAGGCCTTCTCTTCCACTCAACCAGCGAATAGTAAAATTATACAAAAATTACGTACATATTACAATTTTAAGATATTATTAAAATACAGACTAAACAAAATACAATGATGATGTAATCTAATACTAGCTAATACTAACAAAATCATAGAATATAATAAAATTAAGATGATATAAAATAAAGTAAGTAGCTTCCTACATGATTATTAATGGAATGCTCTATATAGTTGTTATGCAGTTAATGTTTTCATTGTGTCGAACTTAAGATATCAGTTAATTTGGATTTAAATAATGATAGCGATTGACAGTCCCTGACATAACTGGGAAGTGTTCCATGCTCTAGTCATAGATATTGTGTAAGATTCAGAGTATAGACAGGTCCTGTGTTGTGGTATCAAAAGTAAAGAAGAGTCTTGAGATCTTGTTCCTAAATTGTGATGAGCCGATATGTTTTGAAAACGTGTTGTTAAATAAGTTGGTAAATATGTGTGCAGAATTTGGAAGAGTAAGGTATGTGAATGTAAAGTTCTTCTGTCATTTAGGCGTAGCCATGATAAGGCTTGAAATGAAGGAGACACGTGGTCATAACGACGGAGATTGAATATAAATCGAATGCACGCATTATGAGCACGCTGTAGTCTGCCAGATAGATCAGTTGTCAGATTGGTCAGTAATATGTCGCAGTAGTCGAAGTGTGGCATTATAAGAGTCTGTACAAGTATTTGTTTTAATTTTGTAGGAAGGAAGTTTTTAAAACTATTTAGGGAGTGAAGAATTGAGAACACTTTCTTGCAGGTATTATTTTGTTAATCGTTAGTTATTCCAGGATTGAAAAAGTCAAAGGTGTTCAAGTGTTGGTGTTTAGCTAACATACTGTTGGGTTGAGACGCGCTCAGAGATGTTAAGCAGATAATTGACTGTTACGTAATCCCCTTCATTCAATTACCACCCCTCTGCACCTACACTTAAGGGTAGCACACATGCAGTAATCAACTTTAGTAATTGTTACACAGGCTTTAAATTGTATTAATAACCCATTCAAATTTAATATGATTTATTCTGGATGCTCATGTTAACTGTAGTCACATATCACATACCTCTGGGCCATCCCTATCACTTCACACGTGTTTCATGGTGTTCGTATCTGAGCCAGGATAGGCTATTCTCGGTACATTTGACCTCCTAAAATGTTGATTCTACTATTTCTCCATAAACATGAGCATTATCAGAAAAATATAAGTACATATTAAATGTATACTTACTTACTCACTGGCACTATCGAACCCGTAGGTTCATGGCCGCGAGGATATAAGCTCTCCATACATCCCTATCCTGAGCTAATGCTTTCCAATCATTCCCTGTATAATCTACTTCCCTCAAATCATTAAATGTATGGGAAAGAAAAATAAATGAGATATACAGGGTGCTCTAAAATTCGCTTAAGTGGGATCCATCCATCCATAGTAACTCTGCCCGAATGCAGGTCCTTCACTGCAATCATAGCATTTTCATGCTATGCTTGCAGCTTTACTAGGGAATTGTAGGTGAGGTAGCTTCCCGTTGCTTTCCACACCGGTGAAGGATGATGATGATGATGATGATGAAGATGATAATGATAGGGATGATGATGGCCATATGATTTCGGGGACCGTTTGGGCCTTAAAGTTTTCCTGACATTTGTCTTACAGGTGAGGAAAAACCCCGATAAAAATCTCACCCAGAAAAACTGCCCGACCGGGGATCGAACCCGGGCCCGTGACAAGGCAGCACGCTACCTCGAGACCACAGCGGTGGACTTAAGTAGGATGATGGGTGAAAAATTGACCATTTGAGATCAAAATTGGAATGTTTTAGCCTCTACTCTAATGTATACGTTTTCAAAGTTTCAGAGGCATATAGCGCTTCTAACTGGCCTAAATTACGTCAAGAGTTAAAAGACTGCGCCAGTTAAATACTACGTACATGCAAATCTTTAAACTTGTTTTTCCACACTTTTATTTTCACTGCACTTTTGTACATTCAAAAATATTGTCCTAGAAGGTTCAAATTTTTTACTGCATGTCCTAAAAACAATGGGTAACAAAATAGTACATGGATTTCATGATTGAAGAAGTATTTTAAGAAATAAAAAATAAAATGTATGTAATTATTTTTTTTTGTAATTCCATGCATGAGGTACGTTATTTTTTTCTCCGTTTGTATTCACATTATAAGAATTCTTATCCATGATATTTTTCTAAATATTTTAGGGGTCTTGTAAAGAAATCAGACATTTTACTAAAGAATTGTGGAGCCCATTTAATTACAATATATGCCAATTTTAAAAAATATAATATTTAATAACTTACTTACTTACTTACTCACTCACTATCGAACCCGTAGGTTCATGGCCGCACGGACATAAGCTCTCCATACATCCCTATCCTGAGCTAATGCTTTCCAATCATTCCCTGTATAATCTACTTCCCTCAAATCATAGTTAATGTTGTTCTCCCACCTCATTCTTGGTCTACCAACTGGGCGTTTTCCTTCTGGCTTTCCTACAAGAAACTTCCATGCAAATCTTTCATTCCCCATACGTGCAACATGTCCTGCTTATCGCAGTCTACGAGACTTAACTGTTCTTATTATATCTGGCTTCCTATAAAGACCATGTAGTTCATTGTTATGTAGTCTTCTCCATTCACCTCTCTCTTCATCTCTCTTTGGTCCAAAAATTTTCCTAAGTATTTTATTCTCAAATACTTGTAATCTCCTTTCCTCCCTTAAAGTAAGAGTCCATGCTTCGCATCCTTATAATATAACTGGCAGAATAATAGTTTTATATATTTTCAGTTTAAAGTTTTTTGAAAGGAGTTGAGACATCAAGAGTCTCTGCAATGCATAATAGCAAGCATTTCCAGAATTGAGCCTATGTTTAATTTCTTTGTGCATCTCATTCCTATTTGTAATTACTGTTCCTAGGTATTTGAATTCAGCCAATTCCTCAAAATCTCACTCATTTGTCATTAGCTGTCCATTTCCATTATATAATGAATTTCTACGTGTGGCCATATATTTAGTTTTATTGATAGTTACTTCCAATCCTAATTTTTAGTGTTACTAAACAGTGTGTGGGTATTGTTCTTTAGTATCTCCTCGCTATCGGCCAATAGTACTATATCATCAGCATAAACTAACAGTCTATTAATACCATTGAGTTGTAAGCCTTCCTCATTCTCTAAAGATTTAATGGCATGCTCTAGTATATTTAATAATTCATAAAATAAATGTCTCACAAGAATGAAACTTAAACACATCATTATGTATCATGCAGTGACTGTTTGTACAAAAATCAAGTGTCTAGCTCAAAATATGTAGAAAATAGAAATTTCACCCATCACTCCCCTTAAAAACTTCTAGGACTTGTAAAGGGGACTATGTTGATAATAACCAGAATTGAAAACTATGTCCGGAAACATACCGTGAAACTTCTTGAACGTACGTCACGTGTCTCAACAAGTAATAGCTTAGCGATTCGTCTACAACGAAAATTTCCCTATCGAGTATTCCAAGACTTGGTGTTTTTTTATTAAATAAATAATAGTTTTAAAAAACTAATACAACACGCTTTATTAGAAAACCGAACTAAAAAAATGAAAAAAAAATAATTTCCAACACGCTTGTTATAAAATAAAAGTGGCCAACAAAACAAATCACCTCCAACACATATAGAATGAAACTAGAGTTATCAACAACAAAAAAATTACCATCAAAAGCGTGGGGTGCTCTATATCAATTAATATATTTGATAATAAACAGATATTAGTAAAAGTAAAGTCTCTAAGAAGAAAATGTAAAAATCATAACATGGTAACATTATTTTCTTTTTGTAGATAACTCTAGTTTTATTCTATATGTGTTGGAGGTGATTTTTTTGTTGGCCACTTTAATTTTATAACAAGCGTGTTGGAAATTATTTTTTTTTTCATTTTTTTAGTTCGGTTTTCTAATAAAGCGTGTTGTATTAGTTTTTTAAAACTATTATTTATTTTTTAGTTTTAATATTTTACAGAATAAGATAAAAATGTAAATATCTTTTAATTCGATACTATTGTAGTATGAGCTAAAAGTAATATTCTTCTAAAAAAAAATCCTTCCAGCCGGATTTGAACCAGCGACCTACGGATTCCTAAAATTATATATCACTAAGAGTTCACCACTCTACCAACCAAGCTCTTACAACGGTTGACTAAAAAGTCGACCAGTCACCAATCTATTATAGCAGTTTTCAATTTTTTTATTTTCTGATGATTCTGGCCAGGATTTTAGAAACAAAATATGAAATGATTGTATTGTCACAGGTCCTTTAGAAGTATACAAAGTTTCAAGGCAATCCAATGTTTCTAAGCGTGTGAAAATCGTATTCAAACATTCCGTTTCATAGATATAGACACTTTTTTTGATTTTCTGATAATTCTGGCCAGGATTTTAGAAACAAATTATGAAATTATTGTATTGTCACGGGTCCTTAACAAGTATACAAACTTTCAAGTCGATACAATGATTTTAAGTGGGTGAAAATCGCGTTGAAAGATTCCGTTACATAGATAGATAGATACAGGTCAAGCTAATATAAAGCGTGTAAAAAGTAAAAAATTTTCGAAATTTTGAAAACTGCAAAAATTGATTGTGGAGGGTGCATCCGGGATTATTAATGCAAGTCATGATTCAGTTTACATTATTTTTGTTGTTGTTGTTAATAAGTTCAAATTGTAAAACAAGTGATGTACTGTGACACACCTCATAATAAATTACTTGTAAAAGTGGTCGCGTTAAAAACATGTTTTCAAACGGCTGTAGCACGGAAACGGTAAGTTTCCGGACATGGTTTCCAATTCTAAATATTATCAACTCAGTCCCCTGCATCATGCAGCTAAGCGCCAAATGTTCCCGCTCTTAGATTGTTGATGCATAACTGTCCAATATTGTTAGTTGGACGCTACAATAAATAGTGAAACTTGAGTTAAATTTTAAATGTATTTTTCTCGAAACATTTTTAATGGTGCATAGCCGGTTGATGCATGACATCCAATTTAATATAACAAGACTGATGTATTTTGCACATTGTACGTGTATTCAATTGATCGCTTATACGCGTAACTCCATATTGATTAAAATTGTTGTTAACGATTAACGTGCAAGTGTTTGTTTCACACAGTGCATTGCAGACTCGACACAGGAAGTGTTTGTTTCACACAGTGCATTGCAGACTCGACACAGGAAGTGTTTGTTTCACACAGTGCATTGCAGACTCGACACAGGAAGTGTTTGTTTCACACAGTGCATTGCAGACTCGACACAGGAAAGTGTTTGTTTCACACAGTGCATTGCAGACTCGACACAGGAAGTGTTTGTTTCACACAGTGCATTGCAGACTCGACACAGGAAGTGTTTGTTTCACACAGTGCATTGCAGACTCGACACAGGAAGTGTTTGTTTCACACAGTGCATTGCAGACTCGACACAGGAAGTGTTTGTTTCACACAGTGCATTGCAGACTCGACACAGGAAGTGTTTGTTTCACACAGTGCATTGCAGACTCGACACAGGAAGTGTTTGTTTCACACAGTGCATTGCAGACTCGACACAGGAAGTGTTTGTTTCACACAGTGCATTGCAGACTCGACACAGGAAGTGTTTGTTTCACACAGTGCATTGCAGACTCGACACAGGAAGTGTTTGTTTCACACAGTGCATTGCAGACTCGACACAGGAAGTGTTTGTTTCACACAGTGCATTGCAGACTCGACACAGGAAGTGTTTGTTTCACACAGTGCATTGCAGACTCGACACAGGAAGTGTTTGTTTCACACAGTGCATTGCAGACTCGACACAGGAAGTGTTTGTTTCACACAGTGCATTGCAGACTCGACACAGGAAGTGTTTGTTTCACACAGTGCATTGCAGACTCGACACAGGAAGTGTTTGTTTCACACAGTGCATTGCAGACTCGACACAGGAAGTGTTTGTTTCACACAGTGCATTGCAGACTCGACACAGGAAGTGTTTGTTTCACACAGTGCATTGCAGACTCGACACAGGAAGTGTTTGTTTCACACAGTGCATTGCAGACTCGACACAGGAAGTGTTTGTTTCACACAGTGCATTGCAGACTCGACACAGGAAGTGTTTGTTTCACACAGTGCATTGCAGACTCGACACAGGAAGTGTTTGTTTCACACAGTGCATTGCAGACTCGACACAGGAAGTGTTTGTTTCACACAGTGCATTGCAGACTCGACACAGGAAGTGTTTGTTTCACACAGTGCATTGCAGACTCGACACAGGAAGTGTTTGTTTCACACAGTGCATTGCAGACTCGACACAGGAAGTGTTCGTTTCACACAGTGCATTGCAGACTCGACACAGGAAGTGTTTGTTTCACACAGTGCATTGCAGACTCGACACAGGAAGTGTTTGTTTCACACAGTGCATTGCAGACTCGACACAGGAAGTGTTTGTTTCACACAGTGCATTGCAGACTCGACACAGGAAGTGTTTGTTTCACACAGTGCATTGCAGACTCGACACAGGAAGTGTTTGTTTCACACAGTGCATTGCAGACTCGACACAGGAAGTGTTTGTTTCACACAGTGCATTGCAGACTCGACACAGGAAGTGTTTGTTTCACACAGTGCATTGCAGACTCGACACAGAAAGTGTTTGTTTCACACAGTGCATTGCAGACTCAACACAGGAAGTGTTTGTTTCACACAGTGCATTGCAGACTCGACACAGGAAGTGTTTGTTTCACACAGTGCATTGCAGACTCGACACAAGAAGTGTTTGTTTCACACAGTGCATTGCAGACTCGACACAGGAAGTGTTTGTTTCACACAGTGCATTGCAGACTCGACACAGGAAGTGTTCGTTTCACACAGTGCATTGCAGACTCGACACAGGAAGGGTTTGTTTCACACAGTGCATTGCAGACTCGACACAGGAAGTGTTTGTTTCACACAGTGCATTGCAGACTCGACACAGGAAGTGTTTGTTTCACACAGTGCATTGCAGACTCGACACAGGAAGTGTTTGTTTCACACAGTGCATTGCAGACTCGACACAGGAAGTGTTTGTTTACACACAGTGCATTGCAGACTCGACACAGGAAGTGTTTGTTTCACACAGTGCATTGCAGACTCGACACAGGAAGTGTTTGTTTCACACAGTGCATTGCCAGACTCGACACAGGAAGTGTTTGTTTCACACAGTGCATTGCAGACTCGACACAGGAAGTGTTTGTTTCACACAGTGCATTGCAGACTCGACACAGGAAGTAAGTCAACCAGGACGATGGAGTCCCCAAGTCATATGATAAGCATGGACTGTGATTGGTAGAGTCCGGACGTTAGACACTTAAAAAGTTCAAAATAGGCAAGCAAAAAGGCTCTATAGTCGGGGGAAGGAAGATCAATTAAAGCATTATTAGCAATTTTGAATAATGGATGATTAATTCATGGGGACTTGAATATTAATCGATTTATTTTTCTTGTCCTTTTATTTGTTACATCAATAATATTTTTGATTATTAACCACGAGGGCTAAAGTGTCTAGAATATTTTAGAAAGAGAAAGAGAGTACTCACCATCTTCTTTCTCACTCATACACATATCTCTTCACGGTGACAGCGGTAGAGCAGACACTCCCTGTAGTGAACATAGATCAGTGGTGGCATTCCCTTCTTCTAAAGATTCTTCCTGGCAAGTTTCTATGTCTTAATTTTCATCGTCGTCGGTATCGTCTAAATTTATTTCAAACCGATCACTAATTTCGTCCATTAAACCGTCTGCCTGCCAATATGACTCTTCAATCTTTTCAGTGTGTTCACACGCTCTTCTCCAGTCACTTTTAACAGAGCACTCTGAACCAGTCGCCACTGACAAAAATATCCTGACACAAAAGTGACTGGACGGAAGTGGGGGGGTGAAGTTTTTCTAGCATTCCTAAGTAATTTTACAAGGGTAGCCCATTGTGTTTTGCGAAGGGTGGAAGAACAGTTCTCTAGACAAGGATAGCAGAAATCCTGCCAACTTAGTCCTTTTACACTATAAATCATTAACATAGGCACTAAAAAATTCAAAATAGGCTCTTTCAAAAATGGATTACAAAATACATTTTTACAGCCTTATGTTCGTCGTACCAATTTGTCTTTGAAACACCTGTCTGTGAATGAGAACCATGACTGATTTCAGTGTTACCAACATCAAAAATAGTATTGCCAGTCACTTAAAGGTTTCAGCACCAGATGCGAGACAAAGAAAAACAATTTGAGCCATCTACCCTCTTTGTCACTCAGAAATGTTTGTATTGAAAGGAAGCAAAATTGTACTATAGAACTTTCTCCATGCCTTAGAGCCGGAGCATAATACAATGGGACATGGCTTAGGGCTATTTCGCTTAACGGGAGTGCCTGAGGTGGAAAAATGCAATATTCACCTAACGGGAGTGCATTGAGCGGGAAACTAACTACCTGCCAGGTTACTGGCTTACTGCCACCCTTATCCTAAAATATTCTAAGAGAATTTATAAAAAGAACACTTGAAAAAATCTATGAAATGTATCATGACGTTTGTCTATTTCAATTGATTTCATTGAAATATTAAGTTAATTTCGAGAAAAAAATGGTAAATAGGCATCTATGGGCATTGTAAGCTGAAATAGGCATTTATAGGCAAAATGAACTTCATGGACAACAAGTCTAGGGTCGTCGGTATGAACTTATATGAAGTCACTTTTACAATATCTATAATACATAACTGTAGGCATTTTCCCTATCATCCGGTCTCTAGTGATTGGTCTCATCAGTAAGGCAAAACTCTTTTCGTGCGCGTTCGTCCACGCGATGTCAATCCTTTTCTTGTATATCACGCACTGCAGTCTTCAGTGCTATGTTTAAAAAAATCAGGCATTGTCGAGTTGGCCCCTAATATCAGCAACGCCTCTTATGTTCAATGGTTCAGTAAACTGCCAAGATAATTTCAATCAACGAATTTTGTACTAGAGCATGCCATTAAATCTTTAGAGAATGAGGAAGGCTTACAACTGAATGGTATTAATAAGCTGTTAGTTTATGCTGATGATGTAGTACTATTGACCGATAGCGAGGAGATACTAAAGGCCAACACGCACACACTATTGAGTAACACTAAGAAATTAGGACTGGAAGTAAATACCAATAAAACTAAATATATGGTCACATGTAGAAATTCATTATATAATGGAAATGGACAGCTAATGACAAATGAGGGAAATTTTGAGGAAGTGCGCTGAATTCAAATACCTAGGAACAATAATCACAAATAGGAATGAGATGCATAAAGAAATTAAACATAGGCTCAATTCTGGAAATGCGTGCTATTATGCATTGCAGAGACTCTTGATATCCCAACTCCTTTCAAAAAACGTTAAACTGAAAATATATAAAACTATTATTCTACCAGTTATGTTATATGGGTGCGAAACATGGACTCTTACTTTAAGGGAGGAAAGGAGATTACAAGTATTTGAGAATAATGTACTTAGGAAAATGTTTGGACCAAAGAGAGATGAACAGACAGGTGAATGGAGAAGACTACATAACAATGAACTACATGGTCTTTATAGGAAGCCACATGTAATAGAAACAGTTAAGTCTCGTAGACTGCGATGGGGCAGGAGATGTTGCGCGTATGGGGAATGAAAGACTTGCATGGAAGCTTCTTGTAGGGAAGACAGAGGGAAAACGCCCAGTTGGTAGACCAAGAATGAGGTGGGAGAATAATATTAACTATGATTTGAGGGAAGTAGATTATACAGGGAATGATTGGAAAGTATTAGCTCAGGATAGGGATGTATGGAGAGCTTATGTCCGCGCGGCCATGAACCTACGGGTTCGATAGTGCCAGTGAGTAAGTAAGTAAGAATCAATCAATTTTGGACTACTTTATGGCGATGTAGGTGTCTTGCCTCTTTGACAGAACCTAGACGCGATACGCTAAAGGGTTTATAAATAAGAATGAAATAGTATAATAACAATGCAAAAGGTAACACTTACTTTGTATCTAGTGCCGTTCCCTTCCTCCGCGCAGTGAACTTGTCTGAACCTGGAGCCACCTCCGCAACTGACAGAACACGGCCCCCACTCGTCTTCAAACCACCTAGAAACATAATTTATAATAATAATAATAATAATAATAATAATAATAATAATAATAATAATATTTTTTTATTATTCCGGCTTTTACAATGAATATACATTTTTCCGGTACCCATGTTCACAGTTAACTACACATTTGTTTCAACACATTTTTTCCATTCTTGTCTGTTCATCCATATATCTTCTTCTATTTCCCATTCCCTCTTAGTTTCTTTGATTCCCTGAATCCACGTAATATTTGGTCTACTCTTCTTTTTCCTTCCCTGTGGTTCCCAATCCATGATTATCTTAGGTAGTCTTCCTTCTTCCATCCTTCTAATGTGTCCGTACCAATTTAATTGTTTCTTCTTTATAACATCTAATATTGAATATTGTACCTGAATTTTTTCTTTTATATATGAATTTCTGATATTATCCTTCCTGGATATTCTTGCCGCACGTCTCCAGTAGTCCATTTCAGTGGCGAGTATTTTTTTTTTTTAATTTGTGCATTTAAAGCCCACACATCAGCTCCATAGGTAATAATGCTTCTGATTATTGTATTAAAAATAGTTGTTTTTGTTTCTTTGAAGATATGTTTGTCCCATATTATTCCATTTAGGGCAGATATAGCATACTTTCCTATATTGATCCTGTTTCTTATCTCTGTTTCTTGTTTTCCATCTTTTGTAATTTTAATTTCCAAATATTTTCTTCTAGTATTAAATCTTGAGGAAGATCCCATATTGTCATATATCTAGATTTATCCAAATTGATCTTTAAACCCCATAAACTATATTCTTGTATTAATTTTCTAGTGAGGTATTCTATATCTTCAAATTCTAGAGCCAATATCAATTGGTCATCTGCAAACTGGAGTGTATATATTGTTGAATTATCATCTAGTGGAATAATAATAATAATAATAATAATAATAATAATAATAATAATAATAATAATAATAATAAACTTTATTATATCCTCAATTCGTGTCCAACTAAGGGTCGGGTCGAGGAATGAGATGAGATGAATCCCCTATATTTATAGAGGTCTGTGAACAACATTCCTGATGCACTATTGTAGGAGCGAATGAATGAAATGAAACGAAATGGATGAGATGAGTTTGGAGAAATGGGATCAGCCTCATGGGCTAGTGGTCAGCGTTTCTGGGTATAGTTCATGAGGTTCCGGTTTCTATTCTCGGTCATACCATAGAAATGTTTCTTAAAAGGGAATTATTTTTGCGTCGTCCACGGTCTGGAATTTAGGTTAAGTTTAGGTTAAGGACTCTCCTGGCGCTTCATTATCATTTATCACCCATCATATCATCGGGGTAACGAAACACTGCCTACCTTACAAATGGATTACATTTCCGCGAATACTACGAGAGAAATCCAGAAATGCCATTAAAGACAAGCTGGTGGCATTGGACAAAAAAAAAGTTTGGAGAAATGGTGGAATGAAATTTGTGGCTGGGGAAAACGTGAGAAAAGCTCGGATAAAATTCTACCAAAGCTCCATTTCGTCCACCACGAAACCCACTTGGAATGACCGAGACTCGATCTCGGGATCCGAGTGGAGAGAGGCAAGTATCTAGCCGCTTGCGCCACGAATCCGAATAATAAAAATAATAATAATAACAGTAATTAATAATAATAATAATAATAATAATAATAATAATTATTATTATTATTATTATTATTATTATCATATAATTATAAAAGAAAAAATGCAGGTACAATATTCAATATTAGATTTTATAAAGAAGAAACCAAGATCTAAGTAGGATAACGGCGGCAGAAATGAAATTTTTGAGATCTGTTAAAGGGTGCACTAAGGAAGACAGAATCAAGAATACAGAAATAAGACAGGAACTTGAAATATTTGCAATAACTGATAAAATAGATACATATAGACAAAAATGGAAGCAGCACATAGACAGAATGAATGAAGATAGATATCCAAAACAAACAACAAAATACAAACCTAAAGGCACCCAAGACGTGGGCAGACCTAGAAAGAGATGGGCTGAAGTGGGAACGGGTCAACAGGCCTAATCCTTGAATGCAGATGATGATGATGATAAAGAAGAAACAATTAAATTGGTACGGACACATAAGAAGGATGGAAGAAGGAAGACTACCTAAGATAATCATGGATTGGGAACCACAGGGAAGGAAAAAGAAGGGTAGACCAAATATTACGAGGATTCAGGGAATCAATGAAACTAAGAGGGAATGGGAAATAGAAGAAGATATGTGGATGAACAGACAAGAATGGAAAAATGTGTTGAAACAAATGTGTAGTTAACTGTGAACATGGGTACCGAAAAATGTATATTCATTGTAAAAGCCGGAATAATAAAAATAATTATTATCCGCTACTGTTGCTAGAAAATTTCGAAGATTTAGACCACAAGACAAGAAAGCTGAAAGAGTAATAAGAAAAACTGGGATCAAAGAAAAATTTGGAGAAAAAGATATGTATGGTAACAGGATATAAATCAAAAGATCTAATTTTAGAAGACGAAACTTGAAAAATAAAAGCATATAAAAATATGTAAGATATTTGGGGACAAAAAATTAGCAGAAATGGAACTCTCACAATGCTGAAATTAATGAGAGAATAAATAAGAAGAAATATTTAATATCAAAATTCAAAACTGTTTCTTTGTGCATCTCATTCGTATTTGTAATTATTGTTCCTAGGTATCTGAATGCAACCACGTCTTCAAAATAGACTTACTATTATTTTTATTTCTGATAATGAAGAATTTACAAACATGAAA
The DNA here is from genome assembly GCA_030220185.1 of Diploptera punctata. Taxonomy (NCBI): domain Eukaryota; kingdom Metazoa; phylum Arthropoda; class Insecta; order Blattodea; family Blaberidae; genus Diploptera; species Diploptera punctata. The sequence continues at coordinate 962,521 of JASPKZ010002691.1, read as the reverse complement.
GTCACGTAGTATCTGACATTTTGTGAAAAATGGAGATAAATCGCTGAAGCGATTTTTCACGATATCTAACTGGAACATCTGAGAGACAAAGACAATTGAGAATCAAAGTCTGCGTGATAGGAGAAAGGGGGAGACAAAAAGATGTTTAGATAACATTAAAAAAACTTTTTTGAATTTTAGCAGATTCGGCGATTTAAAAAGCTATCTGAAACATGAGACAAATGAAATGCTACCCATGACATTAAAGTATTGTAAATCCATAAAAAACTGTTAATCAAATTTAGTGTATAACACTGTTTTAACAATAGACTATTTTAATCTATCCCAGAGCTGTTAAAAGGTGTGAAAAGGCGGTATCACTTCTCCTTCCCATATACAGGTGCACTCCCAATGAAACAACACAACTGAAACTGAGTAGCAGTGTCAGCCTCTCCGAGACTTAGGGTTCCCACTAACCAAATGAGCACTTTAAACCCTTAAATTGACAATGTATCCTGCATAGAGAAAACGATATATCGAAAATCAACATTCTCGAAGAATTAGAAATTAATCAAGAGTGGCATTTGTTAGGACTATTTAACGAATGAAATTAAGAATTTTTATAAAACATTACAAGAAATTTATAGCAAAATTAATAGAAATGATTACATTCTCATAATAGGAGATTTAAATGCCAGAGTGGGCAATGCTCAAGTCAACAATACTATTGGAACATTTGGCGAACCAACCAGCAATAGGAATGGGACAAGATTAACAGATTTTGCTATCTACAATGAACTGAAAATAACGAATACCTTTTACAATCATAGAAACATACATAAGTATACCTGGCATCGTCAGGACTCAAAATCAATCATTGATTATTTCATTGCAAATAATAAGATTTTTAAATTGTTTCTCGATGTCAGAGCCTACAGAGGATATGATATTGGTTCAGATCACTACCTAGTAGAAGCAAGAATAAGGTTTTCCACCAAGATGGTTAAAAAAGAAGAAACAACAACAGAGCATAGAACAAAAGTACAAGGTAAAATTATTTTATGATGACAGCATTAAATGGTTTATATTCGAGAAGAATTCAGCAATATATGGCTACAACTCCAGAAAGTAATGATGTCGAAGAAGAATGGAAAAACATTAAAATGATAATTCAAATGCAGCTAATGAAACTTTAGGAAAAGTAAATATACAACAAAGAAGAAATAGAACTCTAAAAATCTGGGATGATCAAATAAAACAATTGATTGAAGAAAAAAATGCAGCTTATAAAAAATATTTGAACACAAAGAAAGTAGAAAATGAAATAGAATTCAAACGCTGTAGAGCTATTGTTAAGAGGGAAATAAGAAAGAGACATAGGAAAACATGGTTAAATTTTTGTTACACATTTAGAATCAGATTTGCATAAGCTCCAACCTAATGCCTTCAAAATATTAAAACATTTGAATAAAGATATTAAAGAATCTACCAAAATTAATTGCGGAGTAACAAAAGAAGATTTTTTCAATTATTATAAAAGTCTTTGGACTGACAATAGCTATGAAGATACAATTTTCCGAAATAATAATGAGACAGATTCCATAATATCATTGGAAGAATTGAACAATAGTTTAAAGAAATTAAAAAATGGGAAGGCAAACTGGCACAGATGGCTTGAATTCTGAATTGTACAAATATGCAGGCAAACAGTTCCATGAAAGACTGTTGTCCTTCTTTAATAATGTATTCAAAAATGCAGATATACCACAAGAATGGAAGACAAGCATTGTTATAACCCCTGTTCAAGAAAGGAGACAAGAGAAAAATGGACAACTATAGGGGAATCAGTTTGTTAAAACACATGCTACAAAATTTATGCAGACATTTTAAATGGAAAATTGAAAAGTTTCAGTGAAACATTCCTTATGGAATGTCAAAATGGATTTAGGAAAGGACGATCTTGTATTGATTCAGCATTTTCTGTTAAACTATTGCTTGAAAAAAGAAGAGAATTCAACTTAGAAACACATTTTGCTTTCATAGATTTTGAAAAAGCATTCAACACAGTCAAGAGATCAAAACTCTTAAATATATTGGAAGACAGAAATATACCAAATTTACTTCGGCAGAACATACAAAATATTTACAAAGACAACACCATAAAGATTAAATTAAATACAGATTTTCTGAAGAAGGAATTATAAATCGTGGTGTGAGACAAGGCTGCCCCCTATCCCCAACACTCTTTGCAATTTATATCAATGAAGTAATATGTTGCTGGAACAAAACATATAAATTTGGAATAAGAATATCAGAAAATAGAAAATTAAACACCCTATTGTTTGCAGATGACCAAATAATAATAGCAAATTCCGAAGATAATCTACAGAAAGGTCTGTATGAACTTAACAAAATTACAGAAGAATATGGATTAAAGATATCTACAGAAAAAAAAACAAAAATTATGGCATTTCAAGGTGTAGATCCTGTCAGAAGTAAAATTGTACTGGACAATAAAATTTTGGAGCAGGTGAATAATTTTACATATCTAGGATGCAATATCTCATATGAAGAAGAAAAGGATGTAAATGCAAAAATATCTAAATTTTTAAGAATTTTAGGGTTAATAAATTCTATCTTCAAGCCACAGTTAGTCCAAAAGCATTCAAGACTGAAAGTGTATAAAACACTGGCTCTTCCAACTCTTTTGTATGGTAGCGAAGTATGGACGTTGAAACAGAAGGATATACAGAGACTTAGATCTGCTGAAATGAGATATCTTCGGAGGACTGCAGGATACACACTACTAGATCACAAAAAAAATGAAGACATCTTAGAAGAATTACACATGGAATCTTTAGAAAACAAAATTTCTGATTATAAGTCAAGATGGATACAACATGTTCATCGAATGGAAGATCACAGAATACCCAAACTAATGTTAAGATATCAACCCGCAGGAAGAAGAAGACCAGGACGTCCACTCAAAAGACTTCTGGATGGTGTTTCTCTTGAGGCCGAAACAGGTCAACAAATGGCCTAAATTCGTGAATGTACTATGATGATGATGATGATGATGAATTAAGCTCTTTACTAAAAAATGATTATTTGAATATAGTTACCGGTGTTTTAAAATATTTATATAGTTAATGTAAACGGCGATGTTCGAAAACAAATTAGAAATGTGAGGTTATGTATATTCACTGCAACTCGATCATATTATTCATTGCCAAATAGGATCGCAATATCGTAACAATGCACTCTAGTGGAGAAATAATGAAACAAATGAAACTATTATAATCAACATTATGGGTTAATCATTTATATTTTGAATAAACAACTCAGTAAAATCACTGAATCTATTCATTATGTGCTATATTCAATGTATTTGTTGGAGAAAAATAATGGTCTAACCTATTCAGAACATTAAAAAGGAGGAGCTTTCTTTATCACAAAAGCAGGAGCTGATAAAGAGAAATCGATAAAGAGCGAGGTGAAACATGACTGCTATTGGTGTAAAACAGAATTCATTGAAACGTGATTTGTCATTGACTACCATATGCGACATGACTAAGTCATAAGTAATGCCATGAGTGATTTCCAAATTATCGATAAATTCACGACTCACGAAGTGAGGAGTGAATTTATGTAGAGAATTTTGAAATCAAGAGTGGTATTTGTTAGGACTATTTAACGAATAATATTAAGCTGTTTACTCACAAATCATTATTTAAATAAGTTATTTTAAAATATTTATATATTTATTTTAAATAGCGATGTTTGAAAACAAATGAGTAGCGATGTTTGAAAACAAACGAGAAACTATTGTTACGCTTGTCCATCACTGCAACCAGATCATATTATTTATTGCCAAAGGATCGCAATATTGTAAAAATGCACCCTAGTGGAGAAATGTATAACCAACATTATAGGTATTAATTAATTTCTGATGTCCTACGATGTAAATATGTCAATTATATTTTCCCATGAAATAATTCGTTCATGAAAGTGCAAACAGTGGTTTCTTCTTTTTTTTTTGTGGTATAATCAATTGTTACAAATGTTTTTATATTATCTCTCGCAAGAACTTTCAGCTAACATTCGTGGACTATATATACAATCTGGTAGCCGTATTTCTTAGAGGGACAGTCAGTGCAAAATAATGCTATGACCTATTCAGAATGTTAAAAAGGAGGAGCTTTCTTTATTATGATAAACTTCGGTTGATAAATTCGAGGCGAAACACGACTGTGAATGGTGGTAAATCAAAAATCATTGAGATGTGATTGGTCATTGACTCCCATTTGGGGCATGAGTTAAATAGTCAAATAACTACTGTCTTATTTTGATAAAATTGAATTTAATTATTGAGTAAGAAAGCTTAGATAATTTTATGGGACGATAAGACCCTATAGAGTTTTATAATTTTATAAATTAAATTGGTTGGATTATTATCTTAATTTTTAAAATTATTTTGTTGGGGTGATGAAGAGATATAATTAACTCTTTTTTTAAAAGTACACGTATTTGTAGTTAATTGACCCAGATATTAAACAAACACCTGTTAAATGAGAACATACCCAGTAATATAAACCCTCTGTATAAAATTATTACCAGTAACAATCAGTACCAAAATGAAAGCAGAAGATGATACGTAAGTTATCGAAAGGCCTCCTATAAAACAACACAGCAAATTATTGAGGACGACTGAGATATCAGGTACTGTTTTACAATTATTTACAACTTTAACACAGTGACCTCAACGGAGTTGCGTAATGTATTTTTAAAACATTGAAAGAAGATTAATTGTGAGTGAAAATTATGACTATAAGTATACTGATAATTTGTAGAAAGAAATAGTGTTTTGTAAGACTTTATTCGAAATGTGTGTTCATTTGCGTCCAAATAACGTGAAGGAAAAATCTGGTCTTACGATCAAGTACACTAAATGTAAGAATTGGTGAGGAAGCTATGATGGTATGAAATGGAAACAAAGCTGCAAAGGTATGGGTATCCCAATAGGCAACAGATTTTTGCTGACATTGCAATTTGCTGATGATCAACTGGTTTTAGCGCAAGACAAATTTGATATGGAATTCATGATAAAAAGGTTGAAAAACACATATGAATCATGGGGCCTCATAGTAAATTTACAAAAAACAGAATATCTGGCAATAAATAGCAATGAAAGAGAAAACTTAATATTGGAGGAAGGAATCCAAATAAAGCAAGTGAAACAAACTAAATATTTTGGAATAATTATGGATAACATTGAGGTATAGGCAAAGAGAATATAAAACACAGAATTGAATTGTGTAGCAAAATAATATCATCGTTAAATTCCATATGGTGGGATAAGCATATTTGGAAAGATACAAAAAAATATAATGGAAAAACATTGGTGGAATCTATTGCAATGTACGGAAGTGAGGTATGGGCACTCAATAAGTAGGGTTTACTACAAGAATAGACTAATAGCTCTAGAAATGGATTATTTACGCAGAAGTGCCAGAAAGTCAAAATTAGAACATGTCACAAATAAGGAAATTAGAAATATAATGGAAGCAGAAGAAAGCATAATCGAAAGAATTGAGGAGAAGGAATTAAAGTGGTTAGGACATGTTTTAAGAATGGAAGATGAGCGATGGCCAAAGCAACTATATCAATGGCATCCGACCAGAAGGAGGAAGAGAGGGAGACCGAAGTTAACATGGAAGGAAAACATGAAGACATTAATGCAAGCAAAAGGGCTAAGCACTGAAGATGCCCAAGATCGTAGACTTCGGAGGTTTGGCACGGGAAGACGGCAGCAGCTGTAAAAACCCGAAGATAGATAGAGATGGATAGCTATGATAATATATACACACATATTTAAAGGTATGACATTTCTTAACTAGCCTTTGGATTGGAACTCAACATCCAATAGTTAAAATATCAAACAAAGATAATCGCCACGTGGCAAACTGCAAAGTAGATAATACGCTTGACAAAACTGACCTACATACAGGCAACAAGTGTTGAAACAATCGGGCACGGCCTCCTATGTTCCTATACACAATGCCATGGAAACCACGTCCTCCTGATACATTTAACAATCAGCAGCCTATTGTTAATCTGTCTAATTAGTAGATCTCGCCTGTCTTTTGTCTCTAACTACAAGTGAATGAAACAATCAGATAATGTACAGTTACACCTTGCCATTGTGTTCCCCAAGCGTTTGTCACCCGGCTTTCTGGTCAGATTGTCACGGGTTCGTATCTCCACACTCCGACTAATCCATTCCACACATATCTACTATTTAAGACTTGTAATAACGCACGTAAATCAAGATTCGATTTCCGATACAATACCTCTGATTGAAAAGCTATCTCGAAAAAGGGTGCAACCATGAATTTATGGAAAGGTGATTTTCGTCACCAGGGAAAAGAGACATAACTAACTCACTGCCACTATCGAACCAATATGTTCAGACTGCGCGGACATAAGCTCTCCATACATCCGCATCCTGAACTAATGTTGTCCAATCATGACTGTAAAATCTACTTCCTCAATTCATGGTTAATGTTATTCTCCCTCCTCATTCTTGGTCTACCAACTCAGGATTTTCCCTCTGGTTTTTCTACAAGAAGCTTCAATGCCCCTCTTTCATTCCCCATTCGTGCCACATGTCCTGCCAATCGCAGTCTAAGATACTTATCTCTTCTTATATATGGTTTCCTATAAAGATCATGTAGCTCACAGTTATGCAGTCTCCTCCATTCGCACGTCTGTTTATCTCTCTTTGGTCCAAAACTTTTCCTAAGAACTTTAATGTCAAATACTCATTTTTTTCTCATCTCTTGAAGTGAAGTGTATATTTTATATCCATATAACTGGTAGAATAACAGTTTTATATATTTTCAGTTTAATGTTTTTAGAGAGAAGTTGAGACGACAAGAGCACCTGTAATGCATAATATAATGCATTTCCAGAATTCAGCCTATGTTTAATTTATTTGTGCATCTCATTCCTATTTCCAGTTATTGTTCCTAGGTATTTGAATACAGAACTTCTTCAAAATTTCCCTAATTTTTCATTAACTTAATTTCTTATTTTGTCCATTTTAGAATGTCTGCTGAATGTCGTAAGAAATACATTTATAATGATAATAATGTTGACTGTACATTTTTATTTCCGCTCCATATGTCACTGCCAGGGAAACCAACGGCTGAGTCGGACCTGCTTTTGTAGAGATGCAAAAAGAAGGATATGGGTCGAAAAAATCGATTTTGAGATTTCTACGCCATCTGCTGAATTGAATTTTGAACTGCGCATATATTGCAAACACTTCACAGATTCAAACAGTTTTGAGAGGTATAAATATAAATATTCTATAATTTTAAAACTTAATTCCCCATAATTTCTAATTTATAAATAATGTACGTAATTCAATTGTTTATAAAAACAACATTTTTTTTAAATTAGAAAAATATTTTTTAAATGAACAGAATTTTATGCCGAATCAAATTGCACTATAAATATAAATGTATGTGTATATTTTTTTTCTAATGCCACCCCTGCACTTTATATGCTTCGGATTTTGCTGTTCTTCGCACCACTACGTTGAGATATTTGTTGGAAAAATGCCAGGAAAGAGCACAACCGTTAGGGCTGATATTCATAGACGTCGAAAAAGCTTATGATAGCAAACTAGGAAAATTGCTATGGAAAGCATTACAAGAAGTTGAGATAAGTGAAAAGATGATAGACATATTAAAATCAGTATATTTTCAGAATAGATGTCAAATGAAAATGGGCATGCCTACATATTTATCATAAGTAATGCCACGAGTGATTTCCAATTTATCTAGAGAATTTGGAAATCAAGAGTGGCATTTGTTAGGACTATTTAATGAATAAAATAGCTGTTTACTCACAAATCATTGTTTACCTATAGTTATTTTAAAATATTTATATATTTATAATGTAAACGGCGATGTTTGATCAGAAATGTGAGGTTATGTTCATTCACTGCTGCTTGATCATATTATTTATTGCCAAATAAGATCGCAATATTGTAAGAATGCACTCAAGTGGAGAAATAATGAAACACATCAAACTATATACCATAATCAACATTATGGGTTATTCATTTATTGTTTTAGTAAACAACTCAGTAAAATTAAGGAATCTTTTCATTATTTGCTATATTCAATGTATTTGTTGGAGAAAAATAATACTTTGACCTGTTCAGAACATTAAAAAGGAGGAGCTTTCTTTATCACAAAAGCTGGAGCTGATAAAGAGAAATCGATAAAGAGCGAGGTAAAACACGACTGTCATTGGTTGTAAAACAACATTCATTGAAACGTGATTGGTCATTGACTAGCATTTGTGGCATGAGTTAAACAGTCTAAAAAATTACCACTTGTAATGGACTCGTCCAAGCGTGCTGCTTTCCCCTGAACTTTTTAAAATTTATTTGGATGTAAGTTTAAAACTTTGGTCCAGAAAATGTCAGGTCATTGCAATTCACATTGAAAGAAATTATCACTTATATAACCTAATATTTGCAGAATTTCAAGCAATTGTTAAACGAGGTATAGATTATCCTCCATACATGATTGAGAAATTAATTGAGGAATATTAAAAATGGAGATTGCAAATTGTATTTTTGTATTGTAAGCCTATGTTTTCCCTTTACAGAGATTTAGGCGCTCTCCCCCTACATGGAAGAATTTGAACCATACTAATTTAGTTACTACTAGTTACACTTGTTTTCATATAGATGTCATTTTGAGTGGTACGTGGTCAGCGTTCCGCCTCATACTGACATCTAGGAAACCAAGGTAGTACTAGGACGGGAAAATTCGGTAAATGTTGCTTAGAGGCCTTTTCATTCAGGCTTAAGGATTTTTTACGAGCCTGAAAATCTTGAGACTCGGTACCCACGGCTTAAAGTCCCTCCCGGAGGACTTGCTCCTTGGATTTTTCCGTCCTAAACAATCCATCGACCCGGCCGGGTTTGAACCCGCAAATTAACACAATTAAAACACAATATATAACAATAAATATTTATGAACATCTATCTATCTATCTATCTTCGGGTTTTACAGCTGCTGCCGTCTTCCCGTGTCAAACCTCCAAAGCCTACGATCTTGAGCATCTTCAATGCTTAGCCCTCTTGCTTGCATTACTATCCTCATGCTTTCCTTCCATGTTAACTTTGGTCTCCCTTTTTTTCTTCTTTCTGGTCGGTTGCCATTGATATAGTTGCTTCGGCCATCTCTTTTCTTTCATTCTTAAAATATGCCCTAACCATTTCAATTCCTTCTCTTCAATTCTTTCAATTATGTCTTCTTCTGCTTCCATTGTGTTTCTAATTTCTTTATTTCTAACATGTTCTAATTTTGACTTTCTGGTACTTCTACGTAAATAATCAATTTCTAGAGCTATTAATCTATTCTAGCATTTATTGATTGTCCATACCTCACTTCCGTATATTGCAACAGATTCCACCACCGTTTTACCAATATATTTTCTAGTGTCTTTCCAAATATGCTTATCCAAATAGTATCCTGAAAGGGCCCCTAGCCAGGACTATAGTGGAGACCTCAACAGCAGAGTCGGCGCTGAAATCCAACACGGCGGATTTGGCGGAAGCGGCAAACCTATCTCTAAGTGAAACAGATAAACTCTGCCTTGCGGCTAAGAGGTCTCTTCAAAGGCTATGGGAGGAAAACCCAGACAGAAAATTTCCCAGTCCTCCAGGATGAGGGTTTACGCTGTGGGGATAGCTCCCCACACATTAGCAAAATCATATAATGCTAAAAGCCCAAACGAATCAAAGCCGAAATGAACAATATCTTAAAGAAATCAATAACATTAAACATGTCAAGAAATTTAGATATCTAGGATCAATCTTAGAAAAAAGAAGATTCATCACAATTATACCGTAATGTATCTTAAAAATCTTGACACAATTATAAATAAAAAAAATAATAGCAGATGGACGAAGAGAATTTGGTATCCTGACGCAGAGGAGTAAAACACATTTTAAAACAAATGTATATATATATATATATATATATAATGTCACCGTAGAAAGTTACGTTATACGGATCAGAAACATGCACAATTAAAAGCTGCCAAGCAAACAAGTTATTAGCAACAGAGATGGATTATTGGAGGAGATATCGCGGAAGTCCAGGTTAAAGTAAATAGAAACGTTGAAATTAGAAAAAATTAGACTGAGCAACAAAAAATAAACTTTCTTTTTTTGTCTCAGAAAGAAAACATATGTGATTCTGATAGTATTTTTTCTCCTGAATTCAAATATGATATCGGTTTTTCTCCATCACGCAAGGTTTCCGAGAGACAGGAATTTATAATTTCAAACACTTTAATATTTTCTACATTTGTAACTACACAATATTCGAACATTCGGACTCACCTAGAAAGTAAGAAATGACGATTTTCTGCTATATTTCGCCTGAGCATCCCTCTTGATGGTCCAACAATAATCGGCCAGCATATTAGGATTCCATTTGTCTTGATATCTCTTTTACATAGCTGAAAACATTTGAGTTAGCTCATTTGGTTTTACTTTACAATGGACAAATGGACGAAAAAACGTTTATTGAAAAGAGAATTATTTAAATCCATTAATTGAAATTCCTTCTGGCTTTTTTCGTGTTGAGACTTGAAACTCTTTTGTATGGTAGCGAAGTATGGACGTTGAAACAGAAGGATATACAGAGACTTAGATCTGCTGAAATGAGATACCTTCGGAGGACTGCAGGATACACACTACTAGATCACAAAAAAAATGAAGACATCTTAGAAGAATTACACATGGAATCTTTAGAAAACAAAATTTCTGATTATAAGTCAAGATGGATACAACATGTTCATCGAATGGAAGATCACAGAATACCCAAACAAATGTTAAGATATCAACCTGCAGGAAGAAGAAGACCAGGACGTCCACTCAAAAGACTTCTGGATGGTATTTTTCTTGAGGCCGAAACAGGTCAACAAATGGCCTAAATTCGTGAATGTACTATGATGATGATGATTAATTGAAATTGAAATAAAAAAAACTGTGAGTGATGCAGAAATTCCGAATATATATTTTAAAACACGATAAAACAAACTGCATTAAGTACAACTATTGGTACTCATGAGACAAAAATCATGTTGACCAGTGTTATGAAGTTGAAATAAATGTATTACAAACAATCGAATAAAGCCAGTTATGATGGCATGAACCTGTCAACGGAATGCAACATAGTAGAATCCCTAAGAATATCTTGGAGTGCAGAATATATGGAAACATATGAAGGGAGAGTATCTAATGTAGATTGGATGGACGGCGTGAGAAGCATGAGTGAGCTGGTACTTGCAGATGAGGATTTCTCAGGATTCTTACAAATGGAGAAGACAAATTTATTGAGGGAGACGAAAGATCATTATGTTGGGAATAGAATAAAAATATATAATATATATATATATATATATATATATATATATATATATATATATATATATAATTTTAGCAAGTTCATGTTTGGTCTGAAAAAACATAATATAAATTCAGACACTAAATTATTATAACAGGTAGAAAATACAAATGAGCTGACAATTTGTGAAAAAAATCTATATTCAGAAGAACAAAAACAAAGTTATGAATTTTGAAATACCGGCGGAGCGTGACCTTGTTTGGAGGTTCTTTGGCCAACCACAGGATGGAGCTGACATCGACATCCAGGGTGTGCAACATATCATCATCATCATAGTACATTCACGAATTTAGGCCATTTGTTGACCTGTTTCGGCCTCAAGAGAAGCACCATCCAGAAGTCTTTTGAGTGGACGTCCTCGTCTTCTTCTTCCTGCAGGTTGATATCTTAACATTTGTTTGGGTATTCTGTGATCTTCCATTCGATGAACATGTTGCATCCATCTTGACTTATAATCAGAAATTTTGTTTTCTAAAGATTCCATGTGTAATTCTTCTAAGATGTCTTCATTTTTTTTTGTGATCTAGTAGTGTGTATCCTGCAGTCCTCCGAAGATATCTCATTTCAGCAGATCTAAGTCTCTGTATATCCTTCTGTTTCAACGTCCACACTTCGCTACCATACAAAAGAGTTGGAAGAGCCAGTGTTTTATACACTTTCAGTCTTGAATGCTTTTGGACTAACTGTGGCTTGAAGATAGAATTTATTAACCCTAAAATTCTTAAAAATTTAGATATTTTTGCATTTACATCCTTTTCTTCTTCATATGAGATATTGCATCCTAGATATGTAAAATTATTCACCTGCTCCAAAATTTTATTGTCCAGTACAATTTTACTTCTGACAGGATCTACACCTTGAAATGTCATAATTTTTGTCTTTTCTGTAGATATCTTTAATCCATATTCTTCTGTAATTTGGAACATAAATCAAACCAGTCTGGACAAGCTGACGATAAAACAGAATTGTTTTGAAACATGTCCAATAACAAATCAACATTAGTATTGAGGTAAGATGATCAGACTAAAAATAATATATATTAAACTCACTTGGCTGGACAACGGTGTGTATTGCACTCCACCATTTTGTGTTCAGGGCGTTCAGAAGCATTACAAAGTTGTTCATCCACCTGCGCGCCTGTTACTCTGTTCCTGCACACAGGCCTGGACATCTTATATCCTGAAAAACACAACAACAACAACAAAAAATTAACACGTCACAGCAACATGATGAAGGTGACATAATATTCAAAATACAGGATAATCCTAAATTATCGTTACAAAACAATGACTTGTGACAGCTGATATGCAATCATTTTCACATATAAAAAAGTTACATAAAATATGATTAACTCTAACTCACTGACTCTATTGAACCCGTAGGTTAATGGCCGCGTGGACATTAACTCTCCATACATCCCTATTCTGAGCTAATATTTTTCAATCATCTCCTGTATAATCTACTTCCCTCAAATCATAAATTAATATTATTCCCCCACCTCATTCTTGGTCTACCAACTGGACGTTTTCCCTCTGGTTTTCCTAAAAGAAGCTTCCATGTCCGCCTTTCATTCCCCATTCGTGTCACATGTCCTGCCATCGCAGTCTACGAGACTTAACTGTTCTTATTATATGTGGCTTTCTATAAAGACCATGTAGTTCACTGTTATGTAGTTTTCTCCACTCGCCTGTCTGTTCATCTCTCTTTGGTCCAAAAAATTTCCTAACAACTTCATTCTCAAATACTCTTAATATTTTCTCCTCCCTTAAAGTAAGAGTTCATGTTTCGCATCCATATAAAGTAACTGATAGAATAATAGTTTTATATATTTTCAGTTTAACGTTATTTGAAAGAAGCAGCAAACCACGTGTTAGCTTGATAGTCTTGCGGTTAGAGCTTCTGATTACAGTCCGTGGGGTCCTAGGTTCGATTCCCGATCAAACTGCATTTTTTTTTCCTAAAGCATTATTCTGTTGTCGGTAACATTTTCTACTATTTTGAACGTTTTCTAAACGCATCTTAAAACACTGCATATAATTCATAAGTAATGGGAAAACTTTTATTAGTTTCGAAGAATTGTTAGAAATTCTTGACGTTAGTTGGCATCACATTATCCGTGAAACTAATTCTACGATATATTTGACATAGCGTAAAGGGAAATGTATATAAATTAAAACACCCTTATTTTTTCCGTACCTCCCCAATTAGGGAATCTCTATTTATTCTTATCCATACTCATTTCTTACACAATTAATCACTAGTTGATGTTGTTTTATTTCTGTTACAAACTGCGCGCAATATTCTGACGTCATAGTGATGAGGAATATGTGACGTATTGTGTATAACGGTTGTATTGTTATATAGCTCCGGCACAACGTTTATTAGTAAGGTTATTATACATGATCTATATAAGGCTTATACATTGTATAACTAAACAATTGATGAAAGCCTGTATAAGAGATTTTTATTAGTACGACTGTAGATTTATATTAAATCGTGTTTTGAATAAGGCCCGGTTCAAGTAACAAGCGGAACGTCGCAATAGCGGGAGTGTATGTCTACATTGTTAGCATCTTTGTTTACTGTTTGAGCAAGTTAATACTGTTCGCAATGTTGGTAAGTCAGTTCACAACTGTGGGAGTTTCAAGTCGGCACATGTGCACTGCGACAACAGTTAATTTTCGGAAGGTGGGTAGGAGGGGTAGAGGTTTGGAATTCCGCCAGGGAAAACTGCTGAGCCATTTTGTTGAGGATGACAGTTTTACAAACAACTACAAGTTTCTTTCAATGCAGCCAACTGTTAACTTTATCTGCCGAGTGTAGTGCATGGCAAAGTAAACAACCGCACCTGCTAGTATTCCCAAACTATACACTCAGATTCAAGACAGGAAGTTACTGTGTGTTTGGACTAAGGAACTGGGTTGCCATTTTAACAATCACTTTGTCTACTCTAAGGAGGAAAGTTGTATATAATAAAAAAAAGTAATATTGCAACACAGCATGTACATAGTTGTAAGTTTCAGCTGTCCAAGCCGCCCCTCTTAAAGAAGAAAACAGTTACCACTTGTCACTGAGCTCGTGCGGACCTGTACTATCCTGTGTGAAAGTGTCGACTCTCATATTTACTATAAAACTATTTTGCATGCCGTAAAAGAAAAACCATGTTTTTTTTAAATGTATAGTACAGAGATTTGGAAAAGTACTGCTAACTTTGCCCCTCCACCCCTCCATAACAAACAAATACCGTTATTATGAGTTTGGCAAAATCTACCCTCTTTAGGTAGGGAGACACTGGCATAGCCCATAAGGTCTGCAGTAACTTCCAGGGTTGAATTAGAGTGTAGTCACAGTTGAATCTACTCGACTCAAATATCACAGGAGAAAAACAACAAATATCACAAAATAACGAAAATCACCATCAGAACATTTAAATAGTAGGATCTGTCGCCTGTAATTTATTCAGGGTGATCTACGTCTTGGCCTTCCCAAATCTCTCTTTCCGTTTGGTTGATATTGTAGGGATAGTTTGGGTAATCTTCTACTTTCCATTCTCAAAACATGTTGTTTCCAATTTTGTTAATATTTGATTATAACATTTAATATATTTTCGACTTTCAATTTTTTTCTGATGTCATCAGTGCAGCCTCATGGGCTAGTGGTCAGCGTTCCTGATCACTCTTCATGAGATTCCGGGTTCGATTCCCGGTCAAACCATAAGAATTTGTCCTTTGGTTGCCCATGGTCTGGAATTTAGGTTAAGTTTAGGTTAAGAACTCTCGTGGCGCTACATTATCATATATCACGCATCATACCATCGGGGTAACGTAACTCCGCCTTTTAGGTGCCCCAACCTAAGACATGGATTACAATTCTGCCAAAGCTACGGGGAGAAAGCCAGAAATGTCATAAAATACTTGTATTAGACAAAAATAAAATACTTTGATGATCTAACCTTGTGAATCCAAGAAGTGGTCTCAAAAATCTCATATGTCCTGCTACCAATTTCTTTTTATTTCTCTGATTCAGGACACAAACTTTACTTCCATATTTATTTCTTCTTATTCTTCTTCTTCCTCTACGCATGAAAGCTGACAGTTTGTTGCGTGTTCATTCACTACAGGTCCGGGGTATGGTGACGTCCTTCCATCATAGTTGTGGTCTTCCCAAAGGTCTTTTATGCAGAGGTGTCCAGTCACGTACTTTCTTCACTAATCTACTGTTCTCCATTCTATCTATGTGATCGTTCCAATTTATGTCTTCTATCGCTTATCCAGAGGTTTATAGGTTCAATTTCACATTTATTTCTGGTTTTGAAATAATCATGTAACCTTAATTTGGTTTCTGTTGACATTGATTTTCCAAAATTTCTTCATTCATCTTACAATTTTATTCCCTATCACCAAAAATTCTGTAAATGCCTTTCTTATGCATTACAGGGACTCTTGTCTTTCCAACTCCTTTCAGAAAACATTAAACTGAAAATATATAAAACAATTATTCTCCCAGTTATATTATAGGGATCCGGACATGGACTCTTACTTTAAGGAAGGAAAGAAGATTATGAGTATTTGAGAATAAAGTTCTTAGGAAAATTTTTGGGCCAAAGACTGATGAAGACGCAGGTGAATGGAGAAAACTACATAATAGTGAGCTACATTATATGTATAGGAAGCCAGATATAATAAGAACGGTTAAGTCTCGTAGGCTGCGACGGGCAGGACATATAGCACATATGGGGGATGAAAGGCGTGCATGGAGGCTTCTTGTAGGAAAACCAGAGGGAAAACACCCAGTTTTGTGGACCAAGAATGAGGTGGGAGAATAACATTATCCATGATTTGAGGGAAGTAGATTATGCAGGGAATGAATGGAAACATTAGCTCAGGGTAGGGATGTATGGAGAGCTTATGTCCGAGCGACCATGAACCTATGGGTTCGACAGATCCAATGAGTTAGTTAGTTATTACTAAATATTGTATCCAGATTTTTTTATTTTTAAACTTTATTTTGATGTAAACTTTAACCTTGAAAACTCACCTCCGCCGCAGGTAGCAGAACAGTGGGAGATGGTGACGTCTTCCCAGTGATAAAGAGGCTGAGCGCAAGACTGTCCATCCCCCACCACACACACCACAGGCATCCACTTTCTTCATGGAGCCAATACGCAGGTCGCATCCAACTCTCTGTAACAAATAAGCGAAGTCCTGCTATACTACTTCCTTCCAAGTGCATTAACTCTTCAAGTTGAACATTTTAATTTTCCTTTAAAAAAACACAAAAATATTAATTACACGAACAGTAGTTGACTGATTTTAGTTCACTTCCCTTTAATCGGATTAGTTACAAGTTGCAATCATGAGCTGCCAGTGAAACAAACATTTATATCGTTTTTCAAATCCGTAAAAGTTAATAATAAATGAGGGACATTTTTAAATGGCTGAATTCAAATACCGATTCCGATTGGCCCTTCACATCCACATGTGTCAATCACAGAGGTAGATGATCAACAGCCAGTGTAGGGGTGACATGTGGTTAGCATGTCGAGTCCCCCAGCCGTTATAGCTGGTTCCTCAACCTGGAGCCGCTACTTATTGTAGCTACCCAATTACCTCACGATGCTGAGTGGGCACCGGTCCCATACTGGCCGAAATACCATGAGAAAATTTCTTCCCCCATGGAGACTCGAACCAGCGCAAGTCCCGTAGCTCTGCGCCAAGGCTTCCTGCCTTAACCGCTCGGCTACATAATTACAAACCAGAATGAAGTGCGGAAAGAAATTAAATACATACCTTATCCGCTCTTATAGTTATCCTAACATCAACAAACGCCAATCGTATCCTTCCGCCATTCGCGACAATTACTGTAACTTTTGATAGATGACGACACAGTAATAGAAGACTCGACACTTTCAGCCATTTTGTTTCATGAGAATCGACTGAAGCATGAGTCAAATGCATCACCCATATGTAATAAACTGTTTTAAGTTGTAAATATTGCTTAGCTATATTGTAGAATATTTTGTATGTTTTGAATATTATTATTATTATCATTCACGAAGAATAACAAGTATATTCAGAGGACATATTTTTAATTTAATGAAGGGAACTAATTTTTCGCTTACAGTACGTCGGTGTCCATAACCAATGAAAAGCGAGGTGGTCACATGGGTTTATTTTGATGAGAATCACTTTATGAACGGACAGCCTTTAGTCTTAATTCTAAAAATGCATGCTTTTATGCATTACAGGGAGTTTTGTCCTCCCAACTTCTCTCAAAAAGCGTCAAACTGAAAATATATAAAACTGTTATTCTCTCAACGATAGAAACGCTGTTTTTAGGCATCGTCGTATTTTACGGGAAACAAGACTGAATACAAGATAAGATTGTACCAATAATTAAGAACTTCTTAAAAATCAGACGTTTACTTTTTTTTTTTTCATGATGTCGATAGTTGTCCTTTATTTAGAAATTTCGTCACGAATAGAATTTATTGCCCATGCTGACACACTTATAAATTATGCTGCTATTTTCACCATATCCTCAATGGCTAAAGTGGGATTTTTTTTCACAAAAATGTTTCAAAACATTCAAAATAATTTGTATTTATCCGCTTTACAAACGCTTTTCTTTCCGGTGTATCAAAAATTGTACAGAAACTGCCATTTTGAAACAACTGAAATTCTAGAAATGCGCTTGCACAAGAATAAAACAATGCTTATTTAATGTATTAAAATTGTAATTGGGAATGTTAAAATGTTCCCATGGCATAGATGATAGGATTATAAAATTTATTAAGGCTCCAGTTGGTTTTATGGGAAATTATGCCAAATCCAGGGAGAATCAAAATACAAACTTCTGGGTTACCAAAAAATCAAAATAGATGTTGATATAAAATAGGGTCTCCCCCTCCTGCAGGGTCAAAAAAAATATTTATTTAGATTCCGATCTGTCAATAATATCGTAAGTGCAAATTTTTTTATTTTTAAGCCATTTTTCGAAAATTTTGTGCATTTTTTCGAATTTGTTTTAAGATTCTCCCATATAACTTACAAAGACATATGCTATATAGTATCCTTTATTTCGAGTATTAAGGAGCGAACTACATTCTGCTACACGCCTGAAGGTAAAACAGTTATTCGTCCAAAGAAAATGCACCTATACATCTGGTTTGTTTAATTGCAACTGAAAATTAGCTCGGAATTAATACAATATCGGAATATATCTCATAATGGGGCATTTATCATAAGTAATGCCACGAGTGATTTCCAAATTATCGATAAATTCACGAATCACGAAGTGAGGAGTGAATTTATCTGGAGAATTTGGAAATCAAGAGTGGCATTTGTTAAGACTATTTAACGAATAAAATTAAGCTGTTTACTCACAATTCATTATTTAAATATAGTTATTTTAAAATATTTATATATTTAATGTAAACGGCGATGTTTGAAAACAAATAAGAAACGATTGGTACGCTTCATTTGTTCATCACTGCAAACAGATCATATTATTTATTGCCAATTGATCGCAACATTGTAAGAATGCACTCTAGTGGAGAAAAAATGAAACACATCAAACTGTATATTAATTAATTTCTAATGTCCTCTCAGGTAAATATGTCAATTACATTTTTCTGGAACGTTATTACCTGAGAAATAACACGTCTAAGAAAGTGCAAACAGTGTTTCTTTTTGGTATAATCAATTGCTACAAATATTTTATATTAAATCCCGCAAGCACTATCTGTTTACATTCGTGCGCTATATATCCAATCTGGTAGTCGTATTTCTTAGACAGTCATTCACTACAAAATAATGCTCTGGCCTATACAGATTGCTAAAAAGGAGGGCCTTTCTTTAATATGATAAACTTATTTGATAAATTCCAAGTGAAACACGACTGTGACTGGTTCTAAATCAAAATTCATTGAAACGCTATTGGTCATTGAATCCCATTTGGAGCATGAGTTAAATAGTTCACAGGGTCCATACAATTAATTTCAAGTAGGCCTGCTCAAAATATGATTGGAGGATATGAGAGGAAAAAAGGAAGTATGTATACCTTGGTGTAGAGGTATAATTTGGGACAAATATTAAGATATTTTCTTTTGAATTGTCATAAATCTATCTACCCAAGCCGCCCCTAATGCGCAGATCATCGAACAAAGGCGACATGCCGGCAAAACCCTCATTAGTGTCAGTCACTGAAATTTTGCAAGGTTTTCAGCGTTTATCTTTTAAGTATATTTCTTCAGTTTTAGTCAGTATTTATTTGTCTATACTGAGAAAGACGGCAACTCTGTCATCAATTGTTTCTCCACGTGCTTACGAGGATGTGAGTTGGGTTTATCTAGTGGAAAGAAAGTATTTTAAGACTTTCTTTAACTATATAATTTTGAATAGCAGAGTAAGAAAATGCATTTTTAACTATCGTGGAGATATAACCAGCATGGTTCGCGGAAGTATGAATAAATTGCTAATATGAGATATAACCAGCATGGTTCGCGGAAGTATGAATAAATTGCTAATATGAGATATAACCAGCATGGTTCGCGGAAGTATGAATAAATTGCTAATATGAGATATAACCAGCATGGTTCGCGGAAGTATGAATAAATTGCTAATATGAGATATAACCAGCATGGTTCGCGGAAGTATGAATAAATTGCTAATATGAGATATAACCAGCATGGTTCGCGGAAGTATGAATAAATTGCTAATATGAGATATAACCAGCATGGTTCGCGGAAGTATGAATAAATTGCTAATATGAGATATAACCAGCATGGTTCGCGGAAGTATGAATAAATTGCTAATATGAGATATAACCAGCATGGTTCGCGGAAGTATGAATAAATTGCTAATATATACGAAGAATATATTTCTTCTTCTTCTTCTTCTTCTTCTTCTTCTTCTTAATAATATCCCTTATTCTTCTTCAGTAATAGATCTTGGACTACATCTAGACGCAAATTTAACCTGGCAAACACAAGTGAAACACATATGTAAAAAGACTTTCTCCATCTTACATTATCTTAGACGTTTAAAGAATTTTCTCCCAGTTTCGTTAAAACAAATCCTAGTGCAGAATCTTGTGTTACCACACTTCGATTATTGTGACATTATATATAATGATCTACAACTATGACTTGTCGCAGAGACTGCAGCGTGTTCATAATGCTTGCGTTCGATTAATTTTCAATATCCGCCGTTATGACCATATTTCCGAACACTTTAATAACCTCTCTTGGCTCCGTCTTACTGACAGACGTAAATTGCACTCTCTTTCGCTACTTTTCAAGCTTCTGAATTCCTACATTCCTACTTACCTGGCGTCCAGATTTGAGAAGTTATCCTCCTACCACAATATTGACACTAGGTCACAAGATAGCAGTCTGCTAACAATTCCTCTTCATAGCACTTCCTCCTATTCTACTTCCTTCACAGTAGCCTCCACCCGCTCCTGGAATCTCCTTCCTCAAGATATCAGGGGTTGCCGCACACTTGGCACCTTTAAGTCACGCTTATACAGTTACCTGTTGTCTAATAATTATTTTTTCTCTATTTATTTAATTTTATACTATGTCATTAATCTTTTCCTCGTTTTTTTTATATATCTTGTACATATTATATATTTAATTCGTTAAATTTAGAGTAAATCAAAATACATTATAAATATTAATTGTATTGTATTCATAACTTGTAATCGTTTATATATATATATATATTGTAATTTAGATTTAAGACTTTTCTTTTGTATTTTTTTTTAAACCTGGTTGAGTGGTAGACAAGGCCTTAAGGCCTTAACTCTGCCAGGTAAAATAAAGCTATTATTATTATTATTATTATTATTATTATTATTATTATTATTATTATTATTATTAATAATAAGGCTTCAATTGGATAATGCTTTGACCTTCTCAACGAGTTCTTTCCATACTTTTCTATTCTGGACACATTTGTTCCAACTTTTTTTTTTTATCTTTATCAATTTTATATGATTTACAACACCATTTTTTTTTTTTGGGTCGACCAATCCAGTTAGGGATTAATGTCTTCCATTTCTAGATCTTTATTACCATCCTTTCATCATCCATTCTATGTATACACCTGCACAGTCCAATATAATCTTTGTGCTTTACTGAATATAATATATCCGATAAACAAAGGCTTTAATTTTAATTAATATCTCAGAGATATAAATTAATAAAACAATGATCTGTGATATAAATTAAAATAAATAAAATAATGTGATAGTAATTAAATTAACAATGATTATATGAAAATAATATAGAGGAAGTGATGTCATAAAGTGATTAAATAGAAATTTGTTTGACAAAATTAATTGACGTGACGCCAACACCATCTAGGGATTGTCGGTCAAACTAATTAACTGCCTTCCTTTAACAATAACGCATCAAACTGTGACACACATTATTTTATACCTCTTCGCTTTTATACGCTCTTAATAGCCAGGCCAACTAATCCATAATCATGTTCCACCAGATTCTGCGCCATCCATGACAATAAACACGTCACAATAAATAATATAAACACAGGGCGATACAAAATTAAAAGCGCACTATCTGATATTCAGGTAGGTGGCGTTTTATTAGTTGGTGTAGTTGATAATATATTATTGTTGCACGATAATGCGTTCTGTCGTACTTACAACAAAGGCGACCATGATTGAAAGTTTTTTTTTTTTGAATGCCCCAGGTTTGTCTTTCGACATTCCTGATTTCTCTCCTGGCATGGCGTACTTGTAACTCACTTCTGAGGTTGGGGCGCCTGGAGGGTGGGGTTACGTTGCCCGATGATATGATGGGTGATGATGATAGAGGTGCGCCAGGAGAGTCCCTAATCCTAAGCTTAACCTAAGATGAATATGAATGATGATGATTGCGATGGCCATATAATTTCGGGGACCGTTTGGGCCTTAAAGTTTTCCTGACATTTGTATTACAGGTGAGGAAAACCCCGATGAAAACCGCACCCAGAAAAACTGTCCCGACCGGGGATCGAACCCGGGCCCGCTGCGTGACAAGGCAGCACGCTACCCCGAGACCACAGCGGTGGACCCATGATTCAAAGTTCAATTTCCTAAATTTCGGGATTGCCAACCTATAAATAACTAAATAACTATACTGTAATATTAGAAATTACTAGAGATCCGTGGAATTCACGAGTCGCGATAACGCTAAATGCTCTAATTTTGTCATTTCTTTGTATCATTTCTTAACTCCACTTCCCATAACCTCAAAAATCAAAAAAAAAAAAAAAAAAAAGCATTTATGAATCGTGAAATGACGCAAAATCCTACGATAACGCGAAATAACACTGACATTTAAAATTTTCAGTTAATTCCGGAGATTGTTTTGTTTTATTCCCAAAATTTTCATAATGCATTTTTAAACACTGTTTTCGGATTCCATCTTCTTTTTAACTGCCATATCTGATGGCTCCATATCTGTTTCGTCCATGCACTCTTGCAAAGGGAAATGATTGCAGCACAGTTCACAACATAGAGATGTCATTTTATGTCCTTTTCATGCTCAAATATGGTCTCTGCATAGATTCTAGGTTCTATGGCTAATATGAATTTCAAGAAATATGTATGAATTATATTAACATGTAAGATAAGTTTTTTCACCCTAAATTTTTGCAGACATAATTATAAATTTTATATCAATCATAATTAAGTAATGATATGTTCAAATCAATATCAATTGCACATGGCCTGTCGCGCCATGGAGTTTGTTTTATGCTACACCAAGGGAATATTTAAATGACTAATTTGACAATCATGTAAAGATCTCTCACATATGTTTAGGGATCCTCTCTTCTAAAGAGCAGTAGTTTGGCGACACTAGCGCTAACATACTTCCCCTCCAGCCGTGCAGACTTATCTTGGGCGAGTAATACGACAGAGTATATACATCTAGAGGAGAAATTGCGTACAATGACGCCTAACAATTTGCGAGGAACTACAATGAATGAAGGAGTGGTAGCGCAGTAGTAGTAATATAATGCTTAACTAATAAAATAAATGCAACATAGAGCACTCAGGATTACGGGAAATTAGCCATTTTGTACGTTGAATTTCCGATACATATATAGTACAGACTGCAAGACTTTATATGGGAATGGAAAATATATATATATATATATATATATGGTCACGCGTAGAAATACATTATATAATGGAAATGGACAGCTAATGACAAATGAGGGAAATTTTGAGGAATTGGCTGAATTCAAATACCTAGGAACAATAATCACAAATAGGAATGAGATGCACAAAGAAATTAAACATAGTCTCAATTCTGGAAATGCGTGCTATTATGCATTGCAGAGACTTTTGATGTCCCAACTCCTTTCTAAAAACGTTACGCTGAAAATATATAAAACTATTATTCTACCAGTTATATTATATGGGTGCGAAACATGGACTCTTACTTTAAGGGAGGAAAGGAGATTACGAGTATTTGAGAATAAAGTTCTTAGGAAAATTTTTGGACCAAAGAGAGATGAACAGACAGGTGAATGGAGAAGACTACTTAACAATGAACTACATGGTCTTTATAGGAAGCCAGATATAATAAGAACACTTAAGTGCCGTAGACTGCGATGGGCAGGACATGTTGCGCGTATGGGGAATGAAAGACGTGCATGGAAACTTCTTGTAGGAAAGCCAGAAGGAAGGAAAACGCCCAGTTGGTAGACCAAGAATGAGGTGGGAGAACAACATTAAGTATGAATTGAGGGAAGTAGATTATACAGGGAATGATTGGAAAGCATTAGCTCAGGATAGGGATGTATGGAGATCTTATGTCCGTGCGGCCATGAACCTACGGGTTCGATAGTGCCAGTGAGTAAGAGTAAGATAAGTAATATATATATATATATATATATATATATAATTGTTTTTTTTTTGCTTCCCTAAAGAACCCAAAGGTGCTCTAAAATTCCCCTTACAAACTTTTAGCACATGTAGAGGGGACTGAGTTGATCATCATCATCAACAATCACGTATTAAGCCCATGTGGCTTGTTCCGGTCTCATAGATTCTCATTCAAAAGTTGGATCCATCTCTTCTTCGGTCTACCAACATTCCTGCGTCCTTTTGGTTTGTATTTAAGTATAATTTTGGCAATGCGATCATCTTCCATTCTTTGAACATGTTCTTTCCAGTTTTTTCTAGATTATTTTATTCTATCTAAGAGTTTAAAGATATTTAGCTCATTTCTAATATCTTCACTTCTTCTCTTATCTAGAGGTTTGCAACCAGCCACAGTTCTCAGAAATCTCATTTCAGCTGCTTCTATGATCTTCTCTTCTCTTTTAGTTAAAACCCAAAATTCACTACCATACAATAGTAAGGGGACTGCCACTACTTTATAAAATTTTAGTTTTGTTTCTTTTCTTGTGCTTTTAAATATCCTTTTGATTGTTCCACATATATAATTAAATTTATTAATTCGATTGAGGGTCTTTCCACTTTTCAGCGGTTGCCCTTTTACCAGCCGGCTGCTGGCCCTTCACATCCGATTCCGATTGAGGGTCTTTCCACTTTTCAGCGGTTGCCCTTTTACCAGCCGGCTGCTGGCCCTTCACATCCACATGTGTCAATCACAGAGGTAGATGATCAACAGCAAGTGTAGGGGTGACATGTGGTTAGCATGTTGAGTCCCCCAGCCGTTATAGCTGGTTCCTCAACCTGGAGCCGCCACTTATTGTAGCTACTCAATTGTCTCACGATGCTGGGTGGGCACCGGTCCCATACTGGTCGAAATACCATGAGAAAATTTCTTCCCCCATGGAGACTCGAACCAGCGTAAGTCCCGTAGCTCTGCGCCAAGGCTTCCTACCTTAACCGCTCGGCTACGGCACGGGACATTAAATTTATTAAGTTTTTTTAAATAGATCTTCATTTTTAAAATAGGATATTTCATAACCCAGGTATTTAAAATGGTTCACTTACTCAATGGGTTTCCCCTCCAGAATTATTTTAGCTCTTACGGTATCTGATCCCTTAAAAGCTAGGATTTTCGTTTTACTTATTGATATTTTGAAATTATATTTCTGTATAATGTTACTTAACTGAAAGAGCGATTTATGTAGACCGTCTTCTGAACTAGACTGAGTTGATAATATTTAGAATTGGAAACCATATCCGGAAACTTACCGTTTCCGCGCCACAGCCGCTTCAAAACAAGCATTGCCTAAACGTAAGTCAAGTGTATCAAACGTAATAGCTTCGCGATTCGTCTAAATGGAAAATTTCCCTATCGAGTATTCCAAGACTTGGTGTTTTTCTTTTTTGGTTTTCAAAAAATGTCAATTTTTTTTCGAAATTTTGAAAACTGCAAAAAATGATTGTAGAGGGTGTATCCGGGATTGTTAATGCAAGTCATGATTCAGTTTCTTTGGTTATTAATGAGTTGAATTGTAAAACAAGTGAGGTACTGTGTCACACCTCATAATAAATTAATAGTAAAAGTGGTCACGTTAAAAGCATGTTTTCAAACGGCTGTGGCACGGAAACATTACGTTTCTGGACATGGGTTCCAATTCTATATACTCGTATTATCAACCCAGTCCTCTCTCAAAGTCCTAGAACTTTGTAAGGGGAATTTTAGAGCACTGCTAATTTATAACTTTACCACCAGACGGTGCTGAATTTCATATTAGTACCACAGCAAATACTAGACAGTGTTCCCAATATAGCCACTTTGTAGCTAGATATGGCAATTTTAAAAACGTAACTAGCTACAAATGTCCCGCGCCGTAGCCGAGCGGTTAAGGTAGGAAGCCTTGGCGCAGAGCTACGGGACTTGCGCTGGTTCGAGTCTCCATGGGGGAAGAAATTTTCTCATGGTATTTCGGCCAGTATGGGACCGGTGCCCACCCAGCATCGTGAGGCAATTGGGTAGCTACAATAAGTAGCGGCTCCAGGTTGAGGAACCAGCTATAACGGCTGGGGGACTCGACTTGCTAACCACATGTCACCCCTACACTGGCTGTTGATCATCTACCTCTGTCATTGACACATGTGGATGTGAAGGGCCAGCAGCCGGCTGGTAAAAGGGCAACCGCTGAAAAAGTGGAAAGACCCTCAATCGGAACTAGCTACAAATTTGTGAAAAGGCCGCTAATACATTTTCTGACCAATTGTAGCCTTTTCACTTTAATTATTTTAATTTTTTTTTTATCCCACTACAGGCCTCAGGAGGCACTTGGGGTAGTAGGAGGTTAAGACTCCCACTTTTTCTTGACAATCGGCACTTGATGTCAGCCCGGTTGTCAGCCCTGCGTGACGGCCGCCTTTACCCCAGAACAAGCGTCTGGTGCTCATTTCAGTTAGAGGCTGAGTCGACCCCAGGGTCATAGTGCCGCCAGAAGGTTTGGGTCAGTTTAAAAATCCTGACCCCACCGGGACTCGAACCCTCGACCTTCCGGCTTGTAGCGCAGTGCCTTAACCACTACGCTACGGCGTGCGATAAATTATGTAATAATAACGGATGGAGATTGATAGATTTTGCCACCTCAAACATAAGTTAAGAAAAATGAGTACCTTCTTTCCAAAGAAGAAGGTATGCTAAGTAACATGGACATTTCCTGTTGGTATTACTAATCAGACAATGCATTAATACAAAACTGGCTCAAGTCTACAATTTTAAATATACATACGAGGGGAATAGATAGTGATTCAGATGAACTCAGTGAGGGTGAGATATAAACAAAAATATTCCATAGGAGTAGAGTTTCTACTGAATAGATAATTAAAATATACCTTGGATAAACTTAAAGAGAAAGAAATTAAATAGATTTTTTTTTTAATTCAGAATCTTTCGTTGTAAGAATACATTAATTTCTGAAAATGTATTTTATATTCATAATTTTAGTCACTATACACCGTGTCCCATTCAAACCTCCCACATTTTAATTAAATCATAACTCTCAAAGTATGCGGAATTATGAAATGAGGTTGGTATTAAAAGAAAGAGAAACTCGAAGAATTTTTTTTTGCATTGTTGCAGTTAGGAATCAATTATCGTACCAATTTATAAGAAAGGAGATCAAACTGATTGCAACAACTACAGGGGCATCTCATTACTTTCAACTTCGTACAAAATTCTAACAAATATATTAGTAAGCAGACTTACTCCCTATACTGATGACATTCTAGTAGATCATCAATGTGCATTTAGAAGAAACAGGTCTACAACAGATCAGATTTTTAGTATAAGACAGATTTTAGAAAAGAAATGGGAATATAATGGTACTGTACATCAACTATATGTAGACTTCAAAAAAGCATATGATTCAATTAAGAGGGAAAAGTTATATAGTATCCTGATGGAGTTCGGAATTCCTAAAAAGTTAGTTAGACTTATACGAATGTGTCTAAATGGCTCAAAGAGTAGGGTGCGTGTAGGCAAACAGTTTTCAGACACTTTTGAAATCCAGAATGGGTTTGAAGCAAGGAGATGCACTATCTCTTCTACTATTTAATTTTGTACTAGAGCATGCCATTAAATCTTTAGAGAATGAGGAAGGCTTACAACTGAATGGTATTAATAAGCTGTTAGTTTATGCAGATGATGTAGTACTACTGGCCGATAGCGAGGAGATACTAAAGGCCAACACGCACACACTACTGAGTAACACTAAGAAATTAGGACTGGAAGTAAATATCAGTAAAACTAAATATATGGTCACACGTAGAAATTCAGTATATAATGGAAATGGGCAGCTAATGACAAATGAGGGAAATTTTGAGGAAGTGGCTGAATTCAAATACCTAGGAACAATAATCACAAATAGGAATGAGATGCACAAAGAAATTATACATAGGCTCAATTCTGGAAATGCATGCTATTATGCATTGCAGAGACTTTTGATGTCCCAACTCCTTTCAAAAAACGTTAAGCTGAAAATATATAAAACTATTATTCTACCAGTTATATTATATGGGTGCGAAACATGGACTCTTACTTTAAGGAGGAAAGGAGATTACGAGTATTTGAGAATAAAGTTCTTAGGAAAATTTTGGACCAAAGAGAGATGAACAGACAGGTGAATGGAGAAGGACTACATAACAATGAACTACATGGTCTTTATAGGAAGCCAGATATAATAAGAGCAATTAAGTCTCGTAGACTGCGATGGGCAGGACATGTTGCACGTATGGGGAATGAAAGACGTGCATGGAAACTTCTCGTAGGAAAGCCAGAAGGAAAACGCCCAGTTGGTAGACCAAGAATGAGGTGGGAGAACAACATTAACTATGATTTGAGGGAAGTAGATTATACAGGGAATGATTGGAAAGCATTAGCTCAGGATAGGGATTTATGGAGAGCTTATGTCCGCGCGGCCATGAACCTACGGGTTCGATAGTGCCAGTGAGTAAGTAAGTAAGTAAGTAAGTAAGTATTGTTGCAGTTAATTCATCTGTTGCATGTTGGACAATAATGACATAAAACCATGTTCGCCAGACATCACTCCACTGGACTTCTTCCTCTGGGGGTATGTAAAAGACCGTGTGTTTGCGACTCCAGTACAAGATCTTCATGATTTACGAACCCGTATCCTTGACACAATTGCAACAGTACCAAAGGACATGTTAGGCAGAACGTGGCACGAAATCGAATACAGACTTGATATTGTTCGTGCTACTGATGATGCACACATTTTAGTGCGTGGCAATGAAAATTCTTTGAGTTTCTGTTTCGTTTAATACCAACCTCATTTCATAATTCCACATACTTTGTTAGTTATGATTAATTAAAATGTGGGAGGTTTGAATGGGACACCCTGCTTTTTATAATTGAATCAATTCAGATAGAGTAAAAGGGAAAAATGGACTAAATTGTACTTCAGAGTTATAGATTGGCAAAACCATTTTTTTTTCTCTAAATTTTAAAATACAGTTTTCTCCATGGATATAACCTGCATTAGCCATTCCATTTATAGTCTTTTTTGGAGCCATTTTGGCCACTTTTTCTTGTTGTGTATTGGCAACCATGATATTAGATGTCAGCAGGTTAGTTCTACACTAGCGCCTGTTGTGGCACGTACGCGAACCTTGCTTACTTTCCTATCAATATCTTGGTCTATGGTAATACGTTTAAAACGATGTTAAGAGAAAACTTACCTGACACTTCCCGTTGATACACATATCTAAGCTGCCAGGTCTACATCTGGTGCCATCTTGCACTTTGGGCGCTAATTGAACTACTATAGGTGCATCTAGAGATATGGGTTCTCCTGCTGGGCGCCCCCGGCACGTCAGAGCGCACGAATCGCTCTCGTCATAATGTGGGCTCCATATTAAGAGAGCTCCTTCATACGGCACATCATTATACGCGGCACATTGCTGTTCCCTGAACTCTCCTGGCTCTGGACAAGGCTGCAACAAAAGAAAATGTGCCCGACTTAATACAACTCTTGTTAATATAATCTTATGGCTATTTCATTTGAGAAGTAAAACAAAGATAAGATAATTTAATCATTTTAATGATCGTAAAGCAAGTATCAAGATTGGAAATAGAGTATCCTCAGAATTTGATATAATAAAAGGATTAAGACAAGGATGCGGGATGTCACCAACATTGTTCAAGATATATTTAGAAGATGTATTAATGAAGTGGAATAAGTCATGTAAGGGAATGGGAATCAACATTAATGTCCGTTTACTGCACAATTTATTATTCGCTAATAACCAGATTATAATAGGACAAGATAAAGAAGATATAGAATATATGATTAGAAAGTCGATAGATGCATTTGAGGTAGGTGGACCGAAGATAAATTATATTAAAACAGAATATATGGTAATCGGAGGAAATTCAGAAGACCTACAAATAAATTATATGATAATTAAACGTGTTGAAGAAAATTTAAATATCTTGGATCTATAATAGATAAATCTGGTACTTGTGAAAAATATATTATTAACACAGTAAATTGTGCAAGGAAGGCGATTAGATCCCTGAATGGTATTTTATGGAATAGAAATTTGACCAGAAAAACAAATAAAAAGAGATTATGCAGACAATAATAGAAAGTATACTCACATATGGATCAGAAAGCTGGACAATAAATGAAAGGATGCAGAAAATAATCTTGGCGACAGAAATGGATGGATTATGGAGAAGTATGAGAATATCCAGGCTACAACATATTCGAAATACATATATCAGACAAGAAATGGATGCACAAGAAACTGTTATCGAAAGGATAACAAAGAGAGCTTTACAGTGGTATGGACATGTACAACGGATGTCGGAAGACCAGTGGCCTAAACTTGTGTTAGATTGGATGGTACCAGGCAGAAGGAGGAGGGGGAGAAGTAGAAGAGCATGGTATGAGGGAATATATGATGACATGATGAAGAGTGGTATGGAAAGATGGACACTGGGAAGATAGGAATCTCAGGAAAGCAGGAATCAAGGGCGAACTGCTGTAAAGTGGAAAAGCCTGTATTAAGTAAGTATAATTTAATCAAGAAATTGGAGAATGTCAAAGCCTCAAGAGAGGCTTATCACTCTCAGAGTACACAAGAAACAGCTACGCCTACAGAATAGCATATGAATCATATTTCATTGAGGTCATCAAGATCCGTTTCAATCTACCACAAACAGTCTGAAAAGATCCCCTGATTATTCAAATGTTCCTACTGAATGCATTTCCCAAAAACTTGTGTTCCCTTCAGAGACTCTATTCTTATTACGACCTTCGGCGCCGACCCATGAAATCTGCAACATCTGCCCTTTTTACTTACCACCAAAGTTATATGTGCTCTTACGTCATTCACTGCACATTTCGTGACTTTTAAGGTGGATGGCTTTAATTGGTCTTTCAATCTAGGTGTGAGAGTAAACGATTGACAACTATGCTTACCTCTTGTAGCGATTCTCTAAAAAATTGAGAGTCTCAACCTCATATTGCACCAATGCCCCCCTTACTTACTTACTCACTGGCACCGTCAAACCCGTAGGTTCATGGCCGCGCGGACATAAGCTCTCCATACATCCCTATCCTCAGCTAATGCTTCCCAATCATTCCCTGTATAATCTACTTCCCTCAAATCATAGTTAATGTTATTCTCCCACCTCATTCTTGGTCTACCAACTGGGCGTTTTCCTTCTGGCTACCTACAAGAAGCCTCCATGCAAGCCTTTCATTCCCCATACGTGCAACATGTCCTGCCCATCGCAGTCTACGAGACTTAACTGTTCTTATTATATCTGCCTTCCTATAAAGATCATGTAGTTCATTGTTATGTAGTCTTTTTTGACACCTCTTTATAAAATTATGGACTGTTGAACGTGACGGAATTTTTACACCCGGGAATCGTGTTTCAAAAAGTCTTCGTACTTGGCTGGCAGAGTGAGTTAACAAATATTGACCATAAATAAATACACGTTTTTCAGTAGAAACATTATTAGTCATTATACAGTTTACACTTATACACACGTCATTCAGTTTACATTATACACGCGCCATTCAGTTCACAAGGTAAAGCGACCGAGCACCTTATCTACTCGAGGTACACTATCCGACTGTGACCGTAAATGCGTGGGATGTATTCGTACACTGCTGAGTCTGCGCACATTTCAACTCCGTGTCTGCATTTGTAAGCCTTCATCGAACAGCACAAACTCCGCGTCTGCTGTCCAATGCTTTACTGATCGCATATCTTTGTCATTCCAACCTCCATCCTACAATCCTTTTCCCTCATGTTGTTCAAAACACCATTAATCCATGTTATTTTTGGCGGTCTTCTTCTTCAACCAAGTGGCATCCATTGTAGTATTATTCTTGGAAATCTGTTATTTTTGGCGGTCTTCTTCTTCAACCAAGTAGCACCCATTGTAGTATTATTCTGGAAATCTGTTATTTTTGGCGGTCTTCTTCTTCAACCAAGTGGCACCCATTGTAGTATTATTCTTGGAAATCTGTCTTGCATTGTTTTTACATTCTTCTAAGTGAAATATAATGCTATAAAAACAAACAAAAAAAAGTATATCCCAACTCTCCTAGTACAAAGCTATGCGTCCGTTGCTATGTACATCGCCAAATGTATTGATGATTTCCTCCACATCCAGCTTCTTGGAGGTGTCCTTCTATACGGCTATAACAGCTAAATTATTCAAGCGTCCATGGACCTTCTATTACACAAATACGTTTTCACTCGGCGCTGCGCAGGCAAGAAGTACGTTCACAAACTGCACTCGATGCTGATGTTACGACAGAAAACGTAGCAAGTTTGTGGATCTCGTGAAATTAATTTTTTTGCACGGTAGTGTGTTCTGTCGTACTTACAGAAATGACGACCATGATTTAAAGTTCAATTTCCTAAATTTCAGGGTTGCCAACCTATAAATAACTAATTAACTATACTGTAACATTACAAATTACCTACCTAGGACGGGAAGTAAAATCACTGCCCTTTATGTATACTACATACAATGTAGGCCTATAGAAAAAATATATCCTAAAGGTAAGGTGTTAATATACATTTTAACGAAACAAATCACTGCATTTTAAATGAACTTAACTTTATTTGAAACAATATAAAACAATAAATTCGTACATGCCGCCACTTTATGCCTGATTGGTGTCACGGCCTGTTGTAGTCTTAACTAAATTATTTTCGGCAATTAGCATATATACACTGGTCACACTACTAACGTCAGGCAATTGTTTGTAATAAACGCAAATATTTCCAACAAAGATGCTATTAATAAGTTCCTCACTTCCCAATCCCGCATTGTAATATACTATTATAGTTATCAAAAAAGATAACAAATTTGAAGATGTCATATACTGGCATTGTTCTCCTTCTCATAGGCTTCTATAGTTCTAGGAACTAGCTTTATCTCCGCGCTGATACTTTTTTTTTTAATTTCAATTTATAATATTCAGTTTATGAAAAGAAGAAGTATTTTTAAAGTAAATTCGAGTCCTGGAAATTAATGCAGAAAACATTCTTCACAATATTCAAGTTTAAGCGCAATTCAGCACGTGTACTTTCCACTTTAAGAACAAACTATCAAATTGTATAGTCGGCAAAACTTCAGAAGGCGACCGATATTTTAAAACAGATGCAAATATTTAAATCTTAACGGTGACAACAGAATACATTAAATTAATATTAAGGAACTAAAGCTATGATTGAAATAAGTAAATTAATGCACACAACTAAATTACTATAATCAATGGTAAAGAGATTTTTTTTTGCTCAACGGGAATCGAACCCCGAACCTTCATCTTTCCGTGCAAATGCTCTAACCACTGAGCTGAATGTTTCTCTTACCATTGATTACAATAATGTAGTTGTGTACATTAATGTACTTATTTCAATCATAATAACAGCTTTGCTTCTTAATATTAATTTAACAAATAATGCTTTAGCTATGTGGAGTCCCTTCATGTCTTCTTCAGGTAGAAGCCATTCATTGTGTATTTGTGAATCATGATTCATAACATCTGAATGTGGGACCAAGAGAGTAAGGTAAAGGAAGGATTTATGCTTGGATGGGTATATAGCCTGAATTAGCTCAGTGGTCAGAGCATTAGCACGGAAAGCTGAAGGTTCAGGGATCGATGCCCGGTTCAGGCAAAACATTTTCTCTTTACCATTGATTACAACATGTTTTGACGATTTAGGGCACTACCGTAACGGATACAGAACGACCGTGAAGTCAATTTTGCAAAGAAAAATGGTTCTGAAAATTTTGGGGTGCGGGAATGGATAATTATAATGGTAGTAGTATTAGTTCCTGTCACTCCTCTTTGAAGCTGAACCGGTATAATTGGAGGGCTCTTTTGATTGTAAAAATAAAGTAATGTGTTCTAGTAAACAAGTAATTGCCGACAGCGGCGTTTTTAGTTATTTGAGGGCGTCTGAAGTTAGAGAAATAACTTAAGTTTATTGCATGGTCATATGTTATGTATTTGGAGGACAAGTTTTATTGCGGTCTTAGACGTTACGCAAATCCTCAAGGTTGATACGGTTAGGAGGGATGAAAGATAGGTTTATTGCTTTAAGAACCTTCAAACTGAAAAAATAATGTAGCCTCCAAAAACATAGCAGGCAGCTAGAGAGATTATTGACCTCGAATAACTTGGAAATGAATATAGTCCTGTAAAAGTTCACGCCCCAAATCTAGTAGGCCTATATCGACTTGCACATGTAGCCTATAGAGGTGTGTCAAAAGATTTATTTTATCCAATGGAAATTTTGTCAAAAGATTTATTTTATCCAATGAAAATTTTGTCAAAAGATTTATTTTATCCAATGAAAATTTTGTATAAAAATTGTAATGGCGACGGAAAAAATAAGTCAAATCCACGACTTTCTTAAATATTTAATATAAAATGTTATGAAAGTTAAAAATCAAGTAAGTGGAGCGAGTGCTCCCCGATAGTCAAGCAAGTGGGCGAGCGCCCTATCCGTAGACCATACAGGGTAAGAGGGACGAGTGCTCCCCGATAGTCAAAGTGCGTGGAGTGAGTGTTCCCATTAAGAGGGACGTATAAAAGAAGATCCGCGATAAGCATTATTAAATTTGAGTCGTGGTTTTGACCGTTCCTTAGCCAATTTGTAAGGGCAAAGTGTATAATTTTCTATTGAGAGAAAAGATAATTAATAAAATTCTTCTGTCACGTCACCTAAAATTAGTTTGATCACTATTTGCCTTAAATAGTTCCTTATCTATCACCGGTTAAAATCATAAGTTCAGCCCGATCCTGAAGAAACAGAGGAACTCATAGCTCGTAAAATCATAAGTTCAGCCCGACCCTGAGGAAGTAAATAATAATTCCCGGTACAAAGCATAGTCTTTGTGAAAGCACGCCATCGGATTATTTTTTTTTTTTGCCAAATTCCTGACTGCATTCCAACTTTGCCCTTGTTCAATTTCTGTTATTACAGTGCTGCGCCATGTAATTTGTTGGTCTTCCTCTTTTTCTAGCCAATCTTTGTGGATTCCATTCCAGTGCTTTCTTTTGCACACTGTTCTATTCTGTTTTGAATTTGACCAATGCATTTCCGTTTGCGATATTTAATCTCCTTTCAGATCTCATTCTGTGATGCTATCTTCCACAATTCCTCGTTTGATATGGTTTTGGCCACCAGTTTCTCAAAATAAATCTCAGACATCTGTTGTTGTTGTTGTCTAATGTGCTGCATCTAACACAGTTTTGCTCTCCAATACTTTGAGGTCTTAGAATCTTCATGTTTGACAACGATACAGTTGTTCAGATGGCCTTCGTTCATTTCTTCATCTGGGTGATTGCATAAAATGCATTTCGGTGAAGGAAGAACATTGATTTTGTGAAGGTGTTTTACCAGACAGTCGTGGCCCGTTGTCATTCTAAAATGTGCTACTTCTGTTTTTCTTAGTATGTTCGGTATATCAGTATGTTTTATTAGGCATTCCCATGTTTTGTTACTGGGCACTGTTTGAAGTCTATTGTCATTCATAATTTTGGATTTTGACTTTATGTGGCGTTTCATTGATGAGTAAGGTCTAATGTGCTGCATCTAACATTGAAGTTATTAGCAGTCTTGCTCTCCAATACTTTGAGGTCTTTGAATCTTCATGTTTGACAACGATACAGTTGTTCAGATGGCCTTCGTTCATTTCTTCATCTGGGTGATTGCATAAAATGCATTTCGATGAAGGCAGAACATTGATTTTGTGAAGGTGTTTTACCAGACAGTCGTGGCCCGTTGTCATTCTAAAATGTGCTACTTCTGTTTTTCTTAGTATGTTCGGTATATCAGTATGTTTTATTAGGCATTCCCATTTTTTGTTACTGGGCACTGTTTGAAGTCTATTGTCATTCATAATTTTGGATTTTGACTTTATGTGGCGTTTCACTCAGGAGTAAGGTGTTGGTTTAGATCCAGGCATTTGTTCAATGCGAGATCCTTTTTTGGCGAGGAGAGTCCCACAATCTCAGATATGTAATGGGTGTCCCAATAAGAACGCCGGATTTAATAATGCACAAAATCAACTATATTTGAAAAAATGACATATATTTATACATGAGCACAAAGGGTATACGTTCCGATTTAAGTATGGAAAATGACATCTGGCATATGTCCATCACGAGACGCTCTACAGCTAGTGACTCTGTCTATGAAATTTGTGATTACTTTTGAACAGTCTTGCGCTGACACGTCGAATTTCCTGCTTCAGGTCTTGTATGGTTCGGGGATTGTGTTCATAAACCTGTGATTTGATAAAACCCCAAAGAAAAAAGTCGCATGACAATGGTGGTCAGTTTTGGTCACCTCTGCGCGATTCCCGTCTAAGAACACGAAGCCTTCGAACAGTTTGAGCATAACACACACCCTATTAGGTTCGTCTTCCGGGCATATAGGCCGTGGTCCAGTCGTTCTTCTACTCGACGTTTCGTCTACTGCTGCGGTAGACATCATCAGGAGATACTGCGTGCTCTCTGTGAACTCCTCAACAGTCGGCTGCAGACTGGCTGGTCGTTGGAAACTCCCTCCCTATTTATAGGCACGCCCCTGGTGGAGAGGCGGTTTTCTGCGCGGTCCGTGTTGCGTGCTGTTTTGTCCAGGCTGTCGCTAGCAGAAGTCATAGGCTTCGTTGTCGTATTGTGCAGTGCCGGGATCCAGATTTTGTTTATCTTCATGGTTCATAAACAAAATCTGGATCCCGGCACTGCACAATACGAAAACGAAGCCTATGACTTCTGCTAGCGACAGCCTGGACAAAACAGCACGCAACACGGACCGCGCAGAAAACCGCCTCTCCACCAGGGGCGTGCCTATAAATAGGGAGGGAGTTTCCAACGACCAGCCAGTCTGCAGCCGACTGTTGAGGAGTTCACAGAGAGCACGCAGTATCTCCTGATGATGTCTACCGCAGCAGTAGACGAAACGTCGAGTAGAAGAACGACTGGACCACGGCCTATATGCCTGGAAGACGAACCTAATAGGGATCAAGACGCCGGCCGTGAAAGCCTACAGTTATACATAACACACACCATTCTGGTAATGAGTTTTCACAATTAAAACTCATTGTTCAGCAGTATAACACTCCATATCCAGTAATTGCAACAAATATAGAAAACAAAGAAGTGTAGGTAGAGTGCTGCCAACCTCGTAGTAAGAAAATGGCTGCCAATTCAAATCCAGCGTTCTTATTGGGACATACTATATTTATATGTAATTGCAATTTTCTATATAATGCGATTCTGCCATTCAAAGTCTCACATCCATATAGCAATATCCTTTCACATTGCTATTAAATAACTAACTCACTGGCTATATCGAACCCATAGGTTCATGACCGCGCGGACATAAGCTCTCCATACATCCCTATCCTGAGGTAATGTTTTCCAATCATCCCCTGTATAATCTAGTTCCTTCAAATCATGGATAATGTTATTCTCCCACCTCATTCTTAGTCTACCAGCTGGGCGATTACCCTCTGGATTTCCTACAATAAGCTTCCATGCACCTCTTTCATTCTCCATTCGTACCACATGTCCTGCCCATCGCAGTCTACGGGACTTAACTGTTATTATATCTGGCTTCCTAAACATACCATGTAGTTCATTGTTATGTAGTTTTCTCCATTCACCTGTCTGTTCATCTCTTTTTGTTCCAAAATTTTTCCTAAGAACTTTATTCTCAAATACTCGTTATCTTCTTTTCTCCCTTGAAGTAAAAGTCCATGTTTCGCATCAATATAATATAACTGGTAGAATAACAGTTTTATATATTTTCAGATTAACGTTTTTTTGAAAGGAGCTGGGAAGACAAGAGTCCCTGTAATGCATAACAGCACGCATTTCCAGAATTGAGCCTATTTTTAATTTCTTTGTGCATATCATTCCTATTCGTAATTATCTTCTTAGGTATTTGAATTCAGCCAATTCTTCAAAATTTCCCTCTTTTTCATTATATAATGCATTTCTATGTGTGAACATATGTTTAGTTTTATTGGTGTTTACATCCAGTCCCAATTTCTTGGTATTACTTTCATATTGCTTTTAAATAGTCTTAATTTAGTTACAGTTTAGATTTGTTTAGGTCTCCATATGAGTGACAATTTTGAGAATACAGTTTTTGATTTTCTAATTCCAGCCTTAGTATCTTCCCCTGATCGCGGGAGTGGATACAAAATCAAAACAAGCGGTGTTGGAGCACCCTTCTGCACATCCCTGGCGATGTCCCTGCAGCAACCGAACTGGAATGCAACCGAGACTGCTTTACAAACAGCATCACGATGAATGTTCTTTGCTGTATCAGTTCCAGGTTGTGAAAGACAGCTGTAATCCCAGGGTGACCCTATGTCACTCCTCTACTGGCTGGATGACCGCTGACCTCTGTAACTGGTGCATGTGGATGTGTGGTCAAGGGTCATCAAGCCCTGCCGCGTCATCGAGTTTATTTTGGACTACTGTTAACCATGTGAGAGAGAGAGATGATATGTAATATTATGCCACTCGTGTGTTAAAAACTTTGGTATAATTTATTTGTTTTGTTTTAAGTTTCTGATTTAAAAAGTACGGCTCATGTGTTGTGACGTCACGTACTGAGAAGTAGAGTGGCAAGTTAGAAAACACTGTATCATTTTCTGTTAACTCTGCAACTTGTTGAAACGATACACTGAATTAATAATGACAGTAGTGACATCTACCTTTGTCTGTTCAAAACATTCTTCAACAATATTACTGTCCTTATTCCGCTGACAACTCAGAAAAAAAAATACACCTTATACAGTGACGTCAATATAAGTTCATTAATAATAATAATAATAATAATAATAATAATAATAATAATAATAATAATAATAATAATAATAATAATAATTCCTTCCAAGTATTAGGCCAAGGCCTGTTACGATCCTACAGAAAATTTCCCTCCAGCGTTTCATAGGACGGCCCAGAGATCTTCGTCCTCTTGGTATATAATTGTAAACAGCTTTGGGGATCCGATTTGAACTCATTCTTTCAAGATGGTGTTTCCAATTTAGTTGGTACTGTTTAATATATTCCAAAATTGGCGTAGTCTTCAATTCTTTTAAGATATCGGTGTTCCTTTTCCGATCCCATCAGGTGTAACCCGCTGTTCTGCGCATGAATCTCATTTCACAAGCCGTTATTCTACTTTCATGTTGTCTATTTAGTGTCCATGCTTCACTACCATAGGTCAACACTGGTCTAGCCAAAGTGTTATATAAACGTAATCTGGTGTTTTTGTACAAGGGATGGTTTCATAACTTGATTAATAATTAATAATAATAATAATCATATCAACGGGGTTCTAGGCGCCCCAACTTCAGAAGTGGATTACAATAAGCCAATCCCAGGAGAGAACACCAGAAATATCGAAATGACAACCTGGGGCATTGAATAAAAATAAATGTTAGATAATACTTACATAAATGAACTACAAATAATATTTTCAAAAGCAGTTTCTGCTATCGCCCATATATTCTATTTCCTTATTTTTTAACGTAATAAACATTTATAAACTACACAGAGCTTCCTGTTTTGTAATATTTCATTACTAATTACATAACTTTTTTTCACCTAACACAGTGCAAATAAAATATATTTGCTGATAGCAAAAAAAAACTGTTGCATAAATAACCAGGGGCTATGCATAATTTTCATTTAACAATAATTTTTAAAATGTTAATGTTTTTTTACATGAGATGGTTACTAGGTGGCATGACGTCATGCATGACTGCCTCTAACAACCTTTTATTGTATTTGTTTTTAATTATTATTTGTGGTTGATCAGACGTGTTGTGTATTCATTTTAGCGAGTTCCGAAGGGAAATAGCTGTTGCTGTTTTATTCATAAATAAATCTTTAAAAAACATTCTCAAATATTTATCGATACTAATTATTAGCACTGAAGAAATCATGAAATCACACACACGCAGTTATATACAGGGCTTAAAATATAAAACCGGACACGCCTCACGGGGTTTCACCCGTCAGGCTGCGCTCTCTCCTCGTCCGCATTTCACTCTGCCAGCCGCAGAGTGTCCGGTTTTATACTGGAAACCCTATATAATAAAATCTCCTTATTCGCGAGGATATGTTCCGCGAATGTGGAATGGTAATTTGTATGAATATATAGGGTATGCGTTCCAAGGTTACAGAATAAAATAAAAATTATCGTAAGTAATGCCACGAGTGATTTCCAAATTATCGATAAATTTACGACTCACGAAGTGAGGAGTGAATTTATCTAGACAATTTGGAAATCAAGAGTGGCATTTGTTAGGACTATTTAACGAATAAAATTAAGCTGTTTACTCACAAATCATTATTTAAATATAGTTATTTTAAAATATTTATATATTTAATGTAAATGGCGATGTTTGAAAACAAATGAAAAACGATAGGTAAGCTTCATTTGTTTCTTTTGTTCGTCACTGCAACCAGATCATATTATTTATTACCAAATGATCGCAATGTTGTAAGAATGCACTCTAGTGGAGAAATTTATAAGCAACGTTATAGGTATTAATTACTTTGATGTCCTATGATGTAAATATGTCAATTATATTTTTCTGTAATGTCATTACCTGCTCTACTATACGGAAGTGAATGCTGGACACTTCGAGCAAAAGATAAATCCCGCATTAATAGTTCACAAATGAGATTCCTCCGATCACTAACTGGAGTAACA
Source organism: Diploptera punctata (assembly GCA_030220185.1). Taxonomy (NCBI): domain Eukaryota; kingdom Metazoa; phylum Arthropoda; class Insecta; order Blattodea; family Blaberidae; genus Diploptera; species Diploptera punctata. Next base: position 921,335 of record JASPKZ010002691.1, on the reverse strand, counting down.
TTAAGGGATAGAATGAAAAGTAATGAGATAAGGATGCAGTGGAATAGTAGGGAAATGGTTGAACATATACAAAATTATCAGATTAAATGGTTCCAACACGTCCAAAGAATGTCAAATTCCCGTTTACCAAAGATGATTTACCACCTCAACCCTAAAGGCAAAAGAGACCTCGGAAGAACCCTTCAACCGATGGAAAGATCAGTTTTTGTAGTCGCAGAACGGGCATCATCACCCAATACTGCATTCGGAAGAAGAAGAAGTAGTCATTTCCTGGAAAATAATTCGTTTAAGAAAATGCAAACAGTGGTTTCTATCTTTTTTTTTTTGTGGTATAATCAATGGTTGGTTACAAATGTTTTTATATTATCTATCGCATGCGCTTTTCTGCTGACACTCATGCACTATATATACAATCTGGTAGCCGTATTTCTTAGAGAGTCAGTCACTGCAAAATAATGCTATGACCTATTCAGAATGTTAAGAAGGAGGAGGTGCTTTCTTCATTATGATAATCTTTAGTTGGTAAATTTTAGGCGAAACACGACGGTGATTGGCTGTAAATAAAAAATCATTGAAATGTGATTGGTCACCGACTCCCTTTTGGGGCATGAGTTAAATAGTAAAAATAAAATCAATCAATGAGAGATTTTGAACGATTTCTATTAATTCTTACTATCAGGTACAGACAAGGACTTAAATAACTTAGTAATTTGTTCCTGTTTGCCGCCTTTAAAAGGTCTTTCAATTAAGATTGATATTCAGCTGTGAATTCTGCGATAGAATTCCTTATTTTGTCTTCGGATTTCTTGATTCATTAACGTTGAAACAGCGTGATAGAGACGCAAACGACTTGCGAATGCGTATAAACGATCAAGAATTTCTATTTTTACTTTAAGCGGCAACACACACTATTTTTTTTTCTCTCTCTAATTCTGGCATCACAGTTAAACCTACTACAGGCACTGTCCCATGTCAGCCAGGGTCTGTGGCTGCTATACCAATGACGGATCAGGGACAACAACTTTTCCATAACATTCAGCCTCTGCTGAATGGTCTGTCGACACCTATGGAAAGGTTTGTGTTCCTGACAAATCTAGTGAACTCATGTTTCATATCATCCATACCTGCTACGGTAATGAACACATAAGCAGCGAGACAGCAAGGCTAAGGAACAAAACCCCATACTGAATAAACACAATGGTGTTTGGCCGCCAAGGGACCTCAACTGGTTCCCAAAAAGCGGCACACTGGGCAATGCTAGTCATTGCCACAAAACAGTCAGTCAGTCTCTCTTCGGTATCAATTTTTTCTTTCCTTTTACTCGACTTTATAAATTGGGAACAAAGCACAAAAGACAGGTGTTGTTCAATCAAAATTATTGCAACGAATGACAAGTTGAAACAATAATATACCGATCATAGCGATGGAGGCATTTATCAAAGTAAATATCGGCACGTGAAATACGACAATAGCTTTTAACAATGAACTTTAGGGTTGGTGACAATAAGGTTTGCTTTGTTTTGATATTTGTCAATTTGGTTTGAATCAATATTTGTAAAAGCTGCCTTGGCACCTGCCTGCAAAAAGAAAAAACCCCTGCAGAATAAAGTACACTAATCCTTCCAATATACCGACTAGATCCGCGAATACAAGAACTGTATAGCAATTTTTTAACCCGTGAATAAGGAGCTATTATTGTATAGGTCTATATAATTGTTCTGTACGCGTGTTTCTCACTATACTCCTCCTAAACGACTGGATCGATTTTGGTGATTTTTTGTGCTTGTCTGATTGAGTCCCTCGATGGTTTAGATTCACAACTGGACCCTCTAAAACCATCAGGAGTAGGAGTTCACTTGAAGAGAAAATTCAAAAATCGCTCTTAGCCATTTTTAACGTCCAAAAAGCTACTTTTTCACGTTTTCACTACAAAGGGTGATTTTTAGGGGTGAAGAGGTTGAGTATACAACTCTCTTATAGCCTACAACCTTTCCGGGAAACTGCTGAACATTTTGCAAAAAGCCCCATCAGAATAGGATGAACGGTATGGCAGCGCATAAAATATGAACAAACATTCATTTTTATATACAGGTATTAGACAAGAATATTTTATTTTTTCTTTCTTAAATTGAAGAAATCAGTTTCGAAAAAGCGTAGAAATTGCTGTGATTTCCTTTATTCCTTAAATTGACACACACTAATTTTATGGAGTCAGTTATTTAAGTGTGGCGGACCGCCGTGAAAACGGTATCACGCACAACGCTTTTTAATCGAATTTCTTAACTTTCCTTACTGAAGTATGATCCAGTTTACATATCGTCATGGCATTGTTTCGTACAATTGATAACAGATGTCTCCATTACTCTGGGAATTCAATTAAATCCAGTTAATGACACAATTACCCGACCAATTGAACCCGATTCAACGATTATACGACTAGATTAACTCAACTGCTTAGTTTGAACCACGTCTGTTGAATTTGTTCGATGAAAACAGCTTTTTAGTACGAGATCGCGTGCTGGCTGGCATTGATGGTCCCTTGTTAGTTTCGTATACAAGACAAAATAGTGTATATAATATCAGGAATAAAGATTCCAAAAGTTTTTTTATTTTGCTATTCTATGCAAGGGTACCACCAGTGAATATTTTATCGGAGAAAAAGTGGCTGTTAGCGTCATGTTGCCCAACGTGATAACACACGTTCCCGATAGAGTCAATTGCCAACATGTTTACTCACATAAAACTGGTTCTATCCCAGGAGGCACGTTAGGCCTATACAGAGTGTTTCAGAATAAGTAATACAAACTTCTAGGGATTGTAGAGGGGATTTAGTAGATAAAGTTTTGATAAGGAACCCATGTCCGGAAACGTACCATTTCGACGTAAAATCATTTTGAAGATCGAAACACAATGGGCTGATATCGTGTGTCTTGTGTTTCAGAATAAGTATTACAGGCTTCTAGGGTGATAATTATATAATTTTTTACCTCAACTAAGTTGTTAAACTTCTTCAAGTTATTATAATATGGAGGCCTTTCGAAAACAATGTTCATCTGCTGCGTTTTAACTGGAACTGATGGCTGATGGTGTTATATAGGTTGTATAATGGATAATTAATATCTAATAAGGTGCTTTAACACGAATTTCAAAAGACTTCTAGGGGTCGTACAACACCTGTCGTGTCGGAGGAATATCTTCTTGCACGAAATTATTGTGTACAGACTAGGTCTTGTGTGGCGTGTGTATGAAAACATGCGTCGCAGGTACACTTTGTGCAACGAACAACAAAGTCGCCACGTGGAACCACACTTGTAGTACAACCCCTAGAAGTTTTGTAACACTTATTCTGAAACACAAGACACGCGATATCAGTGTCACTGCATCTTCTGCTAGCATGTCATCAGCAAATCTTATGCACTTAATTTTCTGCCTCCCGTATTCCTAAAGCAGTTCTTCATTAGGTCTTCCAGGTAGATGTTGAAAAGATTAGGTGATAAAGGACATCCTTGCCTTAACCCCCTTCCAATTTCTCTTCCCTCTGACATTTCTTCTATTTTTTTTAAATTCACGTTAATTACTAAGATTATTTGGAGAAACCCTCAATGATGAGGAAAAAATTCTCAAAACGAATGAATGATTATTAAATCTATTTTAATGTTGTCTTTGTTTTTCTGGAAGTAGATTTTTTTTAATTTCAGAAAAATTTCGTAGACTGGGATGGGGAGGACATGTGGCACAGAATGGGGAAAGAGGAGCATGGAAATTCCTTGCCGGAAAATCAGAGTGAAAACGCCCAATAGGTAGGCCAAGAATGAGGTGAGAGAATAGCTTTACCAATTATTTGAGGGATATAAATTATACAGGGGATGATTGGAAAACATTAGCTCAGGATAGGGATGTATTTAGAATTTAAGTCTATGAACATTTAGATCCGATAGTGTCATTTTTACCTCTGTTTTTCTGGACGTAGATTTTTTTAAGTTTCAGACAACACTCCCAATTCTAATGATCAGATTTCGCTGCTTAAGCATTTTCTGCGGACCTTTGGCAAAATAATTACGCAAGAGGCTAGTGAAGTGCTTCATGTGGAGTGTAGCATAGCATGGTGCAGATACATGGACATTACGACGGAATGAGGAAAAGCGACCGGAAGCTTTTGAGATCTGAATATGGAGAAGAATCGAAAGTATAAAATGAACAGACAAAGTAAGAAATAAAGATGTGTTAGAGTGGGTGAACGAAGAACAATGCTGGAACTCATAAAGAAGAGGAAAAGAATTGGATTGGCCACTGGCTAAGAAGAAACTGGCTGCTGAAGGATGTCCTAGAAGGAATGGTCAACGGAAACAAGACATCAGATGTTAGACAATATTTAAAATAAATGGTTTGTATGCAGATACAAAAAGGAAAGCTGAGTTAAGGAAAGAGTGGAGAATGCTGAGTTTGCAGTGAAAGACCTGTGCTTGGGCAGAACACTATGAATGAATTTGGAGAATTCCTTCCTCGTATTATTTTAATAGCACATATGGCCTTAACTCTACCAGGCTAAATAAATTAATTCTCTCTATTCTATATTATCCGTTCGGGGAAAATAATGCTGTCGTTCGAGCATTAACAGATATATACAGTAAAAGCTACTTACATGTTGGAAGCCCATTTACTAGATGGGAGGATTCATTAAATCCCACTTGATGTGAAAACAGGTCAAAAGGCCTAATTTCATGAAGCAGAAGACGAAGAAGAGAGCTACTTATTCGTACTTCCCTTATTTGCGTTTTCATTATCCGCGTCGCGGATCCAGTCGGTATATTAGGATTAGCATCCTTTATTAACGCATCGGCAAAATTTTTACTGCAGCCACGTGTCAAGGCGACTTTTACAAAGAGTAATTCAAACCAAATGGACAAATTAATATCAAAGTTAAACAAACCTTATTGTCACTAAGCCTAAAGTTCGTTGTTAAAAGCCACCGCTGCTGTATTTCACGTGTCGCTATGTCCGTTGATAAATGCCGCTCTCGCCACGATCGGTGTTTTATTGTTTCAACTTTTCATTCGTTGCAAGAATTTTGATTGAATAACAAGTGTCTCTACTTACGCTTTTTGACAATTTATAATGTCGAGTAAGAGAAGGAAAATTAGTTCCGAAGCGGAAAAATGTAGTGTTGCCGCTTAAAGTAAAGATATAAATGCTTTACCGTTTACGCGTTGGCGTCTATATCACGCTGTTTGAGTGTTAATCAACTGTACGGTTCATCAAGAAATCCGAATACAAGTCGCTTAATTTATAACTAAATATCAATTGAATTAAGAGACCTTTTCACAGCGGAAAAATACGAAAAAATTACTAAGTTAGTTAAGCCCTTGCCTAAGCCCAATAGTAATAATTAATATAAATTGATCAAAATCTCACATTAATTGATTTTATTTTGACTATTTAACTCATGGAGTTAATGGGAGTCAATGATCAATCACATATCAATGATTTTTATTTACAACCAATCACAGTCGTGTTTCGCCTAACATTTACCAACTAAAGTTTATCATAATAAAGAAAGCACCTCCTTTTTAACATTCTGAGTAGGTCATAGCATTACTTTGCAGTGACTGACTCCCTAAGAAATACGGCTACCAGATTGTATATATAGTGCATGAATGTCAACACGTAGCGCATACGAGATATAATATAAAAACATTTTGTAACAATTGATTATACCACAAAAAAAAAAGAAACCACTGTTTGCACTTTCTTAAATGAATTATTTTCCAGGAAATGACGCAGAAAAATATAATTGACATATTTACATCATAGGGCATCATAAATTAATTAATACCTATAACGTTGGTTATGAATTTCTCCACTAGGATGCATTCTTACAACATTGCGATCTTTTGGCAATAAATACGTAATATTATGATCTGGTTGCAGTGATCGAACAAAAGAAGCAAATGAAGCGTACCAATCGATTCTCATTTGTTTTCAAACATCGCCGTTTACATTAAATATATAAATATTTTAAAATAACTATAGTTAAACAATGATTTGTGAGTAAGCAGCTTAATTTTATTCGTTAAACAGTCCTAACAAATGCCACTCTTGATTTCCAAATTCTCTAGATAAATTGGAAATCAGTCGTGACATTACTTACGACAATTATTATTTTATTTGTAACCTTGGAACGTATCCCCTATATACCCATACAAATTACCATTCCATATTCGCGGTTTCTGTATTCGCGGCATATTTACAGAACATATCCCCCGAGAATAAGGACTTTTTATTGTACATACATTTTTGTAATGCTTCTTTCAGTTGTCTTCTACCGGGCTTCCAATATAAACCCGGACCGGCCTCACGGAGTTTCACCCGTCAGGCAGCGCTCTCTCCTCGTCCGCATTTCACTCTGCCAGCCGCTCGTCCTTGAACTAGTCAGTTTACTATCGTTCGACAAGATGAGACGTCAGCTGACATTAGAGCAGCGAATTTATGTGTGTAAATGTTATTATAAATACGAATCAGCTCGTCGCGTTCGCGAGGAATTTATTCGGAACTTCCCTGGACAATTACCTCCTTCCAGATCGACAATCCACGATCTTGTGACTAAATTTGAGACCACTGGTTCAGTACAAAATAAGAAACACTCGCTCCCCAGATCTAACAGTGTGTGATTTTTATTTGTGGGGTCCTGAAAGACAAAGTGTACAAAACAAATCCGCACACATTGGAAGAACTGAAGAATAACATGACATGAAATCAGAAACTTTGACAGTGCCCGAACTACAGCTTGTCAATGTAAATGTGTTTACTCGGTATAATGCCTGTTTAACTGCGGGAGGACAACATTTCCAGCATTTTATATAAGGTAAGAAACAGTTCAAGGACGGGTGGCAGGCAGGGTGAATTGCGGGAGGAAGAGATAGCACTGCGTGCCGGGTGAAACTCCGTAAGGCCGGTCCGGTTTTATATTGGAAGCCCGTTATATAGCTTCTATAATGAACTGTAAAAAATATTATTTTGCGCGATAGTCAGTTTTGTCGTACTTACAGCAATGGCGACCAAGATTGAAAGTTCAACTTCCTACATTTCGTCGTTGCCAACCTAAATAGGCCTAATTATACTGTAATAATACTTATTACAACCCACGTGCGGGAAGTAAAACCACTGCCCTTTATGTATATACAAAAATACAGGGCTTCCAATATAAAACCGGACACGCCTCACGGGGTTTCATCCGTCAGGCAGCGCTCTCTCCTCGTCCGCATTTCACTCTGCCAGCCGCAGAGTGTCCGGTTTTATACTGGAAACCCTATATATCCAAAAGATAGTGTTAGTATACATTATACGAAAGAAATCACTGCATTTTAAATGAACTGAACTTTATTTGAAACAATGTTAAAATTTGTCTGATTCTACTGAAAACTTTTAGACTTTTTAGCTTTATGTCCAATATTTTTCTTTTTGAGGAAGCTAACTGGTGTAACAAAATCTGCAATATTGATACCTTCTTTTAAATTTATAATCGTCATCAGCATTGAATATTGTGATTACAAACTTGCTGGAGACTTTAATGTTTCACTCCTAAGCACGAAACATGCAACCATACTTTTTTCACTTGCACTACACTTCCTCTCCTCCAGCCACTTTCTGAGTGAAATGTATGTTTTATCATATCTTAATTTAGATTTCTCTGGCGCTAAAGAAGCACAGCCAACTTCCCACGCTTCTTCAATTTCGTCTACAATCGTTCATACTTGCAGCCATTTTTTGCGAGATTGATATCAAGGCCTGCTGTAATCTCAACACTTATTTTCGGCATTTAGCACGTACACATTGGACAGATTGCTAACGTCAGTTAATTGTTTATAATGAACGAAAATATTTCCAACATATCTCTTGTACAAAAAAACACCAGATTACGTTTATATAACACTTTGGCTAGACCAGTGTTGACCTATGGTAGTGAAGCATGGACACTAAAAAGACAACATGAAAGCAGAATACGGCTTGTGAAATGAGATTCATGTGCAGAACAGCGGGTTACACCAGATGGGATCGGAAAAGGAACACCGATATCTTAAAAGAATTGAAGACTACGCCAATTATGGAATATATTAAACAGTACCAACTAAATTGGAAACGCCATCTTGAAAGAATGAGTTCAAATCGGATCCCCAGAGCTGTTAATAATTATATACCAAGAGGACGATGATCTCTGGGCCGTCCTATGAAACACTGCAGGGAAAATTTTCTATAGGATCGTAACAGGCGTTGGCCTAATACTTGGAAGGAAAAAGAAGAAGAAGAAAATATTTCCAACAAAGATGTTATTATTTTACTATTATTTATTATTTTGAAAACACCATCGCGCAAAAAATGATGTACAACGCACGTTTGGGAAGTGTTTTACAGAATCTCGGAAATTAAAAACCTCACTATCGCTCGGTTTTTAAACATTTTTCCTCGATTCTGTAAAAACCACTTCCTAACCTCGCATCGTAATATACTATTACATAAGAATAGTCACATTAGCTTCATTTCTATGCAATTCACTAAACCTTTGACTATTTTAATATGAAAAGTGGGTAGCAAATGTTAAATATGAGAGAGTGTTTTGTTTTAACATTTAATTTGAGTTTAATTCCACGCGTGGCGATGTCGTTTTGTTGTTATGGCAACAGCAGACTCGAACAATCCAATTTGCAAGGCGCAACTTCTTCCTTCTTCTGTTTTTATGCTGTAATATCTGGACTGAATGAGGTTTCACTTTTTTTCCGACAGTCTACTGTTTTCTTTTACTCTGGACATCTATCTTTTTTTATATATTATTTTGTTCTCTTACAGTTCTGGCTTAGTTTTCTTTATCCGAGGAATTCCCTCCTGCCTTATCTTGCCTTCACTATGGCTTCCTATTCTGACAGAGATGCACATGCTCCCTTCAAGTCGCTCATTTTTTTCTACGCACCTCATACTTCATGTACACACCGAAATATTAAACTCTATATTTTACAAATTTTATTTGCCAGAACTGTATAAGTTTATATTCAAATAGCTAATACCCGGCGTGCGTTGCTACGCCTAAATAAATAATGTGTTTTTACGTTTAGTTGAATAAGTAAAAGGAATAATAATTATAATTTATATCGTTATTATCGTTATTATTTTAGATACCCCGTGCTGATTACCCAGCATTGCCCGGGAATCCACGTATCCCGATGTATTTGATATTAATGAGCTGAAAGACAAAATTCGTTATTTCGAGTTATCCGTGCTGCTGCTCTGCTTGCCCAGGAATTTACTTAATCCCGATCTTCTTGGCATCAATGAAAGACAAAAATGGTTATCCCTAAAAGATAAACATATGCTGTCGTGGGTTTTGTAGAGTTTTTTTTTTTTAGATATTCAGTTCTGTTTGCATTAATTTGGTGTATTTGTTATGATTTAGGCAGCGTAAGCAATTTAAGCGTACAAAAAGCCACTTTTATTTTACTTTTCACTACAAAGGGCGATATTTAAGGGTGAAAGGCCTTCCCGGGAAAATCCTGAACGTTTTGCAAAAAGCCCCATCACAACCGGATGAACGTTACGGCTTTGCACGTTTGTCCGACAATCTACTTACCCCGTTCTTCTTGGCATCAATGAAAGACAAAAATGGCTATTGTGAGTTATCCGTAAAAGATAAACATATGTTGTCGCGGACGTTTTTGTAGAGTTTATTGAGATATTCAATTCTGTGTAAATTAGTTTTGTGTATTTGCTGTGGTTTAGGCAGCGTAAGCCATTTAAGGGTCAAAAAAGAACTTTTTCACGTTTTTCACTATAAAGGGTGTAGGAGTTGAGTATTACACATCTCCCTTATAGCCTATGTTCATCCTCGGAATCTCCTGAACATTTTTCAAAAAGCCCCATCTCAATCGGATGAACGGTATGGCAGAGCTCGCATGTCCGGGAATCGACTTATTCCGATCTTCTTGGTATCAATGAAAAACAAAATGGTTATTGTGAGTTATCCGTAAAAGATAAACATATGCTGTCCGCGAACTTTTACGTAGAGGTTTTTTAGATATTCAATTCTGTGTACATTAATTTGGTGTATTTGTTGTGGTTTAGGCAGCGTAAGCCATTAAGCATCAAAATAGGGACTCTATTTCACGTTTTTTCACTACAAAGGGTGATTTTTAGGGGTGAATGGGTTGAATATCACAACTCTCTTATATCCTATGTTCATCCCGGGAATCGTCTGAACATTTTGCAAAAAACCCAATCACAATCGGATCAACGGTATGGCCGCGCATAAAGAACGAACAAACAAACAAACATTCACTTTTATATATTAGATTATTAAAAAAACAATATCCAATTTGTTGCAATAATGAATATTTATCCCGAAAACAGATCTAACCCATAAACTGCCACCAGTAACTTGACCAACTTCACCAGTCATTTTGTTACATATAGATCACTATTCGATTGGATGTCAACTTTTAAAAATAAATAAAACAGAGCTGGAAGAGAACAGAGATAGTTTTACAAGCACCATGCCGTGATATTCTCTGGATAGGTCACTAACGCAATGAAAACTCAACTTTTAAATTTGTGTGGGTTAATATATTTTTCGGGACAAATATTCATAAGATATTAATTATATTATTTTTTTACCTGGTAAGTCAGTCGTCCTCAACTAAGTTATTGAACTTCTTCAAGTTATTCAAATATGGAGGCCTTTCGAAAACAATGTTTTATCTTCTGCGTTTTAACTGGAACTGATGATGTTATATAGGTTGTATAACGGATTTATGTCTGCGGTTATGTTCTCGTTGAGTAGGCCTTTATTCCTTGCTTCTTTTAGAATCTCTTTGTCTTCAAGGAGGCAGATCCTGTTGTTATTATACTCTCTGTGTAGCATTGACATAAGAGTTATACAACGTATGCAACACCATCAGTTCCAGTTAAAACGCAGAAGATGAAACTTGTTTTCGAAAGGCCTCCATATTGGAATAACTTGAATAAGTTTAATAACTTAGTTGAGGACGACTGACTTACCAGGTAAAAATTATATAATTAACATCTTATTACATAACCTCAACGGTGCTTTAATATGAATTTCACAACCATTCAATTATAAATTATTTAAGTCAGTTTGCTCCAACTTGCATCCCTCGACGCTACTACGTTGTTCCGCGATTCTATTAGTAGAAGGCAATAATCTGTTATAGGTAAATTTCATGTAAAATTTGACATAAAACATCAAAATTAAAGCATTCTCCCCTGCTTCTCAAATTGGTATATGGAAGATTAAACATATTTTCAAGTGCCTACATCCCAAATCATTGTAGAATTTGAACAAACTCATACTAACATTTTTTTTATTTACGAATATTCCACAATACAGTGTTTCTTCTCCTTCCAAACCAATTGATTTGTCGCCAGAGGTTCCTGTCTGAAGCATCTTCTTCCCTCAAATCTCTAGCTACCATACTTCTCTTCAATTCATCCATCCATCTTTCCTCCAGGCCTACTACTTCCACTTCTTCCATTAGCTTCCCAATTAAGATTATTCTTTGGTATTCCCTCTTCTTCCATTCTTATGAGGTGTCCATACCATTTCAAAAGTTTTTCTTCTATTTTTCCTGACTTTTTTTTCAACCTGCATAATTTGCATTATTGTGCTGTTTCTGACCTTATCACTTCTAGAAATCTTGTCGATCGCCTCCAAAATTCCATTTCTGCTGCTAACAGCTTGTTGGCTTGTTTTCAAATAATTATTTATTTTAATTATTGCTCTTAAACCACGTAGAAGCGTTAGTTATTACGTCAGTTACCTTTATTTTGGATAATTAGTAACTAAAGTTTATTAGATCATAAAACTCAAGACATGTATTTTGTAACTCATATATATATATATATAAAACATCGATAAAGCGTCATTGCTATAAAGTAAAATAAATATTCTCTTTAATTTGCTTACTTGATACAGTCAGCTACTAGATGGCAGTGAAGACAGTGTTCTCGCGACATCTAGTAATAATGGAGAGTATAATACATATATAAGAAAAATAAGTGTTTGAATTGGATTCGCCTGGTAGTGTAATGGATATCACGCTGAGGTACAGACTCAGAGATCCGGGTTCGAATCCCGTCCAGGCATTTATTTTTCTTATCATACCATATATAATATATATATATATTATATATATATATAATCTAAAATTCCTTGTTGAAGTAAAATTGAAAACTTCACCGAGCTTATTATTTTGCTCTCACTCTGTAAACCATGTCGTTCTGCAGTTACGTCAGTTACCGATATAAAACCCTACATTTAAATACATAGAAACTCCATATTTTCTATTAAACAGATTGAAACCCATAACAAACTCACTGACACTATCGAACCCGCAGGTTCATGACCGCGAGGACATAAGCTCTGCATATACCCTACTATCCTGAGCCAATGTTTTCCAATCATCCCCTATATAATCTACTTCCCTCAAATCATATTTAATGTTATTCTCTCACCTCATTCTTGGTCTACCAACTGGGCGTTTCCCCTCTGGTATTCCTACAAGAAGCTTCCATGTACGTCTTTCATTTCCCATTCGTGCCACATGTCCTGCCCATCGCAGTCTACGAGACTTAACTGTTCTTATTATATCTGGCTTCCTATAAAGACCATGTAATTCATTGTTATGCAATCTTCTCCATTTACCTGTCTGTTCATCTCTCTTTGGTCCAAAAAGTTTCCACAGAACTTTATTCTCAAATACTCGTAATCTCCTTGAAACCCATACGCTATATAGATGTTTTTAGGAGAAAAAGTACTGTCGTACCATATAAAGGTTAACAAATATTTTAAAAATCTATATTTTGTTGCATTTTTTTACGTTAGCTACAATGGAATTCAGCTATATCGAGAAACAAATGTGTAAAACATTACTATAAATAAAAATGGCACATCAGATTATATGCAGAACGTATAGTCTATCCTCGCGGCCATGATCTTCCGAGATAAACAGTTGACAGTGAGTTATTTAATAATAATAATAATAATAATAATAATAATAATAATAATAATAATAATAATAATAATAATACAGTAAAACTTGTTTAATCCGGAACGTGAATAGTGCGGAAATCTGCCCAACGTGAACAAATGTATTGGACCCTGCAAAATAATAGTAATTTTACGTGTATTTATTTTGTACAAAACGGAATCTGTCCAATGCGGAAATGGAAGAATGTTCCTACACAGTTCATGAAAAAAATGTTTATAAGGCGGAAAGATATATTAGTTTCCACTTCATTGAATTCCCATTAGGCGAAATAACAATAAGCGATGATTCCTGTCGCCGGGTGGAGTAGAGTTTCTACCTGTACCTGAAATTATTTTTCGGCCTCACTGCATACTCTCTTCTCTCTTCTTCTTATTCATAATTTGTAGGATTTTCATTCTCTTTATTTCCCAATTTACTCCTCGAAGGAAGACGTATTTGAGTTGCAGCCACGGTCTATCCATCTCTTGGTTCGTCTTCCTCTTCTTCTTCTTCTTCTTCTCCCGTTTTACTAAATACAGATTTGTTTAAGAAATGTTTGTGTGTGACATCTGTCTTACAAATAACTAGTGGACTGTAAAATATTTAATTAGTTTAAGATCTGAGATCGATTGTATTCGTACATTTCACAGGTAGCGTTCTGAATTTAAGGCATAAAGATGACTAAATCGAATGTATCATTGTTTCGTACGTAAAAAGACATGTACGGTATTCTATATTCCAAGAATGGTTAATAATTTTTTGTTTTTTTTATAATGCGGGATGTTGTCTAATGTGGAAAAAAATTGGTCCCATGTGATTCCGCTTTGAACAAGTTTTATTGTAATAATAACAATAATAATAATGATAATGATTATCTTCTTCATCTTCCTTCCAAGTATTAGGCCAAGGCCTGTTACGATCCTATAGAAAATGTTTCCTTATAGGAAATTCTCGTATAAGACTTGAAAGCATAATAATAGTCCCTTCGATTGGTTGCTGACCAGTGATGGGGCTGCCACCTTATATCCTCTGGTCAGGCTTTTCTGGAGAAGAAAAGAAAACAAGGAAAGAAGAAATGGAAGAAAGGAAAGACTCCCTAGCCCTCGGATGCCCTAATAGCGTCGGGGTCGAAAAAACAAGAGTTAACCAAGAGAGGTTAGATAGTAAAGTTAAAAGAGTGCAAAACACAAGTAAGCGGAAGAAATGTTTTGCTCAGCTTGGGCACCTTGTGGTCGCCATCCACATATCCCCTAGATGAGGACCCCTGATAATAAATATAACTATAATTATAATATTAATAATAATAATAATAAAAATATTAATAATTATAATAATAATAATACTAATAATAATAATAATAATGATAATGATGATAAAGTTTATAATTAATAAGTATAATTATAATATAATAATAATAATAATATAATAATAAAATAATAATAATAATAATAATAATAATAATATAATCATCATCACCATCACCATCATCATCATCATCATAATCATAATCATTATTATTATTATTATTATTATTATTATTATTATTATTATTATTATTATTATTATTATTATTTAATGAATCCTGGCACCGGTAACAAAATCTCATCCTAGTATTTGCATTGACGAATGAGGAAAAACAAGGTTGGTAGGTACCGAGTTTTGAACCCGGGACCTCCGGAATACCAGTATCAAACGGCTACCGCTTGAGTCAATACGTTAGGTCATTCCCCCCCCCTCTAGAACAGAATATAGTTGGCTAAGATTGGTTGAATTGCTTGTAGACAAGGTAATACTGTTTTCCCGGAGGTCCGACTCGCGCTATGCAGTGTAATGCTCCAGGGAGTACAAACTGTTGTCGACAACATTTCCCCAGACGTCATGCGCTCCAGGGGATTTATTTACACCTTCAATGATGATAGTCGCACACCCAAGAGACTTGGGTTTTATCCCCAGACGCGAATTGTTCAGAATAACAAACTCATATCACATTGACGTAAACAAAACAATCTCAAAGCTGTTTGCAATGTCTGATACAAACTATAGGAATCGAAATATCTCTCAAAACGAAATATCTCTCAAAACTTGCAAATAAATTTAACCTTCAATTTACATATATATATATATATATATATATATATATATATATATATATATATATATACAGATTTTTAATATTTGCTCATTTTTCTGTCATACATATATATCGATGTTATAATTAAATTTTGACATTAGCAAAGAAAGCCAAATATGATATGAAAAGGAAGATTTATCTTCTTCTTCTTCTTCTTCTTCCTTCCAAGTATTAGGCCAAGGCCTGTTACGATCCTATAGAAAATTTTCCCTCCAGCTTTGGCAAATTCTCGTATAAGACTTGAAAGCATAATAATAGTCCCTTCGATTGGTTGCTGGCCAAAGGAAGGCAAGACCAGTGATGGGGCTGCCATCTGATAGCCTCTGGTCAGGCTTTTCTGGAGAAGAAAAGAAAATAAAGGAAAGAAGAAATGGAAGAAAGGAAAGACTCCCTAGCCCTCGGATGCCCTAATAGCGTCGGGGTAGAAAAAAATAAGATTTAACCAAGAGAGGTTAGAGAGTAAAGTTAAAAGAGTGCAAAACACAAGTAAGTGGAAGAAATGTTTTGCACAGCTTGGGCACCTTGTGGTCGCCATCCACATATCCCCTAGATGAGGACCCCTGAGGGAAAAATGAAAAATAAATGTTTGTGTCAGGAGCCTGGGTGGACTAATAGTTATGTCATTAACATATAGAGTTAGAGGTCCCGGGATCAAATCCCGCCTCAGGCGTTTCATTTTTCTTTTCATGTCATATTTGGCCTTCATTGCTAAAAATCAAAATTTAATTATAAGATCGAAATTACAAAAGCATCTCTGCTATCAAGTAAATATTCTCTTTAAAATGCTTAATTGTTATAGAAGCTACTAGATGGCATTGAGTCCGTTGTACCATTGCCTCTCGTGAATGAGAATCATATATAAGGAACGAAAAATAAATGTATGTGCTAGGAGCCTGGACAGACTAATGGTTATATGTCACTAATATATAGTTAGAGATCCCGGGTTCAAATCCCGGCTGAGGAGTCCATTTTTATTTTCATGCTATATATATATATATATATATATATATATATATATATATATTTAATTATAACAACGGTATAAAGAATCGTCACTGCTATAAAGTAAAAATCCTCTTTAATTTGCTTACTTGTTATAGTAGCCACTAGAGGGCAGTGAGACCAAGTTCCCGTTACCTCTCATGATAGAGAATATACATAAAATAAACATAAATGTTTGTGCTACAAGACTGGCTAGTGTAACTCGAAGCGCAGTAACGTACCGTTAGAGGTCCAGGCTTCAAATCCCGGTTCAGGCGTTTATTTTTCTTTTCGTGAGATATGCGTATATATGACATGAAAAGAAAAATAAATGCCTGACTCCGGATTTGAATCCGAGTTTCTAAACTTTGTATGTTTAGCGTACTTTGTAGTTTAGACAGAGGTTCAAATCCCGACTCAGGCATTCATTTTTCTTTTCATGTCATTTTTACCTTCATTGCTTAATGTAAAAAATATAAAGTTATAAGATCTAAATATACTGGTGGGTATATATATTGTTTTATATGTTTTTGATATTTTTGGAGAAGTTGGGATGATAAGAATTCCTGAAATGCATAATAACATTCGTTTCCAGAGTTGATTTTTAAATTATTTCTGCTCCTTATTCCTTCTTGTATTCATTGTTCTCATGTATTTGAATTCCGCCACTTACTTAAAATTTACGTAATTTGTTTCTAAGTGAAAATTAATAAAACACGTAGCATTTTTGTTTTCAATTTAATTATTGCGAACTGACTTTTTTAATAGAGGAATTCAATTGTTTTAAAAAAATAACTCTGTAGTCAAACCAGTCCATTGATAAAATGATTGAATGTGAATCAAAAGAAGAACGTAAAAAAACAAAAGAATTTATAATAAGCTCAAAAGTAACAAAGGATAGGGAAATAAAAGAAAGACGCTTTCTGTATGTTAAAGACGAAACTGGCTGCATTAGTAACAACAATTATCATAGCAGCACAAGTTGGTAGCACTGCTGTGAATTTCAAATTAGCCGGCAACACAGATTTACATATTGAGAAAGTTAAATATTAAAACTAGAGCGCCGAGATGCCGGGCGTCGGTAAAAAGAAATAAATCACCCGCCGTATCAATTTCCATTCCATCACTCCAAGTCAATTAGTAACTTTTCCCTTCTTCCTGCACATGCGCACTTTCTAAATATCTTAACAATCACCATTATACAGAGTGTTCTAAAACACCCTTTACAACTTTTGACAAATGTGGACAGGATAAATATACCCCAGCCGTCATATCTCCGGCTCTGAATTTTTATAGCTCGGGACCCAGCTCCGTGTGTCTGAAAAGGAATTTGCTGTCTTAGCTGTTATTACTTATGGATCCGAAACTTGGACAGTGACAACACAACAATCAGCCAGAATACAAGCTGCTGAAATGAGATTCCTCAGACCAATAGCAGGATATCAAAGAACAGACAAAAAAATAACACAGAAATAAGACAACAACTAAAAGTAGAGGAATTAAACACAACAATAGAAAAATACAGAACAAACTGGAAAGAACATTTGGCAAGGATGACCGAGAATAGAATACCAAAAGCAGGATACAGCTATTCACCACGAGGAAGAAGTTTGGGAAGACCAAAGAAAAGATGGAAAGAGCAGCAATTTGGAGCCGCAACAGGCTAGTAAATAAGCCTAAACCGTGAAGAAGAAGAAGAAGCTGTTAGTACTATGAGAAGCAGAGAAGTGTACTTCCTCCCATTCGCCACACTTCCCCCCGCAAACACACAGAGCTTGGACTCGAGCTGTAGATTATACGAGGGGTAAAGGGAGATATCGCTCTCTACTGCCAATAAGGAAATGATTGTAGTGGGAGTAAATGTCTACCAAAATCAATCACTGCTCTTGACACATTTATAGCGCGCCAGTAAGGTTTTAATGTTGTCAGCTGTATGTCTGCTAACCGTATACATAAAGCGGCCAATCCCACTGAATATCCATATCGGCAACACTGTAGTGAAGACGTAAAGGCGAAGAAACATTGGATGCAGTATAGTGTATTACGATGCAGGTAGGGAAGTATATTTTACAGAATTAAGGAAAATGTTTTAAAACCGAGCGATAGCGAGGTTTTTAATTTCCGAGATTCTGTAAAACACTTCACAAACGTGCGTTGTACATTATTTTTTGCGCGATGGTGTTTTCAAAATAATAATAATAGTAAAATAATATCTTTGTTGGAAATATTTACGTTAATTATAAACAATTGACTAACGCTAACAGTGTGGGCAATGTTTATTAGTTGAAACAACAGGAGGCCATGAGTCCAATTAGTGATAAAATAACAGGAGACCATGAGACCAATTAGTGATAAAATAACAGAAGACCGTGAGACCAATTAGTGATAAAATGGCGGCAAGTACGTATTTATTGTTTTATATTTTTTTCAAATAAAGTTCAGTTCATTCAAAATGCAGTGATTTGTTTATTATAACGTATATTACACTACCTTCTGGATATTTTTTGTATATACATTGTATGTAGTATACATAGAGGGCAGTGGTTTTACTTCCCACGCGCATGTTTGTAATATGTAATATTACAGTATAGTAATTTTATTACAGAATTGTTATTTAGGTTGGCAACCCGGAAACTTAGGAAGTTGAACTTTCAATCATGGTCGCCATTGTTGTAAGTATGACAAATCAAACTATCGCGCAAAAGAAAATGTTTATACGGTAACACTTTTTTAAGTCTCTTTGCAAAAAGGAGAAAACTCAGATAAAGTGTACAGGGGAAAAAAAAAAAGTAAGAAACTTTTCTTTCGAAATGGAGTTTGAGATGCCACTAGATTCTCCTTGGAAAGCACTGTCATTTACAAGTGTGAAAACAGTAAAATTTACAGTTTAGTCATGGATTTACTTTCCTCCAAAGTTTGGCTTACAGGTAAGGAAGTATGTATTTTTATTCTCAAATACTCCCTTAAAGTAAGAGTCCATGATAATAATAATAGTAATAATAATAATAATAATAATAACAATAATAATAATACAATACATTTTATTAGACTTTAGACGTTTTATAACTCCAAGCACGACAGGCCTACAAGGCCCTTGTCCTACCAGCTGGCTACTGGCTGATGTCCAAATGTGTTAATCACAAACGATCATAAGACAGCGTACGGGTGACATATGGTCAGCATGTCGGGTCCCCCAGCCGTTATAGCTGGTCTTCTCAACCTGGAGTCGCTACTTATTGTAGTTACCCAAATGCTTCACAATCATGGGTGGGCACCGGTACTATACTAACCGAAATTCCATTAGAAAATTTCTTCCGCCATGGGGACTCGAACCAGCGCAACTCCCGTAGCTCTGCGCCAAGGCTTCTTGCCTTAACCACTCGGGTACGATGCGGGACTAGACGTTTTATAAGATACATATAAATAGGGCCAAATGCAATTCATCTCATTATAAATTTGGTTTTCGTTTTACACCCCTGATCATGAAAAATATGGTACCTAGAACCAAGTACTGCGGAATAAAGTTGGTGAAATAGCGTTGATAGTATTTTATTTTTTCTGCAATTACTTACGTTTTACAAGTTCTCGCGAGAGGGGGAAAAAAATATATGATTCTATGCAGTTTCGCCAACTTGATAAGGCAAAAAACAGCATAAAGTTGTAACAGTGTATAACAAGTTGTTACAGGAGGTCAATACAACTCTCAGACAAACAAACTTTACGATATTAATAACAACTTGGTAGGAGACAAATATATCTCCACTTCATTGCTACAGATAAAACTTTCAACAACTCAAATTTTAAAAACTAAATAAAATTGTGGGTCTTTAATCGGAAGCTACAGGAATTTGGTGTCCAATTTCTACTTTTACAAACTTTAAATGTTTGGTGATCATAAAATTTACATCAAATTCAGATAATTATCATCAGATGTAGTCCTTTTATAATAAATTTATTTCTAAAAAATAACTGCGGTGGACAGGCCATGTGGCACAAATGGGGAATGAAAGACATGCATGGAAGCTTCATGTAGGGAAACCAGAGGGAAAACACCCAGTTGGTAGACCAAGAATGAAGTTGGAGAACAACATTAACTATGACTTGAGGGAAGTAGATTATACAGGAATGATTGGAAAATACTAGCTCAGGATAGGGATGTATGGAGAGCTTATGCCCGTGCGGCCATGAACCTACGGGTTTGGTAGTGCCAATGAGGTAGTTAATAATGCTACTGAAGTCAAAGGAAACGAACCTCACAAATGAGGGAGGTTGAGAGCAAAAAGTGGACCAAGGCCATAAATTACTCTTTTGAGAAAAACTTATATAAAGTTAACGTAATGCATTTAATTGCATACGAAGAATTAAAAATTATTGTGTACAGTGAAAAAGAATAAATACAATACTTAGTTCACCACTGCTCTGAAGAATTATTGACATTTTTAACCCAAATTCATAAAAATTAGAATTTTAAATTATTTTGACTTGGTCCATTGTTTCTCTAAATCCTTCAAATTAGCACTTTATTTAATGACGCCTTTTAACAAGTCAGAGCATTACTGTGTCAAATTTCGGCGTGAAAGAAAAGAAAACATTGATAATTTAATTTTAGACATATTTTTTTATGGTCCACCGCAGTGGTCTCGAGGTAGCATGCTGTCTTGTCACGCAGCGGGCCCGGGTTAGATTCCCGGTCGGGACAGGTTCCTGGGTGAGGTTTTCTCGGGTTTTTTCCTCACCTATAAGATAAATTTCAGGAAGCATAAGACCGAACAGTCTCCGAAAATCATCCGACCATCATCATCATCATCCTTCATTGGTGTGGAAAGCAGCGGGAAGCTACCACACTCATAATTCCCTAGTAAAGGTGCAAAGCATAGAAAGAAAATGCTATGAATGCAATGAAAGATCTACCCTCGGGCAGAATTACTTTGGATGGATTATTTTTACGTGCTAAATTTAAAACGGGACCTAAATTGGCAATGAAGGCAAATACGATATGAAAAGAAAAATGAATGCTTGAGTCGGATTTGAACCCGAGTCTCTAAACTGTGTACGTTTATATATATATATATATATATATATATGATATGATAAGAAAAATAAATGCCTGGACGGGATTCGAACCCGGATCTCTGAGTCTGTACCTCAGCGTGATATCCATTACACTAACAGGCGAATCCAATTCAAACACTTATTTTTCTTATATATGTATTATATTCTCCATTATTACTAGATGTCGCGAGAACTCGGTGTTCACTGCCATCTAGTAGCTGACTATAACAAGTAAGCAAATTAAAGAGAATATATATATATATATATATATATATTTACTTTATAGCAGTGACGCTTTATCGATGTTATAATTAAATCTTTAACATTGAGCAATGCAAGCTTAATATGATATGATAAGAAAAATAAATGCCTGGACGGGATTCGAACCCGGATCTCTGAGTCTGTACCTCAGCGTGATATCCATTACACTAACAAGCGAATCCAATTCAAACACTTATTTTTCTTATATATGTATTATATTCTCCATTATTACTAGATGTCGCGAGAACTCGGTGTTCACTGCCATCTAGTAGCTGACTATAACAATTAAGCAAACTAAAGAGAATAAATATATAGTATATACAGTATATATACACTCCATACGAATCGCGTGGGGACACGAGAGTCTATTAACAAAGCTAGTTACGCTTATTTACTTACAGATGTCAACTAGTGGCATGTGGTTAGCAAATCACCTCAATGAAACATCTAGTACGCAAATAAAGCATTACTTGGATTGATGAAGGTCCATTAATTTAGGACGCCATTTTATTCAGGCTTGTGGTTCTTTTACGAGCCTGAAGTTCTTAAAGCTTACAGTCTCTCTTGAAATTGCTTCCATCCCAAAAATCCGTCGACTTAGGCCTGCTTTATACTCGCAATCCTAGGGGCTTAGAGACAAGGAACGTAACCACTAGACCACCGAGATTTACCATAAGATCTTAACAAAAAATACATAATTGAAAGTGCTATTAAATACTGTTTTTAAACAAATTAAAATAAAACTAGAATGAATCAAGTCAATAATGTTAAGGAAAACGACGGAAATCATAAATAATCAATTAATATACCGGTAGAGACAGATCATTTACAAAACTAAAAATTCCAACATGACAGCAGAATAACGGCTTGTGAAATGAGATTCATGCGCAGAACTGCGGGGGTTTCCACCAGATGGGATCGGAAAAGGACCACCGATATCTTAAAATACTTGACGACTACGCCAAATTTTGAATATATTAAACAGTACCAACCAAATTGGAAACACCATCTGTGAAAGAATGAGTTCAAATCGGAATCCCCCAAAAGCTGTTTATAAGTATCTACCAAGATGACGAAGATCTCTGAGGTAGGGGCCGTCCTATGAAACGCTGGAGCGAATATTTTCTATATGATCGTAACAGGCCTTGGCCTAATACTCGCAAGGAAGGAAAAAAAAATGTACAAAACAAATATTAAAAAATCTTAGTGACTAAGTTCTGTCAGGAACCCAATCTCTCACTGTATAACGACTGGCAGTTTGCCATAATTTTAGTTTTTGAAGTTGAAACTGTTGTTTGCAGGTGATAAAATAATTTTTGCAGGGAATGAAGATGATATGAAATATTCGATAAATAAACTAATGGAAGAATATAAAAAATGGGGACTGAATATAAATTTACAAACAGAATATATGTGTTTGGGAAAGGATGTGGATGACCTGATACTTCAAACAGGGAAAATAAAAAAAATGTGATTTTTTTCAATATCTTGTGTCAATAATTACAAGCTTAGGTACCTGTGAGAGAGATGTACAGGCTAAAATTGCAATGGCAAAAAATGTAACTAAGACATTACATGGAATAATTTGGAACAAAAATATTACAAAGGAAACTAAAATGAAAATGTATAAGAGTATAATACAGAATATTTTGTCATATGGAAGTGAAACTTGGTCTTTGACGGAATTACAAAAGAATAAAATTAGAACAGTTGAATTTAATTATCTTACAAGAAGCCTTCAAAAAACAAGTCAGGATAAAATAAATGACTTCCTTTGGAGAGAAATGAATGTCACCACATCTGTTGTTAAGAGGATTGAAAATCAAACGCTTAAATGGTATGGCCATGTACAAAGAATGGAACATGAATGATGACCAAAAAATATATACCAATGGTCACCCCCTGGAAGAAATAAACGTGGTAGACCAAGATGGAAATGGAAAACCTACGTCACAACCATAATGGATGATACGAATTTGGAAGAGGGAGATTGGAATGATAGAGATAAATGGAAACTGAAGACGGCAAACCTGTAAGTGGGGGAAAGCCGAAGAAGAAGAAGAAGAATAAGTTGAAACTTTAAGATTATAATAGAGTCATAAAGTCATAATTATTGATTCAACATGTAAATTGCTCTTTGTAAACCATCCTCTAAAGGCCAAAGAAATGTAGGAAGACCGAACCGACGTTTTAAGGACGACCAGTAACAAACTGTGCGGCGGGGAGTGGAAGGAGCCAATAGGTCCATAACTTGAAGATGATGATTAAAAATAATATATTAATTAAATAAAAAATTAAAGTAGCTGTTTCGGTACACTGTACCTTCTTCAGACATGTTAACAAATTATAAAAATATTATAGTATACGTTAAAGAACATATACTTACTTACTCACTGGCACTATCGAACCCGTAGGTTCATGGCCGCGCGGACATAAGCTCTCCATACATCCCTATCCTGAGCTAATGCTTTCCAATCATTCCCTGTATAATCTACTTCCCTCAAATCATAGTTAATGCTATTCTCCCACCTTATCTTTGTGTACCAACTGGCGTTTTCCCTCTGGCTTTCCTACAAGAAGCTTCCATGCAAGTCTTTCATTCCCCATACGTGCAACATCTCCTGCCCATCGCAGTCTACGAGACTTAACTGTTCTTATTATATCTGGCTTCCTATAAACACTATGTAGTTCATTGTTATGCAGTCTTCTCCATTCACCTGTCTGTTCATCGCTCTTTGGTCCAAAAACTTATAGGCATTGTAAGCTGAAATAGGCATTTATAGGCAAAATTAACTTCATCGAAAACAACTCAGGTTCGTCGGTATGAACTTATATGAAGTCACTTTTACAATATCTATAATAAATAACTGTAGGCATTTTCCCTAACATCCGGTCTCTAATGATGATTAAAAATATTATAGCAGACGTTAAATAGCGTATAACAAATAAAAAAAAGATATATATTTTTTAAATGGAGTCTGTTGGCACCCCTGCTTCTGATAAAGTGGACAGAAATGATTGCGGATGGTGAAGTTGACCAACCTGGCCAGCTGAACAGTAACCTGTGGTATTGGCCACACGCTGGGGTCGCACTGCGGTCAACAGGACATGCCCTACCTGTTGATGTGGACATTGTTATTAACTGCAGCACACTGCCAAATTATCTTCATTAACAATACCTTCTAACACCCTTATTTACCACACAGATACCAGGTTTCTTGAATGTGATATCAGGTTCCACAACATAATGGAATCAACTCGCATGCTATTACGCATTACAGGGACTCTTTATCATATGTAATGCCAAGAGTGATTTCCAAATTATCGATAAATTCACGACTCACGAAGTGAGGAGTGAATTTATCTAGAAAATTTGGAAATCAAGAGTGGCATTTGTTAGGACTATTTAACGAATAAAATTAAGCTGTTTACTCGCAAATTATAAATAATAATAAGTAATATTTAAATATAGTTATTTTAAAATATGTATATATTTAATGTAAACGGCGATGTTTGAAAACAAATGAGAAACGATTGGTACGCTTCATTTGCTTCTTTTGTTCATCACTGCAACCACATCATATTATTTATTGCCAAAAGAACGCAAGATTGTACGAATGCACTGTAGTGGAGAAAATGAAACACATCAAACTGTATATTAATTCATTTCTGATGCCTATGATGTAGATATGACAATTATATTTTTCTGGAATGTTATTACCTGGGAAAAAATACATTTAAGAAAGTGCAAACAGTGGTTTCTTTTTTTGGTGGTATAATAAATTGCTACAAATGTTTTTATATTAACTCCCGCATGCGCTATGTGTTGACATTCATGCACTATATATAAAATCTGGTAGCCGTATTTTTGGAGGGTCAGTCACTGCAAATTAATGCTATGACTTATTCAGAATGTATAAAAATGAGGTGCTTTCTTTATTATAACTATTTAATTCATGCCCCATATGGGAGTCAACGACCAATCACGTTTCAATGATGTTTGATTTACAACCAGTCGCAGTCGTGTTTCGCCTAGAATTTACCAACTAAAGTTTATCATTGCAGAGACTATTGACTTCCCAACTCCTTTCAAAAAATGTTAAACTGAAAATATATAAAACTGTTATTCTACCAGTTATATTATATGCATGCGAAACGTGGACTCTTACTTTAAGGGAGGAAAGGAGATTACGAGTATTTGAGAATAATGTTCTTAGGTAAATTTACTTACTTACTTACTCACTGGCACTATCGAACCCGTAGGTTCATGGCCGCGCGGACATAAGCTCTCCATACATCCCTATCCTGAGCTAATGCTTTCCAATCATTCCCTATATAATCTACTTCCCTCAAATCATAGTTAATGTTGTTCTCCCACCTCATTCTTGGTCTACCAACTGGACGTTTTCCCTCTGGTTTTCCTACAAGAAGCTTTCATGCACGTCTTTCATTCCCCATACGTGCAACATGTCCTGCCCATCGCAGTCTACGAGACTTAACTGTTCTTATTATATCTGGCTTCCTATAAAGACCATGTAGTTCATTGTTATGTAGTCTTCTCCATTCACCTGTCTGTTCATCTCTCTTTGGTCCAAAAATTTTCCTAAGAACTTTATTCTCAAATACTCGTAATCTCCTTTACTGTTATTATTTCTCTATTGATCCTAGAATCAACGTATGGGATTACCTAACATCATTTAGTTTAAAATGCTAAATACGTGAACGAATAGACTTAACTGATAGCTCAAACATTACAAATAATTTAAATAATTGCTACATTAGAGTTTGCAAACTGGGCATGTTTAGCTTGTATTCCAGTGCTATGTTGGTAACACTGATGCAGAGTGAAAATCGTTCTATGAAAATGGGAATTTTGTGCAACCGCGGAAAAAAAAAAAAAAAATAATGGTCACAACACAGTTAATTGAAGTGCGTTGTAATCATCAGGAAATTACATTTCCCTCGAAAACAGAAATTTTATTGGCTGATTGCATTTTTTGCAATCAACACAAAACGAATTACAAAAAAATTCCAATTCTAATAAGGCTTATAACGCGGTTATCAAATCATATGACAATTTCAACTGTCTGTATTTATAAAAGTACGCTTTACTGCCAACTTAACTTTTCAATATCGTTCCAGTTTTAAGTACGTGCTAAAGTAACTGTGTCAAACACTCAGATTTCAAATCGCTATTTCAATTAACTCTGCCTATGGAAGGGGCCTAACATTCCATGTTCCTAGGAACATGTCCCTATGTTTGAGCCTTTGGTATTTGTTCCCTGAAGTAGTCCCAGCCCGGAGAACCGAATGGGGGACTATTTGACCTCCGGAAAATTTTACCCCAGTTGAACCCATGACCGTATTTCTTGACGGTTGTATTTTTACGGTGAAAGATCGTCACTCTTTCGGCCAAGATACTTTTTTCGTCTGGCTTATCACCTTCGACCAGTCCGGCAAGGGTAACCCTATCGGCAGCAATGCTACCGCCGGCATAGCTCTCAGGATCATTTAAGCACGCAAGCCACTCCACCACGACAAGGTAAAGATACCATGGAGGGTATGGGGCATGAGTTAAATAGTCTAATTAAATTAATTTTACAATTAGAATTTTCAACCCCGCCGGGCATCAAACCAGGGCCCGCTAGTTAGGAATTAGGCAAGCTGCCATCACTTCGGATGTATAATAAAATGTATTTGGTACGATAAATTGGACGGTGTTTTGCATCAATCGGCTACGCGCCATTATATAAGTTTCGAGAAAAATACGTTTAAAGTTTAAATCAATCTTCACGATTTATCATCATCATCATCATCGTCCTTTCAAGTGGCCCGTTACGGTCTCCCGCCATCTCCGAAAAGATCGACCCACAGATCTTCTACCTCGAGGAATGTAGTGAAGAATTTGTTTTGGTATTCTGTGACGATCCATGCGCTGAATATGGGCTAGCCAATTGTTTCTATATTCTTGGAGGTATTCAGATGTAGGTACGATGTTTAACTCTCTGGCTATTGTTGAATTTCTTTGGTGGTCTAGAAGGCTATAACCTGCAGTTCGTCGCAGAAATTTTCATCTCCCTGGCTGTAATATGACGATCATCCTGAGTTCTGATGGTCCAAGCTGCACTGCCATAACAGATTATGGGTCTAGCGAGAATTTTATAGATTTTCATTCTTGTGTGTCTCTGCACTTTTGATGGTTTAAAAACTTGGTTGATAATTCTTAAAGATTTATTATAGTTTTGTATTTTAAAGGATATATCACATTCCTCATTATAAGTTAGATTATGTCCTAAGTATTTAAATGAATTTACTTGCTCTAATATTGAATTCTGAATACAAATTTTGCTTCTTACTGGGAATTTCCCTTGAAAGGCCATAACTTTAGATTTTGTTGTTGATATTTCCATGTTAAATCGTTGGGCTATTATATTAAGATGATGAGTGGAATATTGTAATTCATCTTCATTATTGCCGAAAAGAGCCTGATCATCTGCATATAAGAGTGTGTCTAAAATTGTGTGTCTTGAGAGAGGAATATTACCATGAACTGTCAATCTCCAGTGTCTGATGATAGCATTAATGTATATGAACTGTCAATCTCCAGTGTCTGATGATAGCATTAATGTATACATTACAATCTTCACGATTTATTGATAGCGCCAAACTAACAATATTAGATATTACAAGTTATTTTCATAGTTTGAGAGTTATGCATCAACAATTTAAGAGCGCGAACATTTGGCGCTTAGCTGCATGATGAAAAATTTAGATTAGCTTTTATGAAGATCTGGTTTCATATCCGTTTGTTGCAAAACACACAATCTCTGATAGTATTCATGACGTTTAGATTTTCTTTAATAACGAGGCTGTATGTAAAGATTAGAGCTAAAAGTGTGCGTACACTTACAAATGGCATAAAAAATCTCAATTAAAAAAATGGCGTTTAACCGATTGATGAATAACATCGTCAAGTTTAAGAAAAATAACTATGGTACTATTATGAACCCACTGGATTTCTTAGGCTTAAAGGACCTCCGGGACTTGGAAAATCTGGTAGCGTTTATGTAGCCGAGCGCTAGTATGAGGATGTACAGTTTACATGTTTTGAAATAAACAAATAGAGTCTTATTTTAAACTATTTTATTACTAAAGTATAAATAATTAGAAACCCTAAGTAGTCTAGCCCTAAATCTAATCTAAGCCTATATTAAAACTACAGTACTTTCTTGGGGGGGGGTTGAGAAGAGGGAGTTGTGGAATTTTTAAATCTAACCAAATCTACATGATTAAAAATGTTATATCCCTTTTTGAAAATATCGTATTAAAACAGTCTACATTGTTTAGAATTCTATCAAAATACTTAAGGTAATTGATTCTTTTTACAAAAAAGTCCCTGACACATATTAAGAAAAATGGTAGCTTACTCACCCATAACACCTCTGGTTGTCACACATCAACAGACAGACACGAGGCCCTCACTTCTCAAGTGTTATATACTCAAAATGACCTCAAGTTACCCTAACTGTACTCACTAACATTCCAATGAACTAAATGTAGGGATGTTTACAGTTAGCTTAAGCAAAACTTTGCTCTGAACTATATCATGTCTAAACTCTATTTCAAAAGACTTTGCTTGAATAATTAAAATAATCTATAAAACAATGAAAAATCTATATAAAAGACTATGTATTCATAACAGGTACTCTCTTTAAATTCGCCATGTTTGATTTTGGAATATAAAATTCTTCATCATATTTAGAATGTATTTTCAGATATGTCTTCCCAGAATACTTCTTCCACAATCCATAATGCCTTATGGACTATGTTTTTAATGTATGTAAGAGGTTCAATCAGACTTGGTGCTCCAGAAGCGGGGCAAGATGCACTCATGTGGAAAGTATGTGTAAAAGGCGTGCGAGACATATTGCCGGTGGTTGCACGACATCAGTTGCGCTCCGACCGCAGCGCCCCCACAAACAAATGACTACATCCGAACAACAGTGATTCCGAGGCGACCGCACATAACCTCACTCCAGGAGTTTACAAAATTCCCTCCAGTTGTGACTCATCACTGAAACGAAATGTATTTTCCCTTCTGCTTTAAGATTTTACTTTTTTTTTGGAAATTCTGATTTTTTTTCTTCGCGACTTCCGAAATAATGTATCCATTAAGGTTGTTCTCAAAAAAAATTTTTGAAACAAAAATATATTATTCATCGATCTTACTACGTACACACTAAAAATGACTATAGCAAATATTTATATATAACTCGCTGGCACTATCGAGCCCGTAGATGAATGGCCGCAACGGACACATGCTTGCCATATACCCCTATCATGAGCTAATTTTTCCAATCATATCCTGTATAATTTATGTCCTGAAAATAATGTTTAATGTTATTCTCACACCTCGTTCTTGGTCTGCCTACTAAGCGCTTTCCCTCTGGTTTTCCTAAGGAGTTCCCATGTCTCTCTTTCAAACCCACTCGTTTAAACTGTCCTGCCCATCGCAACCTATGCGATTTAACTTTCTTATTGTATGTGGTTTCCCACAAAGTTCATGTTCATGACCGTTATGTAATCTTCTCTATTCACCTATCTCTTTGTCTCTATTTGGTCAAAAAATCCAAATAACTTCATTCTCAAATACTCATTATCGTTAATTCCACCTTAAGAAAAGCGTCTTCGTTTCTCATCCATATAATATAACTGGAAGAATAACCGTTTTATATAATTTTAAATAACTTTCTTTGAGAGAAATTGGAATGATAGAAGTCCCTATAATTCTTAATAGCACACAATTAAAGAATTGAGACAATAGTATTATTATTATTATTATTATTATTATTATTATTATTATTATATCAAACCATAATTCAGAGCATTTTAACATATGGTGCTGAAGTCTGGCATTTTCGTACCAGGGAAATGAAAAGAATTTTAAGTACAGAAATGGATGTTTTGAGAAGATCAGCTGGAAAATCTAGAATAGATAGAATACGAAATAAAGAAATAAGGGAAATTATGGGTGTACAAGAGGAGCCGGACATCATATAGACATCATAGAAAAGAAAAGATTGCAGTGGTATGGTCATGTCAAACGAATGCCAGAGCAAAGATTGCCAAAAATTGTTATGGAATGGATCCCAATGGAAAGGAGGAAGAGAGAAGACCGAAGAAAACTTGGATAGAAGGGGTACAAGCAGCTATGAATATCAGAGGAATGGAGGAAGATCAATGGATGGATAGAGAGGAATGGCGTTTGGTTTCCGGAAGACGGCGGCAGCTGCCATGATACCGGATGATTATTATTATTATTATTATTATTATTATTATTATTATTATTATTATTATTATTTCACTTTCGCTATCCATCCTGGAGTTTCATGGTTGCGGTAACATTAACTTTACTCTCCATACATCACTCTCCTGAGCTAATACTTTTCAATCGCATAATTTACAATTCACCTCCGTAAAATGTTGCTTAACATTATTCTCTCATCTCATTCTTGGTCTACCTTCTAAGTGCTTCCCCCTCTGGTTTTCGTACAAGAATGTTCTCTAGAAGTTTCAATGTATCTTAGTCCAAAGGAATATTGAAGTATAACAGCTGACAGGAAAGCTAAGTTATTCTTATTACTGTATTTTATTTAATGACGCTCTATAACATCTCAAATCATTAGTGCCTCAACTTAAATCTGGACGTGATATAAGCGACAAATCTGGCATAGCTATTCTATAGTGTTCTGCCATAGGACAGGTCCTTCATTGCAATCACAGCATTTCCATGCTATGCTTTGCAGCTTTACTAGCGAATTATAGGTGTGGTAGATTCCAGTTGCTTTTCACACCGTGGATGATGATAATAATGGTGATAATGATGGTCAGATGATATTCGGTGACCTTTTGGGCCTCAAATCTACCTGACATTTGTCTTACAGGTGAGGAAAACCCCCGGAAAAACCTCATTCAGGAAGCTTGTCCCGACTGGGGATCGTACCCGCTGCGTGACCACACCAGTAGTCCGATCTGGCATTGAAACCCCTTTTTTCAGTCTTGAGGTACTTTAAGTAATATAAATTATGACACGTGACTCATGGCTTTAGTTCCCTTCCGAAGAAATCCATACTCAGGAATTTTACGCCCTGAAAAATTCCATCAATCTCGGGGAGTTGAATCGTCGAACCTTTGAAACAGAGGAGGGCACGGTAATCACTAGTTCTCCAGAATCTACCAGCAAATTTGTAATATAACAATAATTGACATTATGGTGGCTCTATGTACCAGTCAACTTTTATCCGAGATACATTTTGCGCTGTATTATTGAGGGGGTGGGGACAGAGGGTGTTGATTTATTCAGTGGGAATGGACACAAACTAAAGTGTCGGACTCGTAACTAATTTAGAATTCAAATGCTATAGAGTCCCGCAAACTTTACCCATGCATATTTTAGAGCATTAATGGTTTTCAGCTACACGAGAATGATAAAAAAATTGGTCCAGTTGGTGTGGGAGATAGAGAGTACGCCGCGATACACCATGAATTTGCCACAGTACGCTTCAAAACTGAGTATATTTTATCAATACGACTTTCTCAAGGTTCTATTCTAGGTCTTCTATTTTTATCATACTATGCATGAGAGCTTAACATTTCAGAATGCCTTATATTTAAAAAAACATTGTTAAATTATACTAATTTAGTGCACGTGTTCCCAGGTTCTATTAATAATAGGACTTAACATGCACTAGTAATTTTTTTTAAACAAACTGATTATAAATTCAGACAGGAACTTCTTACTCTTCGGCTCATTATGTTAATGATTTATTTCTTAAAATTTGCTTTTCTCCTGAATGAAAAAAATGTAATGTTTAACCCCAAACATGATCACAACTTTATTTCAATGCTACATATTGTTCAGTTTGCCTCTGGTTCGGAATGTTGCGGGTTCAAACCTGGCCGGGTCGATGGATTTTTTATGATGGAAGAATCCAAGGAGTAAATCCTCCGGGAGAGATTTCAAGCCGTAGGTCCTCAGTCTGAAGATTTTCAGACTCGTAAACGATCCTTAGGCCTATATAAAGAGGCCTCTAAGCTAACTTTTCCTACTTCATCATCCTAGTAATATCTTACATGTCTGCTAGATGTCTCATTGGGTCGGTATGTTGACCGCAAACCATTCACGACATCTATGGGCAAATAAGGTAACTAAATCAACTTGGTATAGTAACTCCTAACAAAGGAGTGGCTATGGCTCAACATTGAGCTGTTATGCCTATGTTTAGTACCGTTGTGAAAATTAAAATATAAAATTGTGAAATATTTACCTAAAAGGTCCGTCTCCTCAACTATATTATTTATTGTTATTATATAAAGATTTATTAAACACACTGTGTAAATTATAATACAATTACTGAAAATTATTATCGTCTGCGTACAATTTTAGTGGCTTTCTTCTTGCTATACAGTGAATTAGGTGGTATTGTTGACATTTTTGGTCACATAGGTTGCAGAGGCACTGGTTCGATGCGAGGTGTAACCCTTTTATTGTACATACTCTGTAGTGGAATCCATGCGTGGCGGTCCTCGTGAACACGTGTCTTAGGGAGAAGTTTAGTTCCTTCCATTCTTCGGTGTTCATCGCTGGGGTCAGGAAGAATCCGGGGTCTATATCCTCTGCTTTTTCTTCTCTCTCACTCTCTCTCTCTCTCTCTCTCTCTCTCTCTCTCTCTCTCTCTCCTCCTCTCTCTCTCTTTCTCTCCTCTCTCTCTCTCTCTCTCTCTCTCTCTCTCTCTCTCTCTCTCTCTCTCTCTCGTGTGTGTGCTTCGTAGGCTGGGGTGTGTGGCAGGTTATATTTTAACGCTATTTCTCTGATGAAGAAGTCAGTCTTGGTTAGATGATATATGAGTCGGGAGCTCGTTGACCTTGAAACACTAAGTACTCTTTTGTTATTAAAAACGTACTCGAGGAGATGGAAATTTTGAAGGTAGTTAACAATAAAGACCATCTGATAAATGAAAACGCACCCAGTACGTGTAACCCTCTCTACCAGATATTCAGTGAAACACCAGTTTTGAATCCTGCTGATGATGGGACTAGTCCCGAAAGCGCTACAGATAAATAACTAATAAAGTTGAGGAGACGGACCTTTTAGGTAAATATTTCATAATTTTATATTTTAATTTTGAATAACACTTCAACGGAACTTCATCATGAATCTTATTAATGTAGACCGTTGTGGAAAGTCGAAATCTGAGGACGCTTACGACTATTTTTAAATGAGAGTTTCGGAGTAACATCCCTCTTTTAGTTGCCCGATTTTCCTGTTAACAAATTCGACCTTACTTTTCTTGATTGCTGCTTACCGAGTTTCGTACCGAAAAAATAAAAGTGTAACAGTTTAAAGCATTAACACACACACACCCACACACACACCACACACACACAACATAGATTTAAGTATAGAAAAGTAAGTAAAGTAAAGTAAAGTGATCCCACTACAGGCCTCAGGAGGCCCTTGGAGTAGCAGGAGGTTAAGACTCCCAATTTTCTAGACAACCGGCACTTGATGTCAGCAGGGTTGTCAGCCCTGAGTGACGGCCGCCTTTACCCCCAGAACAAGCGCCTGGTACTCATTTCAGTTAGAGGCTGAGTCGACCCAATGGTCATAGTGCCGCCAGAAGGTTTTGGTCCGTTTAAAAATCCTGACCCCACCGGGACTTGAACCCTCGACCTTCCGGCTTGTAGCGCAGTGCCTTAACCACTACGCTACGGAATTTTTTTTTTTCGAAATGGTAATTTTCGGTGTCTTAGGAAGAATCGATATATATACACACACACACACAAAAATAATTTGATAAGAACTTCAATAAATGCATTCCTTCATTACTTCTACAAAATAAAACAGATTACAAAGTAATTAAATACAACTATAAAACAAGCAATGTTTTCAAATATCTGAGATTTATTGAATATTAATTCTTGGTTTCAGATAAAATTAACATTTTGGACACACCCGGCGACATTTACTCCCCTTGTTCTAGGGATAGTTGTAACAGCAGGGTTCTTCTTCAAGAAGCTCTATTATTTTGAGGTTAAGAACACGAGACACGAGCACCATCTGGTAGCAAACATCAACACTAGAACTTGTTCTCTGTGTTGGTAACCGCAACACAATCTTCAACTTTTCATTATCACTTTTTAATTGTTGTTAGAAACAGCAGAAACTATTTTCATATCTACAAACATTTCTACAAAACCAATCATCTTTTGATTTTTTTAAATAATTGAGTAGTTTTATTTAAAAATGCACTTTAACAACTCATAATCATTTTACAGTTTTCGAATTTTATCAAATTCGTAGGCAAGTTACTCTGAATATTTTTTCCGGACGACATTTTCTCACAGTCTTAATGCATGTAGAGCAATAGAATACGTCCTGAAGTTTAAAAAGGCCTATAATTCTCTACTGGCCGATAGCGAGGAGATACTAAAGGCCAACACGCACACACTATTGAGTAACACTAAGAAATTGGGACTGGAAGTAAATATCAGTAAAACTAAATATATGGTCACACGTAGAAATTCAGTATATAATGGAAATGGACAGCTAAGGACAAAATAGGGAAATTTTGAGGAAGTGGCTGAATTCAAATACCTAGGAACAATAATCACAAATAGGAATGAGATGCACAAAGAAATTAAACATAGGCTCAATTCTGGAAATGCGTGTTATTATGCATTGCAGAGACTCTTGATGTCCCAACTCCTTTCAAACAACGTTAAGCTGAAAATATATAAAACTATTATTCTACCAGTTATATTATATGGATGCGAAACATGGACCCTTACTTTAAGGGAGGAAAGGAGATTACGAGTATTTGAGAATAAAGTTCTTAGGAAAATTTTTGGACCAAAGAGAGATGAACAGACAGGTGAATGGAGAAGACTACATAACAATGAACTACATGGTCTTTATAGGAAGCCAGATATAATAAGAACAGTTAAGTCTCGTAGACTGCGATGGGCAGGACATGTTGCGCGTATGGGGAATGTGAGACTTGCATGGAAGCTTCTAGTAGGAAAGCCAGAGGGAAAACGCCCAGTTGGTAGACCAAGAATGAGGTGGGAGAACAACATTAACTATGATTTGAGGGAAGTAGATTATACAGGGAATGATTGGAAAGCATTGGCTCAGGATAGGGATGTATGGAGAGCTTATGTCCGCGCGGCCATGAACCTACGGGTTCGATAGTGCCAGTGAGTAAGTAAGTAGGCCTATAATTCTTCTGTACGTGTTTATATCACTGAACTCCTCATAAACGACTGGACCAGTTTGGATGACTTTTTTTTGTGTTTCAGTGAGTCCCTGGATGGTTTAGATTCACAATTGAACCCTCTAAACCATTAGGTGTAGGAGTTCACCTGAAGTGAAAACTTAAATAAATAATAGTTTTAAAAAATTAAAATAACACGCTTTATTAGATAACCGAACTAAAAAATGAAAAATAATTTTAATTTCCAACACGCTTGGGATAAAATTAAAGTGGTCAACAAAAAAATCATCTCCAACATATAGAATAAAACTAGAGTTATCAACAAAAAAAAATAATTTTACCATCAAAAGCGTGGGGTGCTCTATATCAATTAATATATTATTTGATAATAAACAGATATTGGTAAAAGTAAAGTCTCTAAGAAGAAAATGTAAAAATCATAAAAAGCACCCCACGCTTTTGATGGTAAAATTATTTTCTTTTTGTTGATAACTCTAGTTTTATTCTATATGTGTTGGAGATTTTTTTGTTGACCACTTTAATTTTATAGCGTGTTGGAAATTAAAATTATTTTTAATTTTTTAGTTCGGTTTTCTAATAAAGCGTGTTGTTTTAGTTTTTTAAAACTATTATTTATTTTTTATTTTTTAGTTTTAATATTTTACAGAATAAGATAAAAATGTAAATATCTTTAAATTAGATACTATTGTAGTATGAGCTAAAAGTAATAATCTTCTAAAAAAATCCTCCCAGCCGGATTTGAACCAGTGACCTATTGATTACTGAAATTATATACCACAAGAGTTCACTGCTCTACTAACTGAGCTCTTACAACGATTGACTAAAAAGTCGACAAGTCCGCAACATATTATACCAGTTTTCATTTTTTTATTTTTCTGATGATTCTGGCCAGGATTTTAGAAACAAAATATGAAATTATTGTATTGTCACGGGTCCTTTACAAGTTTACAAAGTTTCAAGTGGATCCAATGTTTCTAAGTGGGTGAAAATCGTGTTCAAAGATTCTGTTACGTAGATACAAAGACACTTTTTTTTATTTTCTGACGATTCTGGCCAGGATTTTGAAAAATAAATGAAATTATTGTATTGTAACGGGTCCTTTACAAGTATACAAAGTTTCAAGTTGATCCAATGTTCCTAAATGGGTGAAAATCGTGTTCAAAGATTCCGTTCCGTTACGTAGATACAAAGACACTTTTTTTGATTTTCTGACGATTCTGGCCAGGATTTTGGAAAAACAGATTGAAATTATTGCATTGTCACGGGTCCTTTACAAGTATACAAAGTTTCAAGTCGATCCAATGGTTTTAAGTGGGTGAAAATCGCGTTGAAAGATTCCGTTACATAGATAGATAGATAGATAGATAGATAGATAGATAGATTAATAGATAGATAGATAGATAGATAGATAGATAGATAGATAGATAGATAGATAGATAGATAGATAGATAGATAGATAGATAGATAGATAGATAGATAGATAGATAGATAGATAGATAGATAGATAGATAGATAGATAGATAGATAGATAGATAGATAGATAGATAGATAGATAGATAGATAGATAGATAGATAGATAGATAGATAGATAGATAGATAGATAGATAGATAGATAGATAGATAGATAGATAGATAGATAGATAGATAGATAGATAGATAGATAGATAGATACAGGTCAAGCTAATATAAAGCGTGTAAAATCGCTCTAGGGGTCACAATTTTCGATGTTTCACAACCAAACTCAGTATATCCTATTAAAATAAACCGAGGTAGGTATTATCCAAAAATGAGCGAAATCTGACAATTTTAAGAGGGGGTTTGCCTGAAATCCGAAGACTAGCACCGTCATGT
The DNA here is from genome assembly GCA_030220185.1 of Diploptera punctata. Classification (NCBI taxonomy): domain Eukaryota; kingdom Metazoa; phylum Arthropoda; class Insecta; order Blattodea; family Blaberidae; genus Diploptera; species Diploptera punctata. Next base: position 883,734 of record JASPKZ010002691.1, on the reverse strand, counting down.
TTGGTTCGTCTCATCGTGTAGCATGCAATTTAATTAACATTCAATATTGTATTTATTTAGTCGTAGCAACGCACGCCGGGTATTAGCTATTATTATATAATGACTAGTGATTCGACAACAGCCCTTATAAGGTCCTAAAGGTAGTGAGAGTTTAAGGTTCTCGCTCTCTGTTCTATCACTGGAAGTCAGCCGGGTTTTCAGCCCTGAGTGACGCCACCTTTACACCCATAACACAAGTCTGCAATTGATTTTAGTTAGAGGCCGAGTAGACCCCAGGACCATGGGTGAGGTTAAAAATCGTAACCCCATCGGGAATCGAAACCCCGGCCTTCCGATTGTGCTTTGTTACCTTAACAAACTACGCTACGAGTACTCTCTCTCTCTCTCTCTCTCTCTCTCTCTCTCTCTCTCTCTCTCTCTCTCTATATATATATATATATATATATATATATATACAGGGTGGAAGCGAAATATGTGCACTAATTCAGGGAGATGTTAAATCACAATAAAACAAACACATCTTCTCTCTCATTTTGTGACTAACCCCACAGTTAATGAAATAATTAACACCAGATTTCCTGAAAATCGCAACAGCGCACGTAAGATTCACGTGATTCTTGTGACGAGACAAGCAGCTGTTCTGGGATCAATCATTCCAAGACCTCCTCTAACCTGCAGCTCGCGACGATGCAATTTCTATAGTTTTTTTTTAATTACAGAATCGCACCTCACGAACTGTAGTTAGAAATTCTGACCACGAGACCATGAAGCAGGCCATAGTCCGAATGTTAATTGCTGAAAAATGTGGTCCAAAATCCAAATTACTTAATGATGATTGTCGTAGTACGAAATTACGTCAGTATATATAGCAATAGTAGAACAAGATCCTGTTGGCAGCATGATATACGATCGAGGATAAATAACTCTCTCACTGGCTCTATCGAACCCGTAGGTTCATGGCTGCGCGGACATAAGCTCTCCATACATCCCTATCCTGCGCTAATGTTTTCCAATAATCCCCTGTATAATCTATTTCCTGCCATCTAACTTCCTGTAAAGCTACTATAGCCAAGATGATTAATCTAATTCCTTCGTTAATATCTGTAACGCCCCGCTATTATATGAAGTCCTAACATTCCATATTCCTAAGAACATGTCCCTGTGTTTGAGCTTTGGCACGGATTCCCTGAAGGAGTCCCCGACCGAATAGAGGACTATTTTACCTCCGGATAATTTTGCTCCAGTGGAACCTATATCCGCGTTTCTTGACGTGATGCAGGATGATCGATATAATTTGTTACCTGTTGGCCTTGGTAACAAGTAGTTAATTATGTTAGAACAGTCAATATTTTAATTGTTAGAAATCAAAAGAATATTGTTAAAAAGTTGGAGGTCTGACACTCACTTGCATGTTACAGATCTTGTATCGAACTGCTTCTCCTCTGCAGCCGGTGTGAGAGTTACATCGTCTCAGCTGATAGGAGGCGCCACCGTCGCATGTTCGCGAACAAGTGCTCCATTCTGACCAGGATGACCAACCCAGTCCCGAACGGCCGCCGGATCCACGTCTGTCAGCTGCAGGTTGCTGCAAGAATTAGAAAAGTAATTACGTAAGAGATATATATATATCTTTATATTCATCTATCCATCCATGATGATAAGGATGATGATAATGGTAAGGATGATAATGATAAGGATGATGATGATAATCATAAGGATAATGACAATGGTAAGGATGATGATGATAATGATGATGATAATGATAAGGATGATGATAATGATAAGAATGATGATGATAATGATAATGATGATAATGATAAGGATGATGATGATGATGATAATGATAAGGATGATGATAATCATAAGGATGATGATGATGATGATAATGATCCATCCATCCATAGTAATTCTGCCCGAGGACAGGTCCTTCACTGCAATCATAGCATTTTCATGCTATGCTTGCAGCTTTACTAGGGAATTGTAGGTGTGGTAGCTTCCCGTTGCTTTCCACACCGGTGAAGGGTGATGATGATGATAATGATAAGGATGATGATGCTCACCGCATGATTTTCGGGGAACGTTGGGCCCTAAGCTCCCTGGCATTTGTCTTACAGGTGAGGAAAAAACCCGAAAAAAACCTCAACCAGGAGCCTGTCCCGACCAGGTATTGAACCCGGGTCCGCTGCGTGACAAACAGTTTCTTTTTTTAGATAAGTTGGAATGAGAATTGTCCTTGTAATGCATGACGTCATACGTTTCCAGAGTTGAGCCTATATTTAATTCCTTTCAGGGCCTCAATATGTATGCTATTACTGTTCCTAGATCACAAAATAACAATTGAAATAATTATGAAGATACCAAAGAAGATCCAATAACAACTTAACTACCGAATGGCCTCAAAAATTTTGTTTCGGAAACAAAGTTTTTTTTCTATTGAGGATACTGCACAAAGTGAAGAGGATCCCCGGGGATTACTTGCCTTACAAGGGCTTAGGGAGGCTTGGGCGTGAAATGACACTCCTACTCCAATTGAAAACACTGATGGCTGATTACAATCTGCTCCCCCTTTTATGCCTTCGTTTAATTCCTATTATCCCTTCTTACTTTCCGATGATCATCTCTCAGAGCACAGTCCGTTTCATAAAAAAATAAATTTTTCTAATCTTCATTTTATACAGGGTGTCCAATTTTACGACGAAAAGTAAGAAGTCCGTCACGTAGAAACTCTGTAAGCTAAACGAATTTCTCAGTAAGTAGACTTCACTGTCCTATTTGGCTGGTTCTTAAACCTCCAAGCGCGACAGGCCTTGAAGGTCCTAGGCCTACCATCCGACTGCTGGCCTCACGTTCACATGTGTTAATCACAGGTAGACGATCATCAGCCATGTGGCATGTGATCTTCTCAACCTGGAGTCGCTGCTTATTGTAGCTACCCAAATGCCTCACGATACCGGGTGGGCACCGGTCCCATACTGGCCGAAATTCCATGAGAAAAATGTCTTCCCCCGTGGGGACTAAAACCAGCGCAAGTCCCGTACCTCTGCGCCAAGGCTTCTTGCCTTAACCACTCGGCTATGGCGCGGGACATTTGGCTAGTTTACAAAATATATATTTATTCCATTAAGCAGGATACACAAGAAAGTAATATTAAGAACAGAATAAATAAAGGTAGAGCAATAACAGCAATGATGAATGGAGTCTTATGGAACAGACATAACCACAAAAAATAAGATAGAAATATATATAATTCAATACTGAGAAGTACTGTCACATATGGAGCTGAAGTTTGGAAATTCAACAAAAACTTATGTCGATGGAAATGGATTTCTTGAGAAGAGCAGCAAGATTTTCAAAATAAGAAAAAAAATACTGTCGTACAAGAAAAAAATGAATGTTAGATATACAATAGTAGGCCTATATTATATAAGGTACAAGCAATTAAATTGGTATGGGCATGTACGACGAATTCAAGAAGAAAGGTAACCCAGAAAAACGTTGGAATGGTGTCCAGTTGGAAGAAGATGGAAAGGAAGACTTCGAAACTCGTGGATGCAAGAAATAAGAAATGGACTGAGAACAAGAGTACTGGAGGAAATTGAGTGGATGGATAGAGACGAGTGGAGAAGGAAAATAAAAAATTAGACACAGAAAAATGTATAAACATTGAAAACCTGTATAAAATAAATTATTATATATTTGCATTTTTCGGTTAACTGACGTATGAATAAATATTCATAGAAATTAAACTAAATTAATAAAATCAATTGAGTTGGTATTTACTTGATGAAAACCCAGATTTATTAATTAAATAAGTTTTATTTGATTTTCATATTTATTATATAATTTAGTGACAGCTGTTTCGGTACACTGTACCGAACAAATTATCTTCTTCTTCTTCCTTCCAAGTATTAGGCCAAGGCCTGTTACGATCCTATAGAAAATTTCTGGGAAATTCTCGTATAAGACTTGAAAGCATAATAATAGTTCCTTCGATTGGTTGCTGGCCAAAGGAAGGCAAGACCAGTGATGGGGCTGCCATCCTATAGCCTCTGGTCAGGCTTTTCTCGAGAAGAAAAGAAAATAAAGGAAAGAAGAAATGGAAGAAAGGAAAGGCTCCCTAGCCCTCGGATGCCCTAATAGAGTCGGGGTCGAAAAACAAGAGTTAACCAAGAGAGGTTAGATAGTAAAGTTAAAAGAGTGCAAAACACAAGTAAGTGGAAGAAATGTTTTGCTCAGCTTGGGCACCTTGTGGTCGCCATCCACATATACCCTAGATGAGGACCCCTGAGGGTGTTAACAAAACAAATTATAAATAAATTAACAAATTATAAATAAAATCATAATTTGTTAACATGTCTGAAGAAGGTACAGTGTACCGAAACAGCTGTCACTGAATTATATAATAAATATGAAAATCAAATAAAACTACGTTTTATTTTTATTTAATTAATACAATTAATATGGCTGAATTAAATACTATTAGGGAAGCGAAAATCAGAAATCATGAATTACTCCGCTGATAGATCAATTACAAAACAAATATATTTAAAATTGTTTATAAACTAAGCCAATCCCTCCATGGTATCTTTACCTTGTCGTGGTGGAGTGGCTTGCGTGCTTAAATGATCCTGAGAGCTATGCCGGCGGTAGCATTGCTGCCGATAGGGTTACCCATGCCGGACTGGTCGAAGGTGATAAGCCAGACGAAAAAAGTACCTTGGGCGAAAGAGTGACGATCTTTCACCGTAAAAATACAACCGTCAAGAAATGCGGACATGGGTTCATCTGGGGTAAAATTTTCCGGAGGTCAAATAGTCCCCCATTCGGTTCTCCGGGCGGGGACTACTTCAGGGAACCCATGCCAAAGGCCCAAACACAGGGACATGTTCCTAGGAACATGGAATGTTAGGACTTTATACAATAGTGGGGCACTAGAGATATTAACGCGGGAACTAGATAAATCGCCCTTAGATATAGTCGCTTTACAGGAAATTAGGTGGCCAGGAGAAGGTAGTCAGGAATCAGGAACCTTTGCATTATTCTATGGGGGTGCAGAAAGACCTGCATTTGGAACGGGTTTTTTAGTCAGAAGGAGGATCCTATCCGCTATCCGAGATATTAAGTTTGTTAATGATAGGATATCATACATAATTCTAAAGGGTAAACGACATGATTTTATAATTGTAAATGTACATGCCCCCACAGAAGATAAAGATGACAAGATCAAGGATGAGTTCTATGAAGAATTAGAATGCTTATTTGATAGCCTTTCACGATATCATATGAAATTGTCATAGGAGATTTTAATGCAAAAGTGGGGCGGGAAGATATATTCAAACAAACAATAGGCAAATTCAGTCTTCATGAAGATAGTAACGACAACGGGGTTAGATTAGTCACATTTGCCACATCGAAGAATCTGATTGTTAAGAGCACAACATTTCAGCATAAGGATATTCATAAATACACCTGGACGTCCCCAGATGGAGAAACTCGGAACCAGATAGATCATGTATTAGTGGATAAACGCTGGCACAGTAGCATCATTGATATTAGATCAGTTAGAGGGATAGACTGCAATTCGGATCATCATCTGGTCAGAGTGAAAATCAGACAACGGCTATCGCTTATGAGAGGAACGAATGCTAAAGATGATTCTGTAAAATATGAATTAAAAAACTTGAGAAATGATGAAATGCGGCAAGAATACCAAATCAAAATTGCTAATAGATTTGAAGTACTGGAATCTCAGATGACAATGTGGCAAACGAAGAAGAACCTGATATAAATAAAGAATGGGAGGCTATAAGAGATACTATTAAATTGTCAGCATCAGAAAGCATTGGTTGTTTAAAAAAGAGGCAAAACAAGAAATGGTTTGATGAGGAATGTGCCAACATTGTAAAGAAAAGAAAACTAGCAAAAATTAAATGGTTACACGAGCCAAATGAGGTAAATTTAGAGCAATTGGGTAGTATTAGACGGGAAACCACTAAGTTACTAAAGAGTAAAAAGAGGGAATATTTGAGAGAGAAGATTAATGATCTTGAGATGAATGCAAAAAATAGGAACATTAGAGAATTATATCAGGGAATTAGTATAGAGAAGAAAGGGTTTCAGGCTAGAACAAACATAATTCGAAATGAAAATGGGGATATGATTGCAGATTCTAGGAGTATATTAAATAGATGGAAAAGTTACTTTAATCAGCTATTAAATGTACATACAGAACAGGACATTGAGGAGGTTAAGTTACAGACAGCAGATATGCTAGTCGCAGAGCCAAGTGCATTAGAGGTTGAAATGGCGATTGAAAAATTGAAGATGTATAAAGCATCAGGTTCAGATGAGATCCCAGCAGAACTCATAAAATCAGGGGGAGAAAAATTGATAGACAAAATACGCTGGTTGCTTAGTATGATTTGGGAAAAAGAAGCTCTTCCAGATGAATGGAAGGAATCAATTATCGTACCAATTTATAAGAAAGGAGATAAAACTGATTGCAACAACTACAGGGGCATCTCATTACTTTCAACTTCATACAAAATTCTTACAAATATATTAGTAAGCAGACTTACTCCCTACATTGATGACATTCTAGGAGATCATCAATGTGCATTTAGAAGAAACAGGTCTACAACAGATCAGATTTTTAGTATAAGACAGAGTTTAGAAAAGAAATGGGAATATAATGGCACTGTACATCAACTATATGTAGACTTCAAAAAAGCATATGATTCAATTAAGAGGGAGAAGTTATATAGTATCCTGCTGGAGTTCGGAATTCCTAAAAAGTTAGTTAGACTTATACGAATGTGTCTAAATGGCTCAAATAGTAGGGTGCGTGTAGGCAAACAGTTTTCAGACACTTTTGAAATCCAGAATGGGTTGAAGCAAGGAGATGCACTATCTCCTCTACTATTTAATTTTGTACTAGAGCATGCCATTAAATCTTTAGAGAATGAGGAAGGCTTACAACTGAATGGTATTAATAAGCTGTTAGTTTATGCTGATGATGTAGTACTATTGGCCGATAGCGAGGAGATACTAAAGGCCAACACGCACACACTATTGAGTAACACTAAGAAATTAGGACTGGAAGTAAATATCAGTAAAACTAAATATATGGTCACAGGTAGAAATTCAGTATATAATGGAAATGGACAGCTAATGACAAATGAGGGAAATTTTGAGGAAGTGGCTGAATTCAAATACCTAGGAACAATAATCACAAATAGGAATGAGACGCACAAAGAAATTAAACATAGGCTCAATTCTGGAAATGCATGCTATTATGCATTGCAGAGACTTTTGATGTCCCAACTCCTTTCAAAAAACGTTAAGCTGAAAATATATAAAACTATTATTCTACCAGTTATATTATATGGGTGCGAAACATGGACTCTTACTTTAAGGGAGGAAAGGAGATTACGAGTATTTGAGAATAAAGTTCTTAGGAAAATTTTTGGACCAAAGAGAGATGAACAGACAGGTGAATGGAGAAGACTACATAACAATGAACTACATGGTCTTTATAGGAAGCCAGATATAATAAGAACAGTTAAGTCTCGTAGACTGCGATGGGCAGGACATGTTGCACGTATGGGGAATGAAAGACGTGCATGGAAGCTTCTTGTAGGAAAGCCAGAGGGAAAACGCCCAGTTGGTAGACCAAGAATGAGGTGGGAGAACAACATTAACTTTGATTTGAGGGAAGTAGATTATACAGGGAATGATTGGAAAGCATTAGCTCAGGATAGGGATGTATGGAGAGCTTATGTCCGCGCGGCCATGAACCTACGGGTTCGATAGTGCCAGTGAGTAAGTAAGTAAAACTAAGCCAATGTCTGGTAGTCCCTAACATCTTGTGGTAAGAGATTATCCATTTAATCTGAAATCCTGAATCTAGTGATGATGCAGAACAATTTAAATAGCAAGTGCATAAAATGTGATGTCTTGCAATAACAGTACAGAATCCGCAATGATGACGCTATTAACTGTGCGGGGATGCCCTATCGATCAGGCGCACACACTGGTTTTGTTCGGTCCATTGTGTCGTCACTCAACAATGAAATCGCTTCAACTGTTTTTATTTCGCCGATTTAACACCAGAGGGCGGCGTAAAGTAGTTGACATGGCACAGTGATTTATTTTAAAGCTCTCGTTAGCAGCGGTACAGGGGTTACATTCCTCGTCGCAGCATTCTGCAATATTAATACATTTTTTTGTATCTAACCTAACTTCTATCATAAGTAATGTCATGAGTGATTTCCAAATCATTGATAAATTAACGAGTCACGAAGTGACAAGTGAATTTATCTAGAGGAATTTGAAATCAAGAGTCGCATTAGTTAGGACTATTTAACGAATGAAATTAAGTTGATTACTCAAAAATCTTCTTCTTCACGGTTTAGGCTTATTTACTAGCCGGTTCCGGCTCCAAATTGATGCTCTTTCCATCTTTTCTTTGGTCTTCCCAAACTCCTTCTTCCTCGTGGTGAATAGCTGTATGCTGCTTTTGGTATTCTATTCTCAGTCATCCTTGCCAAGTGTTCTTTCCAGTTTGTTCTGTATTTTTCTATTGTTGTGTTTAATTCCTCTACTTTTAGTTGTCTTATTTCTGTGTTATGTTTTTTTGTCTGTTCCTTGATATCCTGCTATTGGTCTGAGGAATCGCATTTCAGCAGCTTGTATTCTGACTGATTGTTGTGTTGTCACTGTCCATGTTTCGGATCCATAAGTAATAATAGGCACTGCCATTGTCTTGTATAATTTCATTATAGAGTCTTTCCTGGCTTTATTTTTCAAAGTTCTTTTTAGTGTTCCTGTTATATAATTAAACTTATTTATTTTGGTATTTATATCTCTTTCTGCTGTGTATGATATTTCGCAACCTAGGAAGTTATATCTTACCACTTGTTCTATTGGTTTATTTTCTAATATTTTGTCCGAACTGGATGAGCGCCCTTGAAGACCATTGTTTTTTATTTTTGTGAGGATATTTCCATGTTGTATTTTTTTGATATTTCATTACTCAAAAATCATTATTTAAATATAGTTACCGCTATTTTAAAATATTTGTATATTTAGTGTAAAAGACTATGTTTGAAAACAAATCAGAAATGTGTGGTTATGTTTAATTTTTTTATTCCCTGCAACTTAATCATATTATTTATTGGCAAATATGATCGCAAAATTGTAGGAATGCACCCTAGCGGAAAAATAATGAAACACATCAAACTGTATATTATAACCAACATTATAGGTTATTAATTATTTTTTTAGTAAACAACTCAGTAAAATCATTATTTAAAAAACACAATTATTGAACACACATTCATTTAGAAGATTTGGAAATCAAGAGTGGCATTTGTTAGAACTATAATACGAATAAAATTAAGCTGTGTACTCATAAATAATTATTTAAATATAATTTTTTAAAATGTTTATATACGTATTAAAGTGTAAAACGGCGATGTTTGAAAGCAAATCAGAAATATATGGTTATGTTTCATTTGTTTATCCCTGCAACTTGATCATATTATATTTTTATTGTCAAATAGGATCGCAATATTGTAAGAATCGCCCTAGTGGAGATTAAGGGTCGTATGTTAGAACATTACTCTCTACTCAAATTACTTCCAATCACTAGTGAGCTGATTCACCGTGAGCAATTGCTGAGAACGAATTAACGGCCGACTTATCGGTCATGCACGAGAGTCGACGTTTTCGTAATATTGGCAACGAATTACCCAGAATTCTCAGCGATAAAACCACTTCCGTTATTTTCGTCTGCTATAGAGGAATGCATTTATGCTTGCATCCCGCAAATAATACCGTATACAAACACGTCTGCGACACGCAATATTACGCCGATTCTCCTGTTCTTCCAGTTGAATTCTTTGGTAGACTCTATCAAATTCCTCTTCTCCGTGTATACCGAAAACATGATCGAAGTCTTCAAGGTCCGACATCTTGGATAAATGTTGGATAAAGCAGCAAAGTACATCGATTACCATCGGTTCCCGTCGGTTCCCTTCGGGATTTTAATTTGAGTTGCTCATTTAAGCTACCTGCGCAGGTAGCTTACAAATTTAACCAATTATTATCGCATGAACAGATTTCTGAGTAAGCAAAATCGTATTAGCATACAACTTGCTCAAGCAGAGAAGGCATTTTACTGTCTAATGCGTCCAAACATGCGACCCTTAATGAATAACATCAGTGTACATTACAACCAACATAAAAGGTTATTAATTTTTTAGTAAACAACTCAGTAGAATCATTATTAAAAAAAACAATTATTGAACATACAATTATCAAATGCGTAGTTCGAAGGAATCTGTTTATTATTTGCTATATTCAATGATTTGTTGGAGAGTCAGTCACTGCAAAATAATGTTCTCACCTGTTCAGAATATTAAAAAGGAGGGAGCTTTCTTTATCATATAAGCAGGAGCTGGTAAAGAGAATTCGATAAAAAGCGAGGCGAAACACTACTGCCATTGGTTGTAAAACAAAATTCATTGCAACGTGATTGGTCATTGATTACCATTTGACGCATGAGTTAAAAGTCGAAAAAATCTGATTTCTGATTAAATATTTTTTTCCTCACATGCATCAATATAATCAATCTATCCATATCCATGATTTACACGTACTCATATATATATATTTTTTTCTGTGTGTATATGTATGTATATATGTGTGTATGTGCGATTCTTTTATGCAAGGGAACCAGCAGGCTCAAAAAATTCGAAAGTGAGCATAATAAACACTTTCTAACTAATATCGAACCCATAGGTTCATGGCCGCGTGGACATAAGCTCTCTGCACATCCCTACCCTGAGGAAGTGTTTTCCAATCTACTCCTGTAAAATTTATCTCCCTCATAACATAGTTATTATTATTCTCACACCTCATTCTTGGCCTATCTACTGGACGCTTACCCTCTGGTTTTCCTAAAAGTTTCCTAGCCCCTCTTTCATTCCCCATGAAATTATACAATACAATGGCAGTTCATATTATAACTTATGGATCCAAAACATGGACAGTGACAACACAACAATCTGCCAGGATACAAGCTGCTGAAATGAGATTCCTGAGACCAATAGCAGGATATCAAAGAACAGATAAAAAACATAACACAGAAATAAGACAACTAAAAGTACAGAAATTAAACACAACAATAGTGAAGTACAGAACAAACTGGAAAGTACACTTGGCAAGGAAGACTGAGAATAGAATACCAAAAGCAGCATGCAGCTATTCACCACGAGGAAGAAGAAGTTTGGGAAGACCAAAGAAAAGATGGAAGCAGCAGCAATTTGGAGCCGGAACCGGCTAGTAAATAAGCCTAAACCGTGATGAAGAAGAAGAGGAAGAAGAAATTATCATTATTAGTATTATTATTATTATTATTATTACTATTATTATTAATAATAATAATAATAATAATAAATATAAATATAATTATAATTTTCTTTATGTTTCCTTAAATTATTATAGTGTTCGTTGTACAAAATATAACTGTGTGGGGAGAAATTCCAAAATAAATCTGGTTTTATAGAAAACATTAGAATAGTTTGGGAAAATGTATGTTTAGACAGCGGTTGTTTAAATAACAATAATTAAATTAATTATTTCAGACAATTATCTCCTGAGACATAACTACTCCATCTTGCGGAATTTGAGAAGAAGGAAATGTAATTCAATTGTTTATAAAAGTGGACTAATTAGTGGGAGGTAACAGCAGACAGTCGCTCTTAACGACTCCTGTAATCAGGTCGTTACTTTTTCTTGCTCTTGGCTTAATCAACTTTTTTCTTTTAAATGAGGAAAACCTTGATCACATTAAATACTCGCAAAAAGAAGGGAAATTCAAGCTTGAAACGAGGTACAATTTAATGTTAAAGAGAGAAATTTATCCGGGTATCATAACCTCTCATTTTTATATTATAACAAAAGAATGTCTTAATTACGTAGAAAGTTAAATAAATTTCTTCGAGAGAATATAAATAAATTCCAATATAATTTTATTCGATTTCCTTAAGATAACTTATATAAAACTGAGATATAATCAAGTAATAATAATAATAATAATAATAATAATAATAATAATAATAATAATAATAATAATAATAATAATAATTACAATAGCAAATTATGAAGCATCTCCAAATAACAAAGACATATTAGAGAGTAGACAGATCATCAGAAATGTTAATATAACAGGACTTTATTAGACTAAAAGTAAGATATATTCAATGTTATTAAAGGGACTGAAAATCGCAAGAATGTGTGGAGAAAAATTAGGAGGAGGAACTTAGATATAAACCGACAAAATATTTTGGCCGAATGTGCGGGAAAACGATCACTATTTTTACAAAGAGACCTAAAACAAGTTTGCGGAAAAGAATCTTATATACTCAATCTAGGATTTAAAGAGAGATCAGGGCTTGCTTGGTTCAGGTTAGGGGCATGGAAATTTTTAAAAATTAGCGACGATCACAATATGCGAATATATCCAATGTGCGTGAGCTTTGAAGACGAGACACATATACTAGGAAAATGTAACGATTTAGAATATTGGAGGCGTCAGTTATTACCGGAACGATTTCTAAACTCAAATCGTGAAAGATTGGCATGCTACGAGTTACTGGTAAACCCAGAAAATTGGATAAACCTGGGTAGATTTCTGGACAAAACGCGGAAAATGAGAACAACACTTATTCAGGAATAAATAAGTATGTTATCAAATTGCAATGTCATTAATTCTTAATAATTCTACATAACTAAGTTAATGTATAATGTAATTGTATTGATATCTAATTGTAATATTATTGTGTTTTCTTTTTTTTTTTTTAAACATCAACTTATTGTAACGGACTGTCAACAGCACGTACGGCTTACTGCCCGTGCGATCCATATTTGTAAATAAAATTGTATGTACAAATATGGGCCGCACGGGCAGTAAGCCGTACGTGTTGTAGACAGCCCGTTACAATAAAGTAATAATTGGTAATAGTATAAAGAAAAACAAAAATAAACAATAATATTACAATTACATAAAGAAAACACAATAATATTACACTTACATAATAATACAATTACATTATACATTAACTGGGTTATGTAGAATTATTAAGAATTAATAGTATTGCATTTTGATAACATGCATTTATTCATGAATGAGTGTTGTTCTTATTTTTCGCGTTTTGTCCAGAAATTTACCGACGTTTATCCAATTTTCTGGATTTACCATTAACTCGTAGCATGCCAATCTTTCCCGATTTGAATTTAGAAATATTTCCGGTAATAACTGACGCCTCCAATATTCTAAATAGTTACATTTTTCCAAAGATATGTATCTCGTCTTCAAAGCTCCCGCACATTGGACATACTCGTATATCGTGATCGTCGCTAATTTTTAGAAATTTCCATGCCTCTAGCCTAAACCAAGCAAGCTCTGATCTCTCTTTAAATCCTAGGTTGAGTATATAAGATTATTTTTCTCAAACATGTTTTAGGTCCATTTGTAAAAAGAGTGAGCGTTTCCCCGTACATTAGGCCAAAATATCTTGTTGGTTTAAATCTAAGTACCCTGCAGTGGATACCATCCCATTGTGGCATTACAAAGAATGAAATTGCAGATTTGCTGGGACTCACAGACTTCAGACATCGCCCAACATTATCTTTTACTCTACACATCCGCTTCAGAGTGAGAGAAGCCTTCAGAACCTTTCTACGGCTCCAAATTAACGATGAACCTTGTAAAGTATCCATCCAATCTCTACTGCCAGATTGGCGTACAAAAGTAGCCGTGCATCATTCCGTACTGCAACGGGACATACTGCCTAGGTAAACACCGTCATCACCTCGGTCTTCTACCAACTCAACAATGTATCCTCTGCAACACTATGGAAGATATGGATGCTGATCACATCCGAACTTCACCAACCCTAACAATCAGCAGTTTCGTGGACAGATACTGGGAAGTCAGGGAAAAGATGATGAATCTTACTTACTCACTGGCACTATCGAACCCGTAGGTTCATGGCCGCGCGGACATAAGCTCTCCATACATCCCTATCCTGAGCTAATGCTTTCCAATCATTCCCTGTATAATCTACTTCCCTCAAATCATAGTTAATGTTATTCTCCCACCTCATTATTGGTCTACCAACTGAGCGTTTTCCCTCTGGCTTTCCTACAAGAAGCTTCCATGCAAGTCTTTCATTCCCCATACGTGCAACATGTCCTGCCCATCGCAGTCTACGAGACTTAACTGTTCTTATTATATCTGGCTTCCTATAAAGACCATGTAGTTCATTGTTATGAAGTCTTCTCCATTCGCCTGTCTGTTCATCTCTCTTTGGTCCAAAAATTTTCCTAAGTACTTTATTCTCAAATACTCGTAATCTCCTTTCCTCCCTTAAAGTAAGAGTCCATGTTTCGCACCCATATAATATAACTGGTAGAATAATAGTTTTATATATTTTCAGCTTAACGTTTTTTGAAAGGAGTTGGGACATCAAAAGTCTCTGCAATGCATAATAGCATGCATTTCCAGAATTGAGCCTATGTTTAATTTCTTTGTGCATCTCATTCCTATTTGTGATTATTGTTCCTAGGTATTTGAATTCAGCCAATTCCTCAAAATTTCCCTCATTTGTCATTAGCTGTCCATTTCCATTATATAATGTATTTCTACGTGTGACCATATATTTAGTTTTACTGATATTTACTTCCAGTCCTAATTTCTTAGTGTTACTCAATAGTGTGTGCGTGTTGGCCTTTAGTATCTCCTCGCTATCGGCCAGTAGTACCACATCATCAGCATAAACTAACAGCTTATTAATACCATTCAGTTGTAAGCCTTCCTTATTCTCTAAAGATTTAATGGCATGCTCTAGTACAAAATTAAATAGTAGAGGAGATAGTGCATCTCCTTGCTTCAACCCATTCTGGATTTCAAAAGTGTCTGAAAACTGTTTGCCTACACGCACCCTACTCGTTGAGCCATTTAGACACATTCGTATAAGTCTAACTAACTTTTTGGGAATTCCGAACTCCAGCAGGATACTATATAACTTCTCCCTCTTAATTGAATCATATGCTTTTTTGAAGTCTACATATAGTTGATGTACAGTACCATTATATTCCCATTTCTTTTCTAAAATCTGTCTTATACTGAAAATCTGATCTGTTGTAGACCTGTTTCTTCTAAATGCACATTGATGATCTCCTAGAATGTCATCAATATAGGGAGCAAGTCTGCTTACTAATATATTTGTTAGAATTTTGTACGAAGTTGAAAGTAATGAGATGCCCCTATAATTGTTGCAATCAGTTTTATCTCCTTTCTTATAAATTGGTACGATAATTGATTCCTTCCATTCATCTGGAAGAGCTTCTTTTTCCCAAATCATACTAAGCAACCAGCGTATCTTGTCCATCAATTTTTCTCCCCCTGATTTTATCAGTTCTGCTGGGATCTCATCTGAACCTGATGCTTTATACATCTTCAATTTTTCAATTGCCATTTCAACCTCTAATGCACTTGGCTCTGCGACTAGCATTTCTGCTGTCTGTAACTTATCCTCCTCAATGTCCTGTTCTGTATGTACATTTAATAGCTGATTAAAATAACTTTTCCATCTATTTAATATACTCTTGGAATCTGCAATCATATCCCCATTTTCATTCCGAATTATGTTTGTTCTAGCCTGAAACCCTTTCTTCTCTATACTAATTCCCTGATATAATTCTCTAATGTTCCTATTTTTTGCATTCATTTCAAGATCATTAATCTTCTCTCTCAAATATTCCCTCTTTTTACTCTTTAGTAACTTGGTGGTTTCCCGTCTAACACTACCCAATTGCTCTAAATTTACCTCATTTGGCTCGTGTAACCATTTCAGTTTTGCTAGCTTTCTTTTCTTTACAATGTCGGCACATTCCTCATCAAACCATTTCTTGTTTTGCCTCTTTTTTAAACAACCAATGCTTTCTGATGCTGACAATTTAACAGTATCTCTTATAGCCTCCCATTCTTTATTTATATCAGTTTCTTCTTCGTTTGCCACATTGTCATCTGAAGATTCCAGTACTTCAAATCTATTAGCAATTTTGATTTGGTATTCTTGCCGCATTCATCATTTTTCAAGTTTTTAATTCATATTTTACTGAATCATCTTTAGCGTTTGTTCCTCTCATAAGCGATAGCCGTTGTCTGATTTTCACCCTGACCAGATGATGATCTGAATTGCAGTCTGTCCCTCTAACTGATCTAACATCAATGATGCTACTGTGCCAGCGTTTATCCACTAATACATGATCTATCTGGTTCCGAGTTTCTCCATCTGGGGACGTCCAGGTGTATTTATGAATATCCTTATGTTGAAATGTTGTGCTCTTAACAATGAGATTCTTTGATGTGGCAAATGTGACTAATCTAACCCCGTTGTCGTTACTATCTTCATGAAGACTGAATTTGCCTATTGTTGGTTTGAATATATCTTCCTGCCCCACTTTTGCATTAAAATCTCCTAAGACAATTTTCATATGATATCGTGAAAGGCTATCAAATAAGCATTCTAATTCTTCATAGAACTCATCCTTGATCTTGTCATCTTTATCTTCTGTGGGGGCATGTACATTTACAATTATAAAATCATGTCGTTTACCCTTTAGAATTATGTATGATATCCTATCACTAACAAACTTAATATCTCGGATAGCGGATAGGATCCTCCTTCTGACTAAAAAACCCGTTCCAAATGCAGGTCTTTCTGCACCCCCATAGTATAATGCAAAGCTTCCTGATTCTTGACTACCTTCTCCTGGCCACCTAACTTCCTGTAAAGCGACTATATCCAAGGGCGATTTATCCAATTCCCGCGTTAATATCTCTAGTGCCCCGCTATTGTATAAAGTCCTAACATTCCATGTTCCTAGGAACATGTCCCTGTGTTTGAGCCTTTGGCATGGGTTCCCTGAAGTAGTCCCCGCCCGGAGAACCGAATGGGGGACTATTTGACCTCCGGAAAATTTTACCCCAGTAGAACCCATGTCCGCATTTCTTGACGGTTGTATTTTTACGGTGAAAGATCGTCACTCTTTCGACCAAGGTACTTATTTCGTCTGGCTTATCACCTTCGACCAGTCCGGCATGGGTAACCCTATCGGCAGCAATGCTACCGCCGGCATAGCTCTCAGGATCATTTAAGCACACAAGCCACTCCACCACGACAAGGTAAAGATACCATGGAGGGGGCTTACTGCCCGTGCGATCCATATTTGTAAATAAAATTGTATGTACAAATATGGGCCGCACGGGCAGTAAGCCGTACGTGTTGTAGACAGCCCGTTACAATAATTGGTAATAGTATAAAAAGAAAAACAAAAATAAACAATAATATTACAATTACATAAAGAAAACACAATAATATTACACTTACATAGTAATACAATTACATTATACATTAACTGGGTTATGTAGAATTATTAAGAATTAATGGTATTGCATTTTGATAACATGCATTTATTCATGAATGAGTGTTGTTCTTATTTTTCGCGTTTTGTCCAGAAATTTACCGACGTTTATCCAATTTTCTGGATTTACCATTAACTCGTAGCATGCCAATCTTTCCCGATTTGAATTTAGAAATATTTCCGGTAATAACTGACGCCTCCAATATTCTAAATAGTTACATTTTTCCAAATATATGTATCTCGTCTTCAAAGCTCCCGCACATTGGACATACTCGTATATCGTGATCGTCGCTAATTTTTAGAAATTTCCATGCCTCTAGCCTAAACCAAGCAAGCTCTGATCTCTCTTTAAATCCTAGGTTGAGTATATAAGATTATTTTTCTCAAACATGTTTTAGGTCCCTTTGTAAAAAGAGTGAGCGTTTCCCCGTACATTAGGCCAAAATATCGTGTTGGTTTAAATCTAAGTACCCTGCAGTGGATACCATCCCATTGTGGCATTACAAAGAATGAAATTGCAGATTTTCTGGGACTCACAGACTTCAGACATCGCCCAACATTATCTTTTACTCTACACATCCGCTTCAGAGTGAGAGAAGCCTTCAGAACCTTTCTACGGCTCCAAATTAACGATGAACCTTGTAAAGTATCCATCCAATCTCTACTGCCAGATTGGCGTACAAAAGTAGCCGTGCATCATTCCCTACTGCAACGGGACATACTGCCTAGGTAAACACCGTCATCACCTCGGTCTTCTACCAACTCAACAATGTATCCTCTGCAACACTATGGAAGATATGGATGCTGATCACATCCGAACTTGACCAACCCTAACAATCAGCAGTTTCGTGGACAGATACTGGGAAGCCAGGGAAAAGATGATGAATCTTACTTACTCACTGGCACTATCGAAACCGTAGGTTCATGGCCGCGCGGACATAAGCTCTCCATACATCCCTATCCTGAGCTAATGCTTTCCAATCATTCCCTGTATAATCTACTTCCCTCAAATCATAGTTAATGTTATTCTCCCACCTCATTATTGGTCTACCAACTGAGCGTTTTCCCTCTGGCTTTCCTACAAGAAGCTTCCATGCAAGTCTTTCATTCCCCATACGTGCAACATGTCCTGCCCATCGCAGTCTACGAGACTTAACTGTTCTTATTATATCTGGCTTCCTATAAAGACCATGTAGTTCATTGTTATGAAGTCTTCTCCATTCGCCTGTCTGTTCATCTCTCTTTGGTCCAAAAATTTTCCTAAGTACTTTATTCTCAAATACTTGTCATCTTCTTTCCTCCCTTAAAGTAAGAGTCCATGTTTCGCACCCATATAATATAACTGGTAGAATAATAGTTTTATATATTTTCAGTTTAACATTTTTTGAAAGGAGATGGGACATCAAGAGTCTCTGCAATGCATAATAGCACGCATTTCCAGAATTAAGCCTATGTTTAATTTCCTTGTGCATCTCATTCCTATTTGTGATTATTGTTCCTAGGTATTTGAATTCAGCCACTTCCTCAAAATTTATATAGAAATCAATATTTCTTTGTGTGTTTGTTTGTTCGTAATCTATGCGCGGCCATACCGTTGATCCGATTTTGATGTATTTTTTTTTTGCAAAATGTTCAGGAGATTCCCGGGGATGAACATAGACTATAAGGGAGTTGTAATAATCAATTCCTTCACCCCTAAAAATCACGACGTCAAAAAGAATCCTGCCATGATCGGCCGTGCTGGCCGATCGTTGCTGCAACGATATCAAACATGGAATGAGGCACAGGGTCGACTGTTTGAACACTTGTTATAAAACATATATTTTTTAATAAAATTATACGTGTACTCAATTCCGACCCTTGTGTGTGAACATCTTCTGCGCATAACTCATAAACGACGTGTTTGCGACTATATGTTCCTTCACAAAAAATGATCCTCTCGGCATGGCCTATCGTCCCTATCATTTTGTCGGTGAGGTCATGTTACACCCTGCATATGTCTGTCCTTTATGCGCTGCCGCACCGTTCAAACCGAACGTGATGCAGCTTTTTGCAAAACGTTTAGGAGTTTCCCGGGAAGGTCTTAGGGTCTAATAGAGTTGTAATACTCAACGCCTTTACCCATTATACTGAAAAACGTGTTTACGGATCTTTTGGACGCTTAAATGGCTTATGCTACCTGAACCATAATATGTACAACAAATTAATGAACACAGAATTGAACATCCCAGAAAAATCTACAAAAAAAGTCCGCGACAGCACATGCTTATCATTTACTGATAACTCATAATAACTATTTTTATCTTTCAGCTCATTTATGCCAAGAAGATCGGGATGACTAGATTCTCGGGCAGGAGTAGCTGTACACGGTGGGTATTCTTTTTACGGATAACTCTCAACAACCAGTTTTGTCTTTCAGCTCATTTATACCAAGAAGATCAGGATAAGTAGATTCCCGAGCAACGCCGGGTAATCAGCACGAGGTATGTAAAAATAATTACGATATGAATGTATAATAATTTTTTTCTACTTCTTCAACTAAACATAAAAACGCATTTTCTTTATTTAGGCGTAGCAGCTCACACTGGGTCTTAGCTAGTTTTCCTATAAATGTCAATGAGTGACATGTGATTAGCCCATCGCCTCAACGAGACATCTAGTTGGCAATTAAGGTATTACTTGGATGGGTGAAGACCAAGAATACGTAGTGCATATCCTTGGTTTAAAAGAGAGTGTTTCCAAAATATGAAGATTTTATATTGAACAATTCACTGATCGAAACTTGGATTATCCCACTAAACTTTTACGTTTTGGTAGCTGAAAAACTCAGAGTAGTTTGTGGGATGTGGAGAGAAGCTTAATGTTGGTAGACATGTTCCTTCTCCCAGTGTTGCCAATTTGTAGACACAAACACAACGACATCTCAAATAAAAAAAACAGATGAGAATCAGATGTTGGCAGCCAATCAGTGTACTAATATGGCGGTCCCTGGTGGTGAATCAATAAAACTCTTTTGTGACTGTCGACATTGGGGCGCCACAAACCTCCTAACCCCTTTACCAGCAAACTCATCCCACATCCCCAGGTGACACTTATATCCACTATCTGTTTATATGAGGCTTCATTCTGCACCAAATTTCTATTAATTGCAATTTATTAATGTACAAAGTAAGTCTAAAAGCAGCAAGACTGTTCACTATTGTTTTTAATTGTAGTAGTAATAGCATATGGATGTGAAACATGGACTCTTTCTTTAGAATAGAATAGATTTATTTATTTAGCCTAGTGAAGTTAAGGCCATGAGGCCTTCTCTTCCACTCACCAGGACAAACATATGTTACATATAAATACAAAATACAATACATACTAAACAATAAATTATCTGTCAAACTGAACAAATATGAAAATAATGTCTAATAATACAATAAAATTGAACACAATTTGAATTCAACTAATGAATGAATGTTTACACAAAGGAATAACAGCTCGAATCTACTATACATAAAAAGAAATGAAAAAAATAAAATACAAAAAAAGTAATAAACTTAATGAATTAATCTATCGCTTATATATAAGACATTAGGTAAATAAATTGACAAATATTAATACTATTTGTATTAAAGTACCGTAGGTTCATGACCTGCGGACATAAGCTCTCCATACATCCCTATCCTGAGCTAACTTTTCCAATCATACCCTGTATAATCTACTTCCTTCAAATCATAGTTAATGTTATTCTCCTACCTCATTCTTGGTATACCGACTGGGCGTTTTCCTTCTGGTTTTCCTACAAGAAGCTTCCATGCACGTCTTTAATTCCCCATTCGTGATACCTATTCTGCCCATCGCAGTCTACGGGACTTAACTCTTTATTATTATTATTATTATTATTATTATTATTATTATTATTATTATTATTATTATTATTATTATTATTATTATTATTATTATTATTATTATTATTATTATTATTATTATTATTATTATTATTATATATCACTTTCTATAAAGGTCATGTAGCTCACTCTTATGTAGTCTTTCCCATTCACCTGTCTATTCATTTCTCTTTGATCCAAAAAGTTTCCTAAGAACTTTATTCTCAAATACTCGTAATCTCCTTTCTTCCCTTAAAGTAAGATTCCATGTTTCATATCCATATAATATAACTGGTAGAATAACAGTTTTATACATGTTCAGTTTAACGTTTTTTGAAAGAAATTGGGACCTCCAGAATCCTTGTAATGCATAATAGCACGCATTTCCAGAATTGAGCCACAATCATATTATATCACTAGAAAAATAACAGTTTTATATATCTTTAGTTTAACTTTTTAAAAAAAAATTGGAATGACAAAAGTTCCTGTAATGCATAATAGCATGCATTTTCAAAATTGAGAATTTGTTTAATTTATTTATGCATCTCTTTCATGTTTGTAAATATTGAATAAATAAATATGGACGTTGAAACAGAAGGATATAAAGAGACTTAGATCTGCTGAAATTAGATACCTTCGGAGGACTGCAGGATACACACTACTAGATAATAAAAAAATGAAGACATATTAGAAGAATTACACATGGAACCTTTAGAAAACAAAATTTCTGATTATAAGTCAAGATGGATGCAACATGTTCATCGAATGGAAGATCACAGAATACCCAAACAAATGATTAAGATATCAACCTGCAGGAAGAAGAAGACCAGGACGTCCACTCAAAAGACTTTTGGATGGTGTCTCTCTTGAGGCCGAAACAGGTCAACAAATGGCCTAAATTCGTGAATGTACTATGATGATGAAATATTGCTTCCAATTATTTGAATTCAGCCCTTCTTCAACACTTCTCTCATTTGCCATTAACTGTCCATTTACACTACATAATGCATTTCTATGTGTGACGATATATCTAGTTTTATTGATGTTTACTTCTTGTCCCAATTTCTTACTGTTACTCAAGAGTGTGTGCGTGTTGGCGCTTAGTATCTCTTCACTATCGCCTAATACGTAATACTACAGATTTTCAGTAATAGTTCATTGCTCGATTTTGAATTACATTGGAAACCAGTAAGAAGACAAACTCTGAAGGTGACTATTCAAGGCCGATCAGAGTAGAGTGTTTTTAATGTAAACCTTTTTTTATGTTTTACTTGAGCATTGTTGTACTATGTCGGGTTATGAAAGTGCGACCACGCGAGGAATGTCGATAAAATTCATGTTATTTCGTTAATGTTAAGTGATCACGGCATCGCATGATAAAGTGCCCCATGACACACTCATATATTACAACACAAATACCAATAAAAGTGCAACCTAAAAAAATCCATTTCGTTACCAGATCTTTATCAATCCTTGCCAAGTTTGGTAAGAATTTATAAAACATCCAATTCACAAATATTCAACCTCCACTCTTACAAATCTTACAGGAGGGGATTTAAAGATATTGAATATTTAGTCCCGCGCCGTAGCCGAGCGGTTAAGGTAGGAAGCCTTGGCGCAGAGCTACGGGACTTGCGCTGGTTCGAGTCTCCATGAGGGAAGAAATTTTCTCATGGTATTTCGGCTAGTATGGGACCGGTGCCCACCCAGCATCGTGAGGCAATTGGGTAGCTACAATAAGTAGCGGCTCCAGGTTGAGGAACCAGCTATAACGGCTGGGGGACTCGACATGCTAACCACATGTCACCCCTACACTGGCTGTTGATCATCTACCTCTGTGATTGACACATGTGGATGTGAAGGGCCAGCAGCCGGCTGGTAAAAGGGCAACCGCTGAAAAGTGGAATGACCCTCAATCGGAATCGGAATATTTAGTACTTATATTTAACAAAAGTCCATCGCTGTGGTCTCGAGGTAACGTGCTGCCTTGTCACGCAGCGGGCCCGGGATTCCCGGTCGAGACAGGCTCCTGGGTGAGGTTTTTTTTCGATGTTTTTCCTCACCTGTAAGATAAATGTCAGGAAGCTTAGGGCATAACGGTCCCCGAAAATCATCCGGCCATAATCATCATCATCATCATCCTTATCATTATCATCATCACCCTTCACCGGTGTGGAAAGCAACGGGAAGCTAGCACACCTATAATTCCCTAATAAAGCTGAAAAGCATAGTATGAAAATGCTATGATTGCAGTGAAAGATCTACCCTTGGATGGATGTATTTAACAAAGGTCGGCATCGGTGGACTAATGGTTATGTCCCTTGCCCTCTGGTTCTAAGGGTCACAGATTCAAACCCGGCCGGGGTCGATGGATTTTTCTTAGTACGAAAAAATCCAAGGAGCAAGTCCTCCAGGAACGGCTTTAAGCCCTGGGTCCCGAGTCTGAAGATTTTCAGGCTCTTAAAAGATCCTTAAGCCTGAAAAAAAGGTATCTAAGCAAAATTTACCGATCTCAACGTACTGGTAATAACCTTAGATGTCTCACTGAGCCGGTGTGTTGATCGAATGCCATTCAAGACATTTATGAGCAAATAAGGAAACTAAAAAAAAATTTTCTGGTAACTCCTTACAAAGGAGAGGCTATGGTTAAAAAATGGACTACGCCATTATGGATATAGATGTATTTAACAAAGAAGACAGTACTAGTACTGAAAAATGAATTATTATGTAGAATAAATGAAGGCAAACATCCAATCAGAGTTTAAACTTTATCTCATGAAAAAAAAATGGAAAACAGTGAACCATGTGCACATTTTTTCCCCCCTTTTTTTACTTCTATCTTTGGTCTACTCTGTGGTTAGTGTTCTGTGCATATATTCCTCTTTCCCATTGTAGAGATACCATGCAGTAATTTTTGTTCATTCTTTTGTCGATTTTTTCTAACCTCGTTGAGTGGTAGATACGTTATTGAGGTCTTAAGTCTGCCAGTATTATTGTTATTGTTGTTGTTGTTGTTATTATTATTATTATCATTATTATTATTATCATTATTATTATTATTATTATTATTATTATTATTATTATTATTATTATTATTATTATTATTATTATTATTATTATTATTATTATTATTATTATTATTATTATTATTATTATTGTGTCCACCGCTGTGGTCTCGAGGTAGCGTGCTGCTTTGTCACGCAGCGGGCCCGGGTTCGATCCTCGGTCGGGGCAGTTTTTCTGGGTGAGGTTTTTATCGGGGTTTTTCCTCACCTGTAAGACAAATGTCAGGAAACCTTTAAGGTCCAAACGGTCCCTGAAATCATATGGCCATCATCTCCATCATCATCCTTATCATTATCATCATCATCATCGTCATCCTTCACCGGTGTGGAAAGCAACGGGAAGCTACCACACCTACACAATTCCCTAGTAAAGCTGCAAGCATAGCATGAAGGACCTGCCCTCGGGCAGAATTACTATGGATGGATTATTATTATTATTATTATTATTATTATTATTATTATTATCACCATTATTTTTTTTATTACGGATGAACCCATGTAGGATTACGCAAAATACTTAGAGGCGTTTCCTTTGAGTCCAAATTTCTTTCATTCTTTTGCTATGAGCTTGTTTTCTATCATCTGTCCAAGTTGTTCCAGTTTTTTTCTTCGGTTTGTCCTCTTGGTCAACTTGCCACTTATTCACGTTAATTCTAAATATATCTCTGTTTGGGATCCTATCTTCTTTAGTAATTCCTGCCAGTTTTAAGTCCTTTTTGACTTCATCAATCCACTTCATAGTATTCACTGGAGTTTTACTTCTGTTTTCGTAGAATTCCATTATCTGTTTTGTAAGCCTATTTGAGTTCATTCGTTTAATATGGCCTTAAAATTTTAACCTTCGTTTTCTAATATCACTATGAATGTCTGTATATATTTTTATTTCCTTTTTACTTCCGAGTCTATTATTATTATTATTATTATTATTATTATCATTGCTCTATCTAGCCTCAAAGTCACGTGACGGCGCAAGGTAAACCTACGCGATCCTTACTTCTCGATTCGAAACGCAACTTCTGTTAGCAGCCTTTCAACATCCTTGTTTCTGTTCGCACGGCTTGAGAGGCCTGATCACTTCCCAATGTCGATCATTATACTGAGCAACAAAAAATAATCTTTTTTTTTTGTCTCAGAAAGAAAAATATGCGATTCTGATAGTATTTTTTTTTCTCCTGAATTCAAACATGATATCGGTTTTTCTCCATCACGCAAGGTTTCCGAGAGACATGAATTTATAATTTCAAACACTTTAATATTTTCTACATTCGTAACTACACAATATTCGAGCATTCGGACTCACCTAGAAAGTAAGAAATGACCATTTTCTGCTATATTTCGCCTGTGGAGCATCCCTCTTGATGGTCCAACAATAATCGGCCAGCATATTAGGATCCCATTTGCTTTGTATACCTTTTACATAGCCGAAATCTCGTGATGAAAATGTACTCCGTTTTATTTTACAATTGACAAATGGGCGAAAAAACTTTTATTACAAAAATAATTATTTAAATCCATTAATTGAAATTGAAATAAAAAAACTGTGGTTGGTGGAGAAATTCCGAATACAGATTTGAAAACACAATAAAAAACTGCATTAAGTACAACTATTGGTACTCATGAGACAAAAATCATGTTGACCAGTGTTATTTGTAAATTTCAGCTGTGATGAATACTACTGGTTTGCTAAATAACTGAATTGTGTGATAGGCGTGGAACGAGTTATTATATAATTTATTGTTGATTTTCTTTTTTATATTATTAATAACTTCATATTTACTGTATATTTATATTGTTATATTTTGATTATAGTAAATGCTTCACATATTTCATTATTTATTTCATATTTTATCGGCCGCGGTTGACTAGTAGTTACGCTCCTTGCCTCTGGTTCCGACGGTCGCGGGTTCAAGCCTGGCCGGGGTGGATGGATTTTTTTAGGACTGAAAAATCCAAGGAGCAAATTCTCCGGGAGGGACTTCAAGTCATGGGTCCCGAGTCTGAAGATTTTCAGGTCTTAAAAGATCCTTAAGCTTGAATAAAAGGCTTCTAAGCAAAATTCACCCACTTTAACGTCCTAGCAATAACCTTTGTTGCTGCTCAGGGTCATTGGGTCGGTGTGTTGACAGCGTGCCACCCATGACATCTATGAGCAAATAAGGTAAGTAAAAAAAATGAACTTGGTCTAGCAACTCCTTATAAAGGAGAGGCTATGGCTTAACAATGGTCTACGCTATTATAGATTAATTATTTTTAAATTAATAAACATATTTTTCATAATTTGTTAAATTCATTGTTTCTGAAGTAATGAGTAGTGAAACCTAGACAATTGTTCATGGAATACGTGTGTTCCTTAGGTAATGATTACGCCGTATATATGATTACTTCGCAGTAGTAGATCTTTTTAAACATGATAGTACCAAATATAATATTAGCAGAGAGTATAAAGAAAGGACATTTAATATAAGCTTGGGGTCCAGCAATAGAGATATCCACCATCAACTTATTATCCAGTACAACATATATATATATCCATAGTAATTCTGCCCGAAGGCAGGTCTTTCACTGCAATCATAGCATTTTCATGCTATGCTTTGCAGCTTTATTAGGGAATTTTAGGTGTGGTAGCTTCCCGTTGCTTTCCACACCCGATGAAGGATGATGATGATAAGATGAATATGAATGATGATGATTGCGATGGCCATATGATTTCGGGGACCGTTTGGGCCTTAAAGTTTTCCTGACATTTGTCTTACAGGTGAGGAAAAACCCCGATAAAAACCTCACCCAGAAAAACTGTCCCGAGCGGGGATCGAACCCGGGCCCGCTGCGTGACAAGGCAGCACGCTACCTCGAGACCACAGCGGTGGACACACACACATATATATATTCCCGAGCAAGCATAGCAGAGCATGACGGCTATTCTTTTATGGATAACTTAAAATAAACAAGTTTCCTTGTGTTTTCCGCGTCATGGATTAAAGGTCGGATTCTGTGGCCACTGATTCCGACGTTTCGGCATGATCCCGCATGTCATTATCCATCCTTGATAAGGGTATATGATAATGGCGTGTGGGATCATGTCGAAACATCGGAATCAGTGGCCAGAGGCCGACTTTGAATCCATGACGCGGAAAACACAAGGAAACTTTCTTAATCATACTTATATCCGCAAAAATCTACAACATAGCATATATATATATCATCATAGTACATTCACGAATTTAGGCCATTTGTTGACCTGTTTCGGTCTCAAGAGAAACACCATCCAAAAGTCTTTTGAGTGGACGTCCTGATCTTCTTCTTCCTGCAGGTTGATATCTTAACATTTGTTTGGGTATTCTGTGATCTTCCATTCGATGAACATGTTGCATCCATCTTGACTTATAATCAGAAATTTTGTTTTCTAAAGGTTCCATGTGTAATTCTTCTAAGATGTTCTCATTTTTTTTTTTGTGATCTAGTAGTGTGTTCCTGCAGTCCTCCGAAGGTATCTCATTTCAGCAGATCTAAGTCTCTGTATATCCTTCTGTTTCAACGTCCATACTTCGCTACCATACAAAAGAGTGGAGAAGAGCCACTTTTAAATCTTGAATGCTTTAGGACTAACTGTGGCTTGAAGACAGAATTTATTAACACGTAAAATTCGCTTAAAAAAAACTGTCTATATTAACTACTATAAACAAATCGCAACCAACCCTTGTAATTAACACTTGTGGATGTGTGGCCAGCAAAAACCCGGCAATAGGCCAAGTAATTATAGGCCTCCCTTGCCATGGAAGTCTATAATTGGCATACAGTAGGATTACCATATGTTATAACACGAAAAATAACAAACGATGAAGAGAAATTAAGTTAGTGAACACGATTATAATTTGTTTAACACCAAGAGTGTAAAAATATGAAGAAAACAGTGAAAGCTTTCACAATTGTTTTTCTTTTATTTTAATTCTGGGAGTGATTGTTAAACAAGGGAAGCAGTTAATTCTCCCCTCGCTGCATTTTCCAGTCTGCTTCGCAACAAGAAACTCGCTCATCTGTGTCTTGATCGCGCCTTTTTTTAAGTTGGTAAAACTTTTTTAAGGACTGCTCTTCACTTGAGAATACAATTTGAAAATTGGAATGAAATAATCTCTTCTCATAAAAAAAGAAGAGAAAAGTTTCAAACAGAAAGCTTAAGTTCAGCGCAGACTTCTTGGAATTGTCAAACTGTGAATCACGAGACTCTGACAACCCCATTCATATTCCCTTCATCATACCAACATTTAAAACTAATTTAGAAGAAGACAGTTCAAAAGTATATTTTAATTAAAAAAAATATAACTCTGATTCGAATTACCTTGTGTTAATATTGTGACTCTGAGTAATAATGCTGTTTGAATTTCGCGGGTGATGGCGGGAATCATGGTCTCGCATTGGTAGGTATCGACTCTTAAGTCGCTGATTCGTGAGTCGTCGATTCGTGAGTCGCCGATTCGTGAGTCGCCGATTCGTGAGTCGCCGATTCGTGAGTCGCCGATTCGTGAGTCGCCGATTCGTGAGTCGCCGTTTCGTCAGTCGTCGATTCGTCAGTCGTCGATTCGTGAGTCGCCGTATCGTGAGTCGTCGGTTCGCGAGTCGCCGATTCATGAGTCGTCGGTTTGCGAGTCGCCGACTCGTGAGTCGAAAGACCCGCGGAGATTATCGATGGATCTGGACTTCCATTCCGGCGGTTTTTCCAAGCCTCGACCATCCGTGTCGGGAAGGATCGATGCCAGAAACTTCTGTACTGGAAAGTTCTCGATTTGAAACCGAGACATTTCCCTCCCCGGCCTGTATAAAGAATTGCTAAGTTCGGGAGCGAGTCAGTTGTGAAGTTCCAGCGTTTACAGTGACTGTGATTGGAAGAAAATGTGGTAAGTGAACTAGTCAGAGAATGTAAAATAATTGTGTGGTAGACAAACTTTAAAATAAGATCAATTATTACAGCAAATTGTGAGTGTAAGCTCACGGAGGGTTTATAGAATTAAATTGCTTGAAAAAAGAAGAGAATTCAACTTAGAAACACATTTTGCTTTCATAGATTTTGAAAAAGCATTTGACACAGTCAAGAGATCAAAACTCTTAAATATATTGGAAGACAGAAATATACCAAATTTACTTCGGCAGAACATACAAAATATTTACAAAGACAACACCATAAAGATTAAATTAAATAACTGATTTTCTGAAGATGGAATTATAAATCGTGGTGTGAGACAAGGCTGCCCCCTATCCCCAACACTCTTTGCAATTTATATCAATGAAGTAATATGTTGCTGGAACAAAAAACAGAAATTTGGAATAAGAATATCAGAAAATAGAAAATTAAACACCATATTGTTTGCAGATGACCAAATAATAATAGCAAATTCCGAAGATAATCTACAGAAAGGTCTGTATGAACTTAACAAAATTACAGAAGAATATGGATTAAAGATATCTACAGAAAAAACAAAAGTTATGGCATTTCAAGGTGTAGATCCTGTCAGAAGTAAAATTGTACTGGACGATAACATTTTGGAGCAGGTGAATAATTTTACATATCCAGGATGCAATATCTCATATGAAGAAGAAAAGGATGTAAATGCAAAAATATCTAAATTTTTAAGAATTTTAGGTCTTAATAAATTCTATCTTCAAGCCACAGTTAGTCCAAAAGCATTCAAGACTAAAAGTGTATAAAACACTGGCTCTTCCAACTCTTTTGTATGGTAGCGAAGTATGGACGTTGAAACAGAAGGATATACAGAGACTTAGATCTGCTGAAATGAGATATCTTCGGCGGACTGCAGGATACACACTACTAGATCACAAAAAAAATGAAGACATCTGAGAAGAATCACACATGGAACCTTTAGAAAACAAAATTTCTGATTATAAGTCAAGATGGATGTAACATGTTAATCGAATGGAAGATCACAGGATACCCAAACAAATGTTAAAATATCAACCTGCAGGAAGAAGAAGACCAGGACGTCCACTCAAAATACTTCTGGATGGTGTTCCTATTGAGGCCGAAACAGGTCAACAAATGGCCTAAATTCGTGAATGTACTATGATGATGAAATAAAGTGATTGTGGAATTCTACATGATCAATGGTGTTGTTTTATTTCGCCAAAACAACGTGAAAACTACCTCACGGCAACCAGTGACAATATTAAGCGTGTACAAAGTGTCTGACTCAGTCTTTCAGTTTCTGTATAGATAACCAGATAACGGTGGAGATATGCGGTTAGCATTGAGTGGTACCGCAAGTGGAAACAGGGGTTGGTAAACTGTTCATGTCAATGTAACGAATTATCGTCGCCTCATATGTTCATGTTAAACAGGGTTTGTCGATCTGGCAATTAGTGTAATTATGTCCAGGAACAATAACACTCAGCTACAAAAAAGATACTTTTTTTTGTCTCAGAAAGGAAAATATGTGATTATGATAGTATTTTGTCTCCTGAATTCAAATATGATATCGGGTTTTCTCCATCACGCAAGGTTTCAGAGAGATAGGAATTTATAAGCTTATATCCCGCGGCCGTGAACCTTCAGGTTTGAAAGTGTCAGTGAGTTAATTTTGCCACAGCTAACAACAAGATGTTTTTTTATAAAATTGCAAAGAAATTTCGATTTATTTAACTCAAATGTCTTCGTAATTTACGCAGATGGGATATAGCAAAGATAAGTGAATAACTAGAATGTGTAATTGCAGAGGGCTTTGGGAAGTTGTTGAGAAAATCAGCGCGTGACTGCAACAATGACCGCGTCATCAGACACTTAAGAACACGTTCTCAACAGCACTTGTCGGTAATTTGAATTCTTTACCTACACATAACCACCTCTCATCTTTACCAAATTAGGGGTGCAAAACCTTCAACCCTAATAACACTGGTCAACATGATTTTTGTCACATGAGTACCAATAGTTGTACTTAATGCAGTTTTTTATCATGTTTCAAATATGTATTCGAAATTTCTCCATCGCCCACAGTTTTTTCTATTTCAATTTCAATTAATGGATTTAAATAATTATTTTTTTAATAAACGTTTAATCGTTCATTTGTCCATTCTAAAATAAAACCAAATGAGCTAACTCAGGAGATTTCAACTATGGAGAAGAGATATCAAGGCAAATGGAAATTAATATGCTAGCCGATTATTGAGGAATCAATTATCGTACCAATTTATAAGAAAGGAGATAAAACTGATTGCAACAGCTATAGGGGCATCTCATTACTTTCAACTTCGTACAAAATTCTAACAAATATATTAGTAAGCAGACTTACTCCCTATATTGATGACATTCTAGGAGATCATCAATGTGCATTTAGAAGAAACAGGTCTACAACAGATCAGATTTTTAGTATAAGACAGATTTTAGAAAAGAAATGGGAATATAATGGTACTGTACATCAACTATATGTAGACTTCAAAAAAGCATATGATTCAATTAAGAGGGAGAAGTTATATAGTATCCTGCTGGAGTTCGGAATTCCTAAAAAGTTAGTTAGACTTATACGAATGTGTCTAAATGGCTCAACGAGTAGGGTGCGTGTAGGCAAACAGTTTTTCAGACACTTTTGAAATCCAGAATGGGTTGAAGCAAGGAGATGCACTATCTCCTCTACTATTTAATTTTGTACTAGAGCATGCCATTAAATCTTTAGAGAATGAGGAAGGCTTACAACTGAATGGTATTAATAAGCTGTTAGTTTATGCTGATGATGTAGTACTACTGGCCGATAGCGAGGAGATACTAAAGGCCAACACGCACACACTATTGAGTAACACTAAGAAATTAGGACTGGAAGTAAATATCAGTAAAACTAAATATATGGTCACACGTAGAAATACATTATATAATGGAAATGGACAGCTAATGACAAATGAGGGAAATTTTGAGGAATTGGCTGAATTCAAATACCTAGGAACAATAATCACAAATAGGAATGAGATGCACAAAGAAATTAAACATAGGCTCAATTCTGGAAATGCATGCTATTATGCATTGCAGAGACTTTTGATGTCCCAACTCCTTTGAAAAAGCGTTAAGCTGAAAATATATAAAACTATTATTCTACCAGTTATATTATATGGGTGTGAAACATGGACTCTTACTTTAAGGGAGGAAAGGAGATTAAGAGTATTTGAGAATAAAGTTCTTAGGAAAATTTTTGGACCAAAGAGAGATGAACAGACAGGTGAATGGAGAAGACTACATAACAATGAACTACATGGTCTTTATAGGAAGCCAGATATAATAAGAACAGTTAAGTCCCGTAGACTACGATGGGCAGGACATGTTGCGCGTATGGGGAATGAAAGACGTGCATGGAAACTTCTTGTAGGAAAGCCAGAAGGAAAACGCCCAGTTGGTAGACCAAGAATGAGGTGGGAGAACAACATTAACTGTGATTTGAGGGAAGTAGATTATACAGGGAATGATTGGAAAGCATTAGCTCAGGATAGGGATGTATGGAGAGCTTATGTCCGTGCGGCCATGAACCTACGGGTTCGATAGTGCCAGTGAGTAAGTAAGTAAGCCGATTATTGTTGGACCATCAAGAGGGATGCTCCACACGCGAAATATAGCAGAAAATCGTCATTTCTTACTTTCCGAATTTTCGAATATTGTGTAGTTACGAATGTAGAAAATATTAAAATGTTTGAAATTATAAATGCCTGTCTCTCGGAAGCCTTACATGATGGAGAAAAACCAATATCATATTTGAATTCAGGAGAACAATTACTAGCTATCAGAATCACATATGTTTCTTTCTGAGACAAAAAAAAAGTTTCTTTCTTATTGCTCAGTGTAAACTCTTGCTTAATATACCGTGACATGGGACATATCATCAGAAGATATGCAAGGATTCTTTAGTAAACATAATCTCGTTTATCTCTTATCAAGAGCATAGGGAATCCACCAAACGTCGCCAACGGATCATATTGTGAGCCAACTGCTTCACATCCCTCCAGGTGTTCACATTATTTGCAATTTATTCAATGATGGTTTTCTTCCATGTCTGTTTCGGTTCCCTCTTCCCCTGTGTCCTTGGCAGTTCCAATCCAATACAATACTTTTAATCAGATCATGGTCTTCTCAATGTATGTCCTATCCAATTCCATTTCCCAACTTTATGTTTATTTTAATTTAATTCTGGTCAGTTTTTTTCATAATTCTTTATTTGATATTGTTTCTGGCCATTTTAAATACATTATATAATGGAAATGGACAGCTAATGACAAATCAGGGAAATTTTGAGGAAGTGGCTGAATTCAAATACCTAGGAACAATAATCACGAACAGGAATGAGATGCACAAAGAAATTAAACATAGGCTCAATTCTGGAAATGCGTGTTAAGAACAGTTAAGTCTCGTAAACTGCGATGGGCAGGACATGTGGTACGAATGGGGAATGAAAGACGTGCATGGAAGCTTCTTGTAGGAAAACCAGAGGGAAAACGCCCAGTTTGTAGACCAAGAATGAGGTGGGAGAATAACATTAACTATGACTTGAGGGAAGTAGATTATACAGGGGATGATTGGAAAACTCTGGCTCAGGATAGGGATATATATGGAGAGATTATGCCCGCGCGGCCATGAACCTACGGGTTCGATAGTGCCAGTGAGTTAGTTAGAGTTCTGACCATTTCATTTTTAATATTTTCTTTAGGCAACACTACCGTGTCCCACATTTTAATTAATCATAACTCTCAAAGTACGCGGAATTATGAAATGAGGTTGGTATTAAAAGAAAGATAAACTCAAATAATGTTTGTTTTCATTGTTGCAGTTAATTCATCTGTCGCATGTTGGACAATAATGGCATAAAACAAAATGGCGAGCAGAAACTGTTTTCTGGTATGCAGAGACGAAGTCAATAATTACAGTGCAAAGAAATTACCGGAGAGAATATGGAGGAAATGTACCTGATGGGAAGACCATTAAGGCATGGCTTGAGAAGTTTCTGGCGACTGGAAGCGTTAACAACGAATCAGGAGGTGCTCGTACACGTGTTTCAGAAGAAAAGATTGAAGAAATGGTGCGCACATAGAGGTGTTTTAGTATGTGGCAATGAAAATTCTTTGAGTTTCTGTTTCGTTTAATATCGGCCTCATTTCATAATTCAGCATACTTTGTTAGATGTGTTTTATTCAAATGTGGGAGGTTTGAATGGGACACCCTGTATTTATAGATATTTCTAATTTATATTCTATGATTTTACTACTTTTTCAGGTTTCAGAAGCATATAATAGCACAGATTTAACGTTATTATTAAATAATTTTAATTTCGTGTGCTTAGATATAAAGCTTGTTTCCATACTGGATACAACTGGAAAAATGCACTGTTTGTTTTCTTAACAATTATATTTTTGACATCCTCAAGGGCAGCATCATGTGAAGCAAGAACACTTCCTATATATATATTCCTCAACAGAATCAATGTGTTTAACATTTATCACAACTCAATCTGTTTTCTTACTCTTCAATTCCATTCCTTTCTACGAAAGATGCGACCATTCTACATTACGTCAAAGGGAAGGTGGTTAGAATAGTTTTCAGTACCGTCTGGATACAGCAACAGTTAGAATAACTACTTTAAATTAACTATATTTCACTCCAAATATTCCGAACAGTCAGTGCGCAACTTTTATGTTCCACCGAAATATACTTTGTGAGTTTGTATCCTGTAAGGACTCAACAATAACTTTACCGATTTTAATGGTGTTTTCACCATAATTTACATACCTTTCTGGGTCAATTAAAGTGTATAATATATTGCCGTTCATACTATAGGGGCGGAGCTAAAAAAAGTGCATCAGTGCATTAAAAAATCACTTTTTGGACGTTTGAATGGCTTACGCTGTCAGAACCATAACAAATACTCCAAATTAATGTACACAGATTTAAAAATCTAAAAAAAATCAATAAAAAATTACGCGACAATATATGTCTATCTTTTACGAATAATCCACGATGACCATTTTTGTCTTTCAGCTCATTGATGCAAAGAAGAAAGGGATAAGTAGATTCCCGGGCAATGCCTGGATATCTAATAATAATTAGGCCTAATGTATACTTTTATAATTATTTTATGTCGATGAAAATGGATTTTATAGGGAGAGCAGCATGATGTTCAAAATTAGGAAAAAAATAAGAAATACTGTCAGACGAGAAAAAATTAATATCAGATATTCAATAGCATACTATATAAAGATATAAGCAATTAAATTGGTATGGGCATGTACGACGAATGCAAGAAGAAAGATTACCCAGAAAAACACTGGAATGGTGACCACCTGGAAGAAGAAGGGAAGGAAGAAATAAGAACTGGAATGAGAACAAGAGGACTAGAAGGCATGGGAGTGGATGTACAGAGACCAGTGGAGAAATAAAATAAAACTTTAAGCACAGAAAGATGTGTAAACATTAAAAATCTGTACATAAATAAAAAAATTATTTTTCTTTTACTTATTCAACTGAATATAAAAACATTGCATTTATTTAGGCGTAGCAGCTCACGTCGGGTAATAGCTTGCTTACTTACTTACTTACTGGCACTATCAAACCAGTAGGTTCATGGCCGCACGGACATAAGCTCTCCATACATCCCTATCCTGAGCTAATGCTTTCTAATCATTCCCTGTATAATCTACTTCCCTCAAATCATAGTTAATGTTATTCTCCCACCTCATTCTTGGTCTACCAACTGGGCGTTTTCCCTCTGGCTTTCCTACTAGAAGCTTCCATGCAAGTCTCACATTCCCCATACGTGCAACATGTCCTGCCCATCGCAGTCTACGAGACTTAACTGTTCTTATTATATCTGGCTTCCTATAAAGACCATGTAGTTCATTGTTATGTAGTCTTCTCCATTCACTTCTCTTCATCTCTCTTTGGTTCAAAAATTTTCCTAAGTACTTTATTCTCAAATACTTGTAATCTCCTTTCCTCTCTTAAAGTAAGAGTCCATGTCTCGCACCCATAGGTAGAATAATAGTTTTATATATTTTCAGTTTAACGTTTTTTGAAAGGAGTTGGGACATCAAGAGTCTCAGCAATGCATAATAGCATGCATTTCCAGAATTGAGCCTATGTTTAATTTCTTTGTGCATCTCATTCCTATTTGTGATTATTGTTCCTAGGTATTTAAATTCAGCCACTTCCTCAAAATTTCCCTCATTTTTCATTAGCTGTCCATTTCCATTATATAACGAATTTCTACGTGTGACCATATATTTAGTTTTATTGATATTTACTTCCAGTCCTAATTTCTTAGTGTTACTCAATAGTGTGTGCGTGTTGTTCTTTAGTATCTCCTCGCTATCGGCCAACAATACTACATCATCAGCATAAACTAACAGCTTATTAATACCATTGAGTTGTAAGCCTTCCTCATTCTCTAAAGATTTAATGGCATGCTCTAGTACAAAATTAAATAGTAGAGGAGATAGTGCATCTCGTTGCTTCAACCCATTCTGGATTTCAAATGTGTCCGAAAACAGTTTGCCTACACGCACCCTACTCTTTGTGCCATTTAGACACATTCGTATAAGTCTAACCAACTCTTTAGGAATTCCGAACTGCAGCAGGATACTATAATAGCTAGCATTAAATATTATAAGGTAAGTTGTCCCTTCCTTTTCGTCTCTTTTTAATGACTCAACGTCCGTTTCTGTAGAAGTATTCTCAAATAACAATTGCAGAGTAAAATTCGCTTCATTGAGCAAAGTGGATATTTTTATTGGTTGAGAAAGCTACAGATAGCCTTGAACCATGTCCTAACCCCACGATAAGGGTTGCGTAGGATACTGACCTCTCAGAACGTCGAAGAAACTATTTGAAAATAATATTTACACCCTCCTCGAGTCATTCCACAGTAATAGCGCCCTCTTCCGCAACTTTCAGAAACTTTCCCGATGAAAATTACAGCATTAATAACCCCACACTTCATGTCGCTTAAAAAAATCCACTGAACCATTACTAACATCCAATATAACGAGTTCCACAACAAACACAGTAATATTAGTAAACATCCATCGTATCAAGAGGATGGCGGCTCGATGTAGAATGTACATTAAAATAACAATAATAATAATAATAATAATAATAATAATAATAATAATAATAATAATAATAATAATAATGTGGCTGAATTCAAATACCTAGGAACAATAATGACAAATAGGAATGAGATGCACAAAGAAATTAAACATAGGCTCAATTCTGGAAATGCGTGCTATTATGCATTGCAGAGACTTTTGATGTCCCAACTCCTTTCAAAAAACGTTAAAATGAAAATATATAAAACTATTATTCTACCAGTTATATTATATGGATGCGAAACATGGACTCTTACTTTAAGGGAGGAAAGGAGATTGCGGGTATTTGAGAATAAAGTACTTAGGAACATTTTTGAACCAAAGAGAGATGAACAGACAGGTGAATGGAGAAGACTACATAACAATTAACTACATGGTCTTTATAGGAAGCCAGATATAATAAGAACAGTTAAGTCTCGTAGACTGCGATGGGCAGGACATGTTGCACGTATGGGGAATGAAAGACTTGCACGGAAGATTCGTGTAGGAAAGCCAAAGGGAAAACGCCCAGTTGGTAGACCAAGAATGAGGTGGGAGAATAACATTAACTATGATTTGAGGGAAGTAGATTATACAGGGAATGGTTGGAGAGCATTAGCTCAGGATAGGGATGTATGGAGAGCTTATGTCCGCGCGGCCATGAACCTACGGGTTCGATGGTGCCAGTGAGTAAGTAAGTAATAATAATAATAATAATAACTCACCGGCACTATCGAATTCGTATGTTCATGGCCGCGCGGACATAAGGTCTCCATACATCCCTATCCTGAGCTAATATTTTCCAATCATTCCCTGTATAATATACTTGCCTCAAATCATAGTTAATGTTATTCTCCCACCTCATTCTTGGTCTACCAACTGGGCGTTTTCTCTCTGGCTTTCCTACAAGAAGTTTCCATGCACGTCTTTTATTCCCCATTCGTGCCATATGTCCTGCCCATCGCAGTCTACGAGACTCAACTGTTCTCATTATATCTGGCTTCCTATAAAGACCATGTAGTTCACTGTAATGCAAGTCTTCTCCATTCACCTGTCTGTTCATCTCTCTTTGGTCCAAAATATTTCCTAAGAACTTTATTCTCAAAACCTCGTAATCTCATTTCCTCCCTTAAAGTAAGAGTCCAT
The DNA here is from genome assembly GCA_030220185.1 of Diploptera punctata. Lineage (NCBI taxonomy): Eukaryota > Metazoa > Arthropoda > Insecta > Blattodea > Blaberidae > Diploptera > Diploptera punctata. The sequence goes on along the minus strand of JASPKZ010002691.1, from coordinate 845,057 downwards.
GTTTCGCACCCATATAATATAACTGGTAGAATAATAGTTTTATATATTTTCAGCTTAACGTTTTTTGAAAGGTGTTGGGACGACAAGAGTCTCTGTAATGCATAATAACACGCATTTACAGAATTGAGCCTATGTTTAATTTCCTTGTGCATCTCATTCCTGTTTGTGATTAATTATTGTTCCTAGGTATTTGAATTTCGCCACTTCCAAATCTTATTAGATTACTGTTGATAATTACTCCCAGCCCCAATTTCATACTATTACCCAATAGAATACGCGTTTTGGCCTTTATAATCTTATGTCATCAGGATATAATTACAATTCAGCTGCAAACATTGTTTATTCTTTTTAGATGTTATGGCATACTCTAGTAAAAAATTGATTAGTAGAGGAAATAGCGCATTTACTTGCTATAACTATTATAAATTTCAAAATTATCCGAAACCTATTTGCCTACCCGCACCCTACTCTTTATTCCATTTAGACAGATTCATTAGTAAACATTAAGAGACGGATTCCTATGACATGTCATGTTTTTTACCTAAGCCTATATTCTAAGCTTCAAGTAAGTAAAAACATGTATATGTGCCTTATTATTAATATTAAGTGGTTTTTATTGGGTCTTAAAAGTCATATTTGTCACTTTCCAGATTTTTGATCATACTTCTGCTTAATTATGATAATGATATAACTAATAAAATAGCAAAATGCCAGGGAATATACGGTACGATAAAACGTTCACTAAATAACAAAAGAACAAGAGAGACCCAATTGAAATTTTATAAAACGCTGGCAGTACCGGTACTGCTCTACGAATCAGAAACCTGGATACATAAAAAACAAGATCTAAGTAGAATAACGGCGGCAGAAATGAAATTTCTGAGATCTGTTAAAGGGTGCACTAAGGAAGACAGAATCAAGAACACAGAAATAAGACAGGAACTTGAAATATTTTGCAATAATTGATCAAATAGATACATATAGACAAAAATGGAAGCAACACATAAACAGAATGAATGAAGATAGATTTCCAAAACAAATAACAAAATACAAACCTAAAGGCACCCGAGTTGTGGGCAGACCAAGAGATGGGCTGAAGTCGGAACGGGTCAAGAGACCTAATCCATGAATGCAGATGATGATGATGAAGATATCTGCTTATTTCCATGATAAAGTCATAGTTTGATCATATTTTGGCTTTTTTTAATAGCCTAGTCATCAGTCCATTGAAAATAACCAACATTGTATCTGTATAAAAATCGTAAGTTTCACAGTTCACTTGTTTCGAAGGTTTCTGTTAACAAGTAGCAAACGTTTGCACTGGACAATAGAAGACAACCTTGAATGTTTTTATCTCACCCTTACCACCTTAATTGTTTGGTGCTAGGTTTTCTGCTTTGTTCCCTCCACTATACCACCCCCACCTCCACCAGCCTTCTGAAATGTTCCTGTACATTCCTATTGAGACCTCAGCTTTAGTTCCATTTCACCATGCCTAAAAGTACGTGTTCTCTGAGTGTAAAATTAAGGAATTTTTGTTCAAGAGTTTGGGGAGACGATTTTTTAGTACTGATGGTGTTATTTTATACTGTAAACTGTGTGAAGTTAAAGTATCGACAAAAAAGCGATTTAATATACAACAATATTGTGATACTGCCAAACATAAGAAGTGTTCAACGACAGAGTTTTCTTATGATACAGTTGAAAATGTACATGAATGAACAATTAATATAGAATGACTAAAGAAGAAATAAAAAATACAAATCCCATAAATATCAATGATATTCAGTCAAATAAAAAGGTTATTACAATACTACTTGTATTAATAGTACACACCTCCCATTCGATAAAATAAATTAATTAATTCATAATAAAATAAATACTCAAAAAAACTAATCTAATTCTAGATAGGCCTAAGAAAGTGAATCTTAAATAACAAATAGATATGAACTTCATAATCTAGAATAAATAATTATATCTCTAATACCACAAATTAGAATTTTACTATTAAACTATCTAGATATAATCATACGGTTATAACGTCCCCCTTTACAATCATTCAATTATAAGGTCATATTTTTGTCTTTTTAGGTCATATTTAAACATTGTTAAGTCATAAATGCATACATATTTTCCATGTTTTAGGTCATAGAAATCTGCCCCTTAATAAACAATATGTGAGGAGGCTGTTTTCAAATCGTCCCTTGTCCGGTTTCATAAATTTGTGGGAAGTAATCTAAGGTCTGCATTTACCTGTAAACAAGATCAAGTTTAAATACAATAACCAAGTTTAATGCAAGTTTGACGTAATTTAAATGCTGATAAGAAGCAAAATGGTGACAACTGTACATAGAGCAATCTATGAACAATGCAAACACAGCAAACATATAGTTTTGGTGCTAGATGGACAAGATATGTTTTGCAAATGAGCTCCTCGTGTAATTTTAATAGCCAAATCTATAAAATTTAAAATTAATACAACACTTGAATTAATATTTTACACTGGACACACTGTATTTCGGATATCCTTGAACAAACAATGTTTCTTCTCTCTAATAGGATAAAGGTAGTAAGTATATATCTCTGTTTAAATTGCAATGTTCTGCCTTTAAGGACAAAACGCCTCGTTTCTCTGACTTCAATTTGATCACGTGAAAAAATAGAACATAAAAAAAATCCTGAACACAAACCGTATTGTTAGAGATATTCCGTGACAGCAGGCCATTACGCCTGGAGGTTAGGCAACACTTTCTGCAGCAGTCTAGAGTAGGCGTTAAGACGTGTGTATTTTTCCTTAAAAGATGTTACACCAGCTATTCCTAGAATAAAAAGGAGCTGTTTTCTGTTTTATTCACCATTTCTATTCCTTCTGTTTAGCAATAAAATTGTGTTTGACTCTCAAAATATCAAACATTTTATGAGGGTTCGTCCATTTTGTGACCTCTTAGAACTGGAATATATTTTAAATATGTAAGTAGGAGGAAATAAACCCTGAAACATTCACAAAATCAGGGATTACCTGAAGTATCTGACATAAATGACCTTGAGAGCTGTAAATAAGATAATTTGGTTCCATTTCTTGTTTTATTTTACAGTCGAGACGATATATAAAGATTTTAGTAGCAATTCTGAATAATTTTATCGATAAATTTTATACATACAGTTTATTACAGAGGTGGCTCCATCCCGCAAGTACTTAAACACTCGCTTTCCATCTCTGGAATAGGGAGGTCACTCCAAGTGTAGTTCGGAGTGGACGAATCAGAGCCTTGTCATGCTTTTCTCCTAATTTCTCACATTTTACTTTGTCTTATCCCTTTACTTTTCCATATTCGTTTCGTAAATTTCGTTCCATTTCATTTCATCTGCCCGTAAGACATGCCTTGTCAGCCAGCATCCTTATATCACAGAGCGTTTCCGGAGACTAGTGATTATCGTAACTTAGGGCAGAATATGACCAAAAGGAATGTATCCCTTTACTATTCTATACTCAAGTTTTAATAATAATTTGAAATAGTTCCTGATATTTCAGTCGTCAATAATTTGCAATGTTGTTCTATAGGACGCCTTTCGATAACTTAAGTATCATCATCATCTGCTTTCATTTTGGTACTGACTGACTTACTTACTTACTCACTCACTGGCACTATCGAACCCGTAAGTTCATGGCCGACATAAGCTCTCCATACATCCATATCCTGAGCTAATGCTTTCCAATCATCATTATCATCTGCATTCATGGATTAGGCCTGTTGACCCGTTCCGACTTCAGCCCATCTCTTTCTAGGTCTGCCCACGTCTCGTCTTTTATATCACATCCAAAAATTTACAAAAGTTGTAATTCTATGTGACTCCAAAGCAGCCATTCTCGCTATAACACGAGACACAACACCCAAAAGCATCAAAATTATCGAATGTCACAAAATGATAAAACAGTTATCCCATCTACATAAAAAGTTGTACTTCAAGGATTCCGGCCCATTGTGGAGTGACAGGCAATGAAATAGCCGATTTTCTAGCCAAGAAGGGTAGCAAAATTGTTTCAAACCCAACTTCTACACCAGTTTTCCTTTCACTCTATCAAAAGAATTATCTCAAATACATCAATAAACTTAGAGAAGAATACACCACCAAAACATCTGGAAAGGAATGGGAAAATCTACAAGCTTATGACATTACTACATTACAAAGAAAATCTGCAGTAGCAACATTCAGACTGCTAACGGGACATGACTAAATATAGAGACAAATGGACAGGGCATGTGGTATGATCTAGTGATCACTTGCCTTTATATAAAATACTTACTGGAACTCTGGAAGGGAACATACCTAATCTTAGGTGGAGACAAGCAGCCCTTAATCCATTCGTCTTAGAAGACGAGGTCACTCAGCGGATGTTAAATGCTCTCTAACTCAGGAGACGAGTTACACCCGCTTAACTCTGATTGTTAAATATTTCGTAATATTTTGTACATCCCTTGGCAGGGTAATCTTTTGTTAACATTTATAAATTGTAGAGGAATGTATTTTGGCCTTCACCCTTATTGTGATCCCATGTACCGTTATATTTTGTTTGTTTTTAATGTCTCAATACAGACAATATAATTATTTTAAAACAATGATTTTACTGAGTTTACTAAAAAAATAAATTAATAACCTATAATGTTAGTTACAACAGTGTTTGATGTGATTCATTTTTTCTCCACTAGGATGCATCCGTAGAAAGCTACCACACCTATAATTCCCTAGTAAAGTTGCAAAGCATAGCATAGAAATGCTATGATTGCAGTGAAAGACCTGCCCTCGGTCAGAATTACTATAGAGAGATAGACAGGACGCATTCATACAATATTGCGATCCTATTTGGCAATAAATAATATGATCAAATTGCAGTGGACAAACAAATGACACATAAACATACATTTCTGATTTGTTTTCAAACATCGCCGTTTACATTAAATATATTAATATTTTAAAATAACTTACTTACTCACTGGCACTATTGAACCCGTAGGTTCATGGCCGCGCGGACATAAGCTCTCCATAAATCCATATCCTGAGCTAATGCTTTCCAATCATTCCCTGTATAATCTACTTCCCTCAAATCATAGTTAATGTTGTTCTCCCACCTCATTCTTGGTCTACCAACTGGGCGTTTTCCCTCTGGCTTTCCTACAAGAAGCTTGCATGCACGTCTTTCATTCCCCATACGCGCAACATGTATTTTAAAATAAAGTAAAGTAGTCCCACGACAGGCCTCCGGAGGCCTTTGGGGTAGTAGGAGGTTAAGGCTCCCACTTTTTCTAGACAATCGGCACTTGATGTCAGCCGGGTTGTCAGCCCTGCGTGACGGCCGCCTTTACCCCCAGAACAAGCGTCTGGTACTCATTTCCGGCTGAGTCGACCCCAGGGCCATAGTGCCGCCAGAAGGTTTTGGTCAGTTTAAAAATCCTGCCCCCACCGGGACTTGAACCCTCGACCTTCCGACTTGTAGCGCAGTGCCTTAACCACTACTCTACGGCGTTCCCCATTTTAAAATAACTACAGATAAATAATGATTTGTGAGTAAACAGCTTAATTTTATTCGTTAGATAGTCCTGACAAATGCCCACTCTTGATTTCCAAATCTCCTAGATAAATTCATTAGTCACAAAGTGACCCCTGAATTTATCCATGATTTGAAAATCACTCGTGACATTACTTATAATAATGACTACGATTTACGATAAAATTGAACAAAGTAGATTAAATATAAAGAATAAATGTAGTAAATAATTGAAATTTAAAGATATTCTGGGGTAGAATATGTCACTTGAACCACTTTATGCAGGTGTCGTGGACTTGATCAGTTTTCGTTCTACGAGACACAGAGAGAAACTCTTTAGAGAAGGAATCAGTCTGAAAAGATCCCCTGATTATTCAAATGTTCCTACTGAATGCATTTCCCAAAAACTTGTGTTCCCTTCAGAGACTCTATTCTTATTACTACCTTCGGCGCCGACCCATGAAATCTGCAACATCTGCCCTTTTTACTTACCACCAAAGTTATATGTGCTCTTACGCCATTCACTGCACATTTCGCGACTTTTAATCTGCATAGGTAGATAGATGGCTTTAATTGGTCTTTCAATCTAAATTTAATGTGGAAATATCAATTAAAAAAACTAAAATTATGACATTTCATGGGAAGGACCCCATACAAAGTAAAATCTGTCTGCAGAATAAAATATTAGAGCGATCTAATCAATTTAAATATCTTGGATATTATCTCTCTATCTGGGATGAAAAGGATATCCCTGAAAAAATTGCTAGTTATAATAAAAGTTTGAGAATTATTAATCAAGTTATGAAACCACCCCTTGTACAAAAACACCAGATTACGTTTATATAACACATTGGCTAGACCAGTGTTGACCTATGGTAGTGAAGCATGGACATTAAAAAGACAACATGAAAGCAGAATAACGGCTTGTGAAATGAGATTCATGCGCAGAACAGCGAGTTACACCAGATGGGATCGGAAAAGGGAGACCGATATCTTAAAAGAATTGAAGACTACGCCAATTTTGGAATATATTAAACAGTACCAATTAAATTGGAAACACCATCTTGAAAGAATGAGTTCAAATCGGATCCCCAAAGCTATTTATAATTATGTACCAAGAGGACGAAGATCACTGGGCCGTCCTATGAAACGCTGGAGGGAAAATTTTCTATATGATCGTAACAGGCCTTGGCCTAATACTTGGAAGGAAGAAGAAGATCTAGGTGTGGGGGTAAAGGATTGACAACTGCGTTTACCTCTTGTACCGATTGTCTAAAAAATTGAGAGTCTCAACGTCATATTGCACAAATGCCCCCTTACTGACTTACTCACTGGCACTATCGAATCTGTAGGTTCATGGCCGCGCGGACATAAGCTCTCCATACATCCCTATTCTGAGCTAATGCTTTCCAATCATTCCCTGTATAATCTACTTCCCTCAAATCATAGTTAATGTTATTCTCCCACATCATTCTTGGTCTTCCAACTGGGCGTTTTCCCTCTGGTTATCCTACTAGAAGCTTCCATGCACGTCTTTCATTCCCCATACGTGCAACATGTCCTGCCCATCGCAGTCTACGAAACTTAACTGTTCTTATTATATCTGGCTTCCTATAAAGACCATGAAGTTCATTGTAATGTAGTCTTCTCCATTCACCTGTCTGTTCATCTCTCTTTGATCCAAAAATTTTCCTAAGAACTTTATTCTCAAATACTCGTAATCTCCTTTCCTCCCTTAAAGTAAGAGTCCAGGTTTCGCATCCATATAATATAACTGGTAGAATAATAGTTTTATATATTTTCAGTTTAACGTTTGAAAGAAGTTGGGACATCAAGAGTCTCTGCAATGCATAATAGTACGCATTTCCAGAATTGAGCCTATGTTTAATTTCTTTGTGCATCTCATTCCTATTTGTGATTATTGTTCCTAGGTATTTGAATTCAGCCACTTCCACAAAATTTCTCTCATTTGTCATTAGCTGTCCAATTCCATTATATAATATATTTCTACGTGTGACCATATATATTTAGTTTTATTGATATTTACTTCGAGTCCTAATTTCTTAGTGTTGCTCAATAGTGTGTGCGTGTTGTCCTTTAGTATCTCCTCGCTATCGCCCAACAGTACTACATCATCAGCATAAACTAACAGCTTATTAGTACCATTGAGTTGTAAGCCTTCCTCATTCTCTAGACCAATGCCCCCTTAAGGCATATAATTGAATTACTTTGTTTTGTTCTGCTCAGTAGCCGAGCGATTTCAATAATCATGCTTTGGAGCAGAGCTAAGAAACTTACGTTGGTTCGAGTCCAATTGGAGGAAAAGTATTCTCATGGAATTTCGTGCAATATGGGACCGATGACCACACAGCATTGTGAGGAATTTCGGTAGCTACAACAAATAGGGGCTGCAAGTAGAGAAAGCCTGCTATAATGGCTGGGGAAAGCGACTGCTGGCTACGTAATTCCTATGCTGGCTAGATGAACGTCGGCCTTAGTTATTAACATATATGAGCAAGCAGCTGGCTGGTAGACCAAGGGCCTTTTAGGGCTGTTGCGCCATGAAAAGTACAAAATAGAAACTTTTAACATAAGCACAAATTCAGTAATCACGTTACATTTCCCATGGTAAAGTAGGGCTTACTGAAGGTAAAAAAGTGGTCTCGTTATTGGTAGCAAGATAACATTGTGTTAATAGGAGATTACGACTCCTACTTTTGCACGTCATCATCATCCTCTTATCGTGTCCTTTCGGAAGGTCCGTTCCAAATATATCTCCAACCATCTCTATCTTCTCATACTTTCCTTATTTTTAATTCTTCCCAGTCTTCTCCTCTCTCTTGTAGACTTTTCTTCACTTGGTTAATCCATCTTTCTCGTAGTCTACCTCGTGGTGCTTTTCCTTGTATCTTGAGATTTAACAGTCTTTGTAGTAGTCTTTCCTTTTCCATTCTTTTTAAATTTCCAAAACATTTTAGTCTACTTTTTCCTGTCTGTTGTTAATTTTTCTAGAATTAATGTCTCCCTGATTTTGTCATTCCTTATTCTATCTCTCCTTGTTTTATGTACCATTCCACGTAAGAATGTCATTTCTGTAGCTTGGATTCTGCTCAATTCCTTCTTTGTATGTGTCCAACTCTCGATTGCATTTGTTAGAACTGGTTTGAAATAAGCTTACACATTGCCATTTTACTCTTGGGGGTATATATTTATTCCAGATTGATTGTTTAGTTCAATTATACACTTTTAAACTTTTCTCTATTCTTTTACTAATGTACATGTCTGTATTTTCCCATTTGCTTTTATCACTGTTCCTGAATATATACATTTTTCCACTTTTTGTAGATTTATGCTGATAATTTTAAACAGTACCAACTAAATTGGAAACACCATCTTGAAAGAATGAGTTCAAATCAGATCCCCAAAGCTGTTTATAATTATATACCAAGAGGACGAAGATCTCTGGGGCGTCCTATGAAACGCTGGAGGGAAAATTTACTATAGGATCGTAACAAGCCTTGGTCTAATACTTGGAAGGAAGAAGAAGAAGAATGCTGATAACTTGATATTCCAATCATCGTTCTGGTTTATGCATATTTTGATGACTGCCGTTTTCTCGAAATTTATTTTTAAACCATATTCTTCTGAAACTGTTTTCCAATTTCAAGTTTGTGTTCTATGGTATTTTTTTTAATTTCCCCACATCATTACATCGTCTGCGAAGATGAAGGTTTTCAATCTGGTTTTCTGCCTTCACCTACAACTTTATTTGTAATTCCATTCATTATGGCGTCGAAGAAAATAGGCGATAACACACTCCCTTGTCTAACTCCAACATTTGTTTCAAACCACTGACCTTTGCACATCCTCAGCACAAACATCATTTTTACTGGTAGGTAAGGTCCCGGATATGCATCTGTCACATGAGTTTGTGCGGGTTCGTTAACCACTATAAATAAACCACGCTTCTGCGCAACCATTTGTGCGGGTTCGAACCACGCTACTACTACCATTTGTAGCTTTTTAAAAACCCACGCTGATTGCTACCATATGTGCGGGCGGGGTGAGGGAGAATAGTTTAACCTCTCTAATAAACCGCGGTTACTACCATAAATCCGGGATCGTGTTTTGTTATTGCTGTCTCTATTAACGTGGATCAGATATCCTGCAAGGTTATCAATCACAAAGTCGCTTGCCTTGGGCCCATAGAAGGCAGCAATCGATTCATCTTTCTCTCTCAGAAATAAATAAATAATGATTCTCAAATACATAGAGTGAGTGAAAATGACAATAAAAGCTAAACAGCAAAATAGTAAGGGAGCTGGAAATAGTTTTCTACATGAGTGAATTTCCGTATAGGATTGTAAATACCTACGTATACATTAATGAAGAAGCAGGGAAGTTGTATAAAAGATGACATTTAATAGAAACAAGTTGTCTGAATTAAAAACAAATTAACAAAAAATATTCCGATCATACAACAAAATAGAAATGTAAATAAATAAATGACGATACTCTTACATTAGAAAAAACCACACCATACCTCACGCCACACTCATGCTAACGTCCGAACCAGGGGCAACTTCTTCCCTGGTCTGCCGGACCAACTAAACCACGCCGCTTCTCGGCTTCAGACGAGCTTGTCCATTATAGCTCCAATCGCATCGCGGATTGGATGCGGATTCAAACCTTGAATCTGCTTGAACAACTGAACGACGAATGCTTGAATGATCGAATGATAATGTTCTGCCTGTGCACCACGTATATGAAGGTTCCGAAGTAGAGGGGAGATGCGCCGTAGACACAGCGCGGCAGGAAGGGTAAAGAGGGGAGAGTGGGGGTAAATACAAGGAGAAAGGGATATTGGCATAGTTCATAAATATTCCAATCTAGGGAGGAGAACGACGTTACAATAATGAGCCGAAAAACACACTTTCGGTTCAAGTTATGAAAAATAAAATAACATCAAAACTACACAATATGTTTGCAGCGAAGGAAGGCCGAGTTGAATACTCTACAACCTAAGAACAACATAGAAGGAGGAGTATTGAATGTTCGATACTGACTATACAGCAAACGTTTTATTACGTCACATCGGTTGATTAAGGATTTCAGATGTTCCTCTCTCGGTATGGTGGCCTTTAAAGTTCGAATTCCACTTAATCAGAGCAAATCTATATTATCTCCTAACTCAAAACTAAAAAGGTAAAGGTATCCCACTACATCTAGGCCCATCCGTCCACCCCTTGGGATACCTCGGTCGTCATGACCATACTCCCAAGTCCTAGTTCTAGTCCTCCCTATCCTATTTTCACGTCCACGTTCAAGTTCACGGTCTTTAAAGCAACACCCCAGGGAGAGAGTGTTGGAGTTTGCAATCTGGGAATTGCTGAGCTACATAGTACATCAGGTCGCTCAATCCTGACGACCCCACAGTTGGTCCACGGGCTCCATGAGCCTAGCTGGGAGGACTGCTGTCGCAGATCCACCGACCATTCCCCTGTTCTGCCTCCAGGGACGTGTCCTGCAGCCGTTGTGAGACCGGCTAGGGCTACAAGCCCAACAGTGTGAGACTTTTAGTACATCCAGGTGCTCATCTCCTGGCGACCCCACAGTTTGTCGACGGGCCCGTAAGCCGAGCCAGGAACCAGTACAGTAGCTCCCCTCTGGACTGGTCCGAGCCGAGCCCTGGTGTGCCCCCAGGGACGCCTTCTGCAGCTACTACAGACCTCAGGAGGCCCTTGGGGTAGTAGGAAGTTAGGACTCCCACATTTTGGACAATCGGCACTTCATGTCAGCCGGGTTGTCAGCCCTGCCTGACGGCCGTCTTTACCCCGAGAACAAGCGTCTGGTACTCAATTCCGTTAGAGGCTGAGTCGATTCCAGAACCATAGTGCCGCCAGAAGGTTTCTGTCAGTTTTAAAAATCCTGACCTCACCGGGACTCGAACCCTCGACCTTCCGGCTTGTAGCGCAGTGCTTAAACACTAGTCTACGGCGTGCCCCCAACTCAAAACTAATGAATCTGCAAATATAGCTGGTCCCGTGCTGGCTTAGGTTGCAGCATGCTTGCTTCCTGACCAACGGGCTCGAGCTCGATACCCGGACGGGTTGAAAATTTTCTTCTTCTTCGTCACGGTTTACGTTTTATGACTTTTACATTTTCTTCTTAGAGACTTTACTTTTACCAATACCTGTTTATTATCAAATATATTAATTAATATAGAGCACCCCACGCTTTTGATGGTAAAATTATTTTAATTTTGTTGATAACTCTAGTTTTATTCTATATGTGTTGGAGATGATTTTTTTTTGTGGACCACTTTAATTTTATCCCAAGCGTGTTGGAAATTAAAATTATTTTTCATTTTTTTTAGTTCGGTTTTCTAATCGAGCGTGTTGATTTAGTTTTTAAAACTATTATTTATTCTTTTATATATATCTTCTTCTTGTATCTTGTAAGCTCATGTTTTCCTTAACATAGATTTAGGCGCTATCCCCCTACAGGGAAGAATTTGAACCATACTAATTAGTTACACTTGTTTTCGTATAGAAGTCATTTGAGCGGTCCGTGATCAGCGTTCCGCCTCATACTGACATCTAGGAAACCAAGGTAGTACTAGGACGGGAGAATTCGGTAAATTTTGCTTAGAGGCCTTTTCATTCAAGCTTAAGGATCTTTTACGAGCCTGAAAATCTTCAGACTCGGAACCCACGGATTAAAAGTCCCTCCGGAAGGATTTTCTCCCTGGATTTTTCCATCCTAAAAAACTCCATCGACCCAGGCCGGGTTTGAACCCATGACCCTCGGGACCAGAGGCGAATATAATTCTCAATTTACACGAGAGGCAGCGAGATATCGTTCCAACGCCATCTAGAGTCTACTATAACAAGTAAGCATTTTTAAAGAGAATATTAACTTTATAGCAGTAACGCTTGTATATTTAGATGTTATAACTATATTTTTGACACACACACACACATATATATATAAATGATCTGTTTCAATTAATTAATTTCCCTATATATATATATATATATATATATATCCAGAAACAGCCCTACAACTTTTTGAACTTAAAGTTGATCCCGTTGCAACATATGGGTTAGAGAACATATGGGTCCATTTAAAGAAAACGAACCTAGAAAAATTAGAGAAACTAAAAACCACATACGTAAAAAGGGTGCTCTGTCTCTCCAGATACACGCCCTCACGACTTGTATATGAACTCTCCAGAGAACCATTCTACATAGAAGAGCTGAGGCTAAAGTTCCTACTACCAGTGACACCAGCTTACCAGGACCTCCTGCAAGAACTCCACGAGAAGAAACGCAAAATATGGGAAGAATTCTACATTACTGACGCCATGACAAACCGTGATTGGACTCAGGGAGGATATGAATTGCGCCACACAGTGACCAGACTCGCTGTGCATGGATTTCACCACAAGCTGTGCAGCAACCAGAGATTCCACGAGCCCAGCCCAGACTGCATGTGTGCAAGATGTGGCGAACAGTGCGAGAAATATCATGTGTTAAACTGTAGAATGAGATCAGAATCATTGTTGAAACTCTGCAGTGACTGAGAACAATTTTCTTTGCACGTTGTGCGCATTTCTTATTTTATTTATATATATCCATCCATAGAAATTCTGCCCGAGAGCAGGTCTGCAATCATATCATTTCCATGCTATGCTTTGCAGCTTTACTAGGGAATTATACATATATATATATATAACAAAGCATGGTACGTGTTGGCATTATGAAAATTAACGACGTTATTAAAAACATTCTTGACCAGGATCAAATCTGGGCCTGCGTCGTCGTAACAGAGCATCTTACCAACTACTCAACTGAACCGAACGATACAGCATTAAAAAGACTTACGCCGCCGTATTTGACCTCAAAGCAGACAGCACACTCATTACTATAAACCGCTCTTTAAAATTTTATCTTTCCACCATCAAGACTTGCTCCATCAAATTTTTCAAAGGCTGTACATTTGGTCTTCCCAATGATATTTTACCTCGTGGATATTTTTCAATGGCTATTTTAGTCTTCTGTTCATTTTAGTAAACATGGCAGTCTTCTACTCTTTACTATTACTACCGGTTTGATACAACTTCTTAATTCTTCGTTCTTTTTATTCGCCATCCCTCATTTGCTTCAACAGTACTAACACATGTAAAATTTCGTTGATCTGTGAAATATGCAGAGTTTTGTTACGAAAGTTTTGCTGCCGATACAATTTATTTTTCATTTCCCTTCCGGTTAACCCCAACTGGTAATAATTCGATTTTCATCGATCACGAACTCGTAATTTGGTTAAAAAAGAAATAAAATTCCGGCCAATAGAGTGATTACACACACACTCATATATATATATCACCGTGGCCGAGCGGTTTTTTTAAAGCATGATTGCCTTGGTGGAGAGCTACGGAAACTTGCGTTTTCGAGTCTCCATGGGAAAATAAATTTTCAATGCTAAAAAAAAATTCATCGACCGCGGCCGGTTTGAATCCGCGACCCTCGGGACCAGAGCAAGGAGCATAACCACTAGTCCACCATACAATTCGCGTATATATATATATAATATATATATATATATATATATATTTAGATATTATAAATATATTTTGACATTTGCAATGAAGGCAAATATGATATGAAAAGAAAAAAGAATGCTTGAGTCGGGATTTGAACTCGAGTATCTAAAGTCTGTACCTTTAGCGCTCTAACCAACTGAGCTACCAAGAATTCCAATACAAGCATACAATTTTCTTATACATGTAGTATTCTCAATTGACACAAGAGGTAGCGGAAATTTGTTTTAAAAAAAAATTGCTTAACTGTTATGTTAGCCGCGAGATGGCAGTTGGAACAAATTTCCGCTACCTCTTGTGTGAATTGAGAATACTACATGTATAAGAAAATTGTATGCTTGTATTGGAATTCTTGGGTAGCTCAGTTGGTTAGAGCGCTAAAGGTACAGACTTTAGAGACTCGAGTTCAAATCCCGACTCAAGCATTCTTTTTTCTTTTCATATCATATATATATATATATATATATACATTTATTTATTTATTTATTTATTTATTTATTTATTTAGATGTTATAACTATATTTTTGGCATTTGCCTTCATTGCCAAATGTCAAAAATATAGTTGTAACATCTAAATATACGCTATAAAGTAAATATTCTCTTAAAAATTTGCTTAACTATTATGTTGGCCACTAGATGTCAGTCGGAACGATTTTCCGCTACCTCTTGTGTGAATTGAGAATACTGACACATATAAGAAAAATGTATGTTTGTGATGGAATATTTGGTAGCTCAGGTCGTTAGAGCGCTAAACGTACCGAGTTTAGAGCCTCGGGTTCATTTCCCGACTCAAGCATTCATTTTTCTTTCATATCATATCAGTAGATATATATATATATATATATATATATATGTTTGTTCTGTATATGACACCCAGTAATTTCCGCACAGAAATCGATACCGTATATAACACCCAGTCTTGCAGACACTAAAATCGATACAGTATATGACACCCAATCTAATCGGCACACGAACCGATACTGTATTTGATACCTAGGCTTGTCTGCACACGAATCCAGATATGTAACACACTTTTTAAACATTAAATTTGCTGTTGTTCTTCATATATGACTGTTATGGAAGATTTATTGAAACTATAGCGCAACCTCCTCTTGTCGGCACACATATTTATAGAAGTTATACACACGTTTTACAAACATGAACTTTGCTGTACTCCCAACATCTGACTTTCATGCGGGCTTGATATGATATCGGAAAACCATCCAAAGAAACTGTCGACTGCGCCAGGGATCAGGGAAGGTTTTTTACATATCATCACCCCTCCCCTATAACAAACACACCCTCCCACCTCTCACTAACCCTTTTCTTATAAGTTTGCCTTCGCTAATCTGGCTGCAACACAGTTGGCTTTACATACAAATACATTCCTTGTAACTCTAGAGAGGAATTTTATATTTATTACAAATGGACACTAAAATAATATTACTATCTTATTATCTATAATTTATTTTTATCTTATTATATTAATTTAATTCCTTAAATTTAAAATGAGTCAACATAAAGTTATATAACTTAATAACCCAATGTCCCTTACTTACTTACTCACTGGCACTATCGAACCCGTAGGTTCATGGCTGCGCGGACATAATCCCTCCATACATCCCTATCCTGAGCTAATCCTTTCCAATCATTCTCTGTATAATCTACTTCCCTCAAATCATAGTTAATGTTATTCTCCCACCTCATTCTTGGTCTACCAACTGGGCGTTTTCCCTCTGGCTTTCCTACAAGAAGCTTCCATGCAAGACTTTCATTCCCCATACGTGCAACATGTCCTGCCCATCGCAATCTACGAGACTTGATTGTTCTTATTATATCTGGCCGATAAGGTTACCCATGCCGGACTGGTCGAAGGTGATAAGCCAGACGAAAAAAAGTACCTTGGTCGAAAGAGTGACGATCTGTCACCGTAAAAATACAACTTTCAAGAAATGCGGACATGGGTTCAACTGGGGTAAAATTATCCGGAGGTCAAATAGTCCCCCATTCGGTTCTCCGGGCGGGGACTACTTCAGGGAACCCATGCCAAAGGCTCAAACACTCAATGTCACTATTGATGTCAAATGTTCATAGCTACGCAGACATATGCTCTCCATATATCCCTATTCTAAATTAATATTTTACAATTATCCCCTGTATAATTCTTCTTCTTCTTCTTTACCAGGCGACTACAACCTCATTGAAGTTTTGGCCTCCTCAACAATTTTTCTCCACCTAGATCCATTCTGGATGCAGACTGGCCAATTTCCAATTTTCATTTCTAATATATATTTTATAACATCATCCTGCCATCTGTTTTTTGGGCGTCCAGCTGTTCTGGTGCATATTGGTTTCCATTTGTATATTCTTCTTACAAGCTTGTCTTCCTGCATTCTATTTATATGTGCAAACCAGCGCAGTCTTTGAGCTTTAATGTGGTTTATTACATTTTTATGTCGTATTAGATTATTTAATTCAGAGTTCATTCGTATACGCCATGTGCCATCGCTTTCTCTAATTGGTCCAAAAATTCTCCGCAAGAACTTCCTTCCGAAGATTAATAGTTTTTGTTTATCAGACTTCTTCAGTACCCACAGCCATAAGTTACAATCGGTCTTATTACTGTATTATACAGTTTAACTTTAGTTAATCTGGAGACAAGTTTACTTTTGAATAGTATTCTATTTGCATAGTAAGCTTTATTGCCCAAAGAAATTCCTTCGCCAATTTCTTCCTCTATATAGTTTTTTCCATTTAGTTGAAACAAGATATTTATATGATTTTACTTCTTCTATATTTGTATCATTGATGTTCACATTACTTATTTTTTCATTTCTTCTTGTACCCTGTATAATTCACTTCTCTCAAATAATGGTAAATGTTATTCTTCCACCTCATTCTTCATCTACTTACTCTCTGACTTTCATAAGGAATTACAATATCCCTCTTTTTATCATTCGTGTCACATGTCCTGCCCATTGCAGCCTACGAGACTTAACTGTTCTTATTTCATCTGGCTTACCATGAAGATAATGTAGCTCTCTATTATGTCGTCTTCTCCATTCACCTGTGTGTTAATTTTTTTTCTTTCGTCGATAAAATTTGTTGAGAACTTTATTTCAGTATAAAATACCGATATTTTAAATGTCGTGCTTTTTCTAGCTCAATGTGGCACGGATTCCTCATTTTAAATTTCAACAAAATTGACTCTAAATTACTTCTTACAACCAAAAGAGGAAAAATATCGGATATGCGGAATGAAATGCGAAAAGTCGTAAAATGTACATCCGTCACTTTTGGTGACTACTCGTACTAGATCGGTAAAGATCTGTAAACTTTTCAAAAATATTTTCATGAGAAAAACCCTTAATACTTTTAATCTTCCCTAATTCGCTAAAACATGAATAAAGTAACACATACAACTCACATGCACACACAATATATATTAAGGTTATAACTTTTTGGACTTTCGTAAAATAAAATATTTCCTGTGCAATGAATGGGTGAACTTTTACTTAAAACCATTGGAAAAGGCCTCCATTTCACTGAGGTTCAAGAAAAGGTCACCCCGAAATTAATATTAAATATATATATATATATATATATAATATATATATATATCTCCATCCATAGTAATTCTGCCCGAAGGCAGGTCCTTCACTGCAATCATAGCATTTTTCATGCTATGCTTACAGCTTTACTAGGGAATTGTGTAGGTGTGGTAGCTTCCCGTTGTTTTCCACACCGGTGAAGAATGATGATGATAATGATAAGGATGTTGATGATGATGATGATGATGATGATGATGGCCATATGATTTCGGGGACCGTTTGGGCCTTAAAGTTTTCCTGACATTTGTCTTACAGGTGAGGAAAAACCCCGATAAAAACCTCACCCAGAAAAACTGCCCGGGATCGAACCCGGGCGCGCTGCGTGACAAGGCAGCACGCTACCTCGAGACCACAGCGGTGGACTTATATATATATGGGGGTGACCTTTTCTTGAAGCTCAGTGAAATGAAGGCCCTTTTCAATGGTTTTAAATAAAAAAAGCTCACCCATTCATTGCACAGGAAATGTTTTATTTCACAAAAGTCCAAAAAGTTATAACCCTAATATATATATTTTTTGTGTGTCTTCCTTTTAATCTGACCGGCTTATCTCTATTAGGTTTTTTAGCATTGCAATTTTTTTCTGATGGAAGGCAGCTGGCCTACCGCATCAACCCCCAACCTGGAGGACCAGGGATTTTTTTTCAGGTGTCCATCCTTAGATCAGTTGCTTTAACTACAGCTAAGAGCCAGATCTGCCCTTTAGGAAGAATTTGACATAAAAGATAAGATGAAATGATCCCTCGGCCTCGAATACTCTAATACCATCGGGGTCGGAAAACAACAAGTGTTCAGTCCAGAGAGACTGGATAGGAAAGATAAAAAAGAGATATGGTATGGAAGTGGAAGTAATACCATATCGGTCAATATCTCACCATACTGACCAGTGCAATTGGTGAGTAGCCCATCCCGTCCGTTCACCACGTAAGTTATATGGTTACTAACAGCTGCACCACGTGAAGGTGGGATTGGACACTGGGAAGATGTGCAGGTCGGTTCCTCTAAGTCTTAGAATTTAAAGCAATTAGAGGCTATCTTCCCTCTTAGCATCGGACGATGTCAAAGACATTAATCAACCGATGATCTATCTATCTACATTTGTGTGTGTGTGCGTGTGTCATTTTCATTTTCGTTCTATTTGACAAGATCGTTAAGATCTATATTTTTTTTAATGAGGATATTCCTTTGGAATTAGCAATGTCACTCCCTGCAATTTTCATGTTTGTGCAGACTATTTTCAATTTATGCGCCACTTCGGCAGACCACTTTACACAGGAGATGTGTACTTACATTACGTACAGAGAGGAGTGTAAGATGAATGTGTGTTAAGACTATAAAGATACACTTTTCAGAACCTTTCTTGTAACCTAGAAACTAAGGTCACAAACATAAAACAATTGAAGTTAAAATTGATGTAAGTTTGGTTGCCATGGAGACGATTTAGTGGTTTTAAATGAAGCGTAGTTTTCTAAGTTGACGTCATAGGAACAGAAGACTGTCGTATGGCAATCAGTAGAAACAGGTGTTTCAAATGCGATGCAATGTTTCAGAAGTAAATGAAATGCAGCCAGGAAAGAAAATGCGAACACTCCATTCCTAGTATTTAGTTCACGTCAACAGCTGTTACTCTACAGTCATTTGTTTTATTTTCTCTAAAACTGTTCTCGCAACTGATTTTCTTCAAAATGTTCTTAACGAGCAAGTTGGCGCAGTCGATTGCGTCTGAGACTCGTATTCGTGATATCTTAGGTTCAAATTCCGGTACCAATCAACCTCACTGACAAGGGAACATCCACAACTTGAGACGCTCCATTGCTGTGAATATATATATATATATATATATATATATATATGTTATAATTAAATGTTTAACATTGAGCAATGCAAGCTTAATATGGTATGATAAGAAAAATAAATGCCTGGACGGGATTCGAACCCGGATCTCTGAGTCTGTACCTCAGTGTGATATCCATTACACCACCAGGCGAATCCAATTCAAACATTTAAAAAAAAAGTAAAGTGATCCCACAACAGGCCTCAGGAGGCCCTTGGGGTAGTAGGAGGTTAAGGCTCCCACTTTTTCAAGACAATCGGCACTTTATGTCAGCCGGGTTGTCAGCCCTGCGTGACGGCCGCCTTTACCCCAGAACAAGTGTCTGGTACTCATTCCAGTTAGAGGCTGAGTCGACCCCAGGGCCATAGTGCCGCCAGAGGGTTTGGGTCAGTTTAAAAATCCTGACCCCAACGGGACTTGAACCCTCGACCCTCCGGCTTGTAGCTCAGTGCCTTAACCACTACGCTACGGCGTGCCCCAATTCAAACATTTATTTTTCTTATATATGTATTATATTCTCCATTATTACTAGATATCGCGAGAACTCGGTCTTCACTGCCATCTAGTAGCTGACTATAACAAGTAAGCAAAGACTCAGAGATCCGGGTTCGAATCCCGTCCAGGCATTTATTTTTATCATACCATATATATATATATATATATATATATATATATATACACACACACATTCATAGTAATTCTGCCCGAGGGCAGGTCTTTCACTGCAATCATAGCATTTTCATGCTAGGCTTTGCAGCTTTACTATGGAATTATAGGCCTCTAAAGAAAGATAAAAAAAATTAATATTAATATAAGAAGAAAACTTCAACGAACTATTCTATTTAATAATCTAATTTCCCCTAGAAGATTAATGGAAGGAGGGGCAGCCATTGGGATAGCTCCCGTTGTTTTCCACACCGGTGAAGGACGATGATGAACATTATAAGGATCATGATGATGGCCGGATGAATTTTCGGGGACTGTTGGGCCTAAACTTCCTGACATTTGTTTTACAGGTGAGGAAAAATCCCGAAGAAACCTCACCCTAGAGCCTGTACCGACCGGGGATCGAAGCCGGGCCTGCTGCGTGACAAGGAGCACGCTACCTCGAGACCACAGCGGTGGAATATATATACACTAGCTAATGCCGGCACGCGATTCTACGCATAAATAAATTAAATATGATAGCTAACAGTCGGAGTGCATGCTAAGTTCTAATAAATTCAATATTTATTTTTATTTTTAGTTAAGTAAGTAAGAATAAAATTAGAGGTTAATTAAATTGTGTGGTAAATATTGCGACGTAAGTCAATTTTTCATTTCGGATTTCAGGTCTAATGGTCGGATCTCGCCGAGTTTTGGACAACAACCTCGGTATATTTTAAAAAGATATACTGTGTTTCGTTGTGAACCAACGAAAATTGCGATCGCTAGACTCTTGTCATCCCAACTCCTTTCAAAAAAACTTTAAACTGAAAATATATAAAACTGTTACTAGTAAAATTCATGTTGAGGTATTAGTTCACAGTAATATAATGTACGGTTAAAAACTATAATATAGTTACCTTGTAGGTCCGTCTCCTCAACTTAAGTTCTTTTAAAACTCTGTAGGCCTTTCGGGACTAGTCCCATCATCAGCATAATGCATTAGGTCCGTTCTTGTTGACCCTTGTTGAAGCACTGACTTGGTTGTGAGAATTTTGTACAGAGGATTGTGTCGATTAGGTGTGTATTCATTGAGAATCAGGTTGTTGTTGATTTCTCTTAGGATTGCGATTTCCTCCAGTATATTTATTCTCGTTGGAATGTTTTCTCTATGTACTGTTGTGAGGGTGTTATCGATGTTATGCATATGGTGTCCAGCTTGAATTACATGTTTTGCGTAACTTGATTTTCCTCCATTGTAAACGAAATCTCTGAAATGTTCCTTAAATCTAATGTTGAAGCTTCTGTTAGTTTTCCCAATGTAGAATTTATTGCAGTCTGTACATGTTAATTTGTAAATGCCTTTATTGTCGAATTCATATATTTCTTCGATGTTGTTGTTTATTAAATTGTTTAATTTGTTGTCGGTTCTATAGGATATATTAATATTCTTATCGAGCTTTTTTAGTGTGTTGGCCATGGCAGTGCTTCAACAATGGTCAACAAGAACGGACCTAATGCATTCTGCTGATGATGGGACTAGTCCCGAAAGGCCTACAGAGTTTTAAAAGAACTTAAGTTGAGGAGACGGACCTACAAGGTAACTATATTATAGTTTTTAACCGTACATTATATTACCATAAAAGTGTTATTCTACCAGTTATATTATTTGGATGCGAAACATGGACTCTTACTTTAAGGGAGGAATGGAGATTACGAGTATTTGAGAATAGATTTTAGATTAGATTTAGATTTATTTAGCCTGGTGGAGTTAAGACCATGTGGCCTTCTCCTCCACTTGTCAGGAATAAAGTTCTTCGGAAATTTTTTGGACCAAAATATAACATGAAAATCTCAACAAATGAAACCAAATCAATGGCAATATCCAAGGACCCACGACGTGTTAAATTAGAAATAGAAGGGAAAAGTATAGAATAGGTCATGAAATTCAAATATTTAGGAATAGAAATTAATAGCAGCAACAGAATAACAGATGAAATCCCCCATCAAGCAAATAATGCAAACAAAATATAGGGATTAAGAATCATCGGAGAACATATTGTTTAAATAACTCACTTCATAGGATTCATGCTTCCATGATATCGCGATTTCAAACATAATCATGTTCATCGTCAGCCATAACTCCTACTGTTGAAATTCTTCGGCCGTCAACTATTCTATTGTCGCCATCTTCAGTGCTGCTATCTATGGTTGAATTTATGAACTTCGAAATCAATGTAATTTCGTTAGGGATATCAAAATTCATTGATCTATTTTTGTTTTTCTGAATGTATATTTTTTCCCAAACTGTCAATTCCAAAGGTTTCTCTACTTGTTTTAAAAGTTTAGCTTCTCTTCCAATTTTATGATGTTCTAATAAACTATGTGCAGCAATTGCAGATTTTTCAATTTCACAATTTTTAATATTTCTGAAATGTTCTTTTGTCCGAATTTCCAAATTCCTTTTTGTTTTTCCTATATAAACTTTATTGCAATCTTCACAATTTATTTGATAAATTCCAGATTTCTTACTGTCTGGAACTTTGACTTTTTTATTGGTACTTAGAAGATTACCCAGACTAAATTTATTTATTGGTGCCAAAAAAATGTTGTATTTGTCAAAAATTTTTGAAATTTCCTATGCATTTCAGGATGGTAAGTAATTTTCTTGTATTTTTTCTTTTCTTTGCAATTTTGTAAAGTAGTATATTCATTAAGTCTTTTTTTGTGTTTGAATTTCTTCAACTTATTTATAATTAATTCTTTATCAAAACCATTTAATCTAGCAGTGTTTAAGATATGTTTAAACTCTTTATTGAAATTTTCTTCGTTTAATGGTACATTTGTCAATCTGTAAATTAAGCTATTGAATATTGCATGCTTATGAGCAATGTGATTGAAGCCTGATGATTTAATGTAATTATCTGTATGAGTTCCTTTTCTAAATATATCAAATTCAATTTTCAGTGTTTGATCATTCCTAATTATACATAAATCCAAAAAAGGAATTTTGTTTTCTTTTTCTAATTCGACGGTAAACTTTACTGATTCATCCTGAATTTGGATTTGGAAATGTATCATCTTCATATGAAATTAGTTAAAAAACTAGGTTATGTTTGTTTTGAAAACTTAATTAAAAATCATTTTGAATATTTGAATTTGGAAATAAAGAAAAAAGTAAACATACAAAAGAAGAAATTCAGGAATTTAGTTCAAAAATATAATGCAGATATCAAGGACAAAATTAATACTGAAGATAAAGAAAAAAGAAAAGTTGAGGCAACATCAAATAGTTTTCAACAAATAATAGATCACAATGAAGAAAATGTAGTGAATCTGTCAGAAGTGGTTTTAGATAATGAAGAAATTAAATTACTTAATAATGGCCTAAAAACCTGCATCAGTTTTTCAGACAAAGTTGAAGATTACATTGCTGATATTGAAATTGGAATAAATGATATGACAATTGAAGATAAGGTAATTATTAGGAAAGAAATTGGAAAAGTTTTAGAAGAAATTAAAGACTCTCAAAAAAATTTAAAAGCAAAGAAAAATTTGGCAATTTTGAATAAAATTAACAACAAAAATTTAATACTTTCGAAAGCAGACAAAGGAAATAAAATAGTTATTCTTGACAAATTGGATTATACTGCGAGGATGGACAATCTCTTAGAATCAAAAGAATTTTTGGAATTGAAAAAAGATCCTTTACCTAAAGCTATTAAATCATTTGATAATACTTTGAAACAAATAAAATATACTTTAACAAAACAAGAAAAATTTAAATTAAAAGTGTCCAATCCATCGAATCCTAGAATGTACGGTCTACCAAAGATTCATAAAATTGGTAATAAGATGAGACCTATAGTCAACAACATTGGTTCACCATGCTATTATTTATCTAAATGGCTAGTACAAAAATTTAATGAGTTTCCCAAATTTGACACTAAAAGTATTCAGAACTCTTTGGAATTGGTTGACAAATTGGAAAATATGAGTCTAGGACATGATGACAGATTGGTTTCATTTGATGTAATTTCATTGTTTCCTAGTATACCAGTTGAAAAAATGCTAAATTTTTTGAGGAAATGGTTAAGTTCTTTAAATATTAAAAATGAAATATTAGAGGAATATATAACTCTTACTAAGCTATGTGTCAGTAATTCTTATTTTACCTATAATGAAAAATTTTACCAACAGGTTTCGGGTTTGTCAATGGGTAATCCGCTTTCACCATTTTTAGCTGATTTGTTCATGAGTTACTTGGAGTGTCAAATCACTAAAGCATACCCATGGATGTTTAAGACTTGGTACAGATATGTGGATGATATTTTTGCAATAATAAATTCTAAGGATATTGAAGATGCTCTTAAATTATTAAACCTTCAGGATGAATCAGTAAAGTT
This sequence comes from Diploptera punctata, assembly GCA_030220185.1. Lineage (NCBI taxonomy): Eukaryota > Metazoa > Arthropoda > Insecta > Blattodea > Blaberidae > Diploptera > Diploptera punctata. Next base: position 820,415 of record JASPKZ010002691.1, on the reverse strand, counting down.
TACCGTCGAATTAGAAAAAGAAAACAAAATTCCTTTTTTGGATTTATGTATAATTAGGAATGATCAAACACTGAAAATTGAATTTGATATATTTAGAAAAGGAACTCATACAGATAATTACATTAAATCATCAGGCTTCAATCACATTGCTCATAAGCATGCAATATTCAATAGCTTAATTTACAGATTGACAAATGTACCATTAAACGAAGAAAATTTCAATAAAGAGTTTAAACATATCTTAAACACTGCTAGATTAAATGGTTTTGATAAAGAATTAATTATAAATAAGTTGAAGAAATTCAAACACAAAAAAAGACTTAATGAATATACTACTTTACAAAATTGCAAAGAAAAGAAAAAATACAAGAAAATTACTTACCATCCTGAAATGCATAGGAAATTTCAAAAAATTTTTGACAAATACAACATTTTTTTGGCACCAATAAATAAATTTAGTCTGGGTAATCTTCTAAGTACCAATAAAAAAGTCAAAGTTCCAGACAGTAAGAAATCTGGAATTTATCAAATAAATTGTGAAGATTGCAATAAAGTTTATATAGGAAAAACAAAAAGGAATTTGGAAATTCGGACAAAAGAACATTTCAGAAATATTAAAAATTGTGAAATTGAAAAATCTGCAATTGCTGCACATAGTTTATTAGAACATCATAAAATTGGAAGAGAAGCTAAACTTTTAAAACAAGTAGAGAAACCTTTGGAATTGACAGTTTGGGAAAAAATATACATTCAGAAAAACAAAAATAGATCAATGAATTTTGATATCCCTAACGAAATTACATTGATTTCGAAGTTCATAAATTCAACCATAGATAGCAGCACTGAAGATGGCGACAATAGAATAGTTGACGGCCGAAGAATTTCAACAGTCGGAGTTATGGCTGACGATGAACATGATTATGTTTGAAATCGCGATATCATGGAAGCATGAATCCTATGAGGTGAGTTATTTAAACAATATGTTCTCCGATGATTCTTAATGATTATACCTCATAATGTTTACTTCCCAACATTAATTAAATATAAAATATAGGGATGTCTAAACAATACTGTTTGGAAAAATAAAAATTTAAGAATAGATACAAAAGTAAGAATTTACAAATCTGTCATAAGACCAGTTCTAACATATGGTTGTGAATGTCGAACAGAACTCAAAAAACAAAACAAATCAATGAAACAACCGCGAAATGAAAGTTTTAAGGAAAATCGTAGGAAAATTGCTGAGAGAGAAAATTCGCAGCTCTGTTATTAGAGAAGAATGTGAAATTGAACCTATAAACCTCTGGATAAATGATAGAAGACTAAATTGGAACGATTACATAGATATAATGGAGAACAGTAGATTAGTGAAGAAAGTACGTGACTGGACACCTCAGCAGAAAAGGCCTTTAGGAAGACCACAACTGCGATGGAAGGACGTCACCATACCCCGGACTAGTAGCGAATGAACACGCAACAAGATGCCAGCTTTCATGCGTAGAGGAAGAAGAAGATTTATTGTTTTAATTTACTGTTATCACTTATTTGTTTACTCATAATTATGGACAATGACTTCTGGGAAGTCCCCTGCATTTGCATAAATAAATAATTATTTGGTATGCTTTATACTTGGCGCAGGCCATTTCTCTTGTAAGTCAATACATAAAATGCAATTAAAACTTTTAATTACAACTTGGAATGATGGTTATTGTTTGTTCAGAGCGCTAATTTCACGCAAATCAAACAACTAATATGTGAGGTGCATGCTAGTGTGATATATGTTCACTCACAATTTAAATCAAATTTCACATGTTCCTGATGCCAATTAATCTACTGTCATTCTCCTCCATAACTCTGTCATTCCAATCTCCATCTCCAATCATTTTCCCTTATGCTTATCAAAACACCATTAATCAACGTTAGTTTTGGCCGTCCTCTTCTTCTTCTTCTTCTTCTTCTTCTTCTTCTACCAAGTGACACCCATTCTAGTATTCTTCTTGGGAATCTGTCTTCTGTCATTCTTGTCACATGACCATACCACTTTATTTTTTTTCATATAACCCACGATTGAAGTTTGAACAATGTTCTGTTGTGCAATTATACCATTTCTTATTTTATCTCTGTAGCCGAGCGGTTAAGGTAGGAAGCCTTGGCGCAGAGCTACGGGACTTGGCTGGTTCGAGTCTCCATGGGGGAAGAAATTTTCTCATGGTATTTCGGCCAGTATGGGACCGATGCCCACCCAGAATCGTGAGGCAATTGGGTAACTACAATAAAGTAGCGGCTCCAGGTTGAGGAACCAGCTATAACGGCTGGGGGACTCGACATGCTAACCACATGTCTCCCCTACACTGGTTGTTGATCATCTACCTCTGTGATTGACACATGTGGATGTGAAGGGCCAGCAGCCGGCTGGTAAAAGGGCAACCGCTGAAAAGTGGAAAGACCCTCAATCGGAATCGGAATCTTCTAGAATTCCATTTGAACGTCTCGAAAATTCAATTAATTCAGATATTAATGAGTCATTTTTTAACATCTTACCTCATGTTTTATGTTTCTTCAAACACGGGAACTAGTTTTCGAGAGAGATCGTTCTCTCAAAAACTAGTTCCCGTGTTTTGAAGAAACATAAAACATGAGGTAAGATGTTAAAAAGTGACTCATTAATTTACGAATTAAGAACAGCATAATGTTATTTCCCATATTTAACTGTGAATTAATTCAGAACTTAATTTACTTGTAGTTCTAAATTTTAATTTCCATGTTTTTCTGCACCGAATGTCATTGTACTGCTTATTCCTGTATTAATTCGAGCTACATTGTTTTAAAATAAGATTGACATTGGTGTAGCGGTTAGAAAAAAATCTAAGAAAATGTCAGATATTGTTTGTTATCGTTATGTGAACTGTAATGCCAATGAATATTTGCTAGAATTAATTTTATAAAGAACTAGCTAATACCCGGCGTGCGCTGCTACGCCTAAATAAATGAAAATTAATGTTTTTTTATGCTTAGTTGAATAATAGGAAAAATAGTTATAAATTTATATTTTTAGATACCCTGTGCTGATTACCCGGCGTTGCCCGGGAATCTACTTATCTCGATCTTTTTGACATAAATGACCTGAAATACGAAAATTAATGTGTTTTACCTTTAATTAAATAAGAAAAAGGAAAAATTTATATCGTAATTTTTTTAGATACCCCGTGCTGTTTACCCGACGTTGTCCGGGAATATATTCATCCCGATCTTCTTGGCATAAATGAGCTGAAAGACAAATAATAATAATAATAATAATAATAATAATAATAATAATAATAATAATAATAATAATAATAATAATAATAATAATAATAATAATAATAATGCTTTATTAATGTGCTTCTTATGGTTAGTTGAATAAGTAAAATTAAAAATAATTATAAATGTATATCGTAATTATTTTAAGATTCCCCGTGCTGGCTATCAGGTATTGCCCTGGAATCTACTTATCTCGATCTTCTTGGCATAAATTAGCTAAAAAACGAAATTCGTTATTGTGAGTTATCCGTAAAAGAATACTCGTCATGTGCTGCTATGCTTGCACAGGATTCTACGTACTTGTCTCGATCTTCTTGGCATCAACGAAAGACAAAAATGGTTATTGTGAGTTATCCGTAAGAGATAAACATACGCTGTCGCGGACTTTTCTGTAGCGCTTTTTGAGATATTCAATTATGTGTACATTAATTCTGTGTGTTTGTTATGGTTTAGGCAGCGTAAGCAATTTAAGCGTCCAAAGAGCTACTTTTTTCACGTTTTACACTACAAAGGGCGATTTTTAAGGGTGTAGGAGTTGAGTGTCACAAGTCTCTTATAGCCTATGTTCATATCGGGAATCTCCTGAACATTTTGCAAAAAAAACCAACACAATCGGATCAACGGTATGGCCGCGCATAAAGTACAAACAAATAAACAAACAAACATTCTTATATATTAGATAAAAGATATATCCATCCATCCATAGTAATTCTGCCCGAAGGCAGGTCCTTCACTGCAATCATAGCATTTTCATGCTATGCTTTGCAGCTTTACTAGGGAATTTCAGGTGTGGTAGCTTCCCGTTGCTTTCCACACCGGTGAAGGATGATGATGGCGATGATGATGATAATGATGAGGATGATACTGGTGGTCATATGATTTCGGGGACCGTTTCGGCCTTAAAGGTTTCCAGACATTTGTCTTACAGATGAGGAAAAACCCCGATAAAAACCTCACCCAGAAAAACTGCCCCGACCGGGGATCGAACCCGGGCCCGCTGCGTGACAAGGCAGCACGCTACCTCGAGACCACAGCAGTGGACTAGAAGATATATAAAGAATATAAAAAATACTAAAACTGTTATAACACTTTTTCCTGCTACCATATAACAAATTTTTAGAAAAATCAAAAACTCCAAGTTGGGGATGGTCCCTTGTTACATTGTTCCTGCTTTTCCACATTTGGCAAAGTAAATGTATGGGAATTTAATTTGCAGGACTATGTAATCATAAATAATGCTTCACAGCATCATCATAATTACAATCAGCTGATTTCTTCAGAAAACACGAAGCAAACACAACAATAGAAACACTGATTATTGGTTACACCACAAATCGTATACGCGATATAACATTAAATAAAACTATGTCATGCGTTAAATTAATTTATGGCTAATATAACGACAAAAGACTAATTTATAATAATGGAAATAAGTACGCGCTTTGCCACTGTTTTGCCCAAAGTTAGTGATTACGTGCGAATAATTTCCTGGTCGTGCATGAAGGCGGGAAAAGATTCCCTGCGCGCCGCTGGTAGCTATAATGCAGCGTTCTGCCCACAACAGCTATTTGAATATATTTAAATAAATGAACATAACTTGTAAGGGACCGTCCCCAACTTGGGACACTCGATTATTATTAAAATGCATAAGCTCATATATGCTTATGATATTGGAGAGGATGCATGGTAATAGAAGAAGTAGTAGTAGTAGGACTTCATTAGACTTAAAGTAAGATGCATACAATGTTATTTACAAATATGGGTCGCACAGGAGTAAGCCCTACGTTCTGTTGATATTCCGCTACAATAAAATAATGTTTGGTAATAATATAACGTTAAAGGAAAAAGAAAACACAATAAAGCAAAACCCGCATATACAAAATGATAGTTCGACCAGTTATCGTATATGGAACAGAAACTAGGGCTGATACAACAAAAACTAAACAAATAATAAGCTCATGTGAAATGAAAATCTTAAGAACTATTCAGGGGAAAACATTATTTGATAAAATACAAAACACAGAAATTAGAGACAAATGTCATATTCAAGACATAACCAAATTTATTATAGATAGACGAAAATATTGGAAGGGTCATACAGAAAGAATGAAAAAAAAAGAGCTAAAGAAGATAGGCCAATGGACGGGAGAAGAACAAGAGGAAGACCAGCCAACATATGGATTGACACTGAATGCACATCCAATACGTCTTCCTCCGAGGAGTGATTGTGGAAATAAACAGGATGGAAATCCCTACAAATCAAATTTAAGAAGAAGAAGAAGAATATCACAATTATATAATAATACAATAACATTATATATTAATTAGGTTATGTAGAATTATTAAGAATTAATGCATTGGAGTGTAGCATTGTATGGTGCAGACACTTGGACATTACGACGGAATGAGGAAAAGCGACTGGAAGCTTTTGAGATGCGACTGGAAGCTTTTGAGATGTGGATATGGAGAACGATGGAACGTATAAAATGGACAGACAAAATATAAAATGAAGATATGCTAGAGAGAGTGTGTGAAGGAAGAACAGTGCTGGAACTCATAAAGAAGAGGAAAATAAATTGGATTGGCCACTGGCTAAGAAGAAACTGCCTGCTGACGGATGCCCTAGAAAGAATGGTCAACGTAAAGTAAAGAGTTAGAGGCAGAAAAAGACATCAGACGATAGACAATATTAAAATAAATGGTTTGTATGCAGATACAAAGAGGAAGGCAGAGTTAAGGAAAGAGTGGAGAATACTGAGTTTGCAGTGAAATACCTGATATTGGGCAGAACACTATGAATGAATCATATTACATTTTGCTAATATATTGTTTATTCACGAATGAGTGTTGTTGATAAAGCATTATTTAAAGGGAGGGGACAACTTAACAATGTTCTCGGTATTCTGGGTCGAGTGCCTGATATTCCACTTAGCACGTTACAAAATGTATGGAGCGATGGTGAGGCCAGTAATGCACTATGATAGTGAGATTTGGGGTTTCTAAAGAACAGCTATATTAAATAAGGTATATACACATTTTCGGGGTTTCCAAAGAACAGATAAACTAAATAAGGTATATACACATTTTATAAAATATATTACAGGACTTAGTAAGACCGTTTCTAAATACGGAATTTTATATGAATTTGGGTCATTTCAGGACGACATAAACTGCAAAATTCGTGTACTCAAGTACTGGTTGCGGGGTAATCCAAGGTGAACAAACAATGCTCAGAGCAATTTGGTTACGACCACCAAATTAGGAACATAAATATGAAATTAAGGGCAGACGAGGTTACGAGAGAGAACTCCAAAAGATTGGCATGGGTTGGGTCTGAGAAAAAGGGACTGAAAATCGCAAGAATGTGTGGAGAAAATAAGGAGGAGGTACTTAGATATAAACCAACAAGGTATTTTCGCCGAATGTGCGGGAAAACCCTCACTGTTTTTACAAAGAGACCTAAAACAAGTTTGGGGAAAAGCATCTTATATGAATGGTAGTAGATACAGGTGGCCAAACTCTGTGTTACTTCCGTTCGCACTCGTAAGCGAGAGCAGCTGAAAGGGAGTCTCGTGTACCGTAAGAGCTCGAGAATGAGAATTCTAGGGAAATAACGTAAATTGATTATTGATTAAATAAAAATAAAACGTAGTTTTATTTGATTTTCATATTTATTATATAATTCAATGACAGCTTGTTTCGGTACACTGTATCTTCTTCAGACATGTTAACAAATTATGAATTGTGTTCCAACTGATCTAAGCAACAATACAACAATATCTATTTTAATTTTTTAATTTAACAAAGGGGATTCATTCAAATCAAGTTGAGAATTTAACAGTTTTTTACTACTTTTAAATTTATTAATTTCTACATCTCCAAAAGATCTAACTTCTTACCCTTATCACAAATATGTAAAATTTCAAAATTTGGATCGAAACAATGATTAAATTGGAATAGGTGGTTAGCATATTTTGAATTTTCTAAATTTCTGTTATATGCTCTCATGTGTTCCTTTATCCGAGAGATAAAAGGGGTACCAGTTTGTCCTATATATACATTGTCACATGTGCCACACTTCAATTTATATACACCTGATAATTTTTCTTTTTCTTTTTTTTGGTTTTATTGTTTTTTATTATATTTTGTAGAGTTTTATTAGTTTTAAATACCACATTAATGTTCAACTTTTTAAAGTGTTCAGATATTTTATTTGAAAGTGGGCCTATGTATGACATTACGACATATTTATTTATGTTTTCTTTGGGTAAAGGAAAAACTTTGTTAATTGCTTTTTTGTAATGAACCTTCTTAATTAAACATTCTATAATTCAGGGTCGTAGCCATTATTAACAGCCAATTGTTTAATAATATTCAATTCATTATTATATTCCAAGGGTGAAAGAGGGATATTTAAAAGTCTATGAATGTAACTATTAAAGGCTGCCATCTTATGAGTATATGGGTGAAGAGAAGAACTATGGATAGTGGTATCAGTATGAGATGGTTTGTGAAAGATACCAAACTCAAACTTATTATCAATGTGTTTTATTGATAAATCCAAGAAATTTATACTATTATTATTTGTTTCTAATTCCATTGTGAAATTAATACTTCTGTGAATGTTATTAATAAAATTTAAAAAGGAATTCAATTGGCTTTTGGTTCCTGTGAAGCCTGCTATGACATCATCTACATAACGATACCAAAATAGAACATTTCTAGCTAATACATTCTTATGTATGGTTTGTTCTAAGTCATCCATAAAAATCTCTGCCAAAAGAGGGCTCAACGGATCACCCATAATCAAACCATCTTTAGCTATGTACAATTTGTTATTAAATTCAAAGTAATTTTGATGTAAGCGTGTTTTTAAGAGTGTGTAATATTTCTTCAATTACAAAACCATTCACTTTATTAGTTAGTAACATTCTATTAATAATCTCTATTACATCAATAGTAGGTATACTGGGAAACAGATTCTTTACATCAAAAGAAAATAAAATTAAGTTATTAGGCAAATCAATGTTCTTTATTGATTATTGATTAAATTCATTATGTCTTAAGCAGCATGAGGGGAATGACTAACAAATTAATTGGGCGCAAAAAACTTGCTAAATAAATAAAATTTTAAGAATTATAAAACAGTACTTTATATCTCAGTCGTCCTCAATCTAATATATAAAAATTAATATTTGTTTGTTTGTTTGTTTGTTCGTATTTATGCGCCGCCATACCGTTGACCCGATTGTGATGGGGTTTTTGCAAAATGTTCAGTAGATTCCCGGCATGAACTTAGGCTATAAGATGGTTGAGATACTCAACTCCTACACCCTTAAAAAACACCCTTTGTAGTGAAAAGCATCAAAAAAGTCACTTTTTTACCCTTAAATGGCTTACGCTGTGTAAACCATAACAAATACACAAAATTATTGTACGCAGAATTGAATATCTAAAAAAAACTCTACAAAAAAGTCCGCGACAGCATATGTTTATTTTTTACAGATAACACCCAGTAGCCATTTTTTTCATTGATACCAAGGGGATCGGGAGAAGTAACTTCCCGGGCAAGCATGTGCTGCCATAACATTTATCCGATTGTGATGGGGCTTTTTGCAAAATGTTCAGGATTTTCCCGGGAAGGTTATAGCTTATAAGAGAGTTTTAATGCTCAAGTCCTTCACCCTTATAAATCACCTTCTGTAATGAAAAAAACGTAAAAAAAATTTGCTTTTTGTAAGCTTAAATGGCTTATGCTGCCTAAACCATAACAAATACACAAAACTATTGTACACAGAATTGATTATCTCAAAAAATATCTAGCCATTGAGTTGTATATTATGGTGGCCTACATTGAATCATAATTTATTTGAACCACAATAGCTTAATAACGTGAGAAACCCTATTCAAATCATTTTAAAATGTCTGTTCCCTACTGTCAACCAGCTTAGGCATTTTTTAAATCAGGTATATTCCACAATACAGTGTTTCTGCTTGATTCCAAAGTGATTTGTCGCCAGAGATTCCTGTCTAAAGCAACTTCTTCCCCCAAATCTCTAGCTTCCATACTTCTCCTCACTGCATCTATCGAACGTTCTCTAGGTCTGCCTCTACCACTTCTTCCATTAGCTTTTCTTTATTAATGATCTTCTTTGGTATTCTCTCTTCTTACATTCTTATGAGGTGTAGGCCTACATACCATTTCAAACGTTTTTCTTCTATTTTTTAACTTGCATAATTTCCCTTATTGTGCTGTTTCTGACTTTATCCCTTCTTGAAATTCTTGTCGATCGCCTCCAAAATTCCATTTCTATTGCTAACAGCATGTTGGCTTGTTTTCTTACTTAGTGCCCGTATTTCAGACCCATATAATAAAATAAAATTGAAATATAGCTTTCTTCCTTCAGTATATTATATTTCTATTCCAAAGCACTGAGTTCAACCATACCAATTATTCTTCTTCTATGCACATATTTTGATAAAAATCGAGTGCCACCAGTTGGGGACGATCCCTTGTTAAAATAATTTTAACCTGTCGTGCCGCTAGTGCTACTATCTAGTTATGAAAGTCTAAATAAGTTATTCTTGCTTTATTTCCGAGAAAAATAGAGGTCAATGTAAGAACAAAATTAGGTTAGACTGTAACAGCACGGTGTACAACAGGAACAAGAAGTTAAGAACTCATAACCCTCCAAGAGATGATTAGTCCCATAGCCATGTTTGTCAATCACAAATGTGGAAAATCGTCCAGTCAGTTTAGGGGTAACATTAGGTCAGATGTTGGGTCACAGTCGGCCGTAGTGGTCTAGTAGTTATGTTCCTCGTTCTAATCTCAAGGGTCGCGGGTTCATACTCGGCCGGAGTTCATGAATTTTTTTTAGCGTGGAAAAATTCAAGGAACAAGGACTCCGGGAGGGACTTTCAGTCGTGGGTCCCTTAGTCTGAAGATTTTCAGTCTACGAAAAGGACTGCTAGCCTAAATAAAAAGCTCTGTACAACATTTAACTGATATTCATCCATCCTAGCAATGCCTTAGTTACCTACTAGATATTTCATTGAAAAGGAACGCTAATCATATATATATAATATATATATATATACATATATATACATATATATATATATATATACATATATATATATATACATAAAGAGTTTCCAATATAAACCCGGACCGGCCTCACGGGGTTTCACCCGTCAGGCAGCGCTCTCTCCTCGTCCGCATTTCACTCTGCCAGCCGCTCGTCCTTGAACTAGTCAGTTTACTATCGTTCGACAAGATGAGACGTCAGCTGACATTAGAGCAGCGCATTTATGTGTGTAAATGTTATTATAAATACGAATCAGCTCGTCGCGTTCGCGAGGAATTTATTCGGAACTTCCCTGGACAATTACCTCCTTCCAGATCGACAATCCACGATCTTGTGACTAAAATTTGAGACCACTGGTTTAGTACAAAATAAGAAACACTGGCTCCCCAGATCTAACAGTGTGTGATTTTTATTTGTTGGGTAGCCTGAAAGACAAAGTGTACAAAACAAATCCGCACACATTGGAAGAACTGAAGAACAACAATAAGAAATAAAATCAGAAACTTGACAGTGCCCGAACTACAGCGTGTCAATCTAAATGTGTTTACTCGATATAATGCCTGTTTAACTGCGGGAGGACAACATTTCCAGCATTTTCTATAAGGTAAGAAACAGTTCAAGGACGGGTGGCAGGCAGGGTGAATTGCGGGAGGAAGAGACAGCACTGCGTGCCGGGTGAAACTCCGTAAGGACGGTCCGGTTTTATATTGGAAGCCCTGTATGTATATATATATATATATATTACTAGATGGCCCGGCGAACTTCGTATCGCCTTTAAATATTTTTACGTTAATATTTGCGTATGGTTTCGTATATTGAGATGAATTTATGTTGTCTGCATTCTCAGTATCATCCATAAGTGTATCATAAGGATTATATACATTTACTGATGGAATATTTTGAGGAGGCTTGCTGATTTCATTATACTTTCGTTTTTTTCTACGAACTTGTCGCCAGTTTGGATTCTCATCGTCATCAAGAAGTCTCTGTATAGTAATATAATCTTGTGATATATTAGTCATCTTGTTTTTCATTTAATTGAGACATGGAGATTGTTTCTGTAATATTAGGCATATTATTATAACTAACAGACTTACTTACAGTTCTGTTATTCCGTTCCTTAGGACCTTCATATGTTTTTAAATTGACATTCTTCTTAAATGTAAGATTTATGTCACATAGGCCTCTAGCAATTTACAGAAATTCACTTGATATCTTATCATTCATGGTCTCTAGAACTGATTCGCCATATCGTTCAATGTTCCTTCTCGGTCCAGTTAAATTTAAATTAAGTTGCTGTCTTTCAGCGAGATTACTTAAAACTAATACTTACACACGAAATTAATAGTGTTATCAATATATTGAAAATAAAATAAACACTTAAATTATGAAATAATCAATATTTGTAATTCAATTGAAATTCGCGGTTGCAACAAAAAAGCACAGCCACCTGGTTAAATAATAAACCAATTACCTTACACCGTCATCTGTTAGAATCGTATGGAACTCACATATAATTATAACACTTTGTTAGATAATAAACAAATAATTTGCAACAAAAATAATGCGACTATAAAGTTAGTTATAAACAACCGTAGGTCTCAAGTTGGATCAAACAGCACACAGTGTGCAAAATTTTATTAAAATCGGTTCAGTAGTTTAGGATTCCATCGCGGACAAACAACGTGACACGTAATTTTTATATATTAGGATATATATATATATATATATAATTTGTGTGTGTGTGCGTTCTAGAGTCCGCAATTTCTATTTAATTGGAACAAAACGTGGCATATAGCAATAAATTCTAAAATTAAAGTTCGAGTTCTTTTACAAGCAAAATCTGACCAATGATGGAAATTAAACTGAAACGAAAATTTAAAAATCGGTCTAGCGATCATAATTTTCTATTTATCGCATCAAAACTCAGTATATGCCATAAGAATAATAAGAGGAAGGTATTCTACAAAAATAGGCGAAATCCAAACATTTTAAATGGGGATTTACCAGAAACCCGAAATTTAAAAAGGCTCTACCAGTACCATGTTTCCTTTGTAGTGATATATATACGATAATTATTGAATTAATAATATTATATAAACCTGTAAATTCAGACCATAAATTTGACTTGAGGAATTCGCTTAATTCCTGCGTGACGGACTTTTTATTTAATATTCCGATGCTGCAGGTATTCCTGCAGCAAATGTGTTGATATTAAAATTCCATTCATTTTAGCGGATTATTGCAGTAATTGTCAGAAGTTGGTAGTAATCTAGTGTTGTGTATAACACAATTACACATCGTGCGTAATCCGATTAACACTTATTTTAAACTGTGCTATTCAGATAACATTGTCAATCTGCTCTTTTTTTAATTATGCAAAACCCAATAATATTTTAATCAAACTCATAAAATTTTGAATCATTTTTACAGCTTGCACTTCTGAATCTTCTTTAACATCCGCCATTACAACATAACCCTCATTTTAAATGAATAGCATTCTTGAGAGTGCATCACTCGCAATCCCGATCGTCTACAAGCACATTTATACAGGAAGGGGGATTCACTTAAATCATTACATTTGAGTAATTCTTTTCTCGGAGCGCGAGCAGTTGGACGAGTATATTGGAGGTTCCTTTAGTGAACTCCGAAGTAATAAAGTTATGGAAGTTGATTTCATGAAAACATTTTTGAAAAAATTATATATATAGTCCACCGCTGTGGTCTCGAGGTAGCGTGCTGCCTTGTCACGAAGCGGGCCCGGGTTCGATTCCCGGTCGGGACAGGCTCCTGCGTGAGGTTTTTTCGGGTTTTTTCTCACCTGTAAGACAAATGTCAGGAAGCCTAGGGCCCAAATGTCCCCGAAAAATCATCCGATCATCATCATCCTTATCATAATCATCACCATCCTTCACCGGTGTGGAAACCAAAGCGAAGCTACCTCACCTACAATTCCCTAGTAAAGCTGCAAAGCATAGGATGAAAATGCACTGATTGCAGTGAAAGACCTGCTCTCGGGCAGAATTACTATGGATGGATATATATATATATATATATATATATATATATATATATATGTTTCAATCAAATAACTGCAGAGAACGCTACTGTACACATCCAAACAGGAATGAGATGCACAAAGACATTAAACATAAGCTGAAATCTGGAAATGTGTGCTATTATGCATTACAGAGACACTTGACGTCCCAACTCCTTTCAAAAAACGTTAAACTGAAAATATATAAAACTGTTAATCCCCCAGTTATATTATATGGATGCGAAACATGGACTCTTACTTTATGAGAGCAAAGAATATTACGAGTATTTGAGAATAAAGTTCTTAGGAAATTGTTTGGGTCAAGATAGATGGACAGGTGAATGGAGAGAACTACATAATACTGAGCTACATGATATGTATAGAAAGCCAGATATAATAAGAACAGTTAAGTCCCGTAGGCTCCGATGGGCAGGACATATGGCACATATGTGAGATGAAAGAGGCGCATGGAAACTTCTGGTAGGAAAACCAGAGGGGAAACACCCAGTTGGTAGACCAAGAATGAGCTGGGAATGCCATTTTCCATGATTTGAGAGAAGTAGATTATACAGGGAATGATTGGAAAACATTAGCTCAGGATTGTGATGTATGGAGAGCTTATTTCCACGCGACCATGAACTTACGGGTTCGATAGAGCCAGTGAGTTAGTTATATTTGTTAAGATTTTCGCGGCCGCAACTTTTTGTTTTATAGAAATCAAACTTGGCTTTCTTAAATCCGTCCGGCATTTCATTCTTGAGCTTTTTAGCACTGTACTTTTTTTTTCAAATGAACAGGGAGCTAGCCTGATGACCTAACCCTCAACCTGGAGAACCAGGAGATTTTTATTCAAGGTTCTCTTCCATTAGCCTTTGACCAATCAACGCCTAAGTGAAATTAATGAGAAAATAAATCTGCAATATCAAAATTAAATGATTTTCATGGCATCATATAAGTTATAAAACGAAACAATTCTTAATACAGCAATAAGGAGTACCTATTAGGTTCGTCTACCGGGCATATAGGCCGTGGTCCAGTCGTTCGTCTACTCGACGTTTCGTCTACTGCTGCGGTAGACATCTTCAGGAGATACTGCGTGCTCTCTGTGAACTCCTCAACAGTCGGCTGCAGACTGGCTGGTCGTTGGAAACTCCCTCCCTATTTATAGGCACGCCCCTGATGGAGAGGCGGTTTTCTGCACGGTCCGTGTTGCGTGCTGTTTTGTCCAGGCTGTCGCTAGCAGAAGTCATAGGCTTCGTTGTCGTATTGTGCAGTGCCGGGATCCAGATTTTGTTTATCTTCATGAAGATAAAAAAATCTGGATCCCGGCACTGCACAATACGACAACTTTTGTTTATCTTCATGAAGATAAACAAAATATGGATCCCGGCACTGCACAATACGACAACGAAGCCTATGACTTCTGCTAGCGACAGCCTTGACAAAACAGCACGCAACACGGACCGTGCAGAAAACCGCCTCTCCACCAGGGGCGTGCCTATAAATAGGGAGGGAGTTTCCAACGACCAGCCAGTCTGCAGCCGACTGTTGAGGAGTTCACAGAGAGCACGCAATATCTCCTGAAGATGTCTACCGCAGCAGTAGACGAAACGTCGAGTAGAAGAACGACTGGACCACGGCCTATATGCCCGGTAGACGAACCTAATAGGGATCAAGACGCCGGCCGTGAAAGCCTACAGTTATAAATAAGAAGTACAATGATAAACGGTGCAGACACATAAGAATTAAACCTAGATCATTAAATATATTGGGGCACGCCGCAGCGTAGTGGTTAAGACACTGAGCTACAAGCCGGAGGGTCGAGGGTTCAAGTCCCTTTGGGGTCAGGATTTTTAAATTGACCCAAACCCTCTGGCGGCACTATGGACCTGGGGTCGACTCAGCCTCTAACGGAAATGAGTACCAGACGTTTTGTTTTGGGGGTAAAGGCGACCGTCACGCAGGGCTGACAACCCGGCTGACATAGTGCCGATTGTCTAGAAAAAGTGGGAGCCTTAACCTCCTACTACCCCAAGGGGCTCCGGGTCTGCAGTGGGATCACTTTACTTTACTTACAATAAATATATTAAATTCTGCAGAAATGGATTTTTGGATACATTGAGCTGGAATTTTAAGAAGAGATAAAGTAAGAAACAATGTAATCAATGATAAATAAATATTCAGACTTCAATTGTGGATTTCATAAAACAAACAATTAAAATGGTATGTTTATGTAGGCTTTTATCCTCCCTTAATATAAAAATCAAATTTAGCATCCAAATAAGACAACTTGGCAGATAACAGTTTTAGATATTTCAGTTTAACTTTTTTTTAGAGACGTTGGGACAAGGAAAGGCCCTGTAATGCATAATAGCACCCATTTCCATAATTGTACTTATGTATAATTAATTGTTGTATGTACCTCATTCCTATTTGTAATCATTGTTACTAGGTATTTGAATTCAGCCACTTCTTCAAAATTTCATCATCATCATAGTACATTCACGAATTTAGGCCATTTGTTGACCTGTTTCGCCCTCCAGAAGTATTTTGAGTGGACGTCCTGGTCTTCTTCTTCCTGCAGGTTGATATCTTAACATTAGTTTGGGTATACTGCGATCTTCCATTCGATGAACATGTTGCATCCATCTTGACTTATAATCAGAAATTTAGTTTTCTAAAGATTCCATGTGTAATTCTTCTAAGATGTCTTCATTTTTTTTGTGATCTAGTAGTGTGTATCCTGCAGTCCTCCGAAGATATCTCATTTCAGCAGATCTAAGTCTCTGTATATCCTTCTGTTTCAACGTCCATACTTCGCTACCATACAAAAGAGTTGGAAGAGCCAGTGTTTTATACACTTTCAGTCTTGAATTTCTTCAAAATTTCCTTCACTTGATTAATTTTATCTAAGTATACTTCCAGTCTCAATTTCTTCTTCTTCATCCAGGTATTAAGCCTGTTGGCTCGTTCCGGTTTCATGAAAGCTAGAATTGTTACAATTGTTCAGACTATCTGCTGTGTTTCTCCTTCCATGCGGTTTTAAATTCAGCAATAATTTTGGAAATCTTTCTTCTGGCATTCTATCAACATGTTCTTTCCAGGCGTTCCTATAGCTATTTAATTATTCGATCTGTAAGTCTGAAAATATTTTGTTCCTTTTTTTATATCTTCTTTCGATTCTTATCCAGCAGAATACATCCTGTTGATTTCTTAAAAATCTCATTTAAATTGCTTCCAATCTTTGTTCTTATTTTTTTAGTGATCGTCCAACATTCTGATCCGTACATCAATACAGGAACAGCTATTACTTTATAAGATTTCATTTTTGTTTCTTTTCTTCTCAATTTCTTAGTCTTACTAAATACTATAGATTGTGCGTGTTGTATTTCTCGGGCCCTAGTTTGCTTAACTCAAATTGTTGAGTGCAGCACCCCTTATATATTAATTTTTGTACGGAGTTACAAGATCACCCTGTACAATATTTTTTAGTTTTCATAGCAGAAAATTTAAGCAGTGTATTACAAGGAAGGGGTGGATTCTATTGCACTGAATAAATTTATTTAAATAAGAGTGGAGGAATCGTTTCATATTTGTAAAGTCAGGAAGTAATATTTTATTATGTAATATGTAAATATCCCCCAAGTCGAATATTTTTATTGAATTCTCCGCCGGGGTTCAAAATTACGAGTAGAATGTCTGCTCTTCTCAATTGGAAATGCATGCAAAGTAGTAAGATTTCTGTTTGCAACAGAATTACTTGTCTGCCAGCCCCCTATGTAAACATATGTGAACACTTCAATGCATAAATGACTTTAATACAATTAACTAATATCTAATATATAAACATGAATGTTTGTTTGTTTGTTTGTTGTTTGTTCGTATTCTATGCGCGGCCATACCATTGATCTGATTTTGATGGGGTGTTTGCAAAATGTTCAAGGGATTCCAGGGATGAACATAGGCTATAAGGGAGTTGTAATACTCAACCCCTTCACCCCTAAAAATCACCCTTTGTAGCGAAAAACGTGAAATAAATTCCCGATTTTGACGCTTACACTGCCTAAACCATAACAAATACACCAAATTAATGTACACAGAATTGAATATTTCAAAAAAACTCTACAAAAAAATCCGTGACAGCATATGTTTATCTTTTACGGATAACTCACAATAACCATTTTTTTGTCTTTCATTGATTCCAAGAAGATCGGAATAAGTAGATTACCGGGCAAGCGGGCTCTGCCATAGCGTTCATCCGATTGTGATGGCTTTTTGAAAAATGTTCAGGAGATTCCGGGGATGACCATAGGCTATAAGAGAGTTGTAATACTCAACCCCTTCACCCCTAAAATTCACTCTTTGTAGTGAAAAACGTGAAATAAAGTCCCTATTTTGACGCTTACATGGCTTACGCTGCCTAAACCATAACAAATACACCAAATTAATGTACACAGAATTGAATATCTAAAAAAAACTCTACAAAAAAGTCCGCGACAGCATATGTTTATCTTTTACGGATAACTCACAATAACTATTTTTGTCTTTCATTGATACCAAGAAGATCGGGATAAGCTGATTCGCGGGCAAGCATAGCAGCTCAAGGCTGGCGGTAAAAACACATTAACATTTATTTAGGAGTAGCAGTGCACGCCGGTATTAAATAAATTAAGTCACTGGCACTATCGAACCCATAGGTTTGATCTCCGCGCGGATATAAGCTATCCGTACGTCGCTTTCCAAACTATAAGTTTTCTAATCAACTCCCTGTATAATTTATTTATCTCAAATCATGGTTAATGTTATTCTCCCACCTCATTCTTGGTCTACCTATTGGACGCTTTCCTTCTGGTTTAATTACAGGAGCTTCCATGACCATCTTTCATTCCCCCATTCGTGCCATATGCCCTGATCATCGCAAGGTACGAGACATATCTGTCCTTAATTCATCTGGTTTTCCCATGTACATAATGTAGCCTCACTGTCATGTAGTGTTTCTCCATTCACCTGTCTGTTCATCTCTCTCTCCTTCTCTCTCTCTCTCTCCTCTCCTCTTCTCCTCTCTCTCTCTCTCTCCTCTCTCTCTCATCTCTCTCTCTCTCACTCTCCCTCTCTCTCTCTCCTCTCTCTCTCTCTCTCTCTCTCTCTCTCTCTCTCTCCTCTCATTAACTTCTATGATCTTTCTCGAACATTTGTAATATTTCTCCTCACTTAAAGCAAGAATCCATGTTCCGCAATCATGTTTTCGAGAGAAGTTGGGTCGACAACAGCCCCTGTAATGTACAATAGCACGCATTTCCAGAACTGAACCTATGTTTAATTTCTTTGTGCAACTCATTCTTGTTTGAATTTAATGTTTCTACGCATTTTAATGCAGCCGCTTTTTCATAATTTCCCTCATTTATCATTAACTGTCCATCTACATTATATAACGCATTTCTATGTGTGACCATATATTTAGTTTCATTGATGTATTACTTCCAGCCCAAATGATTTAATGTTACTATTATAACACTAAATAAAAGAAAAAAATGTATAATATTTTGTTCTATTTTACTGTTTGTTATCAACACAAAGCGGAAGAAATAAAATTCTATTTTCACTAGATAGTGGGAAATTTTACAATTTTTGTTCAATACCATTGGACGAATATAATAGTTATAAAACAAGGGAGGCCAAAAATGTTGTTCGTGACTGGTAAATTGTCCTTAAGTCTCAAATTTCATTTAATTTTTTTTTCCACTCACTGACTGATTAATTATTATCTGTCGCCCGCGGTGGTCTTGTGGTTATATCCTTGTTTCTAGTCCCGAGGGTAGCAGGTTCAAACCCGATCGGGGTCGATGGATATTTTAGGATGAAAAAAAATGGAACAACTACTCAGGGAGGGACTTTAAGCCGTGGGTTCTGAGTCTGTAGATTTTCAGGTTCGTAAATAAAAGTCAAGCCGGAAAAGAGGTCTCTAAGCAAAATTTACAGACCATCACCCAAATACGAGTAATATCTTGTGCAGAATCTTCGTTTCCACACTTCGATTATTGTGGACGTTATATATAATGATCTAACCTATGAATTGTCGCAGAGACTGCAGCGTGTTCATTATGCTTGCGTTCGTTTCATTTTCAAGATCAGCCGTAATGATCATATTTCCGAATACTTTAATAATCTCTCTTAGTTCCGCCTTAGCGATAGACGTAAATTGCAATCTCTTTCACTTATTTTCATGATTCTGAATTCTTACACTCCTAGTTACCTGGTGTCAAGATTCGAGACATTATTTTCTACACCACATATTGACACTAGATCACAAGATAACAGTCTGCTAACAATCCCTCTTCATATCACTGCCTCTTATTGTACTTCTTTCACAGTAGCTTCTGACCGCTCCTGGAATTCCCTCTCTCAAGATATGAGGGGTTGCCGCACACTTGACGCTTTTAAGTCACACTTATACAATAACTTGTTGTTAAATAGTTAATTTTTCTCCAGAACTAAATTTGTTCTGTCATCATACTACTTTTTTTATTTTCCTATCTTTTACATTTTATATCTTATTCGTTAGCGTAACAGAGTGGTGCCCTTGAAAGAGGTAGTCCATTCCAGGGAGTAGGCGTCCCTGCCCTTTTGTGAGCTCCAGGTCCCACTCGCCCAGTGGGTAGTACCTGGGTAGGACCCCGTCCACAGGGTTACGTGGGGGAGAGGAGAAGTCCCCAAAGCCGTAGTGAAGGCAACTTCTCTAGGAGACGAACACTCCGAAATTGCAGTTCCCTGCCCTCCAGGAAGAGGGGTTTGGCTAGAGGCTGGTAACCTCTACTAGTAAAAAATAACTTACTCATAAACTTCAGTAATGAATGAAGATAGATATCCAAAACAAATAACAAAATACAAACCTAAAGGCAGACCTAGAAAGAGATGGGCTGAAGTCGGAACGGGTCAACAGACCTAATCCATGAATGCAGATGATGATGATCTTATTCGTTAAATCTAGATTAAATGAAAATGCATTTTAAATAATTTATTGCACTTTAGATACCATGTAATCTAGATACATTTTTATTATTCCATTACATTTTGTCATTTACGCAGCCAATTATATAATCAAATTATAGGTTATTTTTGTATTATTGATACAGTATTATAGTTGAATTTCTCCCCTATAGGGAGAGAGTGCATAAGTCTCTTTGAGAGAAACAAGGGTTTACAGAAAAAAGATTATTATTAAAATTATTATTATTATTATTATTATTATTATTATTATTATTTAATATTTTTGGTATTTGCTTGTCCATACATTATGTAGCCTGTATCAATTATGATTTATTAATCAAGTTGTAGATAATTCGTAACTGTTTTGTACATGACATTTAACTCATGCCCCAAATGGGAGTCAATGACCATTTCAATGATTTTTTTATTTACAACCAATCACAGCCGTGTTTCGCCTAGAATTTACCAACTAAAGTTTATCATAATAAAGAAAGCATCTCCTTTTTAACATTCTGAATAGTTAATAGCATTATTTTGCAGTGATTGACTCTCTAAGGAATACGGCTACCAGATTGTATATATAGTGCATGAATGTCAACAGAAACCACATGCGAGAGATAATATAAAAACATTTGTAGCAATTGATTATACCACAAAAAACAGAAACCACTGTTAAACGAATTA
Source organism: Diploptera punctata (assembly GCA_030220185.1). Lineage (NCBI taxonomy): Eukaryota > Metazoa > Arthropoda > Insecta > Blattodea > Blaberidae > Diploptera > Diploptera punctata. The sequence continues at coordinate 799,316 of JASPKZ010002691.1, read as the reverse complement.
TTTTCCAGCAAATGACGATACAGAAAAATATAATTGTCATATTTACATCATAAGATATTCAGAAACCTATAACGTTGGTGGTAAATTTCTCCACTAGGGTGCATTGTTACAACATTGCGATCCTTTGGCAATAAATAATATTATATATGATCTGGTTGCATCTCCACTTCTCGCAACTGGAATTCCCTACCACAAGAAATAAGGGGCTGCCGGACATTGGCATCTTTTAAAAGAAATCTAAATTTATATTCGCTCTAAACTCGACTTCATTATTATCCAGTGTAAGATATATATATATATATATATATATATGTTAATTGGTGTTTCCCGTATAATGCATCATATTTATATTTATTATTATTATTATTATTATTATTATCGTATCATTATTGTTATTACCCTATAAAATGTTGTTTGTACATGACATTTACATTGCTACATTTATTGTATCTTTAACTGTTTATAATTAGTATAGTGTATATCTATATTTGTCGAATATTTATTTGTATTTGTGCTGGTTGAGTGGAAGAGAGGGCCTTATGGCCTTAAATCTGCCAGAATAAATAAAGTGTTATTATTATTATTATTATTATTATTATTATTATTATTATTATTATTATTATTATTATTATTATTATTATTATTATTATGAACAATAGAAGCAAATGGAGCGTACCTATCGTTTGTCATTTGTTTTCAAACATCGCCGTTTACATTAAATATATAAATATTTTAAAATAACTATATTTGAATAATGATTTGTGAGTAAACAGCTTAATGTTATTCGTTAAATAGTCCTAACAAATGCCACTCTTCATTTCCAAATTGTCTAGATAAATTGGAAATCACTCGTGGCATTACTTATGATAACATGTCTGAAGAAGGTAAAAAGTACCGAAACAGCTGTAACTAATTTATATTTTAATAAATATGTAAATTACATAAAACTGTAAGTTTTAATTTATTTAATTAGATAAATGTATTATTATTATTATTATTATTATTATTATTATTATTATTATTATTATTATTATTATTATTATTATTATTATTATTATCATATTATCGTATCGCGTATCGCATATCGCAAATCGCACATCGCATATCATATATCATATATCGTATATCATATATCATATTTTTTCAGTAAATAGTAGAAAATTTTAAAATTTAATTTTGAGCAGATAGTTGAAGAGGGACAGTGGAAACATCGATTTAACTCGGAAAGGAAAGAGAAGTTTATTTATGGAATGTAAACGATGAATGTAATTAATTAGACGGCGTTTTAATTGGGATGAAACCTTTAATCCAGGCCTAATTAAAAACTTCGCAACCCAATAGTCAAGTGTTTTATATACTGAAAACATATATACAGAGTGATCCTCAACCTTAATATAACCGATTTTATAGATTTAAAAAAAATAAGTGAACGAGAGACTGCGTAAACTAAGCGAGTTTCTCTGCAAGTCGATCTAAGATTAACTGAATATATTTTTCTTTTGTTAATCAACAATCATTCCCTGTATAATATACTTCGTATCAAGGTTGTCGCGCGCCGTAGCCGAGTGGTTAAGGCTAGATGCCTTGGCGCAGAGCTACAGAACTTGCGCTGTGACGAGTCTACAGGGGGGAAGAAACTTTCTCATGGAATGTCGGCCAGTTCGGGACCAGTGACCACCCAGTATTGTGAGAAATTTGACTTGCTACAATAAGTAGCGGCTGCAGGTTCCAAGAATCAGCTATAACAACTGGGGGAACAAGATATGCTGACCGCATGTCACGCCTACACTGGATGATCGTCTACCTCTGTCACTAACATGCGAGGATGTAGGCCAGCAACCAGATGCTAGCCCAAGAGCTTCTAGACCTGTTGCCGCGTAATATTTTTTTTTAATTCGGTGGCTAATGTTCTTCTCTCATCTCATTCTTGGCCTATCTACTGGGTGCTTTCCCTATAGTTTTATATATTTAAATGTGTTTGAGCGCTAACGTATAGAGTTAGAGATCTCGGGTTCAAATCCCGACACAGTCATTTTTTTATCTTCATGTCATAATTGAATCGGTGAGTTGAAAAGGGAAGAAACTCCAAGTACCTTATTGTACTTTTGAGAAAACCTTTAAAAAACTACTACATAACTTCTTACAGCTTGTTCTAATCAATTTTTTATCAGTTGCAATTTTGATCCTCTGCTTACATCATCATCATCATCATCATCATTGGCTCGACAGACCCATGTGGGCCTTGGCCGCCTTCAGAAGCTTCATTCTTCCAGATTTTTTATTTTTTATTTTTAAAATCTTAATGTCTTGAATTATACCATCCTCCCATCTTAATTTAGGTCTTCCAACTTTTCTGGCCAATAGAGATTGCTCATTGTAAATTTTTTTGTAATCCTTTTGTTGTCCATACGAATAATGTGTCCAGCCTAGGACAATGGGTAACAAAGTAGTTCATGGGTTTCATGATTAAAGCAGTATTTTAAGAAATAAGAAATAAAATGTACACAATTATTATTTTTTTTTTGTAATTCCACGCTTGAGGTACATTACTTTTTTCTCTCCAGTGCATTCACATTATAAGAATTCTAATGCATGATGTTTTTCTAAATGTTTTAGGGGTCTTGTAAAAAAAATCAGACATTTTACTAAAAAAAGTGGAACCCCTTTAATTATAATATATGCAATTTAAAAAAATATAATATTTAATAACTCATAAAATAAATGTCTCACAAGAATGAAACTTAAACACATCATTATGTACCGTGCAGTGAATGTTTGTACAAAAAAATCAATCTCTAGCACAAAAAAAAATGTAGAAAATAGAAATTTCACCCATTACCGCCTTAAAGGGGGGCACGCCGTAGCGTAGTGGTTAAGGCACTGAGCTACAAGCCGGAGGGTAGAGGGTTCAAGTCCCGTTGGGGATTTTTAAACTGACCCAAACCCTCTGGCGGCACTATGGCCCTGGGGTCGACTCAGCCTCTAACGGAAATGAGTACCGGACGCTTGTTCTGAGGTAAAGGCGGCCGTCACGCAGGGCTGACAACCCGGCTGACATAAAGTGCCGATTGTCTAGAAAAAGTGGGAGCCTTAACCTCCTACTACCCCAAGGGCCTCCGGGTCTGTTGTGGGATCACTTTACTTTTTTCTTACCCCCTTAAATGTGAGGCAAAATCGAAGAAAAAAAACTTCACTCAAGAAACTAGTCCGTACCGGGAACACGATCCGGAGTACGAGACAACGGCGTTACCAAGTCCACAGCGGGAGACAAAAATAATGATCTTGTAAACTAAACATAAGCAACCTTTTAGAATCATTATCTAGAGACCAAATTTAGGTTGAAGAGAGTATAGGTAATGTAAACATGATCAGACCATGGGAACACTGTGGGTTGCGAGAGGAATTCACACCTCTGTGTTAGTTTACCTTTTCCCACGCCCAACTGCAGAGACGCACATTTCTAAACGATTAATAACAACTTATTGAAAGTGACTGTACCTGTTCCAGTTCCAGCTCCAGCTCGTCCAGATATTCTCCGCGATCATCTTCTCCAGAAAGCAGCAGACTTGTGTTCTGTGTCCACACTCCGGCCACAAGAACCTGCCAACAATACCGCTTGTTAATATATATTTTTAAATACTCGCCTGCATTAAGAGAAAACGGCTGTTAAAATGGGTAAAAGTAACTCGTAATAAAAAAAATACATTAAATTATAATTAATTAACTCACTGGCACTACCGATCCCGGAGGTTCATGACCACGCGGACATAAAATCTCTATACATCCCTATTCTGGGTTAATTTTTTTTTTCAAAAAATGTAATGTTAACTTCCCTAAAATTATGTTTAATGTTATCATCCCACCTAATTATTGGCCTACCTTCTCAGCGCTTTCCTTGGTTTTCTATAAGAAGTTTATATGTCCCTCTTTCGTTCTCAATCGTTGCTTATGTCTTACCCATCACAATCTACGAGACTTAAATGTTCTTATTACATCAGGTTTCCTATAACAATCATATATCTCACTGTCTCTTCATTCACCTGTCTGTTCGTGTCTCTGTGGTTTAAAAACTTTCTAAAAGTAAAGTAAAGTGATCCCACAACAGACCCGGAGGCTCTTGGGGTAGTAGGAGGTTAAGGCTCCCACTTTTTCTAGACAATCGGCACTTTATGTCAGCCGGGGTGTCAGCCCTGCCTGACGGCCGCCTTTACCCCAGAACAAGCGTCTGGTACTCATTTCCGTTAGAGGCTGAGTCGACCCCAGGGCCATAGTGCCGCCAGAGGGTTTGGGTCGGTTTAAAAATCCTGACCCCAACGCGACTTGAAGTAAAGTGATCCCACAACAGACCCGGAGGCCCTTGGGGTAGTAGGAGGTTAAGGCTCCCACTTTTTCTAGACAATCGGCACTTTATGTCAGCCGGGTTGTCAGCCCTGCGTGACGGCCGCCTTTACCCCCAGAACAAGCGCCTGGTACTCATTTCGGTTAGAGGCTGAGTCGACCCCAGGGCCATAGTGCCGCCAGAGGGTTTGGGTCGGTTTCAAAATCCTGACCCCAACGGGACTTGAACCCTCGACCCTCCGGCTTGTAGCTCAATGCCTTAACCACTACGCTAAGGCGTGCTAAGAACTTAATTCTCAAAACTTATAATATTTTTCTGATCCCGTAAAGTAAGAGTCCATATTTCACATCCGTATAATATAACTTGGTCCCGCGTCGTAGCCGAGCGGTTAAGGTAGGAAGCCTTGGCGCAGAGCTACGGTACTTGCGCTGGTTCGTGTCTCCATGGGGGAAGAAATTTTCTCATGGTATTTCGGCCAGTATGGGACCGGTGCCCACCCAGCATCGTGAGGCAATTGGGTAGCTACAATAAGTAGCGGCTCCAGGTTGAAGAACCAGCTATAACGGCTGGGGGACTCGACATGCTAACCACATGTCACCCTATACTGGCTGTTGATCATCTACCTCTGTGATTGACACATGTGGATGTGAAGGGCCAGCAGCCGGCTGGTAAAAGGGCAACCGCTGAAAAGTGGAAAGACCCTCAATCGGATAATATAACTTGAAGAATAACAGTTTATATTTGTCATAAGTAATGTCACGAGTGATTTCCAAATCATCGATAAATTCACGAGTCATCATCATTATTATTATTATTATTATTATTATTATTATTATTATTATTATTATTATTATTATTATTATTTCGGTTCCCATAAACCATGGAGTTACTAAATGGTAAAATCATTATATCTGGTGATTCTTTAACTCATGCCCCAAATGGCAGTCAATGACCAATCACATTTCAATGAATTTTGATATACAACTAATCACAGTCTTTTTCACCTCGATTTTATCACTTTCATTTTATCGCTTTCATTTTATCAATTGGCTTCCAGATTGTATATATATAGTTCACGAATGTAAACAGATTCTGCTTGCGAGATAAAACAGAAAAACATTCGTAGCAATTGATTATACCATAAAACAAGAAACCACTGTTTGCAGTTTCTTAAACTATTATTTCCCAGGAATTAACGTTGCAGAAAAATATAATTGGCATATTTACATCATAGGACATCAGAAATTAATTAATAACCTGTAATGATGTGCTTGATTTTTCTGCACTAGGGTGCATTCTTACAATATTGCGATTCTATTTGGCAATACATATGATCTGGTTGCAGTGATGAACAAATGAAAGATAACGTTTCTCATTTGTTTTCAAACATCGCCGTTTACATTAAATATATAAATATTTTAAAATAATTATATTTAAATAATGATTTGTGAGTAAACAGCTCAATTTTATTCGTTAAATAATCCTAACAAATGCCGCTGTTGATTTCCATATTCTCTGGATAAATTGGAAATTCTCACTTCGCGAGTCGTGAATTTATCGACAATTTGGAAATCACTCGTGGCATTACTTATGATAAACGAAGATTCTTCATAACCAGATATTCAACTTGTTTTTTATTTAAAATCTGCCAAGTTAGAACTACAAAATTAGAATAATATTTTAAAGTTATAGTGTGGAGTGTAAGATAGAGTAAGTGCAGGTGCAACAACTTGAAGGAAATGAACAAGTTGTCCTGACAGAGCACTTCACTTTATTGAAAGAGAAAATCTTCCCCAGTCAGATCCACATAAAGGAACTGATGGTGCGTAAAACATCCCTCTTCTTACACAGATTCTTATACAGTGTGCTTCATTTCACCCTAATACAGCGTGTTAAAATAGTTCTAATTTTACAGAAAAGTAGATAAAAAATCAGTTATAAACTAATTATGTTAAATGGGGTTTTCCTAGAATTGTCATCATTAGAGTCCGGATGTCTATTTGTGGTACAATAAATAGAACATTGAATAATAAAGCCCATAAACAAACAAAATTAAAATTTTATAAAACAATGGCTGTCCCTGCCCTTTTGTATGGGAGTGAATCTTGGATTACCACTACCAAACAAGAAAGTAAAATCCAAGCAGCCGAGATGAAATTTTTAAGAAGAGTAAAAGGCTGCACTAGAATGGACCAGATAAAAAACGAGGATATCCGTGAAGAACTGCAGATCTACTCCATAAAAGAAAAGATATTTAACAACAAGATACAGTGGAAAGAACATGTAGAAAGAATGGAAGAAAGTAGATTACCAAATAAAATCTTCCATTATTTTCCAAGAGGAAGAAGAAATGTCGGACGTCCTCGGAAGAGATGGTCTTAGATCTATCAGTGAAGACGGAACAGGCAACTCTTGCCTAAACCCGGAAGCGAAGAAGAAGAAGAAGGAGTCCGGATGTCTAAGGGTCGGTTTCACCAACAGAGGTAACTGTATTACGCCAGTTTAAGCTATGCATTATACATGGGGAAAACTGGCGTAATACAGTTATCTCTGTTGGTAAAACCGACCCTAAGTAATTAGTAATTACAAGGGCAAAAACTTGCACGTGCTAAAATTTAAGATTGCAACATAGTATAATGACAAGTAAGACTTCTGGTCGTCTTTTGTCCTGGTCTCACTCACAAACAGTTGAATAATACATACTGTCCGTTTTGAAATCTTAGACTTTTAGGGCATAAAAATTCTTTATCTAGCGATTACATATTTTTTCTCGTCCTGTATCAGTCTGAGAACACAAACGTTTATGTTATGATCCCATCTAATTCTTGGTCTACCTACTGGGCGCTTTTCCTCTGGTTTCCCTATAAGTAGTTTACATCCCTCTCTTTTATTCCCCATTTTTACCATATGTCCTGCCCAACGCAATCTACGGGACATAATTGTTCATACTAATCTGATTTCCTATAATAATAATTTAGCTCACTGTTAAGCAGTCTTCTCCATTCACCTGTTTATTCATCTCTCTTTGGTCCAATAATTTTCCTAAGAAATTTATTTTCAAAATACTTGTAATATTTTCTCCTTCCTCGATGTTTCAATCCATATGAAATATATATATAATTATATTCAATTTAATGTTTTTTTTAGAGAAGTTGGAACGGCAATCGTTCCTGTAATGAGTAATAGCATGTATTTCCAGAATTTAATTTTTTTGTGCATCTCATTTCTCTTTATAATTATCGTTCCTAGCTACTTGAATACAGTCACTTCTCCAAAATAAATTAGTGAGAAATTCGCTTAAGTTTAGGCACTTCGTGCTTTACGGAATTGAAGACTATGCCAATTTTGGAATATATTAAACAGTACCAACTAAATTGGAAACACCATCTTGAAAGAATGAGTTCAAATCGGATCCCCAAAGCTGTTTATAATTATATACCAAGAGGACGAAGATCACTGGGCCGTCCTATGAAACGCTGGAGGGAAAATTTTCTATAGGATCGTAACAGGCCTTGGCCTAATACTTGGAAGAAGAAGAAGAAGAAGAAGAAGTGCTTTACGGAATTTTTCTGTATTTCGCAGTTTACCTAAAATTGTATTTCCTGCTACATAACTCAGAAATGTCATTACTTACTTACTTACTCACTGGCACTATCGAACCCGCAGGCTCATGGCCGCACGGACATAAGCTCTCCATACATCCCTATCCTGAGCTAATGCTTTCCAATCATTCCCTGTATAATCTACTTCCCTCAAATCATAGTTAATGTTGTTCTCCCACCTCATTCTTGGTCTACCAACTGGGCGTTTTCCTTCTGGCTTTCCTACAAGAAGTTTCCATGCACGTCTTTCATTCCCCATACGCGCAACATGTCCTGCCCATCGCAGTCTACGGGACTTAACTGTTTCTTATTATATCTGGCCTCCTATAAAGACCATGTAGTTCATTGTTATGTAGTCTTCTCCATTCACCTGTCTGTTCATCTCTCTTTGGTCCAAAATTTTTCCTAAGAACTTTATTCTCAAATACTCGTAATCTCCTTTCCTCCCTTAAAGTAAGAGTCCATGTTTCGCACCCATATAATATAACTGTAGAATAATAGTTTTATATATTTTCAGCTTAACATTTTTTGAAAGGAGTTGGGACGTCAAAAGTCTCTGCAATGCATAATAGCATGCATTTCCAGAATTGAGCCTATGTATAATTTCTTTGTGCATCTCATTCCTATTTGTGATTATTGCTCCTAGGTACCTGAATTCAGCCAATTCCTCAAAATTTCCCTCATTTGTCATTAGCTGTCCATTTCCATTATATAATGTATTTCTACGTGTGACCATATATTTAGTTTTACTTATATTTACTTCCAGTCCTAATTCTTAGTGTTACTCAATAGTGTGTGCGTGTTGGCCTTTAGTATCTCCTCGCTATCGGCCAGTAGTACTACATCATCAGCATAAACTAACAGCTTATTAATACCATTCAGTTGTAGGCCTTCCTCATTCTCTAAAGATTTAATGGCATGCTCTAGTACAAAATTAAATAGTAGAGGAGATAGTGCATCTCCTTGCTTCAACCCATTCTGGATTTCAAAAGTTTCTGAAAACTGTTTGCCTACACGCACCCTACTCATTGAGCCATTTAGACACATTCGTAAGTCTAACTAACTTTTTAGGAATTCCGAACTCCAGCAGGATACTATATAACTTCTCCCTCTTAATTGAATCATATGCTTTTTGAAGTCTACATATAGTTGATGTACAGTACCATTATATTCCCATTTCTTTTCTAAAATCTGTCTTATACTAAAAATCTGATCTGTTGTAGACCTGTTTCTTCTAAATGCACATTGATGATCTCCTAGAATGTCATCAATATAGGGAGTAAGTCTGCTTACTAATATATTTGTTAGAATTTTGTACGAAGTTGAAAGTAATGAGATGCCCCTATAGTTGTTGCAATCAGTTTTATCTCCTTTCTTATAAATTGGTACGATAATTGATTCCTTCCATTCATCTGGAAGAGCTTCTTTTTCCCAAATCATAGTAAGCAACCGCGTATCTTGTCCATCAATTTTTCTCCCCCTGATTTTATCAGTTCTGCTGGGATCTCATCTGAACCTGATGCTTTATACATCTTCAATTTTTCAATTGCCATTTCAACCTCTAATGCACTTGGCTCTGCGACTAGCATTTCTGCTGTCTGTAACTTATCCTCCTCAGTGTCCTGTTCTGTATGTACATTTAATAGCTGATTAAAATAACTTTTCCATCTATTTAATATACTCTTGGAATCTGCAATCATATCCCCATTTTCATTCCGAATTATGTTTGTTCTAGCCTGAAACCCTTTCTTCTCTATACTAATTCCCTGATATAATTCTCTAATGTTCCTATTTTTTGCATTCATTTCAAGATCATTAATCTTCTCTCTCAAATATTCCCTCTTCTTACTCTTTAGTAACTTGGTGGTTTCCCGTCTAACACTACCCAATTGCTCTAAATTTACCTCATTTGGCTCGTGTAACCATTTCATTTTTGCTAGCTTTCTTTTCTTTACGATGTCGGCACATTCCTCATCAAACCATTTCTTGTTTTGCCTCTTTTTTAAACAACCAATGCTTTCTGATGCTGACAATTTAATAGTATCTCTTATAGCCTCCCATTCTTTATTTATATCAGTTTCTTCTTCGTTTGCCACATTGTCATCTGAAGATTCCAGTACTTCAAATCTATTAGCAATTTTGATTTGGTATTCTTGCCGCATTTCATCATTTTTCAAGTTTTTTAATTCATATTTTACAGAATCATCTTTAGCGTTTGTTCCTCTCATAAGCGATAGCCGTTGTCTGATTTTCACTCTGACCAGATGATGATCCGAATTGCAGTCTGTCCCTCTAACTGATTTAACATCGATGATGCTACTGTGCCAGCGTTACATTATTTATAATAATAATAATAATAATAATAATAATAATAATAATAATAATAATAATAATTATTATTATTATTATTATTATATTATTATTATAAATAATGATAGATATTTAAAAAATATTATTTTTTTAATTTTTAACCTAGTTGAGGACGACGGCACCTGCCAGGTAAAGGGTGCAGCATAAGTCAGTTAACCATTGCACATGGATGCAAGGGGGAAAAAATGAGATTGGTAGAAACTGGGGTTTGAATGCGGGAGCTACAGAATATAATCAGTGATAAAACGATGTCATAAATGCTTAAACGACAATGGAGGTCACTTTGAACAATTTCGGTAGTGTTTTTTTTTTTTGTATAGATGTTGTAAGCTACAGAAAATAATACATTTGGATTTTTGATTAACTAACTTATGCTGCACCCTACATTTTAATATTTTACTTTTTAATAAAAACACGACAATCTGCCAGAATACAAGCTGCTGAAATGAGATTCTTCCTCACACCAATAGCAGGATATCAAAGATCAGACAAAAAACATAACAGAAATAAGACAAGAACTAAAAGTAGAGGAATTAAACACAACAATAGAGAATACAGAACAAGCTGGAAAGAACATTTGGCAAGGATGACTGAGAATAGAATACCAAAATCAGCATACAACAATTCACCACGAGGAAGAAGAAGTTTGGGAAGACCAAAGAAAAGATGGAAAGAGCAGCAATTTGGAGTCGGAACAGGCTAGTAAATAAGCCTAAACCGTGAAGAAGAAGAATACTTTGTAATAAAATAATACTAATAATACATACAGTAGCAGCAGAAAAAGAACCAGTAGTGGATACAACTTATACAAGTTGGTTACTATTGTAGAGCAATAGGTTGGAATGTAATTACATTCTATTTTGTCAGCGTGAATTGCATAAGATATTTCTTCTTAATGTAAAAATAAAAGTGGCAGTTAGGAAACAGTTAAGAATCGCCACCACGCCCTGCAATTGGTATAAGTCGTCATTATATCATAAAATACACGTGTTTCCAAGGGATAATGAGCCTTAATAACAGACCGCTATGTGTTTGTCGGCTGTTAAATATGAAGATCCACAGACAGTGACGTTTTATATCAATTAATTAATATCGCATTCTCAGAACGTTTCAAATTCGTAGATAATTCAGGTTTCTTCCTACAGGTAGCTTTCTAACCAAATATTATGTTTTATTCTCGGGTATTTTATTTTCTTTGACATCTTCCTCTGCCCATTTCAAGACCTATATTCAATCTCCATTCCTCTCTATTTTTCAATACTCCTACCTCCAAATCCGTTCCAATTTTTATTACTACTTGTGTCTTAGATATATAAAATAATTATTATACATTCTGCAGTTTATATCAATTTGTTGTTTAAAGATGTTACTTCCTAGGTTGCGAAATATCATACTCAACGGAAACAGATATAAATAACAACTAAAAAGAACTTTGAAAAATAAAGCCAAGAAAGACTCTCTAATGAAATTATACAAGACAATGGCAGTGCCTATTATTACTTCGGATTCGAAACTTGGTCAGTGACAACACAACAATCTGCCAGAATAAAAGCTACTGAACTAGTCTGAAGTTTGATAAAACATTGGCACTTCCTCCATCACTTTTATGGGAGTGAAACTTGGGTAATGACCAAAAAATTACAAAGTAGAATGCAAAGCTTTAGATATGAACTTCCTTAGAAGAACAAAAGGCTGCACAAGAATGGATCGGATAAAGAATTAAGATATAAGAACAGAGTTAAATATATATCAATTTAATAATAAAATCAAAAAATATAGAGAAAAATGGTTTAGACATTTAGAAAGAATGAATGTAACAAGATTACCAAAAGCAGCATTTAACTACAAGGAATGTTCAAGGAATGAAGTGAAAAGATGGACAGAACAACTGTGAGGCGGAACAGGCAATTTGTCTAGCCCGTGAAGTGAAGAAGAAGAAGAAGAAGAAGAAGAAGAGAAGCTGCTGAAATGAAATTCCTCAGACCAATAGCAGGATATCAAAGAACAGACAAAAAACACAACACAGAAATAAGACAACAACTAAAAGTAAAGGAATTAACCACAACAATAGTGAAATACAGAACAAACTGGAAAGAACACTTGGCAAGGATGACTGAGAATAGAATACCAAAAGCAGCATACGACTATTCACCACAAGGAAGAAGAAGTTTGGGAAGACCAAAGGAAAGATGGAAACAGCAGCAATTTGGAGCCGGAACAGGCTAGTAAATAAGGCTAAACCGTGACGAAGAAGAAGAAGTTGTTCAAGATTTTTTCAATATTATCAAGAATTACATTAGTTTTTTTAGTGCTGGTTTTGCTCTTCCCATGCTCCTTGTTCCTGTCGGATTAAATTCATAAACCTTCGGCAAGCTTCTTCCCAGATACTTTTCATCTTAATTCATTTTGTTTCGATAGTTTTTACTATGAATCCTTGCACTTTCATCTTTTCTCCTGTAACATTATTTCTAATTTTCTTTCTCCCCAGATTCCTCGTTGATTGTCTCCAGAAGATAATTTCTGTTTAATATAATTTGTCTATTTTTCTCGCTTTTGATTGCATTTCTCTAAGCCATATGCCTATTACTTATATCATTTTGACTTAAATAGTGTCTAATGAGTTCAAATCATTGTCCAAAGATTGGGCTGCACATTTGTTCTGCATAGAAAACCAAACATTTTTTCTACAGTAATTTAATGTATTAAAGAAGTTCCAAGAAACACTAAGGATTGGGACTGGAAGTAAACAATATTAAAACTAAATTCATGTCCACGGAGCTTTAGGGTAATCAATTTTGGTGTCTATAATTCGAAGATATGGGAATGATTTTTTTTTAATTCTTACAGTTTATTACAATGTTAATAGTGATTTTTCCTTTAATGTTTTAACCCCTTTATGTTTTATATTAAGTTATTGATTTATTCTGTCGACAATTTTTATCATTATTTTTATTTTTATGTTAATATACCCTTATTATTATTATTAGTGGAATGCAGGCTTTCACGGCCGGTAATCATGGTAGTAAAGATTCCGGGCTATGTGGCCGTGGTCTATAACTGGCGTTTCTTCCAGACGTTTCTCCCTCAACTGCGGAGGGCATCTTCAGTGGCGAGCGAACAGGGAAACAACAGCTTGAAGCGCTCGCCACTGAAGATGCCCTCCGCAGTTGAGGGAGAAACGTCTGGAAGAAACGCCAGTTATAGACCACGGCCACATAGCCCGGAATCTTTTACTACCTTATTATTATTGTTGGGGAGGACTAGGGTATATTTTTGGATGAGATTATATTTCTTTTGGACTTATTTTATTAAGATTATGAATTTGTGTTTTAATAATTCTTGCTAGAGAGTCAGTATTTCGGGTAAGCTGTTTAGGTGCCCTTTTTGTATTTATAATTACTGTTTTATTATTATTGTTAGTTTGCACTTTTAGAAGAATACGATTTTTCACTTACACATGTAAAGTGAAGTGATCCCACAACAGTCCTCAGGAGGCCCTTGGGGTAGTAGGAGGTTAAGGGGCCCACTTTTTCTAGACAATCGGCACTTTATGTCAGCCGGGTTGTCAGCCCTGCGTGACGCCCGCCAAATATATAATGGAAATGGTCAGTTAATGACAAATGAGGGAACATTTGAAGTGGTTGAATTAACGTAACTATGAATAATTACAAATAGGAATGAGATACGCAAAGAAATTGAACATTCTGGAAGTGTATGCTGTTACGCACTACATGTACTTGCCGTCCCAACTTCTTAAAAAACGTAAAACTGAAAATACATAAATTTGTTGTTTTCCCAGTTATATGGATGCGAAAATGGACTCACTTTAAGGGAGGAGAAAAGATTGGGAATATTTAAGAATAAAGTGCTTACGACAATATTTGGACCAAAGATAGACAGATAGGTGAATGGAGAAGATTACATATCGGAAAGCTACATGATCTTTGTAGGAAACCAGATATAATAGAAAGAGGATGGTCAGGATACATGGCACTATTAAGGAATGAAAGAGGAGTATGGAAGCTTCTTTTAGTAAAACTAGAGGGAAAAACGCCAAGTTGGCAGGCCATGAATGAGGTGGGAGAATAATACTAGCAATGACACGGGATAATTGGAACACAATAGCTCAGAATAAGAAAGTATGGAGACCTTATATCCACGCTGCCATTGACCTAAAGGTTCCATAGTGTCATTGAGTTAGTTATCCATCCATAGTAATTCTGCCCGAGGGCAGGTCTTTCACTGCAATCATAGTATTTTCATGCTATGCTTTGCAGATTTACTAGGAAATTATAGGTGTGGTAGCCTTCCCGTTGCTTTCCACACCGGTGAAGGATGGTGATGATTATGATAAGGAAGATGATGGCCGGATGATTTTCGGGGACCGTTGGTCCCTAAGCTTCCTGACATTAGTCTTACAGGTGAGCAAAAACCCCGAAAAAAAAACTCCATCCAGGAAGCTTGTCCCGACTGGGGATCCCCGTGCCCGCTGTGTGACAAGGCAGCGCGCTACCTTGAGACCACAGCGGTGGACGAATTAGTTATAGAAGTTCCATATTTCATTAAATTGTATTCATGTTTACGTTGTGTGACATAAAACATTCTTTCACTGAGAATTTAAAGCTAAAAGAAATACTTTTCAAATATAAGTTACATTACTAACTCTGTCTTAATCTTGCTTCACAAAGGGTAGTTTATGATACACGTCAAATTATATGGCACCACTTCACAAAATGTGTGTTTGTTGTACATACCTGAGGGATTTACCCTACTGCTCTAATATGAAAATTATACAACCTATATTAACGCATCTCCATTCATTTGTAATGTTCTCCTGGAGGTTATATCTCCTTGCACTGCATGTTATTACCGCAATAAGCGGCAAGAGGTACATGACTTTGATACGTTAGTCAGATGATTATTGGCAACTCTTGTGTTTCCATGACAACCGTTAAATAACGTCATTTAACTATTTTTTAGCGAATTCCGAAGGAGTAAGGTTATTACGATACTTCTAAAGAAACTATTTTTGAAAAAAGTTTAGAAGTATTCACCGATTCTATCTAGTAGACATTAAAATGATCAAAACACACACATGCATATATATATATATATATATATATATATGTTATAATTAAATGTTTAACATTGAGCAATGCAAGCTTAATATGGAATGATAAGAAAAATAAATGCCTGGACGGGATTCGAACCCGGATCTCTGAGTCTGTACCTCAGCGTGATATCCATTACACTACCAGGCGAATCCAATTCAAACACTTATTTTTCTTATATATGTATTATACTCTCCATTATTACTAGATGTCGCGAGAACTCGGTCTTCACCGCCATCTAGCAGCTGACTATATCAAGTAAGCAAATTAAAGAGACTATTTAACTCATGCCCCAAATGGGAGTCAATGACCAATCACATTTCAATGATTTCTATTTTACAACCAATCAGAGTCGTGTTTCACCAAATATTTATCAGTGTTATAATTACCATATTAAAGAAAGCTCCTCCTTACAATATTGCGTTCCTTTGGCAATAAATAGTATGATCTGGTTGCAGTGATAAACAAAAGAAGCAGTAGAAGCGTACCTATCGTTTCTCATTTGTTTTCAAACATCGCCGTTTACATTAAATATATAACTATTTTAAAATAACTATAGTTAAATAATGATTTGTGAGTAAACAGCTTAATGTTATTCGTTAAATAGTCCTAACAAATGCCACTCTTGGTTTCCAAATTCTCTAGATAAATTCACTTCTCACTTCGTGAGTCGTGAATTTATCGATAATTTGGAAATCACTCGTGGCATTACTTATGAATATTTTTACCTTATAGCAGTGACGCTTATAGATGTTATAATTAAATGTTTAACATTGAGCAATGCAAGCTTAATATGGTATGATAAGAAAAATAAATGCCTGGACGGGATTCGAACCCGGATCTCTGAGTCTGTACCTCAGCGTGATATCCATTACACTACCAGGCGAATCCAATTCAAACACTTATTTTTTTCTTATATATGTATATATGTATAATACATATATAAGAAAAAAATAAGTGTTTGAATTGGATTCGCCTGGTAGTGTAATGGATATCACGCTGAGGTTTATTTTTTTTCTTAAGCCTATATATGTATAATACATATATAAGAAAAAAATAAGTGTTTGAATTGGATTCGCCTGATAGTGTAATGGATATCACGCTGAGGTACAGACTCAGAGATCCGGGTTCGAATCCCGTCCAGGCATTTATTGTTCTTATCATTCCATACATACATATATATATATATACTAGCTAATACCCGGCGTGCGCTGCTACACCTAAATAAATGATGTGTTTTTTATGTTTAGTTGAATAAGTAAAAGGAAAAATAATTATAAATTTATATCGTTATTATTTTAGATGCCCCGTGCTGATTACCCAGCATTGGCCGGCAATCTACGTATCCCGATGTATTTGGCATAAATGAGCTGAAAGGCAAAATTCGATATTTCGAGTTATCCGTGCTGCTGCTCTGCTTGCCCGGGAATCTACTTATCCCGATCTTCTTGGCATCAATGAAAGACAAAAATGGTTATTGTGCGGTCTCCATAAAAGATAAACATATGCTGTCCCGGACTTTTTTGTAGAGTTTTTTTTTGAGATATTAAATTCTGTGTACATTAATTTGGTGTATTTGTTATGGTTTAGGCGGCGTAAGCCATTTAAGCGTACAAAAAGCCACTTTTATTTTACTTTTTCACTACAAAGGGTGATTTTTAAGGCTGAAGGGCTTGAGCATTAAAACTCTCTTATAGCCTATAACCTTCCCGAGAAAATCCTGAACATTTTGCAAAAAGCCCCATCACAATCGGCAGTGCAAGCATGTCCGGGAATCTACTTAACCCGATCTATGAAAGACAAAAATGGTTATTGTGAGTTATCATAAGTAATGCCACGAGTGATTTCCAAATTATCGATAAATTCACGACTCACGAAGTGAGGAGTGAATTTATCTAGAGAATTTGGAAATCAAGAGTGGCATTTGTTAGGACTATTTAACGAATAAAATTAAGCTGTTTACTCACAAATCATTATTTAACTATAGTTATTTTAAAATATTTATACATTTAATGTAAACGGCGATGTCTGAAAACAAATGAGAAACGATAGGTACGCTTCTACTGCTTCATTTGTTTATCACTGCAACCAGATCATACTATTTATTGCCAAAGGAACGCAATATTGTAAGGTGGAGCTTTCTTTAATATGGTAATTATAACACTGATAAATATTTGGTGAAACACGACTCTGATTGGTTGTAAAACAGAAATCATTGAAACGTGATTGGTCATTGACTCCCATTTGGGGCATGAGTTAAATAGTCTGTAAAAGATAAACATATGCTGCTGCAGATTTTTTGTAGAGTTTTTTTTTTTGAGATATTCAATTCTGTGTAAATTAATTTTTTGTATTTGTTATGGTTTAGGCAGCGTAAGTCATTTAACCGTCAAAAAAAAGGATTATTTTTAACGTTTTTCACTACAAAGAGTGATTTTTAAGGGTGTAGGAGTAGAGCATCACAACTCTCTTATAGCCTATGTTCATCACGGGAATCTCCTGAACATTTTGCAAAAAATCCAATCACAATCGGATCAACGGTATGGCCGCGCATAAAGTACCAACAAACAAACAAACAATTTTTATATATTAGATTTTTTATAAAGTAATGGAAAAAACGTTGCGATGATAATAATTCCCTATAAATGCATAATAATATTCGTTTCTGGAGTAGGAGTCAAATTGAATTTCCTCTTTTGAACCGCAGTCGTTTTGGGTTATACACTAGCCTATATACATCCTATTGAATATTTGTTGTAGTTGTACGGTTGCTGCTCTGACAACCAATAGTGTAACATCCTTTAATAGACTGTTGGAATGTCTTAATTTCACACAATTAGAAGGGGTGTGTGTGGAGAGGGAGGTGGTGGTTATAAGTTCACACTCCACTGGACAACTTAATAAATCCACAGCTTTCTCTGCCACTTGTATCTCAATTGAACGGGTTTGTAACATGTGGTCCGCGTAACAAATTAAAATCGGTTGCGTAGATTAGAGAATGAGCAAGGCTTACAACTGAATGGTATTAATAAGCTGTTAGTTTATGCTGATGATGTAGTATTATTGGCCGATAGCGAGGAGATACTAAAGACCAACACGCACACACTATTGAGTAACACTAAGAAATTAGGACTGGAAGTAAATATAAGTAAAACTAAATATATGGTCACACGTAGAAATTCAGTATATAATGGAAATGGACAGCTAATGACAAATGAGGGAAATTTTGAGGAAGTGGCTGAATTCAAATACCTAGGAACAATGATCACAAATAGGAATGAGATGCACAAAGAAATTAAACATAGGCTCAATCCTGAAAATGCATGTTTTTATGCATTGCAGAGACTTTTGATGTCCCAACTCCTTTCAAAAAACGTTAAGCTGAAAATATATAAAACTATTATTCTACCAGTTATAATATATAGGTGCGAAACATGGACTCTTACTTTAAGGGAGGAAAGGAGATTACAAGTATTTGAGAATAAAGTACTTAGGAAAATGTTTGGATCAAAGAGAGATGAACAGACAGGTGAATGGAGAAGACTACACAACAACGAACTACATGGTCTTTATAGGAAGCCAGATATAATAAGAACAGTTAAGTCTCGTAGACTGCGATGGGCAGGACATGTTGCACGTATGGGGAATGAAAGACGTGCCTGGAAGCTTCTTGTAGGAAAGCCAGAAGGAAAACGCCCAGTTGGTAGACCAACAATGAGGTGGGAGAACAACATTAAGTAAGATTTGAGGGAAGTAGATTATACAGGGAATGATTGGAAAGCATTAGCTGAGGATAGGGATGTATGGAGAGCTTATGTCCGCGCGGTCATGAACCTATGGGTTCGATAGTGCCAGTGAGTAAGTAAGTAAGTAAGTATGATTGGAAATCATTAGCTCAGGATAGGGATGTATGGAGAGATTATGTCCGCGCGGCCTTGAACCTACGGGTTCGATAGTGCCAGTGAGTGAGTGAGTGAAATCTAGTGGTCATGTTCTTTCGTCTGATCCCGAGGGTCGTGGATTCAAACCCGGTCCGAGGTCAATGGATTTTTAAGCTGGAATAATCCAATAGACAGGTCCTTCGGGAGGGACTTCAAACCTTGGTCCATAGTCTGAAAATTTTGAAGGCCTGCAAAAGAACTTCAAGCCTGAATAAAAAAAAAAGTCTCTAAGCAAAATTTAAACCTTCTGAAGCCAGTCCCAAGCCAGGTTGAAAAGGGGTGAGGGGGAGGAATAACTAACTTACTGGCGCTATCGAACCCGTAGGTTCATGGCCGCTCGGACATAAGCTCTCCATACATCCCTATCCTGAGCTAAAGTTTTCCAATCATCTCCTGTATAATCTAATTCCCTCATCATAGTTAATGTTATTCTCCCACCTCATTATTGGTCTACCAACTGAGCGTTTTCCCTCTGGTTTTCCTACAAGAAGCTTCCATGTACGTATTTCATTCCCCATACGTGCCACATGTCCTGCCCATCGCAGTCTACGAGACTTAACTGTTCTCATTAGATATCTGGATTTCTATAAAGACCATGTAATTCACTGTTATTTAATCTTCTGTATTCACCTGTCTGTTCATCTCTCTTTGGTCCAAACATTTTCCTAAGAACTTTATTCTCAAATACTTGTACTTTCCTCCCTTAAAGTACGTGTCCATGTTGCGCACTCATATAATATAACTGGTAGAATAATAGTTGTATACATTTTCAGTTTAACGTTTTTTGAAAGGAGTTGGGACGTCAAGAGTTTCTGTAATGCATAATAGCACGCATTTCCAGATTTGAGCCTATGTTTAATTTCTTTGTGCATCTCATTGCTATTTGTGATTATTGTTCCTAGGTATTTGAATTCAGCCACTTCCTCAAAATTTCCCACATTTGTCATTAGCTGTCCATTTCCATTATATAATTTATTTCTATGTGTTATATTTAGTTTTATTGATATTTACTTCCAGTCCCAATTTCTTAGTGTTACTCAGTAGTGTGTGCGTGTTGGCCTTTAGTACCTCCTCGATATCGCCCAATAGTACTACATCATCAGCATAAACTAACAGCTTATTAAAACCATTGAGTTGTAAGCCTTCTGGTAACAACCTCGTTCAAAAAAGCTAAGAGTTCAGTATGCTTGACTGATAGTATCCTGTGAGAGGCCCTGCCTAGGGTTACAGGTACTGCTGCCTAGTAGTTTGATGTTGGTTGGACAAAAGTCTGTTAAATTTTGCAGAGAGGCCTTTTTATTCAGGCTTAGGAGATTGAAAATCTTCTGACTCGGAACCTACGGCTCAAAGTCCCTCCAAAAAAAGAGTTATCCCTTGGATTTTTCCACCCTAAAATTCCACAGACTCCGGCCAGGTTTGAAACCGCGATCCTCTGCGCTAGATGTAAGGAGCATTAAGCACTACACCACCGCGGCGAACAGGGAAGTAAATAATGACTGGTTACCTAATTATATGCAATATCTCATATGAAGAAGAAAAGGGTGTAAATGCAAAAATATAAATTTTTCATACAATTTTAGGGTTAATAAATTCTATCTTCAAGCCACAGTTAGTCCAAAAACATTCAAGACTAAAAGTATATAAAACACTGGCTCTTCCAACTATTTCATATGGTAGCGAAGTATGGACGTTCAAACAGAAGAATATACAGAGACTTACATGTGCTGAAATGAGATACCTTAGAAGAACTACACATGGAACATTTAGAAAACAAAATTTCTGATTATAAGTCGAGATGGATGCAACATGTTCATGGAATGGAAGATCACATGATACCCAAATGTTAAGATATCAATCTGCAGGAAGAAGAAGATCAGCAAGTCCACTCAAAAGACTTCTGGATGGTGTTTCTCTTGAGGCCGAAAGAGGTCAACAAATGACCTAAATTCGTGAATGTACTATGATGATGATGATGATGATGATGATGATGATGATGATGATGATGATGATGATGATGATGATGATGATGAAAAGAACTAATTCAATGTGAAGAAATTTGTAAGGCATTTAGTAGTAGAGTGTTTGAGAGATATTTTAAGTTGATGGGGAAGTGTAGTGACATTGTTGGTCACACTGGTTTCATCCTTCACAAAGCAGAACAAAACCCTTTGTGCGTCGTAAGGGCTTGTTAATGGCTTCCCCATATTCTCCGCTAGGGAGCACTAAAGTGCCGTGAACGAAGTCGGTCACTTACATAGTTACATGTGTAGTTATCAGGCAGTTCTGGCAACACATCACTTTCACACAAGCTAATCACATGTAACTTAACACAATTTTCACTTTTCTCATAACACATTCGAAGAAGAAATCAATTCCAAATACATGGGGAAATTATATATTACTATGCGAGGTTACATAATATATGTGAACAATATAATCTCAAAATATCCATAGAAAAAACTAAGGTAATGGCATTCCAAGGGAAAAATCAAATCAGATCGAAAATAGTAATAGGAAACAAAATCATAGAACAGGTGAACCATCTCAATTATCTAGGATGTGACATTTCATTTAATTATGATAATGATATAAATAATTCCGATTGAGGGTCTTTCCACTTTTCAGCGGTTGCCCTTTTACCAGCCGGCTGCTGGCCCTTCACATCTACATGTGTCAATCACAGAGGTAAATGATCAACAGCCAGTGTAGGGGTGACATGTGGTTAGCATGTCGAGTCCCCCAGCCGTTATAGCTGGTTCCTCAACCTGGAGCCGCTACTTATTGTAGCTACCCAATTGCCTCACGATGCTGGGTGGGCACCGGTCCCATACTGGCCGAAATACCATGAGAAAATTTCTTCCCCCATGGAGACTCGAACCAGCGCAAGTCCCGTAGCTCTGCGCCAAGGCTTCCTACCTTAACCGCTCGGCTACGGCGCGGGACATATATAAATAATAAAATAGCAAAATTCCAGGGAATATGTGGTACAATAAAACGATCACTAAATAACAAAACAACAAGAGACCCAATTGAAATTTTATAAAACATTGGCAGTACCGGTACTGTTCTATGGTTCAGAAGCCTGGATACATAAAAAACAAGATCTAAGTAGGATAACGGCGGCAGAAATGAAATTTGTGAGATCTGTTAAAGGGTGCACTAAGGAAGACAGAATCAAGAACACAGAAATAAGACAGGAACTTGAAATATTTGCAATAACTGATAAAATAGATACATATAGACAAAAATGGAAGATATCCAAAAACAAATAACAAAATACAAACCTAAAGGCACCCGAGATGTGGGCAGACCTAGAAAGAGATGGGCTGAAGTCGGAACGGGTCAACAGACCTAATCCATGAATGCAGATGATGATGACTATGCGAGGTTGGGAAGTGGTCTTTACAGAAGCGAGGAAAATATTTAAAAAGCGAGCGATAGCGAGGTTTTTAATTTCCGAGATTCTTGAAACACTTCACAAACGTGCGTTCTACATTATTTTTTGCGCGATGGTGTTTTCAAAATAATAAATAATAGTAAAATAATAACATCTTTGTTGGAAATATTTGCGTTCATTATAAACAACTGACTAACGTTAACAGTGTGGTAAATGTTTATTAATTGAGACTATACCAATCAGTGATCAAATGGCGGCAAGTACGTATTTATTGTTTTATATTGTTCAAATAAAGTTCAGTTAATCTAAAATGCAGTGATTTGTTTCGTATAATGTATAACAACACTTCCTTGTGGATATATTTTTATATAGCCTACATTATACGTAGTATAGATAAAGGTCACTGGTTTTACTTCCCGCACGAGGTTTGTAATATGTAATATAACATTATAGTTATTTGGATTCGCAACCCTGAAATGTTGGAAGTTTAAATTTCAATCATGGTCACCATTGCTATAAGTGGGCCTACGACAAAACGCACTACACGCAAAAATGTTTGTAAAAACATAGAACTGATTTTACGTAACTAATTTAGTGGCACTATCGAACATACAGGTGAATGCAGAAGACTACATAACAATGAACTACATGGTCTTTATAGGAAGCCAGATATAATAAGAATAGTTAAGTCTCGTAGACTGCGATGGGCAGGACATGTTGCGCGTATGGGGAATGAAAGACGTGCATGGAAACTTCTTGTAGGAAAGCCAGAAGGAAAACGCCCAGTTGGTAGACCAAGAATGAGGTGGGAGAACAACATTAACTATGATTTGAGGGAAGTAGATTATACAGGGGGCACGCCGTAGCGTAGTGGTTAAGGCACTGAGCTACAAGCCGGAGGGTCGAGGGTTCAAGTCCCGTTGGGGTCAGGATTTTTAAACTGACCCAAACCCTCTGGCGGCACTATGGCCCTGAGGTCGACTCAGCCCCTAACGAAAATGAGTACCAGACGCTTGTTCTGGGGTAAAGACGGCCGTCACGCAGGGCTGACATAAAGTGCCGATGGTCTAGAAAAAGTGGGAGCCTTAACCTTCTACTACCCCAAGGGCCTCCTGAGGCCTGTTGTGGGATCACTTTACTTTTACTTTACTTTAGATTATACAGGGAATGACTGGAAAGCATTAGCTCAGGATAGGGATGTATGGACAGCTTATGTCCGCGCGGCCATGAACCTACGGGTTCGATAGTGCCAGTGAGTAAGTAAGTAAGTAAGTAAGTAATTTAGTGGGACTATCGAACCCTTATGTCGCGCACATATAAGTTGGCCACAAATCCCTATCCTCAGCTAATATGTTCCAATCATCCTTTCTTTTACAATGTTCTGCCCTTGTACAGGACGTTCACTGCAATGATAGCATTTACTAGGGAATTATAGGTGTGGTAGCTTACCGTTGCTTTCCGCACCGGTGAAGTATGATGATGATGATGATGGTGATGGTACCCAGATGACGTTCGGGGACCGTTTAGACCTCAAAGCTTCCTGACTTTTGTCTTACAGGTAAGGAAAAACCTCGAAAAAAAAACTCACCCAGGAAACTTGTCCCGACCGGGAATCAGTATAATAAGTATATAGGCCTACCTCCCTCGTATCATGGTTAATGTTATTCTCCCGCCTCATTCTTAGACTATCTACTAGGGCTTCCCCTCAGGTTTCCTTATAAGGAGTTCCCAACCCATCTTCCATTCTCAATTCTTGCCAAATGTTCTGCCCATCGCAGGCTACGAGACTTAACTTTTCTTATTACATCCGGTTTCCCGTAAAGGGCATGAAGCTCTTTATTATTTTTTTAATTGGACGATGTTATGCATCATCTGAGCGCCATTTTTAAAAAATTGATCTTTTGATGCCATCTGTTGCACTGGCTCATTTTAGCGCTAAATCTTTAAATATACCCTTATTATTAAATAAAAATATAAAGGCCATCGGCCTATCTGAGATTCTGTTTTCCAACAAATTACTATGAAAACAGATATTCATAAATGTTAATCTAAATTTTGCATCATGCAGCTAAGCGTGAAATGGTCCCGCTCTTAGATTGTTGACGCATAACTGTCAAACAAGTAAAATAATTTGCAATATCTAGTAGGCCTATTGTAAATGATCCTGAGAGCTATGCCGCCGGTAGCATTGCTGCCGATAGGGTTACCCATGCCGGACTGGTCGAAGGTGATAAGCCAGACGAAAAAAGGACCTTGGGCGAAAGAGTGACGATCTTTCATCGTAAAAATACAACCGTCAAGAAATGCGGACATGGGTTCATCTGGGGTAAAATTTTCCGGAGGTCAAATAGTCCCCCATTCGGTTCTCCGGGCGGGGACTACTTCAGGGAACCCATGCCAAAGGCTCAAACACAGGGACATGTTCCTAGGAACATGGAATGTTAGGACTTTATACAATAGCGGGGCACTAGAGATATTAACGCGGGAATTAGATAAATCGCCCTTGGATATAGTCGCTTTACAGGAAGTTAGGTGGCCAGGAGAAGGTAGTCAGGAATCAGGAAGCAGGGGGTGCAGAAAGATCTGCATTTGGAACGGGGTTTTTTAGTCAGAAGGAGGATCCTATCCGCTATCCGAGATATTAAGTTTGTTAGTGATACGATATCATACATAATTCTAAAGGGTAAACGACATGATTTTATAATTGTAAATGTACATGCGCCCACAGAAGATAAAGATGACAAGATCAAGGATGAGTTCTATGAAGAATTAGAATGCTTATTTGATAGCCTTTCACGATATCATACGAAAATTGTCTTAGGAGATTTTAATGCAAAAGTGGGGCGGGAAGATATATTCAAACCAACAATAACATAAACCTACGGGTTCGATAGTGCCAGTGAGTAAGTAGGCCTATTGTTAGCGCTGTAATAGGCCTACATACTGATGATTAACTTGAACTTTAAACGTATTTTTCTGCACTCCTTCTCCATATGAACTTTAATTATGCAAAATATCTCACTCCTCCGTGCGCGCAATCTGCTTAAAATAAATAATAGTTTTAAAAAACTAAAAGAACACGCTTTATTAGAAAACTAAAAAATGAAAAATAATTTTAATTTCCAATACGCCTGGGATAAAATAAAGTGGTCAACAAAGAAATCATCTCCAACACATATAGAATAAAATTAGAGTTATCAACAAAAATAACATCATTTTACCATCAAAAGCGTGGGGTGCTCTATATCAATGAATATATTTGATAATAAACAGATATTGGTAAAAGTAGTTTCTAAGAAGAAAATGTAAAAATCATAAAAGCACCCCACGCTTTTGATGGTAAAATTAGCTTCTTTTTGTTGATAACTCTAATTTTATTCTATATGTGTTGGAGATGATTTTTTTGTTGACCACTTTATTTTATCCCCAGGCGTATTGGAAATTAAAATTATTTTTCATTTTTTAGTTTTCTAATAAAGCGTGTTCTTTTAGTTTTTTAAAACTATTATTTATTTTTTAGTTTTAATATTTTACAGAATAAGATAAAAATGTAAATATCTTTAAATTCTATACTATTGTATTATGAACTAAAAGTAATACTCTTCTATAAAAAAACCCTCCCAGCCGGATTTCAACCAGCGATGTATGGATTACTGAAATTATATACCACTAAGAGTTCACTGCTCTACCAACTGAGCTCTTACAACAATTGACTAAAAATTCGACAAGTCCGCAACCTATTATACCAGTTTTCATTTTTTTGATTTTCGGATGATTCTGGCCAGGATTTTAGAAACAAAATATGAAATTATTGTATTGTCACGGGTTATCTACACGTATACAAAGTTTCAAGTCGATCCAATGTTTCTAAGTGGGTGAAAATCGCGTTGAAAGATTCCGTTACATTGAACAAAAACAGGTTTTTTGATTTTTTGATGATTATGGCCAGGATTTTAGAAACCAAATATGAAATTATTGTATTGTCACGGGTCCTCTACAAGTATACAATGTTTCAAGTCGATCCAATGTTTCTAAGTGGGTGAAAATCGCGTTGAAAGATTCCGTTACATTGATACAAAAACACTTTTTTTGATTTTCTGATGATTATGGCCAGGATTTTAGAAAATGAATATGAAATTATTGTATTGTCACGAGTCCTCTACAAGTATACAAAGTTTCAAGTCGATCCGATGATTTTAAGTGGATGAAAATCGCGTTGAAAGATTCCATTACATAGATAGATAGATACAGGTCAAGCTAATATAAAGCGTGTAAAATGAGTACAAAGATTTATCTTCATGTATTAATACATAGATTACTATTATTAGGCCTACATCAATCCTCTACAGGATACAATAACATAGCTCTGTTTACATTTATGCTAGTTCCATATAAACATATTTTGTGGTGTTCAAAAGCAGGTTAGAGTTTATATGCGTGTAAAATATGGTGAAAAAGATTAAAGTGGCAGTGGTTGGGGTGCTGAGTGCATCTAATTTACCGGCTGGAGAGACACCCCTCGCGGTAACAACCTACTTTTTCTCTTTGCCGAGCGAGGGTAGGGGGATCGATTCCAACAGATAAACTACCAACTAAATTCCCACAGAACGCATTTTCTTATGTTTTATTATCATTGCCAGTTTTTTTACTTAATTCCGAATGATTAAGTCAATACCAAGGGATTAAGTCGTAACTAATTACATAATAGTTTCTAACTCTGTCATAAGGTAGATTGTCTACCCAACACCTTTTCACAAGTAATGCCACAAATCATTTCCAATTTATCTAGAGGATTTGTAAATCAAGAATGGCATTTGTTAGGACTATTTAACGAATAAAATTAAGCTGTTTGATCACAAACCATTATTTAAATATCCATCCATCCATAGTAATTCTGCCCGGAGGCAGGTCCTTCGCTGCAATCATAGCATTTTCATGCTTTGCTTGCAGCTTTACTAGGGAATTGTAGGTGTGGTAGCTTCCCATTGCTTTCCACACCGGTGAAGGATGATGATGATGATGGCCATATGATTTCGGGGACCGTTTGGGCCTTAAAGTTTTCCTGACATTTATTTTACAAGTGAGGAAAAATCCCGATAAAAACCTCACCCAGAAAAACTGCCCCGACCGGGGATCGAACCCGGGCCCGCTGCGTGACAAGGCAGCACGCTACCTTGAGACCATAGCGGTGAACTATTTAAATATAGTTATTTTAAAATATTTATATATTTTATGTAAACGGCGATGTTTGAAAACAAATGAGAAATGTTTGCTTATGTTTCATTTGTTAATCACGGCAAATTGATAATACTATTTATTACCAAATAGGATCGCAATGTTGTTAGAATGCATCCTAGTGGAGAAATAATGAAACAACAAACTGTATATTATAATCAACATTATAGGATATTAGTCTAACTTATTTTTTAGTAAACAACTCAGTAAAATCAAGGAATCTGTTCATTATTTACTATATTCAATGTATTTGTTGGAGAAAATAATGATCTGAGCTGTTCACAAAAAATAAAGCTGATCGATAATTATCGACGTGAAACACGACTGTGATTGGTTGTAAAACAAAATTCATTGACACGTAATTAGATATTGACTCCCATTTGGGGCATGAGTTAAATAGAGTCAATGCAACTCAACTCTTGTAATTCGGGTTCGGATTTTTATGTCCTATAAACCACCGAATTATGCAAAAAAATGCAGTTATGACTTAAATTTACAAACATATGCACTGTAAGATAAAAAATATGATCTAATAATTAATGTTAATTTCAGGTGTAAAATTAATCAGTAAATCACGTTATGACAATTAACTATTTATTTAAAAATAAAGTGAAAAAGAGAAGCAAGCTAGAGTAAGGAATTTTATATTATAGCTTGCTTATTTACTCACTGGCACTATCGAACCCGTAGGTTCATGGCCGCGCGGACATAAGCTCTCCATACATCCCTATCCTGAGCTAATGCTTTCCAATCATTCCCTGTATAATCTACTTCCCTCAAATCATAGTTAATGTTATTCTCCCACCTCATTCTTGGTCTACCAACTGGGCGTTTTCCCTCTGGCTTTCCTACAAGAAGCTTCCATGCACGTCTTTCATTCCCCATTCGTGCAACATCTCCTGCCCATCGCAGTCTACGAGACTTAATTGTTCTTATTATATCTGGCTTCCTATAAAGACCATGTAGTTCATTGTTACGTAGTCTTCTCCATTCACCTGTCTGTTCATCTCTCTTTGGTCCAAACATTTTCCTAAGTACTTTATTCTCAAATACTTGTAATCTGCTTTCCTCCCTTAAAGTAAGAGTCCATGTTTCGCACCCATATAATATAACTGGTAGAATAATAGTTTTATATATTTTCAGTTTAACGTTTTTTGAAAGGAGTTGGGACATCAAGAGTCTCTGCAATGCATAATAGCATGCATTTCCAGAATTGAGCCTATGTTTAATTTCTTTGTGCATCTCATTCCTATTTGTAATTATTGTTCCTAGGTATTTGAATTCAGCCACTTCCTCAAAATGTCCCTCATTTGTCATTAGCTGTCCATTACCATTATATAATGAATTTCTACGTGTGACCATATATTTAGTTTTACTGATATTTACTTCCAGTCCTAATTTCTTAGTGTTACCCAATAGTGTGTGCGTGTTGTCCTTTATATGATTGCAGGCTTTTTATTTTATTAAAATTATCAATAGCTACCTGCTTGTCACGAAACTCAGGTATATACCTAGAGTAAAAGTCGATACTGTGAATTGAAATGAAATAGGAGAGGAAGACAGATTTTACAAGAAACAAAATTCTGAGAAATTTAACAACTCAAACACGGAATCAAGAAATCATATGATAAAAGTACCTTAATTCTTAAAAGAGTGAAAATATGACGAATATGACCAATAAATTGCTATAATATGCTCTGTCATGTAAAAATGGCTAAATATGCACAAATATGACATAACAAAGTGCTTTGATTCAATCACTTTTTATACAAAAAGCATTTATACATATTTAAGAAACATATCACTCTTACCAAAAAATATCATAAAAATAGTCCACCGCTGTGGTCTCGAGGTAGCGTTCTGCCTTGTCACGCAGCGGGCCCGGGTTCGATCCCCGGTCGGGGAAGTTTTCTGGGTTATCGGGGTTTTTCCTCACCTGTAAGACAAATGTCAGGAAAACTTTTAAGGCCTGAAATCATCATCATCCTTCACCGGTGAGGAAAGCAACGGGAAGCTACCACACCTACAATTCCATAGTAAATCTGCAAGCATAGCATGCAAATGCTATGATTGCAGTGAAGGACCTGCCTTCGGGCAGAATTACTATGATGGACTGTTTGACTTCTTTTTGTATTCCTGATATTTTCTCCCCGTCTGAAATTATAATGCGGGACTAAAAGGGCTAACCTAGCGAACTAACTACATTTTTTTAAGCGCCAATTGAACACAGTGTATGAAAAATATTAATATTTTACCTGAACACACTGTAGCATAAGAATTCAGGGCAGTCATTTGTTTCAGGTGGTAAGGAAGAACTTTGTACGTTCTCGCCCTTATAATTAAGTTTCCAAACTGTTAATTAGATAAAATCTGTTGGGGATGATAAACAATTTCACTCCGGGCCATAAACGACCGGGGATGAAGATTTCACACAGACACCATACAATGTTTACCTTCTGGTTACCGTAGTTTTATTTTATAGCATACCCTATTAATTAACATTTACCAACGTAAACTAATAATAATAATAATAATAATAATAATAATAATAATAATAACAATAATAATAATACAACAATAATAATATTTTATTAGGAAATATTCCACGCTACAGTGGTTCTCCTTCAACCCAAAGTGATTTGTCGCCAGAGGTTCCTGTCTAAAGCGTCTTGTTCCTTCCAAACTCTAGCTTTCATACTTTCCCTCACTCCATCTATCCAAATTCTCTAGGTCTGCCTCTTCCACTTCTTCCATTAGCTTTCCAATCAAGGATCTTCTTCGGTATTCTATCTTCTTCCATTCTTATGAGGTGTCCATATCACTTCAAACGATTTTCTTCTACTTTTTCTATTTTTTTCTCAACTTGCAACATTGTGCTGTTTCTGACCTTATCCCATCTTGAATTTCTTGTCAATCGCTTCTAAAAATCCGTTAATAGCTTGTTGGCTTGTTGTTGAGGTTTCGGACCCATATAATAAAATGCTTTGTAACAGAGTTTGAAATGCAGTTTTCTACGTTGTGTAGACTATGTTACAGTGTGATTATAAAGTCCCAGTACATTTTAAAGAAATCGCTTACATATCGTATTTCTGTACAGCCATTCGAAAGATACAAATTTGTTCACCATTGAAGAGCGGATAGAGATTGTTGCTGCGCGTTTAAGAGGCCAGTTGTACGAAGAAGTTAGAGACTGATTCAAAAGGAAACCCTCACGGCAGACGTGTATCTTAATATGTTGCAACTTTTATTACAGCCACAGTTACAGCAAGATGGCATCATTGATACAGTGGTGTTACAACAAGATGGAGCACCGCCACACTTTGCTCTGGCTATACGCGGATATCTCAATGACAGGTTTCCCAACAGGTGAATTGGAAGGACATCTCCTCGTATCTGGGCACCTCGTTCGCCAGATCTCGCACCGCTGGACTTTTTTGCTTGGGGGTTCATCAAGCAGCAGGTTTCCTAATCTGCAAGTGCTGAAAGAACGCATACGCCAAGCGAGTGAAATGATTACAGAGGATATGTTGGTGCATGTTTTCCGGGCGACGGTGCGTCGTTGGAAAACATGTTTTGAGACTGATTGAGGTTATGTTGAACACTAACTTGATAGTACAAACTACCTTATAATTTTTGTTTTATTTGCGCTACGTTATCCACAAAATGTACTGGGACTTTATAATCACACTGTATATTTGTATTCCAAAGCACTGAGTTCAACATACCAATAGTTCTTCTTCCATCAGTTATTGTTCTTTCAATTTCTGTAGCTGAATTCTCATTTTTATCTAAAATAGATCCTAAATATTTAAAGCTTTTAACATTGAGTATTCTTCTTGAATTATTCAACTCATCTGTTGTATCTAATGAAAGATATTAACAATAATAACACTTACTTACTCACTGGCACTATCGAACCCGAAGGTTCATGGCCGCGCGGACATAAGCTCTCCATACATCCCTATCCTGAGCTAATGCTTTCCAATCATTCCCTGTATAATCTACTTCCCTCAAATCATAGTTAATGTTGTTCTCCCACCTCATTCTTGGCCTACCAACTGCGCGTTTTCCCTCTGGCTTTCCTACAAGAAGCTTCCATGCACATCTTTCATTCCCCATACGTGCAACATGTCCTGCCCATCGCAGTCTACGAGACTTAACTGTTCTTATTATATCTGGCTTCCTATAAAGACCATGTAGTTCATTGTTATGAAGTCTTCTCCATTCACCTGTCTGTTCATCTCTCTTTGGTCCAAAAATTTTCCTAAGAACTTTATTCTCAAATACTCGTAATCTCCTTTCCTCCCTTAAAGTAAGAGTCCATGTTTCGCACCCATATAATATAACTGGTAGAATAATAGTTTTATATATTTTCAACTTAACTTTTTTGAAAGGAGTTGGGACATCAAAAGTCTCTGCAATGCATAATAGCATGCATTTCCAGAATTGAGCCTATGTTTAATTTCTTTGTGCATCTCATTCCTATTTGTGATTATTGTTCCTAGGTATTTGAATTCAGCCACTTCCTCAAAATTTCCCTCATTTGTCATTAGCTGTCCATTTCCATTATATACTGAATTTCTACGTGTGACCATATATTTAGTTTTAGTGATATTTACTTCCAGTCCTAATTTCTTAGTGTTACTCAATAGTGTGTGATTAACAATAATAATAATAACAATAATAATAACAATAATAGTAATAATAATAATAATAGTGCAAATGAATTGTTATTAGTATTATTATTAAATTAAAATTTCTCCCAGAGAATGTTCGTATTCGTTAGTGCCAGTTGATTAGTTCTGATATAATTTGCATTACATTTTGTCAATTGGCAGTACTGATTGAAACGACTAATTTTGTTCCATTGTTACAAGTAATGGTGCAAATGAATGATTATGCATTCATAATATTATGTAATGATTAATTTTTGTTGCTATATATTTTGGATACATTAATTTTATCTTGAAATAGATTTAGTAATCTCAACTCTAGGGGTATCCAATGGCGCTGTTCGTTAACCCTTAAGTTAAAAATGTATCCTATTGGATACATTGATTTCATTTATTTAATATCGTTTTTAGATCAATAGAAAAATAAACGAGTAAAAATTACTTAAATTTGTGTCAAAATTGCGCAATAATGTATAATAATAGCACAGATTAACATTAATTTATTTTCCTTGAAGTCCGGAACATTTAAATAACTGACACGAGAAAATATTGTATTGGCAATTTAAGGGTTAAGGCAATATGCTACAAGCCCGAAGGTCAGGATTTCGGCTCCCGGTGTGTTCAGGATTTTAAAACTGGGCTAAATCTTCTGGCTGCACAATGGCCCTTGGATTGACTCAGCCTCTAACGGAAATGAGTACCAGATGTTTCTTCTGGAGATAAAGCTGGCCGTCACGAAGGGTTAACAAACTGACTGACATACTGTGCCGATTTTTAAAAAAATGGGAAACTTAAACTCCTGTTACCACAGGGGCCTACTGAGGCCTGTAGTGGAATCACTTTACCTAATCTCAACTCTCACGCCATGGGAAACGTGGGGCATGTAAAAGTACTTAGGCACACAAAGGGAGAGGTTAAACTTATAAGGTAACTGTCAACCTTTGCATGCAGAAATTACCTTCAAATTTCTCTCAGAAAAGCGTTTTGATATGCCAGGGCCGTATCCAAAAAATATATTCCGATTATAACTGCAAGGCACACAAATCGAAGCAGAATCCAGCATTGGCAACCCACTGTGAGAAGCATATGGACATCCCTGATTCGATAGAACGGAGTGGAGTAAGGCGGGACAAGTTGTGCGGGTTATACAATACATCAAATTCAGAAGTCCTATTACTTCCTTGTAGTTTAACCCTTAAAATGGCAAAAACACTATTTTTCATGGCAATTGTTTAAATGTGTCCGACAGCAGTGAAAAAGAAATAATGATAACTGTTATTAGGCTATCAAGTACGGTATATTTTGTAGTTCAGCAGAAATTAAGTAATTTGTACTCTTTTTTATGTTTTATTTAAAATATTTATTTTTTGTCCAATGTCACCAGTTGTCTTTTGACATTTCTGGCTTTCTCCACTGACATTGGCGAAATTGCAATCTATTTCTTAAGCGAAGTTACGTTACCGCGATGATATGATGGATGGTCATTTTTTTTTTCGTTTATTAATGTGTTATCTTTTTTTCTCTGTTGTTCCTCCTTGTTTTACTTTTTCGTTTTACATTTTTGTTAACTTTATTTTATTCTCACTTACAGAAACAAGGACAAGAGACACATCCAGACACAAGGTGGTGATTTAAAATCCCCTACCCCGCCGAGAATCGAACCCCGGTCACCGGAGTGGAAGTCAGGGACTCTACCGACCACGCCACGGCGACGGATTATTTAAAAACCTGCCCAAGTTCAGTTTCGCCCACCACTAAACCCACATGGAATGAGTTGGACTCGATCTCGGGACCCCAGCAGTGAGAGGCTAGCGTCTAACCGCTTGCAGCACGGAGCCGCCTTAATAATTACACTAGTCAACATGATTTTTGTCTCATGAGTACCAATAGTTGTACTTAATGCAGTTTTTATCGTGTTTTCAAATATGTATTCGGAATTTCTCCATCACCCACAGTTTTTTTATTTAAATTGCAATTAATGGATTTAAATAATTATTTTTTAACAAACGTTTTTTCGTACATTTGTCCATTGTAAAATAAAACCAAATGAGCTAACTCAGGAGATTTCAGCTATGGTAAAGAAATATCAAGGCAAATGGAATCATAATATGCTGGCCGATTATTGTTGGACCATCAAGAGGGATGCTCCACATGCGAAATATAGCAGAAAATCGTCATTTCTTACTTTCTAGGTGAGCCCGAATGTTCGAATATTGTGTAGTTACGAATGTAGAAAATATTAAAGTGTTTGAAATTATAAAATGCCTGTCTCTCGGAAACCTTGGGTGATGGAGAAAAACCGATATCATATTTGAATTCAGGGGAAAAAATACTATCAGAATCACATATTTTTCTTTCTGAGACAAAAAAAAAGTTTATTTTCTGTTGCTCAGTGTAATCAAGAAACAATATATTTTTTATTAATTAAAAATATAACAAACGTTTTTTTTATTCAATGCCCCACGTTGTCATTTCGACATTTCTGCTATTCCCTCCTGACATTGGCGTAATTGTAACCCACTTCTGAAGTTGGTGCGCCTGGAAAGACAAGTTACGTTACCCCGATGATATTATGGGTGATAAATGATAATGAAGCGCCAGGAGAGTTCTTAACCTAAATTCCAGATCATGGGCAACCACAAGAATAATTCCATTTTAAGGAAAATTTCCTATTTTGAGTTAGAATTAAACTAATAACCTTCAAAGTTATAAATAAAGAAGCTTTTTTTTTAAGTCCTTAGCCTTTTTTAATTTAGTAATTATGCTAGTTTTTAATTAATAAAAGCATGCGTTGTTTCTTGATTATGAATTGGAAATGAGATAAATATTGAAAATGAATATTTAATTTTAGGAAGTTATATTTTGAGGTTATTTTAATTATATTATTTTTGGTCTGGACATCTTACCTCAATATTAATGTTGATTTGTTCTTGGACATGTTTCAAAACAATTCTGTTTTATCGTCAGCTTTCCCAGACTGGTTTTATTTATGTTGCATTACGTTGCACCACCTGGATGTCGATGTCAGCTCCATCCTGTGGTTGGCCAAAGAACCTCCAAACAAGGTCACCCTCCATTGGAATATCAAAATTCATAACTCTGAGAACAGAAACAGAGTTATGAATTTTGATATTCCAATGGAGGGTGACCTTGTTTGGAGGTTCTTTGGCCAACCACAGGATGGAGCTGACATCGACATCCAGGTGGTGCAACGTAATGCAACATAAATAAAACCAGTCTGGGAAAGCTGACGATAAAACAGAATTGTTTTGAAACATGTCCAAGAACAAATCAACATTAATATTGAGGTAAGATGTCCAGACCAAAAATAATATAATTGAAGATGAAGACTAACCATAATAGAGCAGGGGTAACTAATTGGCGGACCGCGGTTCGGATCCGGGCCCTGGGGCTTTGATTTCCGGACCGGTTAAATATCGAATCAATACGAAAATTTTTAAACCGGTTAAACACCGAATAAAACCATTTGTACTAAATTTCATGTAATGATAATATTATTGCTGGCTCGGCTGGCAGTACTGCATATGTTCGGAGATTTGACTGAGGATGAAGGGGATTCCGTTTGAAACCTGGTATCGTGAAAACATGAAATTTGTGAAGTGAGATATTTAAATATTACTCTGACCATATGTTAAGTTTATCATAAACTTATTAATAATTATTAGAATTAATAACTGTGTACTACTGTGCTGTACCTTTTTAGTATTATTTTTTATTTAGCCTGGCCGAGTTAAGGCCATTTGGACTTCTCTTCCACTCAACAGGATAAACATATGTTACATCAGAATATAACAATCACAATTAACTCTAATATAAATGAAGATTTAACCAATAAGATAATATCTATTATATTATGATCTATAATACAACCAGTTAACGATAGTTAAGATTAAGACTAAAACTAATAATAAAATCTATTCTAGCAAGATAAATTGAATTGTTGTAAGACCGTCCCTGTCTAATGAAAAACAAAAGAAAAATAATGAGATATAGAAAACTAATTTCACGGTTGTACAATATTTAAACAAATGAAAATATTTGTTAATTTTAACATTATTTTCATAAATAATTAAAATTATTAACCCTTAATTTGACAAAACACAAATTTATTCTGTTAGATATTTCAATGTGGCGGACCGCAGTGAAAACGGAATCTTGTACAGTGTAATTATAAAGTCCCAGTACATTTTGTGGATAACGTAGCGCAAATAAAACAAAAATTATAAGGTAGTTTTTACTATCAAGTTAGTGTTCAACATAACCTCAATCAGTCTCAAAACATGTTTCCCAACGACACACCGTCGCCCGGAAAACATGCACCAACATATCCTCTGTAATCATTTCACTCGCTTGGCGTATGCGTTCTTTCAGCACTTGCAGATTAGGAAACTTGGTTATGTACACCTGTTGCTTGATGAACCCCAAGCAAAAAGCCCAGGGGTGCGAGGTCTGGCGAACGAGGTGCCCAGATACGAGGAGATGTCCTTCCAATCCACCTTTTGGGAAACCTGTCATTGAGATACCAGCGTATAGTCAGAGCAAAGTGTGGTGGTGCTCCATCTTTTTGTAACACCACTGTATCAATGGTACCATCTTGCTGTAACTGTGGCTGTAAGAAAAGTTGAAACATATTAAGATACACATCTCCCGTGAGGGTTT
The DNA here is from genome assembly GCA_030220185.1 of Diploptera punctata. NCBI lineage: Eukaryota > Metazoa > Arthropoda > Insecta > Blattodea > Blaberidae > Diploptera > Diploptera punctata. The sequence continues at coordinate 761,968 of JASPKZ010002691.1, read as the reverse complement.
CCTTTGGAATCTGTCTCTAACTTCTTCGTACGACTGGCCTCTTAAACGCGCAGCAACAATCTCTATCCGCTCTTCAATGGTGAACATATTTGTATCTTTCGAATGGCTGTAACAGAAATACGATATGTAAGCGATTTCTTTAAAATGTACTGAGACTTTATAATCACACTGTATAACTGTTATTATTAGGTATATTGTATAATTATACACACTGTGGTTTATTTTTGTTCGTTTTCTTCTGATTTATTTAAAAATTTAATTAACTAAACCAACTGATGTATCTAAAAGGATACAGTACGGATTTAAGGTTTAATTGTTAAAATAATTATATCAGTAAGATGTATAAGTTAGTTTGTTATTAAGTAATTATTCGTTAGTTTGTTTTTGAAGGATGTTATAGTTTAACAGTCTCTGACATAGAAACCACGTGTTTTGTTTAATTTGTGCAATTCATACCCATAACATAATTTAAATAATTTCCTTATAATATTATTTACTTAATAAAAGCTTCGTATGTTTAAACAAGTGTGGTTGCGGACTTCCACTAAATTTACCACTTTGAAAATGGACCTCCATTAAATCCAATTGGTGACCCCTGTAATAGAGGGTCAGGACAAATGAAAATAGTATTAATTTGGTTAATAGATTAAACACACGATAAGCCTTAGGAGATCCTTGAGAAATCTTAGATTACAAAGGTTTATTTGAACATAAGAAAAATTACAGTCTCTTTTTTTCTTCTTTCTTCAGCTCATGGTGACAATGTATCTCCGCACATGCGTGTTTCTGTATCGAATGCCGCAGGCCACTTGTCACCCAAAAGACTATTTCTCCCCTTTTTTTTTATGTCTCGAGACTCAATTTTTATACTTTGCCTGCACAACTCCAAGAGACGCATGCAGATTTTTCTTGTTATACCAGCAGGCTTTGCTTTACAAACAAATGAACGCACTACTAAAAGAATCCACTATTTTACCAAAGTTAATAATAAAGGAAACAATGTCGAAGATTGCATACTGCAAAGATTCCAAAGAAAAATAATTTCTTTGCGCGTCTCTTTCCTATTTGTGATTGAGTAATACTAAGAAATTGGAACTGGAATTAAATATCAATAAAACTAAATATATGGTCACACGTAGAAATACATTATATAATGGAAATGGAGAACTAATGACAAATGAGGGACATTTTGAGGAAGTGGCTGAGTTAAAATGCCTAGGAACAATAATTACAAATTGGAATGAGATGCACAAAGAAATTAAACATAGTATCAAATCTGAAAATGCGTGCTATTATGCATTGCAGGGACTCTTGAAGTCGCAACTTCTCTGAAAAACATTAAATAGAAAATATACAGAACTGTTATTCTCTCAGTTATAGCCTATTACATGGATGCGAAGGAAGGACTATTACTTTAAGAGAGAACAAAAGATTACAAGTGTTGGAGAATAAAGTTATAATGAACATTTTTGCACCAAAGAGAGACAGGTGAACGGTATATTACAACACTTCTCTGGAAGGAATTCCAATATATGTTTCGGCATTACTAATACATTCCATTTCTGGATAGAATCTAATTTAAGGAAGAAAAATTAATGTTTGAATCGGGATTTGATCCCTGGACCCCTAGTTCTATGGTCCAGGGTTCAAATCCCAGTTCAAACATTAATTTTTCTTTCTTAAATTAGATTCTATCCAGAATTGGAATGTGTTAGAACATAAAAACATCGAAAATATGAAGCTTTACCGTTAATAGTAATGTATAAAATTCTCAATATAGATATTTCTGAATGAAGCCAACAGTTGGCGTGTTGGTAGCGACAGCTATTAGCCTTCGGAAGAACGAGAATTGTATAAGTTTAAAGAAATGTTAATGATTGTATAGCCGTCTGAATGGTGTAATGGACAGTACACTAGTGCATGGAACTAGGGGTCCAAGGTTCAAATCCCGGTTCATCATCATCAACAACAACAAGGATTAAGCCCAATGGCCTGTTCCGATCTCATTATAGCTCGAATTGGTCATTCCATCATTTCAATGGTCTTCTCAACATTCTTCTTCCTTTTCTCCTTGGTATGCGCTGTTCATTCATTCGTAATACGTGCTGAAGATAAGCATTTTGATAATATTTTATCCCGGTTCAAACATTAATTTTTCTTTCTTAAATTAGGATTTAAGTGATCCCACAACAGGCCTCAGGATGCCCTTGGGGTAGTAGGAGGCTTAAGGCTCCTACTTTTTCTAGACAATCGGCACTTTATGTCAGCCGGGTTGTCAGCCCTGCGTGACGGCCGCCTTTATCCCTAGAACAAGCGTCTGGTACTCATTTCCGTTAGAGGCTGAGTCGACCCCAGGGCCATAGTGCCGCCAGAAGGTTTGGGTCAGTTTAAAAATCCTGACCCCAACGGGACTTGAACCCTCGACCTTCCGGCTTGTAGCGCATTGCCTTAACCACTATACTAGGGCGCTTATATTAGGATAGATGATTAAACAATTATTTTCGTAAAAAACAACCTTCATAATTCGCTAAAAAGACTTTAAGTCACGCTTATACAGTTACCTGTTGTCTAATAATTAATTTTTCTCTATTTATATAATTTTATACTATGTCATTAATCTTTTCCTCGTTTTTTATATATATATTGTACATATTATATATTTAATTCGTTAAATTTAGAGTAAATCAAAATACATTATAAATATTAATTGTATTGTATTCATAACTTGTAATCGTTTATATATATATATATATATATATATATTGTAATTTAGATTTAAGACTTTTTTTTTGTATTTTTTTTAAACCTGGTTGAGTGGTAGACAAGGCCTTAAGGCCTTAACTCTGCCAGGTAAAATAAAGCTATTATTATTATTATTATTATTATTATTATTATTATTATTATTATTATTATTATTATTATTATTATAAATAACAGCGAAAAAGGCACTATTATACAAAGTCAAATGACTACTGTCAAAATGGATGGATCAAAGTAAATGGAATTTTAGGTACGATACAGCAGAAATCCTAACTCCTGAAGTAAAAGAAGAAGAAGAAGAAGAAGAAGAAAAGAAGAAGAAGAAGAAAGAAGAAACAAGAATAATTCCACTTACACTCAAATCGGAATTCAGAATTATGGATAAAATTAAGGAAACTTAAAGAGGTTCTTTTTAACAACAATTAAAACTTGATGATGGTGGTGATGCTTGCAGAATTAAAAAAAAAAAAAAAAAAGGGACCACCTTCATCAGATTTACAAGTTTAAACTTTAATTACATACTGCGGACGGAGAGAGAGAGAGAGGGGGGGGACGAAGAAAAGAGGCACAAGGGATAGATCTCGGAGGTGACCGTAATTTCGTTACACTTTGTCTTGGTCTCCCTAGGGCACCTTCCGTCTCCTCATGTTCAATAATTGTAGTGCGGGGTCAGTAATCTCCTGTGTTCCGGCACAAAGCATCCCCTGGGGGCGCGTAAAACAACCCTACATCTTGCATATCTCACCCCACTACCCCCATCATCTTCAAAACTTCCCGCAATCAAGCATCCAGTTCATTCTAAACCAGAGCTATCTTCATAAATTAACCACACAAAGTAACGGACCTTCAAGAAAACTTAATATCATCTACCATTCTTAATTAAATACGTCACTGATTGACAGTTTCAAATTAGCGATTGTTTTCATTCGTACAAAAAAAGGGTGCGTGTAGGCAAACAGTTTTCGGACACTTTTGAAATCCGGAATGTGTTGAAGCAAGGAGATGCACCATTTCCTCTACTATTTAATTTTGTACTAGAGAATGCCATCAAATCTCTAGAGGATGAGGAAGGCCTACAACAGAATCTTGTGTTACCACACTTCGATTATTGTGGCATTATATATAATGATCTAAACTATGCCTTGTCGCAGAGACTGCAGCGTGTTCATAATGCTTGCGTTCGATTCATTTTCAATATCCGCCGTTATGACCATATTTCCGAACACTTTAATAACCTATCTTGGCTCCGTCTTACTGACAGACGTAAATTGCACTCTCTTTCACTACTTTTCAAGCTTCTGAATTCCTACATTCCTACTTACCTGGCGTCCAGATTTGAGAAGTTATCCTCCTACCACAATATTGACACTAGGTCACAAGATAGCAGTCTGCTAACAATTCCTCTTCATAGCACTTCCTCCTACTCTACTTCCTTCACAGTAGCCTCTGCCCGCTCCTGGAATCTCCTTCCTCAAGATATCAGGGGTTGCCGCACACTTGGCACCTTAAAGCCACGCTTATACAGTTACGTGTTGTCTAATAATTAACTTTTCTCTATTTATTTAATTTTATACTATGTCATTAATCTTTTCCTCGTTTTTTTATATATCTTGTACATATTATATATTTAATTCGTTAAATTTAGAGTAAATCAAAATACATTATAAATATTAATTGTATTGTATTCATAACTTGTAATCGTTTATATATATATATATATATATATATATATATATATATATATTATATATATTGTAATTTAGATTTAAGACTTTTCTTTTGTATTTTTTTAAACCTGGTTGAGTGGTAGACAAGGCCTTAAGGCCTTAACTCTGCCAGGTAAAATAAAGCTATTATTATTATTATTATTATTATTATTATTATTATTATTATTATTACAACTCAATGGTATTAATAAGTTGTTAGTTTATGCCGATGATGTAGTACTATTGGCTGATAGCGAGGAGATAGTCTAATGGACAGCACGCACACACTATTGAGTAACACTAAGGAATTAGAATTGGAGGTAAATATCAATAAAACTTCCTTAGAAGAATAAAAGGCTGCACAAGATTGGATCCGATAAGGAATGAAGATATAAGAACAGAGTTAAATATATATCCATTGAATGAGAAAATCAGAGAATATAGAGAGAAATGATTTACACATGTGGAAAGAATGAATATATCAAGGTTACCAAGAGCAGCATTCAACTACAAGCCAAGGGGTTCAAAGAATGTAGGAAGGCCAGTGAAAAGATGGACAGAACAACTGTGAGGCGGAACAGGCAATTTGCCTAGTCCGTGAAGTGAAGAAAAAGAAGAAGAAGAAGACTATATATATGGTCGGACATAGAAATACATTATACCGGGCTTCCAATATAAACCCGGACCGGCCTCACGGGGTTTCACCCGTCAGGCAGCGCTCTCTCCTCGTCCGCATTTCACTCTGCCAGCCGCTCGTCCTTGAACTAGTCACTTTACTATCGTTCGACAAGATGAGACGTCAGCTGACATTAGAGCAGCACATTTATGTGTGTAAATGTTATTATAAATACGAATCAGCTCGTCGCGTTTGCGAGGAATTTATTCGGAACTTCCCTGGACAATTACCTCCTTCCAGATCGACAATCCATGATCTTGTGACTAAATTTGAGACCACTGGTTCAGTACAAAATAAGAAACACACGCGAAGGCGTGCGGTTCTCACCGAAGAAAAATTAGACGAAATTGGCGAAAATTTGGAACGTTCACCACAAAAATCATTACCGAAATTAGAACAAGTTGGGATTTCAGTATCTTCTGCACATACAGCAACAAAATTGTTAAAACTCGAACCTTACAAGTGTACACGTGTTCATTGTCTAAACCAAGGTGATCCCATAGCACGTGTGCGGGAGGACAACATTTCCAGCATTTTCTATTAGGTAAGAAACAGTTCAAGGACGGGTGGCAGGCAGGGTGAATTGCGGGAGGAAGAGACAGCACTGCGTGCCGGGTGAAACTCCGTGAGGCCGGTCCGGTTTTATATTAGAAGCCCGTTATAATGGAAATGGACAGCTGATGACAAATGAGGGAAATTTTGAGGAAGTGGCTGAATTCAAATATCTAGGAACAATAACCACAAATAGGAATGAGATGTACAAAGAAATTAAACATAGGCTCAATTCTGGAAATGCGTGCTATTATGCATTGCAGAGACTCTTGCTGTCCCAACTCCTTTCAAATAACGTTAAACTGAAAATATATAAAAACTATTATTCTATCAGTTATATTATATGGATGTGAAACATGGACTCTTACTTTAAGGGAGGAAAGGAGATTACGAGTATTTGAGAATAAAGTAAACGTCGTCTGCAACACTACATGACCGTAGCAAAGTTGACGATACTGCCTAGCAAATCTGCATTTATTTCTTAATTATTGATAACCAAAACGAGTCCTTTATATTAAGTAAACAGATCAGATGTAAGCCTAACACAAATACATATGTTTCAGTTGTGTGTCTAGTGAGGGATTTTATTTTAAAACTACAGCAAATGATATCGCAGATCGGTAACTTCCTGTCCATATCTACGAATTATTATCTGTAGTAAATGCCATATAAGCTTTAAGCAACAAACTTACAGGGGTAGCAAAAATTATATTGAGCAACAAAACTGATTTTTTTTTTCAGAAAGAAAAATATGTGATTCTGATAGTATTTTTCCTCCTGAATTCAAATATGATATTGGTTTTTCTCCATCACGCAAAGTTTCCGAGAGACAGGAATTAATAATTTCAAACACTATAATATTTTCTACATTCGTAACTACACAATATTCGAACATTCGGACTCAGAGAGAAAATAAGAAATGACGATTTTCTGCTATATTTCGCCTGTGGAGCATCCCTCTTGATGGTCCAACAATAATCGGCCAGCATATTAGGATCCCATTTGCCTTCATATCTCTTTTCCATAGCTGAAATCTCCTGAGTTAGCTCCTTTGGTTTTATTTTACAATGGACAAATGGACGAAAAAACGTTTATTAAAGAAATAATTATTTAAATCCATTAATTGAAACTCAAATAAAACAACTGTGGGTGATGGAGAAATTCCGAATACATATTTGAAAACACGATAAAAAACTGCATTAAGTACAACTATTGGTACTCATGAGACAAAAATCATATTGACCAGTGTTGTTGAAAAATCTTCCAAAATTTTGAAGATTTAATCTTCCTTAATATGATATAGGTCCACTGATCAATCTCTAATAAAACAGCTGAAATTTATCTTGGAATTGAATCATACAACTTAATCATACAACTTATGGATGGTGAATATCATGACAACTGGAGTAGCAAATGTAACAAAGTAATATATCCAATATATAAAAATGAATGTTTGTTTGTTGGTTTGTTTGTTCGCTTGTTTGTTTGTTTGTTTGTACTTTATGCGCGGCCATACCGTTGATACGATTGTGATGGTGCTTTTTGCAAAATGTTCAGGAGATTCCCGGCACGAACGTAGGCTATAAGAGAGTTGTGATTCTCAACTCCTACACACTTACAAATCGCCCTTTGTAGTGGAAAACGTGAAAAAAGTAGCTCTTTGGACGCTTAAATGACTTACGCTGCCTAAACCATAACAAATACACAAAATTAATGTACACAGAATTGAATATCTGAAAAAAAAACTGAACAAAAACGTCCGCGACAGCATATGTTTATCTCTTACGGATAACTCACAATAACAATTTTTGTCTTTCATTGATGCCAAGGAGATCGAGACAAATACGTAGATTCCTGTGCAAGCATAGCAGGACATGGCGGGTATTCTTTTACGGATAACTCACAATAACGAATTTTGTCTTTTAGCTCATTTATGCCAAGAAGACTGAGATAAATAGATTCCCGGGCAACACCGGATAATCAGCACGGAGGATCTTAAAATAATTACGATGCCGGTATACATTTATAATTATTTTACATTTTACTTATTCAACTAATCATAAGAAGTACATTAATTTTCGTCTTTCAGCTCATTTATGCCAGGAAGATGCAGATAAGTAGATTACCGGACAACGCCGGGTAAATAGCACGGGGTATCTAAAAATAGTTACGATATAAATTCTTCCAATTACTTATTTAACTAAACATAAAACACATTCATTTTCGAATTTCAGCTCATTTGTGTCAGGAAGATCGGAATAAGTAGATTCCCGGGCAACGGCGAGCAATCAGCACGGGGTATCTAAAAATATAAATTTATAATTATTTTCCCTTTCATTTATTCAACTAAACATAAAAGCACATTAATTTATTTAGGCGTAGCAGCGCACGCCGGGTTTTAGCTAGTTTATATATATATATATATATATATAAGTCCACTATAAGGAAACTTGGTTCTGTACACCTGTTGCTTGATGAACCCCGAAGCAAAAAGCCCAGGGGTGCGAGGTCTGGCGAACGAGGTGCCCAGATACGAGGAGATGCCCTTCCAATCCACCTTTTGCGAAACCTGTCATTGAGATACCAGCGTATAGTCAGAGCAAAGTGTGGTGGTGCTCCATCTTGTTGCAACACCACTGTATCAATGATACCATCTTGCTGTAACTGTGGCTGTAAGAAAAGTTGCAACATATCAAGATACACGTCTCCCGTCAGGGTTTCCTTTGGAATCTGTCTCTAACTTCTTCGTACGACTGGCCTCTTAAACGCGCAGCAACAATCTCTATCCGCTCTTCAATGGTGAACATATTTGTATCTTTCGAATGGCTGTAACAGAAATACGATATGTAAGCGATTTCTTTAAAATGTACTGAGACTTTATAATCACACTGTATAACTGTTATTATTAGGTATATTGTATAATTATACACACTGTGGTTTATTTTTGTTCGTTTTCTTCTGATTTATTTAAAAATTTAATTAACTAAACCATAACAAATACACAAAATTAATGTACACAGAATTGAATATCTGAAAAAAAAACTGAACAAAAACGTCCGCGACAGCATATGTTTATCTCTTACGGATAACTCACAATAACAATTTTTGTCTTTCATTGATGCCAAGGAGATCGAGACAAGTACGTAGATTCCTGTGCAAGCATAGCAGCACATGGCGGGTATTCTTTTACGGATAACTCACAATAACGAATTTTGTCTTTTAGCTCATTTATGCCAAGAAGACTGAGATAAATAGATTCCCGGGCAACACCGGATAATCAGCACGGAGGATCTTAAAATAATTACGATGCCGGTATACATTTATAATTATTTTACATTTTACTTATTCAACTAATCATAAGAAGTACATTAATTTTCGTCTTTCAGCTCATTTATGCCAGGAAGATGCAGATAAGTAGATTACCGGACAACGCCGGGTAAATAGCACGTGGTATCTAAAAATAATTACTATATAAATTCTTCCAATTACTTATTTAACTAAACATAAAACACATTCATTTTCGAATTTCAGCTCATTTGTGTCAGGAAGATCGGAATAAGTAGATTCCCGGGCAACGGCGAGCAATCAGCACGGGGTATCTAAAAATATAAATTTATAATTATTTTCCCTTTCATTTATTCAACTAAACATAAAAGCACATTAATTTATTTAGGCGTAGCAGCGCACGCCGGGTTTTAGCTAGTTATATATATATAATATATATATATATATATAAGTCCACCGCTGTTGTCTCGAGGTAGCGTACTGCCTTGTCACGCAGCGGGCCCGGGTTCGATCCCCGGTCGGGGCAGTTTTTCTGAGTGAGGTTTTTTTCGGGGTTTTTCCTCACCTGTAAGACAAATGTCAGGAAAACTTTAAGGCCCAAACGGTCCACGAAATCATATGGCCATCATCATCATCCTTATCATTATCATCATCATCCTTCACCGGTGTGGAAAGTAATGGGAAGCTACCACACCTACAATTCCCTAATAAAGCTGCAAGCATAGCATGAAAATACTATGATTGCAGTGAAGGACCTGCCTTCGGGCAGAATTACTATGGATGGATATATATACAGTATGTAACATTCTTATTTGAAATATTTATAAACAATAATTCATATTCCTTTAAATACAGATTATGAAGAAGCCGGTACTGTTAAATCTAATGTGTATTTACATATTATCTAATAAATAAAGAAATACATACATGGGCGCAACATTATGGCTCATATTCTAATTAAATTGAAAACAATGTTTATATCACTGCAACAGTTGTGTTTGTAAACTACAGCAAACGTCCTTGATGAACACAGTACTTACGGTGCTACTGGACGTAAGAGATGGTTACATCCAGTCATTTGTTACTACTTTATTCAGTAGAGTTCAATATGAATAAAGGAAAGGAGCCAATATAAAGAAACAATAATTAATTTTTCATTGAGGTGCTTTGTACGGGGTGAATCATAAATATGGCTATACGTTTGATCGCGTTATGTGATGAAAATATTACCATTATAGGAAATATGAAATTACCGTTGGAAAGGAAATTATTCAAATTACAAAAATGGCATACAATAAAACGGTGTAGAACTTACGTCATTAGTCAAAATGACGTTGAATATTCAACAGCAAATTACAATTGCTGCATGGGCGATAACGTATGCTAATGATCGTGAGGCCGCAAGACGGGCAAGACGTGAGTTTAACGTAGCATTGCAGACGTCGACTGTGGGGAAGTGGAGAAAACGACTGCTGGAAACGGGAAGGATGCAGAAAATTAAACCTCCTGGAAGGCCTCGCATTAGCACGGATGCAGAAACAACGAAGATAATTGTGGAGGCGTTCGACGCTAGCCCACAAAAATCAACCCGCCAAGCTGCACGTGAGCAGTGATTTGTTTTGTTTTGTTTTGTTCTACTGTTGTAATTTGAAGGATTCCCTTTCCAATGGTAACATCATATTTCATTTAATAATAATATTTTCGTCACAAAATGCGATCAAACGTATAGCCATATTTCTGAATCACTTTGCACTGTAATTATATTGTTAAAAAGTTTAGAAACAATGGTTCAACTACAAATATTCCGAGGAGGCCAAAGACAAAGTTGCTGAATCAGAGAGAAAAAAAAATTGAATTATCAGGTAAGTAAAAATTAACCCTAGAATAAGTGTAGGCCTACCTAGAATCAAGCAATTATTGGGACAAGTATCACAAAGGAAAGTATTCCACTAAATAGTCCGTCGAGTTTTGTGGCAGCATGGCTATCGAGTAAAATCCCTAAGAAGAAGTCATACGTAAAAGAGGAACCGTACAGCAAGATTGAAATTTGCCAAGAAGCATCTGAATAAGAGTCTATACTTCTGGAACAATGTGATCTGGTCAGACGAAACGAAAATAAATATTTTCGGATCCGATGGGATAAACCGCCTATGAAAATGCAAATACTATTCCTACAGTTAAATGTGGAGGAGGGTCCATTCTTCTTTGAGGTTGTGTGTCCACAGAGGGGGTAGATAATATCCACTCCATCGATGGTACTATGGACCAGTGGGTCTACAATGACATTCTGAAGAAGAAGAAGTGCTGTAAAAATGGATATGTCCACGCCTTACGCATTTCAGCAAAACAATCACCCGAAACATACAGCCGACATTAATAAACGCTGGTTGATCTGGAACGTCCCCAAGCAGCTAAGAACGCCTACATAATATCTAGACCTAAACTCCATTGAGCACTTGTGGGGAATTCTAAAAAGAAAGGTTCGTCAATGGTTCATTTAATCTAAAAATGATACGAAGAGTGTTATTTTGGGAAGAATGGGGAAAAATTTCCACAAAACTTGTTTCCAATTAGTACAATCCATGGGAAAAAGGTGTACAGCTATTATTAAGAGTAATATACATTCCACAAAGTATTGAGTATTTCAGTTGTGTAAATATGTTCATATTTTTTTTGTTAATTTATTTCAAGTGTATAAATAACAACGTTGCACAAAATAGTACAAGTTTTGTTTTATAATAGATTATAATTTTGTTGTTGTTCGGACATTTGTGAATTTAGTCTTTAGTTTATGTTTCTGTTACATTAATGAATACTTACTAAAAAAGAAAACAAAAATATATATTATATTTAAGTGTAAACCTATTTTATTAAAAATGCAACTGTTCAAATATACATGTCAATACTGTGCGTATACAGAGTGAAAAATTATTTAATCCGACAAACTCTGGGAAGTTGTTTGGGACACCAAAACAAATATTTTTCCCTAATGTCATTTTTTCTTATGAGGATTATTTAAACCCGTAGAGGGCGTATTACGCTCTTCAGTTGTCATGACCGCAACTGCTGTTGATGGTAGGAATTGTTTTGTCCACCAGTGTAGTAGTGAATTGTGTCTGTTTACTAATGGAGCGATACACCTGGCGTTAGTACACTGATATGGTTGGTGCGTAGCGCACCACAACGGACGAGCTGCACAGCGGGTTTATCAACAACAATATCCTAATCGCCGTATCCCGCATCATGGTCATTTAGCAGATTACGTGGGCAGGGACGCCGTCGCACAGTAAGAACGCTGCAATTTGAGGAAGCTGTCCTGCAGCATGTGGAGCGAGATCCTTCAATCAGCACTCGTGCAATTGCGCGTAACATGGCGACGAATCAGACGAATCTAAGAAACGTCCTTCATGAGCAATTACATCCATTTCACTTAGAGCGTGTCCACAACCTGGAATCAGTGGTCTATGCACCCAGAGTACAGTTTTCGCAGTGGTACCTGGAACAGTGTCAAATGCATCCTACATTTCCATCCTCTGCGTTGTTTACAGATGAAGCAACGTTCGGGCGTGATGGAGTCTTCAACATGCACAATGCTCATGTTTGGAGTGAGGATAACCCATATGCCACAGTTACTCACGCACATCAAGTGTGGTTCTTTGTTAATGTGTGGGCCGGTGATGTTGGGGACTGTTAAATTGGGACATATCTCCTACCTAGGCCATTAAATGGCAGGCAGTATTACAATTTTCTCGCCAGAGCACTACCAGAAATTATTGAAGACGTCCCGCTCCCTACAAGACAACGCATGTAGTTCCAACATGACGGGGCGCCGGCACATTTCAGTCGTCGTGTTCGTCGATTCTTGAACCAACGGATTACCAGAAAATTAGATTGGCAGAGGTGGTCCTGTACCATGGCCTGCTCGATCCCCAGATATGACCCCCTCTGGATTTTTTTGTGTGGCGAGAGTAGCGCAACCTTGTTTACACAACTCCTGTTGCACCAGAAGAGGATCTGGTTGCCCGGATAGTAACAGCAGCAGGAGCAATTAACGATACTCCTGGAGTTTTTGCCCATGTTAGACATAACATGATTCGCCGGTGTAACCTTTGTTTACATGTTAATAGAGGCATTTTTGAACCTCTACTGTGATTTAAGTAATTGCGTTGTGTTAATGTGTTGTTTCTTGGTAATAAAAAATGCAAAAGTGTTTGTTGGTTTAATTAATTTGCCGCCAGATAAATCTTCCTCTACCGGTTTAAATAATCCTCATAGGAGAAAATGACATTAGGAAAAAATATTTGTTTTGGTGTCCCCTACAACCTCCCAGAGTTTGTCGGTTTAAATAATTTTCACTATATATATATATTTGCTTTAATATAGTAAAAAACTACTTTTTCACTTCAAAACATTTATATATGTTTCAATTTATTCAACGCAAAATATGGAGCTTCTGTCTTTAATAATAAATTGTATCGTATTTAAATCTGCAAAAAATTCCGAGACAGCACATGTCTGTCTTTTTCGGATAACTCATAATAACCATTTTTATCTTTCAGCTCATTGATGTCAAAAAGATCGGGACGATTAGATTCCCGGGCAAGCGTAGCAGAGCACAGCGGGTAACTCTCAGTAACCATTTTTGTGTTTCAGCTCGTTTATGTCAAGAAGATCTCTTAAAATAATAATGATATAAATGTATAATTATTTTGTTCTTACTTATACAACACAACATAGAAACACATTTGGAAAAACTGCACTTAAACTAGCGTGAAATATTTTCAAAGTCCTATAGAACAACAGTGCGCATGCGCCAGAGTTTATAGAGCCAGCAATAAACCACAATCGAACCACATATCGATTATCATCCTCGATTATTATCCGTTGCTATGAAATTTAAATGACCAATATTTGCAATAAATCCCCAAATCCATGTTAAAAAATATATTAATAAATCCCCAAATCCATGTTAAAAAAAATATTAATAATATTAAAACTGCCAAACGTTTATTAAAAATGGATGTACACTTACTTATCACTCCCTAACGCCGTTCTAACCAGCGATAACCCAAAACAGCAATAGAAAAATCATAGACTAAGTAATATACTCTGTGGAGAAAATAGCAGTTAGCATCACAATATTGTCTAATAGTGTCATAATATTGTGCATATTTAAATAAATACTTCAAAATTGTCTAATAACTTACTTACTTACTCACTGGCACTATCGAACCCGTAGGTTCATGGCCGCGCGGACATAAGCTCTCCATACATCCCTATCCTGAGCTAATGCTTTCCAATCATTCCCTGTATAATCTACTTCCCTCAAATCAAAGTTAATGTTGTTCTCCCACCTCATTCTTGGTCTACCAACTGGGCGTTTTCCCTCTGGCTTTCCTACAAGAAGCTTCCATGCACGTCTTTCATTCCCCATACGTGCAACATGTCCTGCCCATCGCAGTCTACGAGACTTAACTGTTCTTATTATATCTGGCTTCCTATAAAGACCATGTAGTTCATTGTTTATGTAGTCTTCTCCATTCACCTGTCTGTTCATCTCTCTTTGGTCCAAAAATTTTCCTAAGAACTTTATTCTCAAATACTCGTAATCTCCTTTCCTCCCTTAAAGTAAGAGTCCATGTTTCGCACCCATATAATATAACTGGTAGAATAATAGTTTTATATATTTTCAGCTTAACGTTTTTTGAAAGGAGTTGGGACAATCAAAAGTCTCTGCAATGCATAATAGCATGCATTTCCAGAATTGAACCTATGTTTAATTTCTTTGTGCGTCTCATTCCTATTTGTGATTATTGTTCCTAGGTATTTGAATTCAGCCACTTCCTCAAAATTTCCCTCATTTGTCATTAGCTGTCCATTTCCATTATATACTGAATTTCTACCTGTGACCATATATTTAGTTTTACTGATATTTACTTCCAGTCCTAATTTCTTAGTGTTACTCAATAGTGTGTGCGTGTTGGCCTTTAGTATCTCCTCGCTATCGGCCACTAGTACTACATCATCAGCATAAACTAACAGCTTATTAATACCATTCAGTTGTAAGCCTTCCTCATTCTCTAAAGATTTAATGGCATGCTCTAGTACAAAATTAAATAGTAGAGGAGATAATGTTATAAAAATTGTTTGGAAAAGTTTAAAATATTAAATAATGTTAGTAAATACAGAAGAAGAGCTGTAGTTTACAACAATATAAGTGAAAAACCAAGTGCTAGTAAAAGTGCAGTTGAGCCACACATTTAATTTATTTAGGCGTAGGAGCACACGCCGGGTAATAGCTAGTAATTTATAAAATGCTAACCTGTCCTCTTGTTGCCAACTAATATATCTCGTGCTCCGAATATTATAGTCAGCGGTCCACATATTATAAACCCAGCTTGACTACTGCAATACACATTTTAAATTGAATATTATTTAATTCCATTATAAATTCAACGTATGTGACATCCATTTGCCTTTTAAATCACTCAACTTATTGTGCCAAGATGGCGTAAATTTAGTTTACTAGAAGCTTTTCCTTAATCCACTCAAATAACATGATTATGGCTACACCAAATGTTATAATAACTGTATAGAATTTTTACTCACCACTATAGCTTCAGTATTTTCTTTTCGTACGCACAATACACGCACAATTTTTAATATCACAGGAACAAACAACATTTTGCGTCTTCCTTTAATAAAACATATGACTGAAGGACAATAGTTCAGAAAAGTGACATCAGATAGCAGTAATCGTTTCATAATGTACACGTGGCCGATAAGGTGACCAGAAAAAGAATTACATAATTTACCGTTTAAGTGGCTTAAAAAAATTGGAATCATGATATTTCAGACAAAAGAAGGTTGTTTGCATTTTTTTTATTTATCTTAGAGTAATAATATTCATACCAGATATATATATATATATATATATATAACACTATACAAAGGGGAAAGATAACTGAATGATCGTGTTTACTATGTCTAAATAATAGAACAAAAATAATCCATCCATAGCACTTCTGTCCGAAGGCAGGTCCTTCACTGCAATCATAGCATTTTTATGCTATGCTTACAGCTTTACTAGGAAATTGTAGGTGTGGTAGCTTCCCGTTGCTTTCCACACAGGTGAAGGATGATGATGATCATAAAGATAAGGATTATGGCCATATGATTTCGGGGACCGTTTGGGCCTTAAAGTTTTCCTGACATTTGTCTTACAGGTGAGGAAAAACCCCGATAAAAACCTCATCCAGAAAAACTGCCCCGACCGAGGATCGAACCCGGGCCCGCTGCGTGACAAAGCAGCACGCTACCTCGAGACCACAACGGTGGACATAATAATAATAATAATAATAATAATAATAATAATAATAATAATAATAATAATAATAATAATAATAATAATAATAATAATAATAATTGTAATAATAATTTATAATAATAATAATAATAATAATAATAATAATAATAATAATAATAATAATAATAATAATAATAATAATTGTAATAATAATAATAATAACAATAATAATAATATTTGAAGAGAAAAATTATACGCTCAGACCGGGACTTGAACCCGGGTTCAAGTCCCGGTCTGAGCGTATAATTTTTCTCTTCAAATATGATTTATCCATCATTGAGATGTACGAAATCAATAATAATAATAATAATAATGCTTTTTTTTACATTTTTTGGGCCACAAAGAGATGAACAGACAAATGAATGGAGAAAACTACATTATAGTGAGTTACATGATATATATATATATATATATATAGGCCTATCAAGCCAGATATAATAAAAACAGTTAAGTCTCGTATACTGCGATGGGCAGGACATGTGGCACGTATGAGGGATGAAAGAGGTGCATGGAAGCTTCTTGTAGAAAAACCAGAAGAAAAACGTCCAGTTGGTAGACCAAGAATGAGGTAGGAGAATAACATTAACTATGATTTGAGGGAAGTATATTATACAGGGAATGATTGGAAAACATTAGCTGAGGATAGGGATGTACGCATGAACCTACGGGTTCGATAGTAACAGTGAGTTAGTTAGATAATGACAACTGAACTCTGTTCACCACGCTCAGGGATATGGCTGCTTCCCGAGTGGGAAGTTTCTTAACAGAAGAATTTAGTTGCGCTTGTTTCCCTACAGATAGCAGAGAGTGAAATGTGGTTAGTACATCGCCTAGAGGGGACATCTAGTAGTAAACTAAATTATTACCTGGATGGACGAAGATCGGTAAATTATGTTCAGAGGTTTTTTCAGACTTGAGGTTCTTTTACGAGTCCGAAAATCTTCAGATCTGGACCCATGGCTTAAAATACCTCCCGGACGACTTGTTCCATGGGTTTTCTCATTTTAAATTCCAACGACCCCCTGGCGACCCTCGGGACTAGAAGCAAGTAACACTACCTCCAGACCACCGTGGTGGACAGATCATGCATAAGCACATAGATTTAAGTAGTGGGTAGAATATGCAAAACGGTCCCAAGTAATAAAACTAAAATGACTGTGAGAATATGGTTATTACCGGGTCAAACAGTTTGTTCCCAATAAATATCTTAATAGCGTTGCTATGACAACGGAATTCTATGTATTGTACGCACACACGCTGCAGTCATATGTTTTTCCATAAATAACAGAGGGCGGAACTCACAACTTGTTCCTCTAGACACACAACAACTTATCTTTCTCAAAAAAAGAAAAAAAAACAAATTAGTGTATACAGGGTGCTCTGAAAAAATAAAATCATATATATATGTGTGTGTGTGTGTGTGTGTGTGTCTACCGCTGTGGTCTCGAGGTAGCGTGCTGCCTTATCACGCAGCGGGCTCGGGTTCAATTCCCAGACGGGACAAACTCCAGGGTGACGTTCTTTTCGAGGTTTTTCCTCACCTGTAAGACAAATGTCAGGAAGCCTAGGGCCCAACGGTCCCCGAAAATCATCCAACCATCATCATCATCCTTCACCGGTGTGGAAAGCAACGGGAAGCTACCACAGCTATAATTCCCCAGTAAATCTGCAAAGCATAACAAAATGTTATGATTGCAGTAAAAGACCTGCCCTGGGTTCTCCATACATCCGTATCCTGAACTTATGTTTTTCAATTATCCCCCGCATAATCTACTTTTTTATTTCGAGTATTAGTGAACTACATTTTCTTACACGATTCAAGGTAAAAAATGTTGTTCGATCAACGAAAATGCAGTCATACATCTTCTTCTTCTTCTTCTTCTTCTTCCTTTCCAGGATTAGGTCAATGTGACCTGTTCCGGTCTCAAGTCCATCGTTTCCTTGGCCGTCCCAAAGATCTTTTCCCATGTGGTTTGTAGGTGTTGATCTTTTTGGGTAATCTTATATTGTCCATTCTGTCTAAATGTTATTTCCATTGGTATTTGTGTTCTTCTAGTTCATCAACTATTGAAAATATCTCCAGTTCATTTCTTATTGATTCATTGTGTAATCTATCCATGCGTGTACATCCTTTTACGGATCTTAAACATTTCATTTCAGTGGCTTGAATGTGTGAGATATATTTTTTGTAAGAACCCAAGATTTGGATCCATATAAAAGATCAGGAACAGCCATAATTTTATAAAACCTGAGCTGAGTTTCTCTTCGAGTCTTTCGGAGGGTTCTTCTTATGGTGCCACACACAATTTGATATCGGTTTAATTTATTGTATATATCCCAATCATAGCTATATGTTATATCTGAACCAAGATAGTTAAAGTGTGCTATCTGTTCTATTATTTCATTATTGATTACTATTTTTGCTCTGACTGGCACTTTGCCCTGAAAAGCCATAATTTTAGTTTTTGAAGTTGAGACTTTGAGATTATAATAGAGTCCTAATTGATTCAACATGTAAATGGCTCTTTGTAAATCATCTTCTGACTTCTGTATAATTACCTTACTTACTCTTACTTACTCACTGGCACTATCGAACCCTTAGGTTCATGGCCGCGCGGACATAAGCTCTCCATACATCCCTATCCTGAGCTAATGCTTTCCAATCATTTCCTGTATAATCTACTTCCCTCAAATCATAGTTAATGTTGTTCTCCCACCTCATTCTTGGTCTACCAACTGGGCGTTTTCCTTCTGGCTTTCCTACAAGAAGTTTCCATGCACGTCTTTCATTCCCCATACGCGCAACATATCCTGCCCATCGCAGTGTACGGGACTTAACTGTTCTTATTATATCTGGCTTCCTATAAAGACCATGTAGTTCATTGTTATGTAGTCTTCTCCATTCACCTGTCTGTTCATCTCTCTTTGGTCCAAAAATTTTCCTAAGAACTTTATTCTCAAATACTCGTAATCTCCTTTCCTCCCTTAAAGTAAGAGTCCATGTTTCGCACCCATATAATATAACTGGTAGAATAATAGTTTTATATATTTTCAGCTTAACATTTTTTGAAAGGAGTTGGGACATCAAAAGTCTCTGCAGTGCATAATAGCATGCATTTCCAGAATTGAGCCTATGTTTAATTTCTTTGCGCATCTCATTCCTATTTGTGATTATTGTTCCTAGGTATTTGAATTCAGCCAATTCGTCAAAATTTCCCTCATTTGTCATTAGCTGTCCATTTCCATTATATAATGTATTTCTACGTGTGACCATATATTTAGTTTTACTGATATTTACTTCCAGTCCTAATTTCTTAGTGTTACTAAATAGTGTGTGCGTGTTGTCCTTTAGTATCTCCTCGCTATCGGCTAGTAGTACCATCTGTATAATTACCTACTGGTTTATTTATATTAGAATGGAACTTTCTCCGAAAAGGCATAACAAAACACAATACCATAGCAATGGACGTAGGTCAATGTAACGATCTAAAATAAATCACCAATTTACAATAAAATTATAAACAAATTACTGATTTTAATGATGGTGTAATGAAGTTTTGAGGTCGTGTTTTTGTGTTTAATGGGGTTAGGTGTCATATTTAATTAGTACATAACTTAGGTCTAACGAGTAGTTATTTGATAAAATTAATTTGAAATGAATTTTCACTGGAATTCTGTGCTGACATCTGTTGGTTCAAACTCTAATTAGGTTAATCCCAGTTATCAATTAATTACAATCAGTACGGTGTGTTGCCAACATATGACAAATTGCGCTACGCCCACTTATACGCTAAGTTGAATATCAATTGTAGAGACACGACGGGATCCCAAGCAGACATTGGAATGTCTAACCGACCGAGAAGGTTCCGGCGGAAGCGTTTGAGATCCGTATATGAGAGGTCTTAGGTTCAATTAAGGTACCGACAACCTAATTGTATTTTTAGATCGTTATCTTACCCTATTCTGTTGAGACCCTACTTTCCACCGCGGAGACCAATGTTCGATTCCCGTCGAGGTAGAACATTCTAAATCTGCTTCTGCAAATATATATCTTCTTGTAAATCCATGCTTCCCTTAACAGAGATTAAGCCGCTCTCTCCCTACAGGGACGAATTTGAACCATTCTAATTTAGTTACGCTTGTTTTCGTATAGATGTCATTTGAGTGGTTCGTGGTCATCGTTCCGCCTCATACTGACATCTAGGAAACCAAGGTAGTACTAGGACGGGAAAATTCGGTAAATTTTGCTTAGAGGCCTTTCATTCAGGCTTAAGGATCTTTTACAAGCCTGAAAATCTTCAGACTTGGAGACCCACGGCTTAAAGTCCCTCCCGGAGGACTTGCTTCTTGGATTTTTCTATCCTAAAAAAATCCCTCGACCCCGGCAGGGTTTGAACCCGCGACCCTCGGGACCAGAGGCAAGGAGCATAACCACTAGTCCACCGCGACCGCTATACATAGTAAGTCTGTTTCTGCCAGCCAAAGGGAGGTCTATCACTTCAATCCAATCACAGCTTTTCATGCTATTGCTTTGGCATCTTGTACTATGGAATTATAGGTGTGGTAGCTTCCTGTGTTACTTTCCACACCGGTGAAGGATGATCAGGATCATGGCCGGATGATTTTCGGGGACCGTTGGGCCCGAATCTTCCCCTGACATTTGGCTTACCATGTTAGGACAACCCACCCCGAAAACTCACCCATGAGCCTGTCCCCGACCGGGGATCGCAACTCGGGCCCGCGCAGTCGTGAAGAAGGCAGCCACGTCACCCACCCTCGAGACCCCATAGCGATGGACATATATATATATACATACCCTATATAAGAAAAATAAATGTTTGAATTGGATGCGCCTGGTGGTGTAATGAGTATCACACTGAGGGACAGACTCAGAGATCCGGGTTCTAATCCCGTCCAGGCATTTATTTGTCTTATCATACCCATAATTAACTTTGCATTGCTCAATGTGTAAAGATTTTCTTATAACATCGATAAATCGTCACTGCTAAGAAGTAAAAAATAATATTCTCTTTAATTGGCTTACTTGATATAGTCAGCTACTTAGATGGCAGTGAATACAGTGTTCTCAGCGACATCTAGTATAAATTGAGAGTATAATACATATATAAGAAAAATAAGTAGTTTGAATTGGATTCCGCCTGGTAGTGTAATGGGATATCACGCTGAGGTACAGACTCAGAGGATCCGGGTTCGAATCCCCGTCCAGGCATTTATTTTTCTTAATCATACCATATTAAGCTTGCACTGCTCAATGTTAAACATTTAATTATAACATCGATAAAGCGTCACTGCTATAAAGTAAAAATGTTATCTTTAATTTGCTTACTTGTTATAGTCAGCTACTAGATGGCAGTGAAGACCGAGTTCTCGCGACATCTAGTAATAATGGAGAATGTAATACATATATAAGAAAAATAAATGTTTGAATTGGATTCGCCTGGTGGTGTAATGGATATTACACTGAGGTACAGACTCAGAGATCCGGGTTCGAATCCCGTACAGGCATTTATTTTTCTTATCATACCATATATATATATATATATATATGTGTGTGTGTGTGTGTGTGTGTGTGTGTGTGTCGTGGTCATTTTCAGTTCTGATAGATAGGATCGGTGAGGAGCTAATTGTAAACATTCTTTCGAAAATATTTTCATGAGAACCACCTCAATAGAGCCATTGCTTCGGAATTCGTTAAAGGCGTGCGAGGATAGAATTTAGGCATAATTCGATCTTCCGAGAGGAGGATATGATAAGATATGACGATGATGTCATTAGCCCATATTTACTAAAGCTTTGAAATGTTTGGTTGTCATTTTGGGAGAGCAGTTTGCTGTTTCGCACTTTTTTTCCGATACTGAAGATGGCTGTGTCGGGTTAAACAGATTGATGACTATGGCTATACAACACTATTATCACGTTTCGTTCTTTCCTAATTCATATAATACTCTTATTGCAGGAATATTTGTTTGAGATAACCTTGTCTTGTCTTCTGAAGGTCATTTAATCCACCTGTTCTACTTCTCTGTAAAGAGAAAAATAATAATAATTTGCTGCATTCACAAGTTGGCAAACCTGCTGGGGTTTGGGGAGGTTGACTTGTCACGAATAACAAATGGCAGCTGTGTGACGTAATAATAAACAGGCACACAGTGATATATTCGACTTCATTTGTTACCGCGCCAAGGTGCTCCTGTATCTTAACAGCTAAAATAAATGACTCGTGAAATATGAAGTTATGCCAACTGACTCGCTAAAATAAAAACCCGCCTAATGAGATTTCTAGTCCCATTACATCTTGGATTTACAATTTACCCTCCATATAGTGATTAGGTTATAATATAGGCTATATTTTTTTAAACTATTGTTTCAATTCGTTAAGTCTTCTTGTATATTTATTATTAAAGTGAATTCCAAAGAATTGTAGATTATGGGACTGTTCTAATAATAATAATAATAATAATAATAATAATAATAATAATAATAAAACACTTTCTCAAATCTTCACTGATCTTACTTAATCTTCTTCTTCTTCCTCCCAAGTATTAGGCCAAGGCCTGTTACGATCCTTGGCCTCTTGGTTAACTCTTGTTTTTTTTCGACCCCGACGCTATTAGGGCATCCGAGGGCTAAGGAGTCTTTCCTTTCTTCCATTTCTTCTTTCCTTTATTTTCTTTTCTTCTCCAGAAAAGCCTGACCAGAGGCTATAAGATGGCAGCCCCATCACTGGTCTTGCCTTCCTTTGGCCGGCAACCAATCGAAGGGACTATTATTATGCTTTCAAGTCTTATCTTACTTAATATACATTGAAAATACCACAGACACACACACACACACACACATATATATATATATATATATATATATATATATATATCCATCCATATTATCCATAGTAATTCTGCCCGAAGGCAGGTCCTTCACTGCAATCATAGCGTTTTCATGCTATGCTTGCAGCTTTACTAGGGAATTGTGTATGTGTGGTAGCTTCCCGTTGCTTTCCACACCGGTGAAGGATGATGATGATAATGGTAAGGATGATAATTATAAGGATGATGGCCATATGATTTCGGGGACCGTTTGGGCCTTAAAGTTTACCTGACATTTGTCTTACAGGTGAGGAAAAACCCCGATAAAAACCTCACTCAGAAAAACTGTCCCGACCGGGAATCGAACCCGGGCCCGCTGCGTGACAAGGCAACACGCTACCTCGAGACCACAGCGGTGGTAAAGGAGGAAGATAGGAAGACCGAAGAAAACTTGGATAGAAGGGGTAAGGGGTACAATCAGCTATGAATATCAGAGGATTAGATGAAGAACAATGGATGGACAGAGAGGAATGGCGTTTGGTTTCGGGAAGACGGCGGCAGCTGCCATGATACCGGATGATGATGATATATATACACACACACACACACACACACACACAAATGGTCCACCGCTGTGTTCTCGAGGTAGCGTGCTGCCTTGTCACGCAGCGGGCCCGGGTTCGATTCCCGGTCGGGTCAGGCTCCCACGTGAGGCTTTTTTCGGGGTTTTTCCTCTCCTGTAAGACAAATTTCAGGAAGCTTAGGGCCCAACGGTCCCCGAAAATCATCCGGCCATCATTATCATCATCATCCTTCCGGGTGTGGAAAGCAACGGGAAGCTACCACTCCTATAATTCCCTAGTAAAGCTGCAAAGCATAGCATGAAAATGCTACCTATGATTGCAGTGAAAGACCTGCCCACGGGCAGTATTACTATGGATGGATGGATATATTTCACAGAGATTAATTAATTCTCAGACTGTAAAATGTGTTGCGTCAGTTGCCGATATAAAACCGTCATTTTAAGAACAATTATTAAATATAGAAACTGCATATTTTCTGTCAAAGAGATTTAAACCCATATAGGCCTATAATTTTTTTAAAGAACAAATATTATCCTAGTATCTGAGGGTTAAAAACGTTTAAATATGTTGTTGACATTTTTACATCAGTTACCATGAAATCCAACTGTGTGTGTGTGTGTGTGTGTGTTAGAGTGGTCCTTATTTTCGAGTTTTCGTAACATCACATCACTCCATGTCATATACCATCTCCACTTCTCGCAACTGGAATTCCCTACCACAAGAAATAAGGGGCTGCCGGACATTGGCATCTTTAAAAGAAATCTAAATTTATATTTGCTCTAAACTCGACTTCATTATTATCCAGTGTAAGATTATATATATATATATATATATATATATATATATATATATATATTAATTGGTGTTTCCCGTACAATGTATCATATTTATATTATTATTATTATTATTATTATTATTATTATTATTATTATTATTATTATCGTATCATTATTGTTATTACCCTATAAAATGTTGTTTGTACATGACATTTACATTGCTACATTTATTGTATCTTTAACTATGATGATCTTGAAGAAGATTTTCGGGCTGTAGGCCGTGGTCGTGAGGCTTGTAGTTCCCCTTGAGGATGCCAGACGCAGTCTCTGGCGAAACGTCGGGGAACTACAAGCCTCACGACCACGGCCTACAGCCCGAAAATCTTCTTCAAGATCATCATGGCAACTCCGGCCATGAAAGTCTACGTTAGTATCTTTAACTGTTTATACTTATTTAATACACAAGTGATCTTCTTGGTGATAAAATATTAAAATATATATACAGTCAATATGCCCATTTCACCAATTAATGTTTTAAAATGGTCAACAAGTTTCCACAGCCAAGCTGTCATTCTCAAGACCAGATATTGATATTGGTCTTGAGAATGACAGCTTCGCTGTGGAAACTTGTTGACCATTTTAAAACATTAATTGGTGAAATGGGCATATTGACTGTATATATATTTTAATGTTTATACTTAGTATAGTGTATATCTATATTTGTCAAATATTTATTTGTATTTGTGCTGGTTGAGTGGAAGAGAGGGCCTTATGGCCTTAACTCTGCCAGAATAAATAAAGTATTATTATTATTATTATTATTATCATTATTATTATTATTATTATCATTCCGCACACCCCCTTTTTCCCCCCTTTAGTTGTAAGAACACATTTAAACTCCATTTTGTTGAAATTAAACCTGCCATACCTGTGCCACATTGAGTTACAACAGGCGCTACATTGAAAGGAAAATATCGATAAAACGGTAATGATTTATGTTAACAATTAATTTCATTACAACAACTGCATTTGAAGATATTTATTTCTTTATTTATTTATCTTGTTTTTAAGACAATAGGAAAATAAATAAACAATACTCTTGCTGTAAGTATTTCCATTTATACATTTAGGTATATTCATGTTAATTTATTGTAATGAAATTTCCAAAAGGGGGAAAAATAAAGGGTGTGCGTTGAAATCTGACATTTTAATTACACCCCTCTAAATAAGGCCCACCCTTTTATGTATATATGTAAGTATAGAATAGAATAGACTTATTTAGCCTGGTGGAGTTAAGGCCATGTGGCCTTTTCTTCCACTCACCAGGACAAACATATGTTACATATAAAGTAAAGTGATCCCGCAACAGGCCTCAGGAGGCCCTTGGGGTAGTAGGAGGTTAAGGCTCCCACTTGTTCTAGACAATCGGCACTTTATGTCAGCCGGGTTGTCAGCCCTGCGTGACGGCCGCCTTTACCCCCAGAACATGCGTCTGGTACTCATTTCCGTTAGAAGCTGAGTCGAACCCCCCAGCCATGCTGCCGCCAGAGGGTTTGGTTCAGTTTAAAAATCCTGACCCCAACGGGACTTGAACCCTCGACCCTCCGGCTTGTAGCTCAGTGCCTTAACCACTACACTACGGCGTCATAAATAAAAAAATTACAATAATAGTCACACTAAACAATTAATTATCTGTCAAATTGAATAATAATGAAAATAATGTCTAATAATACAATGAAATTAAATACAATTAAAATTAAATTAATGATAGAATGAATATAGAAAGGAATAACAGCTCGAAGCTACTATACATAAAAGGAAAATAAAGAAAAAAATACAAAGAAAGTAACAAACTACAATGAATTAATCTATCACTTATTATCACTGTGCAACACGAAATTTGTCCTTTTTATGAATAAACATGACATTATTATTAATTAAATAAAAATAAAACGTAGTTTTATTTGATTTTCATATTTATTATATAATTCAGTGACAGCTGTTTCGGTACACTGTACCTTCATCAGACATGTTAACAAATTATGAATTGTGTTCCAACTGATCTAAGCAACAATACAACAATATTTATTTAAATTTTTAAATTTAACAAAGGGGATTCATTCAAATCAAGTTGAGAATTTAACAGTTTTTTACTACTTTTAAACTTATTAATTTCTACAGCCTCCAAAAGATCTAACTTCTTACCCTTATCACAAATATGTAAAATTTCAAATTTTGGATCGAAACAATGATTAATATGGATTTTCATCAAGTAAACACCAACTCAATTGATTATGACATTATTATATTGTCGCGGGTCCTTTACATGTATACAAAATTTCAAGTCGATCCAATTATTTTAAGTGGGTGAAAATCGCGTTGAAAGATTGAGTTACATAGATAGATAGATACAGGTCAAACTAATATAAAGCGTGTAAAATAGGTAGACGTTTTCATGGTAAAAACGAATCTGTAATTAGATTTTGTCTATCACGTACGGTTTTTTTTCAGAAAACCCAAAGAAATATCTAAAACCCAAAGAAATATAAAAAATAAATTCACAAATCTAAGTGATGCAAAGATTAAGGAAGGAGTGTTTATTGGTCAACAAATAAGAGCAGTCTTCCAGGATGAAGACTTCGAAAATGAACTGTTGGAAACGGAGAAAATGACTTGGCTTGCATTTAAATCACTCTGCACGAACTTCCTTGGGAATAAAACATCATCAGACTATGAAGTAATTGTAAGTGAATTCATACACTACTTTCATGTTATGGGATGCAATATGTCTTTGAAACTACATTTTCTGGGCTGTCATCTGGACTTCTTTCCAAAAACACTTTGGTGCTGTCAACGATGAACATGGCGAGAGGTTTCAACAAGAAATATCAACCTTTGAAAAACGATTCAGTGGAAGATGGAGTGGAAGTATGCTTGGTGAATATTGCTGGTCAATCATCAGAGATAGCCCAGAAGCTGTCCATAAGCACAAACGATCAACAAAGACATTTTAATTTGGTGTTCTTTGCAATTGTTATGAATGTCATTATAACTAACTTGTACAATTAAAAAGTGTCATTACAAAACATTGATTGGTGATAGAAAATGTTGGATTTCAAAATTGAATTCAGCACATCTCAATTTGTTAAAATCACATAGTTTCATCTAAAGGACAGAAAAAAAAAATTAAATTTGTTGCACAGTGATTATAGGCCCTACAAGGCATTAGGTAAATATATTAACAAATCTTAAATCTATTTTTATAAAATAATGAAAAACACATTATTAATTTTAAAAAGGAATATTAGTGAATTGTTTCTGTTAGTAATTTTATGTATAATAATAATAATAATAATAATAATAATAATAATAATAATAATAATAATAATAATAATAATAATAATAATAATAATACTTTATTTATTCTGGCAGAGTTAAGGCCATAAGGCCCTCTCTTCCACTTAACCAGCACAAATACAAATAAATATTCGACAAATATAGATATACACTATACTAATTATAAACAGTTAAAATACAATAAATGTAACAATGTAAATGTCATGTACAAACAACATTTTATAGGGTAACAACAATAATGATACGATAATAAATAATAATAATAATAATAATAATAATATAAATATGATACATTATACGGGAAACACAAATTAATATATATATATATATCTTACACTGGATAATAATGAAGTCCAGTTTAGAGCAAATATAAATTTAGATTTCTTTTAAAAGATGCCAATGTCCGGCAGCCCCTTATTTCTTGTGGTAGGGAATTCCAGTTGCGAGAAGTAGAGATGGTATATGACATGGAGTGATGTGATGTCCTATGTTGCGGTATATTAAGTAAGAGACTATGTTGTGATCTTGTGTTTAAGTTATGGTTTGAGGATAGATACTGGAAACGGGATGATAAATAATTGGGAATCGAGGTATGTAGGATCTTAAATAGGAGAATTAGACAGTGCGATTTTCTTCTCTCTTTTAGATGTAGCCATGACAATTCGTGGAATAATGGAGAAATGTGATCGTATTTTCGAACATTAAATATGAATCTGATACACATATTATGGACACGCTGCAGTTTGTCCGACAATCCGTCACTTATGTCAGTTAGTAGAACGTCACAGTAGTCAAAATGCGGCATCACTAAAGTTTGGATTAAAATTCTTTTAAGAGTTGTAGGAAGAAAATGTTTAAGTCGCTTTAGGGAATGCATTATGGAGAAGATCCTTTTAGATGTTTGTTTTACTTGCTCATGCCATTTTAAATTAGAATCTAAGTAAAATCCCAAGTTTTTAACGACGTCGGTATAAGGAATTTGTTCATTATCTAATATGACAGCCGGCATATTGCCATTGTTTATGAGGTGTAATAGCCTTGGATGATGTATGTTGTATATTAGGATGTAAAAATGGTGGTATCGCGGACCACAGATAGAGTTGGTTTAGAAAAACATTGTAGCACAGTTGAATAAACAAAGTGGTGGAGAAATAAAACAATGTGATGTGGAGCTTGTTGTGAACTTGAGCAAGTACTTTAATTCAATAAGTTGAACGATAATTTCTCCACAGGGGGTGCGCGGAGCTTTAATGTCATTACACCCACTGTGCATCCCTTACACAAATAAACTTCCCTATACAGTTATGCAATTTCATAAACTCTATAAATCAAATTATCTGCTAAGAAACTGACTTACTCTTCTTCTATCTTTACAACCTCATCGCTTTCTGGAAAATACAAGTCACTGGCCCTGGAATGTTGGACGAATTTAATGAACACACATTTAGAAAACGTCCGTGGCAGTGGGATTGCGTAAACTAAACGAATTACTCATAAGTAGAGTCCAGATTCGTATGTAATTACATATTTTTTTCCTTGATATGTTGTTTCAGTCCACCGCTGTGGTCTCCAGGTAGCGTGCTGCCTTTTCACACAGCGGGTCCGGGTTAGAACCCCGGTCGGGGCAGTTTTTCTGGGTGAGGTTTTTATCGGGGTTTTTCCTTGCCTGTAAGACAAATGTCAGGAAAACTTTAAGGCCCAAACGGTCCCCGAAATCATATGGACATCATTATCATCCTTCACCGGTGTGGAAAGCAACGGGAACCTACCACACCTACAATTCCCTAGTAAAGCTGCAAGCACTGCATGAAAATGCTATGATTGCAGTGAAGGACCTGTTGTTTCGTAACGGAAAATATTGACGATTCACATAAATCTAGACCTTATAGTCAAGTTTGGTATTGCATATTTTACTTATTACCACATATTTAATGGAATATTACATATTTTTACATGAAATGGTCTTTAAAATGTAGATTCACAAAACTTTTGTGTACAGTGCTAGGAAATAGGTACATTTTCTGTATGATTTGTTCTCAAATCTATTCGGAGGTTCAGATGATTGACAGGTTATAGTCATATCACTATATCACTACATCATCATCATCATCATCATCATCCAGGGATTAAGCCTGTTGGCTCGTTCCGGTTTCATGAAAGCTAGAATTGTTAAAATTGTTCAGACCATCTTCTGTGTGGACGTCCAACATTTCTCCTTCCGTGCAGTTTGTAATTGAGCAATAATTTTGGTAATCTTCCTTCTGACATTCTATCAATGTATTCTTTCCAGTCGTTCCTATATATCCATTAATTAAATAAAAATAAAACTTAGTTTTATTTGATTTTCATATTAATGAAAATATAATTCAGTTACAGCTGTTTCGGTACACTGTACCTTCTTCAGACATGTTAAATTATGAATTGTGTTATTTTTTATTATATAAAACTTTCCTCATTAGAGGATTGCCTCAAGGACAAAGTGATACAGACAATTAATTTTTGCAATTGATGAAATACATTTTGTAAATATATTTTAAAAAATTCAACTTGTAGGCCTAATTGAAGTATACATACTATAAAGTAATTTTGTAAATATGGTTTCTTAAAATTGAAATTGATCCTCTAATGGCAGCGATGGCAATTCTAGAAAGATACACCCTGTCCAAATCTAAGGAATTCCAAAATTTGGCTAAGAATCCTGGTATAGTACCTCTTGCCCCGATCATCAATCCTGTGAGAGTTATACTATCTAGTTGGTATTTATCTTTGTAATAGTCAATTGTTGGCTCATATATGACTTTCTTTTCACAGTCAACTTCCTCAGGTTGGCCACTACGAGTACATATCAACTGATCTAAGCAACAATACAACAATCATTTATTTAAATTTTTATATTTAACAAAGGCGATTCATTCAAATCAAGTTGAGAATTTAACAGTTTATTACTACTTTTCAATTTATTTATTTCTACACCTGTAAGTTTAAAAATAAATACTTACTTACTTACTCACTGGCACTATCGAACCCGTAGGTTCATGGCCGCACGGACATAAGCTCTCCATACATCCCTATCCTGAGCTAATGCTTTCCAATCATTCCCTGTATAATCTACTTCCCTCAAATCATAGTTAATGTTGTTCTCCCACCTCATTCTTGGTCTACCAACTGGGCGTTTTCCTTCTGGCTTTCCTACAAGAAGTTTCCATGCACGTCTTTCATTCCCCATACGCGCAACATGTCCTGCCCATCGCAGTCGACGGGACTTAACTGTTCTTATTATATCTGGCTTCCTATAAAGACCATGTATTCATTGTTATGTAGTCTTCTCCATTCACCTGTCTGTTCATCTCTCTTTGGTCCAAAAATTTTCCTAAGAACTTTATTCTCAAATACTCGTAATCTCCTTTCCTCCTTAAAGTAAGAGTCCATGTTTCGCACCCATAAAATATAACTGGTAGAATAATAGTTTTATATATTTTCAGCTTAACGTTTTTTGAAAGGAGTTGGGACATCAAAAGTCTCTGCAATGCATAATAGCATGCATTTCCAGAATTGAGCCTATGTTTAATTTCTTTGTGCATCTCATTCCTATTTGTGATTATTGTTCCTAGGTATTTGAATTCAGCCAATTCCTCAAAATTTCCCTAATTTGTCGTTAGCTGTCCATTTCCATTATATAATGCATTTCTACGTGTGACCATATATTTAGTTTTACTGATATTTACTTCCAGTCCTAATTTCTTAGTGTAACTCAATAGTGTGTGCGTGTTGGCCTTTAGTATCTCCTCGCTATCGGCCAGTAGTACTACATCATCAGCATAAACTAACAGCTTATTAATACCATTCAGTTGTAAGCTAGCACTACATTTATCTAAACAATCCTGCCCAACAAAGCTACCCGTAAGCCATTTATGGTTTTCTAGGGGGGGGGATATGGAATATCCCACAATTAAACACAATGCAAACCTTCATTAAGGTATAAGTGAATGAAAGCAGTAGGTATGTTATACGTCATGACTCATGAGTGTTCCTTTATTCTCAGGTAGAATGCCATTGTATCGCTTGCAAT
The DNA here is from genome assembly GCA_030220185.1 of Diploptera punctata. Taxonomy (NCBI): domain Eukaryota; kingdom Metazoa; phylum Arthropoda; class Insecta; order Blattodea; family Blaberidae; genus Diploptera; species Diploptera punctata. Next base: position 730,010 of record JASPKZ010002691.1, on the reverse strand, counting down.
TCCCCGTGCCCCCCTTCGTCATGTGATTTCTTTCTCTTCGTCTGTGGATTATATGTATTTTCCATTGACAATTTTAGCTTCTGTTTTTTTGTACCTTACAAGCATGGGAATTCCTATTTCAAACAACAAAACTTTATACAACTTACATTTTGCAGATGATCAATTGTTAATTACACAAGATTATGAAGATTTAGAAAATATGACTAGAAAATTAATAGAACAATATGAAAAATGGGGATTAAATTTGAACATGAAAAAAACAAAATATTTATCAATTTGGTGAACAAGAACAAAATTTAATTTTGGAGACTGGAGAATCAATAAAATCTTGTAGTGAGATCACATATTTAGGAATTAAAATAAATCAATATGGGAGTTATCAAGAGGAAATAAGAAATAGAAATAATAATGAAAAATTTGCAATTGCTTGCCTCAATGGAATATTGTGGGATAAAAATATAAGTAATAAAAATAAAAAATATATATATCATACAATTGTTAAAAGCATCATTACTTATCGAACAAAACTTTGGCCATTAACAACAAAAACAAATATGTACCTTTTGGCAACGGAAATGGATTTTATACGAAGGGGCCACAAGAATTTCAAGAAGAGAAAAAATTAGGAACTCAGTTATAAGGGAGAAAATTAAGATTGAAGACACTATTTTAGATTATATTAAAACTCGGCAATTAAAATGGTACGGACATGTCCAGCAAATGGAAGAGGATCGACTACCAAAATATGTTTTGGAATGGAAACCTGAGGGAAGACGAAGTAGAGGAAGACCTAAAAGCTCCTGGAGTCAGGGAATATGTTTATACATGCAGGAGAAACATCTACAACCAGGAGATTGGATGGACCGACAAAATTGGCTATTAGGAATCAGACGATGTCAAAGGCATTAATCAACCGATCTATCTACCTTACAAAATGGAACCAAATATTAAAATAAATATTGCCTCCTCCCTTTCACTTATTTAACCAAATATAAAACGCATCAATTTTCGTATTTCAGCTCATTTATGTCAAGAAGATCGGGATAAGTAGATTCCCGGGCAACGCCGGGTAATCAGCACGGAGTATCTAAAAAATATAAATTTATAATTATTTTTCCTTTCAGTTATTCCACTAAACATAAACGCTTATTAATTTTCATTTATTTAGGCGTAATAGCGCACACCGGGTATTAGCTAGTATATATATATATATATATATATATATATATATATATATATATATATATAGACCTGTTCCTTTCTTCTTTGTTTCAGTTAAAAATTGCCTAATCTAGTTCCATTCCAATAAGGGAAATTATGGGTGTGCAAGAGGAGCCGGATATCATAGACATCATAGAAAAGAAAAGATTGCAGTGGTATGGTCATGTCAAACGAATGCCAGAGCAAAGATTGCCAAAAATTGTTATGGAATGGATCCCAATGGAAAGGAGGAAGAGAGGAAGACCGAAGAAAACTTGGATAGAAGGGATACAAGCAGCTATGAATATCGGAGGAATGGTGGAAGATCAATGGATGGATAGAGAGGAATGGCGTTTGGTTTCCGGAAGACGGCGCCAGCTGCCATGATACCGGAATGATGAACGATGATAAAATTATATACACTATATATATATTATTACTATATAGTCATTTTCGGTGGTCTACTAGGTAAGATCGGAGAAGATCTTATAAACAAATTTCAATCATTTTTCCATTAGAACAACCTCAACTGCTGCTTCACTTCTTCGTTAAAAATACTAATGTAACTTCTAGGTTGCATGGCATGCTGTACATAATAATACATTGAAATAATGAACTGAATAAAAAAGGAGGCTGTACAGTTTATGTTAGAAATGCAAAGCCCCCTTGATACGTTGTCATGGTAACCAAGTGGTAGCAAATGTTTGTGAAGTTGTGCCACAAACCACATGTGCAACAATGTTACCAACTATTCAAGTGTCTGTCAGCCACAAATAAGAAATACAACAACCGCCTAACTACCTCTCCTCGAGATTCCATTAAATTCTGTGACTTCACATGAACATAATAGCTAACCAAGTAACTCCCTGGCACCATTGAACCGGCAGGTCATGGCCGAGCAGACTCACTCTCCATGCATCCCTATCCTGAGCTAATTGTTTCCAATCATACTCTGCATAATCTACTACGTATTTTCAGTTTAATGTTTTTTGAAGACAAGAACCCTGTAATGCATAATAGCATTCATTTCTGAATTAAACTTGTGTTTAATTTCTTTATGCACCTCATTTCTGTTTATAATGATTGTTCCTAGATATTTGAATTCAGCCACTTTATCAAAATTCCCTTCATTTTTCATTAACTGTCCATTTCCATTACATAATGTACAGTAAAAGCTCCTTATTCGAGGGGGATATGATCCGCAAATACGCCGCGAATACAGAAACCGCGAATGTGGAATGGTAATTTGTATGAGTACATAGGGGATACGTTCCAAGATTCCAAAATAAAATAAAAATAATCAAAATAAAATCAATTAATGAGATATTTTGAACAATTTCTATTAATGTTACTGTCAGTTTTGGGCAAGGGCTTAAAGAACTTAGCAATTTTTCCCTGTTTTTGCCACTTTTAAAAGATCTTTCAATTAAGATTGTTATTCAGCTGTAAGTTCTGCGACAGAATTCCTTATTTGTGTTCGGATTTCTTGATTCATTAACATTGAAACCTCGTGATATAGCCCAAACGACTCGCCAACGCGTAAATCGTCAAGCGTTTATATTTTTTACTTTATGTGGCAAAACTACTTTTTTTCCGCTTCGGAACTAATATTTTCATTCCTTTTAGTCAACATTATAAATTGGTAACAAAGCAGAAGAGACACCTGTTATTTAATCAAAATTATTGCAACGAATGACAAGTCGAAACAATAAAACACACCGATCGTGGCGAGGGCGGCATTTATCAACGGGTATAGTGGCACGTGAAATACTGCGGCGGTGGCTTTTAACAATGATGTTTAGGCTTAGTGACAATAAGGTTTGTTTTACTTTTATATTAATTTATCCATTTGGTTTGAATCGCTCTTTGTAAAAGTCGCCTTGGCACGTGCCTGCAGTAAAATAGTTACAGATGGTTAATAGAGGACACTAATTCTTCTAATATACCGACTGGATCTACGAATAAATAAAATTTTAACCGCGAATACAGGAACTGTGTTACAATTTTTTTAACCCGCGAATAATGAAACCGCGGATAAGTAGCTTTTACTTTATTTCTATGTTTGATCCCATATATTTAGAGTTATTAATGTTTACTTCCAGTCCCAATTATTTATGTTACTTAACAGAGTGTGTTGGTCATTTGTATGTCTTCGCTATCGCATAATAACATTACTCAATCAACATAAACTAACAGTTTATTAATAGCATTGAGTTGTAGACCTTCATCATCATCATCATCATCAACAACAAGGATTAAGCCCAATGGCCTGTTCCGATCTCATTACAGGTCGAATTGGTCCTTCCATCTCTTCAATGGTCTTCCCAACATTCTTCTCCCTTTTGGTTTATAATTATACATTCTTGGTATGCGCTGTTCATTCATTCGTAATACGTGCTGAAGATAAGCATTTTGGTAATATGTTATTCTTTCACAGAGATTAAATATATTAAGTTCTGTTCTTATATCATCGTTTTTCTTTTTATCGGTCCTTTGGTATCCTGCTATTGCTCTCAACATCTTCATTTCAGCAGCCTCTATTTGTTTACTATCTGCCTTTGTTAATGTCCAGGTTTCACATCCATAGATAAGAGATGGAACTGTCCATACTTTGTAAAACTTCAAAATAGTTTCTTTTCTAAAATGTCGAAAGTCAACCTGATAAAAGTAAAGGTAAAGTGGTCCCAATACAGGCATCAGGTGGCCCTTGGGGTAGTAGGAGGTTCAGACTCCCACTTTTTCTGGACAATCGGCACTTGATGTCAGCCGGGTTGTCAGCCCTGCGAGATGACCGCCTTAACTCCCGGAACAAGTGACTAGTACTCATTTCAGTTAGAGGCTGAGTCGACCCCAGGCCATGGTGTCCGCCAGAAGGTTTGGGTTAATTAAAAAATCCTGATCCCACCGGGACTCGAACCCTCGACCTTCCGGCTTGTAGCGTAGTGCCTTAACCATTACGCTATGGCGTGCCCCCAAGTGAACCTGGAGGCACTGAAAAAAAAAAAAATTAATCATCGCAAGCAATTTTACTAAATATAACAAATGCCAGTAACAGACGAATAGATATATTATTGCATTTAGACCAGCTTCTAAAATTGGTATGATATTAGATGCCACAATCCGTTTTGAGACTCATAGTGGGCAACCTCAGGAAGTTGTCTGAGAAAAGAAAGCCATATATGAGCCAACAATTGATCTATTACAAAGTCTATTTAACTCACGCCCCCAAATGGAAGTCAATGACCAATCACATTTCAATGATTTTTGATTTACAAACCAATCACAGTCGTGTTTCGCCTAGAATTTACCAAGTAAAGTTTTATCGTAATAAAGAAAGCACCTCCTTTTTAACATTCTGAATAGGTCATAGCATTATTTTGCAGTGACTGACTCTCTAAGAAATACGGGCTACCAGATTGTATATATAGTGCATGAATGTCAACAGAAAGCGCATGCGAGAGATAATATAAAAAACATTTGTAACAATTGACCATACCACAAAAAAAAAATAAACCTCTGTTTGCACTTTCTTAAACGAATTATTTTCCAGGAAATTGCGTTGCAGTAAAATATAATTGACACATTTACATCATAGGACATCAGAAATTAATTAATACCTATAACGTTGGTAATACATTTCTCCACTAGGGTGCATTTTTACAGCATTGTGATCCTTTGGCAATAAATAATATTATGATTTGGTTGCAGTGATGAACAAAAGAAGTAAATGATGCGTACCAATCGTTTCTCATTTGTTTTCAAACATCGCCGTTTACATTAAATATATAAATATATTAAAATAACTATATTTAAATAATGATTTGTGAGTAAACAGCTTAATTTTATTGGTTAAATAGCCCTAACAAATGCCACTCTTAATTTCTAAATTTTCTACATAAATTCACTCATCACTTCGTGAGTCGTGAATTTATCGATAATTTGGAAATCAGTCGTGGCATTACTTATGATAAATACCAATTAGATAGTATAACTGTCACAGGATTGATGATCGGAGCAAGAGGTACTATACCAGGATTCTTAGCCAAATTTTGGAATTCCCTAGATTTCGACAGGGTGTATCTTTCTAAAATGCCATCGCTGCCATTAGAGAACCAATTTCAATTTTAAGAAACGATCTTTACAAAATTTTACTTCATAATATGTATACTTTAATTACAATTTGAAATTTTTTAAATGTATTTTCAAAATGTTTTTCATCAATTCCAAAAATTAATTGCCTGTATCACTTTGTCCTTGAGGCAATCCTCTAATGAGGAAAGTTGCATATAATATAATATAAACAGAGAATGTGATGGTGTATTTGATCCTGTGTTTTTGTTCAGCCTGTACATGTAAATAAAATCTGTGCAGTTCTCTTACCCACGACTACACTTTTTTTATGAAATACAAGTGAAGCCATAAGTAGATATAACAATGTGTAGTAAAAAATGAAAGTATTATTCATCTTCCGTTTACTCGACCCGACACTTAGATAAGCACCAGCTTTACTGGTAAAGTCAATATATTCCTGGACACAACCTGCCAATCCTGTAAGTTAATTGTTAACCCAGAAAAATGGCTAAACGAAGGCTGATTAATGAACAAGGTACGGAAAATAACAACAACATTATAAACCAGCTCATCGGCACTATAGGACCTGGTGGTTCTTGGCCGCGCGGATGTAACTTCTCCTTCCAACCCTATCCTGAGCTAATGTATTTCCCGTACAGGATAATTCACCTACCTCTGATAATGGTTACTGTTATTTTCGCATTTCATTCTAGTTCAATCTCTGGTCTGTTTTCATCTGGTTTTCCTACAATAAATTCCTATGGCATTCTTTCATACCCCATGCGTACTATAGCCTATGTTAAGACTGATCGTAGTTTATGGGGCTAAATTTTGTTGTTATAGCTAATTCCCCATAAATGTTAGCTCTCTTTTAAACAGGTTTTACCTTTAGCCTGTCTATTCGTCTATTTTGGTGCAAACATTTTCCTTCTTCTTCTTCTTCTTCTTCGGCTTTCCCCCACTTATAGGTTTGCCGTCTTCAGTTTTCATTTATCTCTATCATTCCAATCTCCCTCTTCAAATTCCTATCATCCATTATGGTTCTGATGTAGGTTTTCCATTTCCATCTTGGTCTGCCATGTTTATTTTCTTCCAGGGGGTGACCATTGGTATTTATTTTTTGGCCATGTTTCATTTTCCATTCTTTGTACATGGCCATACCATTTAAGCGTTTGATTTTCAATCCTCTTAACACAGATGTGGTGACATTCATTTCTCTCCAAAGGAATTCATTTCTTATTTAATTCTGTCTTGTTTTTTGGAGGCTTCTTCTAAAATAATCAAATTCAATTGTTCTAATTTTATTCTTTTATAATTCCGTCAAAGACCAAGTTCACTTCCATATGACAAAATTTTCATTTTAGTTTCCTTTGTAATATTTTTATTCCAAATGTTTCCATGTAATGTCTTAGTTGCATTTTTTGCCATTGCAATTTTAGTTTGTACATCTCTCTCACAGGTACCAAAACTTGTAATTATTGACCCAAGATATTTAAAAAATTCACATTTGTTTTATTTTCCCTGTTTTCCTGTTTCCTAATAACTTTATTCTCAAATACTCGTAATATTTTCCCCTTCCTTAAACTGAAAATATATAAAACTGTTATTCTTCCAGTTTTATTATATGGATCCGAAACATGGGCTCTAATTTTGATTTTGACTAAAATATTTCGAGTATTTGAGAATGAAGTAGGCCTATATACGAAAATGTTTGGACCAAAGACAGATGAACTGATTGGCAAATAGAGAAGACTACATAATAGTGAACTACCTGGTCTTTATTATAGGAAGTTAGATATAATAAGAACAGTTAAGTCTCGTAGACACCGATGGACAGGACATGTGGCAAGAATGCGAAATAAAACAAGGTAATGAAAACTCCTTAATATAATAAATGCAGAGGGGAAATGTCCAATAGTTCGGCCAAGAATGAGATGGGAGTATAACAATAATCAAGATTTGAGGGATATAAATTACAGGGGATTATTGGAAAACAGTTCAGGATTGGGATGTATGGAGAGCTTACATCCGCCTGTCGATAGTGACAGTGAATTAGTTTTTATTTCATCTTATATATAAATTGTATATTACGATGCGAGGTTGGAAAGTGGTTTTTACAGAAGCGAGAAAATTTTAAAAACCGAGCGATAACGAGATTTTAATTTCCCAGATTCTGTAAAACACTTCACGAACGTGCGCTATACATTATTTTTTTGCGCGATGGTGTTTTAAAACAATAAATAATAGTAAAATAATATTTTTTATATTTTTTTAAATTCCACCTGTTTGTATTTCGACATTTCAGGTATTCTCTCCTGGCATTGGCGTATTGTAACTCACTTCTGAGGTTGGGGCGCCTGAGAGGCGGGGTTACGCTGCCCCAATGATATGATGGGTGATGACGGTGGGTAATGATGCGCCAGGGAGAGGCTTAAACTCAATCTAATGAAGTGAATATGTTATTGATGATAATGATGGCAAGATGATGTTCGGTGACCGTTTGGGCCTTAAAGTATCCTGACATTTGTCTTACAGGTGAGCAAAATAATAACATATTTGTTGGAAATATTTACGTTCATTATAAACAATGTACTAACGTTAACAGTGTGGGCAATGTTTTTTAGTTGAAACTACAACAGGCCGTGAAACCAATTAGTGATAAAATGGCGGCATTTACGTATTTATTGTTTTGTATTGTTTCAAATAAAGTTCAGTTCATTTAAAATACAGTGATTGTTTCGTATAACGTATGTTAACACTACCTTTTAGATATATTTTTGTACTTAGTATAGGGCCTACATATAGGGCAGTGGTTTTACTTCCCCACGTGATTTGTAACATATACTATTACATTATAGTTATCTAGGTTGGCAACCCTGAAATGTAGGAAGTTGAACTCAATCATGGTCGCCATTGCTGTAAGTACGAGAAAACGAACTATCGCGCAAAAAAATATGCTTCACTAGTTACTGGAAGGGAAGGCTATATTGGCTTTGACTCGCAAGTTTAAATAAATATGCAATAATAATAATAATAATAAATAATAATAATAATAATAATAATAATAATAATAATAATATAATAATAATAATAACAATAATAATAATAATAATAACAATAATAATAACAATAACAATAACAATAATAACAATAACAACAATAATAATAATAATAATAATAATAATAATAACAATAATAATAATAATAATAATAATAATAATAATAATAATAACAATAATTATAATAACATAATAACAATAATAACAATAATAATAACAATAATATAATAACAATAATATTAATAACAATAATAATAATAACACTAATTATAATTTACAACTATATAATAATATCGTTGTATAATATAATAATAGTTATAGAATATATTTTATATAATTATTATTATTATTATTATTATTATTATTATTATTATTATTATTATTATTATTATTATTATTATTATTAAAAGAAATTAAACATACGCCCAACTCCTTTCAAAAAACGTTAAACTGAAAATATATAAAACTATTATTCTACCAGTTATATTATATGGGTGCGAAACATGGACTCTTACTTTAAGGGAGGAAAGGAGATTACAAGTATTTGAGAATAAAGTACTTAGGAAAATTTTTGGACCAAAGAGAGATGAAGAGACAGGTGAATGGAGAAGACTACTTAACAATGAACTACTTGGTCTTTATAGGAAGCCAGATATAATAAGAACAGTTAAGTCTCGTAGACTGCGATGGGCAGGACATGTTGCACGTATGGGGAATGGAAGAGACTTGCATGGAAGCTTCTTGTAGGAAAGCCAGAGGGAAGACGCTCAGTTGGTAGACCAAGAATGAGGTGGGAAAATAACATTAACTATGATTTGAGGGAAGTAGATTATACAGGGAATGATTGGAAAGCATTAGCTCAGGATAGGGATGTATGGAGAGCGTATGCCGTGCGGCCATGAACCTACGGGTTCGATAGTGCCAGTGAGTAAGTAAGAAAGTAAGTATTATTACTATTATTATTATTATTATTATTGTTATTATTATTATTATTATTATTATTATTATTATTATTATTATTATTATTATTATTATTATTATTATTATTATTACTATATTTTTGAAGTATGGTCAGAGTCCAGCAACTTATTGACCATACCGTGCCATGATCTGTATAGAGATTTCCGCAGAATAAAAATTGCAAGTGACATGAAGGTCTAGCTGTTGCGATAGCGCGGTCCTAACAAAGTGGATATACTCGGGAAAAGCTGGATAAATCAGAGACGGAATGAAAATGTCACCACTTGAGGGTAATTTGTAGCGATAACAAGACGTCTGCCTGTAGAGATTCTGGAATTGACAAGTAGCTCTTCTCTTTGACTATACAGGGTGTCCCCTATCTCAAAACAAGTAGAAAGTCATGAAAAATAATACCGTATTGGTTACAAAGCAATATCAAGCAATTAAATTATGGTCTACCTGAAATCGAAGTTGGGTTTTTTTTTGTCTCATTCATAAAGGTCCTTGAGAACTCCCTGTTGTCCGCCTCCTGAATATAAAGGTGAATTACCCTGCAATTGGCTGGTAGTTAGTATTGGATAACTCTTCGGTTCTTCTCTTATGGAATGGAAACTTGAAGTTCCAAGTCTTGAGTGCATTTGCTCCGGTTGTGTTTCATTCTGTGATGTTTTGTATTATTTGTTTTCTCTTACTACCGACTTTACGTATTTCGTGATCCACTCTGGACCGATAGACGAAGTCAATGTGATGTATTTTATATTTACACACCACTTCGGCAGACCACTTTACGCCTACAAACTGGACGATTTCCCTCTGGTTTTCCTACAAGACGTTTCCATGCCCCTCTAGTAGCCTATTCGTACCAAAGTATTGTTCCATCTCTTATATATGGATGTGAAACCTGGACATTAACAAAGGCAGATAGTAAACAAATAGAGGCTGCAGAAATGAAGATGTTGAGAGCAATAGCAGGATACCGAAGGACCGATAAAAAGAAAAACGAAGATATAAGAACAGAACCTAATATATTTAATCTCTGTGAAAGAATAAAATACTATCAAAATGCTTACCTTCAGCACGTATTACGAATGAATGAACAGCGCATACCAAGAAGAATGTATAATTATAAACCAAAAGGGAGAAGATTGTTGGGAAGATTATTGAAGAGATGGAAGAACCAATTCGACCTATAATGAGATCGGAACAGACCATTGGGCTTAATCCATATTGTTGTGTGATGATGATGATGATGATTATAATGATGTCCAGATGATTTTGGGACCGTTTGGGCCTTAAAGTTTCCTGACATTTGTCTTTCAAATGAGGAAAAAGTCCCGAAAAAACATCACCCAGGAAACTTGTCCCGACCGGGGATCGAACCCCGGCCCGCTGCGTGACAAGGCAGCACGCTACCTCGAGACCACATCGATATAAATTAAAAAGTATCGGAGAAAAAAATTGCAATGTCCGAGGCGAAAAAAGTTCCTAAATTTCAAGGTATTTTGATTTAAATGGTAAATTTTGTTAAAAGTTGGTCCTACTGTGCCTTAATGTCGAAATGTTTTTGGATGAAATCTTGAGAGCAGAGTGGTGGAAAGCATGGAGACATGTAACTGGAATCTGGAAAGAGTTTTAAGGGATCTGGAAAGAGTTTTAAGGGATGAAGTGCTTGGTGGTAACTCGACACTTAATTAATTACGTCTACTTCTCACCCTGACACCCCCCATCCACCCTAGAGTACAATAGAGTTCTTCCAGTAAACCACTTCATCCTTGTGTCCAGTGTATTTACAACAAGGGTATGGCTTCACAATAGACCAGCTGATATGTCATACAGTAACTGCTACAAATTATTTACACCTCTTACACCCAGTGCAGTATTTAGCTATTTCTTGGGCATAAAAAAATACCACCCTTCACATTTAATGAGCATACTTAGCCTAACAAAAGCATGTATCATAATACACGAATTCGAATAAACATAAATAATCAAGTCAGCAAATCGGCTAGACTAATAACCCAAGTTGTAAAACAGAGCTGTCCACTTTCCCCTCTTCTATTTAATTTATATATGAATGAAAATTTTTGGACCAAAGAGAGACGAACAGACAGGTGAATGGAGAAGACTACATAACAATGAACTGCATGGTCTTTATAGGAAGCCAGATATAATAAGAACAGTTAAGTCTCGTAGACTGCGATGGGCAGGACATGTTGCACGTATGGGGAATGAAAGACTTGCATGGAAGCTTCTTGTAGGAAAGCCAGAGGGAAAACGCCCAGTTGGTAGACCAAGAATGAGATGGAGGAGAATAACATTAACTATGATTTGAGGGAAGTATATTATACAGGGATTGATTGGAAAACATTAGCTCAGGATAGGGATGCATGGAGAGCTTATGTCCATGCGGCCATGAACCTACGGGTTCGATAGTGCCAGTGAGTAAGTAAGTAAGTAATCATAAAAGTATAGCTAGACCAATTAGAATCACACTTTATGATTGATGGCCGATCCCTCAATACATTAATGCATGCAGATGATCAAGTAATATTGGCTACTTCTGAAGATCACCTACAGAGAGAGCAGTACATAGATTGCCAAATATAAAAAAAACTAACTCCGAGTGCGACAGGCCTAGAAGGGCCTTGGCTGCTGGCCTCACATCCACATGTGTTATAATTACAGAGGTTGACGATCATCTAGCCAGTGTAGCGGTGACATATGGTCAACATGTCGGGTCCCCTAGCCGTTATAGCTGGTATTCTCAACCTGGAGTCGCTACTTATTGTAGCTACCAAATGCCTCACGATGCTGGGTGGGCACCGGTCCCATACTGGCCGAAATACCATGAGAAAATGTCTTCCCCCATGGAGACTCGAACCAGCGCAAGTTCCGTAGCTCTGCGCCAAGACTTCTTTTGCCTTAACCACTCGGCTACGGCGCGGGACTGTCAAATATAAGCTGAGATTATAATTTACAGAGTTCAGTAACTATGGCATTTCAAGGGAAAATACCGATACGAACTAAAATTGTTATTGACAATATAATAGAATAAGTTAATAACTCTATTATCTTGGCTGCAGTCTTTCCTACGACTCATGTAAAGACAGACATGAAATTTGTCAAATTCCGAAAACTTATAGGAACTATAAAAAACACTCTTCTCCGAAAAGTATGCCCAGATCCAATTCTAAAATTTTACAAAACAATGGCTCTTCCAACTCTGCTTTATGGCTCTGAAACCTGGACTCTTATTACAGATAAATTAAATAGGATACACTCTAATTCAACCCAGGTAGTTACTATAGACCTTATGGGCTATGCCAGTATCCCCTACCTACAGGTAGATGTTGCCAAACTCATAATAACGGTATTTGTTTGTTAAGGAGGGGAGGAGCGGCAGGTTAGCAATACTTTTTCCAAACATATGTACTATACATTTAAAAAACATAGTTTTTCTTTTACGGCTTGCAAACTAGTTTTATAGTAAATATGAGAGTCGACACTTTCACACAGGAGCTCAGTACCTCCTTTTTAACATTCTGAATAGGTCATAGCATTATTTTGCAGTGACTGACTCTCTAAGAAATGCGGCTACCAGATTGTATATATAGTGCATGAATGTCAACACGTAGCGCATGCGGGAGTTAATATAAAAACATTTGTAGCAATTGATTAGACCACAAAAAAGAGAAACCATTGTTTGCACTTTCTTAAACGAATTATTTTCCAGGAAATGACGTTGCAGAAAAATATAATTGACATATTTACATCATAGGACATCAAATTAATTAATTAATACTTATAACATCGGTTATAAATTTCTCCACTAGGGTGCATTCTTACAAAATTGCGATCCTTTGACAATAAATAATATTATGATCTGGTTGCTGTGATGAACAAAAGAAGCAAATGAAGCGTACTAATCGTTTCTCATTTGTTTTCAAACATCGCCGTTTACATTAAATATATAAATATTTAAAAATAACTATAGTTAAATAATGATTTGTGAGTAAACAGCTTAATTTTATTCGTTAAATAGTCCTAACAAATGCCACTTTTGATTTCCAAATTCTCTAGATAAATTAGAAATCACTCGTGGCATTACTTATGACAAATTTCAGAAAAAAATAGCAAAAACAATCCTATTGACATCATAAAAAGACTTCTATATATATGTGGAAATTCAAAAATTTATTTTTATGTATATAATCTGTACTCAATTTTTTTTAAACGTTTCACTTAAACTTTGTAACACATGACAGATATATCAAACTCGCTGTTAAATTTTACAACATAAATGACGTATTTAAATAACAGTTCACGTAATAAAAACTACCAATAAGAAAGTTTAATAATTCACCAACTATTTGATGGACGAAACTGTTGGTTTGCATTAGATGACATGATAACTTCATATGACCGTTAATAAATTTCTATGTATGCACCTCTAGTAGTATGGCAGATGTCAAAAAGGTTGTTTTCTACCAACTTTATTCTGACAGTTATAGAGAAAACAGCAAATAATCCAAATTCGACACAGGAATCCTATGAACGAACTTTGTTACGTATCATCAGTAATAGAGCAAAGTGGATTTTGGAGGACATGCTGTAAGGTTCCATTGCTGAGGGAACCAGCTAAGCAAATCATTCATAAGGTGTTCCGTGAAGTGGGTTGGGTCAGTAGCTGTAGACCAGAGCCGTCCAAACTACGGCCCGCGTAAGCACTGAAATGAACAAATTAATTTTATATTTTAAATTTAGATTTTAAAATGTAACCTCTAGTTTGGACATCCCTGTGTGAAATTTAGCTCTCTGGAATGTGAGGTTGAGCTGTCACCGCTTCTTTTGACAAAGTAGTAGAGATGATTCATCTTTATTTACCGTTTTCCCCCCGCTCCAAACTTTGAACATTACTTGTTTCGTTTGTTGTATTGTCATTCAAACAGTAGCATGTACACGTAATAGTTGTAAAAATAGTGTCAAAGTGAGAAAATGCTTTCACAAATACGCAAAGTTGATTCCAAGTGTTGGAAGTTTAACGAATCCTGGACCAGCAAGTACTAGCATTTCTTGTCGACATGGCAAAGCATTTTAATGACTTGAACATAATTTTACAAGGTAAAGACAAATTAATCAACCAAATTTACTGTGCAAAAACAGCTTTCTAATTTAAACACTATTGAAAAGGCACGTGTCTGTGAAAAACTGCTGTAAATGCTCTGCAAAATGAATATCCTGAATTGTGTTTCAGAAGTGATTATTTTGTGGAAGTTATTGAGAGAATTGAAGAAGAGTTTTCTAATATATTTGTTATTTCAATAAAATGGAACCAGACGTTGCTTTGTTTTGGTCTCCATTTTCCTTCGATGTTAACAAAGCACCATCAATGTTGCAATTTGAACTAATATACTTGAATTGTATTGACGCAATGAAAGGAGTTTTTGGTCCTACAAATCTCATTAAGTTCTACAAGTTACTATCTGAAAAATATTTAGGATTAAAGGAACACGCCCGACGTTTAACCTGCATGTTTTCCTCGACATACTTGTGTGAAGAAACATTTTCTAAAATGAAAATTCAAAAATCACGATTGAGGTCAACCTTGAGTGACGAACATCTCCAGGACGTCTTATTTATCAGTACTACTCAGCAGACACCCGACATCGATCATTTGTTACCTTTAAAAAGCCAGCTCCACTCTTCTCATTATTTAGGTATAGGCCTATTCATTTGTGTACCTATTTTTTACTATTTTAATTGCAGCATGGTGTCACAAATGGTTTAACATTCTTCTGTATGATCATGTAATTTCCTTTCAAAAAATGTTAAGCTGAAAATATATAAAACTATTATTCTACCAGTTATATTATATGGGTGCGAACATGGACTCTTACTTTAAGGGAGGAAAGGAGATTACGAGTATTTGAGAATAAAGTTCTTAGGAAAATTTTTGGACCAAAGAGAGATGAACAGACAGGTGAATGGAGAAGACTACATAACAATGAACTACATGGTCTTTATAGGAAGCCAGATATAATAAGAACAGTTAAGTCCCGTAGACTGCGATGGGCAGGACATGTTGCGCGTATGGGGAATGAAAGACGTGCATGGAAACTTCTTGTAGGAAAGCCAGAAGGAAAACGCCCAGTTGGTAGACCAAGAATGAGGTGGGAGAACAACATTAACTATGATTTGAGGGAAGTAGATTATACAGGGAATGATTGGAAAGCATTAGCTCAGGATAGGGATGTATGGAGAGCTTATGTCCGTGCGGCCATGATCCTATGGGTTCGATAGTGCCAGTGAGTAAGTAAGTAAGTAAGTAAGTAAGTAATAATAATAATAATAATAATAATAATAATAACAATAACAACAACAATGGAAGCAGCAGTAGCAGCAATAATAGTAATGATATTTATGTTCCGGCCCGCGATCAATTGCACAATCAGTTATTGGCCCGGCCCATTAAAAAGTTTGGGCGGCCCTGCTGTAGACCAATCTTTAACTAACTTCATGACGCGACAGGCCCAGAAGGCCCTTACCTACCAGCCGTTTACTGGACTCACATCCACGTGTGTTAATCACAGAGTTAGATGATCATCCAGCCAATGTAGGGGTGACAAGTGGTCAGCAAGTCGGGTCCCCCAGTCGTCATAGTAGTATATTCTAGTTATTACAATTCTCAATTCTGTTTTCTAAGTTTCTCGGGTTAAACCGGTGAATCAAAGGCTTTTTCAGGGCGTAAAAAGTTGAGTATGGGTTCTTAGAGCCATGGGTTGTGTTTTAGAATTATGACAGGTAAAGGAACTTCAAGGCAAGAAAGAATTCTAACTAACTAGTTAACTTACTGGAACCCGGAGGTTTATGGTCCTGCAGATATAAGCTATCCATTCATCCCTATCCTAAGCTAATGTTTTCCAATCATCCTCTGCATTGTTCATTCCCTCTTGACTTTACCATCGCTCAAACACAAACTGAAAATAAAATTATTAACAGAAACATGATACTAACCTCTTTTTTTTTGAACAATCAATAATAATTTGTGTTTTCCTTCATTCAATAAAAATAGTATTAAGATTTACCAATATTTTTACCTAATGTCTCTTTTATATATATATATATATATATATATATATATATATATATCACTGCTATAAAGTAAAATAAATATTCTCTTTAATTTGCTTACTTGATATAGTCAGCTACTAGATGGCAGTGAAGACAGTGTTCTCGCGACATCTAGTAATAATACATATATAAGAAAAATAAGTGTTTGAATTGGATTCGCCTGGTGGTGTAATGGATATCACGCTGAGGTACAGACTCAGAGATCCGGGTTCGAATCCCGTCCAGGCATTTATTTTTCTTATCATACCATATATATATATATATATATATATATATATTATATATAAACGATAGATTAATTCATTACAGTTCATTACTTTCTCTGTATTTATTTTTCTTTTAGAATAGATTCGAGCTGTTATTCCTTTGTGTATATTTCTTTCAATAGCTTTTATTTTAATTGTATTTAATTTGATTGTATTGTTAGACATTATTTTTATTATTGTTCAGTTTTTTGTTTACTAAGTAATATTATTGTAAATTATTGTATTTATATGTTATATGTTTGTCCTAGTGAGTGGAAGAGAAGGCCACATGACCTTAACTCCACCAGGCTAAATAAATAAATAAATAAATATTTTTAATACAATAAAAATGAGTACAAAGGCATACGGTGCAGAAACATGGGAAATAAAATCCAGAATAGGCCTAATTAGTAAACTAAATTCAGCAGAAACAGATTTTTGGAGGCGTTCACTTGGAATTTCTAGAAGAGATAAAATAAAATAAAAAATAACCATGTAATTGAACATATTCGAAATACATATATCAGACAAGAACTGGATGCACAAGAAACTGTTATCGATAGGATAACAAAGAGAGCTTTACAGTGGTATGGACATGTACAACGGATGTCGGAAGACCAGTGGGCTAAACAGGTGTTGGATTGGATGGTACCAGGCAGAAGGAAGAGGGAGAGAAGTAGAAGAGCATGGTATGACGGAATATATGATGTCATAATGAAGAGGGGTATGGAAGATGGACAATGAGAAGATAGGAATCTCTGGAAAGCAGGAATCAAAGGCAAGCTGCTGTAAAGTGGAAAGCCTGTATTAAGTAAGTATGAATGTTGGAACTTCAATTGTGCATTTCATAAAAAAAACAAACAATTACAATAGTATGGTCATATATAAAGAATGACAGAAAACAGATTCCCAATATGAATATTGGAATAGGTGCCACTTGGTAGAAGAAGAAGAAGACGAAGAAGAAGAAGACGACGGCCGAGATGCGGAGGAGAATGACAGTAGATTAATCGGGTACAGGAAGATATGAAATATTGTGAAACCTGCTAAAACATATATTGGCATCTTCTAAAACAAATCTAAATTTATATTTGCTCTAACCTCGACTTCATTATTACCCAGTGTAAGGTACATATATTAATTGGTGTTTCTCGTATAATTTATCATATTATTATTATTACTATTATTATTATTATTATTATTATTATCGTATCATTATTGTTATTATCCTATAAATGTTGTTTGTACATGACATTTACATTGCTACATTTATTGTATCTTTAACTGTTTATAATTAGTATAGTGTATATCTATATTTGTCAAATATTTATTTGTATTTGTGCTGGTTGAGTGGAAGAGAGGGCCTTATGGCCTTAACTCTGCCAGAATAAATAAAGTGTTATAATAATAATAATAATAATAATAATTATTATTATTATTATTATTATTATTATTATCCCCCCGAGGAATATCGTCTTGGCGTGGGGGAGGGGCTTAGTACCTGATGATCTAGACGGCTTACTGAGTGAGTCTTTTGACTACCAGTGAGCAAGAGGTGAAGGGAAGCTAAGAATATTCCACAACGGGTGGATGGGGCTCGATAGTTTTGGTAGACAGCCCATCTAGGAGAAGAAGACTCTCCAAAATTAAACTCCTGGCCCTCCATGTTGGGGGTTGATGCAACGGGCTAACTCCCCGTTCATCGAAAAAAAAAAAGAAATGTTAAAAAACCCAATGAAGCACAGCCGGACAGAAGGGTAGACCAAATATTACGTGGATTCAGGGAATCAATGAAACTAAGAGGGAATGGGAAATAGAAGAAAATATATGGATGAACAGACAAGAATGGAAAAATGTGTTGAAACAAATGTGTAGTTAACTGTGAACATGGGTACCGGAAAAATGTATATTCATTTTAAAAGCCGGAATAATAAAAAAAATTATTATTATTATTACTATTATTATTATTATTGATTAAGAAATGATATAGACAATAAATTATCAGAATTTCAAATGATATGTGGCACCATTCATAGAACACTAAAACATAAAATAAGGAAGGATACAAGATTGAAGTTCTACAAAACAATGGCGGTACCGGTACTTTTATACGGTAGTGAGTCCTGGGTAACAAATAGTTAGGGTCGCATGTTTGGACGCATTAGACAGTAAAATGCCTTCTCTGCTGAGCAAGTTGTATGCTAATACGATTTTGCTTACTCAGAAATCTGTTCATGCGATAATAATTGGTTAAATTTGTAAGCTACCTGCGGAGGTACCTTACATGAGCAACTCAAATTAAAATCCCGAAGGGAACCGAACGGGAACCGATGGTAATCGATGTACTTTGCTGCTTTATCCAACATTTATCCAAGATGTCGGACCTTGAAGACTTCGATCATGTTTTCGGTATACACGGAGAAGAGGAATTTGATAGAGTCTACCAAAGAATTCAACTGGAAGAACAGGAGAATCGGCGTAATATTGCGTGTCGCAGACGTGTTTGTATACGGTATTATTTGCGGGATGCAAGCATAAATGCATTCCTCTATAGCAGACGAAAATAACGGAAGTGGTTTTATCGCTGAGAATTCTGGGTAATTCGTTGCCAATATTACGAAAACGTCGACTCTCGTGCATGACCGTTAAGTCGGCCGTTAATTCGTTCTCAGCAATTGCTCACGGCGAATCAGCTCACTAGTGATTGGAAGTAATTTGAGAGAGAGTAATGTTCTAACATACGACCCTTAGAGTAGAATACAAAGTGTAGAAATGACTTTTCTAAGAAGGACCAAAGGATGCACAAAATTGGACCACATAAGAAATGAAGAAATAAGAAGAGAATTAGAAATATTTTCAATAAATGATAGAATTCAACAACACCGCGTCGGCTGGAAACAGCATGTTCAGAGAATGTAAGAAACAAGATTGCCCAAGATAGCAAATCATTATAGGCCTAAACCAAAGGGATTAAGGGATGTAGGAAGACCTAGGAAGAGATAGAAGGAATCATTGTGAATTAGGAACAGTCGAATCGCCTGAACCTTGTAGTGAAAATTATTATTATTATTATTATTATTATTATTATTATTATTATTATTATTATTATTATTATTATTATTGCGAGGGGTGTACGAGTTGGTAGCGACACAGTGGCGCTACAATAACTTTGCATGAGGGCGGAGGGTTGTGAGAGGGTGGGTTTGGAGTCACTCCAAAATGAGAACAGTAGTTTTCCGCTAAACATAAACACGCTGATAAGGGTGCGCACCCCTTCATGCTACGCTTGCAAATATCAATACCACACCCCTCATTGTCCTGGTTTTTCTGACCTAGAATTTCACTGCTTCATTAAATTTGTGCTTCACAGTAATAAAAATCACATTTAGGATAGACGTGATGTCATTTGTCAAAACAGCGAGACGAGGGTGAATCTAATGTCAGTGTGACTGAATTGTACCTAATAAGGTGGAAGGGAATTAAATATAATAATTTGATAGGAGGACAGTATTATAAAAGGTTTCAAGTGTCGGAGTAGTCAGTTGTATGTGTTGTGAACCAGTGAAGCGATCTCAAGGGCGAAAACAAGAGGACGTTCTAAGTGAAATAATCAGGCAATGAAAAAGAACTTGGTATTAAAATAAATTGTGAAGGTAGAGACTTTGTTAGCAGCAAATTATTTGTAAACAATCAGTGGATTAGTGTGAAATAAACAGAGTTAATTTTAAAATTTTGAGGAGTTAATTTAAAGAAATTCCATCTCAATCCTATGAGAACGCAGGCGGTCCAATATGGATACAGAACATGGGCAGTCAGCAGACAACAGACCAACAAATTGTTAGCAATAAAAATTGGTTTTTTGGAACCCTACAACAAAATAAGTTGTAAAGATAAAAAGGTACATATTGAAAAAGCAAATAGGCCTATATATACAGTATATATATATATATATATATATAAAATAAAGACATTCGAGGTGGTATGAACACCTCATACGATTGTAAGAAGATAACGTAGAATACCAGACATATTTCTTAAATGGGAAGCTAGAGGAAGGCAGGGAAGAGGTAGTCCAAGAGAATATCAGTTGTATGAAGTAAGAAGAGGATATATCAGAGATATCTGACGACAAATCGCTTTGGTTTAAAGGAGAATTGCTGAAATATTCCTGATAAATAATAATAATAATTAGAAGAAGAAGAAGAAGAGGGAGAGAGACAGGCGAGTGGAGATGACTTCATATCAAGTGATCTATATGATCTTTATAGGAAACCAGATATAATACGAACAGTTGTCTCTTAGACTAAGATGAATAGGGCATGTGGCACGAATGGGGAATGAAAGAGGGACATGGAACCTTCTTGTAGGAAAGCCAGAGGGAAAACGCACAACTGGCAGACCACGAATGAGGTGGGAGAATAACATTAAACGTTTATTTGAGGGAAGTACATTATACACAGAATGACTGAAAAAGTTTAGTTCATGATAGGGGTGCTTGGGGAGCTTATGTGCGTGCGGCCATAAACCTATGGGTTCTATAGAGCCACAAAGTTAGTTTAATAATAATAATAATAATAATAATAATAACAATAATGATAATAATAATTACAATAATAATATATATATAACAATGATGATGATTTTATTATTATTATTATTATTATTATTATTATTATTATTATTATTATTATTATTATTATTATTATTATTATTATTATTATTATTTAAAAACATATATCCAATAAAATTCCAGCCCCGAAATAATAGATTAAAAATGAAAACGTCCATGCGTTCCAACAGCTAAGGTTTGTCGATAATGACAACTTAACCGTTGAAACGCGTCGACGTTTTCATTTGTAATTTATGTCCACCGCTGTGGTCTCGAGGTAGCGTGCAGCCTTGTCACGCAGCGGGCCCGGGTTCGATTCCCGGTCGGGAGAGGCTCCTGGGTGAGGTTTTTTCGGGGTTTTTCCTCATCTGTAAGACTTCCTTAGGGCCCAACGGTCCCCGAAAATCATCCAGCCATCATCCTTATCATCATTATCATTATCATCCTTCACCGGTGTGGAAAGCAACAGGAAGCTACCACACCTATAATTCTCTAGTGTAGCTGCAAAGCATAGCATGAAAATGTTAAGATTGCAGTGAAAGACCTGCCCTCGGGCAGAATTACTATGGATGGATGGATGGATTGTTATTATTTTTGTTGTTGTTGCAAAGGGATTAAATATAGGTTGTAAATGAGAGATGGAAGATTCAAACAACACAGAGAAATGTATGGAGGCATCTTTGAGGGAGATTAAATCCAGAAGGAGTTGTACTGCAATAGGAGGAGGAAGAAGTAGAAGAAGAAAACTATATTCGCGAAATCCATTGTGGATCAACTTGTGTCATGGTTTGAAGATTATGCTTGTTTCATGATGGAGTTAGGCACATGTGTTGTGCATTTGCCGTGTGAACAATGCCAGTGGTATAAATATTTCTAATTGACTTCAATTTAACACAATTAACCATTTATGAGTCTCCATTAGCCCGCAGAAATTTATGCACAAATAGCTTCTATATATACTTTACACACTGCTTGAATATTCATGGGGATTACATGAAAAATTCACCAGTACGCATGCACTACAAAAATTACATTTCAATGTTAAACAAATTGTCTGCATACTTTTAGTTTTCACAATTAAAATAATTATTTATTTTGATTCAGTAAAACTATTTGGAATACTGGAGGTGTCAGTTGTTACAGAGGGTTTTCGAAATTCAAATCGCGACAGATTGGAATGTCATGAGTTAATGGTAACACACACAAAAAAAAACTGATTTAAATCTCATAATAACGATGTATGCGTGGACATGAACCAACGGGTTACATTATTAATCAATATAAAATATATTATGATTTTATGCAACTATATTTTTGTACTTAATATTTTCCACTGCTTGAGTGAAAGATTTTACTATCATATGTGATCCCACAACAGGCCCGGAGGCCCTTGGGGTAGTAGGAGGTTAAGGCTCCCACTTTTTCTAGACAATCGGCACTTCATGTCAGCCGGGTTGTCAGCCTTGCGTGACGGCCGCCTTTACCCCCAGAACAAGCATCTGGTACTCATTTCAGTTAGAGGCTGAGTCCACCCCAGGGCCATAGTACCGCCAGAGGGTTTGGGTCAGTTTAAAAATCCTGACCCCAACGGGACTTGAACCCTCGACCCTCCGGCTTGTAGCTCAGTGCCTTAACCACTACGCTACGGCGTGCCCCCGATTTTACTATCATTATTATTATTATTATTATTATTATTATTATTATTATTCATATTATCGTTATCATATTATTATTATTTTTATTATTTTTATTACCATCATCTTATCATCATCATTATCATTATTATTATTATTATCATTATTATTATTATTATTTTTATTACCATTATCTTATCATCATTATTATTATCATTATTATTATTATCTTATTATCATCTTATCAATATATTATCATCATTATCATCTTATCATTATATTTATTATTATTATCATCTTATCATTATTGTTATCATCATTATTATCTTATCATAATCTTATCATTATCATAATCATTATTATCATCATCATTATTATCATCAACATTATTATCATCATTATCGTCATTATTATTATTATTGCTGTTGTTGTTGTTGTTATTGAAATTATGCAAGTTGAAAAAAACATATTAGAAAAAATACAAGAAGTTTCAAATGATGTGGGTTACCTTATAATGATGAAGAAGATAGAATACCAAATAAGATCCTTGATTGGAAAGCTAATGGAAGAAGTGGAAGAGGCAGACCTAGATGGAGTGAGAAGTGTGGAAGCTAGAGATTTGAGGGAAGAAGATAATTTAGACAGAAATCACTTTGGGGTGAAGAAAAACTGTATTGTGGAATATACCTAATAAAAATTATTATTGTTATTATTATTATTATATTACTTAGAAGAACAGCTAACTGAGTAACACATTATCGAACAGGCGGTGAATTAACAGTTTCCATGGTAACAGGAAATATTCAATTTTAAGCACGATCTTCTGTTGTTAAAAAAAAAAAAGAAAGATTGTTAGAAGGAAAATAGTTTTATGATATTCCATTTTAAGATAAATTTGCTGGAGTGACGCGTTCAATTTGTTGAAATCTCCCCCCAGTGTTTTAAATGAGTGATGTTTTCTACCCTCATTGCAATTCCGGGCACATGCTTCTGTCTGAAATGGGTTACAATTTATGGGCATAGCTGTGTCTAATTGAAACCGCATTCCCATAAAAATTCTTAACAACTGCTCTAGAGTGAGACCCAAGACTCGCATTAAGAAGATCACAGGTTAAATTCCCGGATATGTCTGTCAATTTTTTGTCTTGATTTTGAGGAAAAAATATCTTCTTTCGATTGTTTCAGTGTTGTCTCTGGGGGACATATATAAACAACTACCTGTTACGACTAAATGCATTAAATATGTTTATATGTTTAGTTGAATAAGTATAAAGAATAAAAAAAAATATTTTAGCTGGCAGAGTAAAGGCCGTAAGGCTTTCTCTTCCACTCAACCAGCGAATAGTAAAATTATACAAAAAATATATAAAATAAAATAAGTTAAAATATACCATCTTAGGTAAGTTCCGTCGTCCTCAACTTATAAAATATGCAATATTTATGTCTGTAGGCCTTTCAGAACATCCGTTCCATCTTCAGCAGGTCTTTCTTCGCTACATTATTTGATATAATGGTTGATGTCAAGACAACACCACATTAGAACCAGCAGCATCAACCATCATATCAGATAATGTAGCGAAAAAAGACCTGCTGAAGATGGAACGGATGTTCTGAAAGGCCTACAGACATAAAGATTACATATTTTATAAGTTGAGGACGACAGATATTACCTAAGAAGGTATGTTTTAACATATTTTATTTTATGACTCTCCACCTCAACGGTTTTAACAATGAATTTTATTACTATTGAAAAAATACATACTTATTACAATTTTAAAATATTATTAAAATATATACTGGGGGCACGCCGTAGCGTAGTGGTTAAGGCAGTAAGCTACAAGCCAGAGGGTCGAGGGTTCAAGTCCCGTTGGGGTCAGGATTTTTAACTGACCCAAACCCTCTGGCGGCACTATGGCCCTGGGATCGACTCAGCCTCTAACGGAAATGAGTACCAGACGCTTGTTCTGGGGGTAAAGGCGGCCGTCACGCAGGGCTGACAACCCGATTGTCTAGAAAAAGTGGGAGCCTTAACCTCCTACTACCCCAAGGGCCTGGGGGCCTGTTGTGGGATCACTTAAAATATATACTTAAACAAAAGACAATGGCGATATAAGATCTAATACTATCTAACACTAACAAAACATGGAATATAATAAAACTAAAAAAAAATCTAATATTTATAAAAATGGATGTTTGTTTGTTTGTTCATACTTTATGCGTGGCCATACCATTGATTCGATTGTGATGTGTTTTTTTGCAAAATGTTCAGGAGATTCCCGGGATGAACATTGGCTATAAGAGAGTTGAGATACTCAACTCCTACACTCTTAAAAACACCGTTTGTAGTGAAAAAGCCCTCCATGGTATCTTTACCTTGTCGTGGTGGAGTGGCTTGCGTGCTTAAATGATCCTGAGAGCTATGCCGGCGGTAGCATTGCTGCCGATAGAGTTACCCATGCCAGACTGTCGAAGGTGATAAGCCAGACGAAAAAAGTACCTTGGTCGAAAGAGTGACGATCTTTCACCGTAAAAATACAACTGCCAAGAAATGCGGATATGGGTTCAACTGGGGTAAAATTTTCCGGGGGTCAAATAGTCCCCCATTCGGTTCTCCGGGCGGGGACTACTTCAGGGAACCCATGCCAAAGGCTACTGCGATGGGCAGGACATGTTGCACATATGGGGAATGAAAGACTTGCATGGAAGCTTCTTGTAGGAAAGCCAGAGGGAAAACGCCCAGTTGGTAGACCAAGAATGAGGTGGGAGAATAACATTAACTATGATTTGAGTTAAGTAGATTATACAGGGAATGATTGGAAAGTATTAGCTCAGGATAGGGATGTATGGAGAGCGTATGTCCGCGCGACCATGAACCTACGGGTTCGATAGTGCCAGTGAGTAAGTAAGTAAGTAAGTAAGTAAGTAGTGAAAAAGTCCCTTTTTTACCATTAAATGGCTTACGCTGCATAAACCATAACAAATACACAAAATTAATGTACACAAAATTGAATATCTCAAAAAACTCCACAGTAAAGTCCTCGACCGCATATGTTTATCTTTTAAGGTTAACTCACAATAACCATTTTTGTCTTTCATTGATACCAAGAAGATCGGGATAAGTAGATTCCCGGGCAAGCATAGCAGCGCACGGCAGGTATTATTTTATGGATAACTCAAAATAACGAATTTTGTCTTTCAGCTCATTTATGCTAAGTACATCGGGATGAGTAGATTCCTGGGCAACGCCGGGTAATCAGCACGGGGTATCTAAAATAATAACGATATAAATTTATATTTATTTTTCATTTTACTTATAAAACTAAATGCAAAAACGCATTATCATTTATTTAGGTGTAGGAGCGCACGCCGGGTATTAGCTAGTATAAAACAAAGTAAGTAAAGCTTCCTAGATGATTACATACAAAATAATGAGTGTAGTTTTTCTCCTTCTTCTACTACAAGGTTTAGGCTATGCAGCCTGTTCCGGCGAAGTTAAAAGTGGAGTTCATCTTCTACGTGGTCGGCCAACATCTCTTGTTCCTCTGGGATTATACAGGAAGATTATTTTTGGTATTCTTTCGTTGTTCATTCTCATTAAGTGTTCTGTACATTTCTTATTATTTTCGCTTATTTTATCTTCAATCATATATATATTTAATTCTTTTCGTATAGTTTCATTCCTTATTCTATCCGCTCTTGTGCTCCTTTCACATTACGTAAAAACAGCATTTCCGCAGTCTGTATCCTGCTTTTATCCCTTGATTTCATTATCCAATTTTCACTTCCATACAACAACAAAGGAACAGCCATTGTTTTATATAATTTAAGTTTCGTATCTTTCCTTGTTTTCCGACCTAAGGTTCTTTTTATGGTTCCACAAATAGCCTGAAATCTATTTACTTTATTTTCTATACCTTTATTTTCTCAAGTTATATCACATCCTAAATATTGGAAATGTGATACTTGTTCTATTATTTTGTTATCCAGTACAATTTTTGACCTAATTCCATATTTACCAATAAATGCCATTACTTTTGACTTATTTATTGATATTTTACAATTATATCTATTGGCTATTAATTTAAATTTATATGCTAACATTTGGAGCTCATTTTCAGATTCTGCTAAAAGTACAACATCGTCAGCGAATAATAAAGCATTTATTTTATCTTTATTATCAAGCGAAGGAGTGTAGTTTTTAATACAGTTAATATTTTCATTGTGTCGAACTTAAGATATCAGTTAATTTGGATTTAAATAATGATAGTGATTGACAGTCTCTGACATGATTAATTATAAATTTATATCGTAATTATTTTTAGATATCCCGTGCTCATTACCCGGCGTTGCCCGGGGATCTACTTATCCCGACCTTCTTGGCATCAATGAGCTAAAAGATCAAAATGAGTATTGTGATTTATCCGTAAAAGATAAAGATATGCTGTCGCGGACTTTTTTGTAGCATATTTTTGAGATATTGGGATAAGTAGATTGTGCGTGTAGGCAAAGTTTTCGGATTCACAATGGGTTAATGCAAGGAGATGCACTATCTCCTCTACTATTCAATTTTGTATTAGATCATGCCATCAAATCTTTGGAGAATAGGATTCAATGGTATAAATAGGCTGTTAGTTTAGGCTGATGATGTAGTATTATTGAACGATAACGAGGAGATACTAAGGGCCAACACACACACTCTAACACCAATAAATTAGGGCTGGAAGTAAACATTAATAAAACCAAATATATGTTCATGTATGGAAATGCGATATATAATGGAAATGGAGAACAAATGACAAATGAAGGAAATTTTGAAGAAGTGGCTGATTTCAAGTATCTAGGAATAATAATCACAAACAGGAATGAGATGCACAAAGAAATTAAACATTGGCTCAATTCTGGAAATGCATGCTATTATGCATTGCACAGACTTTTGATGTCCCAACTCCTTTCAAAAAAACGTTAAACTGAAAATATAATAAAATAGTTATTCTACCAGTTATATTATATGGATGCGAAACATGGACTCTTACTTTAAGAGAGGAAAGAAGATTACGATTATTAGCGAAAAAAGTTCCGAGGACAATTTTTGGACCAAAAATATATGAACAGATTGGTGAATGCAGAAAACTACATATGGCGAGCTACATGGTATGTATAGGAAGCCAGATATAATAAGGACAGTTAAGTCTCTCATACTGCGATGGGCAGGACATGTGGCACATATGTGCAATGAAATAAATGCATGGAAGTTTCTGGTAAAGAAACCAGAGGGAAAACGCCCAGTTGGTAGACCAAGAATGAGGTGAGAGAATAACATTATCCATAATTTGAGGGAAGTGGATTATACAGGAGATGATTGGAAAACATTAGCTGAGAATAGGTATGTACGGTGAGCTTATTTCCGCGTGGCCACGAACCTACGGATTCGATAGTGCCAGTGAGCTTGTTAGGTAGTTAGATTGGGATAAGTAGATTTCCGGGCAAGCGTAGCAGCGCACGATGGGTTTACATGCATAACTTACGGTTATGCATGGTTTGTTTTTACTGCAGCCCGACACATTTAAATAAGTATACTGTCACATATGGAGTTGAAGTTTGGAAATTCAACAAATTCGATGGAAATGGATTTCTTGAGGAGAGCAGCAAGATGTTCAAAATCAGACAAAATAAGAAATACTGCCATAAGAGAAAAAATGAATATAGGTTATTCAATAGTAGATTATATACGGTATAAGCAATTAAATGTTGCACGTATGGGGAATGAAAGACTTGCATGGAAGCTTCTTGTAGGAAAGCCAGAGGGAAAACGCCCAGTTGGTAGACCAAGAATGAAGTGGGAGAATAACATTAACTATGATTTGAGGGAAGTAGATTATACAGGGAATGATTGGAAAACATTAGCTCAGGATAGGGATGTATGGAAGCTTATGTCCGCGCGGCCATGAACATACGGGTTCGATAGTGCCAGTGATAAGTAAGTATAAGCAATTAAATTGGTATGGGCACGTACGACGAATGCAAGAAGAAAGATTACCCAGGAAAACATTGGAATGGTGTCCACCTGGAAGAAGTAGGAGAGGAAGACCTCGAAACTCGTGGCTGCAGGAAATAAGGACTGGAATGAGAGCAAGAGGACTGGAGGACATGGATTGGATGGAGAAATACGAGTGGAGAGGGAAAATAAAACTTTAGGCACAGAAATATGTGTAGACATTAAAATTCTGTATATACGAGTAAATAAATAAAATTATACATTTAATTTCTCCAATTTAAGGGGACAACGCTCAGGAATTAGCGTAGTTCACGCTGCTTATACGTGATGTACTTATTTTTTATTGTATGTTAATTTTAAACAATTTTCCCTGTGTCAGTTTTGTAGCGTACACAAGTATTAGAGGTGGATTGGTTTACAAGCAGCTGAGAGAGCAGATGATAAAAATACTGGAAGACAAGACATCGTGTCCCACTTCATCCCCTGTCAAGCTGATTCACACCCCCACACCCTCGTTCTCTATATTTCATATCTCACATTGTATATACTGTACTGTATTTCTCCTTAACTCTTTTTAACTTACCAACTTTTCAACTCTTTTCTTCCGTCTTACTCCACATAGGATATAATTTCTTCCCCCCATATCATATATCATAGCAAGATAATATCCGCCTAAATAAACGAAAAGTGTTCTATGTTTAGTTGAACAAGCAAAAAGAAAAATAATTATAAATTTATATCGTAATTATTTTTAGATATCCCGTGCTAATTACCTGGTGTTGCCCGGGAATCTACTTATCCCGATCTTCTTGGCATAAATGAGCTGAAAGACGAAAATGGTTATTGTGAGTTAACCGTGACTATTTAGCAAATAATACATTCCGATTGAGGGTCTTTCCACTTTTCAGCGGTTGCCCTTTTACCAGCCGGATGCTGGCCCTTCACATCCACATATGTCAATCACAGAGGTAGATGATCAACAGCCAGTGTAGGGGTGATGTGGTTAGCATGTCGAGTCCCCCAGCCGTTATAGCTGGTTCCTCAACCTGGAGCCGCTACTTATTGTAGCTACCCAATTGCCTCACGATGCTGGGTGGGCACCGGTCCCATACTGGCGGAAATACCATGAGAAAATTTCTTCCCCCATGGAGACTCGAACCAGCGCAAGTCCCGTAGCTCTGCGCCAAGGCTTCCTACCTTAACCGCTCGGCTACGGCGCGGGACGCAAATAATACATCAGAAGCTAAAAATAATTATAATGTTTAATATTTACCAAATATGAGGTTAAGAGAGGAAAAGAGATTACGAGTATTTGAGAATAAAGTTCTTAGGACAATTTTTGGACCAAAGAGAGACGGACAGGAAAATGGAGAAGACTGAAAACAGTGAATTACATGGTATTTATAGGAAGCAGATATAATGAGAACAGTTAAGTCTCGTAGACTGCGATTGGACATGTGGCACGAATGGGGAATGAAAGACATGCATGGAAATTTCTTGTAAGAAAACCAGAGGGAAAACGCCCAGTTGGTAGACCAAGAATGAGGTGGGAGAATAACATTATCTATGGTTTGAGGAAGTAGATTATACAGGGAATGATTGGAAAGCATTAGCTCAGGATAGGGATGTATGGAGAGCTTATATCCGCGCGGCCATGGACCTACGGGTTCGATAGTGCCAGTGAGTAAGTAAGTGAGGAATT
Organism: Diploptera punctata; assembly: GCA_030220185.1. NCBI lineage: Eukaryota > Metazoa > Arthropoda > Insecta > Blattodea > Blaberidae > Diploptera > Diploptera punctata. The sequence continues at coordinate 699,404 of JASPKZ010002691.1, read as the reverse complement.
TTTTGTGTTAATATGAAATTTGGAACAATCTGTTTGCATTTTATTCTTTCAAATACTTTGAAAGAACAGTTGTCTTGTTAATGTACCTGTGGTACCATTGAGCCACACATTGTTCCATCTTGCTATTGCATGTTCTTTTATTTCTGACTTTAGGAAAGAAATATGGCAGAGATCATATGCATACTGTAGACTTTGCTAATATATCCCCAAGTTCATTTCCTAATAAACCCGCAATGCCCGTGTACCCAAATTAGACAAATATGTTTTGACCTTTGCTTCATTTACCTGGCATTAATTATGATAAGATAAAGAATGCATTCCAATCCACTGAGAACACAATAGCTGATACCCAGAACGTTACACAAACACCATTGTATCCATCCATTTTCTTATCAATAAGTGTCCATTTAACTCAAGGGACATTAAAACAGATAGCTTTTGGGAAAAGACTGACAATTGAATTGATAATGCAAAAATGACCACCGCTATTCATAAGAAGGTAAGGGCCCGAGGTGTAAAAAAAAAATCAAATATTCAACCCTGTGAGACAAATTAATACTCCCACAAATTTGAAGGAACCGGCCCAAACGCACACACTATTGAGTAACACTAAGAAATTACGACTGGAAGTAAATATCAGTAAAACTAAATATATGGTCACACGCAGAAATTCAGTATATATAAATGGAAATGGACAGCTAATGACAAATGAGGGAAATTTTGAGGAAGTGGCTGAATTCAAATACCTAGGAACAATAATCACAAATAGGAATGAGATGCACAAAGAAATTAAACATAGGCTCAATTCTGGAAATTCGTGCTATTATGCATTGCCGAGACTTTTGATGTCCCAACTCCTTTCAAAAAAACGTTAAGCTGAAATATATAAAACTATTATTCTACCAGTTATATTATATGGGTGCGAAACATGGACTCTTACTTTAAGGGAGGAAAGGAAATTACGAGTATTTGAGAATAAAGTACTTAGGAAAATTTTTGGACCAAAGAGAGATGAAGAGACAGGTGAATGGAGAAGACTATTTAACAATGAACTACATGGTCTTTATAGGAAGCCATATATAATAAGAACAGTTAAGTCTCGTAGACTGCGATGGGCAGGACATGTTGCACGTATGGGAAATGAAAGACTTGCATGGAAGCTTCTTGTAGGAAAGCCAGAGGGAAAACACCCAGTTGGTAGACCAAGAATGAGGTGGGAGAATAACATTATCTATGGTTTGAGGGAAGTAGATTATACAGGGAATGATTGGAAAGCATTAGCTCAGGATAGGGATGTATGGAGAGCTTATATCCGCGCGGCCATGAACCTACGGGTTCGATAGTGCCAGTGAGTAAGTAAGTATTTTCTATGATGTTGAATCTCTGTAGATATTGGCCAATTTTTTCTTGCCCAGTGAGGAATTGTGTTAATATAAAATTTGAAACAATGTGTTTGCATTTTATTGTCATAAATACTTGGAAAGAACAGTTGTCATGTTAATGTACCTGTGGTACCATTGAGCCACACATTGTTCCATCTTGATATTGTATGTTCTTTTATTTGTGACTTTAGGAAAGAAATATGGCAGAGATAATATGCATACTGCAAACTGGAATCTACTGTAGACTTTGCTAATATATCCCCAAGTTCATTTCCTAATAAACCCGCAATGCCCGTGTACCCAAATTAGACAAATATGTTTTGACCTTTGCTTCATTTACCTGGCATTACTTATAAGATAAAGAATGCATTCCAATCCACTGAGAACACAATAGCTCATACCCAGAACGATACACAAGCACCATTGTATCCATCCATTTTCTTATCAATAAGTGTCAATTTAACTCAAGGGACATTAAAACAGGCAGTTTTTGGGAAAAGAGTGACAATTGAATTGATAATGCAAAAATGACCACTGCTATTCATAAGAAGGTAAGGGCCTGAGGTGTAAAAAAAAATCAAATATTAACCCTGTGAGACAAATTAACACTCCCACAAATTTGAAGGAACCAATAAAAGGGCGTATTTGCATTAGGCCCTAACCAATGAAATGACATGTAAAATATATGCATGTGTAGTGGGGAAGCTTAGTCCAGATAATCACGTGACCTAAAAAAAACACACACACACAGAAAACGTAAAATTGTTTCATACAGCAACATTCCATCGAGCGATCAACAACTCAGGGACGAAAAAGCAACGTTTACGGTGAATCAAGAATACAATAGGTATGTTTTTATTTATAATTTATTTAAAAGTTGGTGACGGAACTTAGGAACTTTTTTTGTCTCCAAGCGCGACAAGTCTAGAATTCCTTTGGCCTACCAGCCGGCCGCTGTCCTCACATCCACATGTGTTAATCACAGAGGTAGACGATCAGGGTGTTGTATACTAACCGTCGCAAAAAAAATTCAATTTAATTTCTAATGCCACTGATGCACTAAACACGTTTAAAACATTTTGCAACACTTTTAAACACGTTTTAAACATCTTCCAATGTTGCAACGATCTTTTTTTATATTTATATATTTACGTAAAACATGATCGTCCTACATTCTTCCTTGCTACTTTCTGCTATTTTCCCTCCTCTTCCTATGTTGTTCCAACGTTGCCACCATCAACAACCCAAAATACTCCAGATGTTGCCAACATCACTTCCACTGGATTTCACCTATGTTAGAGTAATTGATTTAGGTTTGGTTAGCTTTTAGGTTCCTTGCTTTTTAAATGTGATTTGATACGTAAAATAAATTACCTCTTCATTTCTGTTATTCTATGAAAAATTCAAAATGTCGGACGGTTACCACGTAAAATCATATTTCCACTAGTTCATTTCGTGTTAATTATACATTTTTAGACAAGTTCTGGGAATTTTGTGTCAATGTTGGTCATACTGATTTCACATACATATACCGCAAACTGCTGGGGGTTGTATTTATCTGTCTGGGATTACATGAAGCACTAGCGCATGCGCACTGCGATTCTATAGAACTTGGAAGAATTTATTTGCGACGGTAAGTACACTTCATCCGACGATCATCCAGTCAGTGTAGGGGTGACATGTGGTCAGAATGTCGGGTCCCCCCGCCGTTATAGCTGGTTTTCTCAACCTGGAGCCACTAATTTTTGTAGGTACCCAAATTCCTCACGATGATGGGTGGGCACCGAACCCCATAATTTCCGAAATTCCCACCCAGCATCGTGAGGAATTTGGGTACCTAAAAAAAAGTAGTGGCTCCAGGTTGAGAAAACCAGTTATAAAGGCTGGGGACCCGACTGACCACATGTCACCCTTAAATTGGAAGGATGATCTTCTACCTCTGTGATTTACACACGTAGATGTGAGGCCAGGAGCCAGCTGGTAGACCAAGGGCCTTCTAGGCTTTTCGCGCAATGGAGTTAAGTTTAAGGGAGGTGATGGGTGAAAAATTGACCATTTGAGATCAAAATTGGCATTTTTTGTTTTTTCTACTAAAAATAGTGTACTCAAATATATATGTTGGCAAAGTTTCAGAGGCCTATGACGCTTCTAAGTGCCCTAAAGTGCTGATTAGGCCTGTATGTTACATATTGTATTTAAACTACATGCAAATCTTTAAACTTGTTTTTCCACACTTTTATTTTCACTGCATTTTTGTACATTCAAAATTGAATAGAATTCACAAATTTTGTTCTAGAATGTTCACATTTTTACCGCATGTCCTAAAAACAATGAGTAATAAAGTAGTGCATGGGTTTGATGATTGAAGTAGCATTTTAAGAAATAAAAAATAAAACGTATGCATCAATTTTGGTATCTATAATTCGAAGATATGGAAATTATTTTTTTTAATTCTTATAGTATATTAATTTTTTTTGTAATTTTACATGAGGTGCAACATTATTTTTATCTCCCTTTGTATTCACATTATAAGAATTCTAATGCATAATGTTTTTCTAAATATTTTAGGGATATTGTACAAAAAATCAGACATTGTACTAAAAAATTGTGGAACCCATTTAATCATAATATATGCAAATTTGTTTTGAATATAATATTTAATAACTCATAAAATAAATGTCTCACAAGAATGAAACTTAAACACATCATTATGTATCATGCAGTGAACGTTTGTACAAAAAATCAAGTCTCTAGCTAAAAAAATGTAGAAAATAGAAATTTCACATATTACCCCCTTAAGTGAAAACTTATTTTAATTTATTTATATCTAAATTGTCTAAAAGACCTATCTTTTTTCCATTGTTACGAACATATAAAACTTTAGAATATGGATTAAGACAATGATCAAATTGAAGAAGTTGTTAGTATAGTTCGAATTATCGAAATTTCTATAATATGCCCTCATATGTTCTTTTATAGTAAAGAAAGTATTCCCACAACAGGCCTCAGGAGGCCTTTGGGATAGTGGGAGGTTAAGGCTCTCACTATTTCTAGACAATCGGCACTTGATGTCAGCCGGGTTGTCAGCCCTGCGTGACGGCCGCCTTTACCCCAGAACAAGCGTCTGGTACTCATTTCAGTTAGAGGCTGAGTCGACCCCAGGGCCATAGTGCCGCCAGAAGGTTTGGGTCAGGATATGTTCTTTTATACGAGAGATAAATAGTTTGCCTCCAGGGCCTATGTAAAATTAATATTTATGATGTAGTACTATTGGGTTATAGCCAGGAGATACTAAAGGACAACACGCACACACTATTGAGAAACACTAAGAAATTGGGACTGGAAGTAAATATCAATAAAACTAAATATATGGCCACACGTAGAAATACGTATAATGGTAATAGACAGCTAATGGGAAATGAGGGAAATTTTGAGCAACTGGCTGAATTCAAATATCTAGGGACAATAATCACAAATAGGAATGAGATGCACAAATAAGGTAAACATGGGCTGAATTCTGGAAATGGGTGCTATTATGCACTACAGAGACCCATGACGTCCCAATTCCTTTCAAAAAACCTTAAATTGAAAATATATAAAACTATTATTCTACCAGTTATATTATATGGTTGCGAAACATGGACTCTTACTTTAAGGGAGAAAATGACATTACGAATATTTGAGAATGAAGTTCTTACGAAAATTTGGGACCAAAGAGAGATGAACAGACAGGTGAATGGAGAAAACTACATAACAGTGAAGTGCATAGTCTTTATAGGAAGCCAGATATAATAAGAACAGTTAAGTCTCGTAGAATGCGATGGGCGGGACATGTGGCACGAATGGGGAATGAAAGACGTGCGTGGAAAATTCTTGTAGGAAAACCAGAAGGAAAACGCCCAGTTGGTAGACCAAGAATGAGGTGGGAGAACAACATTAACTATGATTTGAGGGAATTAGATTATACAGGGAATGATTGGAAAGCATTAGCTCAGGATAGGGATGTATGGAGAGCTTATGTCCGTGCGGCAATGAACCTACGGGTTCGATAGTGCCAGTGAGTAAGTAAGTAAGTAAGTAAGTAAAGTGGAAGTAATTTGATTGCGTAGTTTGACGTACCGGGATTTCTATTATATGCCCTCATATGTTCTTTTACGCGAGAAATAAATGGGTTGCCTCTATGGCCTATATAAAATGAATATTATGAAGATCATAGTTTTCTTCATTAAATAGGCCTACATCATGGTTTTCATTAAGTTGATTAATTATTTGAACAATTTTTACCCCCTTCAATTATTTTATGAATAAAATTCAGGATAACTGAGGAATTGTACCAGAAAATATGTGTAAAGGGTAGGATAATAGAAAAGTGGTTGTGTGTAGTGGTGGGGGGGGGGGGTTGAATGCGGAATAAGAAGGTGGTGTTATTTCCGCACCTCTTCCCCAACGATAAGGTTAAAGCGGATTACATGGCCAAGATTTGTGTGCAGTTGATATGCATGATGAAAACCGGTTTCCGTCTTCGAACCCGACCTGCGATATTCATCACCGCCAGCCCTTCATCCCTTCCAATCACACAGCACACAGCATTAATTCCAAAAAACTACCAATTATTATATTAAACTTTCCTCATTAGAGGATTACCTCAAGGACAAAGTGATACAGACAATTAATTTTTGTAATTGGTGAAATACATTTTGTAGATACATTTAAAAAATTCAACTTGTAGGCCTAATTGAAATAGGCCTATACATACTATAAAGTTAAAATATATATGCAGTCAATATGCCCATTTCACCAATTAATGTTTTAAAATGGTCAACAAGTTTCTACAGCCAAGCTGTCATTCTCAAGACCAGATATCTGGTCTTGAGAATGACAGCTTGGCTGTAGAAACTTGTTGACCATTTTAAAACATTAATTGGTGAAATGGGCATATTGACTGCATATATATTTTAATATTTTATCACCAAGAAGATCACTTGTGTATTAAATACTATAAAGTAATTTTGTAATTAGATTCTTATGTAATGACATATTTTTTCCTTGATATGTTATTTCGTAATGACCAAAAAATGTTGATGATTCACAAAATTCAAAACCTTATACAGAAGTTTGATATTACACATTTTTACATATTTTACCCAATAGTAGGCTTATATATATATATATATATATATATTAGAACGTTGTTTCCCAACCTGTGGTTCGCCAAAACTTTCCCGTAATGGTGGGTTTCGAGGTTATTGTTTGTTTCCACCATTTATGCCTGCGATATTGTAATAATAATAATAATAATAATAATAATAATAATAACAATAATACTTACTGGCATTATCGAATCCGTATGTCCATGGTCGCGCGGACATAAGCTCTCCATACACACTCTATCCTGAGCTGATGCCTTCCAATCACCACTTGTATAATTTAGTTCCGTCAAATCATAGTTAATGTTATTCTCCCACCTCATTCTTGGTCTACTAACCGGGCGTATTCCCTCTGGTTATCCTACAAGAAGCTTCTATGCAAGTCTTTCATTCCCCATACGTGCCACACGTTCTGCCTATGGCAGTTTATGAGATTTAACTGTTCTTATTATATCTGGCTTCCTATAAATACCGTGCAGTTCATTGTTATGTAGTCTTCTCCATTCACCTGTGTGTTCATCTCTCTTTGGTCCAAAAATTTTCCTAAGAACTTTATTCTCAAATTCTCGTAATCTCCTTTCCTCCCTTAAAATAAGAGTCCATGTTTCGCATCCATATAGCTGATAGAATTATAGTTTTATATATTTTCAGTTTAATATTTTTTTAAAGGAGTTGGGACATCAAAAGTCTCTGTAATGCATAATAGCACGCATTTCCAGAATTGAACCTATGTTCAATTTCTTTGTGCATCTCATTCCTATTTGTGATTATTGTTCCTAGGTATTTGAATTCAGCCACTTCCTAAAAATTTCCCTCATTTGTCATTACCCGTCCATTTCCATTATACAATGTATTTCTGTGTGTGACCATATAATTTAGTTTTATTGATATTTACTTCCAGTCCTAATTTCTTAGTGTTACTCAATAGTGTGTGCGTGTTGTCCTTTAGTATCTCCTCGCTATCGTCCAGTAGTACTACATCATCAGCATATTCTGATATACTTGGAATAATTTAAACAGAAGCTATATAAGTTTACATAAAGATAATGTGTGCTATTTGTGTTGCCTGGTATAAAAGGGGATGAAATAGGGATGCGAGGGTTAATTTCAGCAGAGGTAAAGCCGAGCTAACTTCCCCTAAGGGAACAATCACCCCCGCCTTTACACCACCCTCTGTAATCTAAATCTGTTTTTATAATCCAACCCTCTTATTTACATGCACATCTGGCTCTAAACAGATGTACCTGTTTTCTACTAAATCATTTCTGAGTTATATAGAGTGATTTCAAATTGTTGGTATTTGCTTATCAACTCAAGATGCAATCAAGTCTTTCATTCTAGGTATCGATGTTAATTCCTCAGATACTATATGTGTTCGGAACGAGAGGATATGAAAGTAACAGCGACGGAAGGGAAGGATTAGGTCTTCTTCCTTCTTCTTCTTCTTCTTCTCCCTCTTCTTCTTCCTCCTCCTCTTCTTCTTCCCTCCCTCTTCTTCTTCGTCCTCTTCTTCTTCTTCCCTCTTCCTCTTCTTCTTCTTCTCTTCTTCTTCTTCTTCCTCTTCTTCTTCTTCTTCCTCCTCTTCTTCTTCCTCCTCCTCTTCTTCTTCTTCTTCCTCCTCTTCGTCTTCTTCCTCCTCCTCTTCTTCTTTCTTCCTCCCCTCCTCTTCTTCTTCTTCTTCTTCCTCCTCTTCTTCTTCTTCCTCTCTCTTCTTCTTCCTCTCTTCTTCTCTCCTCTTCTCTTCCTCTCTTCTTCCTCTTTCCTCTTCTTCTTCCTCCTCCTCTTCTTCTTCTTCCTCCTCTTCTTCTTCTTCCTCTTCTTCTTCTTCCTCCTCTTCTTCTTCTTCCTCCTCCTCTTCTTCTTCTTCCTCCTCCTCTTCTTCTTCTTCTTCTTCCTCCTCTTCTTCTTCTTCTTCCTCCCTCTTCTTCTTCTTCTTCTTCTTCTTCTTCTTCTTCTAAACCCATGCTTTCCCTTAACAGATATTTAGGCGCTCTTCCCCCCTACAGGGAAGAATTTGAACCATACTAATTTAGTTACACTTGTTTTCGCATAGATGTCATTTTTGAGTGGTCCGTGGTCAGCGTTCTGCCTCATTCTGACATCTAGGAAACCAAGGTAGTACTAGGACGGGAAAATTAGGTAAATTTTGCTTAGAGGCATTTTCATTCAGGCTTAAGGATTTTTTACAAGCCTGAAAATCTTCAGATTCGGGATCCACGGCTTAAAGTCCCTCCCGGAGGACTTGCTCCTTGGATTTTTCCATCCTAAAAAATCCATTGACCCCGGCCGGGTTTGAACCCGCTACCATGTGGACCAGAGGCAAGGAGCATAACCACTAGTCCACCGCGGCCGATTTCTTCAATGAATAAAATTAATTCTCAAAATACCAACCATATTGCTGACGTCAGTATAATTTTACTACTGTGAAATACAGCGAATGAATGGATTGATTCATATTCTTCTGTAGCTGTCTTGTTGAAACCAAAGGCGCGTGGCAGGAGAAAACTTTGTCGTATTCTTACTTACTCACTGGCACTATCGAACCCGTAGGTTCATGGCCGAGCGGACATAAGTCCTCCATACATCCCTATCCTGAGATAAGTACATTCCAATCATCCCCGGTATAATCTACTTCTCTCAAATCATAGTTAATGTTATTCTCCCACCTGATTCTTGGTCTACCAACTGGGCGTTTTCCCTCTGGATTTCCTACAAGAAGCTTCCATGCACGTCTTTCATTCCCCATTCGTGCAACATGTCCTGCCCATCGCAGTCTACGAGACTTAACTGTTCTTATTATATCTGGCTTCCTATAAAGACCATGTAATTCACTGTTATGCAATCTTTTCCATTCACCTGTCTGTTCATCTCTCTTTGGACCAAACATTTTCCTAAGAACTTTATTCTCAAATACTTGTAATCTCCTTTCCTCCCTTAAAGTAAGAGTCCATGTTTCGAATCCATATAATATAACTGGTAGAATAATAGTTTTATAGGCGTATAGGGGAGCGAACTAGTGGCCATGCTAAATTACATTTTCTTAAAAAATAGAAATAATCATACTAAAATATTTCTTTACAAAAACGACGCTATTCTATAATGAACATTTCATACTTAGTAGTGTGCTGCTTTTTCACGCAGCGGGTCCGGGTTCAATCCCCGGTCGGGGCAGTTTTCCTGGGTTGAGGTTTTTATCGGAATTTTTCCTCACCTGCAAGACAAATGCCACGAAAACTTTAAGGCCCAAATGGTCTCCGAAATCATATGGCCATCATTATCATCATCCTTATCATCATCACTTCACCGGTGTGGAAAGCAACGGGAAGCTGCCAAACCTACAATTCCCTAATAAAGCTGCAAGCATAGCTCGAAAATGCTATGATTGCAGTGAAGGACCTGCCTTCGGGCAGAATTACTATGGGTGTATACTTATTAGTAGTGTCCGGATATTAGGCACTTACTTACTCACTGGCACTATCGAACCAGTAAGTTCATGGCCGCGCGGACATAAGCTCTCCATACATCCCTATCCTGAGCTAATGCTTTCAAATCATTTTCTGTATAATCTAGTTCCCTCAAATCATAGTTAATGCTATTCTTCCGCCTCAATCTAGGTCTACCACTAGGCGTTTTCCCTCTGAATTTCCTACAAGAAGGCTCCATGCAAGTCTTTCATTCCCCTTTCATGCCACATGTCCTGTCCATCGCAGTCTACGAGACTTAACTGTTCTTATTATATCTAACTTCCTATAAAGACCATGTAGTTCACTTCTCCATTCACCTGTCTCTTCATCTCTCTTTGGTCCAAAATTTTTCCTAAGTACTTTATTCTCAAATACTCGTAATCTCATTTCCTCCCTTAAAGTTAGAGTCCATGTTTCGCACCCATATAATATAACTGGTAGGATAATAGTTTTATATATTTTCAGTTTAACGTTTTTTGAAAGGAGTTGGGACATCAAGAGTCTATGTAATGCATAATAGTATGCATTTCCAGAATTGAGCCTATGTTTAATTTATTTGTGCATCTCATTCCTATTTGTGATTATTGTTCCTAGGTATTTGATTTCAGGCACTTCCTCAAAATTTCCCTCATTTGTCAATAACAGTCCATTTCTATTATAGCCTATAATGTGTTTCTACGTGTGAACATATATTTAGTTTTATTAATATTTACTTCCAGTCCTAATTTCTTAGTGTTACTCAATAGTTTATGCGTGTTGGCCTTTAATAACTCTTCACTATTGACCAATAGTACTACATCATCAGCATAAAGTAACAGCTTATTAAAACATCCAAAATAGGCAGACAAAAAGGCTCTAAAAGTCATTAACATAGGTAGTAAAAATTAAAAATAGGCTCTTACAAAAATAGAAAAGAATGTAAAATTTTACAGCCTTATGTTGAAATAAAATAGCCCGTACTTGTTATTTCGGCTAACGGGAGTGCATTGAGGTGGAAACCATCTATCTGCTTGGTTATTGCCATTCTTATCGTAAAATATTCTCAGAGAGCATTTATACAAATAACACTTAAAAAAATGTCTTTGAAATTATATGTGTCATGAAGTATGTCCATTTCAATTGTTTTCTTTTAAATACTAAGTTAATTTCGAGAAAAAATGGCAAATAGGGGATTTATTGCCATTGTAAGCTAGGAAGTGGCAGAATTCAAATACATAGGAACAATAATCAAAAACAGGAATGAGATGCACGAAGAAATTAAACATAGGCTCAAATATGGAAATACGTGCTCTTATGCATTGCAGAGACTCTTGATGTCGCAACTCCATTCGAAAAACGTTAAACTGAAAATACATAAAACTATTATTCTACCAGTTACATTATATGGATGCGATCAATTAACAAAACTAAAATTATGGCATTTCATGGCAAGGACCTCATACAAAGTAAAATCTGTCTCCAGAATAAAATTTTAGAGAGATCTAATCAATTTAAATATCTTGGATATTATCTCTCTATCTGGGATGAAAAAGATATCCCTGAAAAAATTACTAGTTATAATAAAAGTTTAGGAATTATTAATCAAGTTATGAAACCATCCCTTGTACAAAAAACACTAGATTACGTTTATATAACACTTTGGCTAGACCAGTGTTGACCTATGGTAGTGAAGCATGGACACTAAAAAGACAATATGAAAGCAGAATAACGGCTTGTGAAATGAGATTCATGCGCAGAACAGCGGGTTACACCAGATGGGATCGGAAAAGGAACACCAATATCTTAAAAGAATTGCAGACTACGCCAATTTTGGAATATATTAAACACTACCAACTAAATTGGAAACACCATCTTGAAAGAATGAGTTCAAATCGGATCCCCAAAGCTGTTTATAATTATATACCAAGAGGACGAAGATCACTGGGCCGTCCTATGAAACGCTGGAGGGAAAATTGTCTATAGGATCGTAACAGGCCTTGGCCTAATACTTGGAAGGAAGAAGAAGCGAAACATGGACTCTTACTTTAAGGGAGGGAAGGAGATTGCAAGTATTTGAAAATACTATTAACAATAGAGATGGCCCTCCGCCGGTCTGCCATCCCGCAAATTATCATACTAAGTCTGTGTGTTTTGTATTATATTATTTATAGAAATGTTAATATAAATTCAAAGTATAATAAAACAAGTTACGAATTAAAAACTAGATATGATTATTTTACAAAAATCCAGTCAAAAAAGGTTTCTGGTTTTCACAGCTTTGGGGGAGTAGGTTTATAACTGGTAACATCCACATTCCTATCTTTCGTATAGTTATTGTATGCTCCCCTACAGTAGTGGGGGTAGTAAAATGACGTCCCTTCTATCAACTCCGTTGACATAGATATTAGTAGATAAGAAAATTCAATGTGTAGAACTATTGTTTTCGAAACTGCAGGTAGTTGCTGGCAGTACCTGCAACTCCCCCTCCACCTAACCGCACCATACATACCTCTAGTACTAAAGAAGCCATAACTGATCAGTACACCATTAGAGAGTACAAAGTTCAAATTATAGAAAAACCGCCCACAGCTTATGAAATGCTAATTTACCATTAAGTTATTTACTTGGCCTTTGGAGTGTCAATTGTGTGTATGGATTTTCTATTTTATTCTGGAATCTTAACCAATTATAAGTGTGTGTAAGTGTGTGTGGCTACAACCCAAATAAGTTTTAAACTCAACTACTGTATTGGAACGCCATTGTTCACACGATACTCGACTTGCTGTTAAGGTGTACATTAGAAGCACCGTGCATTTCTTCATTTGGTAAGTTGCAAATTTGTCATTTTTGTTGCTCTATTCCTGTCAGGTTAGTTTTTATTAATACTTCATTTATCTTTCATTATATAATGTATGTCCACCGCTGTGGTCTCGAGATAATGTGCTGCCTTGTCACGCAGAGGGGCCCGGGTTCGATTTCCGGTCGGGACAGGCTCCTGGGTGAGGTTTTTCGGGGTTTTTCCTCATCTGTAAGACAAATGTCAGGACGCTTAGGGCCCAATGGTCCCCGAAAATCATCCGGCCATCATCCTTTATTGGTGTGGAAAGCAACGGGAAGCTACCACACCTATAATTCCCTAGTAAAGCTGCAAAGCATAGCATGAAAAATGCTATGATTGCAGTGAAAGACCTGCCTTCGGGCAGAATTAATATGGATGTAATGTATTTCTACTTACTTACTTACTTACTTACTTACTCACTGGCACTATCGAACCCGTAGGTTCATGGCCGCGCGGACATAAGCTCTCCACACATCCCTCTCCTGAGCTAATGCTTTCCAATCATTCCATGTATAATCTACTTCCCTCAAATCATAGTTAATGTTATTCTCCTACCTCATTCTTGGCCTACCAACTTAGCGTTACCCCTCTGGCTTTCCTACAAGAAGCTTCCATGCAAAGGCTCAATGTATTTCTACTAGAAAGTATAATGTTATATGGATCGGAAGTTTGGACAAAGACACAACATGTCAACAGAAAAACTTCAGTTGAAATTGATTTTTGGAGAAGAGCTGCCAGATAATCACTGCTGGAAAGAATTATGAATACAGAAATTGGAAAATGGATGAATGCAGAAAGAAGTATAATGGATGAGACTGACCACAGAAGGCTAAAATGGTATGGACACGTAAGAAGAATGCAGGATGGAAGACTGCCAAAGGCTGCCTATGTGTGTAAAATTTAAAGGAGCAGAAAAGGGAAGACCAAGAACAGCCTGGAAGAATAACATTCAAAATTCAGCGAGGAAATTTGGTGTAACGGATGAAGACACAGAGGACAGAGAACGATGGGGAACTTTAATTAAGGGAAATCTGTGAATGTTTGTTACAAACTGATAGTCTATAAGTCTGTAGTCATTTATATACCTTTTTAAAACTCGTGTTAGTTACCAAGATTGGTTGAAGAAAGCCCTCAACGATGAGGAAAATTGTCAAAATGAATGAAAGAATTTCTACTAAATATATGTTCACACATGTAATACATTATATAATGGAAATCGACAGTTAATTATAAATGAGGGCAATTTTAAAGAAGTGACTGAAATCAAATATCTAGGAACAATAATTACAAATAGGAAAGAGACGCATAAAGAAATTAAACATAGGCTCAATTCTGGAAATGTATGTTATTATCAATTACAGGGACTCTTGACATCCCAACTCCTTTCAAAAAACGTTAAACTGGAAATATATAAAACTGTCATTCTCCCAGTTATATTATATGGGTGTGAAACGTGGACTCTTACTTTAAGGGAGGAAAGGAGATTACGAGTATTTGAGAATAAAGTTCTTAGGAAAATTTTTGGACCAAAGAGAGATGAACAGACAGGTGAATGGAAGACTACATAACAGTGAGCTACATGGCCTTTATAGGAAAGCAGATATAATAAGGACAGTTAAGTTTCGGAGACTACGATGAACAGGACATGTGGCACGAAAAGGGGAAAGAAAGAGGAAAATGCAAGATTCTTGTCGAAAAACCAGTGGGGAAAACGCCCATTTAGTAGACCATGAATGAGATGGGAGAATAATATTAACCACGATTAGAAGGAAGTAGATTGTACAGGGGATGATTGAAAAAAATAGCCCGGGATAGGGATGTATGGAGAGATTATGTTCGCGCGGCCTTGAGCCTACGGGTTCGATAGTAGCAATGAATTAGTTATGGCGTACCAAGGCGGCTTTGTGATTCAAGGTGTCTCGATCAATACATTTTTATGTTAGTATGCCTAGTATTTTGTTCTTGTTGTTTCGGAGGTAGCCCTAACATTGAGTTGTTCACGTTGACTTTGGACTTCACATAACCCCCTTAAAAAGAAGTTACTTGAAGTAAGGTCACACGATCTGGGAGGTCATTCCAAGTAGTCACGAGCTGAAATTACAGATTGAAAGAATTTTTCATGGAGTAGGGCTATTGTCTCGCGAGATACGTGTCAGGTCTGACAGGTCCAAAGTCTCACCTCATTACACCCCGCTCTTATTTCGTGCAGGGAGCCCAACTGCTCCGTACAGTGGATTACCATTACTGGATTCTGATTTAGATTTCTGTGCCTTGCTGTTAAAATCGGCATATTTTTGTAGACACATACTTGGTAGGCCTACACATAACCCTTCTCTGGGAGAAATTTCACGGTATATTTCGGAGTTCAATTGTTAACAGTTCCCTTCTAAGAAGACATTAAGGTAGAATTTATGCTCAACTCTCTCTCTCTCTCTCTCTCTCTCTCTCTCTCTCTCTCTCTCTCTCTCTCTCTCTCTCTCTCTCTCTCTCCAAAAGTGATAGGCCTAGAAGACCCTTGGCCTACCAGCTGGCTGCTAGCCTCACATCCACATGTGTTAATCATAGAGGTAGACGATCATCCAGCCGGTGTATGGGTAACATGTTGTCAGCATATCGGGTCCCCCAGCCGTTATAGCAGGTGTTCTCGACCTGGAGTCGCTACTTATTGTAGCTACCCAAATACATCACGATGTTGGGTGGGCAACGGTCCGATACTGGCCGAAATTCTATGGGAAAATGTTTTCTCCCGTTGGGACTCGAACCAGTGCAAATCCCGTAGCTTTGTGTCAAGGTTTCTTGCTTTAACCACTCGGCTATGGCGCGGGGCATTTATGCTGAACATTCATATAAATTATTGTATTGTCATTGAACCTTTACAAGTTTACAAATTTTCAAGTCGATCCAATGATTTTAAGTGGGTGAAAATCGCGTTGAAAGATTCCGTTATATATATGGTATGATAAGAAAAATAAATGCCTGGACGGGATACGAACCCGGATCTCTGAGTCTGTACCTCAGTGTGATATCCATTACACCACCAGGCGAATCCAATTCAAACACTTATTTTTCTTATATATGTATTATATTCCCCATTATTACTAGATGTCGCGAGAACTCGGTCTTCACTGCCATCTAGTAGCTGACTATAACAAGTAAGCAAATTAAAGAGAACATTTTTACTTTATAGCAGTTATATAAATACAGGTCAAGCTAATATAAAGCGTGTAAAATAGCAATAAACTACATTGAAACAACCACTTAAAACAGTGGCTGCTCTTATGGTCCGATTATGTTCATTTACGGGAGTTGTTATTTTGTTAATTAATTAAATCTTATGATTTATTTGCAAGATTGTTAATTGAATAGTTGCGCCGAAATGAGCTCTAACCCACAAAAATTCGATAGTTGAGTTTTGAGTGGATTAGTGATCTATCCGGAGAGTATCACAGCAAGGTGCATGTAAAATTATCAATACTCTCTTCCAGATCTGATTTATTTGTACTTAAAAGTTGGCTTTCAAGCGAATAGTGATCTATATGTAACAAAATGGCGGAAGCAGTCAAGTCATGAGTAGCAGTGCAGAAAAACAATCATTGCACATGTGCAAATTCACTCCACCACAGTTCCGTAAATTCTAATCACAATCTTAGAGAAATTGAGTGAAAATAAGAAAGACACAAAGAATGTAACGAAATAACATTAAATGAAAAATAAATACTGAAAACTGATTAACTCAGAAATTTTTCTAACTGAATCAGTGTTCAATATGTACTTTTCTATTTCTTATTGTAGCATTTTTACTTAAATATGTGTTAGATCATTTTTCCACTCTTTACAAATGTATCATTTATGCACTCAATTCTGCATTAAATTGTTAATATTTTCAAATAAAATATCTAAACACTTTAAAAAGTTGAACATTAATGTAGCATTTAAAACTAATAAAACTTTACAAAATATAATAAAAACAATAAAACCAAAATAAAAAAAGAAAAATTATCAGGTGTATAAATTGAAGTGTGGCACATGTGACAATGTCTATATAGGACAAACTGGTAGACCTTTTATATCTCGGATAAAGGAACACATGAGAGCATATAACAGAAATTTAGAATATTCAAAATATGCTAACCACCTATTCCAATTTAATCATTGTTTCGATCCAAATTTTGAAATTTTACATGTTTGTGATAAGGGTAAGAAATTAGATCTTTTGGAGGCTGTAGAAATTAATAAATTTAAAAGTAGTAACAAACCGTTAAATTCTCAACTTGATTTGAATGAATCCCCTTTGTTAAATTTAAAAAAAATTAAATAAATATTGTTGTATTGTTGCTTAGATCAGTTGGAACACAATTCATAATTTAACATGTCTGAAGAAGGTAGATTGTACCAAAACACCTGTCACTGAATTATATAATAACTATGAAAATCAAATAAAACTACGTTTTATTTTTATTTAATTAATAAATATGGATTTTCATCAAGTAAACACCAACTCAATTGATTATTTGTTAATATTTAGTTATTAGCACGTTATTTTGCAATCAAATTGGCTGTATATGATTCCAATAGGATGAGAGATTAAAAAAATATATACGATAGGCCTGTAATAAAGGTAATAGCCTCAAAATGAACATTATACTTTTTTTTCAGTTTCACCAACAATTTGTAGTTTGTGGGTTTGATCTCTTTTAGGGGCAACTATTCAATTATTTATTGAAAGTAATTAAATTTAACTAGTTTGAAATATATTTTATTATGATGCGAGGACTGAAAATGTTTTTATAATCTATTTCGAAATTGCGAAGGAAACCTAACTTCACCCCACTTTCAATCCTTGTAAATAACTATTCAAACGCACTTAGATATTTTGCATTCTTTTGTTTTAGGTTGTACTGTAATCCAGAATGTTAGAGCTACAGCAAGGCAAGTATTACATCTTCAACTGTTTAATTAAAAACATACAGTGTATATTCATATGTTTTAGCGAATTTCGCAGGAACTAAGTTAATGATATATATACCATCATCATCATCAACAAGGATTAGGCCCAATGGCCTGTTCCGATCTCATTATAGGTCGAATTGGTTCTTCCATCCCTTCAATGGTCTTCCCAACGTTCTTCTCCCGTTTGGTTTATAATTATACATTCTTCTTGGTATGCGCTGTTTATTCATTCGTAATACGTGCTGAAGATAAGCATTTTGGTAATATGTTATTCTTTCACAGAGATTAAATATATTAAGTTCAGTTCTTATATCTTCGTTTTTCTTTTTATCGGTCCTTTGGTATCCTGCTATTGCTCTCAACATCTTCATTTCAGCAGCCTCTATTTGTTTACTATCTGCCTTTGTTAATGTCCAGGTTTCACATCCATAGATAAGAGATGGAACTGCCAATACTTTGTAAAACTTCAAAATAGTTTCTTTTCTAGTCTTATTCAATAAAGTGCGTTTAATTGTGCCACATAGATAATTGAATCGTTGTATTTTAGTGTGTTTATCTAAATTTCTGTCATTACATTGTTTATCACTATTTTTGTTCTTATTGCACATTTTCCTTTCAGAGCTAATATTTTTGTTTATATATATATATATATATATATATATATATGTATGTATACCGCTGTGGTCTCGAGGTAGCGTGCTGCTTTGTCACGTAGCGGGCCCCGGGTTCGATCCCCGATCGGGACAGTTTTTAAGGGTGAGGTTTTTATCGGGTGTTCTCCTCACCTGTAAGACAAATGTCACGAAAACTTTTAAGGCCCAAACGGTCTCCGAAATCATATAGCCATCGCAATCATCATCAATCATTTTCATCTTAGATTAATATTAGGATTTGGGACTCTCCTGGCACAACCACTATCATCACCCATCATATCATCGGGGCAACGTAACCCCACCTTGCAGGCGACCCTACCTTAGAAGTGGGTTACAAGTACGCCATGCCAGGAGAGAACACCAGGAATGTCGAAAGACAACCAGGGGCGTTTGCAAAATACATATATATATACGGTCCACCGCTGTGGTCTCAAGGGGCGTGCTGCCTTGTTATCTAGCGGGTCCGGGTTCGATCCCCGGTCGGAACAGGCTCCTGGGTGAGGTTTTTTCGGGGGTTTTCTTCACCTGTAAGACAAATGTCAGAAAGTTTAGGGTGCCGAAAATCATCCGGCCATCACCATTCTTATCATCATCATCATCATCCTTCACCGGTGTGGAAAGCAACGGTAAGCTACCGCACCTATAATTCCATAGTAAAGCTGCAAAGCATAGCATGAAAATGGATTGCAGTGAAAGACCTGCCCTCGGGCAGAATTATTCATCATCATCATCAACAACATCCAGGGATTAAGCCTGTTGGCTCGTTCCGGTTACATGAAAGCTAGAATTGTTAAAATTGTTCAGACCATCTTCTGTGTGGGCGACCAACATTTCTCCTTCCGTGCGGTTTATAATTTAGCAATAATTTTGGAAATCTTCCTTCTGTACTACTTCTTAGTACTACATCATAATTCCAGCTGAACGCTCCAAAATATTATTATTATTATTATTATTATTATTATTATTATTATTATTATTTATTATTATTATTATTATTATTATTATTATTATTATTATTATTATTATTATTATTATTATTATTAGAGGCGAGGATTTTTATGAAATTACATGTTTTGAACTATTAGTCAGAGAGCACTGACACAAAGTATCTTTACATTTTATGATTTGCAGAATCAAATAAGACCTACAAAATCTTCATATTTCAGAATATTCTGGCAAATGTTCATCTTTTAGTGAACATTTAATATTGCTTAATGTATTCAATTAAGAGGGAGAAGTTATATAGTATCCTGCTGGAGTTCGGAATTCCTAAAATGTTAGTTAGACTTATACGAATGTGTCTAAATGGCACAAAGAGTAGGGTGCGTGTAGGCAAACAGTTTTCGGACACTTTCGAAATCCAGAATGGGTTGAAGCAAGGAGATGCACTATCTCCTCTACTATTTAATTTTGTACTAGAGCATGCCATTAAGTCTTTAGAGAATGAGGAAGGCTTACAACTCAATGATATTAACATGCTGTTAGTTTATGCTGATGATGTAGTACATATGACAGGAGGAGTTAGACAAGGTTGTCCACTATCATCCACTCTTTTTAACATTTATTTTGACGACATAAGATCATGGAAGCAAATGACGACTAGGGGTATTAACGTAGTAAATATAGTAATACAAACAGCAGCCTTTGCAGATGACCAGAATTTAATAGCAAAAACAGAGGACGAACTACAAAGAATGCTATATAAACTAAATGAAATATCAAAAAAAAATACAACATGTAAATATTATCAGTAAAATAAAAAAACAATGGCTTTCAAGGGCGCTCATCCAGTTCGGACAAAGATAATATTAGAAAATAACCAATTAAACAGGCGGTAGGATATAATAGAACAAGTGGTAAGATATAACTTCCTAGGTTGCGAAATATCATACACAGCGGAAACAGATATAAATATCAAACTAAATAAGTTTAATTATATAAAATGGACACTAAAAAGAACTTCGAAAAATAAAGCCAGGAAAGACTCTATAATGAAATTATACAATACAATGGCAGTTCCTATTATTACTTATGGATCCGAAACATGGACACAACAATCTGCCAGCATACAAGCTGCTGAAATGAAATTCCTCGGACCAATAGCAGGATATCAAAGAACTGACAAAAAACAACACAGAAATAAGACAACAACTACAAGTAGAGGAATTAAACACAACAATAGAGAAATACAGGACAAAGTGGAAAGAACACTTGGCAAGGATGACTGAGAATACAATACCAAAAGCAGCATACCACGAGGAAGAAGTTTGGGAAGACCAAAGAAAAGATGGAAACAGCAGTAATTTGGAGTCGGAACAGGCTAGTAAATAAGCCTAAACCGTGACGAAGAAGAAGACCCATCATACCATCCTCATGGGCTAGTGGTCAGCGTTCATGACTACTATTCTTGAGGTCCCGGGTTCGAATTCCGGTCAAACCATAGGGAAATGTCCTTAAAGGGAATTATTCCTGTGGTTGTACATGGTCTGGAATTTAGGCTACGAACTCTGATGGTGCTTCATCATCATTTATCACCCATCATACCATCGGGGTAACGTAACTCCGCCTTCCAGGTGCCCCAACCTAAGGAATGGATTACAATTCTGGCAATGCTAGGGGAGAAAGCCAGAAATGTCATAAAAGACAATCTGGTGGCATTAGACAAATGTTATGATTTCATATTTTGGTATAATTTCATCATCCTTTACGGATTAGGTCTTTGCCTGTTGCAATCTCACATCTGTTCGGCCCAGCGTTTTCTTGGTCTTCCCACCGACCTTCGTCCTATAGGATTAAACATCAGTGACATCTTTGGTATCCTATCCTCTGCCATTCTTTGCAGATGTTCTTCCAATTGTTCCTGTGTTCTTCTATTTGTTGAAGAAGTGGTTGTACTTTTAGTTCCTCTCTAATATTCTCATTTCTAACCAACTTTTCACAGAGTTTTCTTCATATAATTCCTCGCTCTAATTAATTATTATATTATTATTATTATTATTTATCATCATCATCATCATCATTATCATCAACAATCACGGATTAAGCCCATGTGGCTTGTTCCGGTCTCATAGATTCTCATTCAAAAGTTGGATCCATCTCTTCTTCGGTCTACCAACATTCCTGCGTCTTTTTGGTTTGTATTTAAGTATAATTTTGGGAATGCGATCATCTTCCATTCTTTGAACATGTTCTTTCCAGTTTTCTTCTAGATTCTTTTGAGGGCTCCTATCTACGAGTTTAAAGTTATGTTTTAGTTAGAACTCATTTCTCATATCTTCACTTCTTCTCTTATCTAGAAGTTTGCAACCAGCCACACTTCTCAGAAATCTCATTTCAGCTGCTTCTATGATCTTCTCTTCTCTTTTAGTTAAAACCCAAAATTCACTACCATACATAGTAAGGGGACTGCCACTACTTTATAAAATTTTAGTTTTGTTTCTTTTCTTGTGCTTTTAAATATTCTTTTGATTGTTCCACATATATAATTAAATGTATTAAGTTTGTTAAATAGATCTTCATTTTTAAAATATGAGATTTCATAACACAGGTATTTAAAATGGTTCACTTCTTCAATGGGTTTCCCCTCCAGAATTATTTTAGCTCTTACGGTATCTGATCCCTTAAAAGCTAGGATTTTCGTTTTACTTATTGATATTTTGAAATTATATTTCTGTATAATGTTACTTAACTGAAAGAGTGATTTCTGTAGACCATCCTCTGAGCTAGATATTAGAACTTGGTCGTCTGCAAAAAGTACGGTATCTAACATCTTATTTCTTATTTTGAAATGTGAGTCCAAATTTATCTGCCAATTATATATGATATCGTCAATATAAATATTAAAAAGGGACGATGAGAGTGGACATCCCTGTCTTACACCTCTATTTATTGTTGCTGTTATATTGTTTTTATTTTTGCCTCCAGTTTCTATTGTTATTTTATTTTCTACATATAGACTTTTTATTGAAGTTATTAGGTGCTGAGGTATTCCTTTCTCTTTCATTATATTCCACAATTTATTTCTGTTAACTTTGTCAAATGCCTTTTCATTATAATTATTATTATTATTACTATTATTATTACTATTATTATTACTATTACTATTATTATTATTATTATTATTACCATTATAATTATCATCATCATCATCATCATTATTATTTTTATTATTATTAATTTTATTATTATTATTATTATTATTACTATTACTATTATTATTATTATCATTATAATTATCATTATCATCATCATCATTATCATCATCATCATTATTATTATTTTTATTTTTATTTTTTTATTATTATTATTTTTATTATGATTTTTATTATTATTTTTATTATTATTATTATTTTTATTATTATTATTATTATTATTATTATTATTATTATTATTATTATATTATTATTATTATTATTATTATTTCTTTTGGACAGATATGCAGCGTCTTTATGATACATCTTCTGATGTCATGGAAATTGAAAACGAAGAAGGCGCCCATTCTTCTACCAACACGGCGAGGGACACCAGACACCGGGTAATAGTTGAGGAAGGTGTACAATTGTATTACTACACTTCATCTGACAGCATCGAAGGTATCCTAGAGGAAGGTGTGATCCAGCCTTCCACCAACACGAGGACGGATGCAATATACGGCGTAGGAGTGTATCTGACACCCATCCCCCCAGTGGTGAGCACCCGCAGAATAATCTCCAATAACTGGCCTAGTAAGGGAAGAATGAATTACAAACGTCGGTTGGAACTCGTGGAGAGAACTAAAAATTACATCCAGTTCAACTCTAAAGACTTACCTGGAATTACCAGACACAACAAAAGAGGTAGACTGCTCTGGGTCTACCCAGGTCCCATTGACCTCACTCAAGTACCACATTTCATCAGCCACAGGGAAGACAGGTCGGAGAATTGTAGCCAAGTCTCATGGTCAATTTCACGCTATTGAATAAAAAAACTGTTCTTTCTCAATAAAATTCAAATAAAATATTTTAATATATCAATATTTTGTATTTTCTGTCCAACGGGTCTTTGACCCCGTGAGAAATGCGAACTAAAACCTACTTCCTTTTCTGCCTCGGCAAATCATTTCCTTCCTTGCATTCCTATCTCTCTCTTTTCTAACTCTCTTCCACTTGCACTCCAGTGTTGTCAATTCAACTCCAACCTTGCATTATTCAATATTCAAGAGCCATGACTAGAGACCGGATGTTAGGGAAAATGCCTACAGGTATTCATTATAGATATTGTAAAAGTGACTTCATATAAGTTCATACCGACGACCCTAGAGTTGTTTTCCATTAAGTTAATTTTGCCTATAAATGCCTATTTCACCTTACAATGCCTATAAATGCCTATTTGCCATATTTTCTCTACATTAACTTAGTATTTCAATTAAATGAATTGAAATGGACAAACTTCATGACACATATCATTGCATAGAAACCTTTAAGTGACTGACAATATTATTTTTGATGTTGGTAACACTGAATTCAGTCTGTAGTCCTCGTTCACATACAGGTGCTTCAAAGACAAAGTGGTGCGACCACCTTTAGAATAGTTGTTTCACGATGCCTAAAGAACGGACAAGAGTAAAACAGTAAAAGACAAACTGACCAATTTCGTGAAAGAATTTGGTGCGGAAATATTCTCAAGTGACATTGTTTTGCTAAGTGTGTTAAATTTCAGTGAACTGCGCGAAGAAGTGCCATGTTTCGCAGTACGTACACACTGCAAAACATAAGTATGCTCTTTGTAAAAACGCAAAACAAGTTTCAAAATCATCTCTGATATCTTCGTATGCTATTGATAGCATATGTTTATAATCTTTACATAAGGCTGTAACATTTTATGTTGTATCCCATTTTTTTGAAGAGCCTATTTTGATTTTTTAGTGCCTATATTAATGATTTTGATGCCTATATTAATGATTTTTAGTGCGTTTTTGCCTACCTATTTTGAACTTTTTAAGTGTCTAACATCCGGACTCTAGCCATGACACTGGGGGGAGTTTGGCAACATCCCTACTCTATAAGTTACTGTGGCTGCTGTTTGACGTGGTGGGAGGGGAGTGCGGTAAAATGGTGTAAGTATAGATGTATACTTTTCTAAGAACCATTCACAAAGCATTTCTATCGGACCTTATTCCTCGCCAACGTCTTTGTTTCGTTCCATGTTTTCCCGTCCTTAGCAATTTCTTCAATAACTGTTTTCTTCCATGCGTTTCTCGGTCTCCTCTTCCTCCACTTCCTTGAGCATTACAATACCAAGTCATCCTTTCCATTTCCTCATCTTCTTTTCTTAATGTGTGTCCTATCGAATTCCACTTTCGGACCTTATTTCTCGCCAACGTCTTTCTTTTTTCCATGTTTTTCTCGTCCTTAGCAATTTCTTCAATAACTGTTTTCATCCATGCGTTCTCGGTCTTCCTCTTCCTCCTCTTCCTTGAGAATTACAATACAAAGTCATCCTTTCCATTTCCTCATCTTCTTTTCTTAATGTGTGTCCTATCAAATTCCACTTTCGGACCTTATTTCTCGCCAACGTCTTTCTTTCATTCCATGTGTGTCTCGGTCTTCCTCTTCCTCCTCTTCCTTGAGAATTCCAATACAAAGTCATCCATTCCATTTCCTTAACTTCTTTTCTTAATGTGTGTCCTATCCAATTCCACTTTCGTTTTTACTTTATTTATATTGTAAACTCTTTATTGTCCATTTGGCTTACTTGTTCCTTCCCTTTAGTAGGTTGCCTTCTCCTCGGCTGACGAGAGTCCTCTTCCCGGGTTTATTTTCGGAGTTTTCCTTCTCCTAGTACCCTTACCAATACTCACACTTGGGGTAAAGTGTTGGGGGGCGTTTTATCGACAGCCATGTCCAGATCCGCCGTAGCAGGGCCACATGTGGTTCTTCACCACGTACGGACGGTCTTGGTTATAGCTTCATCAGAGAAAAAGGTCTTGCATATCTCCTCCACCTAACCATGGGTTGGTGAGGACCAGTGTAGGGTCTACCCCTACACTCTAATTCAACCCAGGAAATTGCTACAGACCTTATGGGCTATGCCAGTGTCCTCCTACCAAAAGATGTTAGATGTTGCCAAATACATAATAACGGTATTTGTTTGTTAAGGAGGGCTGGAGCGGCAAGGTTAGCAGTACTTTTTCCAAATCTAGGTACTATACATTTAAAAAACATAGTTTTTCTTTTACGGCATGCAAACTAGTTTTCGTCTTCTTCTTCTTCTTCACGGTTTAGGCTTATTTTCTAGCCTGTTCCGGCTCCAAAATTACTGTTCTTTCCATCTTTTCCTTCGTCTTCCCAAACTTCTTCTTCCTCGTGCTGAATAGTTTATGCTGCTTTTAGTATTCTATTCTCAGTCATCCTTGACAAGTGTTCTTTCCAGTTTGTTCTGTATTTCTCTACTGTTGTGTTTCATTCCTCTACTTTTAGTTGTTGTCTTATTTCTGTTTCATTCTAGTTTTATAGTAAATATGAGAGTCGACACTTTCACACAGGGAAGTACAGATCCGCACGAGCTCAGTGACAAGTGGTAACTGTTTTTTTTCTTTAAGAGGGGGTGACTTGGACGGCTACAACTTACAACTATGTACCTGCTGTGTTGCAATCTTCAGTTTTATATAATGATTTCTATCAAGAAAATACTGTTAAAATGGCAACCGAGTCCCCTATTCCAAACACACAGTAACTTCCCGGGTTGAATCTGGGTGTAACAAAGGTGCTACCTCTACGATGTGAGTAATATAATGTATGGTTAAAAACTATAAAATAGTCACCTTGTAGGTCCGTCTCCTCAACTTAAGTTGTTTTAAAACTCTGTAGGTCTTTCGGGACTAGTCCCATCATCAGCAGAATGCATTAGGTCCGTACTTGTTGACCTTCAGTGCTTCAACAAGTACGGACATAATGTATTCTGCTGATGATGGGACTAGTCCCGAAAGACCTACAGAGGTTTAAAACAACTTGGATCGACCTACAAGGCGACTTTTATAGTTTTTAATCATGCATTTGCAGATGACCAAATAATAATAGCAAATTCAGAAGATAATCTACAGAAAGGTCTGTATGAACTTAACAAAATTACAGAAGAATATGGATTGAAGGAAAAAACAAAAATTATGGCATTTCAAGGTGTAGATCCTGTCAGAAGTAAAATTGTACTGGACAATAAAATTTTGGAGCAGGTGAATAATTTTACATATCTAGATGCAATATCTCATTTGAAGAAGAAAAGGATGTAAATGCAAAAATATCTAAATTTTTAAGAATTTTAGGGTTAATAAATTCTATCTTCAAGCCACAGTTAGTCCAAAAGCATTCAAGACTGAAAGTGTATAAAACACAGGCTCTTCCAACTCTGTTGTATGGTAGCGAAGTATGGACGTTGAAACAGA
This sequence comes from Diploptera punctata, assembly GCA_030220185.1. Classification (NCBI taxonomy): domain Eukaryota; kingdom Metazoa; phylum Arthropoda; class Insecta; order Blattodea; family Blaberidae; genus Diploptera; species Diploptera punctata. The sequence continues at coordinate 672,571 of JASPKZ010002691.1, read as the reverse complement.
AGGATACAAAGAGACTTAGATCTGCTGAAATGAGATACCTTCGGAGGACTGCAGGATACACACTACTAGATCACAAAAAAAAAATGAAGACATCTTAGAAGAATCACACATGGAACCTTTAGAAAACAAAATTTCTGATTATAAGTCAAGATGAATGCAACATGTTCATCGAATGGAAGATCACAGAATACCCAAACTAATGTTAAGATATCAACCTGCAGGAAGAAGAAGACCAGGACATCCACTCAAAAGACTTTTGGTTGGTGTTTCTCTTGAGGTCGAAACAGGTCAACAAATGGCCTAAATTCGTGAATGTACTATGATGATGATATTATATTACTGTGAATTAACACCTCAACGGAAACTTACCATGGATTTTACTAGTATCGACTCTACGAAGTGAGATCGGAACAGGCAATGACGTAATCCGTAAAGGATATTGGCTTACTTGTACGGGGTGAATCATAAATATGGCTATGCGTTTGATCGTGTTGTGTGATGGAAATATTACCATTACAGGAAATATTAAATTACCGTTGGAAAGACAATTATTCAAATTACAACCATGGAATAAAACAAAACAGTGTAGAACTTACGTCATTAGTCAAAATGGCGTTGGATATGCAACAGGAAATTACAATTGCTGCATGGGCAATAAAGTATGCTAATGATCGTGTGGCCGCAAGACGGGCAAGACGTGAGTTTAACGTAGCATTGCAGCCGTCGACTGTGGGGAAGTGGAGAAAACGACTGCTGGAAACGGGAAGGATGCAGAAAATCAAACCTCCTGGAAGGCCTAGCATTAGCACGGATGCAGAAACAACGAAGAGAACTGTGGAGGCGTTCGACGCTAGCCCACAAAAATCAACCAGCCAAGTTGCACGTGAGCAGTGATTAGTTTTGTTTTGTGCGCCGCAGCCGAGCGGTTAAGGTAGGAAGCCTTGGCGCAGAGCTACGGAACTTGCGCTGGTTCGAGTCTCCATGGGGGAAGAAATTTTCTCATGGTATTTTGGCCAGTATGGGACCGGTGCCCACCCAGCATCGTGAGGCAATTGGGTAGCTACAATAAGTAGCGGCCTCCAGGTTGAGGAACCAGCTATAACGGCTGGGGGACTCGACATGCTAACCACATATCACCCCTACACTGGCTGTTGATCATCTACCTCTGTGATTGACACATGTGGATTTGAAGGGCCAGCAGCCGGCTGGTAAAAGGGCAACCGCTGAAAAGTGGAAAGACCCTCAATCGGAATTGGTTGTAATTTGAAGGATTCCCTTCCTAATGATAACATCATATTTTCTTTAATATTAATATTTTCTTCACGAAATGCGTTCAAACGTATAGCCATATTTTTGAATCACTCTGTATTGTATGTTTTAGCATTGCTTATTTTTTCAATGAGCAGGGAGATGGACTACTGCGACAACCCCCAACATGGAGGACCAGGATTTTTTTTTTTCAGGTTTCCTTTCTTAACCTTTATCAAACCAATGTTGAACTACAAGACAACAGCATCTGTAACCCCAGGTAAGGGTTCTTACCGACATGGATAGAGAGAATTATAAATTTGATGAAGGACAGGGGACTGCAGGATGGTGACTGGAAGAATGGAGATGAATGGAGGAAGAAAATCAAAACTTAATATTGGGCACAGGAAGATGTTTATATTTAAAACCTATTAAAAAAAGTAAACTCTTTAGGTTTTGTTAACTAACTCACTGGCACTATCGAACCCGTAGGTTCATGACCGCGCGAACATAAGCTCTCCATACATCCCTATCCTGAGCTAATGTTTTCCAATCATCCCCTGTATAATCCACTTCACTCAAATAATTTATAATATTCTCCCAGCTCATTCTTGGTCTACCAATTTGGCGTTTTCCCTCTGGTTTTCCTACAACAAGCTTCCATGCACGTCTTTCATTCCCCATTCGTCCCCATGTCCTGTCCATCACAGTCTACGAGACTTAACTGTTCTTATTGTATCTGGCCTCCTATAAAAACGATGTAGTTCACTGTTAGGTAGTCTTCTCCATTCATTTGTCTGTTCATCCCTCTTTGGTTCAAAAAATCTTCCTAAGAACTTATCTTTTACGTATAACTCTTCTTCTTCTTCTTCGTCAGGCTCTACGACTTCCAGTGGAATGTCTTGGCCTTCTCAACCATTTTACGCCACTTCTTCCTATCTTGTGCAGTAGATTTCAAATCAAAAATCCCCATCTCTCTCAAATCTTCAATTACGTCATCTTCCCATCGATCCTTGGATCTTCCCCTTGGTTTTGTTCCCTGTGGCTTCCAATTCAAAATGTCATTCGGCAATCTTCCCTTTGGCATTCTTAGTGTATGTCCAAACCATTGTATCTTTTGGATTTAATGAAACTAACTGTATTTTCTTTATTATTCTTGAGGTATAATTCGTCATTCCTTCTCAACCTCCAATTTCCATTTTCCTTTACTGGACCTAGCACTCTTCTAAATATTTTCCTCTCAAACGTTAATAGTCTTAATTTATTTGCTTCTTTTAGTACCCAGGTTTCAGCTCCATAACATTTACTGATAACTCACAATAATAAATTTTGTCTTTTAGCTCATTAATGCCAAGATAAGCGGGTTAAGTAGGTTACAGGCCAATGCCGGGTAATCAGCACGGGGTATCTAAAAAGTATTAAGATATAAATTTATAATTATTTTTCTTTTTACTTATTCAATTAAACATAAAAGTAGATTTCACACAGTTGTCATAGCAACGCACGCGGAGTATTAGCTAGACTTCTATCAACTTACGATAAGGAATTAAGAATATGTATCACGGAGCCACTCTGTTTCATCAGATATTCTACAGTAAACACTCTCAAAGTCACATTCAAACAGGAATATTCATGTGTAACAATATCACAGTAGGTTTTCCTTATACACCATGGTTGCCAGATTGGGTGACATTTCGTTTTTTGCGCTTTTTTTATTTCGTGATCTGTTATTTTATTTATTTATTTATTATTTATTTTATTTTATTTAGTCTGGTGGACTTAAGGCCATGTGGCCTTCTCTTCCACTCACCAGGACAAACATATGTTACATCAGAATACAACAATCACAATGAACTCCAATACATTATTAAATACTAAATGAAGATTTGATCAATAAGATATCTAGCGTCCGGTACTCATTTCCGTTAGAGGCTGAGTCGACCCAGGGCCATAGTGCCGCCAGAGAGTTTGGGTCAGTTTAAAAATCCTGACCCCAACGGGACTTGAACCCTCGACTCTCCGGCTTGTAGCTCAGTGCCTTAACCACTACGCTACGGCGTGCCCCCTGTTTGTAATACTAAATGAACACTATTTTACCATCAGAGAGCAGATAAATTAAATGGAACGGAATCCATATGTGTATGAAGAAGTAGGGGAAATACTTTTTGGTAGGGGAGTACGGAAGAAACTAGACAAAATCTTGTGGCGCCGATTGGTCAATCATGGAATGATCAAGATGCGAATTCGGGATTGTAAGTTGAGAGCGAGTGTCTAACTTCTTTCGCCACCAAGTCCCTTAATAATTATGTGTACTTGCAAAATTATTATAGTTTTACAGTCATTTTTTTAAAAAGTTTTAGCTATATATTTTGGTAAGTTGGCAACAAGAGAGATAAGTGAGAAAGTCATGCGATTGCTTAGTAGTGCAGATTTCCGCGAATTGAACAGCAGGTGGCGATCTCTTCTCTCATTGGCTGAGATTTCGAGCGGGGATTCCCTCAGAGCTCAGTTCACAACAACACGAAATAAATAACTTAAAACTGAAACGTTTAGTCAGCTGTTCTGTAAAGTTTAAGGCCTCCTGGATAATTATTTTAACGGAAGTTATCACATAATTTTGACTATTAAATTTTGTCTGACATAATATGAGCTATTGAGAATTAAAATGGACCATGTCCATTTTTGGTTCATTTAGAAGTGAACACATCTATAGTAACTCAAGAGTATATTTATGTTTACTAGTATTCGCCAATTGGTCGAAATAAGACCATAAATATCACGTCACTTTATATTATATTGGACCCTACTTTTAAATTGTCTTAGACCATAATCATAAGAATACAGTGTATATATTTATATAGGAGTGTAGCTGATGATGAGGGTACAAATATTCTAAATTAGTGCCCAGCATTTTGAGGAATTTGGGTAGCTACAATAAGTAGCGGCTCCACATTCACAAAACCAGCTGGGCTGAGGGATCTGACACTCTACACTGGCAGGATCTTCCCTGTAGTTTAAGTGGGAGCATTGTAGCTGGATTTTAGTGCCTTGCAGTTAAAAAGGCAAATACATTTTTGGACATGGCCTCTGTATATTACATGCCTCTCTGTTAGAAATTTAACTCTTGCATCATGGAGGTTTTCCATAAACACTGCCTTGCAGTTAAAAACGGCAGAACTGTTTCCAATTTTTTTATTGATATCATTAAAGCTCGTCAATAGCTACTAAAATCTCGGTTGACAAACAGGGGAGAAAATGGCGCTTAACTGTTTCTTCTTAGCCTATTTATATACAGATAATTGTATTTTTATTTTACTTGAAACCACAGGAGGCGCACGGGTAAATTCCACTCTTACATAGTTGCACATGCAACTACAACCATGAAGAACCAAACCTCCTGAACTAGCATTCCATGTTCCTAGGAACATGTCCCTGTGTTTGAACCTTTTGGCATGGGTTCTCTGAAGTAGTCCCCGCACGGTGTACTGAATGGTGGACTATTTTACCTCCGGAAAATTTTACCCCAGTGGAACCCATGTCCGCGTTTCTTGACGGTTGTATTTTTACGGTGAAAGATCGTCACTCTTTCGACCAAGGTACTTTTTTCGTCTGGCTTATCACCTTCCACCAGTCCGGCCTGAGTAACTCTTTCGGCAGCAATGCTACCGCCGCCATAGCTTTCGGGGTTATTAAAGCACGCAAGCAACCACACTTACGGCAAGGTAAATATACCATCTGCTACGAAATTAATTTTATACAGGAATAATAATATTAATATTAATATTAATGATAATAATAATAATAATAATAATAATAATAATAATAATAATATTTTTTATTTATATACAGAGTTTCAATGTTTATAGCCTACATATTTGTGTGCCTAAAGTTTTATTTTCCTTCTCCACTCGTCGTCTATCCATCCACTTCATGTCCTCCAGTCCTCTTGTTCTCATTCAAGTTCTTATTTCCTGCATCAACGAGTTTCGAGGTCTTCCTCTCCTCCTTCTTCCAGGTGGACACCATTGTTGCAATGTTTTTTTCTGGGTAACCTTTTTTCTTTGCATTCGTCGTACCTGCCCATACCGATTTAATTGCTTATATCTTATATAATCTACTATTGAATATCTAATATTCATTTTTTCTCGAATGCCAGTTTTTGTTATTATTTCTAATTCTGAACATCTTGCTGCTCTCCCCAAGAAATCCATTTCCATCGACATAAGTTTTTGTTCTAAGTTTTGTTGAATCTCCAAACTTCAGCTCCATATGTGACAGTACTTCTCACTATTGAATTATATATTTGTAACTTATTTTTCCTGGTTATATGTCTGTTCCATAAGACTCCATTCATCATTGCTGTTATTGCTCTACCTTTATTTATTCTGTTCTTAATATCACTTTCTTGTTTATCCTCTTTATCTACTTTTACTCCCAGACACTCAAATTCTCCACATCATCCAATATACCCCTTCTGAATATAATAATAATAATAATAATAATAATAATAATAATAATAATAATATTAATCTTATTATTGTCATTTGTAATTAATGTTCTTAGGTATTTGAATTGCGATTCTATTTTTTATTTTTTTTTTTAGCGTCCAATCCCATTTAATAATTTAGTGTTAGACTCAATAGAGTGTGCATACTGGCCCTTAGTATCTCTTCGCTATCGCCCAATAGTACTACATCATCATAAGTAATGGCACGAGTGATTTCCAAATTATCGATAAATTCACGACTCACAAAGTGAGGAGTGAATTTATCTAGAGAATTTGGAAATCAAGAGTGGCATTTGTTAGGACTATTTAACGAATAAAATTAAGCTGTTTACTCACAAATCATTATTTAAATATAGTTATTTAAAAATATTTATATATTTAATGTAAACGGCGATATTTGAAAACAAATGAGAAACGATAGGTATGCTTCATCTGCTTCTTTTGTTTATCACTGCAACCAGATCATACTATTTATTGCCAAAGGAACGCAATATTGTAAGAATGCTCTCTAGTGGAGAAAAAATGAAACATATCAAACTGTATATTAATTCATTTCTGATGTATGATGTAAATATGACAATTATATTTTTCTAGATTGTTACCTGGGAAAAAATACATTTAAGAAAGGACAAACAGTGGTTTCTTTTTTTTTGATGGTATAATCAATTGCTACAAATGTTTTTATATTAACTCCCGCATGAGGCATGTGTTGACATTCATGCACTATATATACAATCTGGTAGCCGTATTTCTTTCGGGCTCAGTCACTGCAAAATAATGGTCAGACCTGTTCAGAATATTAAAAAGGAGGAGCTTTCTTTAATATGGTAATTATAACACTGATAAATATTTCGTGAAACACGACTCTGATTGGTTGTAAAACAGAAATCATTGAAACGTGATTGGTCATTGACTCCCATTCGGGGCATGAGTTAAATAGTCAGCATAAACTAACAGCTTATTAATACCATTGAGTTGTAGGCCTTCTTCAACCTCTAAAGCATTGATGGTATGCTCTTGTAGAAAATAGAATAGCAGAAGAGATAGCAATCTTCTTGCTTTAACCCATATACATTCCAAAAGTATCCGAAAACTGTTTGCCTGCACACACCCTAATCTTTGTGCTATGTAGACATATTCGAACAAGTCTAACTTTTTAGGAATTCCGAACTCAAGCAGTATACTTTTTTGAAGTCTACATATAGTTGATGCACAGTGCCATTATATTCCCACGTATTTTCTAAAATCTGTCTTATACTAAAAATCTGATCTGTTGTAGACTTGTTTCTTCTAAATCCACATTGAAGTTCACCTATAATAGAAATAAATTGTTTATCGTTGCAAGGGTTGAAAGTGTTTTAAAAATTTGTTTCGAAATTCTGATCGAAGCTTTTCATCTCACTTTCAATTTCTCACAATGTAAATAATAACAAAAAATGAAGTTAGATATTTTTTATTCTTTTGTTTTAGGTTGTAATCAAGTATGTCAGCACCAGGACAAAGTAAGTAAATAAGATTTCAACTGTTTCACTAAATTTGCACAGTGCATAAACTAGTGCTTCTAGACAGGGGACTGAACATATAACGTTTTGAAAAAGAATTTTTGTTGAAAGCTTTCGGTACCTGTTTTGTGCTACAGGTAAAAGTTTGTATTCTGCGCTTCGATTTCTCGTGTCTGCGGGGGATTAATCGTTATTAATTTAATGATTTATGATTAATGGAAGAAGTGGAAGAGGCAGGCCTAGAGAACGATGGATGGAGTGAAGATAAGTATGGAAGCTAGAGATGTGAGAGAAGAAGATGATTTAGACAGGAACCTCTGGCGACAAATCACTTTGGGTTGAAGGAGAAACACTGTATTGTGGAATATTCCTAAATAAAAAATATTATTATTATTATTATTATTATTATTATTATATTTGTGTTGGTAAGCCCTCTATGTTGGCTCAAGTGGTAGTATGCCTGCTACCTGGCTACTGGGCCCGGGTTCGATACCAGGGATTGAAATTTTTGACCAGACTCTTGGGCTAGCGGCCAGGGTCCCGGATATATTTCCCAGTCAGACCAGGAGTTTTTTCTTAAAGGAATTATTCTTGTCATCGCTCATAGTCTGGATTTAGACTAAGTTTAGGTTTAAGGGCTCCCCTGGTTCTTCATTATCATTTATCATCTATCATATCATCGGGGAACGCATCTCCGCCTTCCAGGCGCCCCAACATAAGACGTGACGTGGGTTAAAATTCTGCCATGCCAGGAGAGAATACCAAAAATATGGTAAAAAGAGCCTGTAGCATTGTTAAAAATAAATATTTCTTGATTCTTCTTGGGTTTGTCTTTCGGGCTAAATGACCGAGGTCTGGTTTTCTTAAAACTCAACGTTTCGACTACTACTGCGGTAAACATCCTAAGGAGATTCTGTGCGCTGAATGAACTCCTAACTCTTGAACCGTCGGCTGCAGACTGAAAAGAGTTAGGAGTTCATACAGCACGCAGAATCTCATGAGGATACTACCGCAGTAGTAGACGAAACGTTGAGTTTTAAGAAAACCAGACCACGGCCATTTAGTCCGAAAGACAAACCCGACAGGAAAGCCGTGAAAGCGTACAATTTTACATAAATATTTCTGTTGGACAGGTGTGCAACTGTATCATTACACTTCTTCTGATGGCTACGAAGGTATAAACCAGGAAGGCATGATTCACCCTTCCACCAACACAGCGACGGAAGCCAGACACGGTGTAGGAGTGTACCTGACAGCCGTTCCTCCGTGGGAAAGCAACCACAAAATAATTTTCAATAACTGGGATGGTAACAAGAGAATGAAAGATGGACGTCTGCTGAAACACCTGAAGAAAATAAATTACTACGTACAGATCGACTCCAGGGACTTGCCTGGAGTTACTAAATACAATGATAAAGGTAGAGATATCTGGGTCTACCCAGGACCCATCGATCTCAATCGAGTACCATACATCATGAAACTCAGGGGTGACAATGTGGAGATGGCTAGACAGAGTGGTCTTATGTAACGGTTTAACTCCACTGAATAAAAAAACAATTGTTCTTCCTGAATACAATTTTAAAAAAATATTTCAATCAATCTTTATATTTTCTTATCAGGAGCTTAGGTCATTTAAATAGATAAAATAAATCATCATCATCACTCCAGGGATTAGGCAATTGCCCGTTCCGACTTCATCATGCATCAGCCCAACGTCTTCTAGGTCTTCCAACATCACGTCTTCCTCTTGCTTGATAATTTTTGCTAACAATGGATATCTCTCCTTACTCATTCCATCCATGTGATCAATCCATTTCTGTCTGTAATTCGTGACTTTATCCAATAAAGGCTGTACTTTCAATTCTTCTCTTATATCCTCATTTCTTATTCTATCAAGTCTTGTACATCCTTTTACTTGTCTTAGGAACCTCATCTCCGCCGTCTGTATTCTATCCTTCTGTTTTTTCACTGGAGCCCAAGTTTCACATCCATACAATATTGTAGGAACCGCCATAACACTATACATTTTTATCTTGGTTTCTTTTCTAATTTTATTTTTGAATGTTCTCTATTGTTCCACACACCATCTGAAATTTATTTATTTTGGAGTCAATATCCCTTTCCACATTGTAGCCAACATCACAGCCCAAATATTTGAAACTAGACACCTGTTCTATACTTTGATTTTCTAAAATAATTTTGGATCTCACAGGATCTCTTCCTCTAAAAGCCATGGTCTTCGTTTTCCTTACAGAAATCTTTAGATCTTATAATTTACATATTTCATTTAAATATAAAATAAAATAAGTTAAAATATACCTTCTTAGGTAAAATCCGTCGTCCTCAACTTATAAAATATGTAATCTTTATGACTGTAGGCCTTTCAGAACATCCATTCCATGTTCAGCAGTTCACTCTTCGCTACAGCATCCAATATGATGGTTGATGCTGCTGGTCCTAATGTGGCTTTGTCGTGACTAAAGCTTCTTCCTGACGATATCGTATAGCTCTCCCAGACTAAACAACCCACTACACGATATCGTCAGGAAGAAGCTTTAGTCACGACAAAGCCACATTAGGACCAGCAGCATCAACCATCATACTGGATGCTGCAGCGAAGAGTGAACTGCTGAAGATGGAACGGATGTTCTGAAAGGCCTACAGGCATAAAGATTACATATTTTATAAGTTGAGGACGACGGATTTTACCTAAGAAGGTATATTTTAACTTATTTTATTTTATGACTCTCCACCTCAACGGTTTCAACAATGAATTTTATTAATATTGATTTAAATAGATGTCCATATTACCTTTTTAACTGTTCCTCTACATCAAACATCTCACTATTCCTCATCCTTCCTTGTTTCAGCCACTCGACTCTGGAATTCCCTCCCCTCGCATATCAAGGACTGCCCGACTCAAAAACAGTTGAAGAAAAAACCTCACTATATATTTCCCTAGACAATAAAATATGTAAACATGTTCCATGTATAATTTTATTATTCCTTTATATTTTAAACTTCCTTCGCCAAGCCAATTAACTCTAACTCACTGGCACTATCGAACCAGTAGGTTCATGGCCGTTCAGACATAAGCTCTCCATACATCCCTATCCTGAGCTAATGTTTTCCAATCATCCCCTGTATAATCTACTTTCCTCAAATCGTAGTTAAAGTTATTCCCCCACCTCTTTCTTGATCTAGCAACTGGGCGTTTTCCCTCTGGTTTTCCTACAAGAAGCTTCCAAGTACGTCTTTCCTTTCCCATTCGTGCCACATGCCCAAGCCAATTACTTAATCAAATTATAGGTTATTATTATTAGGACAATTATTATTTCTTTCTTTATATTGTGTAGCCTATATCTATTATATACCATTAATCATGTAGATAATTCATAATTTTTATCATATATATAAATTAACCTGGTGAAGTGGAAGAGAAGACCTTAGGTCTTAACTACATTAGGTAAAATAAATAAATAAATTTCTCGTCATTATTATGTTATTATTCTAGTATTGTTTGCCCATTCTTCTTCTTCTTCTTCTTGTTTTATTATTATTATTAATTATTATTATTAATTATTTATTATTATTATTATTATTATTATTATTATTATTATTTATTATTATTATTATTATTATTATTGGTGCGAAACATGGACTCTTACTCTAAGAGAAGAAAGGAGATTACAAGTATTTGAGAATAAAGTACTTAGGAAAATTTCTGGACCAAAGAGAGATGAACAGACAGGTGAATGGAGAAGACTACTTAACAATGAACTACATGGTTTTTATAGGAGCCAGATATAATAAGAACAGTTAAGTCTCATAGACTGCGATGGGCAGGACATGTTGCACGTATGGGGAATGAAAGACTTGCATGGAAGCTTCTTATAGGAAAGCCAGAGGGAAACCGCCCAGTTGGTAGACCAAGAATGAGGTGGGAGAATAGCATTAAGTATGATTTGAGAGAAGTAGATTATACAGGGAATGATTGGAAAGCATTAGCTCAAGATAGGGATGTATGGAGAGCTGATGTCCGTGCTGCCATGAACCTACGGGTTCGATCGTGCCAGTGAGTAAGTATTATTATTATTATTATTAGTCTATTTTTATTCTATGTTATTTTATTATTAGTATATATTCCCCACCGCTGTGGTCTCGACGTTGCGAGCTGCCTTGTGAAGCAGCGAGCCCGGGTTCGATTCCCGGTCGGGACAGGCTCCTGGGTGAGTTTTTTTTCGGGGTTTTCCTCACCTGTAAGACAAATGTCAGGAAACTTAGAGCCCAACGGTCCCCGAAAATCATCCGGCCATCATCATCATCATCATCCTTATCATTATCATCATCATCCTTCACCGGTGTGGAAAGCAACGGGAAGCTACCACATCTGTAATTCCCTAGTAAAGCTGCTAAGCATAGCATGAAAATTACGGTGAAAGACCTGCCCTCTGGCAGAGTTACTATGGATGGATTAGTATATTATAAGAAGTATTATTAATATCTGATTATTATTATTATTATTATTTTATTAGGAATATTCCACAATACAGAGTTTCTCCTTCAACTGAAAGTGATTTGTTGTCAGAGGTTCCTGTCTAAAACATCTTCTTCCCTCAAATCTCTAGCTTCAATACTTCTCCTCACTCCATCCATCGTTCTCTAGGTACGCCTCTTCCATTTGTTCCATTAGCTTTCCAATAAAGGATCATGTTTGGTATTCTCTCTTCTTCCATTCTTATGAGGTGTCCATACCACTTCAAACGTTTTTCTTCTATTTTTCCTAATGTTTCTTTTTTCAACTTGCATAATTTCCCTTATCGTGCTCTTTCTGACTTTATTCCTTCTGGAAATTCTTGTCGATCGCCTCCAAAACCCATTTCTACTGCTAACAGTTTGTTGGATTGTTTTCTACTTACTGTCCAGGTTTCGGACCCATATAATGAAATGCTTTGTAACAGAACTTGAAATATAGTTTACTTCCAAAGCAGTGAGTTCAACATACCAATGGTTCTTCTTCCATCAGTTCTTCTTTCAATTTCTGTAGTTGACTGTAATTATTATTATTATTATTATTATTATTATTATTATTATTATTATATCATCATCATGAGTAGAGTCCGGATCAGTATGCGAAATGCATGTTTTTCTACGCATTAAAAAGTGTGCGGAAATAATTTACTTGTTAAGTGGCTCCTTCACAGACATTTCAAGCGGCATTCGACACTTCATAGAAATGCACATTCCGGGGGAAAAAATGCTTATTTTAGATTTTTAATGCATAAATGCACATTTTTCTCCTAATTATGGTATGAAATTACAATTTTCCCTTAAGCTAATTACTAATAATCCATTAATTATTATTTTTTGAAAATTAATAAAGTATCTGCAATCAATTGGATATAAGTGTATATTTACTCGTACATCTGTGTAAGATAGCGAGGAGATACTAAAGGACAACACGCACACATTATTGAGTAACACTAAGAAATTAGGACTGGAAGTAAATATCAATAAAACTATGGTGTGTATGGTCACACGTAGAAATTCATTATGTAACGGAAATGGACGGCTAATGACAAATGAGGGAAATTTGAGGAGGAAGTGGCTGAATTCAAATACCTAGGAACAATAATCACAATAGGAATGAGATGCACAAAGAAATTAAACATAGGCTCAATTCTGGAAATGCGTGCTATTATGCATTGCAGAGACTCTTGATGTCCAACTCCTTTCAAAAAACGTTAAACTAAAACTATATAAAACTATTATTCTACCAGTTATATTATATGGGTGCGAAACATGAACTCTTACTTTAAGCGAGGAAAGGAAGGAGATTACAAGTATTTGAGAATAAAGTTATAAGGAAAATTTTTGGACCAAAGAGAGATGAACAGACAGGAGAGTGGAGAAGACTCCATAACAATGGACTACATGGTCTTTATAGGAGGCCAGATATAATAAGAACAGTTAAGTCTCGTAGACTGCGATGGGCAGGACATGTTGCACGTATAGGGAATGAAGACTTGTATGGAAGCTTCTTCTAGGAAAGCCAGAGGGGAAAACGCCCACTTGGTAGACCAAGAATGAGGTGGGAGAATAACATTAACTATGATTTGAGGGAAGTAGATTATACAGGGAATGATTGGAAAGCATTAGCTCAGGATAGCGACGTATGGAGAGCTTATGTCCATGCGGCCATGAACCTACGAGTTCGATAGTACCAGTAAGTAAGAGGGGAATACCCGCGGGCCTTGAGAAATAATATTACACAATTAAGATTAAGAACGAAACTAGGGAATCCCCGCGATCAGTCATAAAGACGAAGAAGCATCATACAAGAAAACCTCGTGATAATCTTCCTTATCTACTGTAACAGCCAGGAATAAGGCATGATTACCCACAAAGCGTCCACTGCAGTGGTCTCGTGGTAGCGTGCTGCCTTGTCACGCAGCAGGCCCGGTTTCGATCCCCGGTCGGGGCAGTTTTTGGGTGAGGTTTTTCCACACCTGTCAGACAAATGTCAGAAAAACGTTTGGCCCAAACGGTCCCCGAAATCATATGGCCATCATCATCATCCTTCACTGGCGTGGAAAGCAACGGGTAGCTACCACACCTACAATTCCCTAGTAAAGCTGCAAGTATAGCATGAAAATGCTATGATTGCAGTGAAATACCTGCCTTCGGGCAGAATTACTATGGATGGTCTCACAAAGAAAATTATTGATTTTATTTTATTACAATTTGTTTTTACAAATTTAGGGTGCATATTTTCTACATGTTATGCATATTTAGTGCTTTATTTTGCATACAAATCCGGGCTATAATTATTTATCAGTATCAGAGTAGTACCAAATTGTACATTTCTATTCCAAAGCACTGAGTTCAACATAACAATGATTGTTCTTCCATCAGTTCTTCTTTCTAATTCTGAAGTTGATTATAGTTATTATTATTATTGTTATTATTATTATTATTATTATTATTATTATTATTATTATTATTATTATTGCCTTGTCACGCAGCGGGCCCGGATTCGATCCCTGGTCGGGGCAGTTTTTCTGGGTGAGGTTTTCATCGGGGGTTTTCCTCACCTGTCAGACAAATGTCAGGAAAACGTTAAGGCCCAAACGGTCCCCGAAATCATATGGCCATCATCATCATCCTTATTATTTCATCATCATCCTTCACCGGTGTGGAAAGCAACGGGAAGCTAACACACCTACAATTCCCTAGTAAAGCTGCAAAGCATAGCATGAAAATGCTATGATTGTAGTGAAAGACCTGACCTCGGGCAGAATTACTATGGATTATTATTATTATTATTATTATTATTATTATTATTATTATTATTATTATTATTATTAGGATGTGACATTTCATTTAATTATGATAATGATATAAATAATAAAATAGCAAAATTCCAGGGAATATGTGGTACGATAAAACGAACACTAAATAATAAAACAACAAGAGAGACCCAACTGAAATTTTATAACATGTTGGCAGTACCGGTACTGCTCTATGGTTCAGAAGCCTGGATACATAAAAAACAAGACCTAAGTAGGATAACGGCAGCAGAAATGAAATTTTTGAGATCTGTTAAAGGGTGCACTAAGGAAGACAGAATCAAGAACACAGAAATAAGACAGGAACTTGAAATATTTGCAATAACTGATAAAATGGATACATATAGACAAAAATGGAAGCAACACATAGACAGAATGAATGAAGATAGATATCCAAAACAAATAACAAAATACAAACCTAAAGGCACCCGAGATGTGGGCAGACCTAGAAAGAGATGGGCTGAAGTCGGAACGGGTCAACAGACCTAATCCATGAATGAAGAAGAAGATGATGATGATTATTATTATTATTATTATTATTATTATTATTATTATTATTATTATTATTATTATCAATATCAGAGTAGTAACAATTTGCAAGGCTAAAGAAGAAAGAGCACTTCCATAACTGATTGTAATAATTCAAGAGGAATTATAAAAGATAATGTTTTAATTTAATTAATGAGTCATTGGTCTCATAATCCTAATTATCTAATTTAAGATTATGACGTAACTTATTTTGTTTAATCAATTTCTTAGAAGACGGTTTGAAGGAAGTGCATGAACTAAAACAAGAAATTTCATGATTCTGATTTCATTATCTTTTGATAGTGATATCTTTCAACGGAAATACTATTCTCGTTTTCAGCTGAGCTTTTCATTTCTTGACTATGGCTGGTATTCTATAATTTCTGTAGCATCTTAAAAAAAAAGCCTGCCCTATTCTTCTTTACTTGTTTTAATGTTCTGCTTCGAAAACTGTTAAATTGCAGAGCTTGTAAAAAAAATGTGCCAGTGATTTTGAAGAATAATCATTCATCATCATCATTCACGGATTAAGCCCATGTGGGTTGTTCCGGTCTCATAGATTCTCATTCAAAAGTTGAATCCATCTCTTTTTCGGCCTACCAACATTCCTGTCTCCTTTTGGTTTGTAATTAAGTATAATTTTTGGTATGCGATCATCTTTTATTCTTTGGACATGTTCTTTCCAGTTTTTTTCTAGATTATTTTATTTTTTCTAAAAGCTTAAAAATATTTAGCTCGTTTCTAACATCTTCACTTCTTCTTTTATCTAGAAGTTTGCAGCCAGCTACACTTCTCAGAAATCTCATTTCAGCTATTTCTATTATCTTCTCTTCTCTTTTAGTTACAACCCAAATATCACTTCTGCCACTGCTTTGTATAATTTTAGTTTTGTTTCCTTTCTTGTGTTTTTAAATATCCTTTTAATTGTGCCACATATGTAATTTTATTTTATTTCAGGATTTTTATTGTTATTTACACAGGTTTCCTCAACCAAAATATACAATTTTTTCTTCCACACTTCCCAGTCTTGCAAGTCTGCTTCTGTCATATTTCCTTTTTCATGTTGCTTTGAATTCCCTTTATCCACGTTGGCTTTGGTCTACCACGTTTTCCTTTTCCAAGAGGTATCCATTTCAATACTTCTTTATTTGTTTCTTTATAAATGTATTAAGTTTGTTAAAAACTCTTCATTTTTAAAATAGGGGATTTCATAACCCAGGTATTTCAAATGGTTCACTTGTTCAACGGGTTTCCCCTCCAGAATTATTTTAGCTCTTACACCTACGAGTAATCCTTTAAAAGCTAAGATTTCCTTTTTACTTACTGATATTTTGAAATTATAATTCTGTGTAGTGTTATTTAATTGAAAGAATGATTTCTGTAGACCAAGAATAATTATTTATCTTCTTATATTTCATCTAGTAGACCTTACCTATAGCGAAATATGTTTTAGTTCGTAAACATGCAAAATCGGACCTTTGGTAGTAGGAGTTCACCTGGAATGAAAATTTAAGAATATTTCTAGCGGTCACAATTTTCGAGTGCGAAGTGTCTCTCCTTCCTCTAACCCAGTATGGAATTCAAAAGTTTCTGAAAACTTTTTGTAGGCACTACTCTTTGTGGACACTGGTACCATACTAGCCGAAACACAATGAGAAATATTCTTTCTACTAGGAACTCGAATCAGAGCAAACCCCATAGCTCTTCACCAAGATATTATGACTTAAAACCGTTCGGCTGCGGCACGAGACACTTCAGAAAATAAATATATTTTTAAAATAGATGCAATAATAAAATTATATAGGCTATAATAACCCGTTATGCTGATGATGTAGTACTACTGGCTGATAGCGAGGAGATACTAAAGGCCAACACGCACACACTATTGAGTAACACTAAGAAATTAGGACTGGAAGTAAATATCAGTAAAACTAAATATATGGCCACATGTAGAAATTCAGTATATAATGGAAATGGACAGCTAATGATAAATGAGGGAAATTTTGAGGACGTGGCTGAATTCAAATACCTAGGAACAATAATCACAAATAGGAATGAGATGCACAAAGAAATTAAACATAGGCTCAATTCTGGAAATGCGTGCTATTATGCATTGCAGAGACTTTTGATGTCCCAACTCCTTTCAAAAAACGTTAAGCTGAAAATATATAAACTATTATTCTACCAGTTATATTATATGGGTGCGAAACATGGACTCTTACTTTAAGGGAGGAAAGGATATTACGAGTATTTGAGAATAAAGTTCTTAGGAAAATTTTTGGACCAAAGAGAGATGAACAGACAGGTGAATGGAGAAGACTACATAACAATGAACTACTTGGTCTTTATAGGAAGCCAGATATAATAAGAACAGTTAAGTCTCGTAGACTGCGATGGGCAGGACATGTTGCGCGTATGGGGAATGAAAGATGTGCATGGAAGCTTCTTGTAGGAAAGCCAGAGGGAAAACGCCCAGTTGGTAGACCAAGAATGAGGTGGGAGGACAACATTAACTATGATTTGAGGGAAGTAGATTATACAGGGTATGATTGGAAAGCATTTGCGCTGGATAGGGATGTATGGAGAGCTTATGTCCGCGCGGCCATGAACCTACGGGTTCGATAGTGCCAGTGAGTAAGTAAGTAAGTAAGTATAATAACCCGTACTTCTTAAAAAAAAGCCAAAATGTTAATAGTATTCTTTACAAAGGTTTAGAGGGCTTTTAATGTAAACCAGATATAGGTCTATGTTCACACATAGAAATACAGTAGGCCTATATAATCGAAACGGACAGCTAATGACAAATGAGGAAAATTTTGAAGCTGAATTCAATACCTAGAAACAATGATTACAAATTTTTTTTTGTATTGAAAGCCCATGTTTTCTCTCTACAGAGATTTAGGCGCTCTTCCCCTACAGGGAAGAATTCGAACCATACTAATTTAGTTACACTTGTTTTCGTATAGATGCCATAGGAGTGGCCCATGGTCAGCGTTCCGCCTCATACTGACATCTAGGAAACCAAGGTAGTACTAGGACGGGGAAAATCGGTAAATTTTGCTAAGAGGCCTTTTCATTCAGGCTTAAGGATCTTTTACGAGCCTGAAAATCTTCAGACTCGGGACCCACGGCTTGAAGTCCCTCCCGGAGAACTTGCTC
Source organism: Diploptera punctata (assembly GCA_030220185.1). Lineage (NCBI taxonomy): Eukaryota > Metazoa > Arthropoda > Insecta > Blattodea > Blaberidae > Diploptera > Diploptera punctata. The sequence goes on along the minus strand of JASPKZ010002691.1, from coordinate 654,278 downwards.
CTTGGATTTTTTCCATCCTAAAAAACCCATCGACCTCGGCCGGGTTTGAACCCGGGACCCTCGAGACCAGAGGCAAGGAGCATAACCACTAGTCCACCGTGATCGATTGCACACACATTAATAAGATGCACAAAGAAATTAAACATAGGCTCAATTCTGGAAATGCGTGCTTTTATATATTTCAAGGACTCTTGTTGTCCCAATTTCTCTCAAAAAACATTAAACTGAAAATATATAAAACTATTATTCTACCAGTTATATTATATGGATGCGAAACATGGACTCTTACTTTAAGCGAGGAAAGGAGATTACGAGTATTTGAAAATGAAGTTCTTCGGAAAAATTTTGAACCAAAGAGAGATGAACAGACAGGTGAATGGAGAAGACTACATAACAGTGAACTACATGGTCTTTATAGGATGCCAGATATAATAAGAACAATTAAGTCTCGTAAACTGCGATCGACAGGACATGTGGCACGAATGGAGAATGAAAGACGTGCATGGATGCTTCTTGTAGGAAAACCAGAGGGAAAACGCCCAGTTGGTAGACCAAGAATGAGGTGGGAGAATAACAATCATGATTTGAGAGAAGTAGATCATATAAGGGAATAATAGAAAAGCATTACCTCAGGATAGGGGTGTATGGAGAGCTTATGTCCGCGCGGCCATGAATCTACGGGTTAGATATTGCCAGCGCGTTAGTTGGTAGGTTAGAGGGGTTTAAATGCTAGGGAGGCGGCAACAGGGAGTGTTATTCATACATGGTTGGAGACGTAATGAACTCTTCAACTAAATAAAAAAAAAAACATTTTTGCTCCACGGGAATTATTTGTAAGTATGATTAAATTCAGACAAGGCAGAGGAAGACCTAAAACCTGCTGGAGTCAGGGAATATATTTATACACGAAGGAGAAACATCTACAACCAGGAGATTTGATGGACCGACAAAATTGGCTATTAGGAATCGGACGTTGAACAAAAATATTACAAAGGAAACTAAAATGAAAATTTATAAGAGCATAATGCAGAATATTTTGTCATATGGAAGTGAAACTTGGTCTTTGACGGAATTACAAAAGAATAAAATTAGAACAGTTGAATTTGATTATTTTAGAAGAAGCCTCCAAAAAACAAGACAGGATAAAATAAGAAATGAATTCCTTTGGGAGAGAAATGGATGTCACCACATCTGTTGTTAAGAGGATTGAAAATGAATCGCTTAAATCGTTATGGCAATGTACAAAGAATGGAAAAAGAAAGATGCCCAAAAAATATATACCAGTGGTCACCCCCTGGAAGAAATAAACGTGGTAGACCAAGATGGAAATGGAAAACCTACGTCAGAACCATAGGGGAAGATAGGAATTTGGAAGAGGGAGATTGGAATGATAGAGATAAATGGAAACTGAAGACGGCAAACCTGTAAGTGGGGGAAAGTCGAAGAAGAAGGAATCGGACGATGTCAAAGACATTAATCAAACGATGATCTATTTATTATTATATTCATTTGACAAATGAAAAAAGAAGCCTTTATAAGGAAAATATAGAATTCAGTATTATAAGGTTGGTATTCGTTAAGTGATGTCCTTGATAACACGTGTAGCTATAAGAATTCATGTCCGAACCTGATGCAGCACTTGTTTGTAGGCGGTCAATCACTTCACATCAGCTTTTCTCCAAGTACGGTAAGTCGGGAATCAAATCCCCGCCAAATTATTTATTATGAATTATATATATATTTTGTATGGATAAAATTATTATTATTATTCTTTATTAGGAATTTCTCTACAATACAGTAGTTTTCCTACAACCCATTGCAAGTTTCATTCATCCATAAATCCCTATTCTCTGTTAATCCTTTCGACACAATACTGCTATGCACTCGCTGTTGTCCTATTGGTCTCTCCTTTCTTCTGTTAAAACTAGTAAAATTCATATCAAATTCCGTTGAGGTGAAGTCATGTGATGAAAGTTAAAAATTAAATTGTACCTGTTGGTAGGTGCCGTCGTCCTCAACTTTGTTAAAATATTGTATATAAAATTAATTGTATTTTTTTAAAACTAAATTGTACCTGTTGGTAGGTGCCGTCGTCCTCAACTTTGTTAAAATATTGTATATAAAATTAATTGTATTTTTTTAAAATTAAATTGTACCTGTTGGTAGGTGCCGTCGTCCTCAACTTTGTTAAAAATTGTATATAAAATTAATTGTATTTTTTTAAAACTAAATTGTACCTGTTGGTAGTGTGCCGTCGTCCTCAACTTTGTTAAAATATTGTATATAAAATTAATTGTATTTTTTTAAAATATAATTGTTACCTGTTGGTAGGTGCCGTCGTCCTCAACTTTGTTAAAATATTGTATATAAAATTAATTGTATTTTTTTAAAATTAAATTGTACCTGTTGGTAGGTGCCGTCGTCCTCAACTTTGTTAAAATATTGTATATAAAATTAATTGTATTTTTTTTAAATTAAATGTACCTGTTGGTAGGTGCCGTCGTCCTCAACTTTGTTAAAATATTGTATATAAAATTAATTGTATTTTTTTAAAATTAAATTGTACCTGTTGGTAGGTGCCGTCGTCCTCAACTTTGTTAAAATATTGTATATAAAATTAATTGTATTTTTTTAAAATTAAATTGTACCTGTTGGTAGGTGTGCCGTCGTCCTCAACTTTGTTAAAATATTGTATATAAAATTAATTGTATTTTTTTAAAATTAAATTTACCTGTTGGTAGGTGCCGTCGTCCTCAACTTGTTAAAATATTGTATATAAAATTAATTGTATTTTTTTTAAAATTAAATTGTACCTGTTGGTAGGTGCCGTCGTCCTCAACTTTGTTAAAATATTGTATATAAAATTAATTGTATTTTTTTAAAATTAAATTGTACCTGTTGGTAGGTGCCGTCGTCCTCAACTTTGTTAAAATTTTGTATATAAAATTAATTGTATTTTTTTAAAATTAAATTGTACCTGTTGGTAGGTGCCGTCGTCCTCAACTTTGTTAAAATATTGTATATAAAATTAATTGTATTTTTTTTAAAATTAAATTGTACCTGTTGGTAGGTGCCGTCGTCCTCAACTTTGTTAAAATATTGTATATAAAATTAATTGTATTTTTTTAAAAATTAAATTGTACCTGTTGGTAGGTGCCGTCGTCCTCAACTTTGTTAAAATATTGTATATAAAATTAATTGTATTTTTTTAAATTAAATTGTACCTGTTGGTAGGTGCCGTCGTCCTCAACTTTGTTAAAATATTGTATATAAAGTAATTGTATTTTTTTTAAAATTAAATTGTACCTGTTGGTAGGTGCCGTCGTCCTCAACTTTGTTAAAATATTGTATATAAAATTAATTGCATTTTTTTAAAATTAAATTGTACCTGTTGGTAGGTGCCGTCGTCCTCAACTTTGTTAAAATATTGTATATAAATTAATTGTATTTTTTTAAAATTAAATTGTACCTGTTGGTAGGTGCCGTCGTCCTCAACTTTTGTTAAAATATTGTATATAAAATTAATTGTATTTTTTTTAAAATTAAATTGTACCTGTTGGTAGGTGGCCGTCGTCCTCAACTTTGTTAAAATATTGTATATAAAATTAATTGTATTTTTTGAAAATTAATTGTACCTGTTGGTAGGTGCCGTCGTCCTCAACTTTGTTAAAATATTGTATATAAAATTTATTGTATTTTTTTAAATTAAATTGTAACCTGTTGGTAGGTGCCGTCGTCCTCAACTTGTTAAAATATATTGTATATAAAATTTAATTGTATTTTTTTTAAATTAAATTGTTACCGTGTTGGTAGGTTCCGTCGTCCTCAACTTTGTTAAAATATTGTAATAAAATTAATTGTATTTTTTTAAAATTAAATTGTACCTGTTGGTAGGTGCCGTCGTCCTCAACTTTGTTACAATTTTTGTATATAAATTAATTGTATTTTTTTTTTAAAATTAATTGTTACCTGTTGGTAGGTGCCGTCGTTCCTCAACTTTGTTAAAATATTGTATATAAATTAATTGTATTTTTTAAAATTAAATTGTCCCTGTTGGTAGGTTGCCGTCGTCCTCAACTTTGTTAAAATATTGTTATATAAAAATTAATTGTATTTTTTTAAAATTTAAATTGTACCTGTGGTATGTGCCGTCGTCCTCAACTTTGTTTAAAATATTGTATATAAAATTAATTTATTTTTTTAAAATTAAATTGTACCTGTTTGTAGGTGCCGTCGTCTCAACTTTGTTAAAATATTGTATTAAATTAATTTATTTTTTTTAAATTAATTGACCTGTTGGAGGGCGTCGTCCTCACTTTGTTAAAATATTGTTATAAAATTAATTGTTTTTTTTTAAATTAAATTGTACCTGTTGGTAGGTTCCGCGTCCTCAACTTTGTTAAATATTGTATATAAATTATTGTATTTTTTTAAAATTAAATTGTGCCTGTTGGTAGGTGCCGTCGTCCTCACTTTGTTAAACTATTGTATATAAAATTAATTGCATTTTTTAAAATAAATTGTACCTGTGGTAGTGCGTCGTCCTCAACTTTGTTAAATATTGTATATAAATTAATGTATTTTTTTTAAATTTAATTGTACCGTTGGTAGTGCCGTCGTCTCAACTTTGTTAAAATTTGTATATAAAATTAATTGTCTTTTTTTACAATTGGATTTACCTTTGGTAGGTGCGTCGTTCCTCTTTGTTAAAATATTGTCTATAAATTAATTGTATTTTTTTTAAATTAATTACCTGTTGGTTGTGCCGTCGTCCTCACTTTGTTAAATATTGTATATAAAATTATTGATTTTTTAAAATTAAATGACCGTTGGTATGTGCCGTCTCCTCAACTTTGTAAAATATTGTATATTAAATATTATTGTCTTTTTTTAAATTAAATTGTCCTGTTGTAGGTGCCGCGTCCTCAACTTTGTTAAAATGGTGTATTTAAAATTAATGTCGGGGTTCAATCCTCACAGGGGCACATTTTATATTACCTAGATTTAAATTTAACAGTAATTTATAACAATTTAACAAAGTTGGGACGACTGCACCTACCAAGTTAAATTTAATTTTTAAAAAAAAACATTTTCTTTACAATTTTTACCAAGTTGAGGACGACACCCACCAACAGGTACAATTTAATTTTTAAAACAAAAAAAAACAGTTAATTTTATATACAATATTTTAACAAAGTTGAGGACGACGGCACCTGCTAACAGGTACAATTTAATTTTTAGCAAAAAAACAATTTTATATACAATTTTTACCAAGTTGAGGACGACACCTACCAACAGTACAATTTAATTTTTAGCAAAAAAATCAATTTTATATACAAATTTTACCAAAGTTGAGGACGACACCTACCAACAGGTACAATTTAATTTTTAGCAAAAAAACAATTTTATATACAATTTTTACCAAAGTTGAGGACGACACCTACCAACAGGTACAATTTAATTTTTAACAAAAAAACAGTTGATTTTATATACAATTTTTAACAAAGGTGAGGACGACGGCACCTACCAACAGGTACAATTTAATTTTTTAAAAAAAAAACATAATTTTATATACAATTTTTAACCAAATTGGGAGGACGACAGCACCACCAACAGGTACCATTTAATTTTATTAAAAACAAAACAGTTAATTTTATATACAATATTTTAACAAAGTTGAGGACGGACGGCACCTGCCTAACAGGTACAATTTAATTTTTAGCAAAAACAGGTGAATTTTATATTACAATATTTTACCGAAGTTGAGGACGACGCACCTACCACAGGTACAATTTAATTTTTAACAAAAAAACAGTTGATTTTATATACAATTTTTAACAAAGGTGAGGACGACGGCACCTACCAACAGGTACAATTTAATTTTAACAAACAGTTAATTTTATATACAATATTTTAACAAAGTTGAGGACGACGGCACCTACCAAGGTACAATTTAATTTTAACAAAAAAAACGTTAATTTTATATAAAATTTTTAACAAAGTTGACACGTCGAATTTCCTGCTTCAAGTCTTCTATGGTTCGGGGATTGTGTTCATAAACCTGTGATTTGAGAAACCCCGAAAGAAAGAAGTCGCACGGTTTCAGGTCACATGACCTTCGTGGCCGTACGAAGCTTTCGAACACTTTGAGCAACACTCAACATTCTGGTAATGAGTTTCACAATTAAAACTCGTTGTTCAGCGTGTAACGCTCCATATCCAGTAATTGCAACAAATAAAGAAAACAAAAAGTGTAGGTAGAGTGCTGCCAACCTCATAGTAAAAAAATTGCGGCCAATTCAAATCCGGCGTTCTTATTGGGACACCCTATATATACATGGGGAAAACTGGAGTTATACAGTTACCTCTGTTGGTGAAACTGATCTTTAAACTTTAATGTTTTTTTTTTCCGTTTCCATTTTTTTTATATTTTCCAAAACTTAAAATGCCCCTTACGATGCAATTTGTATGCTATCAAAATGAAATTTTGTGGTTAGACTCCCCAATATATGCTAATTGAAATTTGATATCCAGTTACTGGTCTGAGACACATGTGTTCTTTAAATTTGAGATGGAAATGCATGAGAGTAGATAATTTTTTTTTTCAAAAAATGAGAAATAAGTAGTATTTTCCTTTTATGATTTTTTTGCATAGCAAATATCTTTAGTGGAATCATAGAGACTCTTAATCTGAAATTTCACGAGGGAGTATTTAAAAATGCGTAGTAAGGAGCATTTTTTAGAAAAATTAAAAAAAATAGATGTAGAAAATCATAATTCTGAAACTACTCTACTGATGAACGCCAATCTTCACAGAAAAACGTATATAAGCACATAATGATTGTAATATTTTTTTCAAAACAATCAGATAAAAACAAAAAAAATTGATATCCACCAGTCGGTCCCCTTAATACGTAATATGACAATTGTTCCCCTATTTATTTAATAAAGTGAAGTGTTTTATATGAAATCTCCTATTTTAAAAATGAAGATCTATTTAACAAACTAATAAATTTAATTATATATGTGGAACAATCAAAAGGATATTAAAAGCACAAGAAAAGAAACAAAACTAAAATTTTATAAAGTAGTGGCAGTCCCCTTACTATTGTATGGTAGTGAATTTTGGGTTTCAACTGAAAGAGAAGAGAAGATCATAGAAGCAGCTGAAATGAGATTTCTGAGAAGTGTGGCTGGTTGCAAACTTCTAGATAAGAGAAGAAGTGAAGATATTAGAAATGAGCTAAATATATTGAAACTCTTAGATAGAATAAAATAATCTAGAAAAAACTGGAAAGAGCATGTTCAAAGAATGGAAGATGATCGCATTCCCAAAATTATACTTGAATACAACCAAAAGGATGCAGGAATGTTGGTAGACCGAACAAGAGATGGATCCAACATTTGAATGAGAATCTATGAGACCGGAACAAGCCATATGGGCTTAATCCGTGATTGTTGATGATGATGATGATGTTTTATAAATTGAAGGGCTCGGCTGTAAAACATGGTGAATGACAAATTCTTGAAAATTGAGTTGTAGCATGTAAACTGTGATATGTGACTCTTGAAGCAAGTTTCGAACCAAGTGTACAAAAATGGATGCCTTAACATTTGGCTTTAATTGATGAATTGGATGAATCTCGTCTAAGTTTATTTGAGAATCGGGGTTATCTCGAATGAAATTGTTCTTAATAATTTGTTGTTCAACAACAGGGAGACTAGTTAGAAAATATCTAAATCTCTGACAATTGACGTCATTGTTTTCTTCTACATCTAAGGGTCGGTTTCACCAACAGAGGTAACTGTATTACGCCAGTTTTCCCCACGTATAATGCATAGCTTAAACTGGAGTAATGCAGTTACCTCTGTTTTAAGGGGGGGTGATGGGTGAAAAATTTACCATTTGAGGTCAAACTTGGCATTTTTTACTAAAAAATAGCTTGTACCCTAATGTATATGTTGGCAAAGTTTCAGAGGCCTATGACGCTTCTAAGTGCCCTAAATTACGTCAGAGTTAAAAGGCTGCGCCAGTTAAATACTACCTGCATGCAAATATTTAAACTTGTTTTTCCACACTTTTATTTCCACTGCATTTTTGTACATTCAAAATTGAATGCAATTCAGAAATTTGTCCTAAAAGGTTCAAATATTTACTGCATGTCCTAAAAACAATGGGTAACAAAGTAGTGCATGGATTTCATGATTGAAGTAGTATAGCATGTAAACTGTGATATGTGACCTCCTGAAAGCCTTTGGTGCATGTAGTTTTATTTATCATCTATTGACCATCTGCTATCAATTGATGGATTAAAAACTATATGCACCAAATGCTTTTCAGGAGGTCACATATTACAGTTTACATGCTACAACTCAATTTTCAAGAATTTGTCAGTTAGAGCCCTTAAATTGTTGATAGAATGAATATATCAATGTTACATTTAGTAAATAAAGCTATCAGATCCATATTTGGTTCGTCTTCCGGGCTTATAGACCGTGGTCTGGTTGTCTTCTTACTCGACGTTTCGTCTACTGCTGCGGTAGACCTCATCAGGAGATACTGCGTGCTCTCTGTGAACTCCTCACAGACCGCAGCAGTAGACGACACGTCGAGTAAGAAGACAACCAGACCACGGCCTATAAGCCCGGAAGACGAACCAAATATGGACCAAGACGCCGGCCGTGAAAGCCTACAATTATATACAAGCTATCAGAGTTTTATATGATTTTCATAAATACTTATTTCATTAAACATTTGCAACAGCTGTATCACCACACTGTAGCTTCATCAGATGAATGTCATAAATAAAAGAAACTCCTGGCGCGACAGGCCTAGAGGGCCCTTAGCCTACCAGCCGGCTGCTGGCCTCACATCCACATGTGTCAATCACAGAGGTAGATGCCCATCAGCCAGTGTTGGGGTGACATGTGGTCAGCATGTCGAGTCCCCCAGCCGTTATAGCTGGTTTCCTCAACCTGGAGCCGCTACTTTTTGTAGCTACCCAAATGCCTCACGATGCTGGGTGGGCACCGGTCTCATACTGGCCGAAATGCCATGTGAAAATGTATTCCCCCATGGAGACTCGAATCAGCGCAAGTCCCGTAGCTCTGCGCCAAGGCTTCCTGCCTTAACCACTCGGCTACGGCGCGGGACGAATGTCATAAATACAATTACTTATTCTACAACTAACTAACTCACTACCACTATCGAACCCGTAGATCAATGACCGGGGACGGTAAGCTCTCCTTATACCCCTATCCTGAGCAAACACTTTACAATATTCCTCTATATAAACTACTTCCTTCAAATCATGATTAATGCAACTCTCCCACCTCATTCTTGGTCTACCAACTGGGCATTTTCCTAGTTTTTTTACAAGTAGTTTCCATGAAACTCTTTCATTCTCCATTCGTGCAACATGTCCTGCCCATCGCAGTCTACGAGACTTAACTGTTCTTATATATATGGCTTCCTATAAAGATCACGTAGTTCACTGTTATGTAGTCTTCTCCATTCACCTGTCTGTTCATCTCTCTTTGTTCCAAAATGTTTCCTAAAAACTTTATTCTCAAATACTCATAATTTTCTTTCCTCCCTTAAAGTAAGAGTCTATGTTTTGCATCCATATAATATAACTGGTAGAATAGGGCTAATAGATTTATATATTTTCAGTTTAACGTTTTTTGAAAGGAGTTGCGGACGTCAAGTGTCCCTGTAATGCATAATAGCACGCATTTCCAGAATTGAGCCTATGTTTAATTTCTTTGTGCATCTCAATCCTATTTGTGATTATTGTTCCTAGGTATTTGAATTCAGCCACTTCATAAAAATTTCCCTCATTTGTCATTAGCTGTTCATTTCCATTATATAATATATTTCTATATGTGACCATATATTCATTTTTATATATATTTACTTCCAGTCCCAATTTCTTTGTGTTACTTAATAGTGCGTGCGTGTTGTCCTTTAGTATCTCCTCGCTATCACCCAATAGTGCCACATCATCAGCATAAACTAATAGCTTATTAATACCATTGAGTTGTAGAACTTCTTCATCCTCTAAAGGTTTGATGGTATGCTCTAGTACAAAATTAAATAGTAGAGGAGATAGTGCATAAAGGTAAAAACCATTATTCGACCAATGAAAACGCAGTGATACATCTTGTTTGTTTACATTACAACCGGAGTTTACCTGGGAAGAGTTATAGTGTCTCCATGTAAGTATCTGGATAACAGTTACCAGATGCTAATTTTTTGTTTGTCTTGTTTTAGGTAGCTGAACAGAGATGGCGACATCTAACAGTAAGTATTCATATTTATATGTTAATATCGTTTTAATTGCATTCTAAGACGTGTAAGTAAAAATGAGCAACAATTATAGTATTTTTTCTCCTGAATTCAAATATGATATCGCTTTTTCTCCATCACACAAGGTTTCCGAGAGACATATAATTTCAAACACTTTAATATTATCTACATTCATAACTATACAATATTCGAACATTTGGACCCACCTAGAAAGTAAGGAATGACGATTTCCTGCTATATTTCGCCTGTGGAGCATCCCTCTTGATGGTCCAACAATAATCGGCCAGCATTTTAGGATTCCATTTGCCTTGATATCTTTTTTCCATAGCTGAAATCTCCCGATGAAAGTGTTCCTCGTGCTCATCGCTCACTGTGCCAATATTTTCCGGGGAGAAATCTAGGTTTATTAAAAAAATAATTATTTAAATCCAGTAATTGAAATTGAAATAAAAAAATAACTGTGGGTGATGGAGAAATTCCGAATACATATTTCAAAACACGATAAAAAAAACGCATCAAGTTCAACTATTGGTACTCATGAGACAAAAATCACGTTGACCAGTGTAATTGGTGTCAATCACTGTGGTGTCGGGGTGGCGTCGTTGCCTCGTACGCAGCAAAACCCGAGCTCGATTCACGTCCAGAATAAGACACCTGAGCGATGTTTTTTTCTCGTGATTATTTATTTCGCCTGATAGAACTAAGTCATGTGGCCTTTTCTTCCACTCACCAGGACAAACATATGTTACAATAGAATATAACAATCACTGCTATTCTTTACAACCTGCGACGCGACTTTTTTAATTCCTTCATAAACTCCTGTCAAATTTTATTCTTAGGATTTCATTTTTCAAATTATCTACCACCATTTATAATGATTTTTACATTTTTTCTAACGATTATTTCAGTATATATTTTCTATGATATTTAACTACATACCACAATATTGACACTAGGCCACAAAATAACAGTCTGCTAACAATTCCTCTTCATAGCACTTCCTCTTATTCTACTTCCTTACCACTAGCCTCTGCTCGCTCCTGGAATTTCCTTCCTCAAGATATCAGGGGTTGCCGCAAACTTGGCACTTTTAAATCACGCTTATACAGATACCTGTTGTCTAATAATTATTTGTTTCTATCTATTTAAATTTATGCTGTGTCACTAATAATTTTTTCTCGTTCTTTTATATATTGTACATATTATATATATTTAATTCGTTAAATCTAAAGTAAATCAAAATACATTATAAATATTAATTGTATTGTATTCATAACTTGTAATCGTTTATGTATAACTTATTGTAATTTAGATGCAAAACTATTTTTTTTGTATTTTTTAAAACCTGGTTGAGTGGCAGACAAGGCCTTAAGACCTTAACTCTGCCAGGTAAAATAAAGCTATTATTATTATTATTATTATTATTATTATTATTATTATTATTATTATTATATTATTATTATTACGTAGGATGAAGACGTGGCAGCCATATTAATTTAACGAATATTCTAAGCAAAAACAGAGCCATGTTCTAGTGCAGCCAACATAGAGTATGTACTAATTAACTGAATACATTACTTCTGATTTCTATAACTTTGACTATTTACTTTTGGGCGTTGTATTCTTTTACAGGTTAGACTGCTTGAATTGCATCAGGTCAGCTTTTAGGTTGGTCTTTCATAGGTCAGAGTACTTAAATTGTGTTAGGTCAGCTTTTAGGTTGGTCTTTCACAGGTTAGAGTACTTTAATTAGATTGAGTTAGTTTTTAGGTTCGTTAAATATCTTGTATATGTTGGCTGCATCCCGTGATTGCATAGTGTAAACCGCTTCGCATTTGTTGGCGCATGCGCATGGTGTATGATTGGAAATTAGAAAAAAACGATTCGCGACACATATTGTAAAGAATCCCTTTCACTATAAACTTTAAATTAAATGCCAATAGAAAATATGTTAAATAAGGTAATCTAATATCTAAAAGATTAATATCGTTAACATAATATTGTTAATTTTAATTAAAATTAAGGCTAAAACTAATATTCGTGCCGCATATCCGTCCAATTGCAGTTACGAAACTTAACTGTTTATATATCTGGCTTCCCATAAGAATTATGTAGTTCCCTGTTATGAAGTCTTCTCCATTCACCTGTCTGTTCATCTCTCTTTGGTCCAAACATTGTCCTAAGAACTTTATTCTCAAATACTCGTAATGCCCTTTCCACCCTTAAATTAAGAGTCCACGTTTCGCATCCATATAATATAATTGGTGGAACAATAGTTTTATGTATTTTCAGTTCAACGTATTTTGACAGAGTTGACAGCACGATCGAGAGTCCTGCTAATGAGCGTCATAGCACGTATTTCCAGAATTCAGCCTATGTTTAATTTCTTGTGCCCCGTCTCTTTCATTCCCTATTTGTGATTATTGTTCCTAGGTATTTGGATTCAGCCACTTCTTCAAAAATGTCTATTTCTAACTCTTCCATTCCATTGTATAATATGTTAAATTAAAAAATGTAAATAAATTATTGTTGTGTATTGTCGCTTAGATCAATTGATATGTACTATAATAACACAATTCATAATTTGTTAACATGTCTGACGAAGGTACAGTGTACCGAAACAGCTGTCACTGAATTATATCTTAATAAATATGAAAAACAAATAAAACTAAGTTTTATTTTTATTTAATTAATATTTATATGTGTTATCATGTATTTAGTTTTGTTGATGTTTACTTGCAGTAAATTATTATTATTATTATTTTATTTATTTTTATTTATATACAGAATTTTAAAGTTTACACATCTTTCTGTGCCTAAAGTTTTATTTTCTTCTCTTTTCTTCTCCACTCGTCTCTCTCCATCCAATCCATGTCCTCCAGTTCCCTTGCTCATTCCAGTTCTTATTTCCTGCATCCACGAGTTTCGAGGTCTTCCTCTCCTCCTCCTTCCAGGTGGGCACCATTCCAATGTTTTCCTGGGTAACCTTTCTTCTTGCATTCGTCGTACGTGCCCATATCAATTAAATTGCTTATACCGTATATTATCTACTATTGAATAACCAATATTCATTTTTTCTCTTATGACAGTATTTATTTTGTCCAATTTTTAACATCTTGCTGCTCTCCTCAAGAAATCCATTTCCATCGACATAAGTTTTTGTTGAGTTTCCAAACTTCAGCTCCATATGTGACAGTACTTCTCACTATTGAATTATATATTTGTAACTTACTTTTCCTGGTTATATGTCTGTTCCATAAGACTCCATTCATCATTGCTGTTATTGCTCTACCTTTATTTATTCTGTTCTTAATATCACCTTCTTGTTTATCCTCTTTATCTAATTTTACTCCCAGATACTCAAATTCTACACATCCTTTAATATACCCCTTTTGATCTTCTAATATCAATAGATATTATTATTATTATTATTATTATTATTATTATTATTATTATTATTTTAGGCTCGAAACTGTACCACTACACTTCAGAAGAAGGATACTCCGGGATGTTAGCTACTGGAAAAATCTACCCTTCTACCGACACAACCAGAGACGCCGTTCTGGGGAAAGGAACGTATTTGACACACCTGCCTCCTACAGAAAGCGACGCCAAGATCATCTCCAACAACTGGGACGCTGGGAGAGACGTATCGCGTCAGTTTATAAACCGCCACTCCGACAAAGTGGACGTCTGTCTTGAGTTCAAAGCAAAAGATCTGCGTGGTGTCAAAGAATACCCTGGTAACAGGGATGTAGCAGTATATCCAGGAGCAATTAACCTTAATAAGGTACCTCACAAAGTTTATAGAAGGGAATAACATCAACAGACTGTCAAAATACTAAAAACACATTTTTCAAGAACGAAACATGTCTTATGTACTCAGTGAAACAATAAAAAATACATATACATAGGTACATATATATTATCAGGAAATACCTTACAACATGTGATGCGAAAAATGTTTCAAACAAACGCGAAGCGGTTTACACTTTGAAATCACGGAATTCAGCCAACATATACACGATATTTAACGAACTGAAAGCTAACAACGCAATTTAAGTACTCTAACCTGTGAAAGACCAACCTAAAAGCTAACCTAACGCAATTTAAGCACAATAATCTGTGAAAAGACTAAATTAAAAGCTAACCTAACGCAATTTAAGCACAATAATCTGTGAAAAGACTAAATTAAAAGCTAACCCAACGCAATTTAAGTACTCTAACTTGTGAAAGACCAACCTAAAAGCTAACCTAACGCAATTTAAGTACTCTAACCTGTGAAAGACCAACCTGAAAGCTAACCTAACGCAATTTAAGTACTCTAACTTGTGAAAGACCAACCTAAAAGCTAACCTAACGCAATTTAAGTACTCTAACATGTGAAAGACCAACCTAAAAGCTAACCTAACGCAATTTAAGTACTCTAACTTGTGAAAGACCAACCTAAAAGCTAACCTAACGCAATTTAAGTACTCTAACTTCTGAAAGACCAACCTAAAAGCTAACCTAACGCAATTTAAGTACTCTAACCTGTGAAAGACCAACCTGAAAGCTAACCTAACGCAATTTAAGTACTCTAACTTGTGAAAGACCAACCTAAAAGCTAACCTAACGCATTTAAGTACTCTAACCTGTGAAAAGACCAACCTGAAAGCTAACCTAACGCAATTTAAGTACTCTAACTTGTGAAAGACCAACCTGAAAGCTAACCTAACGCAATTTAAGTACTCTAACTTGTGAAAGACCAACCTAAAAGCTAACCTAACGCAATTTAAGTACTCTAACCTGTGAAAGACCAACCTAAAAGCTAACCTAACGCAATTTAAGTACTCTAACTTGTGAAAGACCAACCTAAAAGCTAACCTAACGCAATTTAAGTACTCTAACTTGTGAAAGACCAACCTAAAAGCTAACCTAACGCAATTTAAGTACTCTAACCTGTGAAAGACCAACCTGAAAGCTAACCTAACGCAATTTAAGTACTCTAACTTGTGAAAGACCAACCTAAAAGCTAACCTAACGCAATTTAAGTACTCTAACCTGTGAAAGACCAACCTAAAAGCTAACCTAACGCAATTTAAGTACTATAACTTGTGAAAGACCAACCTAAAAGCTAACCTAACGCAATTTAAGTACTCTAACCAGTCAATGCCCAAAAATAAATTGTAAGTTCTGAAATTCTTAAGTGTATGTGTACAGTTAAATAGTACATACTCTACGTTGGCTGCCACTGGAACAGGTCTTTGTTGTTGCATAGAGTATTCGTTAAAATTAATATGGCTGCCACATCTTCATGCTATGTATGTAGTTAAATACCATAGAAATAGTATATTACGATGCGAGGTTGGGAAGTGGTTGTTACGGAAAGCGAGGAAAATGTTTAAAAACAGAGTGATAGCGAGGTTTTTAATCTCTGAGATTCTGTAAAACACTTCACAAAAGTGCGTTGTACATTATTTTCTTCTGCGATTATGTTTTCAAAATAATAAATAATAGTATAATAATCTGCTCTTTGTTGGAAATATTTGCATTCATTATAAACAATTGATTAACGTTAACAATCTAGCCAATGTTTACAGTTGAGTTTATATCAGGCCGTGACAACAATCAGTCATAAAATGGCGGCAAGTACGTATTTATTGTTTTATATTGTTTCAAATAAAGTTCAATTCATTTAAAATGCAGTTTTTTTTCGTATAATGTATATTAACACTACGTCTTGGATATATATTTGTATATATATTGTACGTAGTATACATAAGGGGCAGTTGGTTCTTATCCCCCGATGTGGTTTGTAATATGTAATATTACAGTCTAGTTAGTTAGGGTTGTAAACTACGAAAAATCTAACAAGTTGAAACTTTGAATTATGGTCGCCATTGCTGTGAGTACGACAAAACGCACTATCGCGCAAAAATATATCGAAATAATCGTTAGAAAAAAAATGTAAATATAATTCTGAATGGTGGGAAATAATTTGTAAAAAAGAAACCCTAAGGATAAAAAATTGGCAGGATTTAATGATGGAATATGGAAATTCGCGTCACATGTTGTACAGTTTAGCCTATTATTCTTATTTATTAATCACCAGACACAGACAACTGCCGTTGTTTCCGTTCCCAAATTCTATTTCCTTTTTTCTAAGCAGTTATTGTCTTCCCATCTCCTTCATTTCACACTGACAAGGGAACCATCAACCATTGCATGCCGAACCTACCTTGAGATATCAGTAAAATATCAGTCGTTTTGAAATGCAAGGCACAGAAATCGAAGCCATAATCGAGCAATGGCGGTCCACTGTACGGGACAGATGTACGTCCCTGCATGAGTTAAGCACAGAGTGGAGTGAGGCGGGACGCTGTGCGGACGGCGGAAAATGAGGGCTTTTCAGTCAGCCAATACAGGAGTTATATAACTTCCCTACAGTCAATATTAATACAATTCATATCAAATTCCGTTGAGGCATAACATAAAAATTTAAATATATACCTGTTGGCAGGTGCCGTCGTCCTAAAAAAAAACTCCAAGCGCAACACGCCTGGGCTGACTAGCCAGCTGCTGGCCTCACATCCATATGTGTTAATCACATAGGTAGACGATCATCTAGCCAGTGTAGGGGTGACATGTGGTCAGCATGTCGGATCCCCAGCCGTTGTAGCTGGTATTCTCAACCTGGAGTTGCTACTTATTGTAGCTACCCAAATGTCTAGGTGGACAGCAGTCCCATACTGGCCGAAAATACATGAGAAAAATTTCTTCCCCCATGGAGACTCGAACCAGCGCAAGTCCCGTAGCTCTGCGACAAGGCTTCCGTTGTCCTTAACCGTGTTAAAATACTATATTTCAAATGTTATCTGGAGGCCTTTCGGGAGGTAACTCCCCATCATCAGCAGAATGTCTGCTACTAGACACTGTTGTGTAGTACGTTTGTAGACTTGAAGTGTTTGTAGTAGCAACTTCCATATAGTTTAAATGAGAGATGTGGCGCTTGATTTTAGTGTCTTGCAGTTAAAAACGGCAGTTTTTTGGACGCTGCCTTTCTACGTCGCAACGGTTCTCTGGAAATAATTTCAAGGTCGACGACAAAACATGGCTAAAAAAGTTCTTAAGAATGGGTACCATCAGAGAGAAAGAGATTGGAACAACCTACACGCTATTGGAACAATGTTATCCAGCAAGCCATTAAAAAAAAACATGATCTAAAGCAATAAAGTGAAAATGATTAATACCACTAAGCAACAAAAAAAACTATTTTTTGTCTCAGAAAAAAAATGCGATTCTGATAGTATTTTTTTCTCCTGAATTTAAATATATCGGTTTTTCTCCATCACGCAAGGTCTCCGAGAGACAGGCATTTATTATAATTTCAAACACTTTAATATCTTCTACATTCGTAACTGCACAATATTCGAACATTCGGACTCACATAGAAAGTAAGAAATGACGGTTTTCTGCTATATTTTGCCTGTGGAGCATCTCTCTTGATGGTCCAACAATAATCGGCCAGCATATTAGGATTCCATTTGCCTTGATATCTCTTTTCCATAGCTGAAATCTCCTGAGATAGCTCATTTGGTTTTATTTTACAATGGACAAATGGACGTAAAAAACGTTTATTAATAAAAACAATTATCTTTTTTTTCATTTATTTATTTAGCCTGGTGGAGTTAAGGCCATGTGGCCTTCTCTTCCACTCACCAGAACAAGCATATGTTACATATGAATACAAAAAAAAATACAATAATAGTCATATAAAACAGGACAAACACATGTTACACATGAATACAAAAAAAATTACAATAGTAGTCATATTAGACAGGACAAACATGTTACATATGAATACAAAAAAAAAGTTACAATAATAGTTATTGAACAATTCATTATCTGTCATATTGAATAATAATGAAATTAATGTCTAATAATAGAATGAAACTAAATACAATTAAAATTAAATTAATGATACAATGAATAAAAAAGGAATAACAGCTCGAATCTACTATGCATAAAAAGAAGAGAAAAAAACACTACAATGAATTAATCTACGCTTTTTATACAAGGCATTAGGTAAATATATTAACAAATCCTAAGTCTATTTTTATTAAATAATGCAAAAACGCATTATTAATTCTTAAAGAGTAGTATTAGTGAGTTGTTTCTGTTAGTGATTTTATTTTCAATTTATTTCTGAAAGATGGTAAAGTTTGGCAGTCTCTGACATAGGGTGGAAGTGAATTCCATGTTCTAGCAAGAGAAACTGTAAAAGATTTCGAATAATAGGTAGTATGATGAGGAGGGATATAAAGGACACTGTGCTCAAGGGATCGGGTATCTAATATGTGTATCAGAGAGTTTAGTGAAGCGGTGTGATAAATAATAAGGTAAAGATGTGTGTAATATGTTATAGAGTAGGCATAGGGAATGGATGGTTCTACGATCTTGAAGACGAAGCCATGACAATTGTTCCAGGGATGGTGTAACGTGATCAAATCTACGTATACCACAAATAAAACGTATGCAAGAATTGTGAACACGTTGAAGTCTTATGTAAATCCATTAATTGAAATAAAAAAACTCTGGGTGATGGAGAAATTCCGAATACATATTTGAAAACACGATAAAAAACTGCATTAAGTACAACTATTGGTACTCATGAGACAAAAACCATGTTGACCAGTGTTATCTATTCTCACAAGTGAACGGTAAACAATTGCATGCCAAAACCTACCTTGATTTTCCTTCCAGAAAAGCGTCGTTTTGTACCAAGGGAGACGTGTCGAAAATATTACCTGGCGTTTATATCAGCGAGGCAGTAAAATCCAGCGCCAAATTTCTCATTTAAAATTCTGGTAAGTACTAAAATTCCCGACTTGGTAGATTGAATAACCCTCACTACCTACCGTCCGAGCCGCGTTCCGCAACTCCGCTCTTACTCAAGTAGGGAGCCCATATGTTCCGTACAGTGGGTTGCCATTGCTGGATTCTGGCTTCGATTTCTGTGCCTTGCAGTAAAACGGCCGATTTTTGGACAAGATCCTGGCACATCACAACGCATCTTTGGGATACATTTCCAGTTAGGTTTGGGCATACAATTGTTGACAATTTACTTCTTAGAGAAGTGTGGATTAAAACATTTGTCATTTTTTAATACCCCAAGGTTGTCCTTTTGGTCTCTCCTGGCATTGGCGTAATTGGAACCCACTTCTAAGATTGGGGCGCCTGCAAGGCGGGATTACGTTGTCCCGATGATATGATGGGCGATGATGATGATGATAGCGGTGCGCCAGGAGAGTCCTTAATCCTAAACTTAATCTAAGATGAATATGTTAGATGAGGTTGCGATGGTCAAATGATGTTCGGGAACCGTTTGTTTCCTGACATTTGTCTTACAGGTGAGGAAAACCCCCGATAAAAACCTCATCCAGAAAACTGTCCCGACCGGGATCGAACCCGGGCCCGCTGCGTGATTATTATTGTCATTATTATCATTTTTTTTCAAATGCCCCAGGTTTGTCTTTCGACATTCCTGGTTTCTCTCCTGGCATGGCGTACTTGTAACCCACTTCTGGGGTTGGGCGCCTGGAAGTCGGGGTTACGTTGCCCCGATGATATGATGGTGATGATGATGATGATGATAGTGGTGCACCAGGAGAGTCCCTAATCCTAAGCTTAACCTAAGATGAATATGAATGATGATGATTGCGATGGCCATATGATTTCGGGGACCGTTTGGGCCTTAAAGTTTTCCTGACATTTGTCTTACAGGTGAGGAAAAACCCCGATAAAAACCTCACCCAGAAAAACTGTCCCGACCGGGGATCGAACCCGGGCCCGCTGCGTGACAAGACAGCACGCTACCCCGAGACCACAGCGGTGGACTCATTATTGTCATTATTATAGTCTTGATTTTTATGTACTAAAATGTAGGATTGCAACGTAGTAGAAGTTAGACTTACGACTGTCATTTGTTATGGTTTTATATACAAACAGTTTGAATAGTATTATGAAAAGTAAGACTTCAGACTGTCTTTTATCTTGGTTTCACACAAACAATTGAATAATATATACTATCTCTATTGCAATCTTTATTACATAAAAGTACTGACACTCATTATTACATAGGCCTATTGTTGCGACAAGAGTCGCTCTCTCTGTCGGTAATAGCAGACACCTGCCGTCTGTTATTACGCTAATGATGTAGTTCGTCTGACTGCCGTTTGTAGGCGCCTGAATACAGTAACGCTGAGTTGTGTTGGTAGCATTTAGTTATAATGTTGCCAACTTCTGCGTATTGCTCAGGTCTGTAGATGACTACAACACTGTCTCTCGGTGTGGGCCAGGCCCGAGGACGACGGTCCTGTTTTGGTTAAAGAGGTTTAAGAACACCTCATTCTCAGTGTGTGTTTGGAGCTCGTTGTGCGTTAGGCTCTCGCAGTGTGCGGCGGGCACACTTACGTGGTTATTGAGGACCATGTGCTGCCTGATCCGAAGTTGATACTCTTCGAGGCCCCTCTAGTCCTAGGAACGGACTTTGATTAAACATTTGATTCTGCTTATTTTTATCTACGTTAAGTTAGCACAGAAATAAACTTGATATTTTCACTGATTACATGTGTTTGTAATAACTAAATTTCCCTTTTATAAAATCCAGCACACCAGAGTAATATTAGGCAAAGAACTCAAAATTGGACCGTGTTGGCAACAACACCTATCATATCATATCATATGTTTTCTCTCACAGAAGATGAGAAAGTGAAATGGGTTATTATCTGAATGTGTCATGCCCTAAATTTGACCATTCAGATGAGGAAGCATATTATCTTGGTGATAAGCTTGTCTACATCCTTTCTTACTCATTTAACATCCCAAGTTAGAAACAGAATTACTTTACTTTGATATTAAATTCTTTGTTCAATTTATAAGATTAGAAATTATATTGATTGCAACAATTGCAGGGCATCTCATTACTTTCAACTTCGTACAAAATACTATACATAATATATTAGTAAGCAGACTTACTCCCTGTATTGATGACATTCTAGGAGATCATCAATGTGGATTTAGAAGAAGCATGTCAACAACAGATCAGATTTTTAGTATAAGACAAAATTTTAGAAAAGTAATGGGAATATAATGGTACTGTACATCAACTATATGTAGACTTCAAAAAAGGCATATGATTCAATTAAGAGGGAGAAGTTATATAGTATCCTGCTGGAGTTCGGAATTTCTATAAAGTTAATAGACTTAATCGAAAGTGCCTAAATGACACAAAGAGTAGGGTGAGTGTAGGCAAACAGTTTTCGGATAGGCCTACTTTTGAAATCCAGAATGGGTTAAAGCAAGGAGATGCACTATCTCCGTTGCTATTCAATTTTGTACTAGAGCATGCCATCATATCTTCAGAGGATGAAGAAGGCCTACAACTCAATGGTATTAATAAACTGTTAGTTTATGCTGCCGTAGCGTAGTGGTTAAGGCACTGCGCTACAAGCCGGAAGGTCGAGGGTTCGAGTCCCGTGGGAGTCAGGATTTTTAAATTGACCCAAACCTTCTGGCGGCACTATGGTCCTGGGGTCAACTCAGCCTCTAACGGAAATGAGTACCAAACGCTTGTTCTGGGGGTAAAGGCGGCCGTTACGCAGGGCTGACAACCCGGCTGACATGAAGTGACGATTGTCTAGAAAAAGTGGGAGTCTTAACCTCCTACTACCCCAAGGGCCTCCTGAGGTCTGTAGTAGGATCACTTTAAAGTTTATGCTGATGATGCAGTACTATTGGGCGATAACGAGGAGATACTAAAGGCCAACCGCACACATTATTGAGTAACACTAAGAAATTGGGACTAGAAGTAAATATCAGTAAAACACATAGAAGTACATTATATAATGGAAATGGACAGATAATGACAAATGAGGGAAATTTTGAGGAAGTGACTGAATTCAAATACCTGGGAATAATAATATCAATAATGCATGAGTTGCACAAAGAAATTAACATTGGCTCAATTATGGAAATGCGTGCTATTATGCATTGCAGAGACTTCTGAGGTGAAAAAAAATACGAGTATTCGAAAATAAAATTAGAAGGACACATTTTGGACCAAACAGAAATGAACACACAGTTGAATGGAGAAGACTACATAACAGTGAGCTACATGATCTCACATCTGTTATTTTAGTGTCCCGCATTTGATTCCAAAAGACACGACTTTATTTAAAAAATAGGTTATTGGCAAAATGGATTTCAACTGCCATTGTCAAATATTTTATGTAAAAAGTGCTGCTATAGAAAGCTGTGTGACTTTATCATATTTTAAGAGACTTTGAGTTAGTTTTGGTTTGTTAATTAATTGATTTGTTCATATTACATTGAATTATTATTTATATGTAGTGCTAGAAATCCCTCCATGGTATCTTTACCTTGTCATGGTGGAGTGGCTTGCGTGCTTAAATGATCCTGAGAGCTATGCCGGCGGTAGCATTGCTGCCGATAGGGTTACCCATGCCGGACTGGTCGAAGGTGATAAGCCAGACGAAAAAAGTACCTTGGTCGAAAGAGTGACGATCTTTCACCGTAAAAATAGAACCGTCAAGAAATGCGGACATGGGTTCAACTGGGGTAAAATTTTCCGGAGGTCAAATAGTCCCCCATTCGGTTCTCCGGGCGGGGACTACTTCAGGGAACCCATGCCAAAGGCTCAAACACAGGGACATGTTCCTAGGAACATGGAATGTTAGGACTTTATACAATAGCGGGGCACTAGAGATATTAACGCGGGAACTAGATAAATCGCCCTTGGATATAGTCGCTTTACAGGAAGTTAGGTGGAAGCTTCTTGTAGGAAAGCCAGAGGGAAAACGCCCAGTTGGTAGACCAAGAATGAGGTGGGAGAATAACATTAACTATGATTTGAGGGAAGTAGATTATACAGGGAATGATTGGAAAGCATTAGCTCAGGATAGGGATGTATGGAGATCTTATGTCCGTGCGGCCATGAACCTACGGGTTCGATAGTGCCAGTGAGTATGAGTAGTAGTAGTGGTATGTAGTGCTAGAAATTAATTATAAACTAAATCAGCGGTTTTCAACCTTTTTCGACTCGCGAACCCCTTCCACAACGATCTGAGTTGGGTGAACCACAGACTTTTAAATATTACAGTAGACTTGCACAAAATTGAATTCCAAGGAAAAGCTCTAATAATATTAAATTAACTTAACCCTTAACTATTAAAACCTAAAGTTACTCTAGTTACGGCTTAAAAGTTACACAATGGGTAGGCCTACTTGTAGCGAAATCAAATGCATTCCAAACGTTTCCACATAACTGTAAATCAGACATTCGCGGTAAATATTAATTTGTTGTGGAAATAATGTGACTATTTAGGCACGCCGTAGCGTAGTGGTTAAGGCACTGAGCTACAAGCCGGAGGGTCGAGGGTTCAAGTCCCGTTGGGGTCAGGGTTTTAAAACTGACCCAAACCCTCTGGCGGCACTATGGCCCTGGGGTCGACTCAGCCTCTAACGGAAATGAGTACTAGACGCTTGTTCTGGGGTAAAGGCGGCCGTCACGCAGGGCTGACAACCCGGCTGACATCAAGTGCCGATTGTCTAGAAAAAGTGGGAGCCTTAACCTCCCACTACCCCAAGGGCCTCGGGGCCTGTTGTGGGATCACTTTTTTTTATTTAACTCATGCCCCAAATGGGAGTCAATGGCCAATCACGTTTCAATGATTTCTGTTTAACAACCAATCAGAGTCGTGTTTCACGAAATATTTATCAGTGTTATAATTACCATATTAAAGAAAGCTCCTCCTTTTTAATATTCTGAACAGGTCTGACCATTATTTTGCAGTGACTGAGCCTATGATAAATACGGCTACCAGATTGTATATATAGTGCATGAATGTCAACACATGCCGCATGCGGGAGTTAATATAAAAACATTTGTAACAATTGATTATATCACCAAAAAAAGAAACCACTGTTTGCACTTTCTTAAATGTATTTTTTCCCAGGTAACAATCCAGAAAAATATAATTGTCATATTTACATCATACATCAGAAATGAATTAATATACAGTTTGATTTTGTTTCATTTTTCTCCACTAGAGAGCATTCTTACAATATTGCGGTCCTTTGGCAATAAATAGTATGATCTGGTTGCAGTGATAAACAAAAGAAGCAGATGAAGCGTACCTATCGTTTCTCATTTGTTTTTAAACATCGCCGTTTATATTAAATATATAAATATTTTAAAATAACTACAGTTAAATAATGATTTGTGAGGTAAACAGCTTAATTTTATTCGTTAAATAGTCCTAACAAATGCCACTCTTGATTTCCAAATTTTCTCTTCGTGAGTCGTGAATTTATCGATAATTTGGAAATCACTCGTGGCATTACTTATGATAAATTCCAGATATTGCACATATGTAAGAAGGGGCATTATAGGGTTAATTTAATTTAAAACTAATAATAAAAAATAATAATAATAATACTAATAATAATAATAATAATAATAATAATAATAATAAAACTAACTGGCACTATCGTACCGATAGGTTCATGGCCGTGAGGACATAAGCTCTCCATATATCCCTATCCTGAGCCAATGTTTTCCAATCATCCCCTGTATAGTCCACTTTCCTCAAATCATCTTGTATCTTGTAAGCCCGTGTTTCCCTTAACAGAGATTTAGGCGCTCTCCCCCTACAGGGGAGAATTTGAACCATACTAATTTATTTACACTTGTTTTCGTTATAGATGTCATTTGGGTGGTCCGTGGTCAGCGTTCCGCCTCATACTGACATCTAGGAAACCAAGGTAGTACTAGGACGGGAAATTCGGTAAATTTCGCTTAGAGGCCTTTTCATTCAGGCTTAAGGATCTTTTACGAGCCTGAAAATCTTCAGACTCGGAACCCACGGCTTAAAGTCCCTCCCGGAGGACTTGCTCCTTGGATTTTCCATCCTAAAAAAAATCCATCGACCCCGGCCGGGTTTGAACCGCGACCCTCGGGACCAGAGACAAGGAGCATAACCACTAGTCCACCGCGGCCGACTCCCTCAAATCATAGTTAATGTTATTCTCCCACCTCATTCTTGGTCTACGAACTGGACGTTTTCCATCAGGTTTTCCTACAAGAAGCTTCCATGCACACGTCTTTCATTCCTCATTCGTGCCACATGTCCTGCCCATCGCAGTTCCGAGACTGAAATGTTCTCACATTGTGCTTCCTGGTACAGACCATGTACTTCACTGTTATGCAGTCTTCTCCAGTTAGCTGACTGTTCATCTCTCTTTGGTTTTCACAAAAGTTTCCCACGAGAAACTTTATTCTCACATACTCGTAACTCCTTTCCTCCCTTAAAGTAAGAGTCCATGTTTCGCAAACATACAGTATAATATAACTGGTTGAGAATTATTATTATTTACTTACTTACTGCAGTGGCCACTAATGAACCCGTAGGTTCATGCCCGGCGCGGACATAAGCTCTCCATACATCCCCATCTTGAAGTAATGATTTCCACTCATTCCCCGTGTAGAATATACTTCCCTCAAAATCATAGTTCCTGTTATTCTCCCACCTCATCTTGGTCTACCAACTGGGCGTTTTCCCTCTGGATTTTCTACAAGCAGCTTTCCAGGCACATTCTTTACTTCCCCATACGTGCAACTTTTGTCTGCCCATCTCAGTCTCCGCGACTTCTTACATGTTCTATTTCGATCTGGCTTCTATATAAACGACCATGTTCGTAGTTCGTTGTTACGTAGTCTTCTCCATTCACCTGTCTGTTCATCTCTCTGTGGTCCAACAACTTTTCCTACGGACTTTATTATCAATTACTTGTAATCTCCTTTTCTCCCTTAAAGTAAGAGTCCAGTGTTTCGCAACCATAGAATATAAACTGGTAGAATAAGAGTTTTACTAAAATTAACCCTCAAGGGGTCCTCCCCTAGGGGATGTGTGCTTGGCGGACCACAAGGTGATCCCGCTCGAGCAAAACATTTCTTCCACTTACTTGTGTTTTGCACTCTTTTAACTTTACTATCTAACCTCTCCTTGGTTAAATCTTGTTTTGGGACCCCGATGCTATTAGGGCATCCGAGGGCTTAGGGGAGGCGTCATTCGTCTTCCATTTCTTCTGTCCTTTATTTTCTTTTTCTCCAAGAAGAACCAAAGCCTGACCAGAGGCTATAAGGAGGGCAGCCCCATCCCTGGTATTGCCTTCCTTTGGGCCAGGAAACCAATCGAAGGGACTATTATTATGCTCTCATAGTTATATACGAGAATTTCCCAGAAATTTTCTATAGGATCGTAACAGGCCTTGCCTTAATACTTGGAAAGGAAGAAGAGAAGAAGAAGAAGATTATTATAGAATTATTACCCATATTATTATTACTTACTTACTTACTCACTGGCACTATCGAACCCGTACGTTCATGGCCGCACGGACATAAGCTCTCCATACATCCCTATCCTGAGCTAATGCTTTCCAATCATTCCCTGTATAATCTACTTCCCTCAAATCATAGTTAATGTTGTTCTCCCACCTCATTTTGGTCTACCAACTGGGCGTTTTCCCTCTGGCTTTCCTACAAGAAGTTTCCATGCACGTCTTTCATTCCCCATACGCGCAACATGTCCTGCCCATCGCAGTGCCATTATTATTATTATTATTATTATTATTATTATTATTATTATTATTATTATTATTATTATTATTATTATTATTATTATTACAATGTTACAGAAATTACGGAAACAACAATAAACCTAACCTCGAAACCCACCATTACAGAAAAGTTTTGGCGAACCCCTTGAAATAGATTGGGGAACGATGATGTAAATGAATGAAAATAATTAATTGTATTGTAACTAAAACCGTAACATACCGTATGGTGAAATAGGGTTCGCATTATCGTAGATTCAACAAAAAGAATACAAACATAGTCACGTGCAAATGCGTACTTTGTCCGTTGCAATGGGTCAATGTTTCCTAAAGATAAACGAACAATTATGCAGGAAGGAACATGTACAGTATATCGCACAGTAGTAAATACATGAGTGAGACCTTGAAATCCCCAGCTATTCCAGTCATGCATGTTCTTTCATGTTTCTTTGCTCAACACTACTTTGATTGGCAACGATTCTAAGAAATAATATATGTAGCTTATCTTATCGTAAGTGAGTGGATTTCCAATCAATTTTCATATATTGTTTAGTGACAGAATAATAATAATAATTTTAATTATGTACAAAGTTTCAATGTTTACACATCTTTCTGTACCTGAAGTTTTATTTTCCTTCTCCACTCGTCTCTATCCATCCACTCCACTTCCTTTAATCCTCTTGTTCTCATTCCAGTTATAATAATAATAATAATAATAATAATAATAATAATAATAATAATAATAATAATAATAATAATATACCAAAAATAAAGTAAAGTGATGCCATAACAGGCCCGGAGGCCCTAGGGGTAGTAGGAGGTTAAGGCTCCCACTTTTTCTAGACAATCGGCACTTTATGTCAGCCAGGTTGTCAGCCTGTCATTTCAATTAGAGGCTGAGTCGACCCCAGGGCCATAGTGCTGCCAGAAGATTTGGGTCAGTTTAAAAATCCTGACCCCAACAGGACTTGAACCCTCGACTCTCCGGCTTGTAGCTCAGTGCCTTAACCACTACGCCACGGCGTGCCCCCAATAATATACCATACCATAGTAATTCTGCCCGAAGGCAGGTCTTTCACTGCAATCATAGCATTTTCATGCTATGCTTTGCAGCTTTACTAGGGAATTGTAGGTGTGGTAGCTTCTCGTTGCTTTCCACACCGGTAAAGGATGATGATGATAAAACGAATATGAATGATGATGACTACGATGGCCATATGATTTCGGGGACCGTTTGGGCCTTAAAGTTTCCCTGACATTTGTCTTACAGGTGAGGAAAAACTCCAATAAAAACCTCACCCAGAAAAACTGTCACGAGCGGGGATCGAACCCGGGCCCGATGCCTGACAAGGCAGCACTCAACCTCGAGGCCACAATGGTGTACTACTACTACTACTACTACTACTACTACTACTACTACTACTACTACTACTACTACTACTAATAATAATAATATAATAATAATAATAATAATAATATTATTATTATTATTCCTACTACTACTAATAATAATAATAATAATAATAATATAATAATTATATAATATTATTATTATTATTTAGTAGTAGTAGTAGTAGTAGTAGTAGTAGTAGTAGTACACCATTGTGGCCTCGAGGTTGAGTGCTGCCTTGTCAGGCATCGAGGCCGGGTTCGATCCTCGGCCGGGAAAAGTTTTCTGGATGATGGTATTTTCGGGGTTTTTCCTCACCTGTAAGACAAATGTCAGGAAATTTTAAGGTCAAAACGTTCCCCGAACATCAACTGGCCATCATCATCATCATTAATATACTCATTAATGATAGGATTAATGCCTCTCCTGGCGCATCATTATCATCATCATCACCTATCATGTCATCGGGGCAACGTAACTCCGCCTCTCAGGCACACCAACCTCAGAAGTTGGTTACAATAACGCCATGACAGGAGAGAATACCAGAATGTCGAAATGACAACGTTGGTGGCCATTGAACAAACAACTTATTATTATTATTATTATTATTATTATTATTATTATTATTAGGCCTATTATTATTATTATTATTATTATTATTATTATTATTATTATCCGATCCGATTGAGGGTCTTTCCACTTTTCAGCGGTTGCCCTTTTACCAGCCGCTGCTGGCCCTTCACATCCACATGTGTCAATCACAGAGGTAGATGATCAACAGCCAGTGTAGGGGTGACATGTGGTTAGCATGTCGAGTCCCCCAGCCGTTATAGCTGGTTCCTCAACCTGGAGCCGCTACTTATTGTAGCTACCCAATTGCCTCACGATGCTGGGTGGGCACCGGTCCCATACTGGCCGAAATACCATGAGAAAATTTCTTCCCCCATGGAGACTCGAACCAGCGCAAGTCCCGTAGCTCTGCGCCAAGGCTTCCTACCTTAACCGCTCGGCTACGGCGCGGGACATTATTATTATTATTATTATTATTATTATTATTATTATTATTATTATTATTGGATGTGATGAGTAATAGTATCTGGAAGTAAAAGTAGATAACGAGAATGAACAAAAAAGAGGCATTAAGAACAGAATAAATAAAGGTAGAGAAATAACTGGGCAATTATGAATGAAATCTTATGGAACAGATATATAACCAGAAAAAATAAGTTACAAATATATAATTCAATAGTGAGAAGTACTGTCACATGTGGAGATGAAATTTGGAAATTCAACAAAAACTTAGAACAAAAACTTATGTCGATGGAAATAGATTTCTTGGGGAGAGCAGCAAGATGTTCAAAATTAGAAAAAAATTGGAAATACTGTCATACGAAAAAAAAAAAAAGAATATTAGATATTCAATAGTAGATTATATAAGGTACAAGCAATTAAATTGGTATGGGCACGTACGACGAATGCAACAAAGAAGGTAACCCACAAAAAACATTGGAATGGTGTCCACCTGGAAGAAGAAGGAAAGGAAGACCTCGAAACTCGTGGATGCAAGAAATAAGAACTGGAATGAGAACAAGAGGACACGGAGTGGATGGATAGAGACGAGTGGAGAACAAAAATAAAACTTTGGGCACAGAAATATGTGTGAACACTGAAAATCTGTATATCAAAAACCAATGGCTATAATGAAGAATTCATAGATAAGCTCGTAAAAAAACAAAAAAAGAAGAACAACATAACCAACATAACTAAACTAGAAAAAGAATCTGACAACAACAAGAAAACATGGATAACACTTACATACACAGGAAAAGAAACGACAAAATTAGCCAATGCACTAAAGAAAGCCGATAAAAACGTAAAAATAGCATACAGAACCAATAACAAATTAAACAACATAATAAACAATAACATTGAAGAAAATAACATTTTCAACAGCAAAGGAGTTTATAAACTGACATGTAAGGACTGCAACAAATTTTATATAGGAAGGACAAACAGGAGTTTTAACATCAGATTCAAAGAACATTTTCGAGACTTCATTCACGCAGAAGGGAAATCAAGCTATGCAAAACACGTTATCCATGAAGGACATCGCATGTTAGATATTGAAAACACCCTAACAGTAATGCACAGAGAAAATAATCCAGCGAAGATAAACTTACTCGAAGACAGCCTGATAAACGAAAACGAACCCAATACATGCAACCCCCTCTACCAGATTTTCAGTGAAACACCAGTTTTGAATCCTGCCGATGATGGGACAAGTCCCGAAAGCGCAACAGTTAAATGATCAATTAAGTTGAGGAGACGGACCTTTCAGGTGAATATTCCATAATTTTATATTAATTTTTAATACATATACTTACTTACTCACTCACTAGCACTATCGAACCCGTAGGTTCATGGCCGCGCAGACATAAGCTCTCCATACATCCATATCCGAGCTAATGCTTTCCAATCATTTCCTCTATAATCTACTTCCCTCAAATCATAGTTAACGTTATTCTCCCTGTATATAAATATACATTTTATTATTATTATTATTATTATTATTATTTAACATGTCTGTGTAACCATCTGCAACACTTCAAGAGAATTGTAAGATATATTGGTCTAAGGTTTATCGTGTATTGGCGACTGTTGGTGAACATTCTGTATGGTTGGTAACACTGTATCAATGTGTTAAACGCGATGACGTAACGTCTGCAAAATATACAGCTGTGAATGTCGGTAGCAATTTTGTCTCCAGCATTCACTGAACGGCATTCAGCGTGCGCTGGTCGGCAACAGCTGTTACCTGCATCGTACCGGTATCTAGTCACTGCACAGGTGAGTCTCGGTTCGAACATATGAACCGCATGCCTACAAATATTATTTTAAAACCTATTTTATAAGGGTATTTAAAAATATTGCATTGACTATTTAACTCATGCCCCAAATGGGAGTCAGTGACCAATCACATTTCAATGATTTTTGTATTATAACCAATCACAGTCGAGTTTCGCCTAGAATTTACCAACTAAAGTTTATCATAATAAAGAAAGCACCTCCTTTTTAACATTCTGAATAGGTCATAGCATTATTTTGCAGTGACCGACTCCGAAAGAAATACCGCTACCAGATTGTATATATAGTGCATGAATGTCAACACATAGCGCATGCGGGAGTTAATATACAAACATTTGTAGCAATTGATAATACCACAAAAAAAGAGAAACACTTTTTGCACTTTCTTAAATGTACTTTTTCCCAGGTAATAACATTCCAGAAAAATATTGTCATATTTACATCATAGGACATCAGAAATTAGTTCATATACAGTTTGATGTTTCATTTTTCTCCACTAGAGAGCATTCTTACAATATTGCGTTCCTTTGGCAATAAATAATATGATCTGGTTGCAGTGATGAAACAAAAGAAGCAAATGAAGCATACCAATTGTTTCTCATTTGTTTTCAAATATCGCCGTTTACATTAAATATATAAATATTTTAAAATAGCTATATTTATATAATGATTTGTGAGTATAACAGCTTAATTTTATTCGTTAAATAGTCCTAACAAATGCAACTCTTGATTCCCAAATTCTCTAGACTATTTAACTCATGCCCCAAATGGGAGTCAATGACCAATCACGTTTCAATGATTTCTGTTTTACAACCAATCAGAGTCGTGTTTCACGAAATATTGATCAGTGTTATAATTACCATATTAAAGAAAGCTCCTCCTTTTCAATATTGCGTTCCTTTGGCAATAAATAGTATGATCTGGTTGCAGTGATAAACAAAAGAAGCAATAGAAGCGTACCTATAGTTTCTCATTTGTTTTCAAACATCGCCGTTTACATTAAATATATAAATATTTTAAAATAACTATAGTTAAATAATGATTTGTGAGTAAACAGCTTAATTTTATTCGTTAAATAGTCCTAACAAATGCCACTCTTGATTTCCAAATTCTCTAGATAAATTCACTCCTCACTTCGTGAGTCGTGAATTTATCGATAATTTGGAAATCATTCGTGGCATTACTTATGATAAATTCACTCCTCACTTCGTGAGTCGTGAATTTATCGATATTTTGGAAATCACTCGTGGCATTACTTATGACTATTTAACTCATGCCCCAAATGGTAGTCAATGACCAATCACGTTTCAATAAATTTTGTTTTACAACCAATCACAGTCGTGTATCACCTCGCTCTTTATCGATTTCTCCTTATCAGCTCCTGCTTTTGTGATAAAGAAAGCCCCTCCTTTTTAATGTTCTGAACAGGTCAAAGCATTATTTTTCTCCAACAAATACATAGAATTTAGCAAATAATGAACAGATTCATTGATTTTACTGAGTTGTTTACTAAAAAAATAAATCTCTTCTTCTTCTTCCTTCCAAGTATTAGGCCAAGGCCTGTTACGATCCTATAGAAAATTTTCCCTCCAGCGTTTCATAGGACGGCCCAGTGATCTTCGTCCTCTTGGTATATAATTATAAACAGCTTTGGGGATCCGATTTGAACTCATTCTTTCAAGATGGTGTTTCCAATTTAGTTGGTACTGTTTAATATATTCCAAAATTGGCGTAGTCTTCAATTGTTTTAAGATATCGGTGTTCCTTTTCCGATCCCATCTGGTGTAACCCGCTGTTCTGCGCATGAATCTCATTTCACAAGCCGTTATTCTGCTTTCATGTTGTTTTTTTAGTGTCCATGCTTCACTACCATAGGTCAACACTGGTCTAGCCAAAGTGTTATATAAACGTAATCTGGTGTTTTTTTTTTACAAGGGATGGTTTCATAACTTGATTAATAATTCCTAAACTTTTATTATAACTAGTAACTTTTTCAGGGATATCTTTTTCATCCCAGATAAAGAGATAATATCCAAGATATTTAAATTGATTAGATCTCTCTAAAATTTTATTCTGGAGACAGATTTTACTTTGTATGGGGTCCTTCCCATGAAATGCCATAATTTAAGTTTTGTTAATTGATATTTCCATATTAAATTTGGCACCTATTTTTTGTAAATCATAAATTGGTCGTTGCAAATCATTTTCGGAAAGTGCCAGAAGAGCTAAATCGTCTGCAAAAAGAATAGCATCGAGTTTGAGGTTCCT
Source organism: Diploptera punctata (assembly GCA_030220185.1). Lineage (NCBI taxonomy): Eukaryota > Metazoa > Arthropoda > Insecta > Blattodea > Blaberidae > Diploptera > Diploptera punctata. The sequence continues at coordinate 620,769 of JASPKZ010002691.1, read as the reverse complement.
ATTGATGGGTATATATCCTCGTTGTGTTTTCCTCCATTCATTTATTAATTTATTCATGTATATAATGAAAAGCACCGGTGAAAGTCCACATCCCTGTCTTACTCCAGTGTTGATCTTTTCCCAAGAAGATAATTTGCCATCTTGTTTAACAAGATGAATAACCTAAATGTTGATTATAATATACAGTTTGATGTGTTTCATTATTTCTCCACTTGGGTGCATTCTTACAATATTGTGATCCTATTTGGGAATAAATAATATGATCAAGTTGCAGTGAATGAACTTAACCTCACATTTCTGATTTGTTTTCAAACATCGCCCTTTATACAAATATTTTAAAATATGGGTAACTATATTTAAATAATGACTTTTGAGTAAACAGCTTAATTTCATTCTTTAAATAGTCCTAAAAAATACCGGTCTGGATTTCCAAATCCTCTAGATAAATTGGCAATGTCCTTGTGGCATTACATATGACTGTTTAACCCAAGTTCCAAATGGGAGTCAATTAAAAAATCACGTTTCAAAAAATTCTGTTTTATAACCAATCACAGCCTTGTTTCACGTCGATATTTTACTACTTCTGTTTATCATATTAAAGAAAGCTCCTCCTTTTTTAGTATTCTGCACAGGTCAGAGCATTATTTTGCAGTGACTGACTCTCCAACAAATACGTTGAATATAGCAAATAATAAACAGATTCCTTCGAACTACACATTTGATAAATGCGTGTTCAATAATAGTGTTTTTAAATAATGATTTTACTCAGTTGTTTCCTACAGAATTAATAAATAACCTATAATGTTAGTTATAATATGCAGTTTGATTTGTTTCATTTTTTCTCCATTAGAGTGCATTCTTACAATATCGCGATCCTATTGGGCAATAAATGATATGATCTAGTTGCTGTGATGAACAAATGAAACATAACCAAACATTTATCATTTGTTTTCAAAGACTCGAAGATCGCAGTTTCCATTGAATATATAAATATTTTAAAAAACTATACTTAAATAATGATTTGTGAGTAAACTGCTTAATTTTATTCCTTAAATAGTCCTAACAAATACCACTCTTGATTTCCAAATCCTCTAGATAAATTCGAAATCACTCGTGGCATTATTTATAATAATAATAATAATAATAATAATAATAATAATAATAATAATAATAATAATAATAATAATAATAATAATAATAATAATAATAATAATTGTATTGTATTGTATTGTATTGTAAGCCTATGTTTTCCCTTTACAGAGATTTAGGCGCTCTCCCCCTACAGGGAAGAATTTGAACCATACTTTATTTATTTAGTTACGGGGCACGCCGTAGCGTAGTGGTTAAGGCACTGAGCTACAAGCCGGAAGGTCGACGGTTCAAGTCCCGGTGGGGTCAGGATTTTTAAACTGATCAAAACCTTCTGGCGGCACTATGGTCCTGGGGTCGACTCAGCCTCTAACGGAAATGAGTACCAGGCGCTTGTTCTGGGGGTAAAGGCGGCCGTCACGCAGGGCCGACAACCCAGCTGACATCAAGTGCCGATTGTCATATGGACAAATTCCTGCTCCTGGCATATCTGCTCATGACATTGTATTCGTAGAATACTCACTCCAATGTCCTAAAAGACGCTCTAAATTAATTACGTACAGGAATTTACAAAACATAGACGATACTAAACTAAAATCAGACGCAACAAAGACTGCTTACAACCTTTGACATATCTACACTTCCAAACATTACTATAAATAATATAATTATCCCTTATTCTTCTTCAGTAATAGATCTTGGACTACATCTAGACGCAAATTTAACCTGGCAAACACAAGTGAAACACATATGTAAAAAGACTTTCTCCATCTTACATTATCTTAGACGTTTAAAGAATTTTCTCCCAGTTTCGTTAAAACAAATCCTAGTGCAGAATCTTGTGTTACCACACTTCGATTATTGTGACATTATATATAATGATCTAAACTATGCCTTGTCGCAGAGACTGCAGCGTGTCCATAATGCTTGCATTCGATTCATTTTCAATATCCGCCGTTATGACCATATTTCCGAACACTTTAATAACCTCTCTTGGCTCCGTCTTACTGACAGACGTAAATTGCACTCTCTTTCGCTACTTTTCAAGCTTCTGAATTCCTACATTCCTACTTACCTGGCGTCCAGATTTGAGAAGTTATCCTCCTACCACAATATTGACACTAGGTCACAAGATAGCAGTCTGCTAACAATTCCTCTTCATAGCACTTCCTCCTATTCTACTTCCTTCACAGTAGCCTCCGCCCGTTCCTGGAATCTCCTTCCTCAAGATATCAGGGGTTGCCGCACACTTGGCACCTTTAAGTCACGCTTATACAGTTACCTGTTGTCTAATAATTAATTTTTTTCTATTTATTTAATTTTATACTATGTCATTAATCTTTTCCTAGTTTTTTATATATTTTGTACATATTATATATTTAATTCGTTAAATTTAGAGTAAATCAAAATACATTATAAATATTAATTGTATTGTATTCATAACTTGTAACGTTTATATATACATATTGTAATTTAGATTTAAGACTTTTCTTTTGTATTTTTTTTAAACCTGATTGAGTGGTAGACAAGGCCTTAAGGCCTTAACTCTGCCAGGTAAAATAAAGCTATTATTATTATTATTATTATTATTATTATTGTCTAGAAAAAAATGGGAGCCTTAACCTCCTACTACCCCAAGGGCCTCCTGAGGTCTGTAGTCGGACTACTTTACTTACTAATTTAGTTACACTTGTTTTTCGTATAGATGTCATTTTGAGTGGTACGTGGTCAGCGTTCCACCTCATACTGACATCTAGGAAACCAAGGTAGTACTAGGACGGGAAAATTCGGTAAATTTTGCTTAGAGGCCTTTTCATTCAGGCTTAAGGATTTTTTACGAGCCTGAAAATCTTCAGACTCGGGACCCACGGTTTAAGTCCCTCCCGGAGGACTTGCTCCTTGGATTTTTCGGTCCTAAAAATCCATCGACCCCGGCCGGGTTTGAACCCGCGACCCTCGGGACCAGAGGCAAGCAGCATAACCACTAGTCCACCGCGGTCGATTGATAATACTAATAATAATAATAATAATAATAATAATAATAATAATAATAATAATAATAATAATACTAATAATAATAATAATAATAATAATAGTAATAATAATAATGTCGCCCACTGAAATAGGCTACGTTCTATAGTAGAAATGGACAGTTAATGACAAATGATAGAAATTATCAATAAGTGGCAGAATTCAAACACTTAACTAACTCACTGATCCCATAGGTTCATGGCCGCGCGGACATACATCACCATGCTGACCTAATGTTTTCCAATCATCCCCTGTATAATCTACTTTCTGATTAATATTATTCTCCCACCTCATTCTTGGTCTACCAAGTGGGTGTTTTCCCTCTGGTTTTCCTACAAGTTTCCATGCTCCTCTTTCATTCCCCATTTGTACCACATGTCCTGCCCATCGCAGTCTATGAGACTTAACTGTTCTCATTATATCTGGCTTCCTATAAAGACCATGTTGTTCATTGTAATGAAGTCTTCTCCATTCACCTATCTGTTCATGTCTCTTTGGTCCAAAAATTTTGCTAAGTACTTTATTCTCAAATACTTGTAATCTTTTTTCCTCCCTTAAAGTAAGAGTCTATGTTCCGCATCCATATAATATAACTGGTAGAATTCTTTATGGGAAGCCAGATATAATAAGAACAGTTAACTCTCATAGACTGCGATGGGGAGGACATGTTGCACGTATGGGGAATGAAAGACTTGCATGGAAGCTTCTTGTAGGAAAGCCAGAGGGAAAACGCCCAGTTGGTAGACCAATAATGAGGTGGGAGAATAACATTAACTATGATTTGAGGGAAGTAGATTATAAGGGAATGATTGGAAAGGATTAGCTTAGGATAGGGATGTATGGAGAGCTTACGTCCGCGCGGCCATGAACCTACGGGTTCGATATTGCCAGTGAGTAAGTAAGTAAGAATAATAGTTTTGTATATTTTCAGTTTAAAGTTTTTTGAAAGGAGTTGTGACATCTAAAGTCTCTGCAATGCATAATAGCACGCATTTCCATCTAGGAACAATAATTATAAACAGCAATGAGGTGTGCAGATATTTTTAAAATAGGCTCAATTCTGAAAAAAAAAAACATTGTATTAAAATATTGATTTCGTACATCTCAATGATGGATAAATCATATTTGAAGAGAAAAATTATACGCTCAGACCGGGACTTGAACCCGGGACCCTTGGACCAAGGGTCCCGGGTTCAAGTCCCGGTCTGAGCGTATAATTTTTCTCTTCAAATATGATTTATCCATCATTGAGATGTACGAAATCAATATTAAAAACTTGGAAAAAGCCGTACTGGCTGTAATGTATAATTCCCAAATATGTCTTCTTAATAAAGGAGCCGCCATTTGCAAGATAGAAGCATGGCTTCACAGCATTTGGTGGACGGGAATTACATGTATATAGAGAAAGATTTGCGTTTAGATCGGTACTTGCTCAGGTAGCTCAGTTGGTAGAGCACTTGGTCTAGAGAACCAAGGGTCCCGGGTTCAAGTCCCGGTCTGAGCGTATAATTTTTCTCTTCAAATATGATTTATCCATCATTGAGATGTACGAAATCAATATTAAAAACTTGGAAAAAGCCGTACTGGCTGTAATGTATAATTCCCAAATATGTCTTCTTAATAAAGGAGCCGCCATTTGCAAGATAGAAGCATGGCTTCACAGCATTTGGTGGACGGGAATTACATGTATATAGAGAAAGATTTGCGTTTAGATCGGTACTTGCTCAGGTAGCTCAGTTGGTAGAGCACTTGGTCTAGAGAACCAAGGGTCCCGGGTTCAAGTCCCGGTCTGAGCGTATAATTTTTCTCTTCAAATATGATTTATCCATCATTGAGATGTACGAAATCAATATTAAAAACTTGGAAAAAGCCGTACTGGCTGTAATGTATAATTCCCAAATATGTCTTCTTAATAAAGGAGCCGCCATTTGCAAGATAGAAGCATGGCTTCACAGCATTTGGTGGACGGGAATTACATGTATATAGAGAAAGATTTGCGTTTAGATCGGTACTTGCTCAGGTAGCTCAGTTGGTAGAGCACTTGGTCTAGAGAACCAAGGGTCCCGGGTTCAAGTCCCGGTCTGAGCGTATAATTTTTCTCTTCAAATAGGCTATTTTTAGTACAAAAAAACAAAAAATGCCAATTTTGATCCTAAATGGTAAATTTTTCACCCAATCACTCCCCTTAAGAGAAATGCCAAAAAACTTTAAGGCTTTATGTTATAACTATTTTATATTACATTTAGCAATCAATACCAATTGAATCGCTGAGTTGAAAAGGAAAGAAGCTCCACTACCTTCTATGAGATATAAAACACGTATGCAACACAGAAATGATGAATTCTTGCTGTATTTGCATTCCGTGTAAGCAAATGATCAATATTGTAATTGATAAAAAATTTACCAGAAATAGCTGTAAAAAATTATGTAGTTTTTTTTACGGTTTTCTCTTACTTACTTACTCACTGGCACTATCGAACCCGTAGGTTCATGGCCGCACGGACACAAGCTCTCCATACATCCCTGTCCTGTGCTAATGCTTTCCAATCATTCCCTGTATAATCTATTTCCCTCAAAACATATTTAGTTATTCTCCCACCTCATTCTTGGTCTACCAACTGGGCGTTTTCCCTCTGGCTTTCCTACAAGAAGCTTCCATGCAAGTCTTTCATTCCCCATACGTGCAACATGTCCTGCCCATCGCAGTCTACGAGACTTAACTGTTCTTATTATATCTGGCTTCCTATAAAGACCATGAGGTTCATTGTTATGTAGTCTTCTCCATTACCTGTCTCTTCATCTCTCTTTGGTCCAAAAATTTTCCTAAGTACTTTATCCTCAAATACCTGTAATCTGCTTTCCTTCCTTAAAGTAAGAGTCCATGTTTCGCATCCATATAATATAACTGGTAGAATAATAGTTTTATATATTTTCAGTTTAACATTTTTTGAAAGAAATTGGGACATCAAGAGTCTCTGCAATGCATAATAGCATGCATTTCCAGAATTGAGCCTATATTTAATTTCTTTGTGCATCTCATTCCTATTTGTGACCACCGTTCCCAGGTATTTGAATTCAGCCACTTCCTCAAAATCTCCCTCATTTGTCACCAGCTGTCCATTTCCATTATATATTGAATTTCTACGTGTGACCATATATTTAGTTTTATTGATATTTACTTCCAGTCCTAATTTCTTAGTGTTACTCAATAGTGTGTGCTTGGTGTCCTTTAGTATCTACTCACTTTCGTCCAACAATACTACATCATCAGCATAAACTAACAGCTTATTAATATAATTCAGTTGTGAGCCTTCCTCATTCTCTAAAGATTTAATGGCATGCTCTAGTACAAAATTAAATAGTAGAGGAGATAGTGCATCTCCTTGCTTCAACCCATTATGGATTTCAAAAGTTTCCGAAAACTGTTTGCCTATACGCACCCTACTCTTTGTGCCATTTAGACACATTCGTATTCCATATAGGCTAATATAACTGGTAGAATTACAGTTTTATATTTTTCCAGTTTAACTTTTTTTTTTGTAAAAAGTTGGTACGACAAGAGTTCCTGTAATGCATAATAGCACGCATTTCCAGAATTGAGCCTATGAATTTCGTTGTGCATCTCAATTATATTTGTAATTATTGTTCCCAGGTGTTTGTACACTTTAATAACATTATATATTAATGCAAACATTAATGTATTTTGTTTCTTTTTATAGGTCGTGGATAGAGATGGCGCCAAATCGTAAGTGAATAAGGATTATTTATTATTAATTAACTAATACGCGGCGTGCGCTGCTACGCCCAAATAAATGAAAATTAATTTGGTTTTATGTTTAGTTGAATAAGTAAAAGGAAAAATAATTTTAAATATATATTTTTAGATACCCCGTGCTGTTTACCCGGCGTTGTCTGGGAATCTGCTCATCCCGATCTTCTTGGCATAAATCAGCTGAAAGACGAAAATTAATGTACTTCTTATGATTGGTTGAATAAGTAAAATGAAAAATAGTTATATATGTATACCGTAATTATTTTAAGATTCCCCGTGCTGATTAGGCGGTGTTGCCCGGGAATCTACTTATCCCGATCTTCTTGACATACATGAGCTGAAATACGAAAATAATGTGTTTTATGTTTAGTTAAATAACTATATGGACAAATTTATATCGTTATTATTTTTAGATACCCCGTGCTGTTTACCCGGCGTTGTCTGGGAATCTGCTCATCCCGATCCTCTTGGCATAAATGAGCTAAAAGACGAAAATTAATGTATTTCTTATGATTAGTTGAATAAGTAAAATGAAAAATAATTATAAATGTATATCGTAATATGGACAAATTTATATCGTAATTATTTTAAGATATTGTATGGATGTGAAACTTGGGCTCCAGTGAAAAGACAGAAGGATAGAATACAGACGGCAGAGATGCGGTTCCTAAGACAAGTAAAAGGATGTACAAGACTTGATAGAATAAGAAATGAGGATATAAGAGAAGAATTGAAAGTACAGCCTTTGTTGGATAAAGTCACGAATTACAGACAGAAATGGATTGATCACATGGATGGAATGAGCAAGGAGAGATATCCATTGTTAGCCAGAAATTATCAAGCAAGAGGAAGGCGTGATGTTGGAAGACCTAGAAGACGTTGGGCTGATGCAATATGAAGTCGGAACGGGCAATTGCCTAATCCTTGGAGTGATGATGATGATGATGATGATGAATTATTTTAAGATTCCCGTACTGATTACCCGGTGTTGCCTGGGAATCTACTTATCTCGATCTTCTTGGGATAAATGATCTAAAGACAAAATTAGTTATTGTGAGTTGTACATAAAAGAATACCCGCCATGTGCTGATGTGTGCACAGGAATCTACGTACTTGTCTGGATCTTCTTGGCATCAATGAAAGACAAAAATGGTTATTGTGAGTTATCCGTAAAAGATAAACATATGCTGTCGCGGACATTTTTATAGAGCTTTTTGAGATATTCAATTCTGTATACATTAGTTTTGTGTATTTGTTATGGTTTAGGCAGCGTAAGCTATTTAAGCACCAAACAGCTATTTTTTCAAGTTTTCCACTACAAAGGGCGATTTTTAAGGGTGTAGGAGTTGAGTATCACAACTCTCTTATAGCCTATGTTCATCCCGGGAATCTCCTGAACATTTTGCAAAAAGCCCCATCACAATCGGATCAACGGTATGGCCGCGCATAAATTACGAACAAACAAACAAACAAACAAACAAACAACAATTATTTTTATATATTAGATTATTATTACCATCATTATCACTTTTATTAGGATAATATCGGTATACACTTTTAGTATTTGACTATCGCCCGCCGCCGCGCCCCTAATACTATCTGACATTGTTATTTCCAAAAAAGAAACCTCATCGTGTACTAACGAAGGAACTGTCAACCATTGCATCCTGAGAAGCTTTGTGACGTACCAAGGCCGTGGCCAAAAAAAATATCTGTCGATTTTAACTGCAAGGTACTAAACTCCAGCGCCCAATATCTCATTTGAACTACAGGAAGGAATACAAATCCTGACAATAGGGAAATACAGACCAAACTGGAAAGAACATCTGGCAAGGATGACTGAGAATAGAATACCAAAAGCAGTATACAGCTATTCAACACGAGGAAGAAGAAGTTTGGGGAGACCAAAGAAAAGATAGGAAAGAGCAGCAATTTGGAGCAGGAACAGGCTAGTACATAAGCCTAAACCGTGAAGAAGAAGAAGAAGAAGAAGAAGAAGAAGACATGGTGTGTGGATAATCATGACAACCTGCCGTCCGTTCCACTCCCGTAATAGAGAATATATATATATATATATATATATATATATATATATATATATATACACACACACACAGTAAAACTTAGTCAAAGCAGAATCGCATAGGACCAAATTTTTCTTCCACATTAGACAAAATTCCGCATTATAAAAACTAAAATTCATTAATAATCTTGGATTATAGAGTACCGTATATATCATTTTACGTACCTTGGATTAATTGTAGTTCCGCTGCTGTTGAAAAGTGAGCGACTTCGACGGTAACGCGCGAAAAAACAGTCCTGTTTCGTCAAGCGTTAAAAATATCTTGGGCGCGAATCCTAAAATTAAAGTAGGCCTATGCAGTTTCGGTTTCCGCTCACTATCTACACTTTCGTCCACATCCTTTGATTCCCCGCAAATTTCATTCCACACTACATTGTGTCGTCTTTTAAAACTGTCCAGCCAACCTGAAGATGTCTTGAAATCGTTATTCCCTAGGAATTTAGGAACGGCTAGAGCTTGACGTTGGAGCATCGGTCCGGAAATTAGGAGATTTTTCTTCAGTCACTTCCACATTTTCGTTTAATGACAATGATACATACGTTTTAGCCATCTTTATTCCGTAAATTCCGAACGCTACTTGTGAAAGATCGGTCTCAGAACTTAAACGAATTTAAGATTTTACAGTGCAATGGTTATTTGTAAGACAGGTATCTATATTTCGCATAACGGGTCTGCAGTTAGGCCGAAAGAACATTACAGGTACAGGTAGAATCTCTAATTCACCCGACGGCAGGAATCATTCCTTATTGTTTTCTTGGCCTAAAGCGGGAATTCAATAAAGTGGAAACTAATTTATCCCTCTGTTTTTCTGCTTTATAATTTTTTCATGAATTGTGCAGAAATATCCTTTCGTTTCCACGTTAGACACATTCAGTTTTATGCAAAATATATACACATGAAATTACTATTATTTCGCCGGGACCAATAGATTTGTTCACATTCGACAGATTTCCGCATTATTCACATTCCGGATTAAACACGTTTTACTGTATAAAGAAAAATAAATGTTTGCGAGAGGATTGCTTGGATAGCGTAAGTGACAGCGCACTGAAGTATCAATTCAGAGGTGAGGGTTCAAATCCTCGTCGAATCACTTACTTTTTGTCATACATATATAGGGTGTTGCAAAACCGACAAGGAAGATGAGGTGGTGTATTGAGATATGTTGGTAATTTTTAATAAGGTACCAATGTCCGGAAATGAATCGTTTTCACACTATCAGTAGCTAACATCTGAAGAGTTCCGTTACATCAAGTTTTCAAAATATCCACCTCCCATCTCATTGCAGAACGTACATCGGCGGTGTAGTGATTGGCGCACACGTACAAATACATCTGGCCTAGTTTGAATTATTTGTGTAGCAGCGTGGATTCGGGCTATAAGATCTACACGTGACTCTACTGGAATCTGTTAAACAAACTGTTTCATGTCGCCCCGCAAAAAGTAGTCGAGAGGGGTAAAGATCAGGTGATCTCGGAGGGTATGGGACTGGTCCCCCTCTGACAATCCATTGACCTGGATAGGTGATATCCAAATGTCTCCTCATATTGGCATCGAAGTGAGCTGGAGCTCCGTCATGTTGCAGCCGCATTCCGTTGCGATGCCACGTATCATAGGTTCCGTACCTGTGAGTTGTTGTCAAGTAATGAGTCTTCAAATCCTTCGATCTTGAGACATAATTAACTAGTCATAGTGGAAAACGTATTATTTCCTTATTAAAAATGATCAAAATATCTTAATATACTACCTCACCTCCGTTGTTGGTTTTTTGCAACATCCTGTATATATATATATATATATATATATAAAGATGTTAATATTTATTTATTTTTTTAGGTAAAAAGCTGTATCACTACACTACTGAAGAAGGCTGCAAAGGAATATTGGATAGTAAGAGAATAAACCCATCCAAAAACACAGCAATAGATGCTATTTTGGGAGAAGGAGTATATCTGACACACCTTCCTCCGATAGAAAGTAGCGCCAAGATTATATCCAACAACTGGGATCTTGGACGAGATATCAACAACTACTTCGTAAAACAACACATTGATAAGATCGAATTCTGCATAGAGTTTGATGAAGAAGATCTGCCTGGACTTAGAAAACTGCCTGGCAGCAGGGATGTGGTCATGTATCCAGGTTCTATTGATCTTAACAGTGTCCCATACAACGTAAAGCCTACAATAATCGTTAAAGCAATGCATGAACTTATGAAAGAGGGGTTAACATCCTGTAATATTTCGTAATCAAGTTATTAAGTGCAATAAATTAAAAAAAAACATGTTTAGTTTTTGTTTATGAAATTTCTGTCTTTCTCCCCTGGCATTGCCGGAATTGTAATCCAATTCTTACGTAGGGCACCTGGAAGGTGGATGATATGATGGGTGATAAATGATAATGAAGCACCAGGAAAGTTCTTAACCTAAGGTAAAGTGATAAAGTGGTCCCACTACAGACCATAGGAGACCTTTGGGGGTAGTCGGAGGTTAAAGTTCCAATTTTTGTAGAAAATCGGCACATAATGTTAGCAGGGTTGTCAGCCCAGCGTGACTGCCGCATTTATCCCCAGAACAAGCGTCTGGTACTCATTTTCGTTAGAGTTCGTGCCGAGCCCAGGGCCACGATTCCACGAAAAGGTTTTCGATCAGTTAAAAAATTCTGACTCCACCGAGACTTGAATCCTCGACCTAACGGTTTGTAGCATATTGCCTTAACCAACTACGCTACGGTGTGCTCTCCTTAACCTAAACTAACCTAAATTCCTGACCATGAGCAACTACGGTAACATTTCCCTTTATCTATCTATCTATCATTGTTTAGTAAGTACAGTAAAACCTGTCTATGAAGGAACATGACGTACCTTAAATATATTTCCGTCTTGGCAGTTTTCCTTCTTATGAAGGGTTCCCAAATTACAAGCTTGAATTTTCTCACGCAATGTAAGGGTTTTACATGCACCCTTTAAAGACATAACGTATTGAACTGAAATACAGACAAAATAGTGTATTTAAACAGCTCAGTTTGTACGGGAATACAAAACAATTTTATTACACAAAACCGAGAAGAAACTCAACTGCAGGAAGACTGAAGAGTTTCCCAAACACCCGCGCAGGTATATATATATATATATATATAAGAAAGTTTTCTTGGGTTTTCCGCGTCTTGGATTCAAGTTCGGCCCCTGGCCACTGACTCCGACGTTTCGGCATGATCCCACATGCCATTATCAAGGAGAACTACTGTACTGTTTTGTGGCAATGACTAGCATTGCCCAGTGTGCCGCTTTTTGGGAACCAGTTGAGGTCCCTTGGCGGCCAAACACCATTGTGTTTATTCAGTAGGGGTTTTGTTCCTTAGCCTTGCTGTCTTGCGGCTTATGTGTTCATTACCGTAGCAGGTATCATATAAGTGGACCGTCATCGGGGTCTCTGGTGAATATGTTTCGGTGTACAGCACGTTGCTGTAGCATACGCCCTATATTGTGAACAATTGGATTCTCATGATTTTCTATATGTTGCATCATGTGCACAACTCTTTTTTCAATTGTATCGGCAATATAGGGCATCTGTGCTTGATCGTGAAGTACTGAGATCCTAGTGCGCAGTGGAGCTGAAAGTATAATTTTCAAGCATTTATTCTGAATTATTTGAACTTTTTTCTTATGTCCAGCAGCTAGGATACTCCAGGCTTCACAACCGTACAGCAACATGCTGCGGATCGCAACTTGATATAAAGTAAGTTTGATCCTGGTAGATAGCATAGGCGACTTGAAAAATGGATATAAAAGAGCAATGGCAGCGTTTGCTTTATGTTTTAGATTTTCAATATGAATTTTGAACGTAAGCTTGGAATCCAAATGGATTCCAAGATACTTGGCTGAAGTCTCTGGACGGATTCTAAGAGCTCCTAAGGTGAGTCGGGCAGGAGTGCGTTTGTGGGTTTTTGCAAATACAACGAAGTTCGTTTTATTTGCATTTAGTTTTATATTCCACAGACGCATATAGGATTGGACTGTATTTAGGGCAGTTTGGACCACACGAATGTGGAACGGTACGGAACGGAAACGTGCCTGATAAAACAGACACGTATCATCAGCAAAGGATGCGATATTTACGCTAGGAAAGGTAGGGAAGTCAGAAACATAAAGGCTATATAGGATAGGTGAGAGTACTGCACCTTGAGGAACTCCCGCCAAGAGGGTTTTGCAGTCAGAATTATACCCACTAACCGACACATAAAATTGTCGGTTAGTGAGGTATTTAGCTATCAGTTTAATTAGATGAGCCGAAATGTTGAATTTGATAAGTTTGTAAATAAGTCCATTTATCCAAGTAGTATCAAAAGCTTTCTCAATGTCAAGAAATATTGCCACAGTACTTTTCCTAGCGTTGAAGCCCGTAACAACATGGTCAACCAGTCTTGCGAGCTGCAGTGGAGTGCTATGTGCTTTTCTAAATCCAAACTGATGAGTAGGAATAAGGTTTCTCTCAGAAATTGCAATTTTTAATTTTGCCAAAATAATTTTTTCCATAATTTTTCCCAGCACTGGTAGCAGACTGATTGGTCGCAAGTTATCCGGTATGGTTGGGTCTTTACCAGGTTTAGGAATAGCGATTACCTTTGCTTTCTTCCATACTTCCGGGAAGTAGTGGAAACGAAAGCAAAGATTCACTATTTGTAGGAGTAGGAGTAAGGTTTTTTCAGGTAAGTGTTTTATGGCCAGATTAGAATCTGATCATGACCAGGGGCACGGTGGGACGGGAGGTTATGTACAATAGCTTTGAGTTCACAAAGCTGTACATCAGGATGGGGTATAGGAATAGGTGCTTCTAGAAAAGTACTGATTGTATGTTGCACCTCAGCTTCGTGAGTCGGTGTTGTAAGCTCATGAGGTCTAAACCGGTTCGCGAAATTGTCGGCTAGAACCTGGGCCTTCTCCCTAGGGAGATACGCCCAAGTTCCGTCCGACTGGATGGCTGAGGGAGGAGGCGGAGCTCGACTCCTTTTGAGGCGTTTTATTATCTCCCATGGTGGAGTCTTTTTGTCTGAGAATTGCTGAAGGGAAGAATCCCATTCAGCATTTCTCAGCTCTTTAAGCCGGCTTTTGACCAAATGAGCATAGTGATTGTATTGCTGCTTGTGATGTGGAGCTCCGAAATCGCGGTACCATTTTTGGTACTGCCTTTTTAGATTTAAATAATTTTGAAGTGTTGGATCGTTATATTTTGTTCGCGTATTATTAGTTTCTTTTGATCGCGTTGTAGCAAGTGTAATGGCCGTTTTTATTGTGGCCTGTAGATTAAGGACAGTGTGTTCTATTTGTTCCGTAGACTCGACAGAGAGTGTAGGCATAACCCATTGGTTAAGCATGTTAGTGTAACTCTGCCAGTCTGTGCAATGATGTTGTAACTTAAATGGGGAGGACAATAAAAATGTGGATGAAATTTTAAAAAGTATTGGCGTGTGATCAGAGTCAAGTGCGTCTGTAACAGTAGTGATGTGTGGTGAAATAGCAACATTCTTCGATAGAACTATGTCCAAAATATCGGACGTGAGACCGTAGGCGTGTTGGAAGAACAGTGTGTGTTCCCTTGGAGCAGAGATTTCAATGTTATGAAGTTGGCAGTAGTTTTGAAGGATTGTACCGGAGACATTCTGGACACGACAATTCCAATAATGATGTTTTGAATTAAAATCTCCCGCAAGCAGATAGCTTGGGGAGATAGAAGTGAGGATATCTAAGTCGTGTCTTGTCAGAAGTCTTCGAGGAGATTTGTAGATTGCTGCTATGAATAATGTTTCGCGGTCTGTGATTGGTAGGAAGATACCCGTGGCTTCAATAAATTGAAGTCTCGGGATTTGGGCCACCCTATGGCCAATGGACTTTTTGATACAGATGGCAGTGCCTCCAAGGGGACCATCAAGGCGGTCATTCCTATATGTGTAGTACTGCGGAATTTGGAATTTCATTCTTGGTTTTAAGTGCGTTTCGTTCAGAAGAAGAATGTCGATATCTCTTGTTTGTATAAAAGTAATTAACTCATGAATCTGGTTGGATACACCATTGCATTAAATGCCATGACATTAAGATAGCTTTGTGGAGGATGCCTAGCCATCTCCGAAACATGAGTTCACCAGGTTAGTCAGGAACACAAACCTCTCCATAGGTGTCGTCAGACCACTCAGCAGAGGCTGAATGTCATGGAAAAGTTTCTGTCCCTGGTCCGTCATTGGTATAGCAGCCACAGACCCTGGCTGACGTGGAACAGTGCCTGCAGTAGGTTTAACTGTGATGCCAGAATTTACCATAGAACTATATGAGACTGTAGGATTAACAGGTTTTGTTGTGAAAGTTCGAGGTTGGGACGTCGGGGTTGTTGAACTTTGGTTTGGTTTTCTTTTTTCATAAGTCTCTTTTGCTTTCTTATAGGCTTCACAACCCCGGTAGGAAGCGGGATGCCCCTTTTCCCCACAGTTCGCGCACTTCAGCAGGCTCTTGTCCGTGAGTGCCGCGGTTCTCACCGGACACTCACGATGACTATGAGTACCAGCGCAAATTACGCAAGATGGGGTCAAGGAGCACCCCATGAAAGTATGGTTAAACTTCTGGCATCTGAAGCACTGCTTCATGCCAGCTTTAGGTTTGTATGGTTCCACAGCCACCACTGTCAAACAGAGGCGGTTTTAGTTATATATTTCTCTACCAGCATCATTGTTCTGAAGTTCCAGGATATATAATGGTAAGGGAGTAATAACTTCTCCTTCTTTTTTGGTGATTTGCTTTACCGATATTATTGGATATTCTAGTTCTTTAAGTTCTTCCTTGACTTCATCAGCAGTGATGCTGGAGGGAAGCCTCTTTAGAACAGCCCTCAGAGGCAGATCTTTTTTGAGTTGAAATGTATAAAATTCTTTCTTTGCATTTTTGAAGTATTCTTTGAGTAGATGGAAGTCTGCCTCCGAGGTAGCGTAGTATCTCAAACCGTCCTGGGTTTTAACTACTTTTACGTCTTTTTCGATTTTCCTTTTAATTCCCTATTCATCCTGAAAAGGTCACCATGCCCAATCACCGTTATGGGTGGTGGGCGTGGTTCCCTTTTCGGCTGCGGCATTATTTGAGGCTCTCTGGACGGTTGATTACTACGCCTGGTAGCTGCTGTAGTCTGCTTGTCCCGTGACGGTCCAGGTTGAGGAGCCTGAGGGTCGGCTGTGTCCATTGAATCCGGTAATTCGGATAAAATTGAAAATCTATTTGCACTGTCACAGCCGACTCCTCATTTTGTCGTGATGTGACCGTAGTTGCCTTATTTGTGGATGGTTTCTCTTTATTTGAAACTGTATTCATGTTATCTTTGAATTATTTTGGGATGGTTTCTCTTTATTTGAAATTGTATTCATGTTATCATTTGAACTATTTTGGGATGGTTTCTCTTTCTCATGTGTTTTAATCTTTTTAGGTTCAGGTACATATTCTGTATTCGCTATAGGGTTTTGATCTGCACCTGTGAAAAAAAAGATACAGGAAGTTCCATAATTATTGTCTGCAATTCGTGAAGCATTTTTTCAAAATAATCTTGGTTAGATTTCATATTGAGCTTAATTTCACTTAGTCTTTTTAGGCAATCATGAGTAACATCACGAGCAAATTCGGACTGACCGAACTTTGGGTACGTGCTTATGAAATTGATAACTATAACGATGGAACCACGCACCTCGCTAGCTACTGCTAGGTATTTAGATTCAGGTGGAAATTTTGATTAACTACGTATCTCTCAAATTTTTTGAGCGCAGTATCCCAAAGTTCGTAGGCCGAGGGCTCCTCATACTCAAGGTCCATAGCCTGCTCGGCACTTATGCTTTTTAGTGAAGCAGCCATGGTAAGACTGTTCAGCACTAATTACTTATTACTACACTAGCACTTGGCTTGATTGAAACTGAATTAACAAGGCTTAACAAAGCACTCGCAGTTAATAGAGTTGCTTTGCAGGAACCAAACACCACTGTATAAACACAACACTGAAAAAATTTCACTGAAAAACACTGAAAACTCTTTAATGGGTGTGGCCGCCAGGCCCCACCCGGAAAAAAGCGACACGCTGCACAACACTATTCACCAATTCACTATTTTCAGCCAGCTATCAGAAGAAAATAACAGATTTCAATCTGCAACTTGGAGTAGAGAGAGGCAAAAGCCCGAGCAGTAGCGCTCAAGACGCCAAGGTTGACCACAGGTTGCCCACCAGTTCACGTTGGCTCGTCGGTGATCCTTACTACCAGTAACAGGAGCTGACGTTACCGCCAACAGGAAACTTTGCGTACTCGGTGTATCTAGGATGCCTTGACTTGACTTCACTGTTCCACTGCCGTAAGCGCAATGCTGTATCAAGGAGAGTCTGACTGACTGACTGTTTTGTGGCAATGACTAGCATTGCCCAGCGTGCCGCTTTCTGGGAACCAGTGAGGTCCCTTGGCGGCCAAACACCATTGTGTTTATTCAGTAGGGGTTTTGTTCCTTAGCCTTGCTGTCTCGCGGCTTATGTTTTCATTTCCGTAGCAGGTATGGATGATATGAGGATGGTCCCTAGCTGGAATCCAGCACACATATCATGGAAGTGGACCGTCATCGGGGTCTCTGGTGAATATGTTTCGGTGTACAGCACGTTGCTGTAGCATATGCCCTATATTGCGAACAATTGGATTCTCATGATTTTCTATGAGTTGCAACATGTGCACAACCCTTTTTTCAATTGTATCGGCAATATAGGGCATCTGTGCTTGGTCGTGAAGTACTGAGATTCTAGTGCGTAGTGGAGCTGAAATTATAATTTTTAAGCATTTATTCTGGATTATTTGAACTTTTTTCTTATGTCCAGCAGCTAGGATACTCCAGGCTTCACAACCGTACAGCAACATGCTGCGGATCGCAACTTGATATAAAGTAAGTTTGATCCTGGTAGATAGCATAGGCGACTTGAAAAATGGATATAAAAGAGCAATGGCAGCGTTTGCTTTATGTTTTAGATTTTCAATATGAATTTTGAACGTAAGCTTGGAATCCAAATGGATTCCAAGATACTTGGCTGAAGTCTCTGGACGGAGTCTAAGAGCTCCTAAGGTGAGTCGGGCAGGAGTGCGTTTGTGGGTTTTGCAAATACAACGAATTTTGTTTTATTTGCATTTAGTTTTATATTCCACAGACGCATATAGGATTGGACTGTATTTAGGGCAGTTTGGACCACACGAATGTGGAACGGTACGGAACGAAAACGTGCCTGATAAAACAGACACGTATCATCAGCAAAGGATGCGATATTTACGCTAGGAGAAGTAGGGAAGTCGGAAACATAAAGGCTATATAGGATAGGTGAGAGTACTGCACCTTGAGGAACTCCCGCCAAGAGGGTCTTGCAGTCAGAATTATACCCACTAACCGACACATAAAATTGTCGGTTAGTGAGGTATTTAGTTATCAATTTAATTAAATGAGCCGAAATGTTGAATTTGATAAGTTTGTAAATAAGTCCATTTATCCAAGTAGTATCAAAAGCTTTCTCAATGTCAAGAAATATTGCCACAGTACTTTTCCTAGCGTTGAAGCCCGTAACAACATGGTCAACCAGTCTTGCAAGCTGCAGTGGAGTGCTATGTGCTTTTCTAAATCCAAACTGATGAGTAGGAATAAGGTTTCTCTCAGAAATTGCAATTTTTAATTTTGCCAAAATAATTTTTTCCATAATTTTGCCCAGCACTGGTAGCAGACTGATTGGACGCAAGTTGTCCGGTATGGTTGGGTCTTTACCAGGTTTAGGAATAGCGATTACCTTTGCTTTCTTCCATACTTCCGGGAAGTAGTGGAAACGAAAGCAAAGGTTCACTATTTGTAGGAGTAGGAGTAAGGTTTTTTCAGGTAAGTGTTTTATGGCCAGATTAGAAATCTGATCATGACCAGGGCACGGTGGGACGGGAGGTTTTGTACAATTGCTTTGAGTTCACAAAGCTGTACATCAGGATGGGGTATAGGAATAGGTGTGTCTAGAAAAGTACTGATTGTATGTTGCACCTCAGCTTCGTGAGTCGGTGTTGTAAGCTCATGAGGTCTAAACCGGTTCGCGAAATTGTCGGCTAGAACCTGGGCCTTCTCCCTAGGGAGATACGCCCAAGTTCCGTTCCGACTGGATGGCTGAGGGAGGAGGCGGAGCTCGACTCCTTTTGAGGCGTTTTATTATCTCCCATGGTGGAGTCTTTTTGTCTGAGAATTGCTGAAGGGAAGAATCCCAATCAGCATTTCTCAGCTCTTTAAGCCGGCTTTTGACCAAATGAGCATAGTGATTGTATTGCTGCTTGTGATGTGGAGCTCCGAAATCGCGGTAACCATTTTTGGTACTGCCTTTTAGATTTAAATAATTTTGAAGTGTTGGATCGTTATATTTTGTTCGCGTATTATTAGTTTCTTTTGGTCGCGTTGTAGCAAGTGTAATGGCCGTTTTTATTGTGGCCTGTAGATTAAGGACAGTGTGTTCTATTTGTTCCGTAGACTCGACAGAGAGTGTAGGCATAACCCATTGGTTAAGCATGTTAGTGTAACTCTGCCAGTCTATGCAATGATGTTGTAGCTTAAATGGGGAGGACAATAAAAATGTGGATGAAATTTTAAAAGTATTGGCGTGTGATCAGAGTCAAGTGCGTCTGTAACAGTAGTGATGTGTGGTGAAATAGCAACATTCTTCGATAGAACTATGTCCAAAATATCGGACGTGAGACCGTAGGCGTGTTGGAAGAACAGTGTGTGTTCCCTTGGAGCAGAGATTTCAATGTTATGAAGTTGGCAGTAGTTTTGAAGGATTGTACCGGAGACATTCTGGACACGACAATTCCAATAATGATGTTTTGAATTAAAGTCTCCCGCAAGCAGATAGCTTGGGGAGATAGAAGTGAGGATATCTAAGTCGTGTCTTGTCAGAAGTCTTCGAGGAGATTTGTAGATTGCTGCTATGAATAATGTTTCGCGGTCTGTGATTGGTAGGAAGATACCCGTGGCTTCAATAAATTGAAGTCCCGGGATTTGGGCCACCCTATGGCCAATGGACTTTTTGATACAGATGGCAGTGCCTCCAAGGGGACCATCAAGGCGGTCATTCCTATATGTGTAGTACTGCGGAATTTGGAATTTCATTCTTGGTTTTAAGTGCGTTTCGTTCAGAAGAAGAATGTCGATATCTCTTGTTTGTATAAAAGTAATTAACTCATGAATCTGGTTGGATACACCATTGGCATTAAATGCCATGACATTAAGATAGCTTTGTGGAGGATGCCTAGCCATCTCCGAAACATGAGTTCACCAGGTTAGTCAGGAACACAAACCTCTCCATAGGTGTCGTCAGACCACTCAGCAGAGGCTGAATGTCATGGAAAAGTTTTTGTCCCTGATCCGTCATTGGTATAGCAGCCACAGACCCTGGCTGACGTGGAGCAGTGCCTGCAGTAGGTTTAACTGTGATGCCAGAATTTACCATAGAACTATATGAGACTGTAGGATTAACAGGTTTTGTTGTGAAAGTTCGAGGTTGGGACGCCGGGGTTGTTGGACTTTGGTTTGGTTTTCTTTTTCATAAGTCTCTTTTGCTTTCTTATAGGCTTCACAACCCCGGTAGGAAGCGGGATGTCCCTTTTCCCCACAGTTTGCGCACTTCAGCAGGCTCTTGTCCGTGAGTGCCGCGGTTCTCACCGGACACTCACGATGACTATGAGTACCAGCGCAAATTACGCAAGATGGGGTCAAGGAGCACCCCATGAAAGTATGGTTAAACTTCTGGCATCTGAAGCACTGCTTCATGCCAGCCTTAGGTTTGTATGGTTCCACAGCCACCACTGTCAAACGAGGCGGTTTAAGTTATATATTTCTCTACCAGCATCATTGTTCTGAAGTTCCAGGATATATAATGGTAAGAGAGTAATAACTTCTCCTTCTTTTTTGGTGATTTGCTTTACCGATATTATTGGATATTCTAGTTCTTTAAGTTCTTCCTTGACTTCATCAGCAGTGATGCTGGAGGAAGCCTCTTTAGAACAGCCCTCAGAGGCAGATCTTTTTTGAGTTGAAATGTATAAAATTCTTTCTTTGCATTTTTGAAGTATTCTTTGAGTAGATGGAAGTCTGCCTCCGAGGTTAGGTAGTATCTCAAACCGTCCTGGGTTTTAACTACTTTTACGTCTTTTTCAAATTTTCCTTTTAATTCCCTATTCATCCTGAAAAGGTCACCATGCCCAATCACCGTTATGGGTGGTGGGCGTGGTTCCCTTTTCGGCTGCGGCATTACTTGAGGCTTCCTGGACGGTTATCACTACGCCTGGTAGCTGCTGTAGTCTGCTTGTCCCGTGACGGTCCAGGTTGAGGAGCCTGAGGGTCGGTTGTGTCCATTGAATCCGGTAATTCGGATAAAATTGAAAATCTATTTTGCACTGGCACAGCCGACACCTCATTTTGTCGTGATGTGACCGTAGTTGCCTTATTTGTGGATGGTTTCTCTTTATTTGAAACTGTATTCATGTTATCTTTTGAATTATTTTGGGATGGTTTCTCTTTATTTGAATTTGTATTCATGTTATCATTTGAACTATTTTGGGATGGTTTCTCTTTCTCATGATGTTTAATCTTTTTAGGTTCAGGTACATATTCTGTATTCGCTGTAGGAATTTGATCTGCACCTGTGAAAAAACAGGATACAGGGAGTTCCATAAGTATTGATTTCAATTCATGTAGCATTTTTTCAAAATAATCTTGGTTAGATTTCATATTGAGCTTAATCTCACTTAATCTTTTAGGCAATCATGTGTAACATCACGAGCAAAATCGGACTGACCGAAATTTGGGAACGTGCTTATGAAATTGATTACTATAAACGAGGGAACCACGCACCTCGCTAGCTACTGCTAGGTATTTTGATTCAGGTGGAAAATTTTGATTAACTACATATCTTTCAAATTTTTGAGCGCAGTTTCCCAAAGTTCGTAGGCCGAGGGCTCCTCATACTCAAGGTCCATAGCCTGCTCGGCACTTATGCTTTTTAGTGAAGCAGCCATGGTAAGACTGTTCAGCACTAATTACTTATTACTACACTAGCACTTGGCTTGATTGAAACTGAACTAACAAGGCTTAACAAAGCACTCGCAGTTAATAGAGTTGCTTTGCAGGAACCAAACACCACTGTATAAACACAACACTGAAAAAATTTCACTGAAAAACACTGAATACTCTTTAATGGGTGTGGCCGCCAGGCCCCACCCGGAAAAAAGCGACACGCTGCACAACACTATTCACCAATTCACTATTTTCAGCCAGCTATCAGAAGAAAATAAAGATTTCAATCACAGGTTTAGGTCTTATATAATTAAACAAATAGAGTTTTCGCTGTGGTCCGTTTCCGAAGACGTACACCCATCCAAGGTTTAGTTATTATGTAGTTAAACACCTTCAGTTTTCAGTGTGGTCCGTTTCCGAAGCCGTACACCCATCCAAGGTTTAGTTATTATGTAGTTAAACACCTTCAGTTTTCAGTGTGGTCCGTTTCCGAAGCCGTACACCCATCCAAGGTTTAGTTATTATGTAGTTAAACACCTTCAGTTTTCAGTGTGGTCCGTTTCCGAAGCCGTACACCCATCCAAGGTTTAGTTATTATGTAGTTAAACACCTTCAGTTTTCAGTGTGGTCCGTTTCCGAAGCCGTACACCCATACAAGGTTTAGTTCTTATGTAGTTAAACATTTTCAGTTTTCAGTGTGGTCCGTTTCGGAAGCCGTACACCCATCCAAGCGTCGACCACGCTCCATGTTGCCCAACCGTGGTTTTCTTCATATCTTCTTCGCTGTTCTAGGGATGACATGGTGAGCAGCGAGAGCAGTTTTCCATGTAGATGGTAATCTTTGGGCATCATCTCGGGTGTTCATATTATGTGGCCTTTTTTTCAATCTGTATTGCTTCTCTGTAGATTCTAGATTTTTCATGATCTATTTTAGCCAACGTTCTATCCGCGAAAATCTGCAATATAACATATATATATATATATATATATATATATACTTACTCATTGGCATTATCGAACCCGTAGGTTCATGGCCGCGCGGACATAAGCTCTCCATACGTCCCTATCCTGAGCTAATGCTTTCCAATCATTCCCTGTATAATCTACTTCCCTCAAATCATAGTTAATGTTATTCTCCCACCTTGTCGTGGTGGAGTGGCTTGCGTGCTTAAATGATTTTGAGAGCTATGCCGGCGGTAGCATTGCTGCCGATAGGGTTACCCATGCCGGACTGGTCGAAGGTGATAAGCTAGACGAAAAAAAGTACCTTGGTTCAAGGAGTAACGATCTTTCACCGCAAAAATTTAACCGTCAAGAAATGCGGACATGGGTTCAATATATATATATATATATATATATATATATATATATATATTGCCTTTAGTCTTGGTTATAGACGAGGCTATTAACCCGGCCCAGTGTATACAGGGAGCATAAGCCGTGACTGTATACAGTTGGGCAATTCTTGACAGGCGCGTTCTCGTCGCGGGAGTGAACACTAAGAATCTTAGTGACTAAGATCTGTCAAGGACCCAATATTTCGGGGTATAACGAGGGCCCCTGCCCAGGGATACGGGTGAAGACCTCAACGGTTGGATCGGCAAAAAGAACAAGCTTCAATAAACGCGAGACAAGCGGAAGAGGGCAGAGGGATTTGTACAGATGGAAGCATGTTCAAATGCTTTGAGGTGGCAGCCCCACCACTGGACTTACTCGGCAGCAGGCCGGTTACCTGCTACGAGGAAGTATAAAAAACTCCACAAAGCAATATGTAGGAAGACCAAAACGTCGTTGGAAAGATGACCTGCACCTGCAGCATATAGTGCACCGGGGAGCGGAACGGGCCAACCGGCCCATACCTTGAAGTATAGTGCTATTAGGCCTATAGGTATCCATCTATAATGACATATTCTGAAAAAGAATTGCTTTGTCGCACGTTCTGGTGGCATTTTGATGTAGTAATTCTCTTCATGCCCGATGTTGTAGTAACATTTTGAAGAAGGATTGGTGTCCCAAAAAGAATTACTGGTTCAGGTTGGGTTTAATTTTCGGTAGAGCAGGATTCTCTTCTCAAGGTCGGAAGTTGGTACACTGGATAGGAAAACACTTTAAAATCACTGAAAACTGTTTATTGTAGAAATAATTACAAATTTATTCACTTTGTAGGTTCCCAGCAGATTAAGTAAATGAGTGGTATTATTCTTCACTATCAATTAAAATAAATTCTTTTCTTGTCTGGAGTCAATTACTCTTGTATTAAACATTACATTTATCTTGAGAACTCTTCTTGCTTCTATATTTGTGGAAAGTTGTATGCAGAATGACTAGTGTAATTCTTTTATAATTTTAAAGAACATTATTACATCACATGATGTTATATTTAAATTCTATTGGTTAATAGTCCAGTAAATATAAGGTTTAAATTTGATTTGTTAAATCAAAAAAGTTAATTGTTTTAACACCCAATCAGAGTTTAGTTTACTTTCATTTAAAAATATGAAGTTAAGCAGGTGTTCTTATTACAGTTATAACAGAAAGCTTTATAATTCTGACAACAATGACTTAAAACAATTTTAAAAGCATTATTTACAAAGACTTATGTAATACAATTTCTTTAATTGTTACTGAGATATTTTTATTCAACAATGAACAACAATGAATTATTTAGATGTTTTTCTTTATTTAAGTTATATTTAAATATTAAAAGAATTTTAAAGTATAAAACTATTAACTTTAACTTCCATATTTATTATGATTATAAATCCTGCTTTAATTCCAAAGTTGAGATATGTCCTCTCCCTTCTCAGGAGCCACTAGACCAAATTAATTTAGTTATCTTATCTGCCCATAGATGTCATGAATGGCATGCGGTCAACATACCGACTCAATGAGAATCTAGCAGCAATTGAGGTATTACTAGGACGTTGAGGTCGATACATTTTGTTTAGAGGCATTTTCAGGCTTAAGGATCTTTTACAAGCCTGTAAATTTTCAGACTCGGAATTCTCTCCTTGGATTCTTCCGGCCTAAAAAAATCCTCGACCCCAGCCGGATTTGAACTCGCGATCCTCGAGACCAGAGGCATGGAGCATAACCAATAGTTCACCGCAGCCGAGTGACCTAGTCAAAAAATCACATCCCCTTAAAGACTACAACAGTTAGATTAATCTTTGCGTAACGATATTCAAAATGAACATTTTAATAGCGCATTTATTTTTATTGGGTTGGTGTTGTTTTAATAGCACCTTTACTTTTATGAGGTTGGTATTGTATAAGAAAAAAAAATGTTCCAAATCACGTGATCATCTGGTTGTCCTTCGACATCATCTGCCTGATTCATGTTACTACATAAAAAAAGACAGAAGCGAAGAGCGTCTTGCTTGTGCATGTGGTATCACAGATACATACCGCCTGGATATCTGCTGATAATTGTAATTAACTAATAATTATTCAGAAATCACTGATCAGTGAGGACTGCAGACTTCTACCAGTCAGGAGTTACGTCATCAATCATCACGTAAGGTAAGTGCACTGTACTTTTACATATCTGATGTCACCTGGGCCTTAACAGGCACACGACCTGTCGGCAGAACATTATAAACCCTTTATCACACATGCTTTGTTGACCTTGGAAGGATATGGAGGTCCTAACTCACTGGCACTATCGAACCCGTTGGCCACGCGGATATAAGCTCTCCATACATCACTATCCTGAGCTAATGTTTTCCAATCATCCCCTGTATAATCTACTTCCCTCAAATTATGATAAATGTTATTCTCCCACCTCATTGGAATAGAACGCCCCAAAAGGTCCGCTTCCGACTTAACTTTGCTAATTAACTTCAAATTTAAATTCAAAATTTAAACCGGGGCTAATGTATTTTACAGGAACCCGGGTTTCTACCTATTAAGGAGGACCAAAATGGATCGCTCACCGCCAAAACACAAGTGATGGTGGAAAAGCTTTCCAATCTATCTATCTGAGCCTATAAATTTGGCGTTTTCCCTCTGGTTATCCTATAAGACGCTTTCATGTCCCTCTATCATTCCCCGTTCGTGCCACATGTCCTGCCCATTACAGTCTAATAGACTTAACTTTTCTTATTACATCTTGTTTCCTACGAGTATAAATACCGTATAGCTCATTGTTATGTAATCTTCTCCATTCTTTGTCTGTTGACCTCTCTTTGATCCAAAAAGTTTCTAATAACTTTATTCCCAAATACTCGTAACCTTTTCTCGTCCTTTAAAATAAGAGTCCATGTTCCTTATCAATATATCTGGGAGAATAAAAGTTTTATATATTTTCAGTTAAAAATTTTTTGAAAGGAGTTGAGACAACAAAAGTCCCTGTCATGCATAATAGCACGCATTTCCATAATTGAGCCTGTTTAATTTCTTTGTGTGCATCTCATTCCTATTTGTAATTATTGTTCCTACATATTTTAATTCAGCCATTTTTTTTAATTTTCCTTATTTATCATTAACTGTTCCATTTCCATTTAGTAGTCCCACTACAGGCCAAAGGAGACCCTTGGGGTGTAGGAGGCTAAGGTTCCCACTTTTTCTAGACAATCGGCACTTTGTCAGCCCTGCGTGACGGCTGCTTTTCCCCAGAAAAAGCGTCTGGTACTCATTTCCGTTAGAGGCTGAGTCGACCCAAGGGTCATGGTGCCACCAGAAGGTTTGGGCGAGTTTTTAAAAATCCTGGCACCACCGGGACTCGAACTCTCGACCTTCCAGTTTGTAGTGTACTGCCTTAACCACTATGCTAGGTGTGCCTCCATTTCCATTCCGGTGTGAACATTTATTTAGTTTTATTGATATTACTTCCAGTCCCAATTTCTTAGTGTTACTCAATAGTGTGTGCGTGTTGGCCTTTAGTATCTCCTCGCTATCGGCCAATAGTGGACCCTGTTAATATATTTTTTAATTGGTGCTGCCCTGGAACAGAAAATATTTTAAAGCCTTCCCCTCATCAACTTTGACATGTTCAAGGCCAGTTTCTTTTATTCTTTGTAGGGAAGAAGGATTTATTTGTGATATTTATCAAAATTACCATTTAAAAGTTTTTCAAGCTAAGAATTAATTCTTAATTTCTGCTATCGAATATTACAAATGTTGAAAAAACTCCTAAATTATTATATTATGTAGGTGCTGTTTTAATATACTGACGGGTTTGGTTTGATATTATGTGACATGGTGGCTGTATGAAATAATTAAACATAACAAAGGCATTCGGTCAATGCCTTTGTTATCCTTGAGGTCAATACCTTGAACCTCCTCGAGGCGGTTCAAGTGAAATTGGGTCCACTTTACAAGAATACGTATATTTTATCAACAAAGGGTGCTAAATGTAAAAGCCATACTCTTAATTAATTTTATTTAATATCCTTGTCATTTTACCTAAACCCAAAGACCGGCGCTGTCTGCAGATGGATGAGTGAATGTTATAATTAAGATACAATTTTTCAAGACATTAAATAAATATCAACGCTTTTTAATTACCATCAGCCACTGTCTGTATAAATTAATAGAGTGTCGTAGCGTAGTGGTTGAGGCACTGTGCTACAAGCCAGAAGGTCGAGGGTTCGAGATACCGGTGGGGTCAGGGTTTTTAAACTGACCCAAACCCTTTGGCGGCACTAAGGCCCTGGGATCGACTCAGACTCTAACGGAAATGGGTACCAGACGTATCTTCGGGGGGGGGGGCAATGGCGGCCGTCATGCAGGGCTGACAACCCGGCAGACATCAAGTGCCGATTGTCCAGAAAAAGTGGGAGCCTTAACCTCCTACTACCCAAGGGCCTCCTGAGGCCTGTAGTGGGATCACTTTACTTTAAATAGGCTTAAAATAGTCTATAGGCTAGGATGGACTCTGGGGTCCACTTTACCCGAATATGGAGGTTAAATCGGACCTTTTTTGTAATATAGAAAAGTTTATAAGTTATGAAGATGTTTTCCATACTTGAATAAAATAACAATGCTAATTCATAGTTACAGCACTAATGATAATTACTGTAATTAAACAAAATTCAAATCCTTAATTTAAATAAGTAAAACAACAAATTCAAAATAGGGATCCAATTACCCGAAGTTCGTCTACTATTTTGATTCGCATTGGTCATTATCATTAAATCAGTTCGGTTGTTCTTTGTTTTGGTACTTTGATAAAATACATCTCGTGTGGTTTGCCAGACCAGCTGTTGTTGGGTTTTATTTAACAGTTACCATCTCTTAGATGTTCTGTGTTCATTATGGCTGAAAAATATTATCTGTCCTGCTAATTTCGGTCAACCTCCAGTATTTTATTCCCTCGGTAACCTCCATTTGGTGAGAATTTTCCGATCCACCAACTAGCCTTTTGATCGCCGAGTTTCCATTTTGCCAGCTGGGCTGTGGGTGCCAGGTTTTTTTAATTTAAAGTACTATGCCATACTGTATAATATAAACCTTTATAAATTATAATTAACTGTCTACATGCCATGCTAAACTCACTATTATACATTTATTTGAAGGTTAGGCGGTGTTGCGTCCTCTTTATAAGGATCCCAGGTTCGAATTCACCACGGTGTCTATTAAAATTTGTTATCACTATCACTAAAACATTTATCCTACTGAATAATTTTGATGGAATTATCACTAAACACTTATAATATTCAAATGTTGAACATTTGTTATGGTCCTGGGTTCGAATCCCTTCCAGTCAAACAGCTGTTTTATGCCACGTGTTTCGTCTGGCGCGACACGCCCACCACTGCCACTCACACCCTGTTCATTTAGGTCTACATCACTTGCTTTACTATTTACAGGCTTAGATTGTAATAATATTCTCTTAGAAACAGGGCTACTATCACATTCGTCAAACGAATAACCATTTAATGAACTGTTACTGTCACTCTCATCTTCTGATAAAACTGACACAATAAACTCGCGTATTGTATTTTCGTCAACTTCGAGACATGAATCACCGTGTTTACAGCACGACCTACCCCTTGGCCAACTACATTTTCAACTAAAAATAAAATAATAAAGAGAAAATCCTGAAATTGCAATATTCCATAGCAAAAAAAAAAAGGCTTTGAAACATGAATGTACACCCTCCTTTAAAAAACGCATTTGCAACTAGCCTGTACCGTTATTCTGTAAGGGATGTGCAAAGTATTGCTAAGAAAGGATGTACAACACAGCACGAAAATAATTTTAATTTATTGAAGTAAAAACTTCAGGGAAAAAATATTTAAAATATTGATTGAAAACCGGAGCTGCCGGGCGTGGCATACCGCTGTACACACACTTTCACCGCCGCACGCCGGGCATGGCGTTCAAAAGGCTAGGGAAGCGCTCGGTGGGGATCTAACAACTCTAACGGAAATAATTTTTAATACAACAGAGAAAAATTATGCTTTACCTGGGATTTAAATCTAGACATAATTCCAGCGCGTAAATCTGGAGAACTTCAGTTGGGTTCAAATTCATTCAGGGAGACAATTTTCCATTTAATTGTGTTAACTATTGTTTGCGTATGGCTTGCTTGAGAACACCAATTACAATGTTTTAAATATATTTTAATGTCAGTTTCAGGTGCAATTCTAACAATACGAATATCAATAGGAGAATACCGTAGAATCAACCAACCAACGAAGAGGTATAAACCGACAGTGATGAGTCCGTCGACGAAGAGGAAGAATACAACGGTGAGAAAGCAATCAACGAAGAGGAAGACTGCGACAGCGAGAAATCAATCAACGAAGAGGAAAAATGCAACTGTGAGAAATCAATCAACGAAGAGGAAGAATGCGACTGTTAGAAATCAATCAACGAAGAGGAAAAATGCAACTGCGGGAAATCAATCAACGAAGAGGAAAAATGCAACTGCGGGAAATCAATCAACGAAGAGGAAAAATTCGACTGTGAGGAAGCAATCGACGAAGAGGAAGAAAGAAAGTGAGTAGGCCCTAAATCATTTCCTGCCGTTTTTAATCTAAAATTAAGGGGGATGATTGGGTGAAAAATTGACCATTTGAGATAAAAATTGGCATTTTTTTGTCTTTTGTACTAAAAAATAGACTCTAATGTATATGTTGGCAAAGTTTCAGAGGCCTACGACACTTCTAAGTTCCCTAAAGTGCTGATTAGGCCTGTATGTTACATTTTGTATTTAAACTGCATGCAAATCTTTAAACTTTTATTTTCACGGCATTTTTGTACATTCAAATTTTAATCATCATCATCATCATAGTACATTCACGAATTTAGGCCATTTGTTGACCTGTTTCGGCCTCAAGAGAAACACCATCCAGAAGTCTTTTGAGTGGACGTCCTGGTCTTCTTCTTCCTGCAGGTTGATATCTTAACATTAGTTTGGGTATTCTGTGATCTTCCATTCGATGAACATGTTTTCAAATTTTAATAGAATTCACAAATGTTGTCCTAGAAGGTTCAAGTTTTTACTGCATGTCCTAAAAACAATGAGTAACAAAGTAGTGCATAGGTTTCATGATTGAAGCAGTATTTTAAGAAATAAAAATAAAATGTATGTAACTATTAATTTTTTTTGTAATTCCACGCTTGAGATATAACATTTTTTCTCCCTTTGTATTCACATTATAAGAATTCTAATGCATGATGTTTTTCGAAATAATTGAAGAATCTGTAAAAAAAACCAACATTTTACTAAAAAATTTGTAGAACCCATTTAATTATAATATATGCAAATTTTCTTGAATGTAATTTTTAATACTTACTTACTCACTGGCACTATCGAACCCGTAGGTTCATGGCCGCACGGACATAAGCTCTCCATACATCCCTATCCTCAGCTAATGCTTTCCAATCATTCTCTGTATAATCTACTTCCCTCAAATCATAGTTAATGTTATTCTCCCACCTCATTCTTGGTCTACCAACTGGGCGTTTTCCCTCTGACTTTCCTACAAGAAGCTTCCATGCAAGTCTTTCATTCCCCATACGTGCAAATGTAATTTTTAATACCTCATAAAATAAATGTCTCACAAAATGAAACTTGAACACATCATTATGTATCATGCAGTGAATGTTTGTGCACAACATCAAGTCTCTAGTTCAAAAAATTTAGAAAATAGAAATTTCACCCATCATCCCCATTGTAACCTATAGTGTGCTTCATGTTGAAGAATTCAACATATATAGAGTGATAAAAGCAACGTGAAAGGAATTATTCACACCTAACACTAAATCAATTTATTTGTAGAAGGGAAAATGTTCAGAGGATCACCTCCACTGAGAATCTTTAACAGATCCTGGATCGTGAACTCGCTTTGGCCCCAAAAGATTCGTCAATTCAGAATATTCAGTTCGGTGTTTTCTATCATATATCCGATGTTGACTCAAAACATTAAAGATACACTGAACATGCAGATGCCCCCTAGACCAAATTAATGTTTCCTAGGTGATACACTGCCAATTTGGATTAAATTAATTTATTTTGTTATAGGCTATGAAGCAAGGAGATGCACTATCTCCTCTACTATTTAATTTTGTACTAGAGCATGCCATTAAATCTTTAAACAATGAGGAAGGCTTACAACTGAATGGTATTAATAAGCTGTTAGTTTATGCTGATGATGTAGTACTACTGGCCGATAGCGAGGAGATACTAAAGGACAATACGCATACACTGTTGAGTAACACTAAGAAATTAGGATTGGAAGTAAATATCAATAAAACTAAATATATGGTCACACGTAGAAATTCATTATATAATGGAAATGGACAGCTAATGACAAATGAGGGAAATTTTGAGGAAGTGGCTGAATTCAAATATCTAGGAACAATAATCACAAATAGGAATGAGATGCACAAAGAAATTAAACATAGGCTCAATTCTGGAAATGCGTGTTATTATGCATTGCAGAGACTCTTGATGTCCCAACTCCTTTCAAAAAACGTTAAACTGAAAATATATAAAACTATTATTCTACCAGTTATATTATATGGGTGCGAAACATGGACTTTTACTTTAAGGGAGGAAAGGAGATTACAAGTATTTGAGAATAAAGTACTTAGGAAAATTTTTGGACCAAAGAGTGATGAACAGACAGGTGAATGGAGAAGACTACATAACAATGAACTACATGGTATTTATAGGAAGCCAGATATAACAAGAACAGTTAAGTCTCGTAGACTGCGATGGGTAGGACATGTTGAACGTATGGGGAATGAAAGACTTGCATGGAAGCTTCTTGTAGGAAATCATTAACTATGATTTGAGGGAAGAAGATCATATAGGGAATGATTGGAAAGCATTGCTCAGGATAGGGATGTATGGAGAGCTTATGTCCGCGAGGGCATGAAGCTGGGGTCGATAGTGCCAGTGAGTGAGTAAATAAGTATAGGCTATATTGAGACAAACATGGCGTTTGCTAGTCAATTTTCAATTTTGTATTTCAGACTAGCTAATACCCGGCGTGCGATGCTACGCCTAAATAAATGATGCGTTTTTACGTTTAGTTGAATAAGTAAAAGGAAAAAGGATTATAAATGTATATCATTATTTTTAGATACCCCGTGCTGATTACCCGACATTGCCCGGGAATCTACGTATCCCCATGTATTTGGCATAAATGAGCTGAAAGACAAAATTCATTATTTCGTGATATCCGTGCTGCTGCTCTTCTTGCCCGGGATCTACTTACCCCGATCTTCTTGGCATGAATGAAAGACAAAAATGGTTATTGTGAGTTATCCATAAAAGATAAACACATGCTGTCGCGGACGTTTTTGTAGAGGTTTTTGAGATATTCAATTCTGTGTACATTAATCTGGTGGAATTGTTATGTTTTAGGCAGCGTAAGTCATTTAAGCCACTTTTATTTTATGTTTCACTATAAAGGGTGATTTTTAAGGGTGAAGGGCTTGAGCATTAAAACTCTTTTATAGTCTATAACCTTCCCGGGAAAGTCCTGAACATTTTGCAAAAAGCCCCATCACAATCGGATGAACGGTACGGTAGTGTACGCTTGTCCGGGAATCTACTTATCCCGATCTTGTTGGCATCAAAGAAAGACAAAAATGGCTGTTGTGAGTTATCCGTAAAAGATAAATATATGCTGTCGCGGACTTTTTGTAGAGTTCTCTGAGATATTCAATTCTGTGTAAATTAATTTTATGTATTTGTTATGGTTTAGGCAGCCTAAGCCATTTAAACGTCAAAACATTTTTTTTTTCGCGTTTTTCACTACAAAGGGTGATTTTTAAGGATGTAGGAGTTGAGTATCACAACTCTCTTATAGCCTATGTTCATTCCGGGAATCTGCTGAACATTTTGCAAAAGGTCCCAAGACAATCAAATCAACGGTATGGCCGCAAAGTAGGAACAAACAAACATTCATTTTTATATATTAGATAAACCGTCATTTATAAAGGTCGATTTTGCTGATTTTTAGTAACACCTACCTAGTTTTATTTTAATAGCATATACTGAGTTTTGTTGTGAAACATAGCAAATTGCAACTGTTAGTGAGTTTTTTAAATATTCGTTCTGGTGAACTCCTACACCTAATGGTTTCAGAGCATGATAGACAGCGGCTAAACACTGGGGCGTACCTGAAAACCTGTGTGTACAAGTTTTTATGAAGATCGGTCTAGATGTCTATAATTTACAAACACACGCAGGTTATTAAAATTCATCGGAGAACATATTGTTTAAACAACTCACCTCATAGGATTCATGCTTCCATGATATCGCGATTTCAAACATAGTCATGTTCATATATAATTGTAGGCTTTCACGGCCGGCGTCTTGATCCATATTTGGTTCGTCTTCCGGGCTTATAGGCCGTGGTCTGGTTGTCTTCTTACTCGACGTTTCGTCTACTGCTGCGGTAGACATCATCAGGAGATACTGCGTGCTTTCTGTGAACTCCTCAACAGTCGGCTGCAGACTGGATGGTCGTTGGAAACTGTCTCTCTGCTATAAACAGAGAGACAGTTTCCAACGACCATCCAGTCTGCAGCCGACTGTTGAGGAGTTCACAGAAAGCACGCAGTATCTCCTGATGATGTCTACCGCAGCAGTAGACGAAACGTCGAGTAACAAGACAACCAGACCACGGCCTATAAGCCCGGAAGACGAACCAAATATGGATCATAGTCATGTTCATCGTCAGCCATATGGACATGACTATGTTTGAAATCGCGATATCATGGAAGCATGAATCCTATGAGGTGAGTTGTTTAAACAATATGTTCTCCGATGAATTTTAATGATTATACCTCATAATGTTTACTTCCCAACATTAATTAAATATAACACGCAGGTTAATTTATACCTGTACGGCACGCCGTAGCGTAGTGGTTAAGGCACTGCACTACAAGCCGGAAGGTCGAGGGTTCAAGTCCCGGTGGGGTCAGGATTTTTAAACTGACCCAAACCTTCTGGCGGCACTATGGCCCTGAGGTCGACTCAGCCTCTAACGGAAATGAATACCAGACGCTTGTTCTGGGGTAAAGGCGGCCGTCACGCAGGGCTGACAACCCGGCTGACATCAAGTGCCGATTGTCTAGAAATAGTGGGAGCCTTAACCTCCCGCTACCCCAAGAGCCTCCTGAGGCCTATAGTGGGAATACTTTACTTCTTCTTCTTCTTCCTTCGAAGTATTAGGCCAAGGCCTGTTACAATCCTATAGAAAATATTCCCTCCAGCTTCTTCCGGAAAATTCTCGTATAAGACTTGAAAGCATAATAATAGTCCCTTCGATTGGTTGCTGGCCAAAGGAAGGCAAGACCAGTGATGGGGCTGCCATCTTATAGCCTCTGGTCAGGCTTTTCTGGAGAAGGAAAGAAAATAAAGGAAAGAAGAAATGGAAGAAAGGAAAGACTCCCTAGCCCTCGGATGCCCTAATAGCGTCGGGGTCGAAAAAACAAGAGTTAACCAAGAGAGGTTAGATAGTAAAGTTAAAAGAGTGCAAAACACAAGTAAGTGGAAGAAATGTTTTGCTCGGCTTGGGCACCTTGTGGTCGCCATCCACATATCCCCATATCCCCTAGATGAGGACCCCTGAGGGGATTTTTATATACAAAATACGTTGATATGGTAAGAATACCTTAGTCTTCTTCAGTTATTGTCTATTATAACATTCACACTGAAATGTATAGGCATACATTTAAGGTTCAATGAGAAACGTGCTTCGTAGTCAAATTTATAGAGATTGTTTTCTGTTGACCAGTTATACCTGACGATACTGGAGTCATTTATACGATTTTTTTAAAACTCTCAGCATTCATTATAATTTAATAGTTGCCCCGGAAAGAGATTTAACCCACAACATTTTGAGTTATCAGTGGATTAGTGATCTATCCTGAGAATATCGCAACGTGGTGCGTATAAAACTATCCCTGCTTTCTTTCAGACCTGTTTTATTTAATTTTAAAAGTTGGCTTTCAAGCGGATGGTTATGTATATGTAACAAAATGGCGGAAGAAGTTAATCAAGTCATGAGTAGCGATGCAGAAAAACAATTATTGCACATGCGTAAATTCATTCCATCATAGTTCCATGAATTCTATCAGAATCTTAGAGAAATTGAGTGAAAATAAAAAGACGCAAATAATGTAACGAAATATTATCATCATCAACAACAGGGATTATCCCTGCTTTCTTTCAGACCTGTTTTATTTTATTTTAAAAGTTGGCTTTCAAGCGGATGGGTACGTATATGTAACAAAATGGCGGAAGAAGTTAATCAAGTCATGAGTAGCGATGCAGAAAAACAATTATTGCACATGCGTAAATTCATTCCATCATAGTTCCATGAATTCTATCAGAATCTTAGAGAAATTGAGTGAAAATAAAAAGACGCAAATAATGTAACGAAATATTATCATCATCAACAACAGGGATTATCCCTGCTTTCTTTCAGACCTGTTTTATTTTATTTTAAAAGTTGGCTTTCAAGCGGATGGTTACGTATATGTAACAAAATGGCGGAAGAAGTTAATCAAGTCATGAGTAGCGATGCAGAAAAACAATTATTGCACATGCGTAAATTCATTCCATCATAGTTCCATGAATTCTATCAGAATCTTAGAGAAATTGAGTGAAAATAAAAAGACGCAAATAATGTAACGAAATATTATCATCATCAACAACAGGGATTATCCCTGCTTTCTTTCAGACCTGTTTTATTTTATTTTAAAAGTTGGCTTTCAAGCGGATGGTTACGTATATGTAACAAAATGGCGGAAGAAGTTAATCAAGTCATGAGTAGCGATGCAGAAAAACAATTATTGCACATGCGTAAATTCATTCCATCATAGTTCCATGAATTCTATCAGAATCTTAGAGAAATTGAGTGAAAATAAAAAGACGCAAATAATGTAACGAAATATTATCATCATCAACAACAGGGATTAAGCCCAATGGCCTGTTCCGATCTCATTATAGGTCGAATTGGTCCTTCCATCTCTTCAATGGACTATCACCTCGACGTGGTGGGGGCACCGAGTACTCAATGAACCAGACAACCAAATCGGGGAAGTTTAGCTTTGCTAACTTTCCGATTGGTTAGAGGTGAGAGGAAACTAAGATTAGTCCGCAACGTGGGAGACGTCAGTCAGAAGGTTGACATCGACCAAGAAGTCTGCAACGGTCTATGAGGTGACGTGATACCTGGCGATCATCACAACGGCTCAAGGGGCGGTAGCAGCAACCCTCTCTAAAGAGGTTAATACTTCGATAGGTGAGTGATGCGATTCGATTCTGTCCGCTACTTCAAATGCTGCAATCCTAGAAATAAGATTCTGTGAGCAGAGCATATAGTCCACGACACTTCCTCCATTACCGTTTATGAACGAAAGTTCCCCTTCAATAATATCTTCCCCGTATTTTCCGTTTAGCATTTCTAGGTTATGAATGTCGCAAAACGTCAGAAGTTCTCTCCCATACGTATTAATAACCCTATCCTTACTCGCCCGAAATCCCTTTCTTAAATCTTCCTCTCCTTCTTCCGTCCCTAAAGTTATATTTTCTCTCCCAGTTCTACCATTAAAGTCCCCCATTATAAGAGTTAGAGGAGCATGGATAGATGCTCTGAGACAGCAGCCCTGTCATTATCCTTACCCTGCACAGCGCTCGTAACGCGGTCAGGGGAAATTTATTACTACTCATTCATCTCAAAGCAAACGAAATATTATTAAGTGGAAAATAAATATTGAAAACTGAATCAATTATAATCGTGGATGTGTACCGTATTTTACGGACCATAAGACGACCGTAATTTTAAGCAAAAAAAAACATTTTTGCCATTATTATTATTATTATTATTATTATTATTATTATTATTATTATTATTATTATTATTATTATTATTATTATTATTATTATTATTATTATATTGCAAAGCTATACTAAAAAAAATCTTAGTTTATAAAACCGTGCTGATCTATAAAAACCCTGAAAATCATCTGAATTTTCTTCTTCTTCTTTGTCGACACTGCTGTCCTCTTCATATATAAGATGGCCTTCACTGTCATCGAGAGCGTTACTTACGCCGCACTTCTTGAAAGATTTAACAATAATGTCTTCTCTCGCTCCAGATCACAACTTTTTTATCCACTGACACACTTGTTCGATTGTATATAGTCCCTCCGGCATGAATTCATGTTGGGTTTAATCCATTATCCATTTGTACAAGTTCACTGGCATGATAGACTGCAATGACGCATCATAGGCTAGACAGTGTTCTAGGTTTGTGATGGCATGCCGGGAGGAAGACAGTGTTAGCAAGCTTGTGAATCCCCGCAACTCATGTTTGTTGCATCGGTGCACTACTGTTGCCAGTTGAATCCAATGTTACCAGATAGATATAATTCCGGGGCATCGAATATATGGTCATTATTAAGACCGGCGGGAATTTTAAATCAAACACTGGACATTTTTATATTAGTTCCGAGTTAAGACGCACCTGGATTTTGGAGGCAATTTTTTCGAAGAAAAAAGTGCGTCTTATAGTCCATAAAATACGGTATATGTTGTCAAATGGACAAGATAGACGGGAATGTGTATAATTTTATCTTAGGTTTGCTACAAGCCCTTTTTCGAGAATCTGGAGGGCGGTGACCTTTATTCTGAACACTCATCCAATTGGTTTACATATTATAATCATTAAGGTACATTACACTCATTGGCTAAACCATTCACGAATACAAATTTTGATATCCTGGACATTCACACGCTTGTGAGGAGGGTTGATTTTCCCAGCTGATGACTTTGGCGGCTGGATTTTCGCAAACGCCCCCCCCCTTTAACCCATCGCTTTCAAGTTTGAATACTTAATGCATTTCCTCAGAAACCAGATTTAAATCACCGTAAATTATATTATATATTTTCAGACATTCAAAACGGACAAAACATAACGGTACTTGAGATCACAATAAGAGTGAAGGCCAAAACACATTCCTCTATTATTCATAAATGTTAACAAAAGATTACCCTTTCAAGGGATGTACAAATTATTCCAAATATATAACAACGGAGTTAAGCGAATGTACCTCGACTTCTGAGGTGAATGGGCTAAGCTGTTTTGAAAAGGACCACTCCTAAACTTAACTTGTCCGCATTTTCCTCCGGTTTAGCCCCTTTTGTTATGTTATGTTATTTGAAAACTAATCTGTCTGTTATTTTGCAGGTGCGGCCTTGAACTTTTTTACTATTTACTATTTATTTTTGGGCATTTTAGATTTTAGATTTATTTATTTAGCCTGGTGGAGTTAAGGCCATGTGACCTTCTCTTCCACTCACCAGGACAAACATATATTACATCAGAATATAACAATCTCAATTAACTCTAATATTAAATACTAAATAAAAATTTGATCAAAAATATAATATCTATTATATTACGATCTATAATGCAACCAGTTAATGTTAGTTAAAATTAAGACTAAAACTAACAATAAAATGTATACAAGCAAGGCATATTAAATTGTCCCTGTTTAATGTATATAAAAAACAGAGGAAAATAATGAGATATAGAGAACTAATTTTACGAGTATACAATATTTGTTAATCTTAATATTATTTTCATAAACAATTAAATTTATTAATTGTTAAAAGAATACTATCAGTGAGGTGTATAAGTTAGTTTGTTATTGAATAATTCTTTAATTTTGTTTTTGAAGGATGTTATAGTTTGACAGTCTCTGACATAGGGCGGAAGGGAATTCCATGTTTTGGTAAGTGACACCGTAAAAGATAATGAATAATATGCAGTGTGATGAGGAGAGATATAAAGGACAATGTGCTGATGGGATCGAGTGTCAAGATTATGTGTGTCGGATAGTCTGATGAAGCGGCGAGATAAATAATTAGGCGATGATGTGTGAAGCATTTTATAGAGAACGGATAGGGAATGGACAGTTCTACGATCTCTTAGACGAAGCCACGGTAATTGTTCCAGGGACGGTGTAACATGGTCAAATTTGCGAATACCACAAATAAAACGTGCGCAAGAATTATGAACACGTTGAAGTCTTTGAGCGTAAATAATATTTAAGTCTGTAAAAAGGGTGTCACAATAAGGTCTTTTCCCTTGTGAAACAAATTTTGTTTACTGTGTTACAGAACATTTTTTTATAACTGTGTATTTCCATCTATAATTAATATACATATTCTTAGAATTAAATATCCAATTCATTAACAGCATAATCTCTTTAATTTGCTTACTTGTTATAAGAGATACTAGAGGGCAGTGAGGCCCAGTTCTCGCTACCTCCCGTAAAACAACGTATATAAAGAAAAATAAATGTTTTTGAGAGGATTGCTTGGATAGCGTATGTGGCAGCGCACTGAAGTATCAATTCAGAGGTCATCATCATCTTCATTCATGGATTAGGTCTGTTGACCCGTTCCGACTTCAGCCCATCTCTTTCTAGGTCTGCCCACATCTCGGGTGCCTTTAGGTTTGTATTTTGTTATTTGTTTTGGATATCTATCTTCATTCATTCTGTCTATGTGTTGCTTCCATTTTTGTCTATATGTATCCATTTTATCAGTTATTGCAAATATTTCAAGTTCCTGTCTAATTTCTGTGTTCTTGATTCTGTCTTCCTTAGTGCACCCTTTAACAGATCTCAAAAATTTCATTTCTGCCGCCGTTATCCTACTTAGGTCTTGTTTTTTTATGTATCCAGGCTTCTGAACCATAGAGCAGTACCGGTACTGCCAATGTTTTATAAAATTTCAGTTGGGTCTCTCTTGTTGTTTTGTTATTTAGTGTTCGTTTTATCGTACCACATATTCCCTGGAATTTTGCTATTTTATTATTTATATCATTATCATAGTTAAATGAAATGCCACATCCTAGATAATTGAGATGGTTCACCTGTTCTATGATTTTGTTTCCTATTACTATTTTGGATCTGATTTGATTTTTCCCTTGGAATGCCATTACCTTAGTTTTTTCTATGGATATTTTGAGATTATATTGTTCACATATATTATGTAGTTTAAAAATATTCCTCTGAAGTTCGTCTTCTGTATTTGCTATTATTACCTGGTCATCAGCGTATAATAATGTTTTCAAGTAGTGTGTTTTATCTAATTTTATTCCTTTATTTGTTTCTTCGTTCCATTTAAATTAAATTAAAATTCAGAGGTCCGGGTTCAAATCCCTGTGCAAGCACTTATTTATCTTTTCATGTCATATTAGGCTTGCATTGCTCAATGTCAAAAATTTAATTATAACATCGAAATAAAGAAGTGCCACTGCTATAAAGTAAAAATTCTCCTTAATTTGTTTACTTGTTATAGGAGCTACTAGATGGCAGTGAGACCGAGTTCCCGCTAAATCTCATAATAGAGAATATATATTAATGTCCACCGCTGTGGTCTCGAGGTAGCGTGCTGTCTTGTCAAGCAGCGGGCCCGGGTTCGATCCCCGGTCGGGGCAGTTTTTCTGGGTGAGGTTTTTATCGGGGTTTTTCCTCACCTGTAAGACAAATGTCAGGAAAGCTTTAAGTTCCAAACGGTCCCCGAAATCATATGGTCATCATCACCATCCTTATCATCATTATCATCATCATCATCCTTCACCGGTGTGGAAAGTAACGGGAAGCTACCACACCTACAATTCCCTAGTAAAGCTGCAAGCATAGCATGAACATGCTACGATTGCAGTGAAGGACCTGCCTTTGGGCAGAATTACTATGGATATATATATATATATATATATATATATATATATATATATATAAAGAAAAACACATGTTTGTGAGACGATTGGTTGGACAGCATAAGTGGCAGCGCACTGAAATATCAATTTAGAGGTCCGGGTTCAAATCCCCGTCCAAGCATTTATTTTTCTTTTCTTATATAATAATTATTAATATTTTTAAAACAATAAATTTATTAATATATTAGCTTCAAATTCTTCGAGAATATTTTAATCAAATATACATATATTTTAATATATAAAAATTTCTTAAAGTAAATAAATCAAGCAAGAATAAAACTTTTGTAGAATCTTATGGCCAACCGGAACCTTTATTAATATTATAATAATTATACATACATTACAGGAACATTTTAAGTCCATCCATTGTAATTCTGCCCAAGGGCAGGTCTTTCACTGCAATCATAGAATTTTCATGCTATGCTTTGCAGCTTTACTAGGGAATTGTAGGTGTGGTAGCTTCCCGATGCTTTCCACACCGGTGAAGGATGATAATGATGATTATGGTGATGATGGCCATATGATTTCGGGGACCGTTTGGACCTTAAAGGTTTCCTCACATTTGTCTTACAGGTGAGGAAAAACCCCGATAAAAACCTCACCCAGAAAAACTGTCCCGACCGGGGTTCGAACCCGGGCCCGCTGCGTGACAAGGCAGCACGCTACCTCGAGACCACAGCGGTGGACTTCTTATATATATAATATTTATTTATTTGTTTTAGGTAAAAAGTTGTACCACTACACTTCTGAAGAAGGTCTCAAAGGAATATTGAAGAGTATGAGAATCTACCCATCCACCAACACAGCAACAGATGCTATTCTGGGAGAAGGGGTATATCTGACACACCTTCCTCCGATAGAAAGTAGCGCTAAGATTATATCCAACAACTGGAATCTTGGACGAGATATCAACAACTACTTCGTACAACAACATATTGATAAGATCGTATTCTGTATAGAGTTTGATGAAGAAGATCTGCCTGGACTTAGAAAACTGCCTGGCAGCAGGGATGTGGTCATGTATCCAGGCTCTATTGACCTTAACAGTGTCCCACACGTCGTAAAGGATACAACATTCTTTCAAGCAATGCATGAACTTATGAAAGAGGAGTTATCATCCTGTAATATGTTGTAATCAAGTTATTAAATGCAATAAATTTAAACATTATTTTTCAGAAAAAAAAAGTGTTTTATTTTTTTCAATGTCATCGGGTTTTCACTTATGACATTTCTGGCTTTCTCCCCTGGCATTCGCGGAATTGTAATCCATTTCATAGGTTGGGACACCTGAAAGGCGGAGTTACGTTACTCCGATGATATGATGGATGATAAATGATAATGAAGCGCCAGGAGAGTTCTTAACCTAAGGTAAAGTGATAAAGTGGTCCTTCTACAGGCCTCAGGAGGCCCTTGGGATACTAGGAGGTTAAGGCTCCCACTTTCTCTACACAATCGGCACGTGATGTCAGTAGGGCAGCCCTGCGTGACGGCGTTCTTTAGCCCAGAACAAGAGTCTGGTACTCATTTACGTTAGGGGCTGTGTCGATCCCAGGCCCATAATTCCACCACATGGATTCGTCCAGTTAAAAATTCTGACCCCATCAGGATTTGAACCCTCGACCTTTTGGTTTGTAGCATATTGCCTTAACTAAGTACGTTACAGCATGCTACCCTTAACCTAATCTCCTGACCAAGGACATCTACAGTAACAATTACCTTTATCTATCTATCTATCTATCTATCTATCTATCTATCTATCTATCTATCTATCTATCTATCTATCTATCTATCTATCTATCTATCTATCTATCTATCTATCTATCTATCTATCTATCTATCTGTCTATGTACCTACCTACCTGCCTATCTATCTATCTATCTATCTATCTATCTATCTATCTATCTATCTATCTATCTATCTATCTATCTATCTATCTATCTATCTATCTATCTATCTATCTATCTATCTATCTATCTATCTATCTATCTATCTATCTACCTATCTATCTTATCTATCTATCTATCTATCTATCATATCTATCCTATCTATCTATCTATCTATCTATCGATCTATCTATCTCTATCTACCTACTATACCTATCTATCTATCTATGTATCTATACCAACCTACCTATCTATCTATCTATCTATCTATCTATCTATCTATCTATCTATCTATCTATCTATCTATCTACCGATCTATCTATCTATCTATCTATCTATCTATCTCTATCTATCTATCTATCTATGTACTACCTGCCTATCTATCTATCTATCTATCTATCTATCTATCTATCTATCTATCTATCTATCTATCTATCTCTATCTATCTATCTATCTGTCTATGTACCTACCTGCCTATCTATCTATCTATCTATCTATCTATCTATCTACATATTTATCTATCTATCGATCTATGTATCTCTCTACCAACCTACCTACCTATCTATCTATCTATCTATCTATCCGCCTATCTACATATCTAACTATCTATCTACCTAACTATCTATCTAATTTTTTTTATCTAATTTGAACATCTTGCTGCTCTCCTTAAGAAATCCATTTCCATTGACATAAGTTTTTGTTGAATTTCAATATTTCAGCTCCATATGTGACAGTACTTCTCACTATTGAATTATATATTTGTAACTTATTTTTCCTGGTTACAGAGCCTATGCCTGTTCCTAGGACCATCGATCATTGCTGTTATTGCTCTGCTCTTATTTATTGTGCCCTTAATATCATTTTCTTGCCTATCCTCTTTATCCATTTTATCCCCAAATTCTTCTTCTTCATTGTTAAAATTGTTCAGACCAGCTTCTGTGTGAGCGTCCAACATTTCTTCTTCCGTGTGGTTTATAATTTAGCAGTAATTTTGGAAATCTTCCTTCTGGCATTCTATCAATATGTTCTTTCCAGCCGTTCCTACATTTAATTATTCGATCTGTAAGTTTGAAAAATATTTAGTTCCTTTCTTATATCTTCATTTCTTTTCTTATCCAGCAGAGTATATTCTGCTATATTTCTTAAAAATCTTACCTCAACTGCTTTCAATCTTTGTTCTTGTCTTTTTGTGATTGTCCAATACTTTGATCCATACATCAATACAGGAACAGCCATTACTTTATAAAATTTAATTTGTGTTACTTTTCTTAGGGTTTTTAAGGGTTCTTTTAATAGTGCCACACATTAGATTAAATTTATTTATTTTGTCATTTGTCCACCGCTGTGGTCTCGAGGTAGCATGCTGCCTTGTCACGCAGTAGGCCCGGGTTCGATTCCCGGTTGGGGCAGTTTTTCTGGGTGAGGTTTTTATCGGGGTTTTTCCTCACCTGTAAGACAAATGTCAGGAAAACTTTAAGGCCCAAACGGTCCCCGAAATCATATGGCCATCATCATCATCATCATCGTCGGCATCCTTATCATCATCATCATCCTTCATAGGTGTGGAAAGCAACGGGAAGCTACCACACCTACAATTCCC
The DNA here is from genome assembly GCA_030220185.1 of Diploptera punctata. Classification (NCBI taxonomy): domain Eukaryota; kingdom Metazoa; phylum Arthropoda; class Insecta; order Blattodea; family Blaberidae; genus Diploptera; species Diploptera punctata. The sequence continues at coordinate 576,019 of JASPKZ010002691.1, read as the reverse complement.
AAGTAAAGCTGCAAAGCATAGCATGAAAATGCAGTGAAAGACCTGCCGTAAGGCAGAATTACTATGGATGGATTTTGTCATTAATATCTTCAGTTTTAACATATGATAAAGTGAAACCTAAACATTTTATCATCAATTACTATTTTTGCTCTTAAGGTATCATGTCCTTTAAATGCTAAAATTTTAGTTTTATTCTTTGAGATTTTAAAATTATAAGTGACACCTATTTTTTTTAAATTAAAAAATAGCTCTTTGTAGATCATCTTCTGAACTGAAAATCACTACTTGATCATCGGCAAATAATATTGTATCAAACAATTTATTATTTATTTTTAAATGTTCATCATCATGATGAACAAATTCGTTTTAGGCCATGTGGCCTGTCGGTAAACCTAGCGAAGATGGTCTTGATCTTTCCACCGATGTTTTGGTCTTCCTCGGTCCCTATGTCCAGTTGGGGTATATTGGAATGCCAATTTTGGAAGTCTATTTCTTGCCATTCTTCTCAGATGATTTTTCCATTCTTGTTGGTATCTTTGTATATCTTCATTTAAACTTGCTACTCCAAGTTTTCCTCTGATAATAGCGTTCCTTTGGTGATCCAGTCTATTAACTCCTAACAATGATCGTGAGAAGCGCATTTGGCTTACTTGAAGTTTATGAGAGTTTCTTTTATTTAAAATCCAATTTTAAAATGTTTATTTAAATTAATCTGCCACTTTAATAATTTCTATTCCATAAAATACCATTCAGGGATCTAATCGCCTTCCTTGCACAATTTACTGTGTTAATAATATATTTTTCACAAGTGCCAGATTTATCTATTATAGATCCAAGATATTTAAATTCTTCAACACGTTTAATTATCATATTATTTATTTGTAGGTCTTCTGAATTTCCTCCGATTACCATATATTCTGTTTTAATATAATTAATCTTCAGTCCACCTACCTCAAATGCATCTACCAACTTTCTAATCATATATTCTATATCTTCTCTATCTTGTCCTATTATAATCTGGTCATCAGCGAATAATAAATTGTGCAGTAAACGGTCAGTAATGTTGATTCCCATTCCCCTACATGACTTATTCCATTTCATTAATACTGCTTCTAAATATATCTTGAACAACGTTGGTGACATCCCGCATCCTTTTCTTAATCATTTTGTTATATCAAATTCTGAGGATACTCTATTTCCACCCTTAACACTTCCTTTACAATCATACATTCTTTTTATAAAATATATAAGAGAGTAATAAAGAAACAAGTGAATTTAAATGTCATCTTTTTTATTTCATTATAATTTTATAGGCAACAAAAACAAATAAGTATCTTTTGGCAATGGAAATGGATTTTATACAAAGGGCAGCAAGAATTTCAAGAAGAGAAAAAAATTAGAAACTCAGTTATAAGGGAGAAAATGAAGATTGAAGACACTATTTTAGATTATATTAAAACTCAGCAATTAAGATGGTACGGACATGTCCAGCGAATGGAAGAGGATCGACTACCAAAATCTGTTTTGGAATGGAAACCTGAGGGAAGACGAAGCAGAGGAAGACCTAAAACCTCCTGGAGTCAGGGATTATGTTTACATATGGAGGTGAAACATCTACAACCAGGAGATTGGATGGACCGACAAAATTAGCTATTAGGAATCGGACGATGTCAAAGACATTAATCAACCGATGATCTATCTGTAATTTTATAGGCAATGCTTTGTCAGTATTTTAACTATTAACAATAGAAATTTTATAATGGTAATATTTGCTGATGATCAGACAATTGGAGGCAGAAAATTAAAATCTAAGAAGCAGTCCATAAGCTAGGCCAGGTTGCTCATAAATACAACATTATTATTTCTGCAAATAAAACTAATGACATTCAAAACAAAGAAGAAGCAAAATTGTAATAAATGGAAAAATCACTGAATAAATAAATAAATTAAAAAAATTGGGGGTTTAATTTGTTTTTATTTTTCATCCCCTTGTATAAACCACTTCCCTTAAATCATGGTTAATGTTATTCTCCCACCTAATTTTTCGTCTGCCAACTGGGCGTTTTCACTCGGGTTTTTCTACAAGAAGCTCACTGCATTATGGATAAATTAAAAAAAAATGATGAACTACGCCGATGAAGTATAGTGTCATTCCAGGTATCTGCTTATATTAGCGTAACTCAATTTTAAGCCATAGGCTCTCCCTTGCCAGGAGCTACTAGACCAAGTTCATTTAGTTCTTCTTCTTCTTCTTGAACATAATTTGTAGGATTTTCATCCTGTTTATTTCTAAAATCACTCCTAGGAGGAAGACGTTAAATGCATTAATCCATATTAAAGCACAACAACAAGGATTTCGGAAAAATATATCCACATTAGATGCAATTTACATAATTAAACAATTAAATTAGTTTACGGTATCTTATTTGTCCATAGATGTCATGAATGCCATACAGTCAACAAATCGACTCAATTAGACATCTAGCAGGCAACTAAGGTATTACTAGAGTTGAGATTTATTTATTTTACGTGATGGGAGTTAAGACCATAAGGTCGGTAAATTTTGCTTAGAGGCTTTTTTTTATTCAGGATTAAGGATCTTTTACAAGCCTGAAAATTTTCAGACCCGGAACCCACAGCTTAAAGTTCCTCTCGGAGGACTTGATCCCCACCCCCCAATTTATTGGGTATTGATCGTAAAATGGCGTAGGCAAATAAAAAGTATAATTCTGGTTGAATATGAATGGGGGTAACTAAGGGGTTGGCTGGGGTAAAATTATCTGGCTTGGATTCTTCCGTCCTAAAAAAATCCATCGACCCCGGCCAGATTTGAATCCGCGATCCTCGGGACCAAAGACAAGGAGCATAACCTAGTCCACCGCGGCCGACTGACCTAGTCAAGAAAATTACATCCTCTTAAAGACGACAACAGTTAAATTACACTTTGCATTACGATATTGAAAATGCAAATTTTTATTAGCGCATTTATATTTGCAAGGTTGGTATTGTATAAGGAAAAGGTGTTCCGAATCACGTGATCGTCTGGTTGTCCAACGTCATCCCGCAGATTCATGTTAATACATGAAAGAAGACAGAAGTGAAGAGGGACCTGTTTGTTCATGTATTGTCTGTGATATCGTCTGGATATCTGCTGAGAATTATAGTTAACTGTAATAGTTGTTCACAAATCACTCATCAGTGCGGACTGCAGACTTCTACCAAACAGTAGTTACGTCATCAATCATCACATAAGGTAAGTGCACTGTACCTTTATAATGCTCCACGTCACCTGGGCTTTAACAGGGACAAGACCTGTCTTACTTACTTACTCACTGGCACTATCGAACCCGTAGGATCAAGGCCGCGCGGACATAAACTCTCCATACATCCCTATCCTGAGCTAATGCTTTCCAATTATTCCCTGTATAATCTGCTTCCCTCAAATCATAGTTAATGTTTATTCTTCCACCTCATTCTTGGTCTACCAACTGGGCGTTTTCCCTCTGGCTTTCCTACAAGAAGCTTCCATGCAAGTCTTTCATTCCCCATACGTGCAACATGTCCTGCCCATCGCAGTCTACGGGACCTAACTGTTCTTATTATATCTGGCTTCCTATAAAGACCATGTAGTTCATTGTTAAGTAGTCTTCTCCATTCACCTGTCTCTTCATGTCTCTTTGGTCCAAAAATTTTCCTAAGTACTTTCTTCTCAAATACTTGTAATCTCCTTTCCTCCCTTAAAGTAAGAGTCCATGTTTCGCACCCATATAATATAACTGGTAAAATAATAGTTTTATATATTTTCAGTTTAACGTTTTTTGAAAGTTGGGACTTCAAGAGTCTCTGCAATGCATAATAGTACGCATTTCCAGAATTGAGCCTATTTTTAATTTCTTTGTGCATCTCATTCCTACTTGTGATTATTGTTCCTAGGTATTTGAATTCAGCCACTTCCTCAAAATTTTCCTCATTTGTCATTAGCTGTCCATTTCCATTATATATATGGACAGCTAATGACAAATGAGGGAAATTTTGAGGAAGTGACTGAATTCAAATAACTAGCGGCAGAACATTTTTAATCCTTCATCACACATGCTTTATTGACCATAGAAGGACATGGAGGTCCTAAGTAACTAACTCACTGGTGATATCGAACCCGTTTGTTCATGGCCGCGCGGACATGAACTATCCTTACATCCCTATCCTGAACTAATGTTTTCCAATAATCTCCTGTATAATCTACTTCCTTCAAATCATGGTATGAATGTTATTCTGCCGCCTCATTTTTGTCTACCAATTGGGAGATTTCCTTCTGTTTTCCTACAAGAAGTTCCTTGACCAGGGGCAAGGTACATAACCTCTAGACCACCGCGGCGACATTTATTGCAAATATATTTAATTTAGCCTATTGATTTTTATTTTATCTTCTTCGGCTTTCCCCCACTTATAGGTTTGCCGTCTTCAGTTTCCATTTATTTCTATCATTCCAATCTGCTTCTTCCAAATTCCTATCATCCATTATAGTTCTGACATAGGTTTTCTATTTCCATCTTGGTCTGCCACTTTTATTTCTTCCAGAGTGTGACTGTCGGTATATATGTTATTTTTTGTTTATTTTTCTTTACACTAGTACCAATTATTACTTTATTGTAACGGAGTGTCAACAGCACGTACGGCTTACTGCCCGTACGACCCATATTTGTAAATAATATTGTAAATATCTTACTCTATGTCTAATAAAGTCCTACTACTACTACTTTTTGGCCATCAATCTTTGTCCATTCTTTGTACATGGTCATACCGTTTAAGAGTTTGATTTTCAATCCTCTTTACAACAGATGTGGTGACATTTATTTTATCTGATGTATATCCTAATAACGATCTAAAAATAGTTATCAGCATAATGAAAAAATTCGTTTTAGCCCATGTGACCTGTGACGGTAAACGTAACGAAGATGTTCTTGTAAAAAAATAAAAGAAAAACATTCAAAGGCCGGAATAAAAAATACTTAATTAAATAATTATTAAAGAAAGTATTTTTTTGGGGGAGAAGTCAGTACAAAACACATTTTTTTTAAACTCTCTTTAAAGTGCATTGAATCAATCATTTCTCTTTGTCTTGTTCATTTCTTAGTGGCCAGTATTTCTTCATTTTTTCTAAGCTTTTTCTCTCTTCTTCCAAAATAATGAGTTTGGATTTTTGTTTAGATTTGCCTTTTTTTTTCCTTTTTTTGTTTTACCTTTTTTCTTTTTTTGCTTTACCTGTGTTTGTTAACTTTATTTTATCCTCACATAGACACTAGGACAGGACACGCACCCAGACCCAGGGTGGAGATTTAAAATCCTCTACCCCGCCAGGAATCGAACCCGGGTCGCCGGAGTGGAAGGTAGGGACTCTACCGACTACGCCACGGCGACGCACAATCTTGGAACCTTATGTTTTCATCTTGCATAATAATTAATTTAACTGTTCGATCGATTAGTCAATTTCCTGTAATCTTTAATTCTATTGGGTCCTTTTCAGGCTCTTTAAACCAGTAAGTTTAGTGGTTACGGAAAAAAAAAAGCAGATATTTGTTTGGTTAATCTGTCAGAGAGTTCATTCTGGGAAGATGGCCGTATAAATGTATTCTCCTTTTTCACATAGTATCTGAAAGTATTTCTTTTTTTTTTTGTGGAGAGTTTGATTCTTGACGTATTATCTTGATTTTTTTTTGTCTAATGCCACCAGGTTTCTTTTATAACATTTCTGACTTACTCCTCTAGCATTGGCAGAATTGTAATCCATTTCTTAGGTTGGGGCACCTGGAAGGTGGAGTTACGTTACCCCGATGGTATGATGGGTTTTAGATCATATGATTTTAAAGTTTTGAAAAATATAAAACAGTACCTTATATCTCAGTCGTCCTCAATAATTTGCAGTGTTGTTTTATAGGAGGCCTTTCGATAACTTATGTATCATCTTCTGCTTTCATTTTGGTACTGACTGTTGCTGGTAATTATTTTGTACAGAGGGTTCACAAAATTGGGTACGTTCTCATTTAACAGGTGTTTGTTTGTGGTTTATTGATAATTTGTACCTCTTTGAGATTTTAAAAATCTTGACTCCTATGATTTTCCTTAAAATTTTATTTTCTTTTAGCTCTTAATTAAACATTTGACATTTGAAATTCGTGGTTACTGTTTCTGCTGCATACAGTGCTTCTGATTTGATCACTATCTCGTAAAGTGTAATTTTGGACACCCCAAGAAAGGGATTTTTTGATGTATGTACGTTTTGTTAGTTGGAAAGCTAGTTCAAGTTTTTTTTTTTTTTTTGCATTCCAACTAATCTATCTTTTATTCTCCGAGATATTTTAATTCTTTGACTATTTCAATCATTTCGTCTTGAACTTTGAAGTATTTATGTGGTTATATTTGAAGAGAAAAATTTTCGCCTAGACCGGGACTCGAACCCGGGACCCTTGGCTTTCCGGGCCAAGCGCTCTACCAACTGAGCTACCGAGGCGAGTTACGATCTAGACGCAAATTTTTATCTTATGTACGTTGTAATTCCCTCGCGCCAAATGCTTGAAACCATAGCTTCTATCTTTGCAAATGCCGGCTTCTTAGTTAAGAAGACATTTATTGGGAATTTAACACTACTTTATAGCCAGTAGGGCTTCTATTGACGATTTTATTATTAATTTAACACTTCTCTCATAGAAGGATAAATTTTTCTCTTCAAATATAATTTATCCTTCAATGAGAAGTCCATATAATATAACTGGTAGAATAATAGTTTTATATATTTTCAGTTTAACGTTTTTTGAAAGGAGTTGGGACGTCAAGAGTCCTTGTAGTGCATAATAACACGCATTTCCAGAATTGAGCCTATGTTTAATTCTTTGTGCATCTCATTCCTATTTGTAATTATTGTTCCTAGGTATTTGAAATCAGCCACTTCTTCAAATTTCCTTCATTTGTCATTAGCTGTCCATTTCCAATTATATAACGTATTTCTATGTATGAAGATATAAATGCGTTATATAATGGACATTTTCCCTTATAGCCTAACTTCATTTCTAAATTTATTTCTCCTTGAAATCCCAACATTTATAATTTACTCTCTCCTTTAAATCCCTGCTGATCGTTGCCAGAGGTCCATTTCTATACTAATTTTGAGGTAAGTTCCAGTTGTAATGTATACAAACTTGCATAAGATATTGCTCCTCCGACACCGTCTATTGGAGGAAACCTGGTGCTACTTTTACCCGCCATATGACTGAATTGTGTAGGGAATTGCCATCGATAGAAACACTGTTCTTAGAGAACATCGTATTTTATGGGAAATAAGACTGAATACAACATAAGATGGTAGCAATAATTAATTAGGAACTTCTATTTATTATTTATTTATGTTAACCTAGCAAATTTAACAGTTTCCAATACTGTTATTTTATCACAGTTCCAATAATGGATCATATTATAATATTATAATGATATTGCGAAAAGAAAAATTAATGTCTGAACCAGGAATCGAACCGTGGATCTCTAGTTCTCCAGACTAGTGTGCAGCCCACTACACCATTCCATCATTATAATATTAAACTAGCTAATACCCGGCGTTCGCTGCTACGCCCAAATAAATGAAAATTAATGCGTTTTTATGTTTAGTTCAATAAATAAAAGGAAAAATAATTATAAATTTACTTCGTAATTACTTTTAGATACCCCATGCAGATTATGCTGCGTTGCCTGGGAATCTACTTATCCCGATCTTCTTGGCGTAAATGAGCTGAAAGACGAAAATTAATGTGTTTTTACGTTTAGTTGAATAAGCAGATACAAACATTTTACATCGTAATTATTTTTATAGATACCCCGTGCTAATTAACGGGCGTTGCCCGGGAATCTACTTATCCCGAACTTCTTGGCATCAATGAAAGACAAAATGGCTATTGTGAGTTATCCGTTAAATATAAACATATGCTGTCGCGGACTTTTTTGTAGAGTTTTTTGAGATATTTAATTGTGTGTACATTAATTTTGTGAATTTGTTATGGTTTAGGCAGCGCAAGCCATTTAAGCGTCCAAAAAGCTATTTTTTTCACGTTATTTTACAAAGGGTGATCTTAAGGGTGAAGGGGTCGAGTATTGTAACTCTCTTACAGCCTACGTTCTTCCCGGGAATCCCCTGAACATTTTGCAAAAAGCCCCATCACAATCGGATGAACGGTATGGCAGCGCATAAAATACGAACAAACAAACAAACATGCATGTTTATATATTAGATTATATATGGGTTTACCTAATAAAAGGTTTAGGCATATTCCATGATGTCGATAGACACCTTTATTTACAATTTTATTACGAGCAGAATTTAAGCTCCATGCTGACTCACCTGAAAATTCTTATTATTTTCATGACAACTTGAATGGCTAATGTTGAATATTTTTCACTAAACTGCTTCAAATCTTACAAAATAATTTATTTCTCTCCGATTTCAAATATTTTCTTTTTAATGCTTTAAAAATTGTATATGAGAAGCAGTCATTTTGAAGAAAAAAAAAACTAAATTTCCAATGTATTCTGCATTGCATATGCTTAAGAATTATTATTTAATATATTAAAACTGATATTATATATTTTATGTTTCTACCATATAACCTATAGACATGTGCTAGATCAGCGGTTCCCAACCTTTTGAACCCGCGAACCCCTTCCACAACGATCTGAGTTGGGTGTATACATACCTACAGTTGTCATGCATAGAATATAATTCCAAGCAAAATGTTTAATAACCTTAAATTAATTTAACCTTTAACGGCTAAAACCTGAAGTTACTCTAGTTACGGCTTAAAAGTTACACAACGTGTAGATCAAGTTGCAGTAATAAATGCAAGTTTTCATAAGTAATGCCACGAGTGATTTCAAAATTATCGATAAATTCACGACTCACGAAGTGAGGAGTGAATTTATGTAGAGAATTTGGAAATCATGAATGGCATTTGTTAGGACTATTTAACGAATAAAATTAAGCTGTTTACTCACAAATCATTATTTAAATATAGTTATTTTAAAATATTTATATATTTAATGTAAACGGCGATGTTTAAAAACAAATCAGAAATGTGAGGTTATGTTCATTCACTGCTGCTGGATCATGTTATTTATTGCCAAATAAGATCGCAATATTGTAAGAGTGCACCCAAGTGGAGAAAAAATGAAACGCATCAAACTGTATATCATAATCAATATTACGGGTTATTCATTTATTTTTTTAACTAAACAATTCAGTAAAATCAAGGAATCTTTTCATTATTTGCTATATTCAATGTATTTGTTGGAGAAAAATAATGCTTTGACCTGTTCAGAACATTAAAAAGGAGCTTTCTTTATCACAAAAGCAGGAGCTGATAAAGAGAAATCGATAAAGAGCGAGGTGAAACACGACTGCCATTGGTTGTAAAACAACATTCATTGAAACGTGATTGGTCATTGACTAGCATTTGTGGCATGAATTAAATAGTCATAGTAATTACTCGCCTCTTCCTTGGAATTCAGTGAGAAGGTTGCGCCTTTAAGTCAATGTGATAGAGCTTTGAAGTCAGGTATCACAGAAGTTAAATAAAGTCTCAAATCACTTTCAGCACAGTCTGTTTCTGTAATTGTCAAAGTTAAAAAAACTTATTTTTGGGATGTCTTCAACAAAATTTTCAATTTGGGTTTTGGAACCCCCTCGTATTGAAGTATGTTCAATCTGCTTGTTTCTAGATGAAAAAATAGTTAATGAAGTAGAAAAAGTATAAAAGAAAGTTCTAATTGAAAAAAGAATCCATAAGTTAAGGGCAAAAGCCTTTTATTCATTACTTCGAGATAATAAAAGTACTATCCTTACTTTGAGTTTTGATTGTCAAAGGAATCAGGTACTCCCGAAGGTGCCCAATCAGTCTGCTTACTACAGCCGACAGCTGTATATTTACAATCTATGCTTTGTACAAGGGTCATCTAGAGACAAGCAGACTGAAGATAGGACTTTCATGTATACTTGGACCGAAAATGAGTATCGTAAGGGCTCCAGTGAAATCGCCTCTGCTGTCTATCACAGACTCAGTCAAACTGACATCACAGGAATAGAAACACTGTGACTAATGTGTGAAGGGTTGTGGGGGCCAAAATAAGAATTGCATTATCATTGCAACCTGTGCTAGATGGTTTCTAAATGCTCCCAAGACACTGTCCTCAATTGAACTGATATACCCGGTAACGGGGCATCATTTTTGCCGAGTGATCGTGTTTTTGATAGAATCGAACAGGTTTTGAAGAAAAAGGAAACAGTCATAAGCCCAGAAGAATACAAAGAGGTTTTCAAACGTTTTGGAACTGTTATTGAAATGGGGAAGGATTTTGAAATTTCTGATTGGAAAACATTAGGCCATATGGCGCATTGAAAAGTACTGGTACTTGGCACTTCAAATTTAATCCTATGAAGCGTTTTGTTCTAACAAGGGCTAAATCCAATCCCATGAATAATGTGTTAGTGCGAGGAGAGCCTCAGTATCGTAGTGATTTAGGAGTGGCTAAAAGTGTTTGTAAAAGTGGCAAAAATATAAGAATGATTAATCCCACCATAATTGAAAGAGGTGTTAAAGTGAATGTCATAAAATTACGAGATAATGATAAATTGTTAACTACACATTATGGCAATGAATGGAAAACCTTTGACAGCCTCAAATTCTACACAAATTTGCTTGAAACAACAGGTAATGATGAGACTGAGAGAGAGGAGAGGATGCCTTTGTAGAAGCAGATGATAACATTTTGAATGTTTAGATGTTTAGGTTCTCATCCTATTATAAGTTACATGACTAAGTATGATAGTAAAATATATACATTTAACTTACTTTGAGTTTGTTATTCATTTTCAGTGATTTCCCAATAATTCTGTTGAAAAACTGTCAAATCTCCTAAACATGTTGGATGCAAAACAGGAAATCTCCACCTGTTAGTTGCAAACCTGGCAATCTCCAATTTTTATCACATCAGTACTTACGATTATTGCATATAATTAGGTTATAATGTATTTTAAGTGACTATAAGAGTAGGAGACTATATTCTAAAGAAAAAAGAATTAAAGAATCTGGTATATTTACTAAGATCTAATAAATCAGTCTCTCCTGTAAAATTGGGTTCAATGGACATTGCCAGTTTTGCTTCTAGACCCCTCAACTATTTTCCAGTATATTCTGAAGAAAAACCCATTAAAGAATCTGGTATATTTACTAAGATCTAATAAATCAGTCTCTCCTGTAAAATTGAGTTCAATGGCAGTTTTGCTTCTAGACCCCTCATTACTATTTTCCAGTCACTGCTCAAAAGTTTCGCCACAATTTCACATTCACTTAACTTCGCACTTTCCACCGCACGACTGACTGTCGCAGGCAAACTTACTCGCCGGTCTCCTGCCTCCGCTTCCTTATAACCGCGAGGAAATCTCTAGAAACAGCTTCGAGACATCTCGAAGCCCAGAAGCCTCCGGCCACCGATCGTTTACTGAAAGGAGGAAGGAGATGGCGACAGACTTCAGACTCTTCAGGCGGCCCTTGCGGTTCCTCCAACCGGCGACCCTCCCAGCCTACGCAATTCAAACGTCGCGTCGCTTACGCGACACGTAACAATATCTTCCCAGGGATGTGTTTTCAAGTAATCCTTACAAAAACAGTAGTAGGTGGGATGATTTTCAAAATAAAGTCCGCGAAGGAATTGGAAAGGATTTCTGTCTTTGGACACCGAAACACCATGTGCAACATCTCATTCAATTATGGGAAAGAGAAGACAAAGCTAATCTGAGGAAGTAAGTATATATAATAATTTCTTATTAATCTTCTTCTTCACTTCACGGGCTACGCAAATTGCCTGTTCCGCCTCACAGTTGTTCTGTCCATCTTTTCACTGGCCTTCCTACATTCCTTGAACCTCTTGGCTTGTAGTTGAATGCTGCTCTTGGTAATCTTGTTACATCCATTCTTTTCACATGTGTAAACCATTTCTCTCTATGTTCTCTGATTTTCTCATCCAATGGATATATATTTAACTCTGTTCTTATATCTTCATTCCTTATCCGATCTATTTCTGCGCTTTGTATTCTACTTTGCAATTTTTTTGGTCAATACCCAAGTTTCGCTCCCATAAAGTAATACAGGAACTGCCAATGTTTCATAAAACTTCAATCTAGTATCTCTTCTTGTTTTATTCTTTAATTTTTTATGTATAGTTCCGCATATCATTTGAAATTTCGACAGTTTCATATTTATGTCTCTTTCAGTTTTTGTGTTTATAGTAAAATTACAACCCAAATAATTAATGTGTTACTTGTTCTAGAGGTTTGTTGTCTATTACGATTTTTGATCTTATATGATCGTTTCCCCAAAATTCCATTATTTTTGTTTTTTCTTTTGATATTTTGAAATTATATTCTTGGCATAACTGATTTAATTGATGTAAAGAGTACTGCAAATTATTTTCATTTTCTTGAATAATAACCACATCGTCAGCATACATTAAAACGTTTAATATTTTAAAACGGTCCATTCTTATACCTATATTAACAATATTTTTCCAATTTTGGATGATGTCATTAATATATAGATTAAAAAGGGTAGGTGATAAACTACACCCTTGTCTTACACCTCTATTTATTAAAATAGCTTCGGTCTTTGATGTGCCTATATTTAGTATAATTTGAGACTTTACATACAAACTTTTTATCACATAAATTACTTTTGCGGGGTAGCCATGTATTTCCATTATTTTCCATAACTTATCTCTATCAACACGATCAAATGCCTTCTCAAAATCAATAAAAGCAACATGCGTCTGTAAATTACGTTCTCTTCTTTTTTAAAAATATTTGCTGTAATATGAATAAATGATCTGTTGTTGATTGCCCCGTTCTAAAGCCATTTTGTTCTTCTTCAAGCATTGCTTCTGCGATTATTTTAAGTCTTTTATTTATAAGCCTTGCATGCATTTTATAATTTGAATTAAGTAGGCTAACTCCTCTATAGTTCTTACATTCTCCTCTATCTCCTTTCTTAAATAACGATATGACTTCAGCTATATTCCAACTTTCTGGTATTCTGCAGTTTCTCCAAAATTCATTAAACAAATGCAATATTCTCCAATGTAGAAAATGTTCCACCATATTTTAGAAGCTCCATATTTATCTGATCAGGACCAGCTGCTTTTCTGTTTTTGGTTTCATTTAAGGATTCTTAAAGTTCATCAAATGTAATCATATTAGTTTGAATTTCTCCTGTTTCATTATCTGGATACGATTCTTGTTTTTCTTCGTATTCTTCTTTTTCTTCTTTACACCATAAATTTTTATAGTGTTCTATCCATCTTTCTTTGTTAATAACATCTATCTGTGCAGTATCCTTTCTGATTATTTAAATTTTTATAACTTTGTATGCAAAATGTTGTCTGCCATGAATATGATTTTCTATTTCACTTATAAAATTATTCCAAGAATGTTGATGAGCTGTCCTAATAATTTGTTTTGCTATATTCCTTTTTCCACATATTGTTGTCAGATTCTTCTGTTTTTTGATGAAGCCACTGTTTATATGAATTTGGTTTTTCTTTAATTGCCAGTTATATTTTTTCATTCCAATTTCTTACTCCTTTTCTGCTTCTAATTTTTCTTTTTTCTCCTATTGCTTCCTGGGCTGCCTTTTCAATGCACTTTTTAATATTATTCCATTCATCATCTAATATATCGCTAGTTGGTGTGTGTAATTAGGTATTGTTGTAGTCTTTGTTGATAAAATTTTCTTATGTTTTCCTCTTGCAAAAGGTATACTTCTTCATTTGTTGATTTATTTCTGATTTTCATTTTTTTTCCATCTTGACCATAATTTAAATTTGCCCATAACCGAAAAATGGTCGGAATCAATATCGCAACCTGTATATACCCCTACATTTTGGAGTTGTCTTAATTTATCATTAATGTATTAATAATTCCATAAAATATGAGCAGAATAAAGTTAGTGAAACTCACAAAAAAAACTCAGTTTTTAAATACATTGATACAATAAGTCGAATAAAATGGAAGTCAAGGAGACGGAACATTTCCGAATGCAACCGAAGAGTCATCGCGTTAAACTCTACGTCACTAATATGTCATAATTTCCAGCATTTAACGTTTAACAGAGAACAGATGTAGGGAAACTCACTATTGATCAACTGGTGGGTTTCGCTATGGAACAGAACATTTATTTTCAAAGAACCTGAATCTAATACAGTTTCGACCAGACTCAACACCACAACATTATTGGGTAATAAACAGTGGTGAAGGAAGAGTTGGTATGTCACCTGACATACTCAATTGGATGTAGGAAAAACGGAGCGAAAATCGCACGAATGTGTGGAGAAAAATAAGGAAGAGGTACTTGGATACAAACCAACACGATGTTTTCGCTAATTGTATGGGAAAACATTCACTGTGCTTACAAACATACCTAAGACAAGTTTGTGGAGAGAGTTCATATATACATCCATAGTAATTCTGCCCGAGGGCAGGTCTTTCACTACAATCATAGCATTTTCATGCTATACTTTGCAGCTTTACTAGGGAAGTATAGGTTGGTAGCTTCCCGTTGCTTTCCACACCTCACCCAGGAGCCTGTCCCGACCGGGAATCGAACCTGGGCCCACTGCGTGACAAGGCAGCACGCTATCTCGAGAATACAGCGGTGGACATATATATATATATATATATGACAAGATAAGAAAAATAAATGCCTGGACGGGTTCTAAACCCGGATCTCTGAGTTGATACCTCAGTGCGCTACCACTCAACTTACGCTACCAGGCGAATCCAAACAAACATTTCTTTTTCTTATACATATTCTCTACTATTATCAGATGTAGCGGGAACTCGGTCTCCACTGCCACCTAGTAGCTACTATAGCAAGTAAGCAAATTAAATAGAATATTTTTACTTTATAGCAGTGACGCTTTTTCGATGTTATAATTAAACCTTTTTGACATTGAGCAATGCAAGCTTAATATGGCAAGATAAGAAAAATAATTGCCTGGATATATATATATTTTTTTCATTTTCGAAAGGGAACTATATTTTCGTACATGCTCAAAAATAAAATCGTTATTTAACCAATGAAAATGCAGTCATACATCTGTTTTGTTTACATTACAACTGGAACTTACTACTTACTTTCCGCATCCTTCATCCCGCAAACACACGAAGTTTGATTCCAATCAGTACATTTTTTGTATCAAAAGGTATGATTTTTTTCTATTTTATTCTACTCGCTTACCGTATTTCGCGGACTATAATACGCTACATTAATTTGTTTAAATATCAATTTTACCATTTTTATTATTAGATTGCAAAGCCAGACTAAAAAAATCTTAGTTTACAAAACTGTTCTGATCTTTAAAATCCCTAAAAATCGTCATCTGAACTTTCTTCTTCTCCTTCTTCTTCTTCTTCTTCTTCGTGGTCGACGTAATCGTTGTCCTCTTCATACAATAAGATCTTCACTGCCATAGAGAGCGTTACTTACGCCGCACTTCTTGAAAGATTTAACAATAATGTCTTCTCTCACTCTAGACCACGACTGTTTTATCCACTGACACACGTTTTTGATTGTATGACCTACAAATAAATCATCATCATCATCATCTTCATTCATGGATTAGGTCTGTTGACCCGTTCCGACTTCAGCCCAACTCTTTCTAGGTCTGCCCACATCTCTGGTGCCTTTAGGTTTGTATTTTGTTATTTGTTTTGGATATCTATCTTCATTCATTCTGTCTATGTGTTGCTTCCATTTTTGTCTATATGTATCCATTTTATCAGTTATTGCAAATATTTCAAGTTCCTGTCTTATTTCTGTGTTCTTGATTCTGTCTTCCTTAGTGCACCCTTTAACAGATCTCAAAAATTTCATTTCTGCCGCCGTTATCCTACTTAGGTCTTGTTTTTTATGTATCCAGGCTTCTGAACCATAGAGCAGTACCGGTACTGCCAACATTTTATAAAATTTCAGTTGGGTCTCTCTTGTTGTTTTGTTATTTAGTGTTCGTTTTATAGAACCACATATTCCCTGGAATTTTGCTATTTTATTATTTATATCATTATCATAATTAAATGAAATGTCACATCCTAGATAATTGAGATGGTTCACCTGTTCTATGATTTTGTTTCCTATTACTATTTTGGATCTGATTTGGGTTTTCCCTTGGAATGCCATTACCTTAGTTTTTTCTATCGATATTTTGAGATTATATTGTTCACATATATTATGTAGTTTAAAAATATTCCTCTGAAGCTCGTCTTCTGTATTTGCTATTATTACCTGGTCATCAGCGTATAATAATGTTTTCAAGTAGTGTGTTTTATCTAATTTTATTCCTTTATTTGTTTCTTCGTTCCATTTAAATTAAATTAAAATTCAGAGGTCCGGGTTCAAATCCCTGTGCAAGCACTTATTTATCTTTTCATGTCATATTAGGCTTGCATTGCTCAATGTCAAACATTTAATGTAGGTCTTGTTTTTTATGTATCCAGGCTTCTGAACCATAGAGCAGTACCGGTACTGCCAACATTTTATAAAAGTTCAGTTGGGTCTCTACAAATAAATAATATGATAATTAAACGTGTTTGAAGAATTTAAATATCTTGGATCTATAATAGATAAATCTGGTACTTGTGAAAAATATATTACTAACAGAGTAAATTGTGCAAGGAAGGCGATTAGATCCCTGAATGGTCTTTTATGGAATAGAAATTTGACCAGAAAAAAAAAAAGGGATTATGCAGACAATAATAGAAAGTATACTTACATATGGATCAGAAAGCTGGACAATAAATGAAAGGATGCAGAAAAGAATCTTGGCGACAGAAATGGATGGATTACGGAGAAGTATGAGAATATCCAGGCTACAACATATTCGAAATACATATATCAGACAAGAAATGGATGCATAGGAAACTGTTATCGATAGGATAACAAAGAGAGCTCTACAATGGTATGGACATGTACAACGGATGCCGGAAGACCAGTGGCCTAAACAGGTGTTGGATTGGATGGTACCAGGCAGAAGGAGAAGGGGAAGAAGTAGAAGAACATGATATGAGGGAATATATGATGCCACGATGAAGAGGGGTATGGAAGATGGACAATGGGAAGATAGGAATCTCTGGAAAGCAGGAATCAAGGGCAAACTGCTGTAAAGTGGAAAGCCTGTATTAAGTATTAAGTAAATGTCGTTTTAAAACTCCCTTCTGCTTGGAATCGTGTTGGGTTTTATCCATGCTCCATTGGTTCAGGTTCAATGGCATCGTAGACTGCATTGACGCATCATAGGCTAGACAGTGTTCTGGGTTTGTGATGGCGGGGCGGGAGAGAGACAGTGTTAGCAAGCTTGTGAATCCCCGCAACTCATGTTCGTCGCATTTATTTATTTACTTGTGCTAAAGCATTGAATCCAATGTTGTCAGATAGAGATATGTTTCCCGCGGCATTGAATATATAGCCATTTCTAAGACTGGCGGGAATTTTAAATCAAACATTGGTCACTTTTATATTTATTTCTAGTATAAGACGCACCTGAATTTTGGAGGCAATTTTGCAAACAAAAGTCCGTAAAATACGGTAATTGTGTTGGTGGGGAAGTTAGTACTGCTTGTGTTCCTAGGTTGATTATCGAGATCGCTTCCTGAAAAGTTAGTAATAGCAAGTAGCATAGGCCAATTTAAAAAATCCGCTCAACTAGTTACAACATATAATTTAGACCCGGGGAGTATTTATGTAATAAATATTAACTATTCCACATAAACTACTTGTGAAAAATGTAGTTTTTGAAAAAAAAAACAATCTCCTACAGAAACCTCAATATTTACTGTGTAAAGTTTTATGAACATTTCAAAGCCCATTCAGTTGTCCAATTTGTTTTGTTTTAATAATTTGATCTTGTTTTGTTTCAGGTGTAACTGAAAATGGCTCCTCAAGGTAAGCAATATACAAAAATTAGTAATAATTGACACAAATTAACTAAGTAACTCATTGGACTATCGAACCTGTAGGTTCATGGCCGTGCGAGCACACATTCATATCCTGAGCTAATGCTTTCCAATCATTCCCTGTATAATTTATATCCTTCAAATCATAGTTAATGTTATTCTCCCACCTCATTATTGATCTACCAACTGGGCGTTTTCTTTCTGGTTATTCTATTTCCTTCACATTAGCTCCTGGAATTTCCTTCCTCAAAATATCAGGGGTTGCCGCAAACTGGACACTTTTAAGTCACGCTTATACAGTTACCTGTTGTCTAATAATTATTTTTTCTCTATTTATTTAAATTTATACTATGTCATTAATAATTTTTTCTCGTTTTTTATATATCTGGTATGTATTATATTTAATTCGTTAAATCTAGAGAAAATCAAAATACATTAAAAATAATCATTATGTTGTATTTATAACATGTAATCGTTTATGTTATTGTAATTTAGATGTAAGAGTATTATTTTATTTTTTAAAACCTGGTTGAGTGGTAGCCAAGGCCTTTAGGCCTTAACTCTGCCAGGTAAAATAAAGCTATCATCATCATTATAATTACAATAAAACCTGTCTAAACCGGAACCTTTATAAGAAGGAAACTTGTAGAGACGGAAAAAAATCTCCAGAACGGTACGATTTTATATTTAAAATCGTCCTGTATAAGCCGGAAACCTTCGAAACGCGGAAACGGAATGGTTTTTAAAGTACCAATAGTTAATTTTTACCTCAGTAAGACGGAAAATTATTCTTAAGCACGTTCTAATTACAGTATTAATGACCACACGTGAAAATTCTGCATATGACGCTACTGCATTATATAGTTTTACCTTCTTGTGTTGCCATTGTATTGCGGGGATACCCTTGCTTATGTGCAACAGCGGGGAATTACTCCCTTTTACTTGCCTGCTTACGTTACCTGCGAGGGAGTCGGGAAAGTCTTCAGTCTTCCTATAGTTGAATTCCTTCTCGCTTTTCTTTAATAAAGTTATTTTGTATTGCCGTGCAAACTGAGCTGTGTTACATACACTATTTTGCCTGTATTTCAGTTCAATACGTTATGTCTTTAAAGCGTGCATGTTAAACCCTTCACTGCGTGAGAAAATTCAAGCTTGTAATTTGGGAATCCATTATAAGAAGGAAAACTGCCCAGACGGACATATACGAGTATTTAAGGAACCGCCATATTCGTTCATATATAGGTTTTACTATATTATTATTATTATTATTATTATTATTATTATTATTATTAAAGACTACATAACAATGAACTACATGGTCTTTATAGGAAGCCAGATATAATAAGAACAGTTAAGTCTCGTAGACTGCGATGGGCAGGACATGTTGCACGTATGGGGAATGAAAGACGGACATGGAAACTTCTTGTAGGAAAGCCAGAGGGAAAACGCCCAGTTGGTAGACCAAGAATGAGGTGGGAGAACAACATTAACTATGATTTGAGGGAAGTAGATTATACAGGGAATGATTGGAAAGCATTAGCTCAGGATAGGGATGTATGGAGAGCTTATGTCCGTGCTGCCATGAACCTACGGGTTCGATAGTGCCAGTGAGTAAGTAAGTATTATTATTATTATTATTATTATTATTATTATTATTATTACTTACTCACTGGCACTATCGAACCCGTAGGTTCATGGCCGCGCGGACATAAGCTCTCCATACATCCCTATTCAGAGCTAATGCTTTCCAATCATTCCCTGTATAATCTACTTCCCTCAAATCATAGTTAATGTTGTTCCCCCACCTCATTCTTGGTCGACCAACTGGGCGTTTTCCCTCTGGCTTTCCTACAATTATTATTATTATTATTATTATTATTATAGTATTATTATTATTATTATTATTATTATTATAATAAGAAGCTTCCATACACGTCTTTTCAAATTACTGAACTTAATTACGGATTTTAAACTACGGATAGCACACATCCTTTTTGACCATACAACGATATGGAGGTACTTCTTTAATAACATTAAGACGAAACACGCCATTCACACACACACACACACACACTAAATTTGGCGAATAACATAAGGGTGATTATGATGACCAGATGACAATCGGGGACTGCTTGCGTCTTAAACTTTCGTGACATTTGTCTTACAGGTGAGGAAAAACGCAGGAAACTTGTCCCAATGGGATGGAACCCGGGTCAACTGCATAAGAGGCAGTGACGCTACCTGAAGACCACAACCGTGGACTTAATTCTCGTATTCATGGCACAAAACAACTTCGTTTGAGTGAAAATAAGAAAATTGTAAAAATTAAATAATTATATCGTTACATTAGCGTATATATGTCTTAAGTAGAGGAACTTCGGGTAATGTGCACTCTTCGGTTTGAGTAGACCCTGTTAATATATTTTTTAATTGGTGCTGCCCTGGAACAGAAAATATTTTAATTTCTTCCCCTCATCAACTTTGACGTGTTCAAGGCCAGTTTCTTTTTATTCTTTGTGCAAAGAATGGTTTATTTGTGATATTTATGGAAACGACCATTTGAAAGTTTTTCAAGCTAAGAATTAATTATTAATTCCTGCTATTGCATATTACAACTGTTGAAAAAACTCCAAAATATATTATAAGCCTATTATGTAGATGCTGTTTTAATACACTGACGGGTTTGGTTTGATATTATGTGACATGGCTGCTGTATAAAATAATTAAAGATAACAAAGGAATTCGGTTAATGTAGACCCTCCATGAGGCGGTTAAAGTGGACTTGGGTCCACTTTATACGAATACGTATATTTTATCAACAAGGATGCTACGATCCCAGAGCCATGGTGCTACTAGAAGGTTTGGGTCAGTTTAAAAATTCTGAGCACACCGAGACTCGAACCCTGAAACTCCCGGTTTATAGCGCAGCACGTTAATTACTACGCTACGGCGTGCCCCATATATCATACTATTATTATTATTATTATTAATTACTACTATTATATATAAAACTATTATTCTGCCAGTTATACGGATGCGAAACATGGGCTCTTACTTTAAGGGAGGAAAGAAGATTACGAGTATTTGAGAATAATGTTCTTATGAAGATTTTTGGACCAAAGAGAGATGAACAGACAGGTGAATGGAGAAATACATAACAGTGAACTACATGGTATTTATAGGAAGCCAGATATAATGAGAACAGTTAAGTCGCGTATACGAGGTGTGATCAATAAGTTTCCGGAATGGCTTCAAAACAATTATGCCATTGAGGAGTTTTTAATTTTCACCCATGCTGTACACTCAGAATTTCCTTGTGATGAATTTGAGGGGTCGCGCGACCTTCTCGGACCTTGCAGTATGCTGGTAGAAGCTCTGAAGTGAAGACGTGTTTTGTGCATGCGGCGATTTCTCTGTGTAGCAACAATGCGGGATTACGAGGAACAAAGAACATGCATCAAATTTTGCTTTAAACTTGGTAAAACTGCAACAGAAAACATCAAATGTTAAGAACAGCTTATGGGGAGGAAGCAATGGGCAAATCTCAAGCATTTGAGTGGTTTTCGAAATTTAAAAGGGGCGTGACATCGGTTAAGGATGAAAATCGTCTGGGACGACCAACTTCCAGCAAAACCAATAAAAATATCGATCGAGTGAGGGAAATGTAATTAAATGATGGGCACATTACAATACGAGAACTGTCTGATGCACTAGCACTCTCGTTTGTAAGTGTTCAAAGCATTTTGAAAGACGATTTGAACATGCGAAGAATTGCTGCGAAGTTCGTGCCCCACCTCCTTTCAAATGACCAAAAAGGAAAGTCGTGTGATTGCCTGCAAAGATCTTAAAGAACAGCTTAAAAATGACCCACGGTTCATGGAAAAGGTTATTACTGGTGATGAAACATGGATTTATGGCTACGATCCAGAAACTAAACAACAGTCTTCGCAATGGAAGAGTCCTGCATCTCCACGCCCCAAGAAAGCCAGACAAGTTCGATCGAATGTGAAGTCAATGATGATTGTTTTTTTGACATTAATGGAATTGTGCATAAGGAATTTGTACCACGGGGTCAAACAGTGAATCAAGTGTACTACAAACAAGTGTTGCAAAGATTGAGGGAGAGTGTGCGACGCAAACGGCCAGAGAAATGGAGGACTGGTGACTGGTTCCTGCATCACGACAATGCGCCCGCGCACAAAGCAATTTCTGTCCGCCAGTTTTTTGGACAAAAAATAGGATGAGTACTGTTCCCCATCCAGCCTATTCTCCAGATCTGGCTCCAGCAGACTTTTTCCTGTTCCCACGGCTAAAAATTCGGCTCCGAGGACATCGTTTTGAGGACATTGATGTCATCCAGCGCGAATCGCAGAAGGCATTGGACACATTTAAAGAAGACGACTTCCAGAAGTGCTTCCAGCATTGGCAGAAGCGCTGGGACAAGTGTATCAACTCCCAAGGTGACTACTTCGAGGGTGACAGTGCTGAATAGAAACTTTGAAGTGTTGTGTTGTGTTTATGGCCTCATTCCGGAAACTTATTCATCACACCTCGTACTGCGATGGGCAGGACATGTGGCACGAATGGGGAATGAAAGTCGTGATTGGATGCTTCTTGTAGGAAAACCAGAGGGTAAACGCTCAGTTGGTAGACCAAAAATGAGGTGGGAGAATAACGTTAACTATGATTTGAGGGAAGTAGATTATACAGGGGATGATTGGAAAACATTAGCTCAGGATAGATATGTATGGAGAGCTTATGTCCACGCTGTCATCAACCTACGGGTTCGATAGTGCCAGTGAGTTAGAGTCATTATTGTTATTATTATTATTATTATTATTATTATTATTATTATTGTATAACAGGTTATACATGAAATTTACGTTGAAACTTTTGTTTGAATTCATTCTAATTAGGATACAGTCTACCTAATCTGTCGGCCGCAGTGATCTAGAGGTTATGTTCCTTGCCCCTAGGAAACACCATAAATATTCCCATTGTGCAGGTGAAATAATTATAAAATTTTTTATAGTTCCAGATATTTATATTATCGCGGATTCAAACTCGCCCGGGGTCGATGGATATTTTTGACGGAAAACTCCAAGGAACAAGACAACAAGTAGGCAATAAAGATATTACAGTAAAAGCTGTCTTAGCCGGAACCTTTATAAGAAGGAAACCTGTAGAGACGCAAAAAATCTCCAGAACGGTTTTATACGTAAAATCGTCCTATATTAGCCTTCATAACGCGGAAACCTTCATAACGCGGAAACTCTTTGGTTTTTAAAGTACCAATAGTTAATTTTTACCTCAATAAGACAGAAAATTATTCTTAATCACGTTCTAATTACAGTATTAATGACCACAGGTAAAAATTCTGCATATGACGCTTTCTCCATTATATCGTTTTACCTTCTTGTGTTGCCATTGTATTCCAGGGATACCCTTGCTTATGTGTGACAGTGGGGAATCCGTCGCTTTTCCTTGCCTGCTTACGTTACCTGAGAGGGAGTTGGGAAATTCTTGAATCTTCCTGTAGTTGAGTTCCTTCTCGCTTTTCTTTAATAAAGTTGTTTTGTATTGCCGTGCAAACTGAGCTCTGATTTCCTGAACAAGAACAGACAGATTTTCAGTTCGAAGGTCTTATGACAGCAAATAGTATGGAAATCCCATGCAATAAATTTAAGGCAAGTTACGACTGGGCAAGGCGATTTATGACACGGCACGAACTTTTATTTCGACGGCGTTAACAAAATTGTTCTAAAATGAAGCAAGTTTTCTAGTTATTTCATATATAATCCGCACCCTAATTTTGAAACTTACATTTTTAGATAATTGAATGAATTTTTTGCCCATACTATATTAATTGTTCATTTATATACATTTCAATTGTATCACAAGAAAAAGGAAATCTTTTTCTATTGTTCAGTGCAAACGTTTGCTACCTGTTAACAGAAACCTTCGAAACAAGTGAACTGTGAAACTGACGATTTTTATACAGATACAATGTTGGTTATTTCCAATCGCCTGATGACTAGGCTATTAAAAACCAAAAATATGACCAAAATATGACTTTATCATAGAAATAAGCAGAAGTATGACCAAAGATCTGAAAAAGTGAGAAATATGACTTTTAAGACCCAACAAAAACCACTTAATCTTAATAATAAGGCATATATAAATGTTTTTACTTACTTGAAGCTTAGAATATATGCTTTGGTAAAAATGTGACATGTCATAGGAATCCGCCCCTTAATTCTTATTACAAATATTTTTTTTATTGCGAATGAGCCCATGTAGGACTACGCAAAGTACTTAGAGGCGTTTCTTTGAGCCAAAATTTCTTTCATTCTTTTGCTATGAGCTTGTTTTCTATCATCTGTCCAAGTTGTTGCAGTTTTTTCTTCGGTTTGTCCTCTTGGTCAACTTGCCACTTCCATCTATAGTAATTCTGCCCGGAGGCAGGTCCTTCACTGCAATCATAGCATTTTCATGCTATGCTTGCAGCTTTACTAGGGAATTGTGTAGGTGCGGTAGCTTCCCGTTGCTTTCCACACCGGTGAAGGATGATGATGATAATGATAATGGTAAGGATGATAATGATAAGGATGATGGCCATATGATTGCGGGGACCGTTTGGGCCTTAAAGTTTTCCTGAGATTTGTCTTACAGGTGAGGAAAAACCCCGATAAAAACCTCACCCAGAAAAACTGCCCCGACCGGGGATCGAACCAGGACCCGCTGCGTGACAAGGCAGCACGCTACCTCGAGACCACAGCGGTGGACACTTGCCACTTATTCACCTTAATTCTAAATATATCTCTGTTTGGGATATCTTCTTTAGTAATTCCTGCCAATTTTAAGTCCTTTTTGACTTCATCAATCCATTTCATAGTATCCACTGGAGCTTTACTTCTGTTTTCGTAGAATTCCACTATCTGTTTTGTAAGCCTATTTGAGTTCATTCGTTTAATATGGCCATAATATTGTAACCTTCGTTTTCTAACATCACTATGAATGTCTGTATATATTTTTATTTCCTTTTTACTTCTGAGTCTAAATACCTATGACTTGTGGACCTAAAACTTTTCTTATAATTTTGCATTCATTTTTCACTATATTTTCGATATATTTTTTTCTGTTCAAAATTAGTGTTTCTGCTACATAGAGGCACTCTGGTTTAATTACAGTGTTATAGTGTCGTAATTTTGTATGTAAAGATATGCATTTTTTATTATAAATGTTTATTATTATTATTATTATTATTATTATTATTATTATTTCAGGTTCAAAACTCTACCATTACACCACAGAGAGTGCATACTCCAGAATGGTGCAGTCAGGACACATTAGACCGTCTACCAATATCACGACAGACGCTGTACTGGGGCAGGGGGTGTATCTGACACAACTACCCCCTTCCGAATGCAATGCTAGAATTATCTCCAATAACTGGGATAATGGAGAAGACATAAGGAAGTATTTTATAAACCAATACATGGAAAAAGTTGAAGTTTGCATTGAATTCGATTTGAAAGATCTACCTGGTGTTAAAATTTATAGTGGAAGAAGAGACATTGCAGTTCACCGAGGCAGCATAAATCTGAAACAAGTGCCGCACAAAGTGCATCACAGAAGTCAATACGAAAGAGGCAATAATGATAGTGGAAGCAGTGATGATTCTTGTTGCGTTGTAATGTAATAAGGCAGTATGATAATTTTCTCGATACTCGATTTTGATATCTGGTGGGGTTGTACAAGACCAGCTTTTTACTGACGTGACTTATGCCATTTTTGATGTAATTTAAAGTATTAAAAACTGTTAATGATATCATTTATCAGCGAGTAATTACCATCGTCAAATTATGTTAACATATAAAATGTACCAGTGGAAATATAATTTTACGTTGTAACCGTCAGACATGTTAAATTTTTCATAGAATAACAGTTATGATGTAATTTATTTTACGTATTAACCCTTAAATTAGCAAAACACAAATTTCTTCTGTTAGTTATTTGAATGTTGCGGACCGCAGTGAAAACGGAATATCGTGTAACTGTTATTATTAGGTATATTGCATAATTAGACACACATTTAAGTGGCTTCTTTCTGTTCGTTTTCTTCTGATTTATTTAAAATATTAAATTAATTAAATCAACTGATGTATCCAAAAGGATACATTACGAATTTAAGGGTTAAATCACATTTAACCCTTAAATTGGCAAAACACAAGTTTCTTCTGTTAGTTATTTGAATGTGGCGGACCGCAGTGAAAACGGAATCTTGTGTAACTGTTAATAGGTATATTGTATAATATTGTATAATATTGTATAATTAGACACACATTTAAGTGGTTTCTTTTTGTTCGCTTTCTTCTGATTTATTTAAAATGTTAAATTAATTGAACCAACTGATGTATCCAAAAGGATACATTACGAATTTAAGGGTTAAAACGCAAGGAACCTAAAAGCTAACCTAACCTAATTAAATTACTGTAACCTAAATCAATTACTCTAACGTAGGTGAATTCCAGGGAACGTCCTTTTTGATTATTTTACGCGGTTAAATAAGTAAAAGATAAATTCGGACATAATTTGTCGAAACCACAGATATGCTTTAGCAGTGGATTTATCGCTGGTCATCGGTGGTGTATCGCTGGTAATCGGTAGTGTATCGCTGGTCATCGGTGGTGTATCGCTGGTTAAAAGTATGATAATGGGTGGTTTATTGCTGGTTAGAAGTAAGAACTCTTGTAACCCTTGTGGCCATGACAGAAAATAGTCCCACTTTATTTTCATATTTACGAATAAAATAAATAATAATTACTTCTTCTCAAGTAAATACATTTAATATAATGTTTTATTAATATTTCTTGCAATTAAGTACTGTTAAAGTGGGTAAATGAAAAGCTGGCCATCTCCCACCCGGCCTGATAGGCTATCTTTACAAGGTCTCGTGGTAGCATCATCATAAATGGCGCTTCCTTATTATTCAAAATTATGATATCATCGGGTAACGTAACTCCGCCTTCCAGGTGCCCCAAGTTAAAGAAGTGGGACGCCAATGCCTGGAGAGAATACCAGAAATGTCGTAATAGACAATGGTAAAAAAGTAATATTTAAATGAATAATAGTATTTTAAAGTAATATTTATTTATAGACAGAACTTTAATGTTTACACATCTTTCTGTGCCTAAAGTTTTATTTTTTTTCTCCATTCGTCTCTCTCCATCCAATCCATGTCATCTAGTCCCCTTGCTCTCATTCCAGTTCTTATTTCCTACATCCACGAGTTTCCAGGACTTTCCTCTCCTCCTTCTTCCAGGTGCACACCATTCCAATGTTTTCCTGGGTAATCTTTCTTCTTGCATTCGTCGTACGTGCCCGTACCAATTTAATTGCTTATACCGTATATAATCTACTATTGAATAACCAATATTCATTTTTTCTCTTATGACAGTATTTCTTATTTTGTCTAATTTTGAACATCTTGTTGCTCTCTTAAAGAAATCCATTTCCATCGACATAAGTTTTTGTTCTAAGTTTTTGTTGAATTTCCAAAATTCAGCCGCATACATGACAGTACTTCTCACTATTGAATTATATTATATATATTTTTGGTCTGGACATCTTACCTCAATATTAATGTTGATTTGTTCTTGGACATGTTTCAAAACAATTCTGTTTTATCGTCAGCTTCCCAGACTGGTTTTATTTATGTTGCATTATGTTGCACCACCTGGATGTCGATGTCAGCTCCATCCTGTGGTTGGCCAAAGAACCTCCAAACAAGGTCACCCTCCATCGGAATATCAAAATTCATATCTCTGTTTCTGTTCTTCTGAATATAATTTTTTTCCCAAATAGTCAGCTCTTTTGTATTTTCTAACTGTTTTAATAATTTAGCGTCTGAATTTATATTATGTTTTTCAGACCAAACATGAGCAGCAACTGCAGATTTTTCAATTTCTCCATTTTTAATATTTCTTATGTGTTCTTTGGTTCTAATTTTTAGGTTTCTTTTTGTTTTCCCTATATATATCTTTTCACAACCCATGCATTCAAATATAATATATATATATATATAATATATATATATATATATATATATTCAAAGATATATATAGGGAAAACAAAAAGAAACCTAAAAATTAGAACCAAAGAACACATAAGAAATATTAAAAATGGAGAAATTGAAAAATCTGCAGTTGCTGCTCATGTTTGGTCTGAAAAACATAATATAAATTCAGACGCTAAATTATTAAAACAGTTAGAAAATACAAAAGAGCTGACTATTTGGGAAAAAATTTATATTCAGAAGAACAGAAACAGAGTTATGAATTTTGATATTCCGATGGAGGGTGACCTTGTTTGGAGGTTCTTTGACCAACCACAGGATGGAGCTGACATCGACATCCAGGTTGTGCAACATAATGCAACATAAATAAAACCAGTCTGGGAAAGCTGACGATAAAACAGAATTGTTTTGAAACATGTCCAAGAACAAATCAACATTAATATTGAGGTAAGATGTCCAGACCAAAAATAATATAATTAAAATAACCTCAAAATATAACTTCCTAAAATTAAATATTGAATTATATATTTGTAACTTTTATTTTTCCTGGTTACATGTCTGTCTATTAAATAACCAATATTACTTTTTTCTCATTTTAAAGTAATAACTACCATAAATATATTGTTTATGTTTACTTGAACATTCTGGATGTAATCATCAGTTACTTAATGTAACATTCGAACAATAAATAAATCAATTTTTTATACCTGATTGAAAGTTCAAGTTCCTAGTTTCTGGGTTGCCAACCTAAGTAACTATACTGTAATGAAATAATAAATACTGTAATATTACATATTACAAACCACGTGGGAAGTAAAACAACTGCCATTTTTTGTGTACTACGTACAATGTATATATAAAAATATCCAAAAGGTAGTGTTAATATACATTGTACGAAACGAATCACTGCATTTTAAATTAACTGAACTTTGTTTGAAACAATATAAAACAATAAATACGTAATTGCCGTCATTTTACTACTGATTGGTGTCAAGGCCTCTTGTAGTCTCAACTAATTAACATTGCCCACACTGTTAACGTTAGTCAATTGTTTATAATGAACGCAAATATTACATATTACAAACCACGTGTGGGAAGTAAAACAACTGCCATTTTTTGTGTACTACGTACAATGTATATATAAAAATATCCAAAAGGTACTGTTAATATACATTATACGAAACGAATCACTGCATTTTAAATGAACTGAACTTTGTTTGAAACAATATAAAACAATAAATACGTACTTGCCGTCATTTTACTACTGATTGGTGTTAACGCCTCCTGTAGTCTCAACTAATAAACATTGCCCACACTGTTAACGTTAGTCAATTGTTTATAATGAACGCAAATATTACATATTACAAACCACGTGTGGGAAGTAAAACAACTGCCATTTTTTGTGTACTACGTACAATGTATATGTAAAAATATCCAAAAGGTACTGTTAATATATATTATACGAAACGAATCACTGCATTTTAAATTAACTGAACTTTGTTTGAAACAATATAAAACAATAAATACGTACTTGCCGTCATTTTACTACTGATTGGTGTTAAGGCCTCCTGTAGTCTCAACTAATACATGCCCCACACTGTATAGTCTCAACGAATAAACATTGCCCACACTGTAACGTTAGTCAATTGTTTATAATGAACGCAAATATTACATATTACAAACCACGTGTGGGAAGTAAAACAACTGCCATTTTTTGTGTACTACGTACAATGTATATATAAAAATATCCAAAAGGTACTGTTGATATACATTATACGAAACGAATCACTGCATTTTAAATTAACTGAACTTTGTTTGAAACAATATAAAACAATAAATACGTAATTGCCGTCATTTTACTACTGATTGGTGTCAAGGCCTCCTGTAGTCTCAACTAATAAACATTGCCCACACTGTTAACGTTAGTCAATTGTTTATAATGAACGCAAATATTTGCAACAAAGATGTTATTTTACTATTATTTATTATTTTGAAAGCACCATCGCGCAAAAGAATAATGTACAACGCACATTTGTGAAGTGTTTTATAGAATGTCGGGAATTAAAAACCGATCTATAGCGAGGTTTTTAAATATTTTCTCCCTTCTGTAAAAATCACTATTAAGTAATATACTATTAAGCAATAACTGCCTTAAATGCATTGTAATATTTATACTTGGACATTCTGGATGTAATCATCAGTTACATTTATGTAAGATGCAACAGTAAATAAATCAAATTTATATTCAATACAGTCATTTATTTATCCATTCTTTTTTATCCTGGTCAACCCTTACGGGTAAACACCTTCATCTGCGCATAACTCATAAACGACGTGTTTGCGACTGTATGTTCCTTCACAAAAAATGATCCTCTCTGCATGACCTATCACCCCTATCATTTTGTCGGTGAGGTCCTGTTCTTCTCTTCTTCTTCCTCCTTTCATTTGATAGACCTAGTGGTCTGTTACGGTCTCAATCCAACGTTTGAAGGGTCTGCCCAAAGATCTCTTGCCTGGTGGCTGGTAATTTAAGATCTGACGTGGTACTCTTGTTCTGCTCATTCTTCGTACGTGAGGTCCTGTTACACCCTGTATATATACCAGTCCACGGTTTGTAAACCTAACGTTTGGCGAATGAGTTATATTTAGGCCTAATATAGTACTATATGAACGAAATCGGAGAAATAGGACTAGAAATTGATTGGAGATATTACCCATTTAAGGAGTAAGCGCAGTTGTTGACGGAGGGCACTGCAGTCGTGTTTATGCAGGAATAGAACACGTGACACTGCTATCTATGGGTGCAGAGGGGAATGGACGTGGGACGCTGACAGTGTACACTGCCTTATATGACGTCACGTGGAGCAACAAACAGAGCTTCGTAATTCTTCCGCCTGCAGAGATATTTTGAATGACTAATAGTCAACAAGTAGCGAAAGACACTTGATTGACATTATGTCCAAAACATTGCTGCATTTTACCGTCCTATTCAAAATAAATACTGAATTTAAAAAGTAGCGGATCATTGTTTTTAGGTACTTGCAATGTAATACTCTAACATTTTCTAACAAGTTCTAGTTGGATCTCTGTGGACTAGTCGCTTGTGCTTCCTGGGTTCACAAGTTCAACCTCTTGTGCTATCGGTGGATTTTAAGAACGTAAAATACAGAGTATCCTTTCCTCATAATGAAAATATAGTTAGGGCCCCAATGATGTAGATTTTAAGCACGTAAAAATAACCCCAATCAAGAGAAAAAAAAGCTTGAGGAAAATTTATAGGTTTATCTTCTTCTTCTTCTTCACTTCCTGGTTTAGGCAAGAGTTGCCTGTTCCGTCTTCACTAATAGATCTAAGACCATCTCTTCCGAGGACGTCCGACATCTCTTCTTCCTCTTGGAAAATAATGGAAGATTTTATTTGGTAATCTACTTTCTTCCATTCTTTATACATGTTCTTTCCACTGTATCTTGTTGTTAAATATCTTTTCTTTTATGGAGTAGATCTGCAGTTCTTCACGGATATCCTCGTTTCTTATCTGGTCCATTATAGTGCAGCCTTTTACTCTTCTTAAAAATGTCATTTCGGCTGCTTGGATTTTACTTTCTTGTTTGGTAGTGGTAATATTTATAGGTTTATTCAAATCCATATTTGAGCATTTAAAATTATATTTGTCATAATGGACATTCAAAGAACTTAGAAAGATTAGTATTTAGTTGACTTGCTAGATACGTGCATTGTTACGGGGACTCAGATAAAATAATTTGAAATGCTTTGAGAATATGTAGGCCTACCATAACACCAGGCTACGACAGTTTAAGCTGTACATCCGCTTTATGTAAGAATGGACTCATCTTTGCACAATTTTTGTTTCGGCATTCTGATACAAACACACGTCACGTAAACAGGTCTATTACTGACTATTTAACTCATGCCCCACATGGAGCTCAATGACCAATCACGTTTCAATGATTTCTGTTTCACAACCAATCAGAGTCGTGTTTCACGAAATATTTATCAGTGTTATAATTACCATATTAAAGAAAGCTCCTCCTTTTTAATATTCTGAACAGGTCTGACCATTATTTTGCAGTGACTGAGCCTGTGAGAAATACGGCTACCAGAATGTATATATAGTCAACACATGCCGCATTCGGGAGTTAATATAAAAACATTTGTAGCAACTGATTATACCACAAAAAAAACCACTGTTTGCACTTTCTTAAATGCATTTTTTCCCAGATAACAATCCAGAAAAATATAATTGTCATATTTACATCATACGACATCAGAAATGAATTAATATAAAGTTTGACGTGTTTCATTTTTTCTCCACTAGAGAGCATTTTTACAATATTGCGTTCCTTTGGCAATAAATAGTATGATCTGGTTGCAGTGATAAACAAAAGAAGCAGATGAAGCGTACCTATCGATTCTCATTTGTTTTCAAACATCGCCGTTTACATTAAATATATAAATATTTTAAAATAACTATATTTAAATAATGATTTGTGAGTAAACAGCTTAATTTTATTCGTTAAATAGTCCTAACAAATGCCACTCTTTGATGTTCAAATTCTCTAGATGAATTCACTCCTCACTTCGTGAGTCGTGAATTTATCGATAATTTGGAAATCACTAGTGGCATTACTTATGAGAAGAAAATAACATACCCACTCTCCGCTCCGAGCAGGCAGTGGAGACGCTCGACAAAGACACACAGTTAGTAAACAATGTGTTTAGCAATTATTTACTATCTTGATAGAGATACTTTTTTCAGCCCTAATAATTACAAAAATATTGAAATGGCTTTCAAGGGCGCTCATCCAGTTCGGACGAAGATAATATTAGAAAATAAACCAACAGAAGAAGTGATAAGATATAACTTCCTGGCTTGTGAAATATCATACACAGCGGAAACAGATATAAATAACAAACTCAATAAGTTTAATTATATAACAGGGACACTAAAAAGAACTTTGAAAAATAAAGCCAGAAAAGACTCTATAATGAAATTATACAAGACAATGGCAGTGCCTATTATTACTTATGGATCCAAAATATGGACAGTGACAACACAACAATCTGCCAGAATCCAAACTGCTGACATGAAATTCCTCAGACCAATAGCAGCAGGATATCAAAGAACAGACAAAAAACACACCACAGATATAAGACAACAACTAAAAGCAGAGAAATTAAACACAACAATAGTGAAATACAGAACAAACTTGAAACAATACTTGGCAAGGATGACAGAATAGAATACCAAAAGCAGCACACAACTATTCACCACGAGGAAGAAGAAGCCTGGGTAGACCAAAGAAAAGATGGAAACAGGAGCAATTTGGAGCCGGAACAGGCTAGTAAATAATTTTAAGAACACTTATTATTAGCATTTATTAAAGTCTTAATTTAATCATCCTAAATCGTGACGAAGAAGAAGACTGAAATGCAGAAAGAAATTAAACATACGTTCAATTCCGTGTAAACATTCCATTATACTGAGCAACAAAAAGGAAACTTTTTGTTTTTGTCTCAGAAAGAAAAATATGTGATTCTGATAGTATTTTTTTCTCTTGTAATCAAATATGACATCGGTTTTTCTCCATCATGCAAGGTTTCCGAGAGACAGGCATTTATTATAATTTCAAACACTTTTATATTTTATACACTCGTAACTACACAGTATTCGAACATTCGGACTCACCTAGAAAGTAAGAAATTACGATTTTCTGCTATATTTGCCTGTGGAGCATCCTTCTTGATGATCCAACAATCATCGGCCAGCATATTAGGATTCCATTTGCCTTGATATCTCTTTTCCATAGCTGAAATATCGTGACGAAAGTAATCCCCGTGCTCATTGCTCACTGTGTCAAGATTTTCCGGGAAGAAATCTAGGTTTATTAAAAAAATAGCCATTTCATCATCATCATCATAGTACATTCACGAATTTAGTTGACCTGTTTCGGCCTCAAGAGAAACACCATCCAAAAGTCTTTTGAGTGGACGTCCTGGTCTTCTTCTTCCTGCAGGTTGATATCTTAACATTTGTTTGGGTATCCTGTGATCTTCCATTCGATGAACATGTTGTATCCATCTTGACTTATATAATCAGAAATTTTGTTTTCTAAAGGTTCCATGTGTAATTCTTCTAAGATGTCTTCATTTTTTTTGTTATCTAGTAGTATGCAGTCCTCCGAAGATATATAATTTCAGCAGATCTAAGCCTCTGTATATCCTTCGTGTTGAGACTTGAAAGTAGTTTTGAAGTTCCTTAGGACAGGTTACTGGCCCGACGCTAAGTAGTCCAGTGGTAGGGCTGCTACCTTTTAGTCTCTGGACAGACATTAGGATACTGCATTTACTCAGTACCCGATGGAACGGTTATACCGCCGTGACTCGGTCCTCAGAGCCTCGTTTGTGAAAACGTGTTGTACCACGAGAAGGTGAGGATGAGAATTGGGTAGGAGAGGTTATACACACGTCACTACCCCTTACAACCTTACAAATAATTATTTAAATCCATTAATTGAAACTGAAATAATAAAAATGTGGGTGATGGAGAAATACCGAATACATATTTGAAAACACGATAAAAAAAACTGCATCAAGTACATATATTGGTACTCATGAGACAAAAATCATGTTGACCAGTGTTATTTATCTTCTTTCTTATCTCAAGGTCCTTAAACCAAGACCATGAAGTAGTGTTGCTAGAACACGTGCATGAATTTCTTTGGGTCTAAATATATGTGATCTGGAGAGAGGCCTATACACTTCAGGATGTGAACTGATGTGATTGGTTGCATTTTGTACACATTGGTAATGTAAATGCTATTATGCTTTACATGGACTCTTGTAATCCGAAATTCCCTAAAAAGAACTAAAATAAAAACAAAACTGCGATTCTTGCAGTTATAATCATTCTAGACATTTTTACGTAAGTTTTTTTTCTTGACTTGCCTTGGTTATTATTAGGGAAATGATTTAAGGTGCACATTTTGATCGTAAAAGGGGAAAAAAAAAGTTCTGAAAATACATACAAAAAGGTGCAAAAGGAGTGCTGTTGAAACAATTAAATTAAGGTTTAAACCAGTTACATGTACTCAGTTCATATAAAATACGCATATAATTTTGCATCAATTTTTTCTTCTTTACAGAGTCCATAAGAGGTAGTTTATAGTGCTATAGTTTATTGCAATATTTACTTCGCAGATGGAAAATCGAATAATGATGCTAACAGTTTCGATAAATTGCGTTTTGAATTGTGAAAGTGCGTACAACTTATCCATCTTAACATTTGCCATGTTATTGTTGTGAAAATCTAGTTGTGATAATAATAAAAATACATCGTGGTTTGGACTAGTAAAACACAGCCAACAACAAGTCGGTAGATAGAAAACTGTTAAATTATTGCCAGTATTAACTGAACTTATTTTAAACTGTTACAGCAACACAGTTGAAATTTAAATTTGACTTCACAGCTGCAGATTAGCGATTGTTGCTGGGATATAAATTACATAAATTATTTATACGAGAATTTCCCAGGAATTTTCTATAGGATCGTAACAGGCCTTGGCCTAGTACTTGGAAGGAAGAAGAAGAAGATATTTTAATATTTATTTAATATTGTTGACTTCGGATTGAGATTTTAAAAAGCTGTTTAAGAAGAAGAAAATATACATTTTTCTGTCCTATCTTTTAAAACACAGAGGAGAGTGGAAGAATGCTTTAGCATAAAAAAATAGGGGAAAAAAGTTGCGAAATGTAGTAATCTCACGAAAAGGTGCAAAAAAGTTGCAACAAATTGTGTTCATTTCGCATTATTTCATCCTCCCAAATACATATATCGAACTATTGGTATGAAAACAGCTATATTTTTGGAAAGGTACCGCACATCAGAATCATTTCCCTAGTAATTATGCATTACAGGGACTCTTGAAATCTGAAATTCTCTAAAAAAAATAAAACAAATAAAAATGTGATTCTTGCAGTTATACTCATTCTGGACATTTCTCTGTAAGATTTCTTTTTTACTTGCCTTGGTTATATCCTTAAACAGGTCCTGCTCGTACAGAGTGATTCAGAAATATGGCTATACATTTGATCGCATTTTGTGACGAAAATACTATTATTAAAGGAAATATGATGTTATCATGGGAAGGGGAATCCTTCAAATTACAACAATAGAACAAAACAAAACAAATCACTGCTCACCTGCAGCTTGGCGGGTTGATTTTCGTGGGCTAGCGTCGAACGCCTCCACAATTCTCTTCGTTGTTTTTGCATCCGTGCTAATGAGAGGCTTTCCAGGAGGTTTGATTTTCTGCATCCTTCCCGTTTCCAGCAGTCGTTTTCTCCACTTTCCCACAGTCGACAGCTGTAATGCTACGTTAAACTCACGTCTTGCCCGTCTTGCGGCCTCACGATCATTAGCATACGTTATTGCCCATGCAGCAATTGTAATTTGCTGTTGCATATTCAACGCTATTTTGACTAATGACCTAAGTTCTACACTGTTTTGTTTTATTCCATTGTTGTAATTTGAATAATTGCCTTTCCAACGGTAATTTCATATTTCCTGTAATGGTAATATTTTCATTACACAACGCGATCAAACGTATAGCCATATTTATGATTCACCCCGTATTTGTTTCTGACATTTAAGAGTTTGCTAAAATATATCTGGAGTGGTATTCTAGGTCGGCGGTTGATTGGTTTTATTTCAGGGTTATCCATCAGTTAGATCTTCTGTGTTTTCTGCGGCTATTTTGGTCAGCCTCTAGTATTTTATTTCCTGAGTATCCTCCATTTGGCGAGAATTTCCTGATCCACCACTTGGTGAGGCGCTTGATGGAGGATCTAGCAACCGCTAACGGAAATAATTTTTAAACAACAGGAGAGAAAACTTATACTTTAACCGGGATTTGAACCCAGACAGAACTTCAGCGCGTAAACCTGGAAGTCTTGGGTTCAAATCCCGATTCAGAGAGACAATTTTCCATTCAGGTATATTGACTATTGCTCACGGATAGCTTGCAAGAGAACATCTATTTCAATATTATGTTTTTAATATATTTTAATGTCAATTTCAGATGCAATTCTATCAGTCTGAATATGAATGGGAGAACAACAACGAATCAATCAACAAAGAGGAAGACAATGACAGTGTTGAGTCTGTCGACGAAGAGCAAGAATTGGACAGTGACGAATCTGCTGACGAAGACGAAGAATCCGACAGTGACGAATCTGCTGACGAAGAGGAAGAATCTGACAGTGACGAATCAGCTGATGAAGAGGAAGAATCCGACAGTGACGAATCAGCTGATGAAGAGGAAGAATCTGCTGACGAAGAGGAAGAATCTACTGACGAAGAGGAAGAATCTGCTGACGAAGATGAAGAATCTGCTGACGAAGAGGAAGAATCTGCTGACGAAGAAGAAGAAACCGACGATGAAGAGAATGGTAAGTATAATAGACTTTTCCTAATTTATCTCCTGCTGTTTTAACTTACAATTAAATAACATTTGGAACTTATACAGTGTGTGTCATCATGAGGAATTCAACCTATAATAGAGGAAAAATGGAACATGAAAGGAATCATCCACACCTAACACTAACTATTTGTGGAATGTAAAATGTCCAGAGGATCATCTCCACTGGGAATCATTAACAGATCGTGAACTCTCCCCAAAAGGTTCCTTAAATCAAAATGTTCTGTTTGGTGTTTTGTATCATTTATCCAATGTTGACTCAATACATTACAGACACAATGAATGTGCAGAAGTCCCCTAGACTGTGCAATTGAGGGGTAAAACTGTCTTCAGTGATTTCCATTATTTCATCATCATCACCAACAACAAGGATTAAGCCCAATGGCCTGTTCCGATCTCATTACAAGTCGAATTGGTCATTCCATGTCTTCAATGGTCTTCCCAACATTCTTCTACCTTTTGGTTTATAATTATACACTCTTCTTGGTATGCGCTGTTCATTCATTCGTAATACGTGCTGAAGATAAGCATTTTGATAATATTTTATTCTTTCACAGAGATTAAATATATTAAGTTCTGTTCTTATATCTTCGTTTTTCTTTTTATCGGTCCTTTGGTATCCTGCTATTGCTCTCAACATCTTCATTTCAGCAGCCTCTATTTGTTTACTATCTGCCTTTGTTAATGTCCAGGTTTCAAATCCATAGATAAGAGATGGAACTGCCAGTACTTTTGTAAAATTTCAAAATAGTTTATTTTCTAGTTTTATTCAATAAAGTGCGTTTAATTGTGCCACATAGATAATTGAATCGTTGTATTTTAGTGTGTTTATCTAAATTTCTGTCATTGCCTAAATGACATCCCAAATAATTAAAATTCTGAACTTGGTCTATAATTACATTGCTTATCATTATTTTTGTTCTTATTGCATATTTTCCTTTCAGAGCTAATATTTTTCTTTTAGATGTAGATATTATTTAATTTCATAATTAAAGTATAAAATTATGGAATATTTATCTAAAATATCCGTCTCCTCAACTTTATTAGTTATTTAACTGTAGCGCTTTCGGGACTTGTCCCATCATCAGCAGGATTCAAAACTGGTGTTTCACTGAAGATCTGGTAGAGGGCGTTACGCGTACTGGGTTCGTTTTCGTTTATCAGATGGTCGTTGTTATTAACTGCTTTCATAATTTACATCTCCTCGAGTACGTTTATCTCAGCTGGATTGGTTTCCCTGTGAATTACTGTTAGGGTGTTTTCAATATCTAAGACATACGATGTGTTTGAGCGTTTGGCATGGGTTCCCTGAAGTAGTCCCCGCCCGGAGATCCGAATGGGGGACTATTTGACCTCCGGAGAATTTAACCCCAGTTGAACCCATGTCCGCATTTCTTGACGGTTGTATTTTTACGGTGAAGGATCGTCGCTCCTTCGACCAAGGTACTTTTTTCGTCTGGCTTATCACCTTCGACCAGTCCGGCATGGGTAACCCTATTGGCAGCAATGCTACCGCCGGCATAGCTCTCAGGATCATTTAAGCACGCAAACCACTCCACCACGACAAGGTAAAGATACCATGGAGAAGACTACATAACAACGAACTACGTGGTCTTTATAGGAAGCCAGATATAATAAGAACAGTTAAGTCTCGTAGACTGCGATGGGCAGGAGATGTTGCACGTATGGGGAATGAAAGACTTGCATGGAAGCTTCTTGTAGGAAAGCCAGAGGGAAAACGCCCAGTTGGTACACCAAGAATAAGGTGGGAGAATAACATTAACTATGATTTGAGGGAAGTAGATTATACAGGGAATGATTGGAAAGCATTAGCTCAGGATAGGGATGTATGGAGAACTTACGTCCGTGCGGCCATGAACCTACGGGTTCGATAGTGCCAGTGAGTAAGTAAGTAAGTAAGATATATAATGTCGTCCGTGGATAACGTGTTTTGCATAGCTTGATTTATCTTCTGCGTGAATAAAGTCTCGAAAACGTTCTTTCAATCTGATGTCCAAACTTCTGTTTGTCCTTCCTATATAAAATTTGTTGCAATCCTTACAAGTCAATTTATATACTCCTTTGTTTTTGAAAATGTTATTTTGAAATTATGAAAGCAGTTAACAACAGCGACCATCTTATAAACGAAAAACGAACCTAGTACGTGTAACCCCCTCTACCAGATCTTCAGTGAAACACCAGTTTTATATCCTGCTGATGATGGGACAAGTCCCGAAAGCGCTACAGTTAAATAACTAATAAAGTTGAGGAGACGGAACTTTTAGGTAAATATTCCACAATTTTATACTTTAATTTTCAATAATATCTTAACGGAACATTTTATGAATCTATATTTTTGTTTTCATGGTGTGGCCACTAATGGAAGTAACAGATATATTGCGTTTAGACCATCTTCTAAAATTGGTATATTATTAGATCCTACAATTCGTTTTGAGACTCGTAGTGGCCAATCTGAGGAAGTTGATTCTGAAAAGAAAGCCATATATGAGCCAACAATTGACTATTACAAAGATAAATACCAAGTAGATAGTATAACTGTCACAGGATTGATGATCGGAGCAAGAGGTACTATACCAGGATTCTTAGCTAAATTTTGGAATTCCTTAGATTTGGAGAGGGTGTATCTTTCTAAAATTGCCATCGCTGCCATTAGAACGTCAATTTCAATTTTAAGAAACCATCTTTACAAAATCTCTACTCTATAGTATGTACACTTCAATTACAATTTGAATTTTTTAAATGTATTTACAAAATGTATTTCATCAATTTCAAAAATTGTCTGTATCACTTTGTCCTTGACGCAATCCTCTTACGAGGAAAGTTATATATAATAGAACAATTGATGTAATTATAGTATGGTGACTAAATTATGAATATAAAAATATATTTTAAGAAATAATATATTACAATGAAAGATTCAGTAATTATAAATTAAAAAATATATATTTTAACTTCTTTTCCTTTTAGTTTAAATTTATCTAAGTTATATTTTTATTCTCTTCTCACCAGACATGCTATTTCTATGGGATATTCCTTGTTTATTTCTTACTCTCACTGAGTGGTGGTCTGAGTCACTATCTACTCCCCTCGTATATATAATATATATATATATATATATATATATAAAAATTATAATTAAATCTTTAACATTGAGCAATGCAAGCTTAATATGGTATGATAAGAAAAATAAATGCCTGGACGGGATTCGAACCCGGATCTCTGAGTCTGTACCTCAGCGTGATATCCATTACACTACCAGGCGAATCCAATTCAAACACTCATTTTTCTTATATATGTATTATACTCTCCATTATTACTAGATGTCGCGAGAAACACTGTCTTCACTGCCATCTAGTAGCTGACTATATCAAGTAAGCAGATTAAAGAGAATATTTATTTTACTTTATAGCAGTGACGCTTTATCGATGTTATAATTAAATCTTTAACATTGAGCAATGCAAGCTTAATATGGTATGATAAGAAAAATAAATGCCTGGACGGGATTCGAACCCGGATCTCTGAGATCTCAGAGATCTATTAATCTCCATCCGTTATTATTACAAAATGTATACAAAATAATCAAATTATAATAAAATGGCTAGAAGTAGCTAGAAAAGGGTAACAAATGGCAAGAAAAGCTATTAGTGACTCTTCACAAATATGTAGCTAGTTATGTTTTGAAAATGGTAAGATCTAGCTACAAAAAGGCTAAATTGGCAACACTGCTTGGGACACCCTACCCTAGACTACCAAGACAGATTTTCTTCTTCTTCTTCGTCTTTCCCCCAAATGTAAGTTTGCCGTCTACAGTTTCCATTTATTTCTATCATTCCAATCCCCTTCTTCCAATTTTCTATCATCCATTATAGATATGATGTAAGTTTTTCATTTCCATCTTGGTCTGCCACGTTTATTTCTCTTCCAGGGGGTGACCACTAGTATATCTTTTTTGGCCATTCTATGTATATGGCCATACCATCTAAGAGTTTTATTTTCAATCCTCTTAACAATAGATGTGGTGACATTCATTTTTCTCCAAAGGAATTCATTTCTGATTTTATCCAGTCTTGTTTTTTGAAGGCTTCTTCTAAGACAATCAAATTCAACTGTTCTAGTTTTATTCTTTTGTAATTCCATCAAAGACCAAGTTTCACTGCCATATGACAAGATATTCTGTATTATGCTTTTATACATTTTCATTTTAGTTTCCTTTCTAATATTTTTGTTCCAAATTATTCCATGTAATGTCTTAGTTGCCATTACAATTTTAGTTTGTACATTTCTTTCACATGTACCTAAAAATGTAATTATTGACCCAAGATATTTAAAAATATCACATGTTTTTATTTTCCCAGTGTCAAGTTTGAGGTCATCCACATCCTTTCCCAAACACACATATTTTGTTTTCTGTAAATTTAATTTATTATCCAATATTTAATTTATTCTGAGATTACATTGTAACTATATTTTTACTTTCGTAGAACTGCTGTACCATTACACTTCAAAAGGAGGCTACGCAGGAATGAAGAAAAGCGGCAGAATACTTCCTTCTACGAACACCAACGTGGATGCTCTTTTGGGAAAAGGTGTGTATTTACACATCTTCCTCCAACTAAAAGCGACCCCAAAATCATCTCCAACAACTGGGATCGAGGACTAGAGATAAACAAGAGATTCGCCAACAAATTCGTCAAAAAAGTTGAAGTATGCTTGCAATTCAATGCTAAAAACTTGCCAGATTTGGTGGAGTTGGATGGGGACAGAGATGTGGTTATGTTCCCTGGAAGCATAAACCTTAACAAGATTCCATATAAAGTCTATTACAGGTAACTAACTAACTAACTAAAGAACTCGTTGAGAAGTGCAAAGCATTCTCCAATTGAAGCTCAAGTGCCTTCTATAAATAATATACAATAAAATTTGCTCAAAGCGGAATCGTATGGGACCAATTTTTTTTTTTTCACACTAGACAAAATTCCTCATTATAAAAAAACTAAACACACAAACAGAATGGACCGAAATTAATAGGGGCGTAAGACAAGGATGTGGCCTCTCGCCCTTGCTCTTTATCATATACATGGATAGAATACTCCAACATTGGCGACAGATGAGACACGGTTCTATTCAAATTAATAGAAACCTAAAAATAGACTCTTTGCTTTTTGCAGATGATTTTGTATTAATAGCTCCAACAGAAACAGATTTACAGTATTCTGTACACAATTTTAATATAATTGCAAAAAGGTACAATATGGAAATCAATACAAAGAAAACTAAAGTGATGGCCTTTTGTGGGAAATACCTATACCTAGCAAATTGTTTTGGGTGATGACATTTTAGAACGAGTAAACGAATTTAATTATTTGGGTTATAATTTAACATTTCAAGATGAAACTGATATATCAAAGAAAATCACAAATTTTACAAAAACAACGGGGATAATTAACAGTATAATGAAACCATCTTTAGTACAGAAGAACACAAGATTACGGCTTTATAAGGTTCTCGCAAAACCAGTATTAAGATATGGTAGTGAAGCATGGACAATACGAAGAAGAGATGAAAGCCGAATAACAGCAAATGAGATGCAATTTATGCGCCGTACAGCAGGCTACACAAAGTGGGACCATAAAAGAAATGAGGAAATTATGGAACAGTTGGATGTAGAACCCATTCTTCACCATATACAAAACTGCCAGAACAACTGGAAAGCCCATTTTAAACGAATGCCGTCTCATAGAATTCCAAAAGGCATACTTCGCTACTGCCCCCAAGGCAAAATATCGCTGGGACGTCCAAAAAAGCGCTGGGTGGAAAATTCCTCTTTGAGACCGTAACAGGCCACACGACCTAATACTTGCATGATGATGATGATGATGATAAAAATCTAAAACTTATTAGTAATCTTAGAATATAGAGTACCGTATATGTATTTTTACAAACCTTGGACTAATTGTATATTCGCTGCCATTGAAAATTGAAATATATTATGTATGAGCGACTTCGACGGTAACGCGCGAAGAAACAGTCCCGTTTCATCAGCATTAAAATGTCACTTGGGCGCATATCCTGAAATTAAAATATGCAGTTTCGGTTTCCGCTCACTAACTACAGTTTCGTCCACATCCTTTGATTCCCCGCAAATTTCATTCCACACTACATTAAGTCTAGCCAACCAGAAGATGTCTTGAAATCGTTATTCCCTAAGGATCTAGCAACAGCTAGAGCTTGACTTTGGAGCATCGGTCCGGAAATTTGGAGATTTATCTTCAATCACTTTCACTTTTTCGTTTAATGACAATGACACATACCATTTAGATATCTTTATTCCGTAAATTCAGAACGCTACCTGTGAAAGATCGGTCTAATTTAAGCTTTTACAGTGCAATGGTTATTTGTAAGACAAATATCTGTGTTTCGCATAACGGGTGTGCAGTGAGGCCGAAATAAAATTTCAGGTACAGGTAGAATGTCTTACTTCACCCGGCGGCAGGAATCATTCTTTGTTTTTTTTTCCTAATGGGAATTTAATGAAGTGGAAACTAACTTATTTCCCTGTCTTTCCGCTTTATAATTTTTTTTCATGAA
The DNA here is from genome assembly GCA_030220185.1 of Diploptera punctata. NCBI lineage: Eukaryota > Metazoa > Arthropoda > Insecta > Blattodea > Blaberidae > Diploptera > Diploptera punctata. The sequence continues at coordinate 531,801 of JASPKZ010002691.1, read as the reverse complement.
TTGTGTAGAAATATCTTTCCATTTTCGCGTTGGACAGATTCCGTTTCATGCAAAATAAATACACGTAAAATTACTATTATTTCGTCGGGACCAATAAATTTGTTTACATTGGACAGATTTCTGCATTGTTTTACGTTCCGGATTAAACAAGTTTTACTGTAATTATTTTTTTGTTTCTAAAATACCTTATGATAATTGTTGGCGTGTCTTGTAATATTGTCTTCTCGACGTTTCGTTGCCTTCTGTGGATATCATCTTCAGAAGATTTTCAGATCTACCGAAGATATTGAAGATTATAACTAGAGCTCGGACTTCAATGCCTTTTCATTGCCGTTTCGCTTTCAAACAGTTGACTATACAGGTAGTTAGTCCTGTCCCGTGCGCAGTGCCACAGTCACTGGCGTCTTTGCTGTGCTGCTACAAGTATAGTATGCAGTCAAATCATGATACCGATCACCACGATCTGATGAATGATTACAACAAACACACACAAGATGAATTCACTTGTACCTGAGTACGGCCATGAGTATTTTTGCCTAAAAGAAGATAAAATATTTTGTAAATTGTGTAACGTAGAATTGAAGGGGGAGAGAAGAATTTTTATCAAGAGCCATTGCAAATCTAAAACATACATTGGGAATGTAAAACATAAGCTTGACGATGAAATACAGTCATCTGCACAAGGAGTTTCAGACACTTGTAATAATCGTGAATTTTACAAGGATTTATGCGAAACGATGGTTGCCCCGAATATTCCTTTCAATAAAGTGCAAAATCCAGCTTATAAAATTTGTTGACTATTTAACTCATGCCCCAAATGGGAGTCAATGACCAATCACGTTTCAATGATTTCTGTTTCACAACCAATCAGAGTCGTGTTTCACGAAATATTTATCAGTGTTATAATTACCATATTAAAGAAAGCTCCTCCTTTTTAATATCCTGAACAGGTCTGACCATTATTTTGCAGTGACTGAGCCTATAAGAAATACGGCTACCAGATTGTATATATAGTGCATAGATGTCAAAACATAGCGCTTTCAGGAGTTAATATTAAAACATTTGTATCAATTTATTATACCAACAAAAAAAGAAACCACTATGTGCACTTTCTTAAATGTATTTTTTCCCAAGTAATAATCCAGAAAAATATAATTGTCATATTTACATCATACGACATCAGAAATGAATTAATATAAAGTTTGATGTGTTTCATTTTTTCTCCACTAGAGAGCATTCTTACAATATTGCGTCCCTTTGGCAATAAATAGTATGATCTGGTTGCAGTGATACAATGCATCTGCTATTGGTTTTAATGTATTAAGTAATGTCCCTGCATATATTTTATATACAGAGTTCAAAATATTAATTCCTCTATAATTACTTGTTTTATTTCTGTCTCCTTTTTAAAAAATTGATATAATATTTGCAATGAGCCATGTTTTGGGAATTTCCTTGTTTATCCAACACATATTACAGATATGTCATCATCATCATCTTTCATGGATTAGGCCTGTTGACCCGTTCCGACTTCAGCCCATCTCTTTCTAGGTCTGCCCACATCTCGCGTGCCTTTAGGTTTATATTTTGTTATTTGTTTTGGATATCTATCTTCATTCATTCTGTCTATGTGTTGCTTCCATTTTTGTCTATATGTATCCATTTTATCAGTTATTGCAAATATTTCAAGTTCCTGTCTTATTTCTGTGTTCTTGATTCTGTCTTCCTTAGTGCACCCTTTAACAGATCTCAAAAAATTCATTTCTGCTGCCGTTATCCTACTTAGATCTTGTTTTTTATGTATCCAGGCTTCTGAACCATAGAGCAGTACCGGTACTGCCGTTTTGTAAAATTTCAATTGGGTCTCTCTTGTTGTTTTGTTATTTAGTGATCGTTTTATCGTACCATATATTCCCTGGAATTTTGCTATTTTATTATTTATATCATTATCATAATTAAATGAAATGTCACATCCTAGATAACTGAGATGGTTCACCTGTTCTATGATTTTGTTTCCTATTACTATTTTGGATCTGATTTGATTTTTCCCTTGGAATGCCATTACCTTAGTTTTTTCTATGGATATTTTGAGATTAGTATGAATTTTATTTTTACTTACTTCATTTCTAGTTTTTGTAGTTTTTATTTCTAGTTTTTATTTTTAGTTTTTAGATATGTAATAATCTTAATTTTAATAACAAACCTCCATATTTCAAAAGTTCTGCATTTGTGTTAGCATTAATTATTAAACAAACCTCTTAATGTTACTTCCTATTGTATTAAAAAAACTAACATATTGTTGCATTACTAATAGCCTTATGTTGAAGCCAAAAGTGGAATAGAAGAAAAACTGTATGAAAAATGATTCAGGTTGGGATTTTTAGTGGATTCAAGGCGCAACATTGATATTGTTTTGTTTCTCGTTTCCACAACAATTTGTCGACTTGTTTTTGTTTCATTTTCTAACTTGTGCACGTGACCGAATTGCAAATGTTCATACAGCGGTTGCCTAGCAACTTGAAACTTTGCATTGATGCTTAACTTCTCAGTTTCCAGAGCATTGTAAGTTCCCAGCGTCTTTTGCACTTTCATTTCCTTCATACACACGTCTCCGTGCGTGTCCAATGCAACTAACTGCAACCTCTCCCAAACGGCGAATGCAGACTATCACGAAAACATGTACAGCGTTTGAAAAAAAATGATGGCGCAACTCTTGATGATGGAAAGTTAGAGTTTTGAAGAGCGATTCACACCAGTACGTTGTTACGTGAGCTGGCTCCTTTGAGTTCAAATCGGGCTGCATAAGTCTTCCTTCATTCCAGTACAGTAAAAATTCTCTATTGACAGGGGATATGTTCCGATATGTTCCGCAAATATGCCGCGAATACAGAAACCGCTAATATGAACTGGTAATTTGAATGGGTATGGAGGGGACATGTTCCAAGGTTCCAAAATAAAATAAAACTTCTCGAAATAAAATGATCAATTGAGTTGGTGTTTACTTGATGAAAATCCATATTTATTAATTAAATAAAAATAAAACGTAGTTTTATTTGATATTTATTATGTAATTCAGTAACAGCTGTTTCGGTACACTGTACCTTCTTCAGACATGTTAACAAATTATGAATTGTGTTCCAACTGATCTAAGCAACAATACAACAATATTTATTTAATTTTTTTAAATTTTTATCCCCTTTGTTAAATTTAAAAATTTAAATAAATTTTGTTGTATTGTTGCTTAGATCAGTTGGAACACAATTCATAATTTGTTAACATGTCTGAAGAAGGTAGGCTACAGTGTACCGAAACAGCTGTCACTAAATTATATAATAAATATCAAAATCAAATTTAATTAAGAAACAAAATCAATTAATGGGAGGTTTTGAACAATTTATAATAATTATTACTGTCAAGCTTAGGCAAGGGCTTAAAGAAGTTAGTAATTGTTTCCTGTTTTGCCGCTTTTAAAAGGTCTTTCAATTCACATTGATATTGAGCTGTGAGTTCAGCGATAGAATTCCTTATTTTGTCTTCGGATTTCAAGCTGAATCGTACAGTTGATCCAATATCATTGAAACAGCGTGTTATATACGCAAACGACTCGCCAACGCGTAAAACGATCAAGCATTTCTGTTTTTACTTAAGCGGAAACACTACTTTTATTTCGCTTCGGAACTAATTTTCTTTCCTTTTACTCGACATTATAAACTGGCAACAATGCAGCAGAGACACGTGTTTATTCAATCAAAACTGTTGCAACGAATGACAAGTTGAAGCAATAAAACACTGATCGTGGCGAGGGCGGCATTTATAACGGACACACAGCGGCACGTAAAATACGGCGGCGGTGGCTTTTAACAACGAACGTTAGCCTTAGTGACAATAAGGTTTGTTTTTCTTTGATATTTGTCCATTGGGTTCGAATCGCTCTTTGTAAAAGCCTCCTTGGCAGTAAAAAAGTTGCCGATGCGTTAATAAAGGTTACTAATCCTTTTAATATACCGACTGGATCCGCGAATAAATAATTTTTAGCCGCGAATACAGGGTCTGTGTCGCAATTTATTAACCCGCGAATAAGGAAACCGCAAATGAAAAGCTTTTACTGTATTCGTATCGTTCGCTTCAATAGAGTAGTCGGTAACATGCTCTCTCGCAACGACGCAGACCTGGTTCGATTCTGATCAGGAATATTTTTTTTAAATAACATCTGTAATAAACATGTTAACAGGGCTTCATTAAATAAATACATTTGTTATATAGAGAAATAAATTAATTAAAGGAAACAGGTCATATACATTGGCAGTTCCTGCATTCCTTTATGGGAGTGAAACTAGGGTCCATCCATAGTAATTCTGCCCGAAGGCAGGTCCTTCACTGCAATCATAGCATTTTCATGCTATGCTTGCAGCTTTACTAGGGAATTGTGTAGGTGCGGTAGCTTCCCGTTGCTTTCCACACCGGTGAAGGATGATGATGATGATAATGATAAGGATGATGGCCGTATGATTTCGGGGACCGTTTGGGCCTTAAAGTTTTCCTGACATTTGTCTTACAGGTGAGGAAAAACCCCAATAAAAACCTCACCCAGAAAAACTGCCCCGACCGGGATCGAACCCGGGCCCGCTGGGTGACAAGACAGCACGCTACCTCGAGACCACAGCGGTGGACGAAACTAGGGTAATGACCAAAAAATTACAAAGTAGAATACAAAGTGTAGAAATGAACGTCATTAGAAGAACAAAAGGCTGCACAAGAATTGATCGGTTAAAGAATGAAGATATAAGAACAGAGTTTAATACATACCCATTAAATGATAAAATCAAAGGATATAGAGAAAAATAGTTTAGACATGTAGAAAGAATGAACGTAACAAGATTACCAAAGGCAGCTTTTAACTATAAGCCAAGAGGTTCAAGGAGTGTAGGAAGGCCAGTGAAAAGATGGATAGAACAACTGTGAGGCGGAACAGGCATTTTGCCTAGCCCGTGAATCGAAGAAGAAGAGGAAGGTCACATACAGAAAATGAATAACGACAGAAACGTCTCATTACTTCGTTTACAAAACACAAGGCGTAACAAGAGAGGTAACTGGAACTGTTATGGTTGACTGATGTACAAATAGTTATCGTCATCGAGAAACATACGAGCTACAAAACGTAACATAGGATGTTGTAAATATTCTTACCAATATGTAGATATGTCAGATTAGTTTCACTCACCAGAGCCTGGAAAGAAAAGAAAAAAAGGCATTAGTCACAAGTATATATCCATAGACGATCTCAAAGTATTACTGGATTTCTAATAACGTACAAAGTGGTTAAGGGGCAGATTTTTATGGCCCAAAAAATAAGAAAATATGCATACTAGGGTTATTTCCTGTGCAATAAACGAGTGTAAAATATTTCCTGTGAAATGAACGAGTGTAAAATATTTCCTGTGAAATGAACGAGTGTAAAATATTTCCTGTGAAATGAACGAGTGTAAAATATTTCCTGTGCAATAAACGAGTGTAAAATATTTCCTGTGAAATGAACGAGTGTAAAATATTTCCTATGAAATGAACGAGTGTAAAATATTTCCTGTGAAATGAACGAGTGTAAACTATTTCCTGTGAAATGAACGAGTGTAAAATATTTCCTATGAAATGAACGAGTGTAAAATATTTCCTGTGCAATAAACGAGTGTAAAATATTTCCTGTGAAATGAACGAGTGTAAAATATTTCCTATGAAATGAACGAGTGTAAAATATTTCCTATGAAATGAACGAGTGTAAAATATTTCCTGTGAAATGAACGAGTGTAAACTATTTCCTGTGAAATGAACGAGTGTAAAATATTTCCTATGAAATGAACGAGTGTAAAATATTTCCTGTGCAATAAACGAGTGTAAAATATTTCCTGTGAAATGAACGAGTGTAAAATATTTCCTGTGAAATGAACGAGTGTAAAATATTTCCTGTGAAATGAACGAGTGTAAAATATTTCCTGTGTAATAAACGAGTGTAAAATATTTCCTGTGAAATGAACGAGTGTAAAATATTTCCTATGAAATGAACGAGTGTAAAATATTTCCTGTGAAATGAACGAGTGTAAACTATTTCCTGTGAAATGAACGAGTGTAAAATATTTCCTATGAAATGAACGAGTGTAAAATATTTCCTGTGCAATAAACGAGTGTAAAATATTTCCTGTGAAATGAACGAGTGTAAAATATCTCCTGTGAAATGAACGAGTGTAAAATATTTCCTGTGCAATAAACGAGTGTAAAATATTTCCTGTGCGATGAATGGGTGAAACTTTGCTTCAAACCATTGAAAAAGGCCTTCATTTCACTGAGCTTCAAGAAAAGGTCACCCCCAAATATATCTATATATCAATATTTAATATTAACTTGGGGGTGATCTTTTCTTGAAGCTCAGTGAAATTAAGGTCTTTTCAATGGTTTTAAGCAACCCTTCGCCCATTCATTGCACAGGAAATATTTTATTTTACAAAAGTCCAAAATGTTATAACCCTAATGATTACATTTATGACCTAAAAATGTTCGAATATGACAAAAAAAAACAAAAGACAAACAATATGAATTCTTGTTTATATTTAACTATTATTATGATGATGATGATGGTGATTATTATTATTATTATAGTCTTAAATAGCAGAGGTCACTAGCGTATGAAATTCAATTCTGGACGTGAAAATTCAAACATATTTTATCAGAGGTCTCTTTTTCAGAAAAAGTTATTTTAAGTGTCGAAAACTAAAAAAAAAATCATATGGCTTTGTTTATCTTCCAAAACAAATTATTTTGAGGATTTTATGTCTTTAAAAATCTAAAATCCCGGCCGGGTATAGTTCTGTAAATTTTGAAACGAGAAGTGACCACTAGTACATCAGTTTCTGGCTGGGATTTGAAGCCGGTACCTCTCGAATACAATGTTAACATCTGAGTCAACTGGAACCTTCAACTTGATTTGTGACAGAGAGTAACGAACTGTCAGTAGATTGTTTCTTGGCTGAGGAACAACAAGATAACATCACAGGCTGACATTGAACAAGTGTGGAACAGTATGCCAAGGTCATTTTTCTAGATATCACACACTCACTTCCTTCAGTTTATTGGCACTGCGATCACAACGCGTGGCCCGCGGAACTGCAGCTCTCCGCGAAATATAATACAGTAAAACCTGTCTATGAAGGAACATGACGGTTCCTTAAATATATTTCCATCTTGGCAGTTTTCCTTCTTATAAAGGATTCCCAAATTACAAGCTTGAATTTTCTCATGCAGTGTAAGGGTAGAAATTCATTATATAATGGAAATGGACAGCTAATGACAAATGAGGGAAATTTTGAGGAAGTGGCTGAATTCAAATATCTAGGAACAATAATCACAAATGGGAATGAGATACACAAAGAAATTAAACATAGGCTCAATTCTGGAAATGCGTGTCATTATGCATTGCAGAGACTCTTGACGTCCCAACTCCTTTCAAAAAACGTTAAACTGAAAATATGTAAAACTATTATTCTACCAGTTATATTATATGGATGCGAAACATGGACTCTTACTTTAAGGGAGGAAAGGGGATTACAAGTATTTGAGAATAAAGTACTTGGGGACATTTTTGGACCAAAGAGAGATGAACAGACAGGTGAATGGAGAAGACTACATAACAATGAACTACATGGTCTTTATAGGAAGCCAGATATAATAAGAACAGTTAAGTCTCATAGACTGTGATGGGCAGGACATGTTGCACGTATGGGGAATGAAAGACTTGCATGGAAGCTTCTTGTAGGAAAGCCAGAGGGAAAACGCTCAGTTGGTAGACCAAGAATGAGGTGGGAGAATTATATTAACTATGATTTGAGGGAAGTAGATTATACAGTGAATGATTGGAAAGCATTAGCTCAGGATAGGGATGTATGGAGAGCTTATGTCCGCGCGGCCATGAACCTACGGGTTCGATAGTGCCAGTGAGTAGGTAAGTAAGTAAGTGTAAGGGTTTTACATGCACGCTTTAAAGACATAACGTATTGACTGAAATACAGACAAAATAGTGTATGTAACACAGCTCAGTTTGCACGGCAATACAAGACAATTTTTTTACACAAAAGCGAGAAGGAACTCAACTACAGGAAGAGGTAACGTAAGCAGGCAAGGAAAAGCGAGGGATTCCCCGCTGTCACACATAAGCAAGGGCATCCCCGCAATACAATGGCAATCAAGAAGGTAAAACGATATAATGCAGAAAGCGTCATATGCAGAATTTTCACGTGTGGTCATTAATATTGTAATTAGAACGTGCTTAAGAATAATTTTCCGTCTTACTTACTTACTTACTTACTTACTCACTGGCACTATCGAACCCGTAGGTTCATGGCCGCACGGACATAAGCTCTCCATACATCCCTATCCTGAGCTAATGCTTTCCAATCATTCCCTGTATAATCTACTTCCCTCAAATCATAGTTAATGTTGTTCTCCCACCTCATTTTTGGTCTACCAACTGGGCGTTTTCCTTCTGGCTTTCCTACAAGAAGTTTCCATGCACGTCTTTCATTCCCCTTACGTGCAACATGTCCTGCCCATCGCAGTCTACGGGACTTAACTGTTCTTATTATATCTGGCTTCCTATAAAGACCATGTAGTTCATTGTTATGTAGTCTTCTCCATTCACCTGTCTGTTCATCTCTCTTTGGTCCAAAAATTTTCCTAAGAACTTTATTCTCAAATACTCGTAATCTCCTTTCCTCCCTTAAAGTAAGAGTCCATGTTTCACACCCATATAATATAACTGGTAGAACAATAGTTTTATATATTTTCAGCTTAACGTTTTTTGAAAGGAGTTGGGACATCAAAAGTCTCTGCAATGCATAATAGCACGCATTTCCAGAATTGAGCCTATGTTTAATTTCTTTGTGCATCTCATTCCTATTTGTGATTATTGTTCCTAGGTATTTGAATTCAGCCAATTCCTCAAAATTTCCCTCATTTGTCATTAGCTCTCCATTTCCATTATATAATGTATTTCTACATGTGACCATATATTTAGTTTTACTGATATTTACTTCCAGTCCTAATTTCTTAGTGTTACTCAATAGTGTGTGCGTGTTAATTTTCCGTCTTACTGAGGTAAAAACTGATTATTGGTACTTTAAAACCCATACCTTTTCCGCGTTATGAAGGTTTCCGGCTTATACAGGACGATGTTACATATAAAATCGTACCGTTCTGGATTTTTTTTCCGTCTCTACAGGTTTCCACCCGGCTAAGACAGGTTTTACTGTACAAACACGCAATTCAGAGTGCCATATTCCAAAATAAATAAAAAATGGGGAGAATCTAGGGCAACTACATTAGGATGTCCCAAGACAATCGAGTTTTTTTTTCGCAAAAACAAATATGCATACCCTCAATTTTTTTCTGTTTGATCATAATAATCAACATTAATAAAATTCATGATAAACGTACTCGAGGAGATAGAAATTTTGAAGGCAGTTAACAACAACGACCATCTGATAAATGAAAACGCGCCCAGTACGTGTAACCTCCTCTACCAGAGCTTCAGTGGAACACCAGTATTGAATCCTGCTGATTATGGGACAAGTCCCGAAAGTGCTAGAGATAAATAATCTTTGAGTTGAGGAGACGGACCTTTTAGGTAAATATTTCATAATTTTATATTTTAATTCCACCTTAATAACTCAAATATTATTGTGACTGGATCTTGACAATCCGTGCCGACTTCATGCCAAACACAAGACATGAAAATTTGTACTGGGTTAATATAGAACGATTCTAGGATAAAAGTGTATTTAGTAAATACATCAATATGTTCAAAACATATAACTATTTTACAATAAAAAACATGATTGTTCAAATTTCATTCTTCTTAGTTAGCAAGTACTGAGATGTTTGGAAGCAAGTAGACACGGGTTGTCGTGGGCCTATGTACACCAAATTGTACTTACAATTGTTTTAACGCTATACAAATAAATTAAGAGGATATGCGTTAAAAATAAAATACTTAGAAATTCTGGGACACCCTAAACTACATATAAAAAAGGAAAAAACACAATTTATTGTTGCAGTATATGAGAGAAATGTTTTTTTATTCAATGCCCCAAGTTTGTCATTTCAACATTTCTGGTGTTCTCTCCTGACATCGGCATAATTGTAACCCACTTCTGAGGTTGGGGTGCCTGAAGTGCGGGGTTAAGTTACCCCGATGATATTATGGGGATGATGATGATGGTGCGCCAGGAGAGTCCTTAATCCTAAACCTAATATAAGGCGAATATAAATGATGATTATGATGGCCGTATGGCTCAGAAAAGTATACATGTTGATTTTTTTAAAAAAAATGTGACAAATAACTTAAAATGAAGTAAAAAGTTGAGTTCAAAATAACCCAATATCATCATATTTGCAATGAGATATATGCTATTGTTTAATTTCTTTATGCACCTCATTCCTATTTGCAATTACAGTTCCTAGGTATTTGAATTCAGCCACTTCATTGAAATTTCTCTCATATGTCCATTTCCATTATATAATGTATTTCTATGACCACATATTTAGTTTTATCGATGTTTACTTCGAGTCCCAATTTCTTAGTTTTACTCAATAGAGTGCGTGTTATCCCTTAGTATCTCCTCGCTATCGTCTCATAATACATCATCAGCATAAACAAACAGCTTATTAATACTGTTGGTTGCAACAATCTAGCTATTAAAAATATACACTACTATTTTCTGTTTAACGTTTATTGAGAGAAGTTGGGAAGACAAGAGTCCCTGTAATTCATAATTGAACAGTTACCCCGAAAAGATATCTAAACCAACAAAAATTCCAAAATTGAGTTTTCAGTGGATTAGTGATCTATCCGGAGAATAGCACGGCATGGTGGATGTAAATCTATCCCTACTCCCTTCCAGACCAGATTTAATTTATTTTTAAAAGTTGGCTTTCAAGCGAATAGTGATCTATAGGCCTATGTATCGATACTAGTAAAATTCATGGTGATTTTCCGTTGAGGTATTAGTTCAGTAATATAGTGTACGGTTAAAAACTATAATATAGTTACCTTGTAGGATTGTGTGGATTAGGTGTGTATTCATTGAGAATCAGGTTGTTGTTGATTTCTCTTAGGATTGCGATTTCCTCCAGTATATTTATTCTCATTGGAATGTTTTCTCTATGTACTATTGTGAGGGTGTTATCGATGTTATGCATATGGTGTCCAGCTTGAATTGCATGTTTTGCGTAACTTGGTTTTCCTCCATTGTAAACGAAATCTCTGAAATGTTCCTTGAATCTAATGTTGAAGCTTCTGTTAGTTTTCCCAATGTAGAATTTATTGCAGTCTGTACATGTTAATTTGTAGATGCCTTTATTGTCGAATTCATCTATTTCTTCGATGTTGTTGTTTATTAAATTGTTTAGTTTGTTGTCAGTTCTGTAGGATATATTAATATTCTTATCGAGCTTTTTTAGTGTGTTGGCCAATTTTAATGTTTCTTTACCAGTGTACGTGAGAGTTATCCATTTTTTGTTGTTGTCATTGGATTCTATTTCAAGTTTGGTTATGTTGGTAATGTTTTTTCTTTCTTGTTTATTTATAATGCTATTTATTATTTGTTTGTTGTAGCCATTAATTTTTGCCATGTGTTTGATGTAATTTAATTCTTTATTATAATTGTCTTTATTTAGAGGGAGTTTTAACATCCTATTTATTAGGCTTTTGAATGTACTTGTTTTATGTTGAAAAGGATGTCTCGATTTATTGTTTATGGCTAGTGTGTTGCTTGTCGGTTTTCGATAAATACCAATTTCTATTTTGTTGTTGGTGAAGTTTTTTGTTAGTGTTAGGTCAAAATAGTTTATACTGTTGTTGATTTCTGTTTCATCAGTAAAGATGATTTTGTTGTGCATATTATTTAAATCTTGAGAGATTTCTTTGTCTTTTCTATTTTCGCTGTCATAAATAATTAATACGTCATCTACATATGTTGTGAATAATTTTATGTTGAATTTAGTAATTAGTTCTTTGAGGTGTGTATTTTCTAATTCTTGTAAGAATATTTCTGCTAGGATTCCCGATGTGGGACTTCCCATGGGGATTCCGTCTTCTTGGACGAAGAGTTCGTTGTTGAATTGGAGGTAATTCTGTTGCGTTATTGTTTTTATGGTGTTACTTAGTTGGTTGATGTAGTTATTTTCAAGTTTCTTGTCCATTAATTTTTGTTTTATTTTATCTATTGTTTCATTTATTGGGATGTTGGTGTATAAGTCTTTTATATCAAATGACGTCATTTTTGTGTTTTTGTTGATTTCTAGGTTATGTATTTTTTCTGCCAAGTCATATGAGTTTTTAATTGTGAATTGATTATCTAAATTGATGTCTTCTTTTATTTTTTGGGTAATGAATTTAGAAATTTTGTAGTTGGGTGCATTTATGCAATTGACAATTGGTCGCATTGGAACATTATTTTTATGTATTTTTGGAAGAGCTTTCATTGTAGGTGGTGATGGATTATTATTTATCCATTTCTTGTATATGAATGTGTTTTGGTTGTTGTTATTTGTTTTAAAGACTAAGAACTTAAGTTGAGGAGACGGACCTACAAGGTAACTATATTATAGTTTTTAACCGTACACTATATTACTGTGATCTATATGTAACAAAATGGCGGTAGCAATTAGTCAAGTCATGCGTAGCACTGAAGAAAAACAATTATTGCACATGTGTAAATTCATTTCATCACAGTTGCGTGATTTTTATCATAATCTTAGAGAAACTCAGTGAAAATAAGAAAGAGACAAAGAATGTAGCGAAGTAACATTAAATGGAAAATAAATATTGAAAACTGATTCTTCAATGTTTTCTACATTCGTAACTACACAATATTCGAACATTCGGTCTCACCTAAAAATTAAGGAATGACGATTTTCTGCTATAATTTCGCCATGTGTGAAGCATCCCTCTTGATGGCCCCCAATAACAATCAGCGATCAGAATATTAGGATTTCATTTGCACTTGATAGCTCTTTTCCATAGATGAAATCTCAAGAGTTTTAGTATAATTTGGTTTGATTTTACAATGGACAAATCGGACGCGGAAAACAGTTTATTAAAAAAGATTATTTAAAATACATTAATTGAAATTTAAATAAAAAAAACTGTGGCTGATGGAGAAATTCCGAATACGTATTTGGAAAACACCATAAAAACTGCATTAAGTACAACTATTGGTACTCATGAGACAAAAATCATGTTGACCAGTGTAATTTAACTCATGCCCCAAATGGTAGTCAATGACCAATTCCACGCTTTATAATGAATGTCTCGTTTTGTACAACCAATGACAGTAGTGTTTTCACCTCGATCTTTAGTGATTTCTCTTTATCAGCTCCCTTGTCATCGCTGTTGTGAGTAAAAAAAGCTCCCTCTTTTAATATTGTGAACAGCTCACTGAGCATTATTTTTCTCCAACATATTATACACATTGAATATTAGCAACAATAATGAACAGCCGTTCATTGATTGGTACTCCCAGTTTGTTTACTAAACTCAAAAACTTAATAACCTATAAGGAGATGCTCATAATTTACACAGTTTAATTTGTGGTTTCATTGATTTCTCAACATAGGGTGCATTCTTACAATATTGTGATCCTATTTAGCAATAAATAAATATGATCAAGTTGCAGTGAATATACATAACCTCACATTTCTGATTTGTTTTCAAACATCGCCGTTTACATTAAATATATAAATATTTTAAAATAACTATATTTAAATAATGATTTGTTAGTAAACAGCTTAATTTTATTAGTTAAATAGTCCTAACAAATGCCACTCTTGATTTCCAAATCCTCTAGATAAATTGGAAATCACTCTTTGCATTACTTATGATAATAGCATGCATTTCCGGAATTGAGCCTAAGTTTAATTTATTTCTGCATCTCCTTCTTGTTTGTAATTTTACTGTTCCATTGATGAGAAATTGGAAGGTGTATGCCAGACACAGAACTGAATGGAAGGCTGTTGTCCGAGCGACCAAGATTAATTGTGTTGAACTGTGTATATAATGACAATCCCGTCGGGATCACAGATTTTTCTCTGGACAGTACATGCGTTTAGCTGCACATTGAAAACAATATGCGTGAGAGCGCTTAAACACGCTCAGATTATGAAGGACGGTGCAATTTGGGAAATTGGTTATTGCTACACATTAATACGCGCCTGGGAGGGTAGACTGCCACGCATTACACAGGCTGAATAATTGAGCAATTGCCTGGCACGTGAAGCAAAGGGCATAGTTCACTCTTGCATTCATCCATCATCCCTTACTGAGTTACATAAACTAATTAACATAATATTTTTATCTCTCCCTCTTCTCCCTTCCTTAAAAGGGAACTGTTATTAAAATATTGGAACTACTTGCTAATTCCCAGCGTGCGTTGCTGCGTCTAAATAAAATAAATATGATTTTTATATTTTAGTTTCATGGGCGCAGTGGACTAGTAGTCCCGAGGGTCGCGGGTTCAAACCCGGCCGGGGTCGATGGATATTTTTAGAATTGAAAAATCCAAGGAGCAAGTCCTCCGGGAGGGACTTTAAGCCGTGGGTCCCGAGGCTGAAGATTTTCAGACTCATAAAAAATCCTTAAGCATGAATGAAAAGGCCTCTACGCAAAATTTACCGAATTTTCCCGTCCTAGTACTACTTTAGTTTCCTAGATGTCAGTATGAGGCGGAACGCTGACCACGGACCACTCAAATGACATCTATACGTAAACAAATGTAACTAAATTAGTATGGTTCAAATTCTTCGCTGTAGGGAGAGAGCGCCTAAATCTCTGTTAAGGGAAAACATGGCCTTACATGATACAAGAAGAAGTTTCATGGAAATATCTTCAGAAAAATAAAAAACAATGGCTTTCAAGAGCGCTCATCCTTTTCGGACAAACATAATATTGGAAAATAAACCATAGAACAAGTGGTAAGATATAACTTCCCAGATTGCGAAATATCAAACACAGTGGAAACAGATATAAATAACAAACTAAATAAGTTTAATTATATAGCAGGAACACTAAAAAACAACTTCGAAAAATAAAACCAGGGAAGATTCTATAATGAACTTATACAAGACAATGACAGTGCCTATTATTACTTATGGATCCGAAACATGGACAGAGACAACACAACAATCTGCCAGAATACAAGCTGCTGAAATGAAATTCCTCAGACCAATAGCAGGATATCAAAGAAGAGACAAAAACACAGAACTAAGACAACAACTAAAAGCAAAGGAATTAAACACAACAATAGTGCAATAGAGAACAAACTGGAAAGAACATTAACAAGGATGAATGAGAATAGAATACCAAAAGCAGCATACAACTAGTCACCATGAGGAAGAAGAAGTTTGGGAAGACCAAAGGAAATATGGACACAGTTGCAATTTGGAGCTGGAACAGACTAGTAAATAAGCCTAAACTGTGACGAATAAAAAACATTAGTTCAGTATAGGGATGCATGGAAAGCCTATGTCCGCGCGGCCATGAACCTACGGGTTCGATAATGCCAGTGAGTTAGTTAGTTATTTAGAATCACTTCTAACTACAAATTCACATTTTAAATGCCTGTTCAAAAATAAGAAAAAATGAGTCTAAATTTAAGTCAGTGGTAGTATCAATTCACCTCTTTCCCCGCCAAGTACAACAATGACGTCACGGAGCTGACACTTTAGAGTGCGCGAGGTATAAATACTCTAACTGAAACCAGCTAAGCAATCCCAACTCTTGCAAATGTACAAATATTAAACGGAAATGACCAAATGTCTAGTGGGATATAATGTAACTGTAAACTGCGTCTGGCGTTTTAGTTGCGAGTTGTGTAAATAAACGCGATATTGTAAACTTGTGCTGTGTAAATTAAGTTGTATGTAATTAACATTACATTTCGCCCCGTGCACCTGTAACTGACGTGGCAGGGGTCACCTTCGCAAATTCTCTTCTCTATTTTACCTCGTTTTCACAATCTGACGTGTTTAAACTTATTTTGTATAGGGCCTAGTTTTGGAGATTAAGAAAAACTCATTATTTCTATTACCTGTAGTTATTTAATTTACACGGGATACATATGAGATCTTAGTAATATCACCAATAATAATAACAATAATAATAATAATAATAATAATAATAATAATAATAATAATAATAATAATAATAATAATAATAATAATAATAATAATAATAATAATCCTTTAGAGGATGAGGAAGGCCTACAACTCAATGGCATTAATAAGCTCTTAGTTTATGCTGATAATGTAGTACTATTGGCCGATAGCCAGGAGATACTAAAGGACAACACCCACACACTATTGAGTAGCACTAAGGAATTAGGACTGGAAGTAAATATCAATAAAACTAAATATATGATCACACGTAGAAATTCATTATATAATGGAAATTGACAGCTAATGACAACTGAGGGAAATTTTGAGGAAGTGGCTGAATTCAAATACCTAGGAACAATAATTACAAATAGGAATGAGATGCACAAAGAAATTAAACATAGGCTCAATTCTGCAAATGCGTGCTATTATGCATTGCAGAGACTTTTGATGTCCCAAGTCCTTTCAAAAAATGTTAAACTGAAAATATATAAAACTTTTATTCTACCAGTTATATTGTATGGGTGCGAAACATGGACTCTTACTTTAAGAGAGGAAAGGAGATCACAAGTATTTGAGAATAAAGTACTTAGGAAAATTTTTGGACCAAAGAGAGATGAACAGACAGGTGAATGGAGAAGACTGCATAACAATGAACTAGCCTACATGGTCTTTATAGGAAACCAGATATAATAAGAACAGTTAAGTCTCGTAGACTGCGATGGGCAGGACATGTTGCACGTATGGGGAAAGAAAGACTTGCCTGGAAACTTCTTGTAGGAAAGCCAAAAGGAAAACGCCCAGTTGGTAGACCAAGAATGAGGTGGGAGAACAACATTAACTATGATTTGAGGGAAGTAGATTATACAGGGAATGATTGGAAAGCATTAGCTCAGGATAGGGATGTATGGAGAGCTTATGTCCGCGCGGCCATGAACCTACGGGTTCGATAGTGCCAGTGAGTAAGTAAGTACATATGAGATGTTAGTAATATCAATAATAATAATCATCATCATCATCACTCCAGGGATTAGGCAATTGCCCGTTCCAACTTCATAATACATCAGCCCAACGTCTTCTAGGTCTTCCAACATCACGTCTTCCTCTTGCTTGAAAATTTCTTGCTAACAATGGATATCTCTCCTTACTCATTCCATCCAATACGATCAATCCATTTCTGTCTGTAATTCGTGACTTTATCCAATAAAGGCTGTACTTTCAATTCTTCCCTTATATCCTCATTTCTTATTCTATCAAATCTTGTACATCCTTTTACTTGTCTTAGGAACCTCGTCTCCGCCGTCTGCATTATATCCTTCTGTTTTTTCATTGGAGCCAAAGTTTCACTCCTGCGAAGCGCTCCTAACTCTTCCAGGAGACATTCATCTTACTGAGAAGCTTCATGGAAATCAGCCCGAATAATAATAATAATAATAATAATAATAATAATAATAATAATAATAATAATTTTTAACAGGGATATTCCACACTACAGTAGTTCTCCTTCAACCCAAAGTGATTTGTCGCCAGAGGTTTCTGTCTAAAGCATCTTCTTCCCTCAATCTCTAGCTTCCATCTTCTCCTCATTCCATCTATCCAACGTTCTCTATGTCTGCCACTTCTACTTCTTCCATTATAAGATAAACATTAAATATTAAAAATGTACCTGTTAGCAGGTGCCATCGTCCTCAACTTTGTTAAAATGATATATTTAAAATATTATTTTATTTTTCTAAAAAAGTTGAGGACGACGGCACCTGCCAACAGGTAAATTTTAATTTTATTTTTTTAAAATTTCTATCATATGACTATTCACCTCAACGGAATTTGATATGAATTTTATTAGTGTTCTTCCATTAGCTTTCCAATCAAGGATATTCTTTGGCATTTTATCTTCTTCCATTCTTATGTGGTGTCATACCATTTCGAACGTTTTTCTTCTTTCTTTTTCTATTTTTTTTTTTCAACTTGCATAATTTTCCTTGTGCTATTTCTGACTTTATCCAGACTTGAAATTCTTGTCGAACACCTCCAAAAATCCATTTCTACTGCTAACAGCAGGTTGGCTTGTTGTTTACTTACTGACACAATAAATCTTGCTCGACAGAAGAAATCTGTAGCAACTAATCTAATGTGTTATTCAATAAGTGAAGTAGAGGAAAGCAATGACAAAAGAAGCTTTTAACAAGAAGAGAAGCATTTTCTGCGGACCTTTGGCAAAATAATTACGGAAGAGGCTAGTGAAGTGCTTTGTATAGAGTGTAGCATTGTATGGTGCAGAGACGTGGACATTACGAACAGATGAGGAAAAGCGACTGGAAACTTTTGAGATGTGGATATGGAGAAGTGTGGAGCGTATAAAATGGGCAGACAAAATAAAAAATAAGGATGTGCTAGAAAGAGTGGGCGAAGGAATAACAATGTTGGAACTCATAAAGAAGAGGAAAATAAATTGGATTGGCCACTGGCTAAGAAGAAACTGCCTGCTGAAGGATGCCTTAGAAGAAATTGTCAACGAAAAGAAAGTTAGAGGCAGAAAAAGACATCAGATGATAGACAATATTAAAATACCGCTAAATGGTTTGTATGCAGATACAAAAAGGGAAGCTGAATTAAGGGAAGACTGTACCTGCTCTTGGACAGAACACTATGCATGTATATGTATGTATAGTAGAACGGTACAATTGCTACACAATAACTAGCTAATGGTATTCGAGGAATCCACCTGCAAGTAAACTCAATACCCGCGTTCTGCACTAGACTTTTTTCACTGGGAGTACAGTTGAAGTCACACACGAAATAAATAATTACGAGCAGAAGTGAACACACATTCCGCAATTAATTAACTAACTAATTGACAATATCGGACCAGTAGGTTCATGGTCGCGCAGACATAAGCTTTCCATACATCCAAATCAGAGTTAATGTATTCTAATCATCTCAAGAGTAATCAACTTCCCTCAAATCAAAGTTAATGTTATTCTCCCACCTCATTCTTGGTCTACCTACTGGACGCTTTCCCTCTGGTTTTCCTGCAAGGAGTTTCCAAGTCCCTCTTACATTCCTCATTAGTGCCATACGTCCTGTCCATCGCTGTCTTTGAGACTTAACTGTTCTTATTACATCTGGTTTCTAATAAAGATATAATGTAGCTTACTATTATTGTTGTGTTCTCCATTCACATCTATCTTTGGTCCAAGAATTTTCTTAAAAACTTTATACTCGCATACTCGCAATATCCCCCCCTTAGAGTAAGATTCCATATTTCGTAAACATATAATTGGGAGAATAACAGTTTTATATATTTTCAGTTTAACGTTTTTTGAGAGAAGTTGAGACGACAAAAGTCCCTGTAATTCATAATAATAGGTATTTCCAGAATTGAGCCTATGTTTAATTTCTTTCTGCATTACATTCCTGTTTGTAATTACACTGAGCAACAAAAAATATTTCTTTTGTTGTTTGTCTGAGAAAGAAAAATACGTGATTCTGATAGTATATTTTCTCCAGAATTCAAATATGATATCGGTTTTCTCCATCACGCAAAGTTTCCGAGAGACAGGTTTTTATAATTTCAAACACTTTAATATTTTCTACATTCGTAACTACACAACATTCGAACATTCGGACTCACATAGAAAGTAAGAAATGACAATTTTCTGCTATATTTCGTCTATGGAGCATCCCTCTTGATGGCCCAACAATAATCGGCCAACATATTAGGATTCCATTTGCCTTGATATCTCTTTTCCATAGCTGAAATCTCCTGAGTTAGCTCATTTGGTTTTATTTTACAATGGACAAATGGACGAAAAAACGTTTATTAAAAAATATTTAAATCCGTTAATTGAAATTGAAATAAAAAAAAACTGTGGGTGATGGAGAAATTCCAAATACATATTAGAAAACACGATACAAAACTGCATTAAGTACAACTATTGGTACTCATGAGACAAAAATCATGCTGACCAGTGTTATTGTTCCTAGATATTTGAATTCAGCTAGTATATATTCCATAAGAAAAAGATGTCGAATCAAATGGAATATACATGTTAAAACATGAACGCGAATGGATTTTTAAAAATAATTTAGAAGTATGAACCAAATTATAAGACCCAGGATGACGCTTGAAAAGATGGAAGGGCGCTCTTAGGACGAAATAGGAAATGACCCTAAACAGCGAAATGAACTGAAGAAGAAGATGGAGAAGAACAAACGCATTGAGTTAATTAATCAGAGCCCTGGCAGACACACAACATACGATGCACTTGTGACGGTATTACAGTGCACTTGTACCGGAATCTTGTAGGGCTGTGAATTATTCACACCATGTTCCCTTCCCCCTACCCCACCCCCCTTCATGCAGCAATTAGCTGGCGGGCAGGTTGCCATTTGACAAATTATATTATGATAGATTGGTTTTTGTGGGATACTTTGAAAACAGAGTTTCGCAAACAGTGGTTCAGCATCTTCACATAATTATATTATATTAGATATTACTGCAGCCAATGGTATTGTAGAATTTGATAATAAAGTTCTTAGGAAAATTTTTGGACCAAAGTGAGATGAAAAGATAGGTGGATGGAGAAAATTACATAACAGTGAACTACGTGGTCTTTATAGTAAGCCAGATATAATAAGAAAAGTTAAGTTTCGTAGACTGCGATGGGCAGGACATGTGGCACGAATGAGGAATGAAAGACGAGCATGAAAGCTTCTTGCAGGGAAATCAGAGGGAAAACGTCCAGTTGGTAGACCAAGAATGAGATGGGAGAATAACATTATCTATGATTTTGAGATTTTAAAATATCAAAGGAAAAAAACCAAAATGATGGAATTTTGGGGAAGTGAACATATAAGATCAAAAATCATAATAGACAACAAACCTCTGGAACAAGTAACAAATTTTAATTATTTGGGTTGTAATATTTTACTATAAACACAAAAACTGAAAGAGACGTAAATGTGAAACTGTCAAGATTTCAAATGATATGTGGAACTACATACATAAAACATTAAAGAACAAAACAAGAAGAGATACTAGATTGAAGTTTTATAAAACATTGGCAGTTCCTGCATTGCTTTATGGGAATAAAACTTGGGTAAGGACGAAAAAATTACAAAGTAGAATACAAAGTGTAGAAATTAACTTCCCTAGAAGAATGCTGCACAAGAATGGATCGGATAAAGAATGAAGATATAAGAACAGAGTTTAATATATATCCATTGAATGATAAAATCAAAGTATAACGAGAGAAATGGTTTACACATGTAGAAAGAATGAATGTAACAAGTACCAAAAGCAGCATTCAACTACAAACCAAAAGGTTCAAGGAATGTAGGAAGGCCAGTGAAAAGATGGACAGAACAACTGTGAGGCAGAACAGGCATTTTCCCTAGCCCATGAAGTGAAGAAGAAGAAGAAGAAGATGATGATGATTTTGAGGGAAGTAGATTATAATGGGGATGATTGGAAAACCTCAGCTCAGGATAGGGATGTATGGAGAACTTATAACCGCGCTGCCATGAACCTACGGATTCGATAATGCCAGTGAGTTAGTTAGTTAGTTGTTAAAATGAGATGTTATCATTTCATTAGCCACTGTTAGTGACAAAAAAAAGTTTTATCGGAACTTTTTTAAAGCAAAAATAAAATACCAGAGGAAAAAATGGCAGAGCTCACCACTTAGAACATGAAATTGACGAAATTCGCATCAAATGGACAGGCAATCAATGCATCAGGATTCAACATGCATATTTCACGAATCAGACGCTATAGATCTCTCTCACTGCCCTCTGATTCATAAGCCTGATCGTTGCGATCAACTTTGCTATTTACATCCACGTATCCACCTACATTATGCCTATTCATTATTTTAAGCATATTTGATCAAACGAATACAACAACTTCTGTCACAAATTTTGTTGGTTCGTTACAGATATTAGAAAATATCTTCTTATTCTAACTTCATGATGACCAGACAATAATTTATCTAATATATAAAATGTTTGTTTGTTCGTAATTTATGCGCGGCCGTACCGTTGATCCAATTGTGATGGGACTTTTTGTAAAATGTTCAGGAGATTCCCGGGATGAACATAGGCTATAATGAGTTGTGATACTCAACTCCTACACCCTTAAAAATCGCCCTTTGTAGTGGAAAACGTGAAATAAGTAGCTTTTTGGATGCTTAAATGGCTTACGCTCGCTAAACCATAACAAATACACAAAATTAATGTACACAGAATTGAATATCTCAAAAAGCTCTACAAAAAAGTTCGTGACAGAATATGTTTATCTCTTACGGACAACTCACAATAAACATTTTTGTCTTTCATTGATGCCAAGAAGATCGAGATGAGTACGTAGATTCCTGTGCAAGCATAGCAGCACATGGCGGGTATTCTTTTACGGATAATTCACAATAACGAATTTTGTATTTTTGGCTCATTTATGCTAAGAAGATCGAGATAAGTAGATTCCCGGGCAACACCGGGCAATCGGAACGAGGTATATAAATAATATAAATTTATAATTATATTTTCTTTCATTTCTTCAACTAAACATAAAAACACAATTTTCATTTATTTAGGCGTAGCAGCGCACGCCTGGTATTAGCTAGTAATTATTATTGTTTTATTTATAGACTCTTCATACAGGTAAGGCCTCTGGCGTGAATATTTAATTCCAGCCGTGAAAAGGGCGACCATTTTTTTTATTGCTCTTTTTTTCACCTAGTCTAGAATGCGAGTCCGTCCACCGCTGTGGTCTCGAGGTAGAGTGTTGCCTTATTGCGCAGCGGGCCCGGGTTCGAACCTCGTCGGGACACGATTCCTGGATGATGTTCTTTTTCGGGGTTTCCTCACATGTAAGACAATTGTCAGGAAACTTTAAGGACCAAACGGTCCCTGAACATAATCTGGCCATCATTATCAACATTAAGATATTGATTACGGCCTCTCCTGGCGCATCATTACCTATCATACATCATAAGGGCAGGTCCTATAGAGTAGACGATAAAGTTATAACATTTTTTGTAGTTGCAGATATTTTCATTATCCTTGTAAAGTTTTATATTTAAGGGGGCGCCCCAACCTCAGAAGTGG
Organism: Diploptera punctata; assembly: GCA_030220185.1. NCBI lineage: Eukaryota > Metazoa > Arthropoda > Insecta > Blattodea > Blaberidae > Diploptera > Diploptera punctata. The sequence goes on along the minus strand of JASPKZ010002691.1, from coordinate 508,503 downwards.
GTTAAATTAACGCCATGCCAGGAGATAATACCAGAATGTCGAAATGAATAAGTGGTGGTATTAAAAAAAATAATTCCGCGCCATAGCCGATCTATTTTTCATAGATTTTCGACCAGTATTGGACCGGTTAAAATTAAATACATGGTCACACATAGACGTTTTCATCTTCCTCTTCTTCACTTCCTAGTTTAGGCAAGAGTTGCCTGTTCCGTCTTCACTAATAGATCTAAGACCATCTCTTCCGAGGACGTCCGACATCTCTTCTTCCTCTTGGGAAATAATGTAGGCCTAAGATTTTATTTGGTAATCTGCTTTCTTCCATTCTTTCTACATGTGCTTTCCACTGTATCTTGTTGTTAAATATCTTTTCTTTTATGGAGTAGATCTGCAGTTCTTCACGGATATCCTCATTTCTTATCTGCTCTATTCTAGTGCATCCGTTTACTCTTCTTAAAAATTTCATCTCGGCTGCACATAGAAGTACATTATATAATATAAATGGAAAATTAATGACAAATGAGAGAAAGTTTGAAAAAAAAAAGTTGGTGAATTCAAATACCTAGGAACAATAACTGCAAACAAGAATAAGATATAGAATGAAATTAAACATAGGCTCAATGCTGGAAATACATGCTATTATGTATTAAGCGACTCTTGTCCCAACATCTCTACAGAAAGGTTAAACTGAAAAAAAAAATATATAAATATGATATTATTCCAGTTATATTATATGGATGCGAAACATGGACTCTTACTTTAAGGGAGGAATGGAAGATTATAAGTAATTCCTAATAAAGTTCTTTGGAAAAATTTTGGGGAGCAAATTGTTGGTACGGCCTCGAGAAGGGTATAGATGCCGACTATGTATAGGCTACCTAAATAAATCTCGAGTAATGCCACTGCGACTCTTTTAGCAGCTCTGCCAGCAAGTCCTAATACTACGTTCTCGTCCTGCTCCCTGACTGCAGTTGTAATAGACTGTAGCAAACAGGATGGGACGAAAGGCGGGTTCTCAGCGCCTTAAAACTGAGACCTGTCGGCTATGGGAGCAAACCCCAAAGAAAAACCAGGTCCTCCATGTCTGGGGGTTAGGCGTCAGGCTGACAACTTGGCCCTGGAAAAAAAGTATACTGCTACGTTAGAACTATGATAGGAATTTGGAGGAAGAAGATTGGGATGATATAAACTGAAGACGGCAAATCTATAAGTGGGGGAAAGTTGAAGAAGAAGATCATTTTTGAACCAAAGAGAGATTAATAGACAGGTTAATGGAGAAAACTACGTAACAATGAATTACACGATCTTTATAAGAAACCAGATATAATACAAATAGTTACATTACGTAGTTTGAGATGGGCAGGACATGTGGCACGAATGGGAAATGAAAGATGGGCATGGAAAGTTCTTGTAGAAAAATTAGAGGGATACCACCCATTTGGTAAATCAAGAATGAGGTGGTCGAATAACATTAACTATGATTTGAGGGTATTAGAATGTATAGAAGATGACTGGAAAACAGATCAGGATAGGGATATATAGAGAGTTTTGTCCTGAGGCCTTGAACCTATACGTTCGATAGTGCCAGTGAATGAGTTAGTTATTATTATTATTATTATTATTATTGTTTTCCTGGAAGAAGAATGGAAGGCAGATCTCGAAACTCGTGGATGTAAGAAATAAGAACTGGAATGGGAACAAGAGTACTGGAGGACAGGAGTTAAATGGATAGAGACGAGTGGAGAAGGAATATATTAAAACTTAAGCCATACAAAGATGTGTAAACACTCAAAATCTGTATATTTACATACTTACTCACTGGCACTATCGAACCCGTAGGTTCATACCCGCGAGGACATAATCTCTCCATACATCCCAATCCTGAGCTAATGCTTTCCAATCATTCCCTTTATAATCTACTTCTCTCAAATCATAGTTATTTATTATTCTCCCACCTCATTCTTCGTCTACCAACTGGGCGTTTTCCCTCTTGTTCTCCTACGAGAAGTGTCCATGCACACCTTGCATTCCCCATTCGTGCCACATGTCCTGCCCATCGCAGTCTCCGGGACTAAACTATTCTTATTATATCTGGCTTCCTATAAAGACCATGTAGATCACTCTTATGTAGTCTTCTCCATTCACCTGTTTGTTCATCTCTATTCGGTCCAAAACATTTCCTAAGAACTTTATACTCAAATACTCGTAATCTCCTTTCTTCCCTTAATTTAAGAGTCCATGTTTCGCATCCATATAATATAACCGGTAGAATAATAGTTTTATATATTTTCAGCTTAACGTTTTTTGAAAGGAGTTGGGACATCAAAAGTCTCTGCAATGCATAATAGCACGCATTTCCAGAATTGAGCCTATGTTTAATTTCTTTGTGCATCTCATATTTCTTCTCTATCGACAAATAGTACTACATCATCAGCATAAACTAACAGTTTATTAATACCACCTTAATTCTACCCGGCAAAATAAATAAATAAGATAAAAAATAAACATTTAAAATCTGTATATAAATACAAATTATTGTTACTGTTATTATTATTATTATTATTATTATCATTTTTTATATACAGAATTTTAATGTTTACACATCTTTCTGTGCCTAAAGTTTAATTTTATATTCCACTCGTCTCTCTCCATCCAATCCATGTCCTCCAGTCCTCTTGCTCTCATTCCAGTTCTTATTTCCTGCATCCACGAGTTTCGAGGTCTTCCTCTCCTCCTTCTTCGAGGTGGACACCATTACAGATGTTTTCCTGGGGGACACTTCTTCTTGCATACAGTAGTACGTCCCTGTAGCCAATTTGTAAGCTGCATACCGTATGATAACTCTACTATTAGAAACCACCAATATAAAGTTTTTTCTCCTTATGACAGTATTTCTTATTTTCTCTAATTTTGAACATCTTGCTGCTCTCCGCAAGAAATCCATTTCCATCGACATGAAGTTTTTGTTCTAAGTTTTTGTTGAATTTCCAAACTTCAGCTTCATATGTGACAGTATTTCTCACAATTTATTATATATTTGTAACTTATTTTTCCTGGTTATATGTCTGTTCCATAAGACTCCATTCATCATTACTGTTACTGCTCTACCTTTGTTCATTCTGTTCTTAATATCACTTTCTTGTTTATCCTCTTTATCTAATTTTACTCCCAGATACTCAAATTCTTCACATCCTCTAATATATTATTATTATTTACATATTTCATACATTTTTAGTGCATATAAATCTGTTACCTGATCATGTGACTTCTTCTGGTGTTTGTACTGTAAATGACTCAGACGAGAGTAGAATTTCTGACCTTCACGTAACATGTATACCAAAGAAATAAAAAAGGGAGGGATTGCATTATTCACCCTGCACTAATGGACCGCTCGCGAGGGTACGAATAAATCATGAGCTTTCTGAATGACGGGCGACATTTCACGCAACACTTTATGTTGGTTGTCATGGCAACTACCTCATTCATTTACATAACACAGCTACAGTAGCAGTTTTTAAATTCAAACTTTTCTGCCATCTTAATCCCAGGCTCATAACCTAGAGCCACCAGACGCTCCCCCTTTTTTTAACGGAGTTGCCAAATTTTTGGTTCAGGTCTGTTGTTTCCAAAATATCTTACTCTAATTCACTGGCGTTTCGCTATTGAAATCTGAGAAGCCGGCTCCCTGGTACGATTAATCTTCGAAATTTGGGTCCCAAAAACAACAATAATAATAATAATAATAGTATAATAATATAATAATAATAATAATAATAATAATAATAATAATAATAATAATAATAATAATAATAATAATAATAATAATAATAATAATAATAATAATAATAATAGTATAATAATAATGATAATAATAATAATAATGATAATACTTACTCACTTACTTACTCACTGGCACTATCGAACCCGTAGCTTCATGGCCGCGCGGATATAAGCTCTCCATACATCCCTATCCTGAGCTAATGCTTTCCAATCATTCCCTGTATAATCTACTTCCCTCAAATCATAGTTAATGTTATTCTCCCACCTCATTCTTGGTCTACCAACTGGGCGTTTTCCCTCTGGCTTTCCTACAGGAAGCTTCCATGCAAGTCTTTCATTCCCCATAAGTGCAACATGTCTTGCCCATCGCAGTCTACGAGACTTAACTATTCTATAATAATGATAATAATAATAATAATAATAATAATAATAATAATAATAATAATAATAATAATAATAATAATAATAATAATAATAATAATAATAGCATTATTTTACCTGGCAGGGTTAAGGCCTTAAGGCCTTGTCTGCCAGGTTTAAAAAATACAAAAAATAGTGTTACATCTAAATTACAATAAACATAAACATAAACGACTGCATGTTATATATACAATAACTTACAATTATTATTTATAATGTATTTTGATTTACTCTAGATTTAACGAATTAAATACATAATATGTACAAGATATAATAGAAAACGAGAAAAAAATTATTAATGACATAGGATAAATTTAGGCTTTGGATCGTAGGCTTTGGAGGTTTGGCACCCGAAGATAGATTGATTGTATTTTAGTATTGTAAGCCCATGTTTTCCCTTTACAGAGATTTAGGCGCTCCCCCCCTACAGGGAAGAATATTTGATCCATACTAATTTAGTTACACTTGTTTTCGTATAGATGTCATTTTGAGTGGTCCGTGGTCAGCGTTCCGCCTCATACTGACATCTAGGAAACCAAGGTAGTACTAGGACGAGAAAATTCGGTAAATTTTGCTTAGAGACCTTTTCATTCAGGCTTAAGGATTTTTTACGAGCCTGAAAATCTTCAGACTCGGGACCCACGGCTTAAAGTCCCTCCCGAAGGACTTGCTCCTTGGATTTTTCCGTCCTAAAAAATCCATCGACCCCGGCCGGGTTTGAACCCGCGACCCTCGGGACCAGACACAAGGAGCATAACCTCTAGTCCACCGCGGCCGATAGATTGATACATTTAAATAAATAGAGAAAAATTAATTAGACAACAAGTAACTGTATAAGCGTGACTTAAAAGTGCCAAGTGTGCTGCAACCCTTAATATCTTGAGGAAGGAAATTCCAGGAGCGGCAAGAGGCTACTGTGAAGGAAGCAGAATAAGAGGAAGTGCTATGATTGTTAGCAGACTGTTATCTTGTGACCTAGTGTCAATATTGTGGCAAGGGTTCTTCGAAGAATCAGAGGGACAGCCATTGTTTTATAAAATTTTAATTTTGTTTGTTTATGGGCTTTATTATTCAATGTTCTATTTATTGTACCACAAATAGCTTGAAACTGATGTGTTTCCATAAATATCTACCCTTAATGTTGTCCAATAATTCCCTGTATAATTCTTCTTACTTACTTACTTACTCACTGACACTATCGAACCCGTAGGTTCTTGGCCGCGCGGACATAAGCTCTCCATACATCCCTATCCTGAGCTAATGCTCTCCAATCATTCCCTTCTTCTACCTCAAATAATGGTTAATGTTAGTCAGATACCTGATTCTTGGTCTATCTACTGGTAGGGATCCCTTTGACTTTTCTATTAGAAGTATCCATTCATATGTCTGTTTTACCAGTTTAGGAGACAAACTATTTTGTAAGACGAAAACATCGGTGGAAATATCAGGGCAATTCTCATTAAGTTTACCGTCACAGGTCACATGACCTAAAATGGATTTGTTCATGATGATGATGAACTAATATATCATTTGTTTCTCTTAAAACTGAAGTAACTCGTTTTTATCTATTTTTTAAAATTCACTTCATTTCCTTTGGAAAAAAAAAAAGAAAAAAAGAAGACTTAAGAATTTCATTCCCAAATAATCACAAGTACTCCTCACTTCGTGAGTCGTGAATTTATCGATGATTTGGAAATCAAGAGTGGCATTTGTTAGGACTATTTAACGAATAAAATTAAGCTGTTTACTTATAAATCATTATTTAACTGCAGTCATTTTAAAATATTCATATATTTAATGTAAACGGCGATGTTTGAAAACAAATGAGAAACGATTGGTACGCTTCATTTGCTTCTTTTGTTCATCACTGCAACCAGATCATAATATTATTTATTGCCAAATGATCGCAATATGGTAAGAATGCACCCTAGTGGAGAAATTTATAAGCAACGTTATAGGTATTAATTTCTGATGTAGTATGATGTAAATATGTCAATTATATTTTTCTGCAACGTTATTTCCTGAAAAATAATTCGTTTAAGAAAGTGTAAACAGTGTTTTTTTGTAGTATAATCAATTGTTATAAATATTTTTATATTATCTCTCGCATGCGCTTTCTGTTGACATCCATGCACTGTATATACAATCTGGTAGCCGTATTTCTTACAGAGTCGGTCACTGCAAAATAATGTTATGACCTATTCAGAATGTTAAAAAGAGGTGCTCTCTTTAATATGATAAACGTTGTTTGATAAATTCGAGGCGAAACACAACTGTGATTGGTTGTAAATAAAAAATCATTGAAATGTGATTGGTCATTGACTCCCATTTGGGGCATGAGTTAAATAGTCGTACTAATTTATAGAGTAAGAGACCATGTTTCTTATCCATATAATATAAATATTCAATAATATAATATTATTAAAATATATAATATTATAATATATAATATATAATAATAATATTATTATTATCTCTCAGATAAAGGAACACATGAGAGCATATAACAGAAATTTAGAATATTCAAAATATGCTAACCACCTATTCCAATTTAATCATTGTTTCGATCCAAATTTTGAAATTTTACATGTTTGTGATAAGGGTAAGAAGTTAGACCTTTTGGAGGCTGTAGAAATTAATAAATTTAAAAGTAGTAACAAACTGTTAAATTCTCAACTTGATTTGAATGAATCCCCTTTGTTAAATTAAAAAAATTAAATAAATATTGTTGTATTGTTGCTTAGATCAGTTGGAACACAATTCATAATTTGTTAACATGTCTGAAGAAGGTACAGTGTACCGAAACAGCTATCACTGAATTATATGTCACTGAATTATATAATAAATATATATATATATATATATATATATATATAATAAATATATATATATATATATAATAAATATATATATAATAAATATGAAAATCTTGCATGGAAGCTTCTTGTAGGAAAGCCAGAGGGAAAACGCCCAGTTGGTAGGCCAAGAATGAGGTGGGAGAACAACATTAACTATGATTTGAGGGAAGTAGATTATACAGGGAATGATTGGAAAGCATTAGCTCAGGATAGGGATGTATGGAGAGCTTATGTCCGCGCGGCCATGAACCTTCGGGTTCGATAGTGCCAGTGAGTAAGTAAGTAAGTAAGTATATGAAAATCAAATAAAACTACGTTTTATTTTTATTTAATTAATTATAATATAACAGTTTAATATATTTTTAGTTTAACGTTTTTAGAGAAATTGAGATGAAAACGTTCTTATACAATGTATTTCTATGTGTGACCATTAAGGTTATAACGTTTTGGACTTTTGTGTAATAAAATATTTCCTGTGCAATGGATGGACGAAATTTTACTTAAAACCATTGAAAAAGGCCTTCATTTCACTGAGCTTCAAGAAAAGGTCACCCCCAAATATCGATATTTAATATTAATTTGGGGTGACCTTTTCTTGAAGCTCAGTGAAATGAAGGCCTTCTTCAATTGTTTTAAGCAAACGTTCACCCATTCACTGCACAGGAAATATTTTATTTCACAAAACTCCAAAAAGTTATAACCCTAGTGACCATATATTTAGTTTTATTGATATTTACTTCCAGTCCCAATTTCTTAGTGTTATGTATCTGCGATACAGTATTTTTTTGTCTAATGCTACTAGGTTGTCTTTTATGACATTTCTGGCTTTCTCCCCTAGCATCGCCAGAATTGTAATCCATTTCTTAGGTTGGGGCACCTGGAAGGCGGAGTTACGTTGTCCCGATGATATGATGGGTGATAAATGATAATGAAGCGCCAGGAGAGTTCTTAACCTAAACTTAACCTAAATTCCAGACCATAGGCAACCACAGGAATAATTACCTTAAGGAAAAATTCCTATGGTTTGACCGGGAATCGAACCGGGACCTCATGAACAGTAGTCAGGAACGCTGATGCATTTTCTTCTTTACGACCGTGTACTTTATTAATTTCCCTAAAAATAACTGATTTACACCACTATGTCACAAACCCCTTCATTAATCCATGCCCTCAGATTGTAGGTAATGTTATTGAAGGACGAATTGAAATTATAAATGTGTATTGAGAAATTACTGCGAGAACCACCAGATCTTCAATGGATAAGCGGATTAAGGAGTGTTCAATGACTGAATGATGCTAACAACAACCAGGACTTCAGCTTATGTTCAAATTTGTGGAATGTAGAGATAAACTTACAGACGATAATATATCGGAAACAGGACAAGGAATTCGTGTGTTATCTGTGTCATACGTGTTTGAACACTTGCCATAACACAGGAAGTGACTATGCAAACAGATACTCAACCTATCGGACAATACAAGCCTCTCACACACACCTAACTTCAAATTATTGTTGTTCTTTTCTTAAAGAAACGCACGCGATAACATTAGTTTAAGGGACTAACCTCATGGGCTAGTGATCACAGCTTCTAACTACGGTTCAAGGGGTCCTGGGTTCGATTCCCGGGCATGCCATAGGAGTTTTTTTTAAAAGGGAATTGAATTGCCTCGAAAAGAGATCTACCCCACAAACTACGTTGGGATAAAGAAAGAAACTTATAATAAGCTGTTAGTTTATGCTGACGATGTAGTACTATTGGCCGATAGCGAGGAGATACTAATGGACAACACGCACACACTATTGAGTAACACTAAGAAATTAGGACGTAGAAATGCATTTATATAATGGAAATGCACAGCTAATGACAAATGAGGGAAAGTTTGAGGAAGTGGCTGAATTCAAATACCTAGGAACAATAATTACAAATAGGAATGAGATGCACAAAGAAATTAAACATAGGCTCAATTCTGGAAATGCGTACTATTATGGATTTATTTTTGATGTCACAACTCCTTTCAAAAAACGTTAAACTGAAAATATATAAAACTATTATTCTACCAGTTATATTATATGGGTGCGAAACATGGATTCTTACTTGAAGGGAGGAAAGGAGATTACAAGTATTTGAGAATAAAGTATTTAGGAACATTTTTGGACCAAAGAGAGGTGAACAGACAGGTGAATGGAGAAGACTACATAACAATGAACTACATGGTCTTTATAGGAAGCCAGATATAATAAGAACAGTTAAGTCTCGTAGACTGTGATGGGCAGGACATGTTGCACGTATGGGGAATGAAAGACTTGCATGGAAGCTTCTTGTAGGAAGCCAGAGGGAAAACGCCCAGTTGGTAGACCAAGAATGAGGTGGGAGAACAACATTAACTATGATTTGAGGGAAGTAGGTTATACAGAGAATGATTGGAGGGCATTGGCTCGGGATAGGGATGTATGGAGAGCTTTTGTCCGCGCGGCCATGAACCTACGGGTTCGATAGTGCCAGTCAGTAAGTAAGTAAGTAAGTAATGAAAGAAATGTATACTGTTCATCATAGGATTGATGATTGTGGAATTTCTTAGATTTGGACAGGGTGTATCTTTCTAAAATTGCCATCGCTGCCATTAGAGGATCAATTTCAATTTTAAGAAACCATCTTCACAAAATTTCTACTTTATAGAATTTATACTTCAATTACAATTTGAATTTTTTAAAAATAAATTTACAAAATGTATTTAATCAATTTAGAAAATTAATTATCTGTATCACTTTGTCCTTGAGGGAATCTTCCCTAATGAGAAAAGTTGTATCCATCCATCCATAGTAATTCTGCCCTAAGGCAGGTCCTTCACTGCAATCATAGCATTTTCACACCGGGACCCACGGCTTAAAGTCCCTCCCGGAGGACTTGCTACTTGGATTTTTCCATCCTAAAAGAATCCATCGGCCCCGGTCGGGTTTGAACCCGCGACCCTCGGGACTAGAGGCAAGGAGCATAACCACTAGTCCACCGCGGCTGATGGAGTAAATTTATACAGGGGATAATTGGAAAAGATTAGCTCAGTATAGGATGAATGGAGAGCTTGTGTCCGCGCAGCCATGGAGCTACAATGAAGATATACCAGTGGGTGAATTAGTTAGACATGACTTGAGATATTAAGATGTCTATAAATAAGCTCAAAAAAACGTTAAACTGAAAATATATAAAACTATTATTCTACCAGTTATATTATATGGGTGCGAAACATGGACTCTTACTTTAAGGGAGGAAAGGAGATTACAAGTATTTGAGAATAAAGTACTTAGGACAATTTTTGGACCAAAGAGAGATGAACAAACAGGTGAATGGAGAAGACTACATAACAATGAACTACTTGGTCTTTATAGGAAGCCAGATATAATAAGAACAGTTAAGTCTCGTATACTGCGATGGGCAGGACATGTTGCACGTATGGGGAATGAAAGACTTGCATGGAAGCTTCTTGTAGGAAAGCCAGAGGGAAAACGCCCAGTTGGTAGACCAAGAATGAGGTGAGAGAACAACATTAACTATGATTTGAGAGAAGTAGATTATACAGGGAATGATTGGAAAGCATTAGCTCTGGATAGGGATGTATGGAGAACTCATGTTCGCGCGGCCATGAACTGTGAGTAAGTAAGTATAAATAAGATTTAAGTTGGTTTGAATATAAATGCTGTAGAATTTACAGTGTTTCACTGCCTTTGAGATAAGCCATTCGGAACCGGAAGCATCGCTACTGTTCGCAGAGAGAGGGAGTTAATTTTCTTAGAAACAAATTAATTCGCAAGACAGTATCCAGATGTCAGTAGCAACCAACGTTAACTTAAACAAATGAGAGTAGCTAGTAAACCAACACTTCAGAGTTTGTTAAAGCATCGTGTAACATTGTTAAATTATTTGACATTACATTCTTATCTAGAAACGCTTTAACATCCTTCATTATTTTTATATTCTCTTTAAATGCTTCTATTAAATTGCTTAAGTGTGTCGCGAATTTTAAAATAGGCCTACCTGAAACAAGTTCTGTGAAATATTACTTTTCCGGCTTCATTTATAAAAAGTCTACTGCCATTTAGAAGACATTTTAAACATTTTCTAATGATTACACTGAGCAACAAAAAATGAAACTTTTTTTTTGTCTCAGAGAGAAAAATATGTGATTCTGATAGCATATTTTCCCCTGAATTCAAATATGATACCGGTTTTTCTCCATCACGCAAGTTTTCCGAGAGACAGGCATTTATAATTTCAAACACTTAAATATTTTCTACATTCGTAACTACACAATAATCGAACATTCGGACTCACCTAGAAAGTAAGAAATAATGATTTTCTGCTATATTTCGCCTGTGGAGCATCCCTCTTGATGGCCCAACAATAATCGGCCAGCATATTAGAATTCCATATGCCTTTATATCTTTTTTCCATAGTCGAAATCTCCTCAGCTCATTTGGTTTCATTTTACAATGGACAATTGGAGAAAAAACTTTTATTAAAAATAATTATTTAAATTCATTAACTGAAATTGAAATAAAAAAAACTGTGGATGATGGAGAAACTCCGAATACATATTTGAAAACACGATAAAAAACTGCATAAAGTACAACTATTGGTACTCATGAGACAAAAATCATGTTGACCAGTGTTATTCGAATATATTTTGTTTACAATATTCAGGAAGAAAAATCAACAAACCTAAATATATGGTCGCACAAAGAAATCATCATCCTTCACGGATTTAGGTCTTTCTCTGTTCCGATCTAACATCTGTTCAGCCCAGCGTTTTCTTGGTCTTCTCACCGACCTTCATCCTTCAGAATTAAACATCAGTGCCATCTTTGGTATCCTATCCTCTGTCATTCTTTGCAGATGTTCTATCCAATTGTTCCTGTGTTCTTCTATTTGTTGAAGAAGTGGTTGTACATTTAGTTCCTCTCTAATATTCTCATTTCTAATAGTAATCCGTAAACACAGAATTACTATACATGGATATATATATATATATATATATATATATGACATGATAAGAAAAATAAATGCCTGGACGGGATTCGAACTCGGAACTCTGGGTGTATATATATATATATATATATATATAATATATATGAATAAAAAAGTTTTCTTAGGTTTTCCGCGTCTTGGATTCAAGTTCGGTCTCTGGCCACTGATTCCGACGTTTCGGCATGATCCCACATGCCATTATCAAGGAATGATAAGTTCGAGTCACAGGTTTAAGTCTTAGGCCCTATATAATTAAACACACAGAGTTTTCTCTGTGGTCCGTTTCTAAAGATGGGTGTACGGCTTCCGAAACGGACCACACTGAAAACTGAAGGTGTTTAACTACATAACAACTAAACCTTGGATGGGTGTAGGTCTTCAGAAACGGACCAGAGCGTTTACTCTGTGTGTTTAGTTATATAAGACCTAAACCTGTGACTCGTACTTATCATTTCTTGATAATGACATGTGGGATCATGTCGAAACGTCGGTATCAGTGGCCAGAGGCCGAACTTGAATCCAAGACGCGGAAAACCCAAGAAAACGGTCTTATTCATACTTATATCCGCGAAAATCTGCAATATAACACACACACACACACATATATATATATATATATATATATATATATAGTTCACCGCTGTGGTCTCTAGGTAGCGTGCTGCCTTGTCATGCAGCGGGCCCGGGTTCGATCCCCGGTCGAGGCAGTTTTTCTGGGTGAGGTTTTTATCGGGGTTTTTCCTCACCTGTAAGACAAATGTCAGGAAAACTTTAAGGCCCAAACGGTCCCCGAAATCATATGGCCATCATCTTTATCATCATCATCCTTAACATTATCATCATCATCATCATCATCCTACACCGGTGTGGAAAGCAACGGGAAGCTACCACACCTACACAATTCCCTAGTAAAGCTGCAGCATAGCATGAAAGTGCTATGATTGCAGTGAAGGACCTGCCTTCGGGCAGAATTACTATGGATGTATATATATATATATATATATATATATATATATATATATATATACATACATACATGACTACAGTGTTTACACACCACAATCACGCATAAAAAAGCTGTAACACATTGAATATATTGTGTCTATGTCTACAGCACGTAAATAATAATACACATCTACACTCATACATATGAAATCCATTTGTACAGATATAAAAATATTTAAAAAAAAATATGACTTCGATAGTCAGTTAGAGAAATCTTTTACGTGTGAATATGGGTATGTTTTTGAAACTGTACAAATGTTTTAGCGCTACATATGATTATGTATTTATTTTCGAACGATAAATACAGCCACATTTGTATTTACACAACACAGCTGTGTGGATTTGTTACATCCACTAGGGAAAGTGAACAGTGTGGGAGGTCTGCATCTCAGGGGAATAATTCCCACATAACTTGATCACGTGACTGCAATATGTGGGCGCTCAAACTTTTAATACAAGATCCCTTCAATCGCCGACAACTGAAAATCTCACAACAAATTAAACATATTTATATATAAAAATGTCCCTGAAATCATATGGCCATCATCATCATCCTTATCATTATCATCTCATCATTATCATCATCATCATCCTTCACCGGTGTGGAAAGCAACGGGAAGCTACCACACCTACAATTCCCTAGTAAAGCTGCAAAGCATAGCATGAAAATGCTATGATTGCAGTGAAAGACCTGCCCTCTGGCAAAATTACTGTGGATGGATGGATATATAAAAATGATTGTGAATCTGTTTGTTTGTTTGTTTGTCTCTCTGTCTGTCTTTATGGACACAAAAACTATTCGAGTGATTTGAATGGGGGTTTCACCATCATTTAGAGATTAATATATAAGATATTAGGCCTATCCTACGTACTAAAGGACCGGATCTAATACAAAAAAAAAGGGATCGGTGCACTATAAAAGTAGCTTTTGGACGTTTAAAAGATGTACGCTCTCTAATCCATAATAAATACACCAAATTAATTTACACAGAATTCAATATCTCAAAAAATCTACAAAATAGTTCGCGACAGCATGTCTATATTTTACGAATAACTCACAATGACAATTTTTGTCTTTCAACTAATTGATGCTAAGAAAATCGGGATAAGTAGTTCCCCGGGCAACGCCGGATAACACTGGGCAACAAAAAACAAAACTTGTCTCAGAAAGACAAATATGTGATTCTGATAGTATTTTTTCTCCTGAATTCAAATATGATATCGGGGTTTCTCCATCACGCAAGGTTTCCGAGAGACAGGCAATTATAATTTCAAACGCTTCATTATTTTCTACATTCGTAATTACACAATATTCGAACATTCGGACTCACCTATAAAGTAAGATATAACGATTTTATGCTATATTTCGTCTGTGGTCCAACAATAATCGGCCAGCATATTAGGATTCCATTTGCCTTGATATCTCTTTTCCATAGCTGAAATCTCCTGATGAAAGTGTTCCCCGTTTTATTTTACAATGGACAAATGGACGAAAAAACGTTTATTAAAAAAAACTAATTATTTAAATCCAATAATTGAAACTGAAATAAAAAACTGTGTGTGATGGAGAAATTCCGAATACATATTTGAAAACACGATAAAACACTGCATTAAGTACAACTATTGGTACTCTTGTCTTGTAAGCCCATGTTTCCCTTAACAGAGATTTAGGCGCTCTTCCCCTACAGGGAAGAATTTTTTATTGGTACTCATGAGACAAAATCATGTTGACCAGTTTAATCACCACGGGGTATCAATAAATAATTACCATATAAATTTATAATTATTTTTATTTTTACTTTTTTCAACTAAACATAAAAAAAACATTTCTTTTAATTAGGCATAGTAGCGCACGCTGGGTATTAGCTAGTAATAAATAAATTAGTATTTATAAAAAAATACTTTTACGTAAGAGATTTGGTATTATACCAGGTCTGTTCAATAAAGAATAAACATTATTTTTTATAAACATAACTGAATACGCAAAAATATGGTTTTGGGCTATTTGCCAGCGAAATTCATAATGTACACCCTAATACACGTTTCAAGGTCATCCCTCCCGGTTCCTTTTTCAGAGAACGCCGAGCCCAGAGTTGAAAATTTAACCACTTTGCAGCTATATCTGTCCAGTTTGAAAAGACAAATATCTACAAATTTGTGAAAAAGTCAATAATGGCTTCTATGGTCATTTGTCATTTTTTCTTTTAGTAATTTCTTGTCGTTTTTATTTTAAAAATTATTTTATATAAATTCTGTAACATAACGGTAGGAGTTTGACGCATTTTGCCCACAATAAAAGAATATAAGGAACACATTCTATGCAAGAAAGAACATACACGTATGCATATGACTTTATTTCCTGCTTTTCCAATTTATAACATATTGCTGCTCTCCTCACGAAATCCATTCCCATCGATATACATTTTTGTTTAATTTCCATGCTTCAGCTCCATATGACAGTACTTCTTACTACTGAATTATATATATAGTCCACTGCTGTGATCTCTAAGTAGCGCGCTGCCTTGCCACGCAGCGGGCACGGGTTCGATACCCGGTCGGAGCAGTTTTTCTGGGTGAGGTTTTTCTCGGGGATTTTCCTCGCCTGTAAGACAAATGTCAGGAAAATTTTAAGGCACAAATGGTCCCCGAAAGCATATGGTCATCATCATCATCATCCTTATCATTATCATCATCATCCTTCACCGGTGTGGAAAGCAACGGGAAGCTGCCACACCTACAAGTCCCTAGTAAAGCTGCAAAGCATAGCATGAAAATGCTATGACTGAAATGAAAGACCTGCCCTCGGGCAGAATTACTATATATATATTAAGAACAGAATAAATAAAGGTAGAGCAATAACAGCAATGATGAATGGAGTCTTATGGAACAGAAATAATAATAAAAAAAGTTACAAATATATAATTCAATAGTGAGAAGTACTGTCACATATGGAGCTGACGTTTGGAAATTCAATAAAAACTTAGAACAAAAACTTATGGATTCCTTGAGGAGAGCAGCAAGATGTTCAAAATTAGAGAAAATAAGAAATACTGTCATAAGAGAAAAAATGAATATTGGTTATTCAATAGTAGATTATATACGATATAAGCAATTAAATTGGTATGGGCACGTACGACGAATGCAAGAAGAAAGATTACCCAGGAAAACATTGGAATGGTGTCCACCTGGAGGAAGGAGGAGAGGAAGACCTCGAAACTCGCGGATGCAGGAAATAAGAACTGGAATGAGAGCAAGAGGACTGGAGGACATGGATTGGATGGAGAGAGACGAGTGGAGAAGAAAATAAAACTTTAGGCACAGAAAGATGTGTAAACATTAAAATTCTGTATATAAATAAATAAATAAATAAAATATATATACGAAAAGCCTTTTTACCTTGTGGTATATAAGGGTTATAATTATTTAACATTCCGAAGTAAATTAACATAAAACAGTATATTTAACTTTTACAGGAATTAATCACTATGAGATTTAATTTATGGTAAAATCAAATGTTTCCTACCTCTCCTCATATAAATCGTCTAAGTAGATCGTGATTTCGAGACCAAAACGGTCTCATCTTCAGTATCGCGATCAGCCATCTTATTTCCTGTATATAGAGAAACCTCGAGAAAAACTCGCCCAGACTTTTTTTTTAGATTAGATTAGATTAGATTTATTTAGCCTGGTGGAGTTAAGACCATGTGGCCTTCTCTTCCACTCACCAGGACAAACATATATTACATAAGAATATAACAATCTTAATTAACTCTAATATTAAACACTAAGTAAAAATTTGATCAAAAGATAATATCTAATATACATATTACGATCTATAATACAACCAGTTAATATTAGTTAAAATTAAGACTAAAAACTAATAAAAAATGTATACAAGCAAGGCATATTAAATTGTCCCCTGTCTAGTGTATATAAAAAACAGGAAAAATAATGAGATATAGAAAACTAATTTTACGATTATACAATATTTAAAACAAAACAAATAACAATATTTGTTATTAATATTATTTACATAAATAATTAAATATATTAATATTGCTAAAAGAATACTATCAGTGAGGTGTGTAAGTTAGTTTGTTATTAAATAATTCTTTAGTTTTGTTTTTGAAGGATGTTATAGTTTGACAGTCTCTGACATAGGGCGGAAGGGAATTCCATGTTTTGGTAAGTGACACCGTAAAAGATAATGAATAATATACAGTGTGATGAGGCGGGATATAAAGGACAATGTGCTGATGGGATCGAGTGTCAAGATTATGTGTGTCGGATAGTCTGATGAAGCGGCGTGAATAAATAATTAGGCGATGATGTGTGAAGTATTTTATAGAGAAGGATAGGGAATGGCCAGTTCTACGATCTCTTAGACGAAGCCACGATAATTGTTCCAGGGACGGTTGTAACATGGTCAAATTTGCGAATACCACAAATAAAACGTGCGCAAGAATTATGAACACGTTGAAGTCTTTGAGTGGAAATAATATTTAAGTCTGTAAAAAGAGTGTCACACAATAATCAAAATGGGGCATTGCAAGTGTTTCTACTAACATTTTCCTAAGGGCGAATGGCCAAACAATTTCGTACCACGATTTAATGAATGTATTATTGAGAAGACTGTTTTGCATGTATGGTTTATTTGTGTATTCCAATTTCACTTTTTTGTCAATAAATACTCCTAGAATTTTTACTGTCTCACTATAAGGGATTTGAACTCCATTTAGTGACACATGCGAAACTGTGTTTAGGTTATACTTGAGTCGTCACATATATTTAGCTTTGACTGAAGATGAGACCGTTATGGTCTCGAAATCGCGATCTACTTAGAAGATTTATATGAGGAGAGGTAGAAAACATTTGATTTTACCATAAAACAATAGAACAAAATACCATTCCATAACAATATTATAACAAAGATGAACAGAGTAAAATTATATTATAGTTGAGAATAAACACTATATACAAAAGAAAATAATTGTAACATTTTTTCGTTGTTAAGAATATGATAAAGAGGGCAAGAATAATCTTTTTCTTTAAAATTGAAACATGATTGAAGTTTATAACGTTCAAACCACAACATTGGAAAATTAAATAAAACATGTTTGACTGAATACATATCTTCTCCGTTGCATTTGATGATACTTTAAATGTATGTAAATATGAGTGAAATGATCCATGTCCGGTTAAAAATTGACTTAATGTGAAACTGGGAACTATATTTGGGCATTTAAGTCAGTCCTAGATTGTTGGGAAAAATAATTCTCGAGTTGTCAGGTTATATATCCCATTCTGCAATAACATACTCTTTGATTTTCCACTTTATACAAGAAAGTAATTATATATTAGTAATGTTTTCCTAGCATAATGCATATAATAATAATAATAATAATAATAATAATAATAATAATAATAATAATAATAATAATAATAATAATAATAATAATAACGACAATAATCATCATCAAAGTACATTCACGAATTTAGGTCATTTGTTGACCTGTTTCGGCCTCAAGAGAAACACCATCCAGAAGTCTTTTGAGTGCACATCCTGGTCTTCTTCTTCCTGCAGGTTGATATCTTAACATTTGTTTGGGTATCCTGTGATCTTCCATTCGATGAACATGTTGCATCCATCTTGACTTATAATCAGAAATTGTGTTAATAATAAGGGGTAGTGACGTGTGTATAACCTCTCCCACCCAATTCTCATCCTCGCCTTCTCGTGGTACAACCCGTTTTCACAAACGAGGCTCTGAGGACCGAGTCACGGCGGTATAACCGTTCCATCGGGTACTGAGTAAATGCGGTATTCTAATGTCTGTCCAGAGACTAACAGCTAGCAGCCCTACCACTGGACTACTTAGCGTCGGGCCAGTAACCTGTCCTAAGGAACTTCAAAACTACTTTCAAATCTCAACACGAAGAAATCTAGAAGGAATTGAAATATTAATGATGATGATGATGATGATGATAATAATAATAATAATAATAATAATAATAATAATAATAATAATCCATGCAAGAATTAGGCCGTGTGGCCTGTTACGGTCTCAAAGAGGAATTTTGCATCCAGCGCTTTTTTGGACGTCCCAGCGATCTTTTGCTTTGGGGGTTGTAGAGAAGTATGGCTTTTGGAATTCTATGAGACGGCATTCGTTGAAGATGGGCTTTCCAGTTGTTCTGGTAGTTTTGTATATGGTGAAGAATGGGATAATAATAATAATAATAATAATAATAACAACAACATAATCATCATCAAATATACATTCACGAATTTAGGTCATTTGTTGACCTGTTTCGGCCTCAAAGAAACACCATCCAGAAGTCTTTTGAGTGCACATCCTGGTCTTCTTCTTCCTGCAGGTTGATATCTTAACATTTGTTTGGGTATCCTGTGATCTTCCATTCGATGAACATGTTGCATCCATCTTGACTTATAATCAGAAATTTTGTTAATAATAAGGGGTAGTGACGTGTGTATAACCTCTCCCACACAATTCTCATCCTCGCCTTCTCGTGGTACAATCCGTTTTCACAAACGAGGCTCTGAGGACCGAGTCACGGCGGTATAACCGTTCCATCGGGTACTGAGTAAATGCGGTATTCTAATGTCTGTCCAGAGACTAACAGCTAGCAGCCCTACCACTGGACTACTTAGCGTCGGGCCAGTAACCTGTCCTAAGGAACTTCAAAACTACTTTCAAATCTCAACACGAAGAAATCCAGAAGGAATTGAAATATTAATGATGATGATGATGATGATAATAATAATAATAATAATAATAATCCATGCAAGAATTAGGCCGTGTGGCCTGTTACGGTCTCAAAGAGGAATTTTCCATCCAGCGCTTTTTTGGACGTCCCAGCGATCTTTTGCTTTGGGGGCTGTAGAGAAGTATGGCTTTTGGAATTCTATGAGACGGCATTCGTTGAAGATGGGCTTTCCAGTTGTTCTGGTAGTTTTGTATATGGTGAAGAATGGGATAATAATAATAATAATAATAATAATAATAATTATTATTATTATTACAATAATACATAATAAATAATATATTGTACCTGGCAGAGACTTTGGCTATCATTAAACCAGGTTAGATAAATAATATCACTATATTAGAACGCGGGGTAGATTTCAAATAACTATAGTTAAATAAATACTGTGGTATATTACCGCAATATAAACAAGTGTTGAAATTTATTGGAAATGTATGAAGTTTGAAATAGCAATAGAAGCCAAGTGGACAGACAGGGATGACGAATGTGGTGGTCACGTGATTTATTGCATCAAGTGCGGGGTTGGTTGATGTTACATTAATCAGCCCTCCCCCCCTCTCCGCACTAACAGTATATTTACAAATGCGGCAAACCTGCATATCTGAATTACAATGTTTTTACTTCTGCACTTAGAATATCATTAACTAGATTCTATAGAACTGATAGCTCAAAGCTGCCATCTCGAGCTGTTTGTCCTGAGCAAGGACCAGTAAGTCCCAGACAATATAAAGCTATTTCTTGGAATTTATTTTAACCCATTAGTGTCTAATGGGACATATATGAGACGTGAAATAAGGTTCATTTTCAGAGAATGAAATACACAAGTCTGAGCTTTATTTACCATTTCCCCTCTTATAACAATCTGTGTTTAGTATTGCGAACTCGTTTATGCTAAAAATCCCGATATTTTGTCCAAAAAGTGCCTACTTTCAAGAAAAAAACTATCAACTCGTGTTCGACATAGGGACGGTAGAGGGATAAGATGTGATGAATTCCATTCCGATTGAGGGTCTTTCCACTTTTCAGCGGTTGCCCTTTTACCAGCCGGCTGCTGGCCCTTCACATCCACATGTGTCAATCACAGAGGTAGATGATCAACAGCCAGTGTAGGGGTGACATGTGGTTAGCATGTCGAGTCCCCCAGCCGTTATAGCTGGTTCCTCAACCTGGAGCCGCTACTTTTTTATTGTAGCTACCCAATTGCCTCACGATGCTGGGTGGGCACCGGTCCCATACTGGCCGAAATACCATGAGAAAATTTCTTTCCCCATGGAGACTCGAACCAGCGAAAGTCCCGTAGCTCTGCGCCAAGGCTTCCTACCTTAACCGCTCACTAAATATTTCCTTAGACAATATTGCATATAGCCATGTTTTATAGTTTTCTTTATTTTTTATATTTCCACTTTCTTTACCAACCCAATTATTTAATCAAATTATAGGTTATTATTATGATTATGATTATGATGAAGATTACTATTATTATTATTATTATTATTTTCTTTTCGTGGTTTATTTTTTTATTTCCTTGTCATCTGCATATTGTGTAGCTATGCCTATTAGGCCTATATATATATCTCAAGTTGTAGATAATTCATATCTGTTATTGTATGTATAATGTAACCCTGCTGAAATGGAACAGAATACCTTATGGTCTTAACTCCATGAGGTAAAATAAACCATTATTATTATAATTATTATCATTTTCGTTTTCATTATTATTATTATTATTATTATTATTATTATTATTATTATTATTATTATTATTATTATTATTATTTCCTTCCAAGTATTAGGCCAAGGCATGTTACGATCCTATAGAAAATTTTCCCTCCAGCGTGAGGGAAATTCTCGTATGAGACTTGAAAGCATAATAATAGTCCCTTCGATTGGTTGCTGGCCAAAGGAAGACAAGACCAGTGATGGGGCTGCCATCTTATAGCCTCTGGTCAGGCTTTTCTGGAGAAGAAAAGAAAATAAAGGAAAGAAGAAATGGAAGAAGGAAGGACTCCCTAGCCCTCGGATGCCCTAATAGCGTCGGGGTCGAAAAAACAAGAGTTAACCAAGAGAGGTTAGATAGTACAGTTAAAAGAGAGCAAAACACAAGTAAGTGGAAGAAATGTTTTGCACAGCTTGGGCACCTTGTGGTCGCCATCCACATATCCCCTAGATGAGGACCCCTGATTAACATTATTATTTATTATTATTATTCATGTCATGGGCATGTACGACGAATGCAAGAAGAAAGGTTACCCGGAAAAACATTTTAATGGTATCCATCTGGAAGGAGAAGGAAAGGAAGACCTCGAAACTCGTGAATGCAATAAATAAGACTGGAATGAAAATAAGAGGACTGGAGATCATGAAGTGGATGGATAGAGGCAAGTGGGGAAGGAAAATAAAACTTAAGCACAGAAAGATATGTAAACATTTGAAATCTGTATATAAATAAATATTATTATTATTATTAGTATTAGTTTTGCACCTCTTCTAATAAGTTTTGTTCAGTTTTGCCAACTCGGTTAGGCTACAGATTCCGAAATGCTGCCCGAAAGGTCCCTATTTTCAAATAAAACATTTTTAGTGAATTGTGATAAACTTTTGAGAAGTGGACTTAAAGAAATGTTACATCTTCCGATGGATGTCCCTGATCACATGTTATCTACTGAACATCAGAATAAAGGACTTGGTTTATTTTGTGCAGCGTGGGAAACAAAATTACAGCATATAAACATTTTCCATATTCTTCACCAAGACAATAATACATACATTACTACTCTCCGAAACCTAAAAGAGGAAAGTTTACAATGTGTGAGACCTTAACATTGAACTAGTGACATCAACATTAACACTCGAAGTCTTCTACCAGATGCAAGGAAGCTCAGGAAAGAACTAAGAGACAAAGAAGCAGTTCTCTGGAGTCAACTTCCTCATAAAGGAAAAGGCGTTGTTCTCTACAATGAATATACACCGGTAAATCAATGGATTTGTGATCATCAGGGATTGTCTTGTTCCGAATGGAGAGAAGCGATTAAAATGCAAGCCAATGTATCGGCGCGGCGGTGCGTTCTTTGCCGGGCAGGTCTAGGGACGATACTCTCTGTAGACGTTGTCGCAGAGAGCACGAAACCCTTGCACACGTCCTCGGGGCCTGTCCGTTTGGAGAAACACTGAGAAACATTCGGCACCACACTATTTGAAGTATGATGGCAGAAGCCTTGCGAGATTATGGATACACAGTTTATGAGGAAGTTCATGGTGTGGCCACTAATGCAAGTAACAGACGAATAGAAATTATTGCATTTAGACCATCTTCTAAAATTGGTATGATATTAGATACCACAGTTCGTTTTGAGACACATAGTGGCCAACCTGAGGAAGTTGACTCTGAAATATGGGGTGATATCGTGTGTCTTGTGTTTCAGAATAAGTATTATAGACTTCTAGGGGTTGTACTACTCCTGTCGATTCGGGGGAAGATCTTGTTGCACGAATTCTGGTGGCAGCGGAAATTATTGAGCACACACCAGGTCTTGTGTGGTGTGTGTATTAAAACATACGTCGCAGGTACACTTTGTGCAACCAACTACAGGGTTCCCACATGGAACAAATCTTGTAGTATAGCCCTAGAAGTCTGTAATACTTATTCTGAAACACAAGACACACGATATCAGCGTATTGTGTTTCGATTTTCAAACATATTTTACTTCGAAATGGTACGTTTCCGGACATGGGTTCCTCATTAAAACCTTATCTATTTAGTCCCCTCTACAAGCCCTAGAAGTCTGTAATACTTATTGTGTATAACCCTGTATTGTAAAATCTGAGAATATATAAATATATACAATAATAATAATATTATTATTAATATAATATTATTATATAAATTATAATAAAATTAATATAAAATATAGAATAATAATAATAATAATAATAATAATAATAATAATAATATTGAGGACACTTCATAAGAATGGAAGAAGAGAGAATATAAAAGAAAACCCTTAATTGGAAAGGTAATGGAAGAATTGGAAGAGACAGACCTAGAAAACGTTGGATAGATGGAGTGAAGAGAAGTATGGAAGCTAGAGATTTGAGGGAAGAAGATGCTTTAGACAGGAACCTCTGGCGACAAATCACTTTGGGTTGAAGGGGAAATTCTGTATTGTGGAATATTCCTAAATACAAAAAAAAATATTGAGACACTCTATATAAAGCAGGGAACGGTTAACATTTCACGTGCATCACGTTCTTGAACATTAGTGATCTTCGTTGAACAAAACTGAAATGATGGACGATGTAGGGGAGATATATATTTTTTTAATTCACAAGAACTGAAATGCGCTAAAGGGTTGCTTAGCTTTAAAAAATACTCAAGAGGGGCATAAGAGAAGGGGAATGAGGGGTGAAAATGCTGCAGTGCGTGAATATACACCCCCTGTACTAATTACCAACCCTTACCCAACTTTTCGACAGAATTTCTCATTACCTACACAAATTGCTACTGGCTCTAGCATTCCCCACAACTCTGGAAAAAAAATTCTTGCTTCAATATATTTTTTCCTCTCTAATGTTGAAGAAGTGGGCAGGTTTATTAATTTTATGACGTCATGCTTCATTACGTAATAATTGTGCTAATTTATGCGCATGCGAGACGTTTTCGGACCATCATCCTCTGCTGCAGAAAAAATATACTGGTAATGGATCTCCTAATTTACTGATTAGATAAAAATTCAGTATCTTAGGCCTACATTAACAATATGTTGGTTACTTCAATAAATAATGATAATAATAGTTATTTTTTATTTATTTAAGTGGCGAATTAACTGACAAACTGCAGCGTGTCCATAATATGTGTATCAGATTCATATTTAATGTCCGAATATACTATCCATTTTTCCATGACCTCAGACATATATCATTAAGGTCCAGACAATATGGGCTAAAACTAAATGTAAACAAAACGCAAGCAATAATTATCGGACATTCATAAGTAACGCCACGAGTGATTTCCAATTTATCTAGAGAATTTGGAAATCAAGAGTGGCATTTGTTAGGACTATTTAACGAATAAAATTAAGCTGTTTACTCACAAATCATTATTTAACTATAGTTATTTTAAAATATGTATATATTTAATGTAAACGGCGATGTTTGAAAACAAATGAGAAACGATTGGTACGCTTCATCTGCTTCTTTTGTTTATCACTGCAACCAGATCATACTATTTATTGCCAAAGGAACGCAATATTGTAAGAATGCTCTCTAGTGGAGAAAAAATGAAACACATCAAACTGTATATTAACTCATTTCTGATGTCGTATGATGTAAATATGACAATTATATTTTTCTGGATTGTTACCTGGGAAAAAATACATTTAAGGAAGTGCAAACAGTGGTTTATTTTTTTGGTGATATAACCAATTGCTACAAATGTTTTTATATTAACTCCTGCAAGCGCTATGTGTTGACATCTGTGCACTATATATACAGTCTGGTAGTCGTATTTCTTACAGAGTCAGTCACTGCAAAATAATGGTCAGACGTGTTCAGAATATTAAAAGGAGGAGCTTTCTTTAATGTGGTAAATTTACTATTGATAAATATTTAGTGAAACACGACTGTGATTGGTTGTAAAACAGAAATCATTCAAACGTGATTGGTCATTGACTCCCATTTGTGGCATGAGTTAAATAGTCAAGCCTATTACACTCCATAAACAATGGCAATATGCCGGCTGTCATATTAGATAATGAACAAATTCCTTATACCGACGTCGTTAAAAACTTGGGACTATACTTACATTCTAATTTAAATTGGCATGTGCAAGTAAAACAAGCATCTAAAAGATCTTCTCCATAATGCATTCCCTAAAGCGTCTAAAAAATTTTGTTCCTACAGCTCTTAAACTATACACTATATAGAGCATTCTATTAATAATCATGTAGGAAGCTACTTACTTTATTTTATATCATTTTAATTTTATTATATTCTATGTTTTTGTTAGCATTAGCTAGTATTAGATCCATCATCATTGTATTTTGTTTAGTCTGTATTTTAATATCTTAAAATTGTAATATGTACGTAATTTTTGTATAATTTTACTATTCGCTGGTTGAGTGGAAGAGAAGGCCTTATGGCCTTAACTCTGCCAGCTAAAATAAATCATTATTATTATTATTATTATTAAAATAATTTTAATTCAAACTTTAGTGATGCCGCATTTTGACTATTGTGACGTTCTACTAACTGACATAAGTGACGGATTGTCGGACAAACTGCAGCGTGTCCATAATATGTGTATCAGATTCATATTTAATGTCCGAAAATACGATCACATTTCTCCATTTTTTCCACGAATTGTCATGGCTACATCTTAAAGAGAGAGAAGAAAATAACAGTTCTCTTATTTAAGATCCTACATACCTCGATTCCCAATTATTTATCCTCTCGTTTCCAGTATCTATCCTCAAACCATAACTTAAACACAAGTTCACAACATAGTCTCTTACTTAATATAACGGAACATAGGACATCACATCACTCCATGTCATATACCATCTTCACTTCTCGCAACTGGAATTCCACACCATAAGAAATAAGGGGCTGCCGGACATTGGCATCTTTTAAAACAAATCTAAATTTATATTTGCTCTAACCTCCACTTCATCAATACCCAGTTTAAGGTACATATTATTAATTGGTGTTTCTCGTATAATTTATCATATTTATATTATTATTAATTATTATTATTATTATTATTATTATTATTATTATTATTATTATGGCAATGCCGCAGAAATGAAGGAAACAATAATAGACCTAACCTCGAAACCCCCCGCAAAAAGTTATGGCGAACCCGTTGAAATATTTTGCGACCACCAGGGGGTTCGCGAACCAGAGATTGGAAAACGATGCTATAAATTATTGATGACATATTCTGGTACAAAACTGAATATTAGAGGAGAATGTGAATCTTATTCCATCAATATAAACTTACTAACTCATGACCGCGCGGATATAACCTCTCCATAAATCCCTATCCTGAGCTAATGTTTTCCAATCATCACCTGTATATTAATAAAATAATAGGATCTTCTTCGCGATAAAATTGTATTATACACAGTCAATATAAACCCCAATCACCAAATTAAAATTTAAAATTCAACTAGTTTCAATAGTGATGTCTTGAAAATCATCGCTATTGAAATTAGTTGAATCTTTTAAATTTTAATTTTGTAATTTGAGTTTTTATTGACTATATATAATCTCACAGCGATTTTTAAGAAATATAGCAGGATATACTCTGCTGGATAAGGAAAGAAATGAAGATATAAGAAAGGAACTAAATATTTTCAAACTTACAGACCGAATAATTAAATGTAGGAACGACTGGAAAGAACATATTGATAGAATGCCAGTAGGAAGATTTCCAAAATTATTGCTAAATTATAAACCACACGGAAGGAGAAATGTTGGTCGCCCACACAGAAGATGGTCTGAACAATTTTAACAATTCTAGCTTTCATGAAACCGGAACGAGCCAACAGGCTTAATCCCTGGATGATGATGATGATGATGATAATATCACCTGTATAATCTACTTCCCTCGAATCATTGTTAATGTTATTCTCCCACCTCATTCTTGGCTTGCCTACTGAGCCCTTTAGCTCTGGTTTTCCTACAAGTAGCTTGCATGCCCTTCTTTCATCCCCCATCAACTGCAAATCTAAAATGTATTTGAGGCCAATCACATGAGACATAACTACAAAAATGAGGACTGTCCTAAAACATTGCACAGTTGAGTAACCTCTTGACGCAATAAACCCCGCACTTCTATAATTAATTACTCAGCCAGCAGATTCAGGTCGCTAGGGGTTGCAATCCTTTACCTCTTAAGTATAATTTTTGCTTAACCTGCTTCAGGTATAATATACGCTAAGTAAGTATAGATTACTTCCTTTAAGCCAGTGATAATGAGCCTTGTTGTTCATGAAGGTACATCCTCATCTTATGGGAAAATTCACAGAAATTTCTGGTATGAATTGCAGAACAGAGTCATCATCATCATAGTACATTCACGAATTTAGGCCATTTGTTGACCTGTTTCGGCCTCAAGAGAAACACCATCCAGAAGTCTTTTGAGTGGACGTCCTGGTCTTCTTCCTGCAGGTTCATATATCTTAACATTAGTTTGGGTATTCTGTGATCTTCCATTCGATGAACATGTTGTATCCATCTTGACTTATAATCAGAAATTTTGTTTTCTAAAGATTCCATGTGTAATTCTTCTAAGATGTCTTCATTTTTTTTGTGATCTAGTAGTGTGTATCCTGCAGTCCTCCGAAGATATCTCATTTCAGCAGATCTAAGTCTCTGTATATCCTTCTGTTTCAACGTCCATACTTCGCTGCCATACAAAAGAGTTGGAACAGAGTAATCAGACAAAATGTTCTTTAGAGCAGTGGAACTTCCGATAATTTTAAAACACATCCAGAGTCTTAACCCTCCAATTGTCAATACAATATTTTCTCGTGCCAGTTATTTAAAAGTTCCGGACCGCAAGGAAAATAAATTCATGTAAAATTCTAAGTTATTATTTATTATACATTATTGCGTAATTTGCCATATGAGAAAAATGGGTTAGCGGCTCCTAGTTAAGAAAACTAGCTATAACTGATTGTATAAAACATTGGCAGTTCCTGCCTTACTTTATGGGAGCGAAACTTTGACAATGACCAAAAAATTACAAAGTAGATTACAAAGCGTAGAAAAGAACTTCCTTAGAAGAACAAAAGGCTGCACAAGATTGGATCGGGTAAAGAATGAATATATAAAAACAGAGTTAAATATATATCCATTGAATGATAAAATCAATGGAGAAGAACTAAACCTAGTATTGAATGCACTTATTTAGGAACAAAATTAGACCATTCAGGCGATAACACAGTGGAAATTAAAAATAGAATCGCACAAACAAAACAAGCAATAAATGCTTTAAACTCTGTTTGGTGGAGCAAAAAATTACAAAAAAATAGAAAATTACAAATATATCAAACCATAATTCAGAGCATTTTAACATATGGTGCTGAAGTCTGGCAAATTCCTACCAGGGAAATGAAAAGAATTTTAAGTACAGAAATGGATGTTTTAAGAAGATCAGCTAGAAAATCTAGAATGGACAGAATACGAAATAAAGAAATAAGGGAAATTATGGGTGCAGAAGAGGAGCCGGACATCATAGACATTATAGAAAATAAAATATTACAGTGGTATGGCCATGTCAAAAGAATGCCAGAACAAAGATTGCCTAAAATTGTTATGGAATGGATCCCAATAGAAAAGAGGAAGAGAGGAAGACCGAAGAAAACTTGGATAGAAGGGGTACAATCAGCTATGAATATCAGAGGAGTGGAGGAAGATCAATGGATGGACAGAGAGGAATGGCGTTTGGTTTCCGGAAGACGGCGGCAGCTGCCATGATACCGGATGATGATGATGAATTATAAAATCAAAGAATATTGAGAGGAATGGTTTAGACATGTAGAAAGAATGAACGTAACAACATTACCAAAGAGCAGCATTTAACTACAAACCAAGAGGTTCAAGGAATATAGGAAGGCCAGTGAAAACACGGACAAAACAACTGTGATGCGGAACAGGTAACTTTTGCCTAGCCCGTGAAGTGTCATGTCACCCCTATATTGGCTGCATGTGATTGACACATGTGGATGTGAGGCCAACGGCTGACAAATAGCAAGGGTCCTCTAGGCCTGTAGGTCCATGGAGTTTTAAATGGCAAGTTATGAAAGATTCTGCTTGGTGAACATATATATGGTACGGTGTGTAGGCACGGAGCAGGATTCGATCCTGAGGGTATCGGACTACAGAGACCAGTCATACCATTATGCATAATTCTGCAGTTTAAAACTCGCCGCGGGACCCATGTCGCTCCCAGAACATTTCACACCCCCAACCCACACTCACATTCCATTACAGCGAAAAAAATAAGAATTCCCCACATTTGTTCCTCATTTTGCTGTAGAATTAGTTCTAATAAAAAGGTATTTCTATTCTCTACAGACAAGTTGGCAACTTCTTTCCCACGTTGTGTAGAGTCCAACAACAACAATAATATATAATAATAATAATAATAATAATAATAATAATAATAATAATACTAATAATATTATTAATAATAATAATAATAATAATAACAATAATATTAATGATAATGATGATGATAATAATGATGACGATTAGTGATGATAATGATGATGATAATAATAATAACAATAATAATAATAGCAATAATTATAATAATGATGATGCCAATGATGATGATAGTGATGATAATGATGATGATAATAATAATATTAATAATAATGATAGTAATGATAATGATGATAATGATGATGCCAATGAAGATGATAATGATAATGATGATAATAATAATAATATTGATAATAATAATATTGATGATGATGATGATAATAATAATAGCAATAATGATAATAATGATGATGCCAATGATGATGATAGTGATGATGATAGTGATGATGATGATAGTGATGATAATGATGATGATAATAATAATATTAATAATAATAATGATAGTAATGATAATGATGATAATAATGATAATGATGATGCCAATGGTGATGATAATGATAATAATGATGATGATAATGATGATAATAATAATATTGATGATAATAATAATATTGATGATGATAATAATAATAATAATAACAATAATAATAATAATACATTTATTTATTAGGAATATTCCACAATACAGTGTTTCTCCTTCAACCCAAAGTGATTTGTCACCAGAGGTTCCTATCTAAAGCATCTTCTTTCCTCAAATCTCTTGCATCCATACTTCTCCTCACTCCATCTATCCAACGTTCTCTAGGTCCGCCTCTTCCACTTCTTCCATTAGCTTTTCAGTCAAGGATTTTTTTGGTATTCTATCTTCTTCCATTCTTATGAGGTGTCCATACCATTTCAATCGTTTTTCTTCCACTTTTTCTATTTTTTTTTCAACTTGCATAATTTCCCTTATTGTGCTGTTTCTGACATTATCCCTTCCTGAAATTCTTGTCGATCGATTCCAAGAATCCATTTCTACTGCCAACAGCTTGTTGGCTTGTTTTCTACTTATTGTCCAGGTTTCGGAGCCATATAATAACATGCTTTGTAACAGAAATTGAAATATAGTTTTCTTTGTTCATGAAGATAGTAACGACAACGGGGTTAGATTAGTCAAATTTGCCACATCAAAGAATCTCATTGCTAATAGCACAACATTTCAGCATAAGGATATTCATAAATACACCTGGACGTCTCCAGATGGATAAACTCGGAACCAGATAGATCATGTATTAGTGGATAAACGCTGGCACAGTAGCATTATTGATGTTAAATCAGTTAGAGGGACAGACTGCAATTCGGATCAACATGTGGTCAGAGTGAAAATCAGACAACGGCTATCGCTTATGAGAGGAACAAACGCTAAAGACGATTCTGTAAAATTTGAACTAAAAAACTTGAAAAATGATGAAATGCGGCAAGAATACCAAATCAAAATTGCTAATAGATTTGTTAAGTACTGGAATCTTCAGAAGACAATGTGGCAAACGAAGAAGAAACTGATATAAATAAAGAATGGGAGGCTAAAAGAGATACTATTAAATTGTATCGTTGAGGGATTTGCAATTTCAGGTGCACAATCTAGCGAGTAAAAATTGTACACCTCTTCTGGCCCCGAAATTGAAAATTCTACAATTAAATAAGTTTCATTTAATTAATTCAACAATTGGCATTAAAACCCGTCGCATATTGAACTCGGGTCGTCTAGACAGGATATGGTTATGCTAGTATCTGAGCCAGCACGGATATTATTATTCCATAGTAATTCTGCCCGAAGGCAGGTCCTTCACTGCAATCATAGCATTTTCATGCTATGCTTGCAGCTTTACTAGGGAATTGTAGGTGTGGTAGCTTCCCGTTGCTTTCCATGATGGATGATTATGATGATGATAATGATGGCCATATGATTTCGGGGACCGTTTGGGCCTTAACGTTTTCCTGACATTTGTCTTACAGGTGAGGAAAAACCCCGATAAAAACCTCACCCAGAAAAACTGCCCCGACCGGGGATCGAACCCGGGCCCGCTGCGTGACAAGGCAGCACGCTACCTCGAGACCACAGCGGTGGACTCTATTATTATTATTATTATTATTATTATTATTATTATTATTATTATTATATTATTATTATCATCATCATCATCATCATCATTAGTAGTTGTAATAGTATTATAGTTAGATAGATCATCGGTTGATTAATGCCTTTGACATCGTTCGATTCCTAATAGCCAATTTTGTCGGTCCATCCCATCTCCTGGTTGTAGATGTTTCTCCTTCATGTATAAATATATTCCCTGGCTCCAGGAGGTCTACCTCTGCCTCGTCTTCCCTCAGGTTTCCATTCCAAAACATATTTTGGTAGACGATATTATTATTATTATTATTATTATCATCATTATCAGCATTATCATTATTATTATTATCATCATATTATTATTATTATTATTATTATTATTATTACTATTATTATTATTATGTATGGACAATCAATAAGTACTACAAGAATAGACTAATAGCTCTAGAAATGGATTATTTACGAAGAAGTGCCAGAAAGTCTAAATTAGAACATGTCACAAATAAGGAAATTAGAAACATAATGGAAGCAGAAGAAAGCATAATTGAAAGAATTGAGGAGAAGGAATTAAAGTGGTTAGGACATGTTTTAAGAATGGAAGTTGAGCGATGGCCGAAGCAACTATATGAATGGCATCCGAACAGAAAGAAGAAAAGAGGAAGACCAAGGTTAACATGGAAGGAAAACATGAAGACAGTAATGCAAGCTAGAGGGCTAAGCATCGAAGATGCCCAAGACCGTAGGCTTTGGAGGTTTGGCACGGGAAGACGGCAGCAGCTGTAAAAACCCGAAGATAGAGAGATCTTATTATTATTATTATTATTATTATTATTATTATTATTATTATTATTATTATTATTATATTGACGATAGGAACTGAGGTTTAACGTGAACAGGAAACGAATTATTGTATCCGGTGTTGGAGCAAGTCTCGTTAAATCGATACAGTGTGTCCCTCCTGACCGATAACATGCAGGGGTGTACAGATTAATATAATGAGTCACAAATAGAATTAATGCTAACGCTAGTACAGCTCAGTAATCCGTAACACAGTATGTAGTAATCCATTGGATCAGCGAATAATAACGTAGCTTATTACCGTTACTTTGGAAGCGGTTATAACAATTTAAAATTAAAATATGTTTTGAAAAGTTTTAAATGTTTTTTACTCGTATGAATTTAACACAACTACAGTTAAAATACCTTCTCATTCGAAAGGTTAACCTGCTACATACAAAGTACATAGATAGATATAACTTACATTGCATACAAAAGAATATACACATAATTATTGAACCCGTAGGTTCATGGTCGCGCGGACATAAGCTCCCATAAATCCCTATCCTTATTCCCTGTTTAATCTACTTCCCTCAAATCATTCTTGGCGTACCTACTGGGCGCTTTCCCTATAGATTTCCTATCCTTATTTCATTCCCCATTCGTGCCACATGTCCTGCCCATCTGAGTCTACGAGACTTAACTGTTCTTATTATATCATGTAGCTCACTTTTATGTATCTTCTCCTTTCGCCTGCCTGTTCATCTGTGTTTGGTTAAATACATATCCATCCATTGTAATTGTGGCCGAAGGCAGGTCCTTCACTGCAATCATAGCATTTTCATGCTATGCTTGCAGCTTTACTAGGGATTTTAGGTGTGGTAGCTTCCCGTTGCTTTCCACACTGGTGAAGGATGATGATGATGGCCATATGATTTCGGGGACAGTTTGGGCCTTGAAGTTTTCCTGACATTTGTCTTACAGGTGAGGAAAAACCCTGATAAAAACCTCACCCAGAAAACTGCCCCGACCGGGATCGAACCCGGGCCTGCTGCGTGACAAGGCAGCACGCTACCTCGAGACCACGTGAGACCAATATATACGTATATAAATATATATATATATATATATATGGGACATATGACACTGGTCGACAAAAATGAACTTTTTTTCTTTCACAAGAAGAAAAATATGAGATTTCAGAAGTATTTTTCATCCTGAATTTAAATATCATTTCAGTTTTTTCCTATCAGACAAGAGTTTTCTCTGATATTCATTTACATTTTTTAATAATTTTTAATGAAATCCATCCAACTCATTCTGACTTACCTAGAAAGTGGTAGATAGTGATTTTCGGGCATATTTTTAATATAGATCATTTTTTATTTCCATCTATGAATCATTTATCAATTTTAGCTAGTTCAGAATCAGAGTTATTAGTTAAGGTCATATCTGCATATACTGGTACAGGGAACTCTTCATGTAAGGTAAAGGTTCCTATGACAGGTCAAAGAAAATTCTAAAATCATTTTTTAAAAAAGGTACCTGTCACAAAAAAACTGTGCCTGATGGAAAAATTCTGACTACATACCTGAATTCAGTATGAAAAAATGCACTAGATTCACTAATCAGATTTCTTGTGAAGAAAATCTTGTCGACCAGTGTCATTAAACAATAGAAGTATATTCAAACTTCAACTGTGGATTTCATAAAAGGGAAACAAAATGTAAAAAGAATGACTGAAGTGTGAAGACATACACAAGAAAAATATTAGAATGGTTGCCACTTGGTAGACGAAAAAGGGAAGAACCAAAAATAACGTGGATTGAGGGTATTTTGAGCAGCATGAGGGAAAGAGGATTGGACTATGTAATAATAATAATAATAATGTATAACTGTAGGCTTTCACAGCCGGCGTCTTGATCCCTATTAGGTTCGTCTTCCGGGCATATAGGCCGTGGTCCAGTCGTTCTTCTACTCGACGTTTCGTCTACTGCTGCGGTAGACATCTTCAGGAGATACTGCGTCCTCTCTGTGAACTCCTCAACAGTCGGCTGCAGACTGGCTGGTCGTTGGAAACTCCCTCCCTATTTATAGGCACGCCCCTGGTGGAGAGGCGGTTTTCTGCGCGGTCCGTGTTGCGTGCTGTTTTGTCCAGGCTATCGCTAGCAGAAGTCATAGGCTTCGTTGTCGTATTGTGCAGTGCCGGGATCCAGATTTTGTTTATCTTCATGGTTTCTTCTTTTTTGTTAAAGGAATTTTTGAGTTTATATATATTTTATATATTTATATATTTCAATTCCTTTAACAAAAAAGAAGAAAGAAACCATGAAGATAAACAAAATCTGGATCCCGGCAACTGCACAATACGACAACGAAGCCTATGACTTCTGCTAGCGATAGCCTGGACAAAACAGCACGCAACACGGACCGCGCAGAAAACCGCCTCTCCACCAGGGGCGTGCCTATAAATAGGGAGGGAGTTTCCAACGACCAGCCAGTCTGCAGCCGACTGTTGAGGAGTTCACAGAGAGCACGCAGTACCTCCTGAAGATGTCTACCTCAGCAGTAGACGAAACGTCGAGTAGAAGAACGACTGGACCACGGCCTATATGCCCGGAAGACGAACCTAATAGGAATAATAATAATAATAATAATAATAATAATAATAATAATAATAATAATAGCTTTATTTTACCTGGCAGAGTTAAGGCCTTAAGGCCTTGTCTACCACTCAACCAGGTTTAAAAAAAAATAACAAACAAAAATAGTCTTAAATCTAAATTACAATATTATATATACAAACGATTACAAGTTATGAATACAATACAATTTATATTTATAATGTATTTTGATTTACTCTAAATTTAACGAATTAAATATATAATATGTACAATATGTATAAAAAAACGAGGAAAAGATTAATGACATAGTATAAAATTAAATAAATAGAGAAAAATTAATTATTAGACAACAGGTAACTGATATAAGCGTGACCTTAAAGGTACCAAGTGTGCGGCAACCCCTGATATCTTGAGGAAGGAGATTCCAGGAGCGGGCAGAGGCTACTGTGAAGGAAGTAGAATAGGAGGAAGTGCTATGAAGAGGAATTGTTAGCAGACTTCTATCTTGTGACCTAGTGTCAATATTGTGGTAGGAGGATAACTTCTCAAATCTGAACGCCAGGTAAGTAGGAATGTAGGAATTCAGAAGCTTGAAAAGTAGTGAAAGAGAGTGCAATTTACGTCTGTCAGTAAGACAGATTGGAATGACAAAGAGATATGGAGGAGAATAACAGTAGATTTTTAGCAGACAAAAAGCTAGATGTTACACGATTATACAACGAAATGACAAGGAAACGAGATCCAAGGAACATTCCTATGGAGACAATACTTAAAGCAGCATTATAAAGTTGTTTATTCTTCTTCTTCTTCTTCCTCTACGCATGAAACCTGGCAGCTTGTTGCGTGTTTATTCACTACAGGTCCGGGGTATGGTGACGTCCTTCCATCGTAGTTGCGGTCTTCCTAACGGCCTTTTTCTGCTGAGGTGTCCAGTCACGTACTTTCTTCACTAATCTACTGTTCTCCATTCTATCTATGTGATCGTTCCAATTTAGTCTTCTATCGTTTATCTAGAGGTTTTAGGTTCAATTTCACATTCTTCTCTAATAACAGAGCTGCGAATTATCTCTCTCAGCGATTTTCCTTAAAACTTTCATT
Organism: Diploptera punctata; assembly: GCA_030220185.1. NCBI lineage: Eukaryota > Metazoa > Arthropoda > Insecta > Blattodea > Blaberidae > Diploptera > Diploptera punctata. Next base: position 471,908 of record JASPKZ010002691.1, on the reverse strand, counting down.
TCGGTTCTTTCATTGATTTGTTTTGTTTTTTGAGTTTCTGTTCGGCATTCAGAACCTTATGTTAGAACTGGTCTTATGACAGATTTGTAAATTCTTACTTTTGTATATATTCTTAAATTTTTATTTTTCCAAACAGTATTGATTAAACATCCCAATATTTTGTTTGCATTATTTGCTTGATGGAGGATTTAATCTGTTAGGATTCGATAAATGATCAGCTATAATTTTAGCGAAGAGTTATTAATCTGTTCTGATAGAGTATTTTGTTGAATCAATCAATAAATAACTCTACTTCGAATTTTTCATTTGTTTTTATATGTTCTTGTCTTTCTGTTTTTGTTTGTTTCTTAATTGGATGTTAAATCTGAAATGGCTTACCACAAGATTGTGATCACTTCCGATCTCAGCGGATGGAAAGACTCTGATGTCCAAAATTTCTTGTGGTTTTATGTTTCTGTTTGTAAGTATTAATAAATATGTTTATACGATCATTTAAAATATCCTAGGAGTGAATCATTACTCTACATAGTATCTAAGGGTTAATAATGGTGTTTTAATGACTTGATAAACATGTTCGAAAGAAAATTTTAAGACGGGTTTACGGACCGATTGAGGAAGGAGGCGTATAGAGAAGTAGATATATCAGTGAGCTGTTTGAGATGTATAAAGAACCATGTGTTTCCATGATAGTTAAACTCAAAACTCTTGAGTGGGCAGGGCGTGTTCATTGCATGAGGAACAGACGTAAGTATAAAAAAATTCCCTCAACCCGTGTCTAACTCAGGGTCGGGTCGAGGAATGAGATGACATGAAGCCTCTATATTCATAGAGGTCAGCTAACGACAAGGGTGCCGGCCGACCACTCCTGACGCACCGTCACAGGAGCAGATGAACGAAACTAAATGGATGAGATGAGTGTGGAGAAATGTTGGAATGGTATTTGTGGCGAGAAAAACCTGCCCAAGCTCCGTTTCGTCCACCACGAAGCCCATATGGAGTGTCCGAGACTCAATCAGGAGATCCTAGCGCTGAGAGGTGAGAGTCTACCGCTTGCGCCACGAAGCCTATCCAAAAGAAAATTCTCTATACAAATATAGGGGGGGGCAAGAGAAGAGTTGGAAGGGCGAAGATCGGATGGATTGATACTGAGCACAGGGATGCAAGGAAGATTCTAGGAGTGAGACACTGGAAAAGGAAGATACTAGATAGGCAGATTTGGAGGGGTTTAATACAGGAGGCTAAGGCCCGACAACGAACTGTAATGCCATAGAAGAAGTCGAAGAAGAAGAAGAAGAAGAAGAATTAATATGCAGTGAAACTAATTTCGAATTTTTAAAATTATATAAAACATTCATCATTAGAGGATTGCCACAAGGACAAAGTGATACAGACAATCAATTTTCGAAATTGATGAATTAAGTAAAAGTAAAGTGATCCCACGAAAGGCCTCAGGAGGTCCTTGGGGTAGTAGGAGGTGAAGGCTCTCATCTTTCTAGACAATCGGCACTTAATGTCAGCCGGGTTGTCAGCTCTGCGTGACGGCCGCCTTTACCCCCAAAACAAGCGTCTGTACTTTACTTTACTTTATATTCTATAAAGTAAAAATATTGTAAAGATGTTTTTTTTTTAAATTGAAATTGATCCTCTAATGGCAGCGATAGCAATTTTAGAAAGATACACTCTGTCCAAATATAAGAAATTCCAAAATTCAGTTAAGAATCCTGGTATAGTACCTCTTGCCCCGATCATCAATCGTGTGACAGTTATACTATCTAATTGGTATTTATCTTTGTAATAGTCAACTTCGGAACATGTGTGGCTTTCTTTTTAGAATCAACTTCCTCAGGTTGGCCACTATGAGTCTCAAACCGGATTGTGGAATCTAATTTCATAACAATTTTAGTAGATGGTCTAAAGGCATATATTCGTCTATTACTTCCATTTGTGGTCACGCCATGAACTTCCTCATAAACTGTGTATTCATGCCAGGCTTCTGCCATCACGTTTTGAATAGTGTGGTGCTGAATGTTTCTTAGTGATTCCCCAAACGGACAAGCCCCAAGGACGTGTGCAAGGGATTTGTGCTCTCTGCGACAAGAGAAAGATCCAGTCCTGTGTGTGTTGCGGACCACAGTGTGCAGAAAAAGCTTGAAGATGAATGGTGCGGAATTTGTCTTGCAGAAGAGCCACTTGATTAATCACCAGCCAGAGATTTAAAGCAGAGCTTCTGTCCTGTTACAGCTATCAACATTAACTCTAACAGAGACGGACCTCCCTGAAAACAAAAGTTAATGCCAATCCATGCTACATCACGTTTCCATGGTGACAACCAAAGTCTTGTTCTTACCGGTTACTTTGCATACACTATAGAACATGACGCAAGCAGATGGAAATCATGTTACAGTTAGAAAAAAGATCCATCACTTAGGAACTGCATAATCTAAGAGAATTCCTCAAGTCAAATTTATGGTTCGCTGGTTTACGGGAAAAAAAAATTCTTAATTGAATTGTTATGTATCTAGTTACGTTGAGAGGAAAGAATGCGGCCACTAGAGTGACACATTAGGGCTCACAGGTAAATATCCTACTCTACCGGTCGCATTTCGCTGAACGTTATGAAGAATTTCCTTCTTGTTTTATTTAGATATCATATACGAAGTTTCGTTGCAAAAAATCGAAAATTGCGGTTGCTAGAACGATTTTTAGATTTTATCTTCAGGTAAATCCCCAGTCCTAATGCTCCGATTTTGCAGGATAACAAACAAAGAACTCGACCGTATTTTCCTACACGATTGTTAAATTAAAAGTTTATTTCGAAAAAAAATTATGGCAACTAGAGCTTTAAAAATACGCATACACACTCACACGCATTCACACACATACATACTGTATATATTCGCGATATCTCTAGAGTCACTATTCATTTCAATGAAGGAATGCAATGATTGAGGAATCAATGTTCATGTGAAGTTTTACATTTATATTCTACTGCCTTTCTACATGACTGCCATCTAGAGGACTTTTACTTTTGGGGGCGTAACGGACTGTAAACAGCACGTACGGCTTACTGCCCGTGCGATCCATATTTGTAAATAACATTGTATGTATCTTACTTTTAGTTTAATAAAGTCCTTATGTATTGTAGATTTATTTAGATTTATTTATTTAGCCTGGTGGAGTTAAGGCCATGTGGCCTTCTCTTTTGTACTTTTGGGGAGAATAAAGATTAAAGTGTATTTGATAATAAAGTTCTTAGAACATTTTTGGACCAAAGACAGATGAATAGATAAGCGAATGGAGAAAACTATATAACAATTATTTGTATGAACTTTATGGGAAACGAAATATAATAGAACCAGTTAAATATCGTAGACTGCGATGGACAGGATATGTGGCATGAAGGGGAAATAAAGAGAGGTATGGAAACTCTTACAAAAACCAGTGAGAAAACGCCCAGTAGGTAGGCCAAGAATGAGGTGGGATAATAACATTTACAGTAAAACCTGTCTACGAAGGAACATGACGGTACCTTAAATATATTTCCGTCTTCGCAGTTTTCCTTCTTATAAAGTGTTCCCACATTACAAGCTTGAATTTTCTCATGCAGTGTAAGGGTTTTACATGGACGGTTTAAAGACATAACGTATTGACTGAAATACAGAGAAAATAGTGTATGCAACACAGCTCAGTTTGCATGGCAATACAAAACAACTTTATTACACAAAAGCGAGAAGGAACTCAACTACAGGAAGATTGAAGAGTTCCCCAACTCCCTCGCAGGTAACGTAAGCAGGCAAGGAAAAGCGAGAGATTCCCCGCTCACACATAAGCAAGGGTATCCCCGCAATACAATGACAACACAAGAAGGTAAAACGATATAATGGTGAAAGTGTCACATGCAGAATTTTCACGTGTGGTAATTATTACTGTAATTAGAATGTGCTTAAGAATAATTTTCCGTCTTACTGAGGTAAAAATTAACTATTGGTACTTTAAAAACCATTCCGTTTGGGCCTTATGGAGGTTTCCGGCTTATACAGGACGATTTTACACATAAAATCGTACCTTTCTGGAGATTATTTCCGTCTCTACAAGTTTCCTTCTTATAAAGGTTCCGGCTAAGACAGGTTTGCTCTATTATGATTTTAGAGAAGTAGATTACACAGTTGATGATTGGAAAACATTGGCTCATGATACGGATGTATGGAGAGCTTATTTTCACGAGGCCATGGACCTATGAGTTCCACAGTGCCAATGAGTTAGTTATCAATAAATAATAGAAAAAAAGTTAAATTTTTTCCTGATTGGAGAATGGGTAGAAATTATTAGTTAGAATGAATGAAGCTGGGATATAAAATGTAGTCTAATAAAATTATGAAAAAAACAGGACAGTATGTTAATTTCCTGCAAATACGTGCAGTACAGCGAATTATTAAAACTGGCCGAATCATAAATTTGCCTGCAGGCACCAGCGCACAGATAGGAAATATTTGAAATATTGGTTATGTAAACATGCACTACCACCATGTAAACATTTGCTTTTCGGGTTCACTCCTTCCTGTTAGGAAGTGCAGATTTAATATCTTGATGACATAACACAGGGTGGTGCATGTGTAAAAACATCATTTTCTAACTATAAATCCCTGCACGTCTTTTACATTCTTACAATTGGATATTAATAATGGATGAAATCATCAAAGAACTAAAAGTTGAAGTTAGAAAAGAAACTAAAATAGGTAACAAAGAGCTGAAGATAAAAAACTATGCTGATGACACAGTTCTAATTGCACAAAGTGAAGAAGATGATTTACAAATGGTATTGCACAAATTTAGAATCATTGCAGCAAAATACAACATGAAAATCTCAACAAATAAAACCAAATCAATGGCAATATCCAAGGACCCACGACGTGTTAAATTAGAAATAGAAGGGAAAAGTATAGAACAGGTCATGAAATTCAAATATTTAGGAATAGAAATTAATAGCAGCAACAGAATAACAGATGAAATCCTCCATCAAGCAAATAATGCAAACAAAATATCGGGATGTTTAAACAATAATGTTTGGAAAAATAAAAATATAAGATTAGATACAAAAGTAAGAATTTACAAATCTGTCATAAGACCAGTTCTAACATATGGTTGTGAATGCCGAACAGAAACTCAAAAAACAAAACAAACCAATGAAACAACCGAAATGAAAGTTTTATGGAAAATCGTAGGAAAATCGCTGAGAGAGAAAATTAACAGCTCTGTTATTAGAGAAGAATGTGAAATTGAACCTATAAACCTTTGGATAAATGATAGAAGACTAAATTGGAACGATCACATAGATAGAATGGAGAACAGTAGATTAGTGGAGAAAGTACGTGACCGGAGACCTCAGCAGAAAAGGCCTTTAGGAAGACCACAACTACGATGGAAGGATGTCACCACACCCCGGACCTGTAGTGAATGAACACGCAACAAGCTGCCAGCTTTCATGCGTAGAGGAAGAAGAAGAAGAAGGCAGTTGTATATAATCTCTGCAACGGAAGAATGAACCACTCAATGTTTGACTCCACTTCATCTACCGACTAGCTGTTACAAGCCAAATTCACAATAAATACATACATTAATATAAATCGTGAAAAGTAACTTATAAGTAGATTATTTAACTCATGCCCCAAATAGGAGTTGATGACCAATCAGATTTCATTGATTTTTTTATATACAACCAATAACAGTCGTTTTTCACCTAGAATTTTATCAGTTTAATTTCATCACTGTAAACTCAAGCTCCTCCCTTAACAAATGCGAATATGTCCAATGTGCGGGAACTTTGAAGATGAGATACATATATTAGGAAAATGTAATGATTTAGAATATTGGAGACGTCAGTTATTACCGGAAAGATTTCTAAATTCAAATCGGGAAAGATTGACATGCTACGAGTTATTGGTAAATCCAGAAAATTGGATAAACCTCGGTAAATTTCTGGACAAAACGCGAAAAATAAGGACAACACTCATTCATGAATAAATATATGTTATCAAAATGCAATACCATTAATTATTAACAATTATATATAAATTAATTAGTGTATAATGCTGTTGTGTTATTATTTAATTGTAATATTAATGTGTTTTCTTTATGTAATTGTAATGTTAATGTTTTTAGTGTATAATGCTATTGTGTTATTATTTAATTGTAATATTATTATTGTGTTTTCTTTATGTAATTGTAATGTTATTGCTATTGTGTTATTACTTAATTGTAATATTATTGTAATGTTAATGTTTTTAGTGTATAATGCTATTGTGTTATTATTTAATTGTAATAATTTTATTGTGTTTTCTTTATGTAATAGTAATGTTATTACTGTTTTTGTTTATTTTTCTTTACACTAGTACCAATTATTACTTTATTGTAACGGTCTGTCAACAGCACGTACGGCTTACTGCCCGTGCGACCCATATTTGTAAATAATATTGTAAATATCTTACTTTTTGTCTAATAAAGTCCTACTACTACTACTAACAATATGAAAAGGCCATTGCATTATTTCGCAGTGACTGCATGTGGTTACCAGATTGTACTGTATATACAGGGTGATTCAAAAGTCTCTTGACATTTTATTCATATCGTTAATTTATGTACTTTTGTTATAGGTAATTAGAAACTATGCTAACTGTAGAGGAACGTTTCGCTGTCGTTTTCGCTCGTGTAAGAGGATTGTCGTACGGGTAGGTCCTAGAAGAATTAAATACAAAGTTCAGAAAACCAGGTCCTAGCAGGCAAGCTATCAGAGATCTGGTACTAAAAATGAAACGGGCGGGATCTGTTACTGATGAGGCACATAGAGGGAGGCCGGATACAACACAAGAAGACGTGCAAACAATACTGGGTGCCATCTCACGAAGTCCCGGTGCATCAACCAGAAGACTCAGCAGAGTGTTGGTATAATGCAGAAAACAGATTTTTTGAAAAAAAAGAAAAAAAAAAGTGGGTTATCAAGTTTTTTTTTTACATTTCACTAAGATGTATCCAAAAAAAATGATTTTCCAATTTTTTTCAAGAATTAATTAATTTTATTATTATTATTTATTGTTATTGTCCTGAAATCTTTCGATTTTAATTAATAAGCTGTTAGTTTATGCTGATGATGTAGTACTATTGGCCGATAGTGAGGAGATACTAAAGGACAACACGCACACACTATTGAGTAACACTAAGGAATTAGGACTGGAAGTAAATATCAGTAAAACTAAATATATGGTCACACGTAGAAATTCATTATATAATGGAAATGGACAGTTAGTGACAAATTAGGGAAATTTTGAGGAAGTGGCTGAATTCAAATACCTTGGAACAATAATCACAAATAGGAATTAGATGCACAAAGAAATTAAACATAGGCTCAATTCTGGAAATGCGTGCTATTATGCACTGCAGAGACTTTTGATGTCCCAACTCCTTTCAAAAAACATTAAACTGAAAATATATAAAACTATTATTCTACCAGTTATATTACATGGGTGCGAAACATGGACTCTTACTTTAAGGGAGGAAATGAGATTACGAGTTTTTGAGAATAAAGTTCTTAGGAAAATGTCTGGACCAAAGAGAGATGAACTGACAGGGGAATGGAGAAGACTACATAACAATGAACTACATGGTCTTTACAGGAAGCCAGATATAATAAGAACAGTTAAATCTCGTAGACTGCGATGGGCAGGACATGTTGCGCGTATGGGGAATGAAAGACGTGCATGGAAGCTTCTTGTAGGAAAGCCAGAGAGAAACCGCCCAGTTTGTAGACCAAGAATGAGATGGGAGAATAACATTAACTATGATTTAAGGGAAGTAGAATATACAGGGAATGATTGGAAAGCATTAGCTCAGGATAAGGATGTATGGAGAGCTTATGTCCACGCGGGCATGAACCTACGGTTTCGATAGTGCCAGTGAGTAAGTATGGCATGAATGGGAAAAGAAAGAGGAGCATGGAAACTCCCAGAAAATACAAAGGGGAAAGCGCCCAATAGGTAGGCCAAGAATTGGGGCGAATAGAATAGAATTAACCATGATTAGAGGGAGGTGGATTATACAGGGGATGAATGGAAAATATTGGGATGTATAGGGAGCTTGTGTCCGCGTGGCCATGAACTTAACCCTTAAATTGGCAAAACACAAATTTCTTCTATTAGTTATTTGAATGTGGCGGACCGCAATGAAAACGGAATCTTGTATAACTGTTATTATAAGGTATATTGTATAATTAGACACATTTAAGTGGTATATTTTTGTTCGTTTACTTTTGATGTATTTAAAATATTAAATTAACTGAACCAACTGATGTATCCAAAAGGATAAATTACGAATTTAAGGGTTAAGGGTTCGATAATACCAGCGAGTTAGTTAGTTAGCACAACTTTGTTTCTTATTTTGCCTGTTAACCTACAAATTGAAGTAATTGTACATGTTGTTCTGAATAAGAGAGACAAGAAATGTTGGTGCGTTATACCGGAAATAGCAAGTAAATATTTCCCAGCATTCCTCATTCACTGTGTTCCGTGTTTAATTTGGTGTGTTTCATGTGTTTGCACTACATTGAATTGTAAAACGTTTTCCATGGGATGAGTAAACTATCATCTTTGTTTGTGGTTCGACTTCGTTTCCTTGTTTTGAAGCGTAAGAACACACAGCTCTGACAGTCTCTGGTTAATTAATCTCTATCAGATTCCACACGCACATAAAATCACCACATTCCGATCATTACAGCGAATGTCTTCTTAGAGGTATTGTCTCCCCCCCACACACACGTTTTCCGACACGTAGTTAGAAATTAAAACTTCACCTCACCATCTGCCGCCGATGTAGGCTTAATAGACAGACACATAGATCATCGGTTGATTAATGTCTTTGACATCGTCCGATTCCTAATAGCCAATTTTGTCGGTCCATCCAATCTCCTGGTTGTAGAAGTTTCTCCTTCATGTATAAACATATTCCCTGACTCCAGGAGGTTTTAGGTCTTCCTCTGCCTCGTCTTATCTCAGGTTTCCATTCCAAAACACATTTTGGTAGTCGATCCTCTTCCATTCGCTGGACATGTCCGTACCATCTTAATTGCTGAGTTTTAATATAATCTAAAATAGTGTCTTCAATCTTCATTTTCTTCCTTATAACTGAATTCCTAATTTTTTATCTTCTTGAAATTCTTGCTGCCCTTCGTATAAAATCCATTTCCGTTGCCAAAAGATATTTATTTGTTTTTGTTGTTAATGGCCAAAGGTCTGCTCCATAAGTAATGATGCTTTTAACAATTGTATGATATATATTCGTTTTATTTTGATTACTTATATTTGTTGTTGTCTATCACCAACTCTGTTTAAAATATATGTACATGAAATATTAAAGAATTGGAGGAGAAAATGTTCAAGCATGGGAATTCCTATTTCAAACAACAAAACTTTATACAACTTACATTTTGCAGATGATTAATTGTTAATTGCACAAGATTATGAAGATTTAGAATATATGGCTTAATAGAAAATGTTTAATTTTGAAAACAGTTCTTCTTCTTCTTCTCATTTGTGAAGATTTACACAGCAGCCACTGATTCTCCGGCCTTGACGTTTTCACGACAGTGTTGCCGATATGGATATTCAGTGGGAGGGACCGCTTTATGTTTGCGGTTAGCAGACATACAGCTGACAACATCTCAGCAATTTCAAACCTTACTAGCGCGCTATAGCTGCGTCAAGAGCAGTGATTGGTTGTGGCAAACGTTCACTCCCGCTACAACCATTTTCTTATTGGCAGTAGAGGACGAGTTATAGGAGTTTAACACGTATATTCCCCATTTTAAAAATATTGTTTTCCTTAAGGCCTATACTTTGTTTGTGAATTCATGTAACAGCCTGTAGTTTTTCTTAGACTATAAATTTTAAGCAGAGATAAGATCTAAGTATTGAGTCAGTGTTGGTACTTTGTGGAAGTGTCTGTATTCGTTTATATGTGTTGATAAATTCCTCGGTTATGGAATTTTGCCATTTTTTAAAACAAAAGCTTCTTCATAATTGTTATGTTTTTTTATAGAAAACACTTGACCAAAGAGAAAGCTGTCCATTTCTTCTGACTTATTGTTGGACTTGGCAACAACTAGCAATGCGGACAACCCACCCTCTAGACAATGCTTGGCGAAGTTATTCAAGTCTGTTGGGGGTAACAACAAGAAAATGCGCATCTTTTGCTTTTGTTTCCTCCAAACTGCTGTCTTCACTCTTCGTATTAAACAACTTCAAATGTTAACCAAATTTTCAGCAAGAAATTTAGCTTGAATCAATATCTATTGATAATGATAGTCTCGCTATTGAAACGCGTTGACTGTTTTAACATTTTGGTTAGGTGATTTGGGTTTTATTGGTTATGTATAACACAATGGATCAAATCTGTTTGTTGTTCTACTCAACTCAAAAGTGCATAATAAAATTTAAAAAATCTAAGGTTAAAACGGCCGTCATGCAGGAACTGCGTAAACTAACCGAATTCTTCACCCATATATCCATATTAATTCTGCCCTAGGGCAGGCATTTCACTGCAATCATAGCATTTTCATTGCTTTCTACACCGGTAATGGATGATGTTGATAATGATAAGGACGATTATGGTGGCCGGATGATTTTCGGGGACCGTTGGACCCTAAGCTTACTGATATTTATATTACAGGTGAGGAAAACTCCTTGAAAAAAAACTCACCCAGGAGCCTGACCCGACCGGAAATCGAATCCGGGCCCGCTGCGTGACAAGGCAGCACGCTACCTCGACACCACAGCGGTGGACTAATTCTTCATTGAGTCCCATTTATGTTCCAATTTTGCAGATTCACGAAATATACATTTTTTTAATTGGAGGAACTTGATTACTAATGCTAGCTTCTTTAAAAGTGTTGATCTGTAGTGAAAACAAATCATCCGTAACTAACTCACTGGCACTATCGAACCTGTAGGCTCATGGCAGCATAGACATAAGCTCTCCATACATCCTTATCCTGGGCTAATGATTTCCAGTCATCCCGTGTATAATATTCTACACTCAAATCATGGTTAATGTTATTCTCCCACCTCATTCTTGGTCTACTAACTGGGCACTTCCCCTCTCGTTTGCCATCAAGAAGTTTACATACATATCTTTCATTCCCCATTCGTGCCACACGTCCTGCCTATTGCAGTCTACCAAATTTAAGTGTTCTTATGTCTGATATACGTACCATGTAGCTCACTTGTTATGTAGTCTTCTCCATTCACCTGTCTGTTCATCTCTCTTTCGTCCAAAAATTTTCCTAAGAACTTTATTCTCAAATACCCGTAATCTCCTTTCCTCCCTTAAAGTAAGAGTCCATGTTTCGCATCCATATAATATAACTGGGAGAATAACATATTTATATATTTTCAATTTAACGTCTTTTGAAATGAGTTGGGATGAGAAGCATCCCTCTGATACATAATCCATCCATGCATTCGTCCATAGTATCTCGGCCCGAGGGCAAGTCTTTCACTGCAATCATAGCATTTTCACGCTATGCTTTGCAGCTTTACTAGGGAATTATAGGTGTGGTAGCTTCCCGTTGCTTTCCACACCGGTGAAGGATGATGATGATGATGATGATAATGATGATGGCCGGTTGATTTTCGGGGACCGTTGGACCCTAAGCTTCCTGACATTTGCCTTATAGGTGAGGAGAAACGCCGAATAAACATCACCCAGCAGCCTGTCCCGATCGGGAATATAACCCGGGCCCTCTGCGTCACAAGGCAGCACGCTACCTGGAGACCACAGCGGTGGACCTAATGAATAATAATGGCAGATAATTTTCTTGGACATGGCTTTGGTACATCTCAACGTTTCTCTGGGAGAAATTTCAAGTCATGGAAAGGTTGACAGATCCCTTATCAATCCCCTATACAAGGCCTAGAAATTGTAATAGGAATTTCCGAACACTCTGTATGTATACCAGTATGTGTGTGTTTTGAAGTAATTTAGTGACATATTTTTTTAGTCAGATATTTTTATCTGAAAGCAGAGAGTTTTAAATTTGAATTTCACATTTTTTTAGCAAGAATACAAATATATAAATTGCTTGTGCCCTTGAGTGAACTAGAAGAGAAGTTTGACCTAGTTTTAAATAACTTGATATTGAAGGGATATTTATATTTTCTGTGGTAAATGATGTAAATAAGTTGTCAGAAGTAATGAGAATAGCAATATGACTTAAACACATGCCCTGGACGTAAAACTAGGCCTGGAGATTGATTGGTTCGTAGACACCAAGACAAATGAGCGTCTGGTAGACACTTGTTATGACGTAACATAATTCATTACGTCACACACCTGGGCCTCGACTCCGTCATTATCCCATTATCTCGGTATTGCAGCTCCCGCCTTTCTCAAGCCGGATAATTCTAAATATATTGACTTATTCTTATATTGCCTGCCATTAGTAAAGGCTTTCTATGCTCGTGGCGTGGGACGACTAACCAATAGAAACTTCCTTCTTCATCATAAGTAATGCCACGAGTGATTTCCAAAGTATCGATAAATTCACGACTAACGAGGTGAGTAGTGAATTTATCTAAAGAATTTTGGAAATCAAGAGTGGCATTTGTTAGGACTATTTAACGAATAAAATTAAGCTGTATACTCACAAATCATTATTTAAATAAAGTTATTTAAAAATATTTATATATTTAATGTAAACGGCGATGTTTGAAAACAAATGAGAAACGATTGGTACGCTTTATTTGCTTCTTTTGTTCGATCACTGCAACCAGATCATAATATTATTTATTGCCAAAAGATCGCAATATTGTAAGAATGCACCCTAGTGGAGAAATTTATAAACAACGTTACAGGTATTAATTAATTTCTGATGTCCTATGAAGTAAATATGTCAATTATATTTTTCTGCAACGTAATTTCCTGGAAAATAATTCGTTTAAAAAAGTGAAAACAGTGGTTTCTTTTTTTTTGTGGTATAATCAATTGTTGCAAATGTTCTTATATTATCTCTCGTATGCGCTACGTGTTGACATTCATGCACTATATATACAATCTGATAGCCGTATTTCTTAGAGAGTCAGTTGGAGCATTGATTTAGGCCCCGGTAGGTTATTTTGGATAAAAGCCCCACGTTGGGCGCCTTATTGTTTACTGCACTTGTTTAAATAATTATCTGAAAAAGTGCAGTAAACAATAAATATATGCTTCCGGCCACAAACAGCCTTCGTGTCAAGTCGTCGCCTAATACGAGAAGTGTAAGCCTTCGTGACAATAAAAGTGCATCGACCAATTTAATTGAGCACACCGAGTCTATTATCTATCCCCAGTGAATATCCTTTCTCACGGATTCCCGAGATATAAGTCCATTGTTCTACCGAAAACCTGAACCCAACTAGTCCGGCGCAACAATTGTTCATGAACCCTATTCTGGGCATATAATTAAACCTTATCCTGGACTAAAATCCTGCTTCACAGTCACTGCAAAATAATGCTATGACCTATTCAGAATGTTAAAAGGAGGTGCTTTTTTATTATGATAAACTTTAGTTGGTAAATTTTAGGCGAAACACGACTGTGATTGGTTGTAAATAAAAAAAAACATTGAAATGTGATTTGTCATTGACTCCTATTTGGGGCATGAGTTAAATAGTCATATTAAATACCTTATCCTGAAAAAACTGAATTTCTTCCCTCTCCTGTAAAATTTGATCACCTGTAGATGACCCCTTTTCGAAATGACTCATTCTACTGAACTTAGTTAGGAATTGGTATAGTTTACAGTTCCGAGCGGCGAAATTTTATGAAGTAAAGAAGAGGATTGAATTTATTGCTGAACATCCTGTACTATATGAAAAAATAAAGGATTTAATTTGATGACAGTTGGGTATCGATGTCTTGATTGGATAGTGTTGACCTCAGCTAATTGGCTGTCAGTCTGCCGACAGTGTAAACACGGTCAGACGGTCGCGGAATATAAAAACAGTCACAACTTCTCCATGTCACCAAGCAATACATGCCTCGTGTCACCAAATCAGTAAACTTACAGGCGCACTAGCGTGGATTCTAGCGCAGATGTCTACTTATACCACAAATCTTCTAAAATACTCTCCGTAACAAACGCGAAAAGTTGAAGAAATCCTTCACGCAGGAAACGCGTAAATTAAACAAATTTCTCAGAAAATCTAATTTGTAGTCCAATTTTACTGGTTTACGGAAAGTGTATTTCTTTTATTATTTGAATAGTAGGCCTATGTATCCACTTACGTTGCGAGAAAAAACATGGTGGATGCTAGAATGATTTTTAAATTACGGCTTTCAGGTGAATTCCCACACCATATCGTCGGATTGCGCTGATAAAAAAAAAATGAAAGGACATTTTTTTTTTATTCTATTGAAGGCGGCTTCGTGGTCCAAGTGGTTAGACGCTCGTCTCTCAGCGCTGGGGTACCGAGATCGAGCCTAGTTCCCTCCATGTGGGTTTCGTGATGAACGAAACGGAGCTTAGGCAGGTTTTTCTCGGGGTTTCTCCCGTTTTCCCTTGTCACAATTTCAATCCATGATTTCTCCATATTCATCTCATTCATTTCGATAATCTGCCCCTGTGATGGTGCGTCAGGCGTGGTCGGCCGGCTCCCTTGTTATTACTTACTTACTCACTGGCACTATCGAACCCGTAGGTTCATGACCGCACGGACATAAGCTCTCCATACATCCCTATCCTGAGCTAATGTTTTCCAATCATTCCCTGTATAATCTACTTCCCTCAAATCATAATTAATGTTATTCTCCCACCTTATTCTTGGTCTACCAACTGGGCGTTTTACCTCTGTCCTTCCTACAAGAAGCTTCCATGCAAGTCTTTCATTCCCCATACGTGCAACATGTCCTGCCCATCGCAGCCTACGAGACTTAACTGTTCTTATTATATCTGGCTTCCCATAAAGACCATGTAGTTCATTGTTATGTTCCCTTATTATTAACAGACCTTAATACAGGGGGAACATCTCATCTGATCCCTCGACTATGTCATGGTCATTTTCGTTGTATACTACATAGAATCAATGAACAAACGTAAATATGTTTCAAAAAATATTTTTTTAACAGTATCGGCAGCTACATTACTTATGGATTGGCTAAAAAGTTGATTGTAAGTTTACCGACCCCTGGTAGAGAGCAATGAAAAAATCTATAAATTTGAGTCTTCAAATTCCGTCCAAAACAAATGCCGTCACAAACAAAATTTAATCAACTTTAAAATAACAAATGAAAATGAAACTTGTTTAGCAAGTGTTAAAACAGTTGAGTATCACATAACGCTTGTTAGTGAATAAAACAAATGAAGTACGAGAACTGTATGTTACCATGGTAACCGCAGAAAGCGGAGTTAACATAATACTCATGTAAACACTTAGAAATGAAATGCTTAATCCCGTCTCTAAATATTTCATTAGCTTCTTTTTTTTGTTTCTCTTTTACTTCTGTAATCCACAAAATAACAAAGAGATTTTTGTATTTGTTCAGTAAATATTTAAACAGCTAGATTAAGCATATTTAAATGAGAAGGTTATACCATTGTGTTGAAGTTTTATAGTTCTGTATATGCACACTAGATGTAAGTACTGTATTGCTTGTGTGTGCCAAGTTTGTCTCCCAAGTAAGTTAATTTTATATGAATAATAAGGTTACGATATAAAGACATACAAAATCTGCAGAGTTTGTTTCCTAGAATGTTATAGAAGAAAACAAGAAATTCAATATTGCACTTACTTACTTACTCACTGGCACTATCGAACCCGCAGGTTCATGGCCGCGCGGACATAAGCTCTCCATACATCCCTATCCTGAGCTAATGCTTTCCAATCATTCCCTGTATAATCTACTTCCCTCAAATCATAGTTAATGTTGTTCTCCCACCTCATTCTTGGTCTACCAACTGGGCGTTTTCCTTCTGGCTTTCCTACAAGAAGCTTCCATGCACGTCTTTCATTCCCCATACGTGCAACATCCCCATCGCAGTCTATGATACTTAACTGTTCTTATTATATCTGGCTTCTTATAAAGACCATGTAGTTCATTGTTAGGTAGTCTTCTCCATTCACCTCTCTGTTCATCTCTTTTTGGCCCAAAAATTTTCCTAAGAACTTTATTCTCTAATACTCGTAATCTCCTTTCCTCCCTTAAAGTAAGAGTCCATGTTTCGCACCCATATAATATAACTGGTAGAATAATAGTTTTATATATTTTCAGTTTAACGTTTTTTGAAAGGAGTTGGTACATCAAAAGTCTCTGCAATGCATAATAGCATGCATTTCCAGAATTGAGCCTATGTTTAATTTCCTTGTGCATCTCATTCCTATTTGTGATTATTGTTCCTAGGTATTTGAATTCAGCCACGTCCTCAAAATCTCCCTCATTTGTCATTAGCTGTCCATTTCCATTATATACTAAATTTCTACGTGTGACCATATATTTAGTCACTAGATAATTAATTAGAAAATTTTCAAGCTTGCAAAAGAACCACAAGCTTGAATAAAAAAATAAAACCTCTGTGCAAAATTATCAGATCGTTTCCCATCACTAATACCTTAGTTACCCACTAGATGTCTCCTCGAAACGCTAAGCCAACCTCTACCACTCACTGACATATACAGGGTAAAGAGCGTAACTAAATTAAATTAGTCAATAAGTTCCCATTAATTTGTATTCCTATTCGACTTGGATTTTTTCCATTTTCGTATAACCTCGTCAAAATATATATTAAACAATGTAGGTGATAATGTACACCCCTTGTCGAACTCCTTGATTTATTAAAAATTCTTCTCTGGAATAATTATCGAAACGTATGTGAATATTTTAATGTATGCAGACGATCTGGTAATTGTACAGAGGTCAAAAGATGATTTACAAAGAGCCATTTACATGTTGAATCAATTGGACTCTATTATAATCTCAAAGTCTCAACTTCAAAAACTAAAATTATGGCTTTTTAGGGCAAAGTGTCAGTCAGAGCAAAAATAGTAATCAATAATGAAATAATAGAACAGATAGCATACTTTAACTATCTTGGTTCAGTTTATAACATATAGCTATGATTGGGATATACATAATAAATTAAACCGATATCAAATGATGTGTGGCACCATAAGAATAACCCTCCGAATGACTCGAAGAGAAACTCAGCTCAGGTTTTATAAAATTATGGCTGTTCATGTTCTTTTATATGGATCTGAATCTTGGGTAATTACAAAAAACAGATATCTCACACATTCAAGCCACTGAAATGAAATTTTTAAGATCCGTAAAAGGATGTACACGCATGGATAGATTACACAATGAATCAATAAGAAATGAACTGGACATATTTTCAATAGTTGATAAACTAGAAGAGCACAAATACAAATGGAAAGAACATTTAGACAGAACGGACAATACAAGATTACCCAAAAAGATCAACACGTACAAACAACATGGAAAAAAGATCTTTGGGACGGCCAAGGAAACGATGGACTTGAGACCGGAACAGGTCGCATTGATCTAATCCTGGAAAGGAAGAAGAAGAAGAAGTTCCCATTAGGGAGCGCCGTAACCCGGTACAAGGAAGGAGAGGGCTTAAAAGAATACACCCTCTACAAACGAGATTATTGACCCAATAGATGATACAACATTTCATGCTGTATATGCATCTGGATAATCTGAATATCGTCGAGGCATTCCCGCTAGGCCTAAAAAATGTTGAGGGAAAAAAGTTGAATTTACCCCTGTGAATATAATTATAAATTGAACTTTTAATCACTTAGGATTTATTGATAGTCCTGTAAACAGGGGATATCATTGAATAAATTCCATAACTAAGTTCCAGTTGAATGTAAACAAACCAAATGTGTGACTGCATTTTCATTGGTCAAATAACGGTTTTACCTTTGAGCGTGTAAGACCATTTAGTTAACTCTCTAATACTCGAAAAAAAAGAAACTAAATATAACAAAAAATAATATCTACCTAATATCTAGCATATGTTTGTTTAAGTTAAATGGGATAAGCTTAAAATGTACAATTACAATTGTATCATCATCATATCATGACAACTGCCGCCGTCTTCCGGAAACCAAACGCCATTCCTCTCTGTCTATCCATTAATCTTCCTCCAATCATCTGATATTCATAGCTGCTTTACCCCTTCTATCCAAGTTTTCTTCGGTCTTCCTCTCTTCCTCCTTTCCATTGGGAACAATTCCATAACAATTTTAAGCAATCTTTGCTGCGGCATTCTTTTTGTCATGGCCATACCAACTAATTACAATTTTAATAGACTAAATAAGGATTGACTTATTCTTACGCATGCGGAATGCAGAACACGTTGGAATTTCAATTGTTTTTAAATGCCCGCTTCTGTAGAATTTCTTTTTCATTCCCCATTCGTGCGACATCTGCCCATTGCTGTCTACAAGACTTAACTTAGGCCTATATCTGATTTCTTATAAAGATTAGGTGGCTCACTGTTGTGTAGTCTTCTCCATTCACCTGTTCGTTCAGTTCACTTCAGTCCAAAAATGTTTCTAAGAACTTCATTCTCAAATACTCGTAATATACTTTGCAGCCTTAAAGTAAATGTTCATGTTTCACACCCAACTGGAAGAATAACAGTTTTATATATTTTCAGTTTAACGTTTTTTTTAGAGAAATTCGGACAAGAATATCTGCAATGAATAACAGAATGCATTTCTAAAATTAAGTCTTTGTATAATATTTTTGTATTACTTCTGCTCCATGGCGCGAAAGGCCTAGAAGGCCCTTGGCCTACCTTCCGGGTGCTGGCCTCACATCGACATATGCCAATTCCAGATGTAGACGATCATCCAACCAGTTAAGGGATGACACGTGGTCAGCATGTGCCCCAGCCATTATAACTACTTTTCTAAACCTGGAATACTTATTGAAGTTATCCAATTTCTCCACTATGCTAGCTGTGTACCGGTCCCATACTGGCTCAAAATTCCATGAGAAAATGTATTTTCCCATGGAGATTCGAACCAGCGCAAGTCCTGTAGCTCTGCGACTAGGCGAACCTTATTATTGTTGGTAATTATTGTATCTAATTTATATTATATATATATATATATATATATATATATATATATGATAATTATTCATTTCATACCATCCTGTTCCCTAAACAATATAT
Organism: Diploptera punctata; assembly: GCA_030220185.1. Lineage (NCBI taxonomy): Eukaryota > Metazoa > Arthropoda > Insecta > Blattodea > Blaberidae > Diploptera > Diploptera punctata. The sequence goes on along the minus strand of JASPKZ010002691.1, from coordinate 452,683 downwards.
AACGATCGTACAACGAACTCACAGATTGAATAGTTTAAGAAACAAATAACTATTTTAGTTAAAATTAAATAGATAAAGCAATTAAAATAGTATATTTTGATACGGGGATGGGAAGTGGTTTATACAGAAACGAGAATCTCCGAGATTCTGTAAAACACTTTACAAACGTGCGTTGTACATTATTTTTTTGCGTGATGGTGTTTTCAAAATAAAAAAAATAGTAAAATAATAACATCTTTGTTGGAAATATTTGCGTTCAATACAAAAAACTCACTAACATTAACAGTGTGACCAAAGTTTATTACTTGAGTTACAGCAGGCCGTGACTCAAATCAGTCATAAAATGGCGGCAAGAACGAATTTATTGTTTTATATTGTTTCAAACAAAGTTCAGTTCATTTAAAATGCAGTGATTTGTTTCGTATAATGTATATTAACACTACCTTTTGGATACATTTTTGTACATACATTGTACGTAGTATACATAAAGGGCAGTGGTTTTACTTCCCGCACGAGGTCGGTAATATGTAATATTACAGTATATTTAGGGCAACCCCGAAATGTAGTAAGTTGAACTTTCAATCATGGTCGTCATTGCTGTAAGTACGACAGAACACACTATCGCCCAAAAATAAATGTTTATGTAATATAATTTGATTGTATCTTCATTATTTATCCGATCCATTCTTGTGCAGCCTTTTGTTCTTCTAAGAAAGTTCATTTCTACGCTTTGTATTCTACTTTGTAATTTTTTGGTCATTACCCACGTTTCACTCCCATAAAGTATTGCAGCTAATATTTAACTCACTGACACTATACAATCCATAGGTTCATGGCCGGACGGACGTAAGCTCTCCATTCATAACGATCATATATCCCGAATAATACAATTGAGATATTTTGGACAGAAGAGAAGCGATGAGAATTCAACTTAGAGACACGCATCCTCATTATAGAATATAATAAGAAGGCCTTTGATAATGTGTCTAGACCAAAATTATGGAACATATTAAGTGAAAAAGGAATTGTGATAGCTGTAATTAAGAAAACGTATGAAAAAACAAAAATAAAAATAAATCAAAGGGAACCAATACATATAACAGGAGGAGTTAGACAAGGTTGTCCACTATCAACCACTCTTTTTAACATTTATTTCGATGACATGATAAGATCATGGAAACAAATGACGACTGGGAGAATTAACTTAGGAAATAGAGTAATAAAAACAGTAGCCTTTGCAGATGACCAGATTTTAATAGCAAAAATAGAAGACGAACTACAAAAAATGCTATATGAACTAAATGAAATATAAAAAAAATACAACATGGAAATATCTTCAGAAAAATAAAAAAACAATGGCCTTCAAGGGCGCTCATCTAATTCGGACAAAGATAATATTGGAAAACAAACCAATAGAACAAGTAGTAAGATGTAACTTCCTAGGTTGCGAAATATCATACACAGCTGAAACAGATATAAATAAGAAACTAAATAAGTTTAATTATATAACAGGAATGCCAAAAAGAACTTTGAAAAATAAAGCCAGGAAAGACTCTATAATGAAATTATACAAGACAATGTCAGTTCCTATTATTATTTACGGATCCGAAACATGGACAATGACAACACAACAATCTGCCAGGATACAAGCTGCTGAAATGAAATTCCTCAGACCAATAGCAGGATATCAAAGAACAGACAAAAAACAAAACAGAGAAATAAGACAACAACTAAAAGTAGAGGAATTAAACACAACAATAGTGAAATACAGAACAAACTGGAAAGAACACTTGGCAAGGATGACTGAGAATAGAATACCAAAAGCAGCATACAACTATTCACCACGAGGAAGAAGAAATTTGGGAAGATCAAAGAAAATATGGAAGGAGCAGCAATTTGGAGCCGGAACAGGCTAGTAAATAGGCCTAAACCGTGACGAAGAAGAGGAAGATTTTGGACAAAAGTTTACAAAATTACATTCATGAATTTGAATGATACTGTACAGACAGTTGAATTACGTTCGGTAAGTGTACTACGTAAAAGACTAATATTGGAATTGTATTTTTTACATTCTTGTTTATTGGAGTATTATTGTGACGGGCTGTAGGTAAGAAGGTGGATATTAACTCGCACAGTTTGACAGCTGCGTTGGATAACGATCTACAGTACACCGAGGAAACAAAAACCTATTGTGTATCGGCAAACTGACATTGCAGCACAAATTAACCCAATTTTTATTCTTTACGTGCTTCATTATATATAAAAAAAATCGGTAGTAGTATCACCGTTTCTAATTTGTTTCTCTATTCTAACAATTGAATGTATATTTTGGTTAGAGCACGGCCTCCTGGATACAGTTCACTTTCAATAAAATAACATCTGACTATAAATAATAATGACAATACTGGTTACATCATCAATGAAACTAAATATAGCCTATGTTCACACATGGAAATACATTATTATGCAAACGGACAGTTAGTGACAAATGAAGAAAATTTTAAGAAGTGGTTGAATTCAAAGTCCTAACATTCTCTTCATAGGAACATATCCCTGTGTTTGAGCCATTGACATGGGTTCCCTGAAGTAGTCCCCGCCCGGAGAACCGAATGGGGAACTATTTGACCTCCGAAAAATGTTATCCCAGTTGAATGAACCCATGTCCGTATTTCTTGGCGGTTGTATTTTTACGGTGAAAGATCGTCACTATTTCGACCAAGGTACTTTTTTCGTCTGGCTTATCACCTTCGACCAGCCCGGCATGGGTAACCCTATCGGCAGCAATGCTACCGCCGGCATAGCTCTCGGGATCATTTAAGCACGCAAGCCACTCCACCACGACAAGGTAAAGATACCATGAATAACATTAACTATGATTTGAGGGAAGTAGATTATACAGGGAATGATTGGAAAGCATTAGCTCAGGATAGGGATGTATGGAGAGCTTATGTTCACGCGGCCATGAACCTATGGGTTCGATAGTGCCAGTGAGTAAGCAAGGCTGAATTCAAATATGTAAGACAACAATTACAAATAAAAATAAGATGAACAGAGAAATTAAACACACCTCAATTCTGATAATGCTTGCTATTATGCATTATGGGGACTCTTGACTCAACTTCTCTAAAAAAACTGAAAAAAATATAAAAATATTATCCTCCAGTTATATTATGTGGAAGCGAAACATGGCATTAAAGGAGGAGAAAAGATTACGAGTATTTGAGATTAAAGTCTTAGGAAAAATTTAGATAAAAACAGATGAAAGACAGCCGAATGGAGAAGAATACAGGGAGCTACATGGTCTTTATAGGAAACCAAATATAGTAACAACATCTAAGTCTTATAGACTGCGATGGGTAGGACATGTACGAATGGGAATTGAAAGAGGGGCATGAAAACTTTTTTTAGGAAAACCAGAGGGAAAACGTCCTGTTGGTATTTATTATTGATTTCGTACATCTCAATGATGGATAAATCATATTTGAAGAGAAAAATTATACGCTCAGACCGGGACTTGAACCCGGGACCCTTGGTTCTCTAGACCAAGTGCTCTACCAACTGAGCTACCTGAGCAAGTACCGATCTAAACGCAAATCCCTCTCTATATACATATACAGCCGTACTGGCAGTAATGTATAATTCCCAAATATGTCTTCTTAATAAAGGAGTCGCCATTTGCAAGATAGAAGCATAGCTTCACAGCATTTGGTGGATGGGAATTAAATGTATATAGAGAGGGATTTGCGTTTAGATCGGTACTTGCTCAGGTAGCTCAGTTGGTAGAGCACTTGGTCTAGAGAACCAAGGGTCCCGGGTTCAAGTCCCGTCCTGTTGGTAGACCAAGGATGATACGGGTTCGTAAATCATGAAGATCTTGTACTCAAGTCGCAAACTCACGGTCTGTTACATGCTCCCAGAGGGTTTGCGCTCTTTGCTGAGGAGTCGCCATTTTGTTATATGTCATTATTGTCCAACAAACGACAGATGAATTAACTGCAACAATGAACACAACAATTCTTTGAGTTTCTCTTTCTTTTAATACCAACCTCATTTCATAATTCCGCATACTTTGAGAGTTATGATTAATTAAAATGTTGTAGGTTTGAATGGGACACGGTGTAAATTCTGATGTTATATTCACCCCATCTTGAATGGCTAATGTAGGATATTTTTCACTAAACTGCTTGAAAACATTCAAAATAATTTGCTACTTTCCGCTTTTCAAATTCTTTCCTTGCCTACGTTTTATAAAATTATATATTTTTTTCTCTAATGCCCCAGGTTTGTCTTTTCAACATTCCTGGTTTCTCTCCTGGCATGGCGTACTTGTAACCCACTTCTGAGGTTCGGGCGCCTGGAAGGCGGGGTTACGTTGCCCCGATGATATGATGGGTGATGATGATGATAATGGTGCGCCAGAAGAGTCCCTAATCCTAAGCTTAACCTAAGATGAATATGAATGATTATGATTACGATAGCCATATGATTTCGGGGACCGTTTGGGCCTTAAAGTTTTCCTGACATTTGTCTTACAGGTGAGGAAAAACTCCGATAAAAACCTCACCCAGAAAAACTGTCCCGACCGGTGATCAAACCCGGGCCGGCTGCGTGACAAGGCAGCACGCTACCCCGAGACCACAGCGGTGGACTTTATGAAATTATATAAAAGTGGCCATTTTGAAACATTTAAAAATCCAACGTAATCTGCATTGAGCATGCGTACGAATAAAACAATGTTTATTTAATGTATTAAAATTGTAATTATATATTTAAGAATCTCTTATAAAACTTTATATATATTTTTAATTTCTCTATTTCGAGTGTAAGAGAGGAAATTATATTTTCTTACACGCTCAAAGGTAAAATTGTTATTCGACCAATGAAACTGCAGCATACATCTGCTTTGTTTACATTACAACTGGAACTTAGATCGGAAGAGGTATAAAAGATTGTAATATGAACAAAATACAGACATTTTCCTTGTTTACTTCCCAAGACTTTTTTTTTCTCTTCAAAGGATTTATAAGATCCTATTTTCTGCTTTATAACTTGTATTTCCCTCTCCTCAGGTTATTTGCTTTCCATAAAACGATCTAAGTTACTGTTCAATACCTTACAAATAAGCCCTGTATGTCAGTGAAGATTTCACCAGCAAAGCACACGCAAATGAGTTATTCCTTCAAAAATTCATCATCATCATCTTCATGGTAGGTCGTCGGCCTGTTCCGCTCTCAGAATTCATCTTCCCAACGACTTCTAGGGCGTCCCACATCTCAATAGCCTTGAGGTTGGTACAACAGTGCTTGTTTTGTTAGCCTAGAAGAGTCCATTCTTAAAATATGTTCATGCCATTTTTGTTTATAGTTTCGTATTTTTTCATTGAGTTAAAAAAAAATTGAGTTCTTGCCTAATTGTTTCACTAGGAATGATGCCTTTTAGAGTATATCCTGCACCGTATCTGAAGAACTTCATCTCTGATGTTTCTAGTAATTTTCTGTCTGATCTATTCATGACCCAATTCTCTGATCCATATGTCACAATGGGAACTGCCATTACCTTATAACATTTTAGCTCTGTTTCTTTTGTTGCTTTTGTTTGTATGTTCTTTTAATAGTCCCGCATATACTTTGAAATTTATATACTTTTTCAAGTATATCATTTTCCCAATTGTAAGATATCCATCCATAGTAATTCTGCCCGAAGGCAGGTCCTTCACTGCAATCATAGCATTTCCATGCTATGCTTGTAGCTTTACTAGGGAATTGTAGGTGTGATAGCTTCCCGTTGCTTTCCACATCGGTGAAGGATGATGATGATGATGATAAGGTTGATGATGATGCCCATATGATTTCGAGGAACGTTTGGGCCTTAAAGGTTTCCTGACATTTGTCTTATAGGTGAGGAAAAACCCCGATAAAAACCTCACCCAGAAAAACTGCCCCGACCGGGGATCGAACCCGGGCCCGCTGCGTGACAAGGCAGCACGCTACCTCGAGACCACAGCGGTGGACTTGTAAGATATGTGACATCCTAAATATTTAACACTCTGTACTTGTTCGATAATTTCATTCGTTCAAAACAATTTTCGATCGAACTGCTTATTTTCTCTGAAAGGCCATTGTCTTTGTATTCTTCATTGAAATCTTGAGATTATATTTCTCCATGGTTTTCTTGAGCAGTAGTGTGGCTTTTTCAAAAATTAGATTATTGGAAATGTAGGGAAACTATTTTGAAGTTTTACAAAGTATTCGCAGTTCCATCTCTTATCTATGGATGTGAAACCTGGACATTAACAAAGGCAGATAGTAAACAAATAGAGGCTGCTGAAATGAAGATGTTGAGAGCAATAGCAGGATACCAGAGGACCGATAAAAAGAAAAACGAAGATATAAGAACAGAACTTAATATATTTAATCTCTGTGAAAGAATAAAATATTATCAAAATGCTTATCTTCAGCACGTATTACGAATGAATGAACAGCGCATACCAAGAAGAATGTATAATTATAAACCAAATGGGAGAAGAAAGTTGGGAAGACCATTCAAGAGGTGGAAGGACCAATTCGACGTACAATGAGATCGGAACAGGCCATTGGGCTTAATCTTTGTTGTTGTTGATGATGATGAAAATGTAGGGGCCTAATAATTTATTTCATACCTTAATGTGACCAATTAATTTACTGTAATTCTCCTCTACAATTATCTCTCATTTAAATATCCGTCTTCCAATCATCCCCCCCTCCAAACTGCTTAAAACACAATTTATCACATCATTTTTGACAGTCTTCTTTTTTTTACCAGGTGGAACATAGGCTATTATATTTTTTGTTTTTTTTTTTTTTGACAAGCGGGAATCCGTCTTTTGTCAATGTTTTTACATGATAATGCTATTTTAATTGTTTGAAATCCGCAATTTAAGTTTGTACATTCATCTTTTGTTTAATTATTGCTATTCCAGCCGAGGCACGTTTATTTTCAGGTACTCCATGATAAATTAATAAGTAATTTCCCAGTTCTTTTGATTCTTTTAATTACTTTTTAGTTTCGGTAATAACTGCTACATCTATATTCTAACTAACTAACTAACTAACTAACTAACTAACTAACTAACTAACCAACTAACTAACTAACTAACTAACTAACTCACTCACTCACTCACTCACTGGCACTATCGAACCCGTAGTTTTACTGCCGCGCGGACATAAGCTCTCCATATATCCCCTTTGGCATGGATCCCTGAAGTAGTCCTCGCCCGGAGAACCGAATGGAGGACTATTGGAACTCCGGAAAATTTTACCCCAGTTGAACCCATGTCCGCATTTCTTGACGGTTGTATTTTTACAGTGAAAGATCGTCACTCTTTCGACCAAGGTACTTTTTTCGTCTGGCTTATCACCTTTGACCAGTCCGGCATGGGTAACTCTATCGGCAGCAATGCTACCGCCGGCATAGCTCTCGGGATCATTTAAGCACGCATGCCACTCCACCACGAAAAGGTAAAGATACCTTGGAGGGGGGTTCGTTGATAAATATACACAACAAAAAACTCCTATTTTTAAAAAAAAAAAAAAAAAAAAAAAAAAAAAAAAAAAAAAAAAAAATAAGGGAATCAAAAAGTTTACGAGTATTTAAGACTAACGTTTCTTAGGAACTCGTTTGAAGTTTTACAAAGTATTGGCAGTTTCCATCTCTTATCTACTGGATGTGAAACCTGGACCTTAACAAAGGCAGATAGTACAGCAATATAGGCTGCCTGAAATGAAGATTTTGAGAGCAATAGCAGGATACCAAAGGACCGATAAAAAGAAAAACGAAGATATAAGAGCAGAACTTAATATATTTAATCTCTGTGAAAGAATAAAATATTATCAAAATGCTTATCTTCAGCACGTATTACAAATGAATGAACAGCGCATACCAAGAAGAATGTATAATCATAAACCAAAAGGGAGAAGAATGTTGGGAGAGAAGGAAGAACGAATTCGACCTATAATGAGATTGGAACAGGCCATTGGGCTTAATCCTCGTTGATGATGATGATGAAGTTCTTAGGCAGCATTTTGCACCAAAAAGAGATGAAGAGAATAGCGAATGGCATGACGAATTTGGCAAGCGCTGGTCTATCTCATTTGGGATTTGAGAAAATGTGTTTACACATATGTCCTTGTTGCCTGAAGTATGAGCCAGCTTGTAAGATGGGGTGAAATCGATTGACATATTGAAGGGTGAAGCAGGGTGTGAATGACAGGCGACAACAACAACACGTGCGACCAAGACAACATTAACTGTCCATCACACACCATAACATTTTATTGTTCCGAGCGAGCAAGAGCGTAAGTTAATTTATGTTAATTCTTGTGTGTTCAATTCCATCGTTTTCTTTTTATGTTCCGCCAAGAACTTTTACCTACATCTCGCCTTGTAAAATCATCTAACACAAGGGAGTGTGATTTGATTCGCCGTCCTGGTACGGTACCGCCCAAAGTAGAATTTAGGAGCCAGTAATCACGAAGTTTTATTCGCAGCTTCTTATTACAGGATACAGGGGAAGAGGCAGACCAAAACAGACATGGAAGAGAATCATCCTTGAAGAAATTACAAAGGAAGGAAAAATCTGGAGGGAAGTGAATCTAAAGGGCAACACGCACACACTATTGAGTAACACTAAGAAATTAGGACTGGAAGTAAATATCAATAAAACTAAATATATAGTCACACGTAGAAATTCATTAAATAATGTAAATGTACAGCTAAAGACAAATGAGAGAAATTTTGAAGAAGTGACTAAATTCAAATACCTAGGAATAATACTCACAAATAGGAATGGATGCACAAAGAAATTAAACATTGGCTCAATTCTAGAAATGCGTGCTATTATGCATTGCAGAGACTCTTGACGTCCCAACTCCGTTCAAAAAACTTAGTTAGCATTTAGCTATAAGCCAAGATGTTCAAGGAATGTTAGAAAGTCCAGTGAAAAGATGAACAGAACAACTGTGAGGCGGAACTGACAATTTGCCTAGCCCGTGAAGTGAAGAAGAAGAAGAAGAAGAACAAGAAGATGATTAATGAAATGTATATTATATGGGTGCGAAACATGGACTCTTACTTTAAGGGAGGAAAGGAGATTACGAGTATTTGAGAATAAAGTTCTTAGGAAAATTTTTGGACCAAAGAGAGATGAACAGACAGGTGAATGGAGAAGACTACATAACAATGAACTACATGGTCTTTATAGGAAGCCAGATATAATAAGAACAGTTAAGTCTCGTAGACTGCGATGGGCAGGACATGTTGCACGTATGGGGAATGAAAGACGTGCATGGAAGCTTCTTGTAGGAAAGCCAGAGGGAAAACGCCCAGTTGGTAGACCAAGAATTAGGTGGGAGAACAACATTAACTATGATTTGAGGGAAGTAGATTATACAGGGAATGATTGGAAAGCATTAGCTCAGGATAGGGATGTATGGAGAGCTTATGTCCGCGCGGCCATGAACCTACGGGTTCGATAGTGCCAGTGAGTAAGTAAGTAAGTATTAAATATTTTTAGGCGGTCCGTGGCGCAAGCGGTTAAACGCTCGCCTCTCACCGCTGGGGTCTCGAGATCGAGTATCGGTCACTCCATGTAGGTTTCGTGGTGGACGAAACGGAGCTTGGGTAGGCTTTTCTCGGGGTACCTCCCGTTTTCCCCTGCCACAAATTTAATTTCAACATTTCTCCACACTCATCCCATCCATTTCGTTTAATTTAATTCATCCGCCCCTGTAACGGTGCGTCAGGAGTGGCGGCCGGCACTCTTGTAGTTCACAGACTTCTATAAATATAGGGGGCTCATCTCATCTCACCCCTCGGCCCGACCCTGAGTTGGGCACGAGTTGAGGAAAAATGAATTAGTAAATATTATTAAAATTGGTGTCAATTTATACAACATCATGTAAACAGATAATATCTTACGGTCTTTCATGATTTGTTTTCTCTGCAGTCCGACACTTTCAAATAAGCTTGGTTCATAAATTGAATATTTCCAATTAATTATATAACTAACTAACTCACTGGCTCTATTGAACCCGTAGCCTCATGGCCGCGCGGACATAAGCTCTCCATACATCCGTATCCTGAGCTAATATTTTCCAATCATTCCCTGTATAATATACTTTCCTCAAATCATGGTTAATGTTATTCTCCCATCTCATTCTTGGTCTACCAACTGGACGATTTCCCTCTGTTTTCATACAAGAAGGGGGCACGCCGTAGCGTAGTGGTTAAGGCACTGCACTACAAGCCGGAGGTAGAGAGCTCGAGTCCCGGTGAGGTCAGGATCTTTAAACTGACCCAAACCCTCTGGCGGCACCATGGCCCTGGGGTCGACTCAGCCTCTAACGAAAATGAGTACCAGATGCTTGTTCTGGGGGTAAAGGCGGCCGTCACGCAGGGCTGACAACCCGCCTGGCATCAAGTGCCGATTGTCCAGAAAAAGTGGGAGCCTTAACCTCTCACTACCCCAAGGGTCTCCTGAGGCCTGTAGTGGGATCACTTTACTTTCTTTCATACAAGAAGCTTCCATGCTCGTACCTCTTGTCCAGCACACGCAGTCTAACGAGACTTAAATTTTGTTATTATATCTGGCGTTCTATAAATAGCATATAGCCCACTGTTATGCAGTCTACTCCATTCACCTTTCTGTTCATCTCTCTTTGGTACAAACATTTTCCTAAGAACTTTATCTTTACCTTGTCGTGGTGGATTGGCTTGCGTGCTTAAATGACCCCGAGCTATGCCGGCGGTAGCATTGATCCGGAAAGGGTTACCCTTCTGAACATGTCGAGGGTGATACTCCAGACGAAAAAAAGTACCTTGGTCAAAAGAGTGAGTATGTTTCACCATAAAAATACAATCGTCAAGCATCGCACTGGAGTAAGATTTTCCGGGGGTAAAATAGTCCCCCATTTGGTTCTCTGAACGGGGACTACTTCAGGGAATCCATGCGAAAGGCTCAATTGTGTGCATATAACTAACTAACTCATTGGCACTATCGAACCCGTAGGTTCATGGCTACGCGGACATAAGCTCTCCATATATCCCTATCCTGAGCCAATGTTTTCCAATCATCCCCTGTGTAATCTACTTCCCTCAAATCAAAGTTAATGTTATTATCCTACCTCTTTCTTGGTCTACCAACTGGGCGTTTTCCCTCTGGTTTTCCTACAAGACCATTTAATTCTAATTCCCGCGTTAATATCTCTAGTGCCCCGCTATTGTATAAAGTCCTAATATTCCATGTTCCTAGGAACATGTCCCTATGTTTGAGCCTTTGGCATTGGTTCCCTGAAGTAGTTCTCGCCCGGAGAACCGAATGGAGAACTATTTGACCTCCGGAAAATTTTACCCCAGTTAAACTCATGTCCGCATTTCTTGACGGTTGTATTTTTACGGTGAAAGATCGTCACTATTTCGACCAAGGTACTTTTTATATCTGGCTTGTCACCTTAGACCAGTCCGGCATGGGTAACCCTATCGGCAGCAATGCTACCGCCGGCATAGCTCTCGGGATCATTTAAGCACGCAAGCCACTCCACCACGACAAGGTAAGGATACCATGGAGGGCAATTGTGTGTGTGTATATATATATATATATATATATTCAGTTCAGAAAGTTATCGATGCATTTGAGGTAGGTGGACTGAAGATAAATTATATTAAAACAGAATATGTGGTAATCGGAGGAAATTCAGAAACCTACAAATAAATAATATGATAATTAAATGTGTTGAAGAATTTAAATATCTTGGATCTATAATAGATAAATCTGGTACTTGAGAAAAAAATATTATTAACAGAGTAAATTGTGCAAGGAAGGCGATTAGATCCCTGAATGGTCTTTTATGGAATAGAAATTTGACCAGAAAAACAAAAATAGAGATTATACAGACAATAATAGAAAGTATACTTACATGTGGATCAGAACGCTGGACAATAAATGAAAGGATGCACAAAAGAATTTTGGCGACAGAAATGGATGAATTACGGAGAATAATGAGAATATCCAGACTACAACATTTTCGAAATACATATATCAGACAATAAATGGATGTACAAGAAACTGTTATCGATAGGATAACAAAGAGAGCTCTACAGTAGTGATGTCGAAAGACCAGTGGCCTAAACAGGTGTTGGATTGGATGGTACCAGGCAGAAGGCAGAGGGGGAGAAGTAGAAGAGCATGGTATGAGGGAATATATGATGCCATGATGAAGAGGGGTATGGAAGATGGTCAATGGGAAGATAGGAACCTCTGAAAAGCAGGAATCAAGGGCAAACTGCTGTAAAGTGGAAAGCCTGTATTAAGTAAGTAAATACATTCCGTAATCAAACAAAATGGGACCATAAATATGATTTACTAAGAGAACTCGCTTAGTTTGTGCAGTTTCTAGTTGAAGAACTTTCTTGTAGCTACTTTTCCGTTCATTTTGTTATATTCTGCATTTTTTTTGTAATTATTTTCTTATTTCGCAATTTTCCCACGGGCCTTTGGAACCAGACGCGAGCATACTATAATTGAATCAGTCATTTGGAAAAGGGATCATCTACGATTTTTTGTGAAATTAACTTTTTTCATTATTCCATGTTTACATGCGTCCTTACATCGATTCCGCGTGAGAAATGATCAAATACACAATTATTTTACCACTTTCTGACTTTACCTTTCTTTACCTTTCAGGTAGTCATTTCGAAAAAGGATCAACTCGCCGAGTTGTTCCCTTTTCGAACGGACTGACGCACGAATGTGATCTTGACTTCAGCTGCATATCTATCCTCTCGCAGTCTTTCTGTGTTATCCGAGTAAACAATATTAAAACCATGCTACAATCTTTATTTATGTATTATTTATTTAATGTAAGGCACTCCGTATACAGAGTATGGGTAAAGGTGTTGCAAAAGAACAAAAACATTATTTTGCAATAACTACATTTTACGAGTTTGAGTGTAATGGTGACAAGCCTAGAACCGTAATCGGCCGGAAATTCATTGACACCATTTTCGGGGAACAAGAGTTCAACTTGCTCAAACCAAAGCCCCCAGAAATACTGCAAATACCAGATGTGAAAACATACCCTGCCTACATCAGCAAAGTACTGGGTGAGGCAATGAAACGGCACGATTTGGACTCCGGCTGACGGGCGCAGTTGGGGGGTTATGGGAGTGGGGGAAAACGGACCTTGAGCATCTTAGACAAGTGGAAATTTCAGGAGCCATGGAGCGTTGTCAAGCGTGCAACGTTGCGTTTGCTGTAAAAGCATATTATAAAAACATGGATAGTGTGGTTGGTGCCCAACGTGCTTTCCGTCTTAAGTTTAATCTACCGCCACGCGGCTCCCGTGCCATCGAGGAAAGCTATCCTCCTGTGGGTGAAAAATTTTGAAGCCACTGCAAGCACGACGAAGAAAATTGGTGGTAGTGAAAAAACACAATCAGGACCCCAGAGAACATTGATCGTGTGCGCGATGCATTAACACGAAGTCCGCAAAAATCAGCAAGGCGGCACAGCGCTCAACTTGGTCTCAGCAATCGATCAGTGAGACGGATTTTGAAGAATGACCTACACTATCACCCATACAAAAATGCAGATAGTGCAAGCCCTACAACCTAACGATTACAATCATCGCATACGCTTTTGCCAAGCGATGCTTAATGTTATCGGAACAAATGGAGAAAGAGTGCATAACTTATGGATGAGTGATGAAGCCCACTTTCACCTTATTGATTACGTTAACAAGCAGAACTTCCGGTATTGGTCCGCAAATAACCCACGTGATCTTCATGAAAAACCTCTCCATTCTGAAAAAGTAACAGTTTGGTGTGCAGTATCTTCTTGTGGACTCGTGGGACCCTATTTTTTTGAAGATGAACATGGTAACACAGTAACGGTGAACTCTGAACGTTATGCTGACATGTTAGTAACTTTTGGTCTGCCTGGCATCGATCAGTATGATCCAGATAAGAAGAAACACTCTTCCAGCAAGATGGTGCAACAAGCCATACTGCTAATGTCTCAAGGGTTTGCTGAGACTCGCTTTTCCAGGACGGCTAATCAGCAAGAATGGTGATATCCCTTGGCCTCCCCGTTCGCCAGATTGACCGCCCCAGACTTCTTTCTTTGGGCTATCTTAAATGCAAAGTCTTCGAGGAAAATGCACCAAGAACAAAAGAAGATCTGAAGGAGAGAATCCGGCAGGAAATTAACAACATTCCTTTGCAGATGCTACAGAACGCCATGGGTGGATTTCATCTTAGACTCCAACAATGTGTGCAAAACCAAGGACGTCACCTTACTGGCACCATATTCAAAAAATGATTGTTTTTTAAGGTAAAACATTAATTCCACTCATGTACTTAAGATTCATGTTCAAATAATTAACTCTTTTTGTAAATATATTATTGGTGATTTTTCAAAATCGTGCCGTTTCATTGCCTCACCCTGTACCTATCAATCACAAAAAAAATGGATGTAAAGAAACTTCATCAGTACATTCCTGATATCCATCGACATTTTTATGATGATTTATTCAAATGGCCTATACAGCTGAAGTAGTAGAGAACGCCGAAAATGTTCAATGATGAAATTTTTCGGATGTACCTTTTTTTTTATAGTCACTTCCAAATAATGAAATGAAATAAAATGTATACAGTATTATTCCATGTATGTAGTTATTTCGCAATAATATTTTTTTTCAAATAAATGTGTTCAATTTTGTAAACGTTTCTTCGTTCATTTCGAAAAGGGATCATCTCCGGAAAATTGTAATTAGTTTTTTGGGAAAATCATAATCCAGAAAGTCATGTAAATCGGTAAGTGAACGTGAATGGGCATGAAAATTATTCAGTAGAAATTTCAGATTCATAGCTTTATCCTGGACAAACTGAATCAGTTTTTTCCCTCTCCTGTAAAATTTGATCCCTTTTCGAAATGACTGATTCAATTTAACTTACGCCACGGAACTGACGACTTTTGCTTGTCAGTTCAACTTAGTGTTGAATTCTAGAATATATGTTTTTAGAACAGGTAGAAGTGCAACAAATATATTCTCTAGGGATGCATTTAAGAAAGTTCTTTCTCTGGCTGCGAGTTACGAAGCATAATTATCTCTACATTACAAATAACCCAGGCTCATATATAATGTATTCCCTACTCAGAATTGCATTTTATATCCAACATTCATGTTTCATAGCTTTTAATTGTAACAGTAAAACACTGGAATACTTGTACATTCCACTGTCTTTTCGGAAAATTATTAATAATGTTAGAGTCATAGCAGAGAGCAAGCACAGAATGTTTCAAATGATGGGTACAGTGAAAAAACCCGGTAAGTCACTTATAACTAAATTTTACAACTTGAGACGCGACCTTTTTAATTCCTTCGTAAACTCCTGTCATATTCACTCTTACGGTTTCATTTTTGAAATTATTTCCCACATATAATGATTTTTACATCTTTCTAACGATTATTTGAATATATGTTTTTACTATATTGTACTACATCTGGATCTATAATAGATAAGCCTGGTACTTGTGAAAAATATATTATTAACAGAGTAAATTGTGCAAGGAAGGCGATTAGATCCCTGAATGGTATTTTATGGAATAGAAATTTGACCAAAATTGGATCGGATAAGGAATGAAGATATAAGAACAGAGTTAAATATATATCCTTTGAATGATAAATTCAGAGAATATAGAGAGAAATGGTTTACACGTGTGGAAAGAACGAATGTATCACGATTACCAAGACCAGCATTCAACTACAAGCCAAGAGGTTCAAGGAATGTACGAAGGCCAGTGAAAAGATGGACAGAACAACTGTGAGGAGGAACAGGCAATTTGTCTAGCCCGTGAAGTGAAGAAGAAGAAGAAGAAATTTGACCAGAAAAACAAAAAAAGAGATTATGCAGACAATAGTAGAAAAACTATACTTACATATGGACCAGAAAGCTGGACAATAAATGAAAGGATGCAGAAAAGAATTTTGGCGACAGAAATGGATGGATTACGGAGAAGTATGAGAATATCCAGACTACAACATATT
Organism: Diploptera punctata; assembly: GCA_030220185.1. Taxonomy (NCBI): domain Eukaryota; kingdom Metazoa; phylum Arthropoda; class Insecta; order Blattodea; family Blaberidae; genus Diploptera; species Diploptera punctata. The sequence continues at coordinate 436,601 of JASPKZ010002691.1, read as the reverse complement.
CGAAATATACATTTCAGACAAGAAATGGATGCACAAGAAACTGTTATCGATACGATAACAAAGAGAGCTCTACAGTGATGTGGACATGTACAACGGATGTCGGAAGACCAGTGACCTAAACAGGTGTTGGATTGGATGGTACCAGGAAAAAGGAAGAGGGGCAGAAGTAGAAGAGCATGGTATGAAGGAATATATGATGCCATGATGAAGGCGGTATGGAAGATGGGCAATGGGAAGATAGGAATCTATGGAAAGCAGGAATCAAAGGCAAACTGCTGTAAAGTGGAAAAGTGTATTAAATAAGTATTGAACTACATGAAGACGTGGGAGCCATATTATTTTAACGAATCTAATATATACAAATCAAATTTGTTTGTTTGTTTGTTCGTATTCTATGCGTGGCCATACCGTTGATCCGATTTTGATGCGGTTTTTGAAAAATGTTGAGGAGATTCCCGGGATGAACAAAGGCTATTAGAGAGTTGTGATATTCAAGCCCTTCACTCCTAAAAATCACCCTTTGTAGTGAAAAACGTGAAAATGTGTCCCCATTTTGACGCTTAAATGGTTTACGCTGCCTAAACCATAACAAATACACCAAATGAATGTACACAGAATTGAACATCTCAAACCACTCTACAAAACAGTCCGCGACAGCATATGTTTATCTTTTACGGATAACTCACAATAACCATTTTTGTCTTTCATTGACATCAAGAAGATGGGATAAGTAGATTCCCGGGCAAGCGTGCTCTGTCATACCGTTCATCCGATTGAGACGAGGTTTTTTAAAAAAATGTTCAGGAGATTCCGGGGATGAACATAGGTTATAAGGGAGTTGTAATACGTAATCCCTTTCACTCCTAAAAATCACCCTTTGTAGTGAAAAACTTGAAATAAAATACCTGTTTTGACGCTTAAATGGTTTACGCTGCCTAACCCATAACAAATACATCAAATGAATGTACACAGAATTGAATATCTCACAAAACTCTACAAAAAAGTCCGCGAAAGCATATGTTTATCTCTTACGGATAACTCACAAAAATCATTTTTGTTTTTCATTGATACCAAGAAGATCGGGATAAGTAGATTCCCAGGCAAGCGTGCTCTGTCATACCGTTCATCCGATTGAGATGAGGCTTTTTAAAAAAACTGTTCAGGAGATTCCGGGGATGAACATAGGCTATAAGAGAGTTGTAATACTCAACCCCTTCACCCCTAAAAATCACTCTTTGTATTGAAAAACGTGAAATAAAGTCCCCATTTTGACGCTTAAATGGCTTACGCTGCCTAAACCATAACAAATACACCACATTTATGTACACAGAATTGAATATCTCAAAACACTCTACAAAAAAGTCCGCGACAGCATATGTTTATGTTTTACGGATAACTCACAATAACAATTTTTGTATTTCATTGATAACAAGAAGATCGGGATAAGCAGATTCCCGGGCAAGTATAACAGCGCGCGGCTGGTGGTAAAAACACATTAACATTAATTTATTATAGAGTATTATATAAGACGAAGGCCTTGATTATAGGAAGGAAACCAAGGAAGATAAACAAGAGGATTAAAGATGAGGCCATTGAGCAAGTGGAGAGCTTCAAATACTTGGGTTGTATTGTCAGTAGTAACATGAACTGCGGTCAAGAAGTAAAGCAGAGGATAGCAATAACAAAAGAAGCTGGTGATTTGCTAGACAGAATGGGGTGAAGGAAGAACAATGCTGGAACTCGTAAAGATGAGAAAATGAAATTGAATTGACCACTGGCAAGGAAGAAACTGCCTGCTGACGATGCCCTAGAAGGAATGGTCAACGGAAAGAAAGTTAGAGTCAGAAAAAGACATCAGATGATAGACAATATTAAAATAAATGGTTTGTATGTAGATACAAAAAGGAAAGCTGAGTTAAGGAAAGAGAGGACAATGCTGAGTTTGCAGTGAAAAACCCTGCTCTTGGGCAGAACACTATGTATATTTACGTGTTCCAGTGCAGCCAACATAGTCTGTAATAAATAACTTAAATACAATCAGCGTGCATTATTTCACAGGTTAGAGTACTTAAATTTTATTAGGTTAGCTTTTAGATTTGTCTTTCATAGGTTAAGAGTATTTATATTGCGTTAGGTTAGTTTTTAGGTTCGTTGGCAACGCGAGTTCAAATATCGTGCATACAGAGTGTAAAATAACTCAACGGCAAAATTTCAGGAATAAGTTCCTCATATGGAGAGAATAAAAAAAGGAGTATTACAACATTGGTCCGGAAATTGATAATTACAGAGTTATTCGAACATTTATGAATGTTAGTACATGGCGACAAAAATGCAAGGGACTTGTTGGAGCGCTCTGTTCTGTCAGATGAAATGTTGAAAGTGACCTCCTTGTGCCTCAATACAGGCATATACATCACAGCAGCCTACAATCAACAGAAAACCGACTGTCAATAACTACTGTAAACCTTAATAACCTAACATTCATAAAAGTTCGAATAACTCTGTAATTATCAATTTCCGGACCCATGTTGTAATGCACTTTTTTTATTATCTCCATATGAGGAACTCATTCCTGAAATTTTGCCGTTGAGTTATACTACACCCTGTATATTGGCTACATCCCGTAATTCCACAGTGTAAACTACTTCGCGTCTGTTGTCATGCGCATCACAGGGGCAAATGAAATGGAACGAAATGGATGAGATGAATGTGGAGAAATGATGGAATTATATTTGTGGCAGGGGAAAACAGGAGAAACCTCGAGAAAAACTAGCCCAGACTTTTTTTTTAGATTAGATTAGATTTATTTAGCCTGGTGGAGTTAAGGCCATGTGGCCTTCTCTTCCACTCACCAGGACAAACATATATTACATCAGAATATAACAATCTTAATTAACTCTAATATTAAACACTAAGTAAAAATTTGATCAGAAGATAATATCTAATATACAGGGTGGACCGCTCGAATGGACCTAATTTCAATTGCTTGTTACTGGCAAACGGTTGAAGATAGAAACTTAAAACAACGTTCATATTACAGAAAAACTCACCAAGCTTTGATATCCAGATCACCACATCTCTATATGAGCCCCAGCAGTCACTGTGACGATATCAAAGCGATGAACAATTTCTTGCCAAGTACGTTGGAGTATGTCTTCTGGAATGTTCTCAATAGCCTCTATGATGCGCTCACGAAGATCACGAAGGTCTTTGACTGGGGTGGTGTAAACTTTATCTTTGACATAGCCCCAGAGAAAGAAATCCAGTGGTGTTAAATCGGGAGATCTCGGGGGCCACGCGATTGGTCCTCCCCTACCAATCCAACGGCCAGGGAAAATGTTGTCCAAAGTCGTACGAACTTCATTGGACCAGTGGGGAGGAGCACCATCTTGCTGGAAAACGATGTTAGGCTGCAGTTGTTCAATTTGTGGAAAGAAGAACTGCTCCAGCATGTCAAGATATGTGGTACCACGAACAGTTTTCCTCGGCGAGAAGAAAAACGGTCCAATGACCTTATTATGTGACAAACTGCACCAAACATTCATCTTCGGACTATCACGAACATGCTCTTGAATAGCGTGAGGATTCTCCGATCCCCAGATCCGCACATTATGCCGGTTTACCTTGCCTGACAAATGGAAAGTGGCTTCGTCCGAGAAGAAAATCTTGGTCATAAGTCAGGATCAGCGCCGAGACGGTCCAGCATCGTATTGGCGAATTCCACTCGTTTCGGCATGTCATTCGGCTCCAGACGTTGCACTAACTGCACTTTATATGCGTGCAGTTTGAGGCGTTTGTGGACAATCCGTTGTAATGTCGATTTTGGTATTTGAAGTTCCCGCGAAGCTCTTCTTAATGACTTCCGGGGGCTTCGCTCAAATGCGGCTTGAACATTTGCCACCATTTCATCGGATGCTCTGCGACCACCACCATGCTTCTTCAACACAGATCCTGTAGCTAATAATGTATCACGCCACTTCTTTATGCTTCTAGCAGTTGGAGCATCACGGTTAAACACACGCCGGAACTCCCTTTGAACTCTAATGATTGATTTAAACTCCGCATACCACAAAACAGCTTGCGCTTTCATCTGCGGAGTCGCCATTTTCACAAACAATTAAATCTAAGAACGAGAAACGTATCTTTGTGCCATCTACCGACAGGATTCGAAACTTGGTGAGTTTTTCTGTACTATGAACGTTGTTTTAAGTTTGTATCTTCAACCGTTTGCCAGTAACAAGCAATTGAAATTAGGTCCATTCGAGCGGTCCACCCTGTATTACGATCTATAATACAACCGGTTAATATTAGTTAAAATTAAGACTAAAACTAATAATAAAATGTATACAAGCAAGGCATATTAAATTGTCCCTGTCTAGTGTATATAAAAAAACAGGAAAATAATGAGATATAGAAAACTAATTTTACGATTATACAATATTTAAAACAAAACAAATACAAATATTTGTTATTCTTAATATTATTTTCATAAATAATTAAATATATTAATATTGCTAAAAGAATACTATCAGTGAGGTGTATAAGTTAGTTTGTTATTAAATAATTCTTCAGTTTGTTTTTGAAGGATGTTATAGTTTGACAGTCTCTGACATAGGACGGAAGGGAATTCCATGTTTTGGTAAGTGACACCGTAAAAGATAATGAATAATATACACACTTCGCATCATCCAAAACATAACGGAGTGACTAATTCGCAAACTTCGGAACCAACGGTGAAAGACGAGCGTATAACCACTTGCGCCACGGTACCGCCTGGTTGCATCCATAGATTCGCATTGGTTCAAAAGATATGGCTACTACTTTTATCATACTTATAAGTGGGGAATGGTGTAAAATGCACTCTATTAAAAATAACGTTTTAAATCCAAAACTTCCTGTTTCATAGCTTTCAATTCTAACAATGAAAAATTCAGAGTAAATTCCGCTGCTGTCTCAGAATTTATTGAAACCATGTAAGAGTTATACAATATTAGCTGTTATTCATTTCAGAGAATTATTTATGAGGTTAGAAACATCCAACACTGACAAGGATTTCACAGAATCTGTCGTTAATAGTGCCCAGATTTTGATGGCATGTCATCATTTTTTCCTCATGCAGTATCCACTGCTCCATCACTTAGCAGTGGAGATCTGGTATACCTCCATTTTGAAAAGAGCAATGTTCTAATTACAACAGATACTTCCTAACATTCGGGACAAAAGCATACAGAATTGTTTCAAGCTATGCACTACAAGAAATAACAGTCGTAATGCCAATAGAATAAGCTATATATAGCAAACTCGCTAAATTCGTGATTCTAAAGTTTTAGACAATTATACCTTAGTATTATGAAAATTTCTGGTTAGAATCTTCTTCTTCCTTCCAAGTATTAGGCCAAGGCCTGTTACGATCCTATAGAAAATTTTCCCTCCAGCGTTTGAGGGAAATTCTCGTATAAGACTTGAAAGCATAATAATAGTCCCTTCGATTGGTTGCTGACCAAAGGAAGGCAAGACCAGTGATGGGGCTGCCATCTTATAGCCTCTGGTCAGGCTTTTCTGGAGAAGAAAAGAAAATAAAGGAAAGAAGAAATGGAAGAAAGGAAAGACTCCCTAGCCCTCGGATGCCCTAATAGCGTCGGCGTAAAAAAAAACAAGAGTTAACCAAGATAGTAAAGTTAAAAGAGTGCAAAACACAAGTAAGTGGAAGAAATGTTTTGCACAGCTTGGGCACCTTGTGGTTGCCATCCACATATCCCCTAGATGAGGATCCCTGAGGGGGGTTAGAATCTTAAGAATATTAAAGTTAAGGATCCAGCCGTCCATAGTAATTCTGCCCAAGACAGGTCTTTCACTGCAATCACAGCATTTCCATCCTATGTTTTACAGCTTTACTAGGGAATTGCAGGCGTGATAGCTTTCCGTTGTTTTCCACACCGGTGAAGGATGATGATGATAATGATAAGGATGATGATGATGACCATATGATTTCGGGGACCGTTTGGGCCTTAAAATCTCCCTGACATTTGTCTTACAGGTGAGAAAAAACACGATAAAAACATCACCGAGAAAAACTGTCCCGACAAGGGATCGAACCCGGTCCCACTGCGTGACAAGGCAGCCCGCTACCTCGAGACCACAGCGGTGGACAAGTTAAGCATATATGAATGAAATGTATATACTGAGTTGTTGAATATATTCTATTTTATTACCAATATGACATAAATTATATATCTATTTTTTTCTGGAGGTTTGTAGAACTCGGGTAATTTCGTGATAGTATTAGAGTAAATTCGTTACAAACTTTTTAATAGCTCTCCATGTTACATCCGACGTATTTTAAATGCCATTTATAAACAATCAACCTTTGACACTTTTCATGGAACCACACATCACATTTTCGACATTATATCCGTTCACCTTTAGTGCCGAAGAATATCTACTCTAAAATATTCTTCAAACACAAACAAGTGTTAAATCTAACAACTGCTAGCGTGAATGAAAACACTTCCTCTGCAAGTTAACATAAAATATACCCAAGGGATGCTGTTATCACACATATATAAACACAGCAACAAAGTAGATTTTCTGCCATCTATAAAGGTACGTACACATTTGTGCGCTGCGCCGCGAACACACCGCGCGCGCGCGCACCATGTTCGTTAGATTTGTACAGGGTTTCAAGCTGCGCGCGCGCCCCGCAAATGCGGTGCACCACGATCCGCTCATTGTCGGTTTTTTCCACGGACACTTTGAGTGTTCGCTGTTCAGATTTGGACGGGAGCGTGAGAGGTTCGTTGTTTTCCGTGCGCACCTGTAGGTTTTATTATTTGAGTATGGAGTGGTCAGAAGGAGACATGTTAAAACTTATTGACATTTACAGAAACAAGCCATTATTGTGGGATCATTTAAAAAAAACACTGAAAGGAGATGCCTGGAAAGCAATAGGAGATCAGATGGATATATCTCCAGATATATGCAGGAAGAAGTTGATTACGTTATCTTCTTCCTACCGGCGTGAGAAAAGTAAAATAAAAGGTAGCCAAGGTTCAGGAAAAGGTATGTTGTAATATATACTATTTCTTCAATGTTTTATTATTATAATTCATAAATGCAATTGGATAAAGAAGTGTGATTTTTTTAAATATCTTGGGTCAATAATTACAAGTTTTGGTACCTGTGAGAGAGATGTACAGACTAAAATTGCAATGGCAAAAAATGCAACTAAGACATTACATGGAATAATATGGAATAAAAATATTACGAAGGAAACTAAAATGAAAATTTATAAGAGCATAATACAGAATATTTTGTCATATGGAAGTGAAACTTGGTCTTTGACGGAATTACAAAAGAACAAAATTAGAAGAGTTGAATTTGATTATTTTAGAAGAAGCCTCCAAAAAACAAGACAGGATAAAATAAGAAATTAATTCATTTGGAGAGAAATGAATGTCACCACATCTGTTGTTAAGAGGATTGAAAATCAAACACTTAAATGGTATGGGGGGTAGCATCAGCTTTTACCCCCAGACTTGGGACGGTTCATGAATGTAGAACATCTGTGGCAGTAATAATGATTCGGATAAATGTATTTATAGGAAGGGCAGCACGATTATCTATCTACATCTAATAGTCGGAAATTCATTATTTCTCTCTGGTCCATGTACAAAGAATGGAAAATGAAAGATGGCCAAAAAATATATACCAATGGTCACCCCCTGGAAGAAATAAACGTGGCAGACCAAGATGGAAATGGAAAACCTACGTCAGAACTATAATGGATGATAGCAATTTGGAAGAGGGAGATTGGAATGATAGAGATAAATGGAAACTGAAGACGGCAAACCTATAAGTGGGGGAAAGCCGAAGAAGAAGAAGAAATGCAATTGGACAGCGTTACGCATCAACCGAATAAGCGCCATTAAAATATTTTTATGTCATCTATTGTACTGACTCATGAAGTACACACTTTTAGCGCCAAATCTTTAAATCTAGCCTTCTTATAAAATACAAATGTAAACGCCATCAGTCCTATCAGAGATTCTGTGTTTTGTAACAAACGCGATAGAGATATGGTAGGTTACACCTGCTCTACAAAATGTCTACTGAAGGTTTGTGGGTTTCCTATGGATCGCAGGAGGTTCGTTGAAATTAATAATTCCCACGAACACAAGACGAGCAGTGCGCGCGGCGCGCAAGTGTATACGCAACTTAAGACATACAATTAATTTGTTTTCCTTTCCTGTTCAACTTCGTTACAAAAGAAAGAAAAAATATAACGAAATTATCCGTGTCACGAAATTAGATGAGTTTGCCTTACCTATACAAAGACGCTAAAGTCATGTATACAACTTAACAAACAAATGAAGTCATTCCCAAATTAAGGATGACAAATTCTGTTCAAGATCCACATGAATACACTCTAAGGACATCATCAGCAACAGCACTACAGCACGATTCGAGCCTCAGCTTTCCTCAAGACCCTCTTCCAGGCATTTCCGTCTCTTAAAACCATCCAGCATTCCTCGTTTCTCACAAGGGAACTGTCTACCATTGCATGCCGAGACCTACCTTGAAATTTCTTCCAGAGAAGCGATGTGATGTACAAAAGCCGTGTCAAAAAATTACCTGCCTTTTTAACTGCAAGACACAAAAATCAAACGCCAAATGTCTCATTTAAACTATAGGGAATAAATATAACTCCTATATTGGCAGACTGGAAAACCCTCACTATCCGCCGTCGCGTCGCGTCCCGCTTCACACCACTCTGTATTTTAACTCATGGAGAGATGTATATCTGCTCCGTAGTTTGGACCCCATTGCTGGATCTGACTTCGATTTCTGAGCGTTGCACTTTAAAACGGCAGATATTTTTTTGAACACAGCCTTTGTACATCTAAACGCTTCTTTGGCAGAAATTTCAAGGTAGGTTCCGGCATGCAATGGTTGGGATTTTAATTTTATATTTTTAGTCTAACAATGATAACGATAATAACCTATAATTTTATTAAATAAAAATAAAACTTAATGTTTTATGTGATTTTCATATTTATTACAATATAAATTTGTAACAGACATTGAATTAATGAATTTTGTTATTATAGTACGTAACAACTGTAACTATGCAACAATTTTCTATACAATCTCTATTATAAATTTAAAAGAGGCGATTCATTCAAATCTAGTTGGGAATTTAACAGCTTATTACCACTTTTTCAATTTATTTTTCTCTACAACTTCTAAAGAGCCCAACTTCTTTCCTTTGTCACAAACATGTAACATTTTAAAATTTGAATCAAAACAATTATCATATTGGAGTAGGTGGTTAACATACTTTGAATTATCTAAATTTCTGCTATATGCTCTCATATGTTTCTTTATATCAAATAACTGACTTGTTAAAAAAGTGCAGAATATAAAATAATAATAAAAATATACCGATCCGATTGAGGGTCTTTCCACTTTTTCAGTGGTTATCCTTTTACCAGCCGGCTGCTGGCCCTTCACATCCACATGTGTCAATCACAGAGGTACATGATCAACAGCCAGTGTAGGGGTGACATGTGGTTAGCATGTCGAGTCCCCAGCCGTTATAGCTGGTTCCTCAACCTGGAGCCGCTACTTATTGTAGCTACCCAATTGCCTCACGATGCTGAGTGGGCACCGGTCCCATACTGGCCGAAATACCATGAGAAAATTTCTTCCCCCATGGAGACTCGAACCAGCCAAGTCCTGTAGCTCTGCGCCAAGGCTTCCTACCTTAACCGCTCGGCTACCTAGAACATTATTATATATTACCCATCCAAGTGTTTTGTGCAGGCGGAAAATATGTTACTAACAACCTGACTTTCTCTTTCTATTCCTTCCTATGTTGCCACTTCCTGTCCTTTGTATTACGTTGTTTGATTGGCAGGTAGAGAGCTGACAAATACTATGTATTTTAATGATCCGTCGTTCTGCGCGGTCAGTGGCAGAATGACTAACTTGACAACCCTGTTACTTTTGGGGTTACGTCTAGGAATGAGCTGTCCCTTCCTTGCCATTCTCTTTACATGTTGCCACTTGTGATTTATTGTGAGGTTCGTAACAGAGAGACGACAAATACTGTGATTTTAAATGATCCGATCGCTTGAGCGTTCCGTGCTTAAATGACTAATTTGACAACCATGTTAAGAACTTCCACATGTATTTAGAGATTCTCCCCTCACATTTGAAGATAAAACATTTCAATACGTGGTCAGATGTACAATTTTCTCCTACATCCCTTCCACGGATTCAGTAGATCGGCGACACTAGCGCTAAAACTCTTCCCCTTCGCTCGTGAACAGTTAACTTGGATGTGTAATACTACATTCTCTAAGAAAATATTTAGTGAGCTTTTTTAGAACTGTTTTTGAGTGGGGCAGTCCTTGATATAAGAGGAGAGGGAATTCCAGAGTCGGGCAGCTAAAACAAGGAAAGAAGAGGAATAGTGAGATGTTTGACGTAGAGGAACAGCTAGAATTAAATTTTCTATCGAGCGTGAGTTTAATTGTAAATTATGGCAAGGAGATAGTGAATGGAAGCGAGAAGAAATATAAAGCAGCGATGAAGTGGACAAACTGTTGTATAAGAAGTAGAGAATTCATCTTTTGTCTGTCTTCCACTCGGAGCCAAAACAACATTTCGAATGCTGGAGTTATGTGATTTGATTTACGGAGGTTGTAAATACAGGGTGTTTTAGAATAAGTATTACAGATTCTAGGGGTTGTTGAAGGGACTTAATAGATAAGTTTTTATAAGAAACCCATGTCCGGAAACATACCACTTCGATGTAAAATAAGTTTGAAGATCGTAACACAATGGGCTGATATCGCGTGTCTTGTGTTTCAGAATAATTATTACAGACTTCTTGGGGTTGTACTACACTTATCGGAGGAAGATGATCTTGTACGAATTCTGGCGGCAAAAGTATTACAGATTCTAGGGGTTGTTGAAGGGACTTAATAGATAAGTTTTTATAAGAAACCCATGTCCGGAAACATACCACTTCGATGTAAAATAAGTTTGAAGATCGTAACACAATGGGCTGATATCGCGTGTCTTGTGTTTCAGAATAATTATTACAGACTTCTTGGGGTTGTACTACACTTATCGGAGGAAGATGATCTTGCACGAATTCTGGCGGCAGCAGAAATTATTGAGTACACGCCAGGTCTTGTGGGGCGTGTGTATGAAAACATGCGTCGCAGCTACACTCTGTGCAACGAACAACATGATCGCTACGTGGAACCACACTTGTAGTATACCCCTAGAAGTCTGTAATACTTATCCTAAAACATAAGACACAAGAACCCGATTTAAACCCATTGTGTGTTTCGAATCTTCAAACCTACAGTATTTTAATATCGGGATGTATGTTTCCGGAACATGTGGTTTTTCCTTATCAGGAATGTCTTTAGTAAGTCCCATCTACAACCCTGAGAAGTGTATAACACTTATTCTGAATCACCCTCCATAACTTTCACAGGTATTATGAATGGGGACTCGAACAAGTTCCATAATGCTGCACTGAAGTACGGCGGGGAACTATAAAATTTTAGTTTAATTTTTGTAGAGAAGTTGGAATGAAAAGAGGGGAATACTTTGTGGAGTGAATAATTAAACCAAGCTGCGGTGGATTGTATTATAAAAAATTCTGTTTGTACGACACCTTTTCATTCTTCAAGTGTCAAGAAATATGAGTTGTACTGTAGAGTATTGTGATATGACAGCAATATGCTTGGACAAAGGCGACCGGATACTTGGCTGTCAATACAAGAGGACAAAGACACTTGCTTCAAATAAACCATCCAATTCAATTATAAATAACAAGGCCTCTTTCACACGAACTACCACAAACACTATTAATTTCCCACACAGGAAAAATGTATTGTGAGACTCGATTCAATTGATCTGAAATTTGATTTGAGAGTAGACAAATCTTTCAACAATCAAATTCTAACATTTAAATCGTAGTTTTTTTGTTTAGCTGCATCTACTGAGATTATACACACTGCGGTGGACTAGTGGTTACGCTCCTTGCCTCTGGTCCCGAGGATCGCGGGTTCAAATCCGGCCGGGGTCGATGGATATTTTAGGATGGAAAAATCTAAGGAGCAAGTTCTCCGGGAGGGACATTTTGCCGTGGGTCCCGAGTCTGAAGATTTTCAGGCTCGTAAAAATTCCTTAAGCCTGAATGAAAAGGCCACTAAGCAAAATTTACCGAATTTTCCTAGATGTCAGTATGAGGTGGAACGCTGAGCACGGACCACTCAAAAATGACATCTATACGAAAACAAGTGTAACTAAATTAGTATAGTTCAATTCTCCCCTGTAGGGGGAGAGTGCCTAAATCTCTGTAAAGGGAAAACATGGGCTTACAATACAAAAAAATACAATGCAATATGGAGCTTCCTGGGCTCAAATTCGGGATTAAATATATCCATCCATAGTACAGGGTGGACCGCTCGAATGGACCTAATTTCTATTGCTTGTTACTGGCAAACGGTTGAAGATAGAAACTTAAAACAACGTTCATATTACAGAAAAACTCACCAAGTTTTGATATCCAGATCACCACATCTCTATATGAGCCCCAGCAGTCACTGTGACGATATCAAAGCGATGAACAATTTCTTGCCAAGTACGTTGGAGTATGTCTTCTGGAATGTTCTCAATAGCCTCTATGATGCGCTCACGAAGATCACGAAGGTCTTTGACTGGGGTGGTGTAAACTTTATCTTTGACATAGCCCCAGAGAAAGAAATCCAGTGGTGTTAAATCGGGAGATCTCGGGGGCCACGCGATTGGTCCTCCCCTACCAATCCAACGGCCAGGGAAAATGTTGTCCAAAGTCGTACGAACTTCATTGGACCAGTGGGGAGGAGCACCATCTTGCTGGAAAACGATGTTAGGCTGCAGTTGTTCAATTTGTGGAAAGAAGAACTGCTCCAGCATGTCAAGATATGTGGTACCACGAACAGTTTTCTCGGCGAAGAAAAACGGTCCAATGACCTTATTATGTGACAAACTGCACCAAACATTCATCTTCGGACTATCACGAACATGCTCTTGAATAGCGTGAGGATTCTCCGATCCCCAGATCCGCACATTATGCCGGTTTACCTTGCCTGACAAATGGAAAGTGGCTTCGTCCGAGAAGAAAATCTTGGTCATGAAGTCAGGATCAGCGCCGAGACGGTCCAGCATCGTATTGGCGAATTCCACTCGTTTCGGCATGTCATTCGGCTCCAGACGTTGCACTAACTGCACTTTATATGCGTGCAGTTTGAGGCGTTTGTGGACAATCCGTTGTAATGTCGATTTTGGTATTTGAAGTTCCCGCGAAGCTCTTCTTAATGACTTCCGGGGGCTTCGCTCAAATGCGGCTTGAACATTTGCTACCATTTCATCGGATGCTCTGCGACCACCACCATGCTTCTTCAACACAGATCCTGTAGCTAATAATGTATCACGCCACTTCTTTATGCTTCTGGCAGTTGGAGCATCACGGTTAAACACACGCCGGAACTCCCTTTGAACTCTAATGATTGATTTAAACTCCGCATACCACAAAACAGCTTGCGCTTTCATCTGCGGAGTCGCCATTTTCACAAACAATTAAATCTAAGAACGAGAAACGTATCTTTGTGCCATCTACCGACAGGATTCGAAACTTGGTGAGTTTTTCTGTAATATGAACGTTGTTTTAAGTTTCTATCTTCAACCGTTTGCCAGTAACAAGCAATTGAAATTAGGTCCATTCGAGCGGTCCACCCTGTAATTCTGCCAAGCGCACGTCTTTCACTGTAATCATAGCATTTTCATCCTATGCTTTGTTGCTTTACTAGGGAATTTTAGGTGTGGCAGCTTCCCGTTGTTTTCACCCCGGTGAACGATGATGATGATAATAATGATAAGGATGATGATGATGATGGCCGGATGATTTTCGGGGACCGTTGGGTCCTACGCTTCCAGACATTTGTCTTACAGGTGAGGAAAAACCCCGAAAAAACCTCACCCAGGAAGATTGTCCCGACCGGGGATCGGGCCTGTTGCGTGACGAGGCAGCATTTTCATGCTATGCTTTGCAGCTTTACTAGGGAATTGTAGGTGTGGTAGCTTCCCGTTGTTTTCCATACCGGTGAAGGATGACGATGGCCATATGATTTCTGGGACCATTTGGGCCTTAAAGTTTTCCTGACATTTGTCTTACAGGTGAGGAAAAACCCCGATAAAAACCTCACCCAGAAAAACTGTCCCGACCCGGGATCAAACCGATGCCCCTTGCGTGACAAGGCAGCAAGCTATCTCGAGACCACAGCGTTGACATATATATATATATGTAATTCTGCCCGAGGGCAGGTCTTTCACTGCAATCATAGCATTTTCATGCTATGCTTTGCAGCTTTAATAGGGAATTATAGGTGTGGCAGCTTCCCGTTGCTTTCCATCCCGGTGAAGGATGATGATAAATGATAAGGATGATGATGATGATGATAATGATGATGATGGCCGGATGATTTTCGGGGACCGTTGGGTCCTAAGCTTCCTGACGTTTATCTTACAGGTGAGGAAAAACCCGGAAAGAACCTCACCCAGGAGCCTGTCCCGACCGGGAATAGAACCCGGGCCCACTGCGTGACAAGGCAACACGCTACCTCGACACCACAGCGGTGGAGCAATATATATATATATATATATATATCCATAGTAATTCTGCCCGAGGGCAGGTCTTTCACTGCAATCGTAGCATTTGCATGCTATGCTTTGCAGCTTTACTAGGGAATTATAGGTGGGGAGCTTCCCGTTGCTTTCCACACCAGTGAAGGATGATGATGGCAATGATAAGCATGATTATGATGGCCGGATGATTTTCTGGGACAGTTGGGCCATACGCTTCCTGACCTCACCCAGGAGCCTGTCACGAACGATAATAATCGAACCCGGGCCCGCTGCGTGACAAGGCAACACGCTATCTCGAGACCACAGCGGTGGACTATTATATATAGGCCTATATATCCATCCATAGTAATACTGCCCGAGGCAGGTCTTTCACTGCAAAAATAGCATTTTCATGCTATGCTTTGCAGCTTTACTAGGAAATTATAGGTGTGGTAGCTTCCCGTTTTTTCCACACCGGTGAAGGATGCTATCCCGAGCCCGCTGTGTGACAAGGCAACACGCTACCTCGAGACCACAGCGGTGGACTATTATACATACATATATCCTCAATTCGTGTCCAACTCAGGGTCGGATGGAGGGATGAGAGAAGATGAAACCCCTGACGCACCATCACAGGGGCAGATGAACGAAATGAATGAGATGAGTATGGAGAAATGGTGGAATGAAATTGTGGCAGAGGAAAACGGGAGAAACTCCGAGAAAATCGTGTCTAAGCTCTTTTTGGTCCACCACGAAATCCACTTGGAGTGACAGAGACTCGATCTCGGGACCCCAGAGGTAAGAGGCGAGCGTCTAACCGCTTGCGCGACGGAGCCGCCTGGGGATTCTACGCTACCATGAATTTAAAAAAAATATAAAAAAAACAATTTATTGTTGCAGAATATGAATAATTTGCTGAGAGAAATATATATGTTGATTTCTTCCAAACCATCAAATTGTCCCGCGCCGTAGCCAAGTGCTTAAGGCAAGGTGCCTTGGCGCAGAGCTACGGGACTTGCGCTGGTTCTAATCCCCATGGGGAAAGAGATTTTCTCATGGAATTTCGGCCAGTATGGGACCGATGCCCACCCAGCATCGTAAGGCATTTGGGTAGCTACAATAGGTAGCGACTCCAGGTTGAGAAGACCAGCTATAACGGCTGGGGGACCCGACATGCTGACCACATGTTACTCCTACACTGGTTAGATTATCGTCTACCTCTGTGATTAATAGATGTGGATGTGAGGTCAGCAGCGGCTGATAGACCAAGGGCCTTTAGACTTGTCGCACTTGGAGTTTTTAAAACCTTCAAATTCCTTACGTTACTGAGTGCAGACGGCCCTATGCTAGTCGAAATTCATAAGAAAGTTTGTTTCCCACCGGAATTATCAATTAATATAAAATAGTTAATTTTAATTTTATAAAAAATATATTAAGATTGAATTATACTATATACTCTCGTAGATTGCGATGGGCTGGACACGTAGCACGTATGGGGGATGAAAAGGTGCATGGAAGCTTCTTGTAGGAAAACCATAGGAAAATCGCCCAGTTGGTTGACCTGGAATGAGGTGGGAGAATAACATTATCTTTGATTTGAGGGAAAGAGTTTATACAGGGGATGAGTGGAAACATCAGCTCAGGATAGGGATGTGCATAGAGCTTATGTCCGCTCGACGAGGAACCTACGAGTTCGATAGAGCCAATGAGTTAGTTAGTTAGTTAGTTAGTTAGTTAGATGTATATACTGTAGTTAATCCCCCGGGTTGATTCAGCCTCTAACCGAAATAAGTGTAATATTTTTTGTGGAAATAAAGGCGTCTCAAAACCCGAGTGACATCTCGTGCCGATTGGCGAAATATGCGAGCCATAATCTCCTACCATAATGAAACATAAATCTTAAAATAGTCTATTTCAAGCGCTCCCTAAACCCAACTCTCACCCTCGTAAGCACGTGGCGAAAAAATTGTCGATAAGTTGTATTTCCCAGTATACAAACATATGTTGTTAAAAACTGATGAAATATACTTAAAAGAGAAACGCTGACAATCTCCCAAAATTTCAGTGACCGACACTAATGAGGGTTTTGTCGGCATGTCGCCTTTGTTCGATGATCTCTCCATTAGGGACGGCTTGGGGAGATAGATTCATGACAAGCTTGCAAGAAAATATCTTAAGTCATGTCCTAAAGCGCACCCCATGGGTCACCAAAGTCTCGCAGTTGGATCACTTTATACTTACTTACTTACTCACTGGCACTATCGAACCCGTAGCCTCATGGCCGCGCGGACAAGCTCTCCATACATCCCTATCCTGAGCTAATGCTTTCCAATCATTCCCTGTATAATCTACTTCCCTCAAATCATAGTCAATGTTGTTCTCCCACCTCATTCTTGGTCTACCAACTGGGTGTTTTCCTTCTGGCTTTCCTACAAGAAGTTTCCGTGCACGTCTTTCATTCCCCATACGCGCAACATGTCCTGCCCATCGCAGTCTACGAGACTTAACTGTTCTCATTATATCTGGCTTCCTATAAAGACCATGTAGTTCATTGTTATGAAGTCTTCTCCATTCACTTGTCTGTTCATCTCTCTTTGGTCCAAAAATTTTCCTAAGAACTTTATTCTCAAATACTTGTAATCTCATTTCCTCCCTTAAAGTAAGAGTCCATGTTTCGCACCCATATAATATAACTGGTAGAATAACAGTTTTATATATTTTCAGCTTAACGTTTTTTGAAAGGAGTTGGGACATCAAAGGTCTCTGCAATGCATAATAGCACGCATTTCCAGAATTGAGCCTATGTTTAATTTCTTTGTGCATCTCATTCCTATTTGTGATTATTGTTCCTAGGTATTTGAATTCAGCCACTTCCTCAAAATTTCCCTCATTTGTCATTAGCTGTCCATTTACATTATATACTGAATTTCTACGTGTGACCATATATTTAGTTTTACTGATATTTACTTCCAGTCCTACTTTATGGAGATGTTAATTGTATAATTTTTACCTGGTAAGTCAGTCGTCCTCAAACTAAATTATTAAACTTCAAGTTATTCTAATATGGAGGCCTTTCGAAATCAATGTTTCATCTTCTGCGTTTTAACTGGAACTGATGGCTGATGCTGTTGTTTAGGTTGTAGAACGGATTTATGTCTGCGGTTATGTTCTCGTTGAGTAGGTCTTTATTCCTTGCTTCTTTTAGAATCTCTATGTCTTCAAGGATGCTGATACTTACTTACTCACTGGCACTATCGAACCCATAGGTTAATGGCCGCGCGGACATAAGCTCTCCATACATCCCTATCCTGAGCTAATGCTTTCCAACACCCCAGTTGAACTCAAGTCCGCGTTTCTTGACGGTTGTTTTTTTAGGTGAAAGATCGTCACTCTTTCGACCAAGGTACTTTTTTCGTCTGGCTTATCACCTTCGACCAGTCCGGCATGGGTAACCCTATCGGCAGCAATGCTACCTTCGGCATAGCTCTTGGGAGCATTTAAGCACGCAAGCCACTCCACCACGATAAGGTTAAGATACCATGGAGGGTGCTGATACTGTTTTTATTATACTCTCTGTGTAGTACTGACATAGAGTTATTGATTTTTTTAAATCGATGACCTGATTTTAGTATACGTTTGGCAAAACTTGATTTTTCTCCATTATTAATAATATTTGCACCGAGGCATGATACCTTAAATCACTCGGCTAGGGCGCAGGATTCAATATGTCTTATTAATCATTAAGAAATAGACTCGATATGACATTATATATTAAAGCATCTATAAATAACACGGAAAAAATCCGTGCAATCACCGACACCTCTAAAGAGCCGATGTTAAATGAAGTGATGTGATTGTCTGTTAACGAGAAAACCTGAAGTTTGGGAATTTCGTTATGATTTTCTTCAACTTCTCTCCCATGTTAATAATAGGTCTATGAGAAATATTGCAACTTTGAAATAGCGTTTGAAGCAGAATCGAGTCCTTCACGGTGGAGTGGGTAAAGGAACCATCAGATGTCCCAAGAGATGGCGTCGCTCTCTTCCCTTTTATCTTTTGTTACAAACTGATGGCGACTTTCAGATGTTTACACACTGTAACCATGGTAACAGCTTTATGACTTCTCGCGCCAGAAATTTGCAGGTTGTACATCATTCATTTATTTACTTGTCAAAATACAGCGTGTGTCAAAATATTAAAGACAATTCAAAATATCAAGTTTGAGTTTCTTTTTTGTCCTGATAACTAATGGTTACCATGATCGCATCAGGTACCGGGGTTCTTGGGTTGAAACCCGACAGGAGTTGAATTTTCTTTTTTAAATGCTTGACTTCATCCCGTCCAGGCATTTATTTTTCTTATCATACCAAATTAAGCTTGCATTGCTCAATGCTAAAGATTTAATTATAACATCGATAAAGCGTCACTGCTATAAGGTAAAATAAATATTCTCTTTAATTTGCTTACTTGATATAGTCAGCTACTAGATGGCAGTGAAGACAGTGTTCTCGCGACATCTAGTAATAATGGAGAGTATAATACATATATAAGAAAAATAAGTGTTTGAATTGGATTCGCCTGGTAGTGTAATGGATATCACGCTGAGGTACAGACTCAGAGATCCGGGTTCGAATCCCGTCCAGGCATTTATTTTTCTTATCATACCTATATATATATATATATATATATATATATCATCATCATCATTAACAAATTCGTTTTAGGCCATGTGGCCTGTACGGTAAACCTAGCGAAGATGGTCTTGATCTTTCCACCGATGTTTTGGTCTTCCTTGGTCCCTATGTCCAGTTGGGGTATATTGGAATGCCAATTTTGGAAGTCTATTTCTTGCCATTCTTCTCAGATGATTTTTCCATTCTTGTTGGTATCTTTGTATATCTTCATTTAAACACACACACACACACACACACACACACACAACACACACACACACACACACACACACACACACACACACACACACACACACACATATATATATACATATATATACATATATATATATATATATTATACATAGAGGGCAGTGGTTTTAGTTTTCATACGCGTTTTGTAATATGTAATATTACAGTATAGTTATTTAGGTTGGCAACCCCGAAATATAAGAATTTTAACTTTCAATCATGGTCGCCATTTCTGAAAGAACGACAAAACGCAATATTGGCCAAAATATAATATTACAATACAAATAGTACATATTAGTCAACTCCTTGTGCGTGAAACGAAGGCAAAAGACAGTCAGGAGTCTTATTTTTAACAATACTATTCGATTGTTTGCATGTGAAACCAAAACAAAAGACAGCCTAAGTCTAACATGCAATTATGCTACGAGGGTGGATCAAATATAAACCGTAATTTGTATCTGGAGGCTCTGGTAGCGAACTGCAAAGTTTGCGGTTTGTAGGGGAAGTTGGTGGGGTATCTGGAGTAGGGATCTTGATGTGTCGCACTCCGAAGAACGGCCGCTTGCTTCAGTACGCCATGAGCGAGCAAGAGGTACACGTCTGTTGCGCAACGCATTATTATTAAGATTTTGGCGAAAGAAGGCACTAAACCTTCTGAAATGTTGAGAAGGCTCCATGCGCAGTTCGGGAAAGCAACCCTTTCGAAGACGCAGGTGTATGATTGGCGCAAAAAAAAATAGCGGGCCGGGATTCAGTGGAAAATGAGCCCCACCAAAGACGGCAACGAACAAGCATCACTGCAGACAACATTCGTGTTGTACGGGACCTTATTGAGGAGGATCGGCGCGTAACAATTTCTGAAATTGATTCACACACCTTGGAATGAGCTTCGGAAGTGTTCAAGCCGTCATCAGTGATGAACTCTGTTATGAATACATAGTCTTTTATATAGATTTTTTATTGTTTTATAGATTATTTTAATTTTTCAAGCAAAGTCTTTTGAAATAGAGTTTAGACATGATATAGTTCAGAGCAAAGTTTTGTTTAAGCTAACTGTAAACATCCCTACATTTAGTTCATTGGAATGTTAGTGAGTACAGTTAGGGTAACTAGAGGTCAAATTGAGTATATAATACTTGAGAAGTGAGGGTCTCGTGTCTGTTGATTTGTGACAACCAGAGGTGTTGATGGGTGAGTAAGCTACCATTTTTCTTAATATGTATTCTGGACGTCAGAAATCTAATCAAGTACAATTAACTATTTTGATATTACATTTTCAAAAAAGGGATATAACATTTTTAAACATGTAGATTAGGTTAGATTTATAAAATTCCACAACTCCCTCTTCTCAACCCCCCAAGGAAGTACTGTAGTTTTAATATTGGCTTAGATTAGTAATTTAGGGCTAGAATACTTAGGGATTATAATTATTTATACTTTAGTAATAAAATAGTTTAAAATAAGACTCCATTTGTTTATTTCAAAACATGTATACTGTACATCCTCATACTAGCGCTCGGCTAGATAAACACGCTACCAGATTTTCCAAGTCCCGAAGGTCCTTAAAGCCTAAGAAACCCAGTTGGGATTATAATAAACTCAAATTCCAGAAAATTGTCTGCCAGGTGGGTTCCTCGGCTCCTCAGCCAGGAACAAAAATGCATTGGACACCTCTGGAACATCCTCCTTACAGTCCAGATTTGTCATCCTGTGACTACCATTTGTTTGGGCCACTGAAAGAAGACCTGGGAGGAAGGCGGTTTGGTGACAATGCAGTGGTAGAGGAGTTCGTGCGCAACTGGCTGACTACACGTCATCCCTCATTCTTCAAGGACGGCATCAAAAAGTTGCCAACTCGATGGCAAGAGTGTGTTGGAAATGCAGAAGACTATGTAGAAAAATGAGGTGATGGTTTTGTATTTTTTTGTTAATTCAATAAAATTATAAACAATAATTTCGGTTTATATTTGATTCACCATCGTATGTTATAATGTAGTGCGTGCATAAAAATACTGTGACAGTTGTTATAAATTTAGCTTAAATTAGAATCACTTCCAGATCCGAACTCACATTTCAAATGCCTCTTCAATAATAACACATTAGTCGATATTATTAAGTCAAGAGTAGTACCAATTGTCTATTGTTTTACCAAATACAACAATTATGCCACGGACCCGCGAGTCGAGAGTGCCAATTAATCGCTTCTGTTATACAAGAGAATCATGTAACTTACCGATCCAATTCATAAGTAAGTTCTGCAATGACAACATTTTGAAGTTTACTCACCTGCAACACATAAGAAAATTACAAAAAAATTAGACTCACATCTTAAACAAAGGAAGGAGGTATAACAGTAAACAATGAGGAAAACATGATGATCTTGATGAAGGTTTTCGGGCTGTAGGCCGTGGTCGTGATACTTGTAGTTCCCCGACGTTTCGCCAGAGACTGCGTCTGGCATCCTCAAGGGTTGTCTTAAGGATGCCAAACGCAGTCTCTGGCGAAACGTCGGGGAACTATAACCCTAGCAATAGTTCCTGAGCAATGAAATTTGTAATGGGAGCTTAGATGCGAGTCCTGTACTAACCAGATGTAGGTCTCAGCCAATAGGAAGTATGACCACACGCCATTGCTAACTCCCTCGCTAGCGAATATCAAATACAGTCACTGCTAAACATTTTTAAAATCTCACTACAAAGATTAATTAATATAGGTAGTCTTTATCGTAGACTGCGATGGGCAGGACATGTGGCACGAATGGGAAATGAAAGACGTGCATGGAAGCTTTTTGTAGGAAAACCAGAGGGAAAACGCCCAGTTGGTAGACCAAGAATGAGGTGGGAGAAAAACACTAACAATGATTTGAGGGAAGTAGATTATACAAGGGATGATTGGAAAACGTTGGCTCAGGATGGGGATATATGGAGAGCTTATGTCCGCGCGACCATGAACCTACGAGTTCGATAGTGTCAGTGAGTTAGTTAGTTAGGAGGCATTGTGTAAATAAAAAAAATCACAACTGTTAAGTAATTAACTAAATACACATTCACATTGCATTATAATTTTAAGACTTCAGGCAGCAAGTGTACAAAATGTTATAATTAAAGTCTACGGTTTTAAATCTAAAATTAACACATCCGCGTCTCACTATAATTATCTATGGACTGTACATAGGAACTGTTTTGTTTGTTCACGTGGCAGACAGGGAATTCACAGATCAGCAGTCTGGATAGGCTCTCCCATTGGATTTATGGTCAAGGACATTGTTCAAAATCCTTTGCGCGACCTATACAAGCCTCACGACCACAGCCTACAGCCCGAAAATCTTCATCAAGATCATCATAGCAACTCTGGCCGTGAAAGTCTACGTGAACAATGAGGAAAAAAAGTTATTCAAATGAAAATATGCAAATGGAAATGGAGTCAAAACCATAACAAATACGCCAAATTAATGTACACAGAATTGAATATATAAACAAATTCTACAAAAAAGTCCGCGACAGCATATGTTTATGTTTTATGGACAACTCACTATAACCATTTTTGTCTTTCATTGATGCCAAGAAGATCGGGATAAGTAGATTCCCGGGGAAGTATAACAGCGCACGGCTGGTGGTAAAAACACATTAACACATTTATTTTGGAGTAGCCAGCACACGCCGGGTATTAGCTACTTCATCATCATCATCTGCATTCATGGATTAGGCCTGTTGACCCGTTCCGACTTCAGCCCATCTCTTTCTAGGTCTGCCCACATCTCGGGTGCCTTTAGGTTTGCATTTTGTTATTTGTTTTGGATATCTATCTTCATTCATTCTGTCTATGTGTTGCTTCCATTTTTGTCTATATGTATCTATTTTATCAGTTATTGCAAATATTTCAAGTTCCTGTCTTATTTCTGTGTTCTTGATTCTGTCTTCCTTAGTGCACCCTTTAACAGATCTCAAAAATTTCATTTCTGCCGCCGTTATCCTACTTAGATCTTGTTTTTTATGTATCCACGCTTCTGAACCCTAGAGCAGTACCGGTACTGCCAACGTTTTATAAAATTTCAATTGGGTCTCTCTTGTTGTTTTGTTATTTAGTGATCGTTTTATCGTACC
The DNA here is from genome assembly GCA_030220185.1 of Diploptera punctata. NCBI lineage: Eukaryota > Metazoa > Arthropoda > Insecta > Blattodea > Blaberidae > Diploptera > Diploptera punctata. Next base: position 412,885 of record JASPKZ010002691.1, on the reverse strand, counting down.
ACATATTCCCTGGAATTTTGCTATTTTATTAGTTATATCATTATAATAATTAAATGAAATGTCACATCCTAGATAATTGAGATGGTTCACCTGTTCTATGATTTTGTTTCCTATTACTATTTTGGATCTGATTTGATTTTTCCCTTGGAATGCCATTACCTTAGTTTTTTCTATAGATATTTTGAGATTATATTGTTCACATATATTATGCAATTTAAAAATATTCCTTTGAAGTTCGTCTTCCGTATTTGCTATTATTACCTGGTCATCAGCGTATAATAATGTTTTCAAGTAGTGCGTTTTATCTAATTTTATTCCTTTATTTGCTTCGTTCCATTTTTTTATTTCATTGATGTATAGGTTAAACAAAACTGGAGAGATACTGCATCCTTGTTTAACTCCTTGATTAGTATGAATTTTATTTTTACTTACTTCATTTCTAGTTTTTATAACAAAATTTGTGTTCAAGTACAAACTCTTTATAGCTGCTATTAAGTGTTTTGGAATTCCTTTTTCTTTTAAAATTGTCCAAAGTTTTCCTCTGTCTACTTTATCAAATGCCTTGACAAAATCAATAAAAGCCATGTGTGTTTCCTTGTTATATTATCTTCATTTGTTTATAAATTCTTTTATCGTAAATATATTATCCATAATAATAAAAATTCTTACCTCAGTCGTAACACCTTGTATCTTGTCAACAATGGATAAAACAGAACATAATTATGTTATTGGGAACGTAACATGCTCTACAATTAGAACTTACAAATAATACGGATCATTTCCTCTAGAGTAAGTCGCAGTGACAAGACTCAAAATAAACAATTACATCTGTTGGAAAGATAATGATGCAGTTCAGGATAACAATGGAATAATTCCAGCAGTTACACGGAAAGATAGAAATACTTATAGCAACTGAAGACATAAGTGGATGAATGCATTAAACTACCTCGCTGGCAATATCGACCCGGAAGTTCATGGCCGCAAGGGAATGAGCTCCTATACATCAATATCCTCAGATAATATTATCCAATCATATCCTGTAAATCGGTGTGGAAAACAACGGGAAGCTACCACACCTATAATTCCCTAGTAAAGCTGCAAAGCATAGCATGAAAATGCTATGATTGTAGTGAAAGACCTGCCCTTATATGGTTTATCGATAATTATAATATCGAGAAAACGTTTTCTTAACCCGCTAATAGCAGACAAGCAAACGTTCTCGCAGGATGTTTTCTTTTGCGGATAATTCGTAAGAACCACTTTTGTCTTTCAGCTCATTTTTTCCAAGAAGATCGGGATAAGTAGATAGACATTCCGCGCGACAACAATGTGACGTCATCATGCACGCCTCTAGAGCCACAGCAGATGACAGGAAGAGGTTTTCTAGCTTACATAATAATATCTAATTACGTCTTAATTAGTAAATTTTCAGGTAAAAAAAAAATGTATGTTTTTTTATCCGGCCATGACACGAAAATTGAACGTTCGGGCAGGATAACGTCTGCAGGGTACGCTAGTCGTTTATAAGAAATAGAAAAACAAACGAATATAAATTACTTACATTTGCGTCAAATTACATAATAATGTAATAATTTAGAGTTTTACATGATCATGTTTTCTTTGCGGTCCGGAACATTTAAATAACTGGCAGCAGAAATTATTGTTTTGCCAATTTAGGATTGTTAATGGTGTCTCTGGACCAAGCCATCCGATTGAACAAGACTGTGATTGTTTTATTAGAATTGGCACTTGCTATCAGCGAGTCCTAAACAGTAAAATTGACATTACCTTATAACTCAGTAATTTATGGACTCATGTTTAATGGAACTAAATAAACATAATAATATCCAGAAAGAGATAAATAAAATAATACAAGATGCTAAGAAATATTATTTTTCAATAAATAAATTTAAATTAAAAATATCCGACACTGGAAACAAGAACCAGATTGTACAAAACCGAAATTAAATTAGTGTTAACTTAGAGGAGTGAAACCTGGGCTCTGACTGAACATGACACATCTCAACTGGCTGCTTTTGAAACAAAGATACTCAGAAGGATATATTTAACGAAAATGGAGAGTTGCGAATGATATTTAACAAGGAATTATATTGACACTTAGGCTAGACCAGTGTTGACCTATGGTAGTGAAGCATGCACACTAAAAACACAACATGAAAGCAGAATAACAACTTGTGAAATGAGATACATGCGCAGAACAGCGAGTTACGCCAGATGGGATCGGAAGAGGAACACCGACTGCGCCAATTTTGGAATATATTAAACAGTACCAACTAAATTGGAAACACCATCTTGAAAGAATGAGTTCAAATCGGATTCCCAAAGCTGTTTACAATTATATACCAAGAGGACGAAGATCTCTGGGCCGTCCTATGAAACGCTGGAGGGAAAAAACTCTATAGGATCGTAACAGGCCTTGGCCTAATACTTGGAAGGAAGGAAGAAGAAGAATGATATGAGTTGTATAAATCATAAGACATCATTACAGATATTAAATTAAACAGACTAAGATGGGCAGGACATACACAGAGGATGACCACAAATTAAGTAGTTAGAAGAATTATAGATGGTAGGCCAGAAGGAAGACAGAGAACTGGAAGAGCGAATTTGAGATGGATGGATGGAGTACTACAGGATGTCAAATGTTTAAAACTCAAGAATTGGTGGACGGTTGCCAGAGATATAGAAGGCAGGAGAAAAATTATGAAGGAAGCCTTGACCAACTAGAGTTTTGCGCTGCTGCTTATGATGATGATTCATGCCACATGTCCTGTCCATTTTAGTTTATGTTATTTACACCAATGCAACCCATGTACCCGTTTCTTAACGGTTGTATTTTTATGTCGCTCTTTCGCACAATATACTCTTTTCTTCTACGTCATCACCAGTGGAATGTCGAGTTATAAAAGAAACTGTAAAGAGGTCATTCTACTAGCACATCGCTTCCTAACCTGTGATTCGCGAACCCCTAGGGGTCGCCAAAACTTTTCCGTAATGGCGGGTTTCGAGGTTAGGTCTATTATTGTTTCCTTCATTTCTGCAGCATTGTAATAATAAATAACTATAATAAAATAATAATAATGATAATAATAAAATAATAATAATAATAATCCATCCATATTAATTCTGCCCGAGGGCAGGTCTTTCACTGCAATCATAGCATTTTCATGCTATGTTTTGCAGCTTTACTAGGGAATTATAGGTGTGGTAGCTTCCCGTAGCTTTCCACACCGATGAAGGATGATGACGATAATAGCAGGACGATTTTCGGGGACCTTTCGGCCCTTAGCTTCCTGACATTTGTCTTACAGGTGAGGAAAAACCTCGAAAAAACCTCACCCAGGAGCCTGTCCCGACCGGGGATCGAATTCCGGCCCGCTGCGTGAAAAGGCAGCACACTACCTCTCGAGACCACAGCGGTGGACTTAATAATAATAATAATAATAATAATAATAATAATAATAATAATAATAATATAATAATAATAATAATAAGGTTGGGAACCCCTTTACTAGCGGAAAATTGTAAGTGTGTATAGAGTGAAGAATTGTGAGATAAATAAAGAAAATTCCGAAATTTTCTTGTAAACATTTGTGAAAAACATCATCTTCATGGTAGGCCCTCGGCCTGTTGCGCTCTCAGAATTCATCTTCCCATCGTCTTCTAGGACGTCTCACATCTCTATAGTCTTGAAGCTGGTACAACAGTGCTGTTTTGTTAGCCTAGAAGAGTCCATTCTTATAATATGTTCATGCCATTTTTGTTTACACGAGGGCGGATCGGAAAGTAACGCACAATAATTTTTTTCTGCCTTGGTATTGCAGCTAGAATGTTGAAATTTCACAGATATATAGTTTGAAGTTTTCACTACAGATGGTATTTTTTCCTCAGGTGCACCTCTTGCGAGAGAAGCTTGAACTATGCAACAAAGATGGCGCGCATGCTACAGTCGTCCACCTGTGAGGAACAGAGAAGTGTTGTTCGATTTTTGTGGGCCAAAGGGCATAAACCCAGTGAAATTCACAGGGACATGCGTGGCGTGTATGGGGATGATTGTATGGACCGTAGCAATGTCTCCAGGTGGTGCACATTCTTCCAAGAGGGACGCGTGAACCTTAGTGATTCGCCACGTGATTCGCCTTAGTGATTCCTGGCCGGCAAACGCTTTGAGACAGATGTGGAAGTGAAATTAGCAGTGCGCAGATGGCTACACTCCAACCAAACGGACTTCTACGAACAGGGCATATTGAAACTGGTAACACGATGGGAAAAATGTGTTGAGAAAGTTGGTGACTATGTCGAAAAGTAGGTAAAAGATGTAAGTTCATTTGTGATTTTTTCCTTTTTTTTACTATTAAACTTTAAAAAAAAATTATTGTGCGTTACTTTCCGATCCGCCCTGTGAACGAGTGTAGCATGCGCGCCATCTTTGTTGCATAGTTCAAGCTTCTCAAGAGGTGCACCTGAGAAAAAAATACCATCTATAGTGAAAACTTCAAACTATATCTCTGTGAAATTTCAACATTCTAGCTGCAATACCAAGGCAGAAAAAAATTATTGTCCGTTAATTTTCCGATCCGCCCTGCTTTGTATTTTTTTTTTTTCATTTTGATTACAAATTTCGAGTTCTTGCCTAATTGTTTCATTAGGAATTTAGTCTCAGGGCCTATATCCTGCAACGTATCTGAGGAACTTCATCTCTGATGTTTCTTTTATCTTCTATCTCATCTATTCATGGTCAAATTCTCTGATCCATATGTCACAATGGGAACTGCCATTATCTTAAAGTTAAATTATAGAAATTCTGTTTTTATCCTACGATTACGACATTTGCGACGATATATAAGCACGAACAAAGACATAAAACAGGTAAACATGATTTTTATTATGATGTAAGATCCATAAGTACATCCCAAAGACTCCTTGTAAGCTGCAATAAAAATAGCTATATTTCAATGTCCGGAAAAAAGAAAATGTATTAATAAAATTTGCAAATACTTGTACCGCTCTTGCAGTTTGAAGTACACGCCTTATAATACAAGTTATGAATATGAAAAAGGAAGAGGTACACACAGCCAGAAAGAAAGGTTTAATTATGGTTTCGTGCATTTTTCTATGGAAATTAAAAAAAGAACACAACACTCTGTTTTCCATGATATATTGCATGCAATATACAGAGTGGTCAGAAATTTTACAATTTTATTAATTGTTACTTGTACATGCGAACAGCTAGCCTGAAGTACCAACTTCAAGATTATTACTGGCCTAAGTTAACTTTGAAGGTAGAAAAAATATGCTAGGAATGTGCTGTCGATTCCCTTTCCTCTCTATTTTGCCACTTCCTGTCCCCCTGTATTGTGGGGGCACGTCGTAGCGTAGTGGTTAAGGCACTGAGCTACAAGCCGGAGGGTCGAGGATTCAAGTCCCGTTGGGGTCAGGATTTTTAAACTGACCCAAACCCTCTGGCGGCACTATGGCCCTGGGGTCGACTCAGCCTCTAACGGAAATGAGTACTAGACGCTTGTTCTGGGGGTAAAGTCGGCCGTCACGCAGGGCTGACAACCCGGCTGACATAAAGTGCCTATTGTCTAGAAAAAGTGGGAGCCCTAACCTCCTACTACCCCAAGGGCCTCCGGGCCTGTTGTGGGATCACTTTACTTTTTTTGTCCCCTGTGTTGTATTATTTTTAAGCATAAATGCTATAACCCGTGATTCACCAAGGGGTATATCAGGGGTATTTATAGCTTATGATATATAATTACCCTGGTTAATATGATTTTGTACTTAATAGCATATTTTTATCGTCTTTTCAAATATGTATTCGAAATTTCTCCATCACCCACAGTTTATTTTTATTTCAATTTCAATTAATGGATTTATATAATTATTTATTATAAATAAATATTTTTTATTAATTAAATGATTAAATAAAAATATCCGTCTTTCGCCCTTGGAATATAATAATGAATTGAATATTGTTAAACAATTAGCTATTAATAATAACTACAACCCTAAAATTATAGAATATTTAGTTAAGAAAATGCATTACAAAAAACCAATTAACAAAGCTTTTCCTTTAGCCAAAGAAAACATAAAGAAATATGTCGTAATGTCATACATAGGCCCAGTTTCAAATAAAATATCTAAACACTTTAAAAAGTTGAACATTAATGTGGCATTTAAAACTAATAAAACCTTACAAAATATAATAAAACACAATAAAATCAAAATAAAAAAATAAAAATTATCAGGTGTATATAAATTGAAGTGTGGCACATGTGACAATGTCTATATAGGACAAACTGGTAGACCCTTTATCTCTCGGATAAAGGAACACATGAGAGCATATAACATAAATTTAGAATATTCAAAATATGCTAACCACCTATTCCAATTTAATCATTATTTCGATCCAAACTTTGGAATTTTACATGTTTGTGATAAGGGTAAGAAGTTGGACCTTTTGGAGGCTGTAGAAATAAATAAATTGAACAGTAGTAATAACCTGTTAAATTCTCAACTTGATTTGAATGAATCTCCTTTGTTAAATTTAAAAATTTAAATAAATTATTGCTGTATTTTTGCTTAGTTCAGTTGATATGTACTATAATAATACAATTCATAATTTGTTAACATGTCTGAAGAAGGTACAGTGTACCGAAAGAGCTGTCACTGAATATATCTTAATAAATATGAAAATCAAATAATAAAACTAAGTTTTATTTTCATTTAATTAATAAATATGGATTTTCATCAAGTAAACACCAACTCAATTGATTATTTATTTTTTTGATAAACGTTTTTTCGTCGCCCCTCAAAATCCAACCTCAGTGGTCCATGTCCCGAGGGGTGGGTAACGGGAAGTACGGAATAGCGTATTGGGGTGATGTACGGTGGGGACTAGTTTCCCCGTGACCGCTACGGTAGCCGAGAAGGCCCAATAGGAATTCCGAAAACCGGCAAATGAGGCTCTGGTTAGGTCCCCCAAATGCGGGGGTTGGCGAAGGGCTGACAACCTGTTCCATAAAAAATAACTTATGTTTCCTGAGAAGAGAGATAAATCCGGACAGATCAATAGGCATAGACTTTGGATAAGAAAAAAGGACAATCATCTTGGCAACTTGGAACATACAAGGTTGGAATACTAAGAATAATGAAGTACTTAACGAGATTACGAAGAAGGGGGTGGATATAGCAGTTCTGACAGAAACGAAAACGAAAGAGAAAGGACAAGAAATAATTGGTGAATACATGCATGTATGGAGTGGGGTGGAAAAAATCGGAGAGAGCTAAAGCAGGAGTATCAATTTTAATTAAGGAGAAATGGAAATCCTCAATAAAACAAATAGAAGAAATATATTAAAAAAACTGTTATCGAAAGGATAACAAACAGAGCTTTACAGTGGTATGGACATGTACAACGGATGTTGGAAGACCAGTGGCCTAAACATGTGTTAGATTGGATGGGTACCAGGCAGAAGGAAGAGGGGGAGAAGTAGAAGAACATGGTATGAGGGAATATATGATGCCATGATGAAGAGGGGTATGGAAGAACGACAATGGGAAGATAGGTACCTCTGGAAAATAGGAATCAAGGGCGAACTGCTGTAAAGTGGAAAGCCTGTATTAAGTAAGATAAGTCTTTTCGTCCATTTGTCCATAGTAAAGTAAAACCAAATGAGCTAACTCAGGAGATTTAAGCTATGATAAAGATATATCAAGGAAAATGGAATCCTAATGTGCTTGCCGATTATTGTTGGACCATCAAGAGGGATGCTCCACAGGCGAAATATAGCAGAAAATCGTCATTTCTTACTTTCTAGGTGAGTCCGAATGTTCGAATATTGTGCAGTTAAGAATGTAGAAAATATTAAAGTGTTTGAAATTATAAATGCCTGTCTCTCGGAAGCCTTGCGTGATGGAGAAAACCCGATATCATATTTGAATTCAGGAGAGAAAATACTATCAAAATCACTTATTTGTCTTTCTGAGACAAAAAACAAGTTTTTTTTTGTTGCTCAGTGTTATTGCTGATTGTTGTAGTTAATGGAAGATCTTCGTAAGGAATTCTGCAACGCTCACTTGTTGAAACGAAATTTCAGAATATTTGGCGGAATATCATTTTGTAGTAAGGGCCTACAGCTAATATATATATCAAAACATAATTCAGAGCATTTTAACATATGGTGCTGAAGTCTGGAAAATTCCTACCAGGGAAATGAAAATAATCTCAAGTACAGAAATGGATGTTTTAAGAAGATCAGCTGGAAAATCTAGAATGGATAGCATATGAAATAAAGAAATAAGGGAAATTATGGGTGTACAAGAGGAGCCAGACATGATAGACATTATAGAAAAGAAAATATTACAGTGGTATGGCCATGTCAAAAGCATGCCAGAGCAAAGATTGCCTAAAATTGTTATGGAATGGATCCCAATAGAAAGGAGGAAGAGAGGAAGACCGTAGAAAACTTGGATAGAATGGGTACAAGCAGCTATGAATATCAGAGGATTGGAGGAAGATCAATGGATGGACAGAGAGGAATGGCGTTTGGTTTTCGGAAGACGGCGGCAGCTGCCATGATACCGGATGATGACGATGATATATACATACAGGGTGAGTCTAAATACCCCTTACATAGTTTGAGGACTTGTAGAGGGGACCAAGACAATTAAATTTAACATAGGAACTCATGTCCGTAAATGCACCTTTTTCCGTTACACACAAAATACTATTACAACATATGTTGCTCTCTCCGACTTCTGTCGTCTGTTCGTCTGGAAACGCTTGCAAGAAGGGCTCGATGTGACGATCACCGAATTCAATACAGGTGCGATACCTCTGTACACTTACTTACTTACTTACTTACTCACTGGCACTATCGAACCCGTAGGTTCATGGCCGCACGGACATAAGCTCTCCATACATCCCTATCCTCAGCTAATGCTTTCCAATCATTCCCTGTATAATCTACTTCCCTCAAATCATAGTTAATGTTGTTCTCCCACCTCATTCTTGGTCTACCAACTGGGCGTTTTCCTTCTGGCTTTCCTACAAGAAGTTTCCATGCACGTCTTTCATTCCCCATACGCGCAACATGTCCTGCCCATCGCAGTCTACGGGACTTAACTGTTCTTATTATATCTGGCTTCCTATAAAGAGCATGTAGTTCATTGTTATGTAGTCTTCTCCATTCACCTGTCTGTTCATCTCTCTTTGGTCCAAAAATTTTCCTAAGAACTTTATTCTCAAATACTCGTAATCTCCTTTCCTCCCTTAAAGTAAGAGTCCATGTTTCACACCCATATAATATAACTGGTAGAATAATAGTTTTATATATTTTCAGCTTAACGTTTTTTGAAAGGAGTTGGGACATCAAAAGTCTCTGCAATGCATAATAGCATGCATTTCCAGAATTGAGCCTATGTTTAATTTCTTTGTGCATCTCATTCCTGTTTGTGATTATTGTTCCTAGGTATTTGAATTCAGCCAATTCCTCAAAATTTCCCTCATTTGTCATTAGCTGTCCATTTCCATTATATAATGTATTTCTACGTGTGACCATATATTTAGTTTTACTGATATTTACTTCCAGTCCTAATTTCTTAGTGTTACTCAATAGTGTGTGCGTGTTGGCCTTTACCTCTGTACACACGATCACCAATCCCTGGTCCTCCTAAATCCGCCGCAGCCATAGCTCGTGCTAGTAGATTTCCTTCGGATTCCACAGGGGTCTCGTAAATTAAGGTTGTCTTGTGACCTCACAGGTAGTAGTCTAGCGGGGTCAAGTCGGGAGAACGCGCAGGCCAAGCAATCGGAACTGCCACTGTACCGAACTTCGCCGTACAATAAGATCATGTCTGCAAGTATGCCATGGATAACAGTAACAATGGAGTACACGTATTAATAAGTGCATATTAAACAAGAGATTATGTTGTGATCGTGTGTTTAAATTATGGTTGGAGGACAGTTACTGGAAACGAGAAGCTAAATAATTCGGGGTTGAAGTATGTAGAATATTCATTAACCCTTAAATTCATAATGAATCCTTTTGGATACATCGTTTGGTTTAATTAACGTAATATTTTACATGAATCAGAAGAAAATGAACAAAAAGAAGCTACTTCCATGTGTATCAAATTATACAATATACATAATAATAACAGTTATGCAAGATTTCGTTCTCACTGCGGTCCGCCACATTCAAATATCTTACTTACTTACTCACTGGCACTATCGAACCCGTAGGTTCATGGCCGCGCGGACATAAGCTCTCCATACATCCCTATCCTGAGCCAATGCTTTCCAATCATTCCCTGTATAATCTACTTCCCTCAAATCATAGTTAATGTTGTTCTCCCACCTCATTCTTGGTCTACCAATTGGGCTTTTTCCTTCTGGCTTTCCTACAAGAAGTTTCCATGCACATCTTTCATTCTCCATACGCGCAACATGTCCTGCCCATCGCAGTCTACGAGACTTAACTGTTCTTATTATATCTGGCTTCCTATAAAGACCATGTAGTTCATTGTTATGAAGGCTTCTCCATTCACCTGTCTGTTCATCTCTCTTTGGTCCAAAAATTTTCCTAAGAACTTTATTCTCAAATACTCGTAATCTCCTTTCCTCCCTTAAAGTAAGAGTCCATGTTTCGCATCCATATAATATAACTGGTAGAATAATAGTTTTATATATTTTCAGTTTAACGTTTTTTGAAAGGAGTTGGGACATCAAAAGTCTCTGCAATGCATAATAGCACGCATTTCCAGAATTGAGCCTATGTTTAATTTCTTTGTGCATCTCATTCTTATTTGTGATTATTGTTCCTAGGTATTTGAATTCAGCCACTTCCTCAAAATATCCCTCATTTGTCATTAGCTGTCCATTTCCATTATATACTGAATTTCTACATGTGACCATATATTTAGTTTTACCATTCAAATATCTAACAGAAGAAATTTGAGTGTTTGTCAGTTTAAGGGTTAAGAGAACTAGACAATCCAATTTTCTTCCATCTTTAAGATAGAGCCCGGCAATTCGTGGAAAAATGGAGAAATGTGATCAGATTTTCGGACATTAAATATGAATCTGATACACGTATTATGAACACCTTTGTTAGTACCCTAGATATCGTAAACTAACTCACTAGCTCTATCGAACCCGTAGGTTCATAACCGCGAGTACATAAGCTCTCCATACATCCCTACTCTGAGGTAATATTTTCCAAGCATCTCCTGTATAATCTACTTCCCTCAAATCATGAATAATGTTATTCTCTCACCTCATTCTTGGTCTACTAACTGGGCGTTTTCTCTCTGGTTTTTCCTATCAGAAGCTTCCATTCACCTCTTTCATCCTCCAAACGTGTCACATGTCCTGCCCATCGCAGCATGCGAGACTCAACTGTTCTTATTGCATCTGGCTTCCTATACATATCACGTAGCTCATTGTTATGAAGTCTTCTCCATTCACCTGTCTGTTCATATTTTTTTGACCAAAAAAATTTCCTTAGAACTTTATTCTCAAATACTAGTAATCTCCTTTCCTCCCATAAAGTAGAGTCCATGTTTCGCATCCATATAATATAACTAGAAGAATAACTGTTTTTATACTTTTTCAGTTTAACGATTTTTGAATGGAGTTGGGACGACAAGCAGGAGTCCCTGTAATGCATAGCAGCACGCTTTTCCAGAATTGAGCCTATGTTTAATTTATTTGTGCATCTCATTCCTATTTGTAATTACTGTTCCTAGATACTTAAAATCAGCCACTTATTCAAAATTTCCTTCATTAGTCATTAGTTGTCCATTTCCATTACATAACGCATTTCTATGTGTGAACATCTATTTAGTTTTATTGATGTTTACTTCCAGTCCCAATTTCTTAGTGTTATTCAACGGCGTGTGTGTGTGTGTGTTGGCCTTTAGTATCTCCTCGCTATCGGTCAATAATACTACTACATCATCATAAGTAATGACACGAATAATTTCCAAATTATCGATAAATTCACGACTCACGAAATGATTTTCTTTATCCAGAGACTTTAGAAATCAAGAGTAGCATTTGTTAGGACTATTTAACGAATAAAATTAAGCTGTTTGCTCACAAATCATTATCTAAATATAGTTATTTTAAAATATTTATATATTTAATGTAAACGGCGATGTTTGGAAACAAATGAGAAACGATTGGTACGCTTCGTTTGCTTCTTTTGTTCATCACTGCAACCACATCATATTATTTATTGCCAAAGGAACGCAATATTGTAAGAATGCACTCTAGTGGAGAAAAAATGAAACAAATCAAACTGTAAATTAATTCATTTGTAATGTCTTATGATGTAAATATGACAATTATATTTTTCTGGAATGTTATTACCTGGGAAAAAAATACATTTAAGAAAGTGCAAACAGTAGTTTCTTTTTTTGGTGGTACAATCGATTGCTACTTAATGTTTTATATTAGCTCCCAAATGCGCTATGTGTTGACATTCATGCACTATATATACAATCTGGTAGCCGTATTTCTTAGAGAGTCAGTCACTGCAAAATAATGCTATAACCTATTCAGAATGTTGAAAAAGTGGTGCTTTCTTTATTATGATAAACTTCAGTTGGTATATTCTAGGCGAAACACGACTGTGATTGGTTGTAAATAAAAAATCATTGAAACGTGATTGGTCATTGACTCCCATCTGGGACATGAGTTAAATAGTCAGCATAAATTAACAGCCTATTAATACCACTGAGTTGTACGCTTTCTTCATTCTCCAAAGATTTGATGGCATACTCTAATATAAAACTGAATAGTAAAGAAATTTGTCAAATTTGTAGCTTAGAATGTAACTCCAATTTGCTCGAGGTAAAGGCACACAGAATTTGAAAATAGAATTGAAATACAAACAATTGAGAGTTTGTCGGAGTGTTAAGCCACTGTTGCATGGGGAGAAGAGACAATCAAATAATGTGTTGGAACATGACAAATGTACAGAGAGATGAAGAATCGAGGACCAAACAAAACTTTATGTTCTAATCCAATGCAAGTCTCTTCTGATATTTATAGCTCTTTTTTAAAAAGTTGCATCTTGATTCTGGACCTACGTGGGTGGGACATGGGATAAAGTTTTCACTTGTGGGACACACCCCTTTAGTATAGAGGACAAAGTTACACTGTTCAAATATTCAAGATCCTTTCTACTATTTGTGTATTAGTTTCACCTGCAGTCATTATTTAACACAAAGTGGCATGAAATCATCATTCCTTCTATCCTCTTACCCTGTAGAGTATACTGTACAGATTGGAGGAGACTAACCATTTTAGCAGCAAGAACTACTGGCTAATTTTTACTCGATATTTGAAATAAATAATAATAATAATAATAAATATATGGTCACACATAGAAATATATTATATTATGGAAATGGACAGCTAATGGCAAATGAGGGAAATTTCGAGGAAGTTGCTGAATTCAAATACCTAGGAACAATAATCACAAATAGGAATGAGATGCACAAAGAAATTAAACATAGGTTCAATTCTGGAAATGCGTGCTATTATGCATTACAGAGACTCTTGATGTCCCAACTCCTTTCGAAAAGCGTTAAACTGAAAATGTACAAAACTATTATTCTACCAGTTATATTATATGGGTGCGAAACATGGACTCTTACTTTAAGGGAGGAAAGGAGATTACGAGTATTTGAGAATAAAGTACTTAGGAAAATGTTGCGACCAAAGAGAGATGAACAGATAGATGAATGGAGAAGACTGCATTATAATGAACTAGATGGTCTTTATAGGAAGCCAGTTATAATAAGAACAGTTAAGTCTTGTAGACTACGATGAGCAGAACATGTGTCACGTATACGTGGGGAATGAAAGAGGTGCATGGAAGCTTCTTCTAGGAAAACCAGAAGGAAAACGCCCAATTGGTAGGGAGAATAACATTAACTATGATTTGAGGGAAGTAGATTATACAGGGAATGATTGGAAAGCATTAGCTCAGGATAGGGATGTATGGAGAGCTTATGTCCGCGCGCCATGAGCCTACGGGTTCGATAGTGCCAATGAGTAAGTAAGAAAGTAATAATAATTTCTTATTTGCATACAGATGTTCAATATTTACCCATCTTTCGATGCCTAAAATTTTCTTTTCTTTTTCCAATCGTCCATATCCATTCAGTCCATGTCCTCCAGTTCTCTTGTCCTCATTCCAGTTCCAATTTCTTGCATCCACGATTTCGAGGCCTTTCTTGCTTCTTTCTTCCAGGTGGACACTATTCCAATGTTTTTCAGGGCAATCTCTCTTCCTGCATTCGTCGTACTTGCCCTTACCAATTTAATTGCTTATATCTTACATGTCCACCCCTCTGGTCTCGAGGTAGCGTGCTGCCTTGTGATGCAGCGGGCCCGGATTCGATTCTCGGTCAGGACAGGCACCTGGGTGAAGTATTTCTTCCGGGTTTTTCCTCATCTGTAAGCCTAATGTCAGGATGCTTAGGACCCGAAGGTCCCCGAGAATTATCCGGCCATCGTCATCTTTATCATTATCATCATCATCATCATCATCCTTCACCGGTGTGGAAAGAAACCGGAAGCTATCACACCTACAATTCCCTAGTAAAGCTGCAAAGTATAGCATGAAAATGCTATGATTGCAGTGAATAACCTGCCCTCGGCAGAATTACTATGGATGGATGGATATCTTATATAACCTATTATTGAATATTTAATACATATTCAACTTTTCTCTTATGACTTTACTTCTTTCATTTTATTTTCACTTCGTGAGTCGTGAATTTATCGATAATTTGGAAATCACTCGTGGCATTACTTATGAGAGTTTGGAAATCAAGAGTGGCATTTGTTAGGATTATTTAACGAATAAAATTAAGCTGTTTACTGACAAATCATTATTTAAATATAGTTATTTTAAAATATTTATATATTTAATGTAAACGGCGATGTTTGAAAACAAATGAGAAACGATTGGTACGCTTCATTTGCTTCTTTTGTTCATCATTGCAACCGCATCATACTAATTATTGCCAAAGATCGCAATATCGTAAGAATGCACTCTAGTGAAGAAAAAATAAAACACATCGAACTGTATATTAATTCATTTCTAATGTCCTATGATGTAAATATGACAATTATATTTTTCTGGAGTGTTATTACCTGGAAAAAAATAATTTAAGAAATGCAAACAGTGTTTTTTTATGTGGAATAATCAATTGCTACAAATGTTTTTATATTAACTCCCGCATGATCTATGTGTTGACATTCATGCACTATATATACAATCTGGTAGCCTTATTTTTTAGAGAGTCAGTCACTGGAAAATAATGCTATGGCCTATTCAGAATATTCAAAAGGAGGTGCTTTCTTTATTATGATAAACTTTAGTTGGTAAATTCTAGGCGAAACACGACTGCGATTGGTTGTAAATAAAAAATCATTGAAATGTGATTGGTCATTGACTCCCATTTGGGGCATGAGTTAAATAGTAAATATATTTTCTTGAGAACAACATCAATAGTTTCATTCCTTCGTAATTGGCTAACAAAGACGTATGCTACGTATAAAATGAGCTTATAATTTAACGAGGTAAAAATCATTCGTAGTCTAGTTGGTCTCAGAGTTTTGCATGTGGAAGTCGCAGGGGAATACCCGAACTACCAAGTATTTTCATTATTCAACAGTTTTCTTCCATATTATTATTTTCTTCTGGGACTTAAAAGCAAACGTAGTTAACTTTGTAAAAAATCAATTAATTAAGTAGTCACGAAGTTACAGAGAGTCTCTTGGGATAACAACCATCCAACTCCGCGACACACTGATTGGATTACTTTCAAATAAACTTGTTAAAATTTCACTAGTTCACACAACTTGTTAAAATACTCTCTTCAGCTAAAGAGAAAGTACTGCCAACATAAAACTCTGCTCAAATAAAACAAATACGCGCGTAGCTTGTTTCGGCGAAGCTCGAAGTTTCTTAAAATTAAATTCACAGATGTAGTCTGCCTTCCTGCGTCGGGTGATAGCATGCATCATTCTTTACTAGGGCACGCGGGTTCGATACACTGCAAGGTTGAAAATTTTAATTGTTAAATTAATTTATGGATGAGAAACATGGACAATTAAATGATGCTAAATGGTGCCAAGCTAACACTAATAAATTGGGACTGGAAGTAAGTATCAATATCATCTATCGTCACGGTTTAGACCATTTCTGATCTGTTCCTTCTCCATATTATACCGCTAGTTGCTCACGTCATCTTTTAAATGGTCGTCCACGACTTTTATGTCATTATGGATTGTACTTTAACATCTTATAAGGTATCCGGAATGTCACCAACACTGTTCAAGATATATTTAGAAGATGTATTAATGAAATGGAATAAGTCATGTAGGGAATGGGAATCAACATTAATGACCGTTTACTGCACAATTTATTATTCGCTGATGACCAGATTATAATAGGACAAGATAAAGCAGGTATAGAATATATGATTAGAAAGTTGGTAGATGCATTTGAGGTAGGTGGACTGAAGATAAATTATATTAAAACAGAATATATGGTAATCGGAGGAAATTCAGAAGACCTGCAAATAAATAATATAATTAAACGTGTTGAAGAATTTAAATATCTTTGATGAACAATAGATAAATCTGGTACTTGTGAAAAATATATTATTAACAGAGTAAATTGTGCAAGGAAGGCGATTAGATCCCTGAATGGTCTTTTATGGAATATAAATTTGACCAGAAAAACAAATAAAAAGAGATTATACAGACAATAATAGAAAGTATACTTACATATGGATCAGAAAGCTGGACAATAAATGAAAGGATGCAGAACAAAATCTTGGCGACAGAAATGGATGAATTACGGAGAAGTATGAGAATATCCAGGCTACAACATATTCGAAATACATATATCAGACAAGAAATGGATGTACAAGAAACTGTTATCGATAGCATCACAAAGAGAGCTCTACAATGGTATGGACATGTACAACGGATGTCGGAAGACCAGTGGCCTAAACAGGTGTTGGATTGGATGGTACCAGGCAGAAGGAGGAGGGGGAGAAGTAGAAGAACATGGTATGAGGGAATATATGATGCCATGATGAAGAGGGGTATGGAAGATGGACAAAGGGAAGATAGAAATCTCTGGAAAGCAGGAATCAAAGGCAAATTGCTGTAAAGTGGAAAGCCTATATTAAGTATTAAGTAAGTATAAGGTATCCTCTCTTCAGTCATTCTAATAACATGTTCAAACTATTTATTTCTATATTCTTCTATTTTTGTTATCACGCTAGTTATTTGTAATTCCTCACGAATATCTTCACTCCTCCGTTTGTCCAAAAGAGTACACCCTGTCACATATCGAAGGAATGTAAATATCAATAAAATTAAATATATCGTCACACATAGAAATATATTATATAATGGAAATGGACAGCTAATGACAAATGAGGGAAATTTTGAGGAAGTTGCTGAATTCAAATACTTAGGAACAATAATCACAAATAGGAATGAGATGCACAAAGAAATTAAACATAGGTTCAATTCTGGAAATGCGTGTTATGCATTGCAGAGACCTTTGATGTCCCAACTCCTTTCGAAAAACGTTAAACTGAAAATGTATAAAACTATTATTCTACCAGTTATATTATATGGATGCGAAACATGGACTCTTACTTTAAGGGAGGAAAGGAGATTACGAGTATTTGAGAATAAAGTACTTAGGAAAATGTTGGGACCAAAGAGAGATGAACAGATAGATGAATGGAGAAGATTTCATAACAATGAACTACATGGTCTTTATAGGACAGTTAAGTCTCGTAGACAACGATGGGCAGGACATGTGTCACGTATGGAGAATGAAAGAGGTGCATGGAAGCTTCTTGTAGGAAAACCAGAAGGAAAAAACCAATTGGTAGACCAAGAATGAGGTGGGAGAATAACATTAACTATGATTTGAGGGAAGTAGATTATACAGGGAATGATTGGAAAACATTAGCTCAGGATAGGGATGTATGTTGAGCTTATGTCTGCGCAGCCATGAACCTACGGGCTCGACAGTGCCAGTGAATTAGTTAGTTAGTTCAAATGGTGCCAAGCTAACAAGCTATTAGCTATATAGATGGATTACTGGAGAAGATAAACGCGGTGAAATCAAAATTAGAAAAAAATATAAAAAACAGGAAATTAGGAAAACTGTGAAAGCGTCCAAGTAATGCTTTAGTTGTCTACTAGATGTATCATTGAGGCGATGTACTGACCACATATAATTAGTTGATATTTGTAGGTAAATAAGCATGGGCCTAACTAAATTAGTTTGATTGTGGAATTCCCGCTAGGGAGCACCATAAAACCTCGTGCGGAAATGTATGATACCTCTGAAGAAGTTGACATCTGATAGAATTCCTAAGAAGATCTTGGGATAGAAAATACATGGGAAAAGAACAAAAGGAAGACATAAAGAAGGTTGTATGGACGGTGTGAGAGTGAACTGGGACTTACAGATGAGGATATTCAGGTCCGTTACAACTGGAGAAGACGATTTTATTGAGGGTGACGGACAATTGTGCACAATTTCCGAAATGACAAAATAATTGAATTAAATTGCAACATTTTCAAACTCGGGACCAGGAGAGGTGATGGTGTACAATTTGTACCCGCTAGATTTTACACCAGATTCCTATTTTATTTTGGATTGGTATGCCCATTTTTTTACATTTTTTCCTCCATTCTCAAGCAGTAAATGCTTTAAACTCTGTTTGGTGGAGCAAAAATATTTCAAAAAATGGAAAATTACAAATATATCAAAGTTCAGAGCATTTAAACATATGGTGCTGAAGTCTGGAAAATTCCTACCAGGGAAAAGAAAAGAATTTTAAGTACAGAAATGGATGTTTTAAGAAGATCAGCTGGAAAATCTAGAATTGATCTTCTTGTAAGCCCATGTTTCCATTAAAAGCGATTTAGGCGCTTCCCCCCTACAAGGAAGGATTTGAACCATACTAATTTAGTTAGGCCCTACACTTATTTCCGTATAGATGTCATTTGAGTGGTACGTGGTCAGCGTTCCGCCTCATACTGACATCTAGGAAACCAAGGTAGTATTAGGACGGGAACATTCGGTAAATTTTGCTTAGAGGTCTCTCATTCAGGCTTAAGGATCTTTTACGAGCCTGAAAATCTTTAGACTCGGGACCAACGGCTTAAAGTCCCTCCCGGAGGACTTGCTCCTTGGATTTTTCCATCCTAAAAAAATCCATCTACCACGGCCGGGTTTGAACCCGCGACCCTCGGGATCTGAGGCAAGGAGCATAACCACTAGTCCACCGCGATCAATTTGTTTGGTTAGAATATGAAATAAAAAAATAAGGGAAATTATGGGTGTACAAGAGGAGCCGGACATCATAGACATTATAGAAAAGAAAATATTACTGTGGTATGGCCATGTCAAAAGAATGCGAGAGCAAATATGGCCTAAAATTGTTATGGAATGGATCCCAATGGAAAGGAGGAAGACCGAAGAAAACTTGGATAGAAGGAGTACAAGCAGTTATGAATATCAGAGGTTTGGAGGAAGATCAATGGATGGACAGAGAGGAATGGCGTTTGGTTTCTGGAAGACGGCGGCAGCTGTCATGATACCGGATGATGATGATTCCTATTTTAGTCTATATTGCAAACCCCTCCGCAGTACATATATTGAGCAGACATATGGGACCGTTGATATCGATTCGACAGTCCAATTGGGACTTTGTGTTTTTACTTGATGTGCCGGCACCGGGTTTGACCTTCTTTCTCTTCATCATCATCCCTCATACAACACACTTTACACTACACAAACATCAACGAATCCTACACTCCTCTCTGTACACATTATAAAAATACATAGGCCTATACGTAAAATGGTGTCCTGAAACGGCGCGTAAATTTAAAATTAAACCATATTAACGCTATCTATCCTCTCAATTGAAATGAATGAAGCGCTCTTAAATAAGGAAAGAGTATTCACAATAATAAAGATAAAAATAGACTAAAACAGGTGCAAAATAATAAAAAATAATTAGAAGTTAAAGGGAATATACCTAAAGTGGGACCAGAAACACGTAAATTACAATTGGTGTATTGAAGCTATCCACAGAGAAAACGAAACTTATGGCATTTCAAGGTGTAGATCCTGTCAGAAGTAAAATTGTACTTGACAATAACATTTTGGAGCAGGTGAATATTTTTTACATATCTAGGATGCAATATCTCACATGAAGAAGAAGAGGATGCAAATGGAAAAATATCAACATTTTAAGAATTTTAGGGTTAATAAATTCTAGCTTCAAGACACAGTTAGTCCAAAAACATTCAAGACTAAAAGTGTATAAAACACTGGCTCTTCCAACTCTATTGTATGGTAGCGAAGTATGGACGTTGAAACAGAAGGATATACAGAGACTTAGATCTGCTGAAATGAGATACCTTCGGAGGACTGCAGGATACACACTACTAGATCACAAAATAATGAAGACATCTTAGAAGAATTACACATGGAACCTTTAGAAAATAAAATTTGTGATTATAAGTCAAGATGGATGCAACATGTTCATCGAATGGAAGATCACAGGATACCCAAACAAAAGTTAAGATATCAACCTGCAGGAAGAAGAAGACCAGGATGTCCACTCAAAAGACTTCTGGATGGTGTTTCTCTTGAGGCCGAAACAGGTCAACAAATGGCCTAAATTCTTGAATGTACTATGATTATGATGATGGATTTATAACATGCACAATTCATACATGTTTACACAAAGTTTCCTAATTAGTTTACACACGCACGCACGCAAACACACACACACGCACACACACACACACACACACACACACACACACATATATATATATATATATATATATATATAATATATCTTCTTCTACACGAAGGTAGGCTGTAAGCCTGTGCCAACTCAAAGCATATCTCTCCATCTGGTCATGGGGCATCCAACGGAACGTTTACCTTATTGATTATTGTAAAGTCTGTTTTGATAGACGAGAACACACACACACACACACACACACACACGCATATAGGGCCTATATGTGTGTCTATATATATATATATATATATATATATATATATATATATATATTTATTCCTCTGGTAATAATTCATACACTGCTACAATAATTTTGCGTTTTTCGGCTTTTTGTTTGAATTTATCTAGACTCACATCTGGCATAGAATTCCCAACGTTTTATATATTTTTACCTTAACATTTTTTTTTTAGAGAAATTGGGATAAGAACCGACCCTATAATGCCTGATAGCATGCAATGTGTAGTTAGTTCCTAGTACTGCAAACAACGCCACAGATTCATAGCTACAGAAATAGCTAGTTTTATTGATCCTAAAACAAAATTCACTGAATTGTTTCAAATTAGTAGTAATATTTAATTACCTGGCAGTCACCTGTTCTGAAACACACATTCTGTCTTCAACTCGTCACACAATGTATCTATTTTTCCGCACACAACCCGGACACATAAGCACCATACTAACATGTGTTATGGGTGGTTGAACAATTATGTATAAATCACAGATATAAGAACTTGGAGAAACAGAAACGTGCCGCATAGTGTTGCCATCTAGCAGTGGTACTAAAACAACAGACAGCCGCTAGGCGCATAACACAGTACGTATTAACCATAAGTAAAACTCAAACTTGGAAAACATCACGTGATATAAAGATACCAAATAAGCGCATTGATATTACCTGCATCAACAAAAAGAAACATTGCACTGAGGCGAAATTATAGACCCTGCTATTTGTTATGAATTCTCCAACACCATCTTAAACAACAACAGCAACAACAACAATAATAACAATTATAATAATAATAACAATAATAATAATAATAATAATAATAATAATAATAATAATAATAATAATAATAATGCAAAATTATAAGAAAAGTTTTAGGTCCATAAGTCATATGTGAAGCATTTAGACTCAGAAGTAAAAAGGAAATAAAAATATATACAGACATTCATAGTGATATTAGAAAACGAAGGTTAACATTTTATGGCCATATTAAACGAATGAACTCAAATAGGCTTACAAAACAGATAATGGAATTCTACGAAAACAGAAGTAAAGCTCCAGTGGATACTATGAAGTGGATTGATGAAGTCAAAAAGGACTTAAAATTGGCAGGAATTACTAAGGAAGATATCCCAAACAGAGATATATTTAGAATTAAGGTAAATAAGTGGCAAGTTGACCAAGAGGACAAACCGAAGAAAAAAATTGGAACAACTTGGACAGATGATAGAAAACAAGCTCATAGCAAAAGAATGAAAGAAATTGGGCTCAACGGAAACGCCTCTAAGTACTTTTCGTAGACCTACATGGGCTCATCCGTAATAACAATAAATAATAATAATAATAATAATAATAATAATAATAATAATAATAATAATAATAATAATAATAATAATAATAATAATAATAATAATAATAATTTCACCGCTATGGTCTCGAAGTAGAGTGCTGTCTTGTCACGCAGCGGGCTCGGGTTCGATCCCCAGTCGGTACAGTTTTTCTGGGTGAGGTTTTTATCGAGGTTTTTCCTCACCTGTAAGACAAATGTCAGGAAAACTTTAAGGCCCAAATGGTCCCCGAAATCATATGGCCATCGCAATCATCATCATTCATATTCATCTCAGATTAAGCTTAGGATTAGGGACTCTCCTGGCGCACCACTATCATCATCATCATCCATTATATCATCAGGGAAACGTAACCCCGCCTTCCAGCCATCCCAATCTCAGAAGTGGGTTACAAGTACGCCATGCCAGGAGAGAAACCAGGAATGTCGAAAGACAACCTGGGTCATTTGCAAAAATGACAATAATAATAAATAAAATAAACAATAATAAAAAAAGTAATAATGGAATGGACACCATCAGGAACGAGAAGATAAGGACGGCCAAATCTCACATGGATCCAAGGTATTAGAGAAACTTTGAAGGACTGGGAAATAGAGGAAGAAATGTATTATAATAGAGACGAATGGAGGAAAATTATACAGCGAAATTGAAGACAAATCATCGGTGCCGGAAAAATGTATCAACATTATTAAAACCGGATATATATATATATATATATATAACCTCATCTTTGATTTCTTGAAATTAATTTTTTAAATTCTGTTAAAATATTTAACATATTGTTTCGATCAGCCTCATGGGCCAGTGGTCAGCCTTTCTGACTACTGTTCATGATGCCCCGGGCTCGATTCCTGGTCACCATAGGAAATTTTCCTTAAAGAGAATCATTCCTGTGGTTTACCATGGTCGAGAATTTGGGTTAAGTTTAGGTTAAGAACTCTCCTGGCGCTTCATTATCATTCATCATCCATCATATCATCGTGGCAACGTAACTCCGCCTTCCAGGCGCCCCAACTTCAGAAGTAGGTTACAATAAACCCAATGCCAGGAGAGAACACCAGAAATGTCGAAATGACAACCTGGGGCATTGAAAAAAAAGTTGTGTGTTCTAATAAACTCTAGTCGCTATATATACAAAATGAAGGTAACTGACCAAACAACTGACACTTATGTTTGATACAAGAGTTTTTCTTCTTCTTCTTCATCACGGTTTAGGCTTATATACTAGCCTGTTCCGGATCCAAATTGCTGCTGCTTCCATCTTTTCTTTGGTCTTCCCAAACTTCTTCTTCCTCGTGGTGAATAGCCGTATGCTGCTTTTGGTATTCTATTCTCAGTCATCCTTGTTAAGTGTTCTTTCCAGTTTGTTCTGTATTTCACTATTGTTGGGTTTAATTTCTATATTTTTGGTTGTCTTATTTCTGTGTTGTGTTTTTTGTCTGTTCTTTGATATCCTGCTATTGGTCTGAGGAATCTCATTTCAGCACCTTGTATTCTGGCAGATTGTTGTGTTGTTACTGTCCATGTGTCGGATCCATAAATAATAATAGGAACTGCCATTGTCTTGTATAATTTCATTATAGAGTCTTTCCTGGTTTTATTTTTCAGTTCTTTTTAGTGTTCCTGTTATATAATTAAACTTATTTAGTTTGTTATATCTGTTTCCGCTGTGTATGATATTTCGCAATCTAGGAAGTTATATCTTACCATTTGTTCTATTGGTTTATTTTCTAACATTATATTTGTCCGAACTGGATGAGCGGCCTTGAAGGTCATTGTTTTTTTTATTTTTTAATTAAAATAAATAACAATTATTTGCTCTACATGAATTTGTTCACATTCTACAATATTTTGGGATATGCCACTTGAATATCTTTTTAATAGCCCATATATCACTTTGGAAAGCAGGGAAGAAATTTTTATTTTCGTGTCTTGTGTCAAATTTTACGTGGAATTCACCTGTGAACATAAAATACCTATAACATAGTAATTAGATACTTCTGAATTAGGCCTCCTCTCAGCAAGACAGTATGTGAGAGAGTAAGAAATGTGTATGAATGCAAATCTGAGGGTTTGTTTCCCAAGGGCTGCACGGATTATCACCGCATCCCCCATGATCGCACAGAGAATAGAAGAAGGATTTTGTCGTGTTATGCATAAATGATACCTTAATTATACGAGAGAGTGCAGCAGCTCAGGTCGTAAATGTGAGCTCTTTGCTGAAAACATTGACCCTACTCTTGTATAATTTATTAACTGTTGCCATGGTTACCTAAGAAAGAAACGTTTATCTTTTATTTAGTACTACAGTTAGAAAAACCGCGATTGTCAGTGAACGAAAAGGGATTTTTTTATGTCAATACAAATTATTATGCAGTTTCAGTTGTTTTTAAATAATAAAATACAAGCAAGTGATAGACGAACGAATAAAAATATGCCAGTCTATGGCCGGTATTCAAGAACCAAGCTTTCCGCGAAGAGCGATTCTCAGCCCGCCTCTTCTCTTCTTCTTCTTAAACTTAATTTGTAGGATTTTCATCCTGTTTATTTTTAAAATCACTCCTCGGAGGAAGACGAATTGGACGTGCATTCACTGTCTATCCATCTCTTGGCTGGTCTTCCTCTTGTTCTTCTCCCGTCCATTGGTCTATCTTCTTTAGTTCTTTTTGCAAGCCGGTTTTCTTCCATTCTTTCTATATGACCCTAACCAATATTTTCGTCTATCTATAATACATTTCGTTATATCTTGAATATGGCATTTGTCCCTAATTTCCGTGATGTGTATTTTATCAAATAATGTTTTCCCCTGAATAGTTCTTAAGATTTTCATTTCGCATATACTTATTATTTGTTATATCAGCCCTAGTTTCTACTCCATATACGATAACTAGTCGAACTATCGTTTTGTATATGCGGGTTTTGCTTTCTATTGACATATGTTTGTTGCGTCAAATTAAATATTTCATATACCCTGATATTTGTGCTGTTTTATCAGCTTGTTTCTTTAATTCATCATCATCACTCCAGGGATTAGGCAATTGCCCGTTCCGACTTCATAATGCATCAGCCCAACGTCTTCTAGGTCTTCCAACATCACGTCTTCCTCTTGCTTGATAATTTCTTGCTAACAATGGATATCTCTCCTTACTCATTCCATCCATGTGATCAATCCATTTCTGTCTGTAATTCGTGACTTTATCCAATAAAGGCTGTACTTTCAATTCTTCTCTTATATCCTCATTTCTTATTCTATCAAGTCTTGTACATCCTTTTACTTGTCTTAGGAACCTCATCTCCGCCGTCTGTATTCTATCCTTCTGTTTTTTCACTGGAGCTCAAGTTTCACATCCATACAACATTGCGGGAACCGCCATAACATTATACATTTTTATCTTGGTTTCTTTTCTAATTTTATTTTTGAATGTTCTCTGTATTATTCCACACACCGTCTGAAATTTATTTATTTTGGAGTCAATATCTCTTTCCACATTGTAGCCAACATCACAGCCCAAATATTTGAAACTAGACACCTGTTCTTTACTTCTTTTATTAAATTTTTATCGGCCGCGGTGGACTAGTGGTTATGCTCTTTGCCTCTGGTCCCGAGGGTCGCGGGTTCAAACCCGGCCAGGATCGATGGATTTTTAGGACGGAAAAATCCAAGGAGAAGTCCTCCGAGAGGGACTTTAAGCCGTGGGTCCCAAGTCTGAAGATTTTCAGGCTCGTAAAAAGTCCTTAAGCCTGAATGAAAAGGCCTCTAAGCAAAATTTACCGAATTTTCCCGTCCTAGTACTACCTTGGTTTCTTAGATGTCAGTATGAGGCGGAACGCTGACCACGGACCACTCAAAAATGACATCTATACGAAAACAAGTGTGACTAAATTAGTATGGTTCAAAGTCTTCCCTGTAGGGGGAGAGCGCCTAAATCTCTGTAAAGGAAAAATATGGGCTTAAAAAATAATTAAATTTTTAGTGTTTGTTATTAATACACCTAAATAATTAAATTCTGACACTTGTTATATAATTTTTCTTTCCAATTCTAATTTGCATCTTACTTGTTCTTTTGATATTGTTAAGCATTCTGTGTTATTCGTATTAATTTCCATATTGTATTTTCTCTACGAGGTTAATTATGTAGGTCATGCAGAACCTACTCTAACTGGCTCACTCTATTCAACATCATGTGCTAACAAGATATTTATTTTAAAAAATCAGAAACAATTGAAAGATAAGATCCTCAGCTTACGGAAGACGGAGCTTCTTGAATACCGGCCTAAGTACCTCGTTGGTAATCGACTAGCTCATCCATTCTACCCGAATGGTCATTGCAACACTAACGCACCTGTCCGTCAAATGTCACCAAACACAATAGTATATTAAGATGCGAGGTTGGGAATTGGTTCTCAAAGAAGCGAGGAAATGTTTAAAAACCGAGCGAAAGCGAGGTTTTAAATTTGCGAGATTCTATGAAACACTTCACAAACGTGCGTTGTACTTTATTTTTTACGCGATGATGTTTGCAAAATAATAAATAATAGTAAAATAATAACATCTTTGTTGGAAATATTTGCTTTCATTATAAACAACTGACTAACGTTAACAGTGTGGCCAATGTTTATTAGTTGAAATTACAGGAGGCCTTGACAATAATCTAGTCATAAATGGTGGCCAGTACGTATTTATTCAATACTAATAAAATTCATATCAAATTCCGTTGAGGTGAATAGTCATAAGACAAAAGTTAAAAATTAAAATGTACCTTTTGGCAGGAGCGGTCGTCCTCAACTTTTTAAAATGGTGTACCGGTATATAAAATAAACTGGAGCGCTTTCGGAAGTTAACTTCCATCCTCGGCAGGTTGAGCTTCTGATACTCGTTGTTGTTGTTTACGATGATGTATGCTCCAACTGTTTGACTATACAACCTGCCGAGGATGGATGTTAACTTCCGAAAGCGCTCCAGTTTATTTTATATATACCATTTATCAAGTTGAGGACGACGGCACCTGCCAAAAGGTACATTTTAATTTTTAACTTTTATCTTTTGACGTATTTATTGCTTTATAATGTTTCAAATAAAGTTCAGTTCATTTAAAATACAGATTTGTTTCTTATAATGTATATTAACACTATATTTTGGATATATTTTTGTATACCGGTATACATTGTACGTAGTATACATAAAGAGCAGTGGTTTTACTTCCCTCACGAGGTTTGTAATATGTAATATTACAGTATAGTTATTTAGAATTTAGAATAGATTTATTTAGCCTGGTGGAGTTAAGGCCATGTGGCCTTCTCTTCCACTCACCAGAACAAGCATATGTTACATATGAATACAAAAAAAATACAATAATAGTCATATAAAACAGGACAAACATATGTTACACATGAATACAAAAAAATTACAATAATAGTCATATTAAACAGGACAAACATGTTACATATGAATACAAAAAAAGTTACAATAATAGTCATTGAACAATTAATTATCTGTCATATTGAATAATAATGAAATTAATGTCTAATAATAGAATGAAACTAAATACAATTAAAATTAAATTAATGATACAATGAATAAAAAAAAGGAATAACAGCTCGAATCTACTATGCATAAAAAGAAGAGAAAAAAAATACAAAGAAAGTAATAAACTATTTAGGTTGGCAACCTCGAAATGTAGGAAGTTGAACTTTCAATCATGGTCGCTATTGCTGTAAGTACGACAAAACACGCTATCGCGCAAAAAATAAAAATACGCCAGTCTAAGTATCTCGTTGGTAATCAGTTTTTCGTAACATACTATAATCTAACGCACCTAACGTAATTAAATCTAATGTAACGTCTCCAAATGCAACGAAATATAACTTAACGCAACTTTAGACATTTACGTATACTCTCTTCTCTAGCAAAAAAAAAAAAAAAATTAAAATAACAATGTAGGATGAAGAACCGAACAATTTAAGTAGAGTTCGCAGTAGAAGGAAAAAAAAAAAAAAAAAAAAAAACATTTTGGTAACATGAGATGTAGGCGAAGATGTAAAGGAAGAAATTCCATAATAATAGACATAATTTGTAAAATATACTCG
The DNA here is from genome assembly GCA_030220185.1 of Diploptera punctata. Lineage (NCBI taxonomy): Eukaryota > Metazoa > Arthropoda > Insecta > Blattodea > Blaberidae > Diploptera > Diploptera punctata. The sequence goes on along the minus strand of JASPKZ010002691.1, from coordinate 384,312 downwards.
AATTTATTAATGGTTTACAGTTGTCTGCGCTACAATAGCAATTATTTATTATTGATATCGTACATCTCAATGATGGATAAATCATATTTGAAGAGAAAAATTATACGCTCAGACCGGGACTTGAACCCGGGACCCTTGGTTCTCTAGACCAAGTGCTCAACCAACTGAGCTACCTGAGCAAGTACCGATCTAAACGCAAATCCTTCTCTATATACATTGTAATTCCCATCCACCAAATGCTGTGAAGCCATGCTTCTATCTTGCAAATGGCGGCTCCTTTATTAAGAAGACATATTTGGGAAATTATACATTACAGCCAGTACGGCTTTTTCCAAGTTTTTATTATTGATACAATGTATATAGAGAAGGATTTGCGTTTAGATCGGTACTTGCTCAGGTAGCTCAGTTGGTAGAGCACTTGGTCTAGAGAACCAAGGGTCCCGGGTTTAAGTCCCAGTCTGAGCGTATAATTTTTCTCTTGAAATATGAAAATAGCAATTATGTTTATCTAGTTACAATAACTAAGGCCTACAGACGGCTTGTATAGATAGAAATGATTTGCATTGCTGCTGGTATCATGGGTATTACGGGCCACAGTTTAAAACACAACACTAGTATAACACAAATTCACCGCAATTCCCACATAGGGAGCGCCAGTAATCGAATCGAGGTCCAAGAGGATGGAAAGCCAGACCGCTGAAACCACTCTGCAACACTTAAAATGAATATCCGATGCGGGGATTGTTATTGTTTGACCGTGCAGTGAAGCAATAGCAAATAACCTGTGCCTTTCTGCTTATCCAGTCCACACATCAGGGCAAACCCTGGTTTTACAATGACTATTTAACTCGTGCCCCAGATGGGAGTCAATGACCAATCACAAATCAATCATTATTGATTTACAACCAATCAAAGTCGTGTTTCGCCTAGAATTTATCAACTAAAGTTTATAATAATAAAGAACGCACCTCCTTTTTAACATCCTGGATAGGTCATAGTATTATTTTGCAGTGACTGACTCTGTAAGAAATACGGCTACCAGATTGTATATATAGTGCATGAATGTCAACACATAGCGCACGTGGGAGTTAATATAAAAACATTTGTAGCAATTGATTATACCACAAAAAGAAGAAACCACTGTTTGCACTTTATTAAATGGTATTTTTTCCCAGGTAATAACATTCCAGAAAAATATAATTGTCATATTAACATCGTAGAGTAAATATACAGTTTGATGTGTTTTATATTTTCTCCACTAGAGTGCTTTCTTACAATATTGCGTTCCTTTGGCAATAAATAATATGATCTGGTTGCAGTGATGAACAAAAGAAGCAAATGAAGCGGTACCAATCGTTTCTCATTTGTTTTCAAACATCGCCGTTTACATTAAATGTATAAATATTTTAAAATAACTATATTTAAATAATGATTTGTGAGTAAACAGCTTAATTTTATTCGTTAAATAGTCCTAACAATACTTATGATAAGTGCATAGGCCTATGATTCACTATTTCGTATGAACAAAAGTTTTTTTATATAACTCCTGCATAACAACTATATTCATCGTTTTTGTATACACTACTTATAAATATTCATCTAAAGGATGTCCGGTCTCAAAGTGATCCTCACGATAATAAAACCATGTGACCTGCCCAATTTTCATTGAATAATGGATCTTCAATATGTAAGCGAGTACATATACTTAGGACAACTACTCTCCTTCCATCAGAAAGTAGAGAAGGAAATAAGCAGAAGAATAGCTCTCGCCTGGAAGGCGTTCTGGTCACTGAAATTTATACTGCTGGACAAGTCACTCAACCGGAAACTCAAAATGGAAACACTACAAACCTGTGTTCTTCCAACACTGTTATATGGCTGCCAAACTTGGAATCTTACTGCCAAACTGAAGTACACACTCCAAGTATGCCAAAGGAAAATGGAGAGGAAAATCTTAGGCATAACTCTGAAGGACAGAATCTCGAATACAACACTTCAAGCGATATCCTCAACAACTGATCCCGCACAACAAGCCATCAGGAAAAAATGGAAGTGGGGAGGCCACGTTGCAAGAATACAGGGCGACAGGTGGACAATAAAAACAACCATGTGGGACCCGTACACAGGCAAGAGACAGCGCGGAAGACCAAGACGACGATGGGCTGACATCTTCAAAGAACGAGCAGGGGCGCAATGGTCCAGAGTCGCCAGATGCAGGAAAAGCTGGAGAACGATGGAGAGCCAACTGTGTATTAACTAATCACAGAACAGACAGTGTATACAAACCAAGTGCTACATCCAAGTCAACTTCTCACCACGGAGTAGCTCACCGGGTGACACTCTCAAATAGAGCTTAACCCCTGTACAGGGAGGCCTTTGCCCTAAAGGGACATATCAGGCTTTATTTATTTATTATATTTATATATTTATAGACATCCACGGACGTTGTAGAAGCAATAAGTATGCCAAAGAGTTGTTCTCTTCATTAAATTAAAAATATGTCCTCTGAATATACTTTTCATTCTTCGTGAATGAAAATAAGAATATTCAATCTATACTTAAGAAATTCATTTTTTTATTATTTTATATTACACCATTGAGGCTATATTTTATTATAAATAGATTGTATATACCTTTGGTTTTTCTTTTGTATTTGTGGACTAGTGGTTATGCTCCTTGCCTCTGGTCCCAAGGGTCGCGGGTTCAAACCCGGCCAAGATCGATGGATTTTTTAGGACGGAAAATCCAAGGAGCAATTCCTCCGGGAGGGACTTTAAGCCGTGGGTCCCGAGTCTGAAGATTTTCAGGCTCGTAAAAAATCCTTAAGCCTGAATGGAAAGGCCTCTAAGCAAAATTTACCGAATTTTCCCGTCCTAGTACTACCTTGGTTTCCTAGATGTCAGTATGAGGCGGGACGCTGACCACGGACCACTCAAAATGACATCTATACGAAAAAAGTGTAACTAAATTAGTATGGTTCCCTGTAGGGGGAGAGCGCCCAAATCTTTGTAAAGGGAAAACATAGGCTTACAATACAATACAATACAATTTTTACACTCCGTCTTCTTCAATATTTATTTATTATTTTATGTATTTTATTCTTGTGAAGCGTTTCGGAAATTTTATTTCATCTTCATGACGTTGTTTTATTTGTTTATTTGTAAATGGTATATACTGGGTTTTGGTTGCTAGGTAAAATTTCGTTTAATAAATTTGTGTTTCCTACTTCCTTGATGATTTCTATTTCTTCTAAAATATTAATTTTCTGTCCGTTGCTCTCTTTACGTATTATTTTCATTGTTTCTTCTATTTTGATTTTCCTTCATTTTTGACATAATCTGATAAATGTTCATAGAATCTTATTTTCCAATCATCCCCTGTATAATTTATCTCGTCGATAAAAAAATCAAGGGAGGCATGTATCTTGACATCTTGCAACTTTTATAACAGCCAAAGTTTCTGCAAGAAGCTAACATGGATACAGTGGTGTTACAACAAGAAGGAGCATCACCACACTTTGCTCTGACTGTACGTGAATATCTCAATGACATCTTTCCCAACATGTGGATTGGAAGAGAATCTCCTCGTATCTGGGCACCGCATTCGCCAGACCTAACACTCCTGGACATTTTCGCTTGGGTGTTCAACAAGCAAGAGGTGTACAGAACCAAGGTCCCTAACCTGCAAGTGCTGAAAGAACGCATGCGCCAAGGTAGTAGAAGTATGTTGGTAAATGTTTTCTGAGCGACGCGAGGGTGCATCGTTGGGAAACGTGTTTTTGAGATTGATGGAAGTCATTTAGAACACTCACTTTGTAGTAGACACTAAATTATAATTTTGTTTTATTTGGACTACGTTATCACAAAGGTGTACTGGAACGTAATGGGCACTCTGTATTATTTAAATGCAAACTGGCCTTTCTAGGTTATAAAGCGATCCAATTAAGGAAGGAAGAGTGGAATATTTGAAAGCTAATGCTTGGAATAACGAGGTAGAAGTTAAAAATTGAATATGAACTAAATATTAGTAATGAATTCAGTGTGTAGTCATTATAAATTCATATTTTTAAAATGCACGTTTTTTTACCTGCTTTTTATGTGCTTGTCTTCATAAATGAATGACACCGGAGAGAAAAAAAAGGTGTAATAGAAATTGAATATGCTATTTTCCAAGCCATATCAACTTTTAACTGACCACAGTAAAAACTTAAATTAACGTGTCCATCAAAGGAAGGGAAATTGTTTTCAGATAAATTTCCCTCAAACGCCTCGAAAATTCTTTGATCGTCGCTTTAGTTATTAAAACAAGTGAGCCTCATCTTTTTGTTTTTATTAAAATTTAATAATGGGAAATCAAGGCCATCTGATGTCAAAGAAAACAAATGCTATTCCAGTTTCAAAAACTAATAATTATGAGTTATATAGGATAAAATAAAAGTTGTGCAAATTAATTGTTTTTTAATTTCATTTGCGAACCGCTTGAATGTCTTTGAATATAACAGCTTTAGATTTTTTCGTTTTATAACAATAGGCTCTTGTACATTCATGTGCAATAATTTCTTCTCATCGATTATTATTATTATTATTATTATTATTATTATTATTATTATTATTATTATTATTATTAATTTTATTTATATACAAATTTTTAATGTTTACACATCTTCCTGTGCCTAAATTTTTATTTCCCTTCACAACTTGTCTCTATAATAATATATATTATTGCACCCAATGACCATGTAGAAAGAATTGTTTTCATGTCTTACAGAAGTCTGTTATCGATGTTCCTATGTTTTTACACTGTAATAGGTGATATCGGTCGCAGTGCGACCCACATACTTTGCATTTGCACATTTCTTCTGGGTTATGGCGCTTCACTGTTGTGCATATCCTGTGGTGGAAACCATGGACCGCGACTCTCGTCACGGTGTGTCTGAGGTCATATCTGGCTGCTGTCCATTCCCTGTAGATCATCGCATCCGTTGCGTAGAACTCAGGCCATATCTGTTCTCTCTTCTCGTTGAGTTCCCACAGCAGTTCTTTGTAGGCATCTGTTGCCGGCACGAGAAGGTCCAGGTGGAGCTCTTCTATGAAGAATGGTTCCTTTGTCAGTATGTATGTTAGGCGTGAAGGCGTGTATTTTGATACGCTTAGCGCTGTCTTTAAAAAGTGTGCTTTGACTTTCTCTATTTCCTCTAGGTTTGCCTTATTTAGGTTCTTCCAAATCACTTCTATTCCATAGGTGCTATTTTTAAGCAGAAGATGGTCATTGCTGTCTCCAGGGATAGTTTACTCAGGTTTTTAATACTGTTCGTTGCTATTCTGGCCGCTAAGGCGCGTTCTTTGATGTGCTTATAGAAGGTGTCACCTCGGCTCTGCAGTGTGATCGCCAGATATTTGAATTGGTTTACATTTTGCAGTGGGTCTCCCTTATACCAAATGCAGTCATTCGCTGAGAGTCTTCCTCGTTTTCTGAAGGTAATTTTTACTGTTTTCTTCTCATTTATTTCGAGGTCGTTCTTTTCGGCCCATGCTACGAGTTTGTCGAACGCTGTTTGAGCTTTTTCGATGTCTTGGGATGTAATCACCATGTCATCAGCGTATGCCAAGATTTGGACGTTTTCTGTTTCTATCTCTGTGGGTATTTTTGCTGTTGCTATTATGAAGAGTAGGGGACTCAACGGGTCACCTTGAAGTACGCCGTTTGTCTGTTTTATCCGCTCTATTTTTGAAACTCCATCGTCTATCTGCACTTAGTTTCTGGAGAGGATGTTCTTAATTAATCTAGTTATTTGGTTTCTCCCTGCTGCTTCTTCTATTATTTTTATTATCAGCTGCCTGTTTAAGAGGTCCCTATCCATTCACTATATGTCATCCAGTCCTCTTGTTCTGATTCAAGTTCTTATTTCATGTATCCACGAGTTTCGAGGTCTTCCTTTTCTTCTTTTTCCAGATGGATACCATTCCAAAGTTTTTTCTTGGTAACCATTATTTTTGCATTCGTCGTACATGTCCATACCAATTTAATTGTTTGTATCTTATATAATAAGATATGTAATTAGCTACAATTTTAATATATTAATTAAGCATTGTTTTATTCTTACGCATGCGCAATGCAGAATAGGTAGGGATTTGTATTGCTTTAAAATGGTCGCTTTCTTTATAATTTCTTAAAAGACTTGAAAAGAAACGATTTGAAAAGTGGAGAGAAACAAATTATCTTGACTATTTAACTCATGCCTCAAATGGGAATCAATGACCAATCACTTTCAATGAATTTTTATTTACAACCAATCACAGTCGTGTTTCATCTGGAATTTATCAAATAAGTTTTATCATATTAAAGAAAGCACCTCCTTTTTAACATTCTGAATAGGTCGTGGCATTATTTTGCAGTGACTGACTCTCTAAGAAATATGACTACCAGATTGTATATATAGTGCATGAATGCAAACAAATAGTGCTTGCGGGATATAATATAAAAACATTTGTAGCAATTGATTATACCACACAAAAAAAACACTGTTTGCACTTTCTTAAACGTATTATTTCCCAGGAATTTACGTTCCAGAAAAATATAATTTACATCACAGGACATCAGAAATTAATTAATGTGTTGGTTATAAACAGTTTGATGTGTTTCATTTTTTATCCACTAGGGTGCATTCTTACAATATTGCGAACCTTTGGTAATAAATAATGTGATCTGTTGCAGTGATGGACAAATGAAACATAGGCCTAACGGTTTCTCATTTGTTTTCAAACATCGCCGTTTACAATAAATATATAAATATTTTAAAATAACTATGTTTAAATAATAATTGGTGAGTAAAAAATTTAATTTGTATCGTTAAATAGTTCTAACAAATGCCACTCTTGATCTCCTCACTTCGTGAGTCGTGAATTTATCGATAATTTGAAAATCACTCGTGGTATTACGTACGAATATTTAAAAAAAAGTTTATTGATAAATATCCCAGATTAACCATTGAGGATGTGGTGAAATTAACAGCAGAATTTACAAGTGAGTCAGCATGGAGAATAAATTCTACTGGTAATGAAATTATAAATAAAGGATATCTACCTGCATAGTGGAAAAAGCGTAAACGTCTGATTAGATAGGCTCTAATATATTTTTGTAATAAATAAAATCCTGCTGGAGTTCGGAATTCCTAAAAAGTTAGTTAGACTTATACGAATGTGTCTAAATTGCACAAAGAGTAGGGTGCGTGTAGGCAAACAGTTTTCGGACACTTTTGAAATCCAGAATGGGTTGAAGCAAGGAGATGCACTATCTCCTCTACTATTTAATTTTGTACTAGAACATGCCATTCAATCTTTAGAGAATGAGGAAGGCTTACAACTGAATGGTATTAATAAGCTGTTAGTTTATGCTGATGATGTAGTATTATTGGCCGATAGCGAGGAGATACTAAAGGACAACACGCGCACACTACTTATTAACACTAAGAAATTACGACTGGAAGTAAATATCAATAAAACTAAATATATGGTCAAATGTAGAAATAAATTAGGCTTATATAATGGAAATGGACAAGCTAATGACAAATGAGGGAAATTTTGAGGAAGTGGCTGAATTCAAATACCTGGGAACAATAATCACAAATAGGAATGAGATACACGAAGAAATTAAACATAGGCTCAATTCTGGAAATGTGTGCTATTATGCATTGCAGAGACTCTTGACGTCCCAACTCCTTTCAAAAAACGTTAAACTGAAAATATATAAAACCATTATTCTACCAGTTATATTATATGGGTGCGAAACATGGACTCTTACTTTAAGGGAGGAAAGGAGATTACGAGTATTTGAGAATAAAGTACTTAGGAACATTTTTGGACCAAAGAGAGATGAACAAGCAGGTGATTGGAGAAGACTACATAACAATGAACTACATGGTCTTTATAGGAAGCCAGATATAATGAGAACAGTTGAGTCTCGTAGACTGCGATGGGCGGCATGACATGTGGCACGTATGGGGAATGAAAGACTTGCATGGAAGCTTCTTGTAGGAAAGCCAGAGGGAAAACGCCCAGTTGGTAGACCAAGAATGAGGTGGGAGAATAACATTAACTATGATTTAAGGGAAGTAGATTATACAGGAAATGATTGGAAGGCATTAGCTCAGGATAGGGATGTATGGAGAGCTTATGTCCGTGCGGCTATGAACCTACGGGTTCGATAGTGCCAGTGAGTAAGTAAGTATAAATACAACGAGAGTTCAATTATTGGTACCATTTTACCTTGTATTGAGTCTTATTTGCTGTTAAATTCGATGTTGTTTACGAACAATGTTTCTATCGATGACAGTTCATTACACAATTCAGTCATATGGCGGGTAAAAGTAGCCCTACGGTTACCCCATTACACGCAATCGGCAGAGTAATAACGTAAGGGGGTGATGATGACCGACAACTTATTTTTCCAACACAAACCAGAAATTCAATTGAATGATTTCAAAATACTCCTCATGCAGATGAAATATTGACCACATGAGATCAAAATTGACATTTTGTTTTTGTTTTTTGTACCAAACAAGTAGCCTGTACCCTAATGCATATGTTGGCAAAGTTTAAAGAGGCCTATGGCGCTTCTAAGTGCCCTAAATTACGTCAGTTAAAAGGCTGCACCAGTTAAATGCAACCTGCATGCAAATCTTTAAACTTGTTTTTCCACACTTTTATTTTCACTGTATTTTTGTACATTCAAAATTGAATGGAATTCACAAATTTTGTCCTAGAAGGTTCAAATTTTCACTGCATGTCCTAAAAACGATGGATAACAACGTAGTGCATGGGGTTCATGATTAAATTAGTATTTTAAAAAATAAAAAATAAAATGTATGCAATTATTAATTTTCTTTTTGTAATTCCACGCATGAGGTATAAACATAATTTTTTTCTCCCTTTGTATTCACATTATAAGAATTCTAATGCATGATGTTTTTCTAAATATTTTAGGGGTCTTGTAAGGAAAATCTGACATTATACTAAAAGATTGTGGAATCCATTTAATTATAATACATGCATTTTTAAAAAAATATAATATTTAATAACTCGTAAAGTAAATGTCTCACAAGAATGAAACTTAAACACGTAATTAGATAGATAATGGAATTTATTGCCTTTTTTTTCAGATGAAAGAAAATACATATGCATTTACATTGCGCACGAGCCTGCTTGGCCGTACGTGCATTATTTTTCCATGAAAAAAAAAAGTAAAACTAATCAGAGTATAAACAAATACCTACAAATACACCTGTATCAAAAACAATAACAGGCTACATATAAGTAAAATCTATGTCTACACTACATCACAATAATACATATCTACACTCATCCATGAAAAGACCGTGTGTATAAATAAATAAATAAATAAATAAATAAATAAATAAATAAATAAATAAATAAATAAATAAATAAATAAATAAATAAATAAATAAATAAATAAATAAATAAATAAATAAATAAATAAATAAATAGATAAATAAAAGTCTCATTCTGTACATTAATATTAAAAAAAATTGCTAGAAAACAAATTAGAAAAAAAACACACACACACACTCTCACACACCCCTACACATATACACACGCGCACGCTCATAGCCCCCCTCCCCCCGACCCTGCAGACATCAAATGCACTATAAAACATCATTATGTATCATGCAACGGATGTTTGTACAAAAACTCGTCTCTAGCTCAAAAATAGTAGAAAATAGAAATTTCACCCATGAACCCCCTTAAACAAGTTTGTTTACAGTACAACTGGACTTAGCTAGGATATGGTATAGGTGTAGGAGTTGATGTCTCTCTGGGCCTGCTAGGTACTGGAGTCAGTGTTGAGTATTTATAAGGTGATGATTAAGACGGTGTGGCGCTGTGGATTGGATGTGATCATCAGCTATGCATTGCGGGTCGTGTGTGTACCAGGAGGTTCATATTCCTCAGGGGACTAAAGGAGGGGTGAATGGGATTTAGACCTCAAGTGAGTGGGGCGGAAGGGAATTACATTTCTTTGCATTATGAAGCTCAAGGAGGAAGATCGCCTCCACTTTTATTACTTCGCTTCCACCTGACCTCTTCTGCATACAGGGTATTCCGCAACAAACATCTCTCTTCAAATATAGAGTCTCTCTAAAGCCACTATCTATTTCAATGAAAACACTACTATTTTTACACGCTTTATATTAACTTGACCTGTATCTATCTATGTAACGGAATCTTTCAACACGATTTTCACCCACTTAAAAACATTGGATCGACTTGAAACTTTGTATATTTGTAAAGGGCCAACGACAATACAATAATTTCATACATTTTTCTAAGATCCTGGCCAGGATCATCAGGATATAAAAAAAAAGACATCGGTATAATAGGTTGCGGACGTATCGACTTTTCAGTCTATCGTTGTGGTAGCTCAGTTGGTAGAGTGGTCCGAATAATACGTTAGTTTTCTACTAGATGTCTCCTCGGCGATATACTAAGCACATGTCACTCGCTGACATCTGTAGGGAAATAAGCGTTATACATTCGTCAATATTATTATTATTATTATTATTTATATACAGATTTTTAATGGATACAAGGATGGAGATGTATGTACCTTAACTACAACTTCATCCAATTGTACGCCAAACAATAACTACTTATGTGGCAGATGATTATTTTTATTTACATTTCTACAAAACCTCTCATTTTAACATTTAAGCGAAACAATATCTACTTATGTGGGGTTATGATTTCTTTATTTAAATCTCTATATTACATTTACATTTGAAGTATCACAATCGCCGCAGACGTGCCATGTATTAATTACCAACGTGAAGATGAATGTGGTGTACTACATTTGTATGAAGAACCTATGAATTATATTCAGTGTAAATTGATGTCTAGTGACAAAAAATATAAAATGACAGCTGTACTGTACTCAGGAATTAGTTCCCGTGTAATGTATTTTCTTTCTTCAAGAAATTTTCAATTCAATATAAAATAAAAAACCTGTACGTCATTTTGTTTCAAGTTGTGTTTTCTTGAGCAATGGTTACATACAAACATAATCTGCATTGTAAGTGTTAATGATTTCAAACTCTTGTTTAAATATTAAGTTTATATAAAGTTGACATACTATTTTGGAAATGTAATTTCTCGAAGTGAATTTTTTACTAAGGTTCTCTATTTTCCGTATTTCTAATTCATAACACTTTCCTTTGAATTCTTCTGAAAATATTAATTTTTGTTCTTTGCTTTACAGAATATATTTATTTTGTTAAAAAAGTACATAAAAGGTAAATTTATCCATCAACAGAACTATTAAGTTGGCTGAAATTAGGTGTAGAAACAAGACAGCAAATCAGGAACTCCTGATATTTGTGGCCAGAACAGCAAATCACGCTGCTTGCTTTGTCGAGTAAAGGGGTCCAGATTCTCGAGGGGGATAAATATCGAAATCACCGAGTGTTACTGGAGCACTTCTAATTTTTATTATTGTTATTAACTTAAATAATCTTATCGATGGTGAAATATGTTACAATATTTTTATAATGTTCAAATATATTTTAGGTTGAAATAAACATATGGAGTAACAAGAAACAAACTTTTTTTTTTAAGCCCATGTTTTTCCCTTTACAGAGATTTAGCCGCTCTCCCCCTACAGGGAAGAATTTGAACCATACTAATTTAGTTACACTTGTTTTCGTATAGATATCATTTTGAGTGGTCCGTGCACAGCCTCATACTGACATCTAGGAAACCAAGGTAGTACTAGGACGGGAAAATTCGGTAAATTTTGCTTCGAGGCCTTTTAATTCAGGCTTAAGGATTTTTTACGAGCCTGAAAATCTTCAGACTCGGGACCCACGGCTTAAAGTCCCTCCCGGAAGACTTGCTCCTTGGATTTTTTCGTCCTAAAAAATCCATCGACCCCGGCCGGGTTTGAACCCACGACCCTCGGGACCAGAGGCAAGGAGCATAACCACTAGTCCACCGCGGCCGATAGAAACTTTCATTATGTAAAAATCACAGAGAAGAAATTTGTATGTAATATTCATGGAATATGCATCTTAGTTGCCATATTAAAAGATTCCATTTAGGAACTACTGACATAATAAATAACTACCTGCACCCATCGAGCCATTAGGTTCAGGGCCATGCTGACATAAGCTCTCCATACATCCTTATCCTAAGCTAATATTTCCAAAAAATATTGTATAATTTAATGTAATCATGGTTAATATTATTATCGCATCTCATTCTTGGCTTGCATATTAAGGTTTCCTCACGTATCATGTCCTCTTTCATTCCCCATTCGTGCCACATGTCCTGCCCATCTCAATATACAAGCCTTAACTATCCTTACTATATCTGGTTTCCCATAAGATCATGTAGCTCACTACACAATATGTAGTTTTCTCCATTTGCCTCTCTGTTCATTTCTCTTTGGTCCAAAAACGTCTCTATGAATTTTAGTCTCAAATAATCATATTTTCTCCTAATTTAAATTAAGAATCTATGTTTCGCATCCATATAATATAAACGGAAGAATAACAGTTTTATATATTTTCATAAGTAATGGCGCGAATGATTGCCAAATTATCGATAAATTCACGATTCACGAAGTGAGGAGTGAATTTATCTAGAGAATTTGGAAATCAAGAGTGACATTTGTTAGGACTATTTAACGAATAAAATTAAGCTCAAAAATCATTATTTAAATATAGTTATTTTAAAATATTTATATATATTTAACGTAAACATCGATGTTTGAAAACAAATGAGAAACGATTGGTACTTTTCATTTACTTCTTTTGTTCATTACTGCAACGAGATCATATTATTTATTGCCAAAGGAACGCAATATTGTAAGAATGCACTCTAGTGGAGAAAAAATGAAACACATCAAACTGTATATTAATTCATTCCTGATGCCCTATGATGTAAATATGATAATTATATTTTTCTGATGGTATAATCAATTGCTACAAATGTTTTTATATTAACTCCTGCATGCTCTATCTGTTGAAATTCTTGCACTATATATACAATCTGGTAGCCGTATTTCTTGGAGAGTCAGTCACTGCAAAATAATGCTATGACCTATTCAGAATGTTAAAAAGGAGGTGCTTTCTTTATTATGATAAACTTTCTAGGCGAAACACGACTATGATTGGTTGTAAATAAAAAATCATTGAAATGTGAATAGTCATTGACTCCCGTTTGGGGCATGAGTTAAATAGTCAGTTTAATCTAGTGTCTAACTATTATGTAATGACCTCACATTCCATGTTCCTCTGTTTGAGCTTTTAATTTGGATTGCCTGAAGTAATCCACGCCCGGAAAAACGAATGGGGAACTATTTTACTTTTGGAAAATGTTAACCCAGTTTCTTGACGGTTGTATTTTTACGGTGAGAGATCGTCACCCTGTATAATCTTCTTCCCTCAAATCATGGTTAATGTTATTTTTCAATATTGGTATACCAACTGGGCGTTTTCCCTCTGGTTTCCCTACAAGAAGCTTCCATGCACGTCTTTCATTCCCATTCGTGCCACATGTCGTGCCGATCGCAGTCTACGAGACTTAACTATTCTTATTATATCTGGATTCCTATAGAGGCCATGTAGTTCACTGTTATGCAGTCTTCTCCATTCACCTGTCTGTTCATCTCTCTTTGGTCCAAACGTTTTCCTAAGAACTTTATTCTCAAATACTTGTAATCTCCTTTCCTCCCTTAAAGTAAGAGTCCACGTAACATAACTGGTACAATAATAGTTACAGAATATATGTCTTTGAGAAAGGATGTGATGACTTCATACTCGAAACAGGGAAAATAAAAACATGTGAATTTTTTTAATATCTTGGGTCAATAATTACAAGTTTAGGTACTTGTGAGAGAGATGTACAGACTAAAATTGCAATGGCAAAAAATGCAACTAAGACAATAAATGGAATAATTTGGAACAAAAATATTACAAAGGAAACTAAAATGAAAATTTATAAGAGCATAATACAGAATATTTTGTCATATGGGAGTGAAACTTGGTCTTTGACGGAAGTACAAAAAAATAAAATTAGAAGAGTTTTGAATTTGATTATTTTAGAAGAAGCCTCCAAAAAACAAGACAGTATAAAATAAGAAATAAGTTCCTTTGGAGAGAAATGAATGTCACCGCATCGGTTGTTAAGAGGATTGAAAATCAAACGCTTAAATGGTATGGCCATGTACAAAGGATGGAACATGAAAGATGGCCAAAAAACATATACCAATGGTCACCCCCTGGAAGAAATAAACGTGGCAGACCAAGATGGAAATGGAAAACCTACGTCAGAACCATAATGGATGATAGGAATTTGGAAGAGGGAGATTGGAATGATAGAGATAAATGGAAACTGAAGACGGCAAACCTATAAGTGGGGGAAAGCCGAAGAAGAAGAATAGTTTTATATATTTGCAATTTAACGTTTTTTGAAAGGAGATTGGACGTGAAGAGTTCCTGTAAAGCATATTTCGAGTGTTAGCCAACTATATTCTTCTTCTTCTTCTTCCTTCCAAGTATTAGGCCAAGGCCTGTTACGATCCTATAGAAAATTTTCCCTCCAGCGTTTCATAGGACGGCCCAGTGATCTTCGTCCTCTTGGTATATAATTATAAACAGCTTTGGGGATCCGATTTGAACTCATTCTTTCAAGATGGTGTTTCCAATTTAGTTGGTACTGTTTAATATATTCCAAAATTGGCGTAGTCTTCAATTCTTTTAAGATATCGGTGTTCCTTTTCCGATCCCATCTGGTGTAACCCGCTGTTCTGCGCATGAATCTCATTTCACAAGCCGTTATTCTGCTTTCATGCTGTCTTTTTAGTGTCCATGCTTCACTACCATAGGTCAACACTGGTCTAGCCAACGTGTTATATAAACGTAATCTGGTGTTTTTTTGTACAAGGGATGGTTTCATAACTTGATTAATAATTCCTAAACTTTTATTATAACTAGTAACTTTTTGAAATCCAGAATGGGTTGAAGCAAGGAGATGCACTATCTCCTCTACTATTTAATTTTGTACTAGAGCATGCCATTAAATCTTTAGAGAATAAGGAAGGCTTACAACTGAATGGTATTAATAAGCTGTTAGTTTATGCTGATGATGTGGTACTACTGGCCGATAGCGAGGAGGATACTAAAGGCCAACACGCACGCACTATTTAGTAACACTAAGAAATTAGGACTGGAAGTAAATATCAGTAAAACTAAGTATATGGTCACACGTAGAAATACATTATATAATGGAAATGGACAGCTAATGACAAATGAGGGAAATTTTGAGGAAGTGGCTGAATTCAAATACCTAGGAACAATAATCACAAATAGGAATGAGATGCGCAAAGAAATTAAACATAGGCTCAATTCTGGAAATGCATGCTATTATGCATTGCAGAGACTTTTGATGTCCCAACTCCTTTCAAAAAACGTTAAGCTGAAAATATATAAAACTATTATTCTACCAGTTATATTATATGGGTGCGAAACATGGACTCTTACTTTAAGGGAGGAAAGGAGATTACGAGTATTTGAGAATAAAGTTCTTAGGAAAATTTTTGGACCAAAGAGAGATGAACAGACAGGTGAATGGAGAAGACTACATAACAATGAACTACATGGTCTTTATAGGAAGCCAGATATAATAAGAACAGTTAAGTCCCGTAGACTGCGATGGGCAGGACATGTTGCGCGTATGGGGAATGAAAGACGTGCATGGAAACTTCTTGTAGGAAAGCCAGAAGGAAAACGCCCAGTTGGTAGACCAAGAATGAGGTGGGAGAACAACATTAACTATGATTTGAGGGAAGTAGATTATACAGGAAATGATTGGAAAGCATTAGCTCAGGATAGGGATGTATGGAGAGCTTATGTCCGCGCGGCCATGAACCTACGGGTTCGATAGTGCCAGTGAGTAAGTAAGTAAGTAACTTTTTCAGGGATATCCTTTTCATCCCAGATAGAGAGATAATATCCAAGATATTTAAATTGATTAGATCTCTCTAAAATTTTATTTTGGAGACAGATTTTACGAGTATGGGGTCCTTCCCATGAAATGCCATAATTTTAGTTTTGTTAATTGATATTTCCATATTAAATTTGGCACCTATTTTTTGTAAATTATTATATTAGCTTGTACATTTAAAGGTAAAACAATTATTCTACCATTGAAAATGCCTTCATACATGTTATTTCTGTAGATTACAACTGGAAGAGGTTATGGTGAACTCTTTGCAGATTGGACTGCTGATCGCAGAAAGTAGCTGAAATACGGCATTATCTTAATCTGTCAGAAATGTCGGTAAGTTTGCGTGCCGAAAGAATAGCGTGACGAAGCTGGATCGGAATAATACGATATTGAATATTCGACAGGTGCCTGGTACTGTCCCAGTGCTGCCACCTACTTCATCAACTTCAATTCTTATTGAATGCAACAATGTCATTATAAAGAGCGCCTTATTACTGACAACTGACTACGCTTATCGCTTGAATGCATTAGGCTCTAAATTTCACACGAAAACATTCATTGCACTTCCTTCAATATATATATATATATATATATATATATATATATATATATATATATGTTATAATTAAATCTTTAACATTGAGCAATGCAAGCTTAATATTTATATTATATTAAGCTTGCATTGCTCAATGTTGAACATTTAATTATAACATCTATAAAGCGTCACTGCTATAAGGTAAAAATATTCTCTTTAATTTGCTTACTTGTTATGGTCAGCTACTAGATGGCAGTGAAGACCGAGTTCTCGCGACATCTAGTAATAATGGAGAATATAATACATATATAAGAAAAATAAGTGTTTGAATTGGATTCGCCTGGTAGTGTAATGGATATCACGCTGAGGTACAGACTCAGAGATCCGGGTTCGAATCCCGTCCACGCATTTATTTTTCTTATCATACCATATTAAGCTTGTATTGCTCAATGTTAAACATTTAATTATAACATCTACAAAGCGTCACTGCTATAAGGTAAAAATATTCTCTTTAATTTGCTTACTTGTTATAGTCAGCTAGTAGATGGCAGTGAAGACCGAGTTCTCGCGACATCTAGTAATAATGGAGAGTATAATACATATATAAGAAAAATAAGTGTTTGAATTGGATTCGCCTGGTGGTGTAATGGATATCACGCTGAGGTACAGACTCAGAGATCCGGGTTCGAATCCCGTCCAGGCATTTATTTTTCTTATCATACCATATATACATATATATTAGAGGATGTGAAGAATTTGAGTATCTGGGAGTAAAATTAGATAAAGAGGATAAACAAGAAAGTGATATTAAGAACAGAATAAATAAAGGTAGAGCAATAACAGCAATGATGAATGGAGTTTTATGGAACAGACATATAACCAGGAAAAATAAGTTACAAATATATAATTCAATAGTGAGAAGTACTGTCACATATGGAGCTGAAGTTTGGAAATTCAACAAAAACTTAGAACAAAAATGTATGTCGATGGATATGGATTTCTTGCGGAGAGCAGCAAGATGTTCAAAATTAAACAAAGTAAGAAATACTGTCATAAGAGAAAAAATGAATATTGGTTATTCAATAGTAGATTATATACGGTATAAGCAATTAAATTGGTATGGGCACGTACGACGAATGCAAGAAGAAAGATTACCCAGGAAAACATTGGAATGATGTCCACCTGGAAGAAGGAGGAGAGGAAGACCTCGGAACTCGTGGATGCAGGAAATAAGAACTGGAATGAGAGCAAGAGAACTGCAGGACATGGATTTGATGGAGAGAGACGAGTGGAGAAGAAAAATAAAACTTTAGGCACAGAAAGATGTGTAGACATTAAAATTCTGTATATATATATATATATATATACACACACACATGCTAGTTTATTCCCCGGCGTGCGCTGCTACTCCTAAATAAATGTTAATGTTTTTATTATTCATTTAACATTTCTCAATGAAAGATAAATTATATTTGAAGAGAAAAATTTTCGCCTAGACCGGGACTCGAACCCAGGACCCTTGGCTTTCCGGGCCAAGTGCTCTACCAACTGAGCTACCGAGGCGAGTTACGATCTAGACGCAAATTTTTCTCGTATATACGTTGTAATTCCCTATCGCCAAATGCTTTTGAAACCCGGTCTAGGCGAAAATTTTTCTCTTCAAATATAATTTATCTTTCATTGAGAAATGTTAAATGAATAATAAAAACATCATTAGAAGCCTTACTAGCTTTATAAAGTAATGTTAAATTCCCAATAAATGTCTTCTTAACTAAGAAGCCGCCATTTGCAAAGATAGAAGCAATGGTTTCAAAAGCATTTGGCGATAGGGAATTACAACGTATATAAGAGAAAAATTTGCGTCTAGATCGTAACCCGCCTCGGTAGCTCAGTTGGAAGAGCACTTGGCCCGGAAAGCCAAGGGTCCCGGGTTCGAGTCCCGGTCTAGGCGAAAATTTTTCTCTTCAAATATAAATGTTAATGTGTTTTTACCACCGTGCGCTGTTATACTTGCCCGGGAATCTGCTTATCCCGATATTGTCATCAATGAAAGACTAAAATGGTTATTGTGAGTTATCCGTAGAAGATAAACATATGCTGTCGCAAACTTTTTTGTAGAGCTTTTTGAGATATTCAATTGTGTGTAGATTAATTTGGTGTATTTTTTATGGTTTAGGCAGCGTAAGACATTTAAGCGTCAAAATAGGGAGTTTATTTCACGTTTTTCTCTACAAAGAGTGATTTTTAAGGGTGTAGGAGTTGAGTATCACAACTCTCTTATAGCCTATGTTCATCCCGGAAATCTCCTGAACATTTTGCAAAAAAACTCCACCAAAATCGGATCAACGGCATGGCCGCGCATAGAATACGAACAAACAAACAAACATTGATTTTTATATATTAGATATATTATATATTCTAGCGGACCCGGAAGACGTTGTCCTGCCCGAACGATCAGTTCTCGTGTCATGGCCCAACAATAAAAATATGTTACTTTTTTTTCTATAACATTCAGTAATTAAAACGTAGTCTATATATTAAGACGTGAAGAAATTTGTCTAATGCCAACAGGTAGACTTTTATGACATTTCTAGCTTTCTCCCCTGGCATTGACAGATTTGTAATCCATTTCTTAAGTCCGGACACCTGGAAGGCAGAGTTACGTTACCCCGATGATATGATGGGTGATAAATGCTAATGAACGCCAGGAGAGTTCTTAACCTAAACTTAATCTAAATTCCAGACATTGGACTGGACAACCACAGGAATAATTCCCTTTATGGAAAAATTCCTATCGTTTGACCGGGAATCGAACCCGGGAATTCATGAAGAGTAGTCAGGAACGCTGACCAGTAGCCCATGAGGCTGGTAAAAAAAATCATCTCTGGTTTGATCGGGAATAGAACCTGCGACCTCTTGAACTGTAGTCAGGAAGTTCTGACCACTAGACCATCAGACTACTCTTTGTACCCCTTTTTAAGCAGATTGCGCGCACGGAGGAGTGTGATATTTGGCACAATTAAAGTTAATATAGAGAAGGAGGGCAGAAAAATACAATTTATGTATAATATGTGTTACAAATAAATTAAATTAAACAAAGTAAAATACTTTTTTCCAAGGAATTTATGTGTATTACTCATTCATTTGTTTACGTTCATACTGAAAGTGCATTGTTGCGAAGAGAAAATTGTGCAGCAGCAATGTGAATTGAATTACTCTCGCGTATTTATTATTAGTGGTTTAAAAAATGTGAGTACATTTTATTATTTAAATTTAAATTAAACCCTGTCTAATCTTGCTTTCAGTAATTTCATTACATATTCGCACCTACTTCCATTATGCCTCGACATAGAACATTCAAGGGTCGGAGTGAGAGACAAAGAAGAATGGATATACGTGGTACAGTCATTAAGTTTTGAGACTGAGCGCATAGTGGCGCTGTGTTACGCTATAGCGCATAGGTGGCGCCGTGGTACCTAGTCACTTAGTCTCTCGTCCCAGCAAGAATACCCCGTGCTGATTACCCGTCGTTGCCCGGAGTCTATTTATGTGTTTTATGTTTAAGTAAAATGAAACATGTATAGGCTATCGTAATTATGTTTAGATACCCCGTGCTGATTACCGCCGTTGCCTGGGAATCTACTTATCCCGATCTTGTTGGCATAAATCATGCGGAGGACGAATATCAATGTGGTTTTATGATCGTTGAATAAGCAAAAGGAAAAATACGAGTTAGTTATAAGTGTATATCGTAATTATTTTAAGATTCCCCGTGCTGATTACCCGGTGTTGCCCGGGAATCTACTTATCTCGATCATCTTGGTATAAATGAGCTAAAAGACAAAAATTGTTATTGTGAGTTATCCGTAAAAGAATATCCGTCATGTGCTGCTACGCTTGTCCGGGAATCTACTTTTCCCGATCTTCCTGGGATCAAGGAAAGACAAAAATGTTTATTGTGAGTTATCGGTAAAACATAAACGTAAGCTGTAGAGGACTTTTTTTTTTTTTGAGATATTCAATTCTGTGTACATTAATTTTATATATTTCTAATGGTTTAGGCAGCGTAAGCCATTTAAGCGTCCAAAAAGCGACTTAATTCACGTTTTTCAGTACAAAAGGCGAATTTTAAGGGCGTAGGAGTTGAGTATCACAACCCTCTTATAGCCTATGTTCGTACAGGGAGTCTCTTGAACATTTTGCAAAAAGCCTCATCATAATCGTATGAACGGAATGATACAGCATAAAATATAAACAAACAAACAAACATTGATTTTTATATTGTATATTAGACTAGCTAATACACCTAAATTAATTAAATTATTGGAAAGCATTAGCTCAGGATAGGGATGTATGCAGAGCTTATGTCCGCACGGGCATGAACCTTCGGGTTCCATAGTGCCAGTGAGATAGACAAGTATACTCAGAGGACATATTTTAATTGAATGAAGGGAACTACATTTTCGCGTACTTATCGCTTCTACATAGTACGTCGGTGTCTATAACCAATGAAAAATGAGCAGTCACATTATTTTGTTTTGAGGATTATTTTAAGAGTGGATAGCCTGTTCGGAATTCCTAAAAAGTTAGTTAGACTTACACGAATGTGTCTAAATGGCACAAAGAGTAGGGTGCGTGTAGGCAAACAGTTTTCAGACACTTTTGAATTCCAGAACGGGTTGAAGCAAGGAGATGCACTATCTCCTCTGCTATTTAATTTTGTACTAGAGCATGCCATTAAATCTTTAGAGAATGAGGAAGGCTTACAACTGAATGGTATTAATAAGCTGTTAGTTTATGCTGATGGTGTAGTACTACTGGCCGATAGCGAGGAGATACTAAAGGCCAACACGCACACACTATTGAGTAACACTAAGAAATTAGGACTGACAGTAAATATCAGTAAAACTAAATATATGATCACACGTAGAAATTCAGTATATAATGGAAATGGACAGCTAATGACAAATGAGGGAAATTTTGAGGAAGTGGATGAATTCAAATACCTAGGAACAATAATCACAAATAGGAATGAGATGCACAAAAAAAAAATAAACATAGGCTCAATTCTGGAAATGCGTGCTATTATGCATTGCAGAGACTTTTGATGCCCCAACTTCTTTCAAAAAACGTTAAACTGAAAATAGGTCTATATAAAACTATTATTCTACCAGTTATATTATATGGGTGCGAAACATGGACTCTTACTTTAAGGGAGGAAAGGAGATTACGAGTATTTGAGAATAAAGTTCTTAGGAAAAGAGGGATGAACAGACAGGTGAATGGAGAAGACTTCCTAACAATGAACTAAATGGTCTTTATAGGAAGCCAGATATAATAAGAACAGTTAAGTCTCGTAGACTGCGATGGGCAGGACATGTTGCGCGTATGGGGAATGAAAGACGTGCATGGAAGCTTCTTATAGGAAAGCCAGAGGTAAAACGCCCAGTTCGTAGACCAAGAATGAGGTGGGAGAACAACATTAACTATGATTTGAGGGAAGTAGATTATACAGGAAATGATTGGAAATCATTAGCTCAGGATAGGGATGTATGGAGAGCTTATGTCCGCGCGGCCATGAACTAACGGGTTCGATAGTGCCAGTGAGTAAGTAAGTAGCCTTTATCTTCGAATCGAACGTTAATGTACTTAGCTATTAAAGATCTTCACTTCATAAAAAATACCACCTAAGTAGATAAACAATATAATCATTGTTGCCATTGTTATAATTGTTGGCATTTGCCAGTGCAGCAGTAGGCAGTTTATAATCGATGGCGAATCAAAGAAAGAGACAGTTGAGGAACGAAGTGTTGAGGTTTATTGCGGCACTTTACACGAGATGGCACCACTAGCGCATCGCACATCAAAATTACTGCTTGCCCGCACTGCTTCAGTCCATCATGAAATTGTATCTCGGTTTATTATCTACTGGGAACACAATCAAAATCCTCGAGAATTCTTCAAATAATTCTTTGTAAAATACTTTGTGTACATCTCAACCACATTGTTCATCCTAAAGTGAATTTTATTTACATCAGACGTAATAACTAACTCACTAGCACTATTGAACCCGTAGGTTCATAGCCAAGCGGACATAAGCTCTCCATACATCGGATCCAGAGCTAAGCTTTTACAATCATCCCTCAAATCATGGTTCATGTTATTCTTCCACCTCATTATTGGTCTACCACAGGCATGGGGAACTGCCGAATGAGGGGTAGTATGACATCCTTCCTCATTCCAGCCATCATTGAACTCGTAACTGTTGTTATTATCGTCTCGCATACCATGCAGTATCAGTGGCGGTACACCCTTATAACCTGAAACATATAAACTGCTCGGGACCGAGCTCCGTGCGTCTGAAAGGAATTTGCTGTCTCAGCTGTTAGTACTATGAGAAGCAGAGAAGTGTACCTCCTCTCACTCCCCACACTTCTCCCCGCAAACACACAGAGCTTGGTCTCCTTCCATTCTTACGTACATTTGGTGTAACGTTTGAAGAGCGCGTAGAGGACCGCTGATGCCTTTTTCTTGACACTAATTGTCTATGTCAGGCTGATAGTACTCTTAGAGATGTGTAATACTGAGACTAGGGTGTCATCGTTTATTCTGGAGCGTATTTTAGATTTGGTACGGTTCAACTTCGAAAATAATTGTTCTCATGTATAAGTCGAACCAAACATTGCGAGAATGTGGCCTTCAAAATCTCTCATGTTGGGATACGAGTCTATTGACAACAATCTGTATAGATCCAAGCCTTCCGTGCCACAAACAACTTCCGTGCCATTCTGAATACAAAAATAATCATTTTCCCAGTCAGTATTAAAATGGTATCGGTGTTTAGAATTTGCCATGCTCACGCTGAATTGTACGCCACTGACTCTCACTGCGTATTGTCAATCACTGTATACCTGCTTCTGCAGTGCAAGTACAAATGAGTGGAATGGGTATTGGCGGAGAGGATTTGTTATGAGCTCCCGGAGCCCGCCTGTTCTACCAAATGGGAGCTTATCACTCTGGTTTTCCTACACGAAGCTTCCATGTCCCTATTTGATTTCCCATTCGTGCCACATATTCAGCGCATCTCAATCCACGAGATAAATCTGATTTCCTATAAAGATCGTGTAGCCCACTATTATGCAGACTTCTCCATAATAGCATTGTTGTTATTATTGTTGTTATTATTATTATTATTATTATTATTATTATTATTATTCCATTCCATAGTAATTCTGCCCGAGGGCAGGTCTTTCACTGCAATAATAGCATTTTCATACTATGCTTTGCAGATTTAAAAGGGAATTATAGGTGTGGTAGCTTCCCGTTGCTTTCCACACCGGTGAAGGATGATGATGATGATGATAAGAATGATGATAAAGATGATGGCCATATGATTCGGGGACCGTTTGGGCCTTAAAGTTTTCCTGACATTTGTCTTACAGGTGAGGAAAAACCCCGATAAAACCCTCACCCAGAAAAACTGCCCCGACCGCGGATCGAACCCGGGCCCGCTGCGTGACAAGGCAGCACGCTACCTCGAGACCACAGCGATGGTAATGTTAAATAATAATAGTAATAATAATAATAACAATAATAATATGTACACCGCTGTGGTCTCGAGGTAGCGTGCTGCCTTGACACGCAGCATGCCCGGGTTCGATTCCCTGTTAGCACAGGCTTCTCGGTGAAGTTTTTTTCGGGATTTTTCCTCACCTGTAAGATAAATGTCAGGAAGCTTAGGGCCCCACGGTCTCCAAAAATCATCCGGCCATCATCTTCCTTATCATTATCATCATCATCCTTCACCGGTGTGGAAAGCAACGGGAAGCTACCACACCTACAATTTCCTAGTAAAGCTGCAAGCATAGCATGAAAATGCTATGATTGCATTGAAGGACCTGCCTTCGGGCAGAATTACTGTGGATGGATTTAACATTTTCCAATACTGTTATTTTAACACAGTTCCAATAATGGATGCCCCAGGTTGTCATTTCGACATTTCTGGTGTCCCCTCCTGGCATTGGCTTTATTGTAACCCACTTCTGAATTTGGGGCGCCTGGAAGGCGGAGTTACGTTACCCCGATGATATGATGGGTGATAAATAATAATTTAGCGCCAGAAGATTTATTAACCTAAACTTAACCTAAATTTCAGACCAATGGCAACCACAGGAATGATTCCCTTTAAGGAAAAATTCCTATGGTTTGACCGGGAATCGAACCCGCGACCTCATGAACAGTAGTCAGGAACGCTGACCACTAGCCCATGAGGCTGGATCATATTATAATATTATAATGAAATTGTCAAAAGAAAAATTAATGTCTGAACCAGGAATCGAACCGTAGACCTCTTGTTTTCTAGTCTAGTGTGCAGCTCACTACACCATTCAGGACTTGTCATAAACATTAACAATTCTTTCCATATATACAACTCTATAATTCTCGTTTCGTCCGCTGCCAGGTAGGTGACACTACCATCGGCAGCGGCCGGCTTCGTTCAGAAGTAGGCCTATCTATATTTGAGAATTTTTCACCACCACTTTTATAAGCGGTAAACAATGTTATTTAACATTTCCAGTTCCAATAATCGATCTAATAAAATTTGGTTATGTCTTGAATATGACATTTGTTCCTAATTTCTGTGTTGCGTATCTTATTGATTGAATTAAAATATAAAATAAAAACAACATTCCTATAAAAGATTATTAATTCTTGAAGATAGACACATAGTTTCATAGAAGTTCGCGATATTATTCTATGATTTTTTCAACGTTCGAGGAGTTAATAGTCTTAGCAGTGAATGTTGTCTGAGAAAAGTTTCGATAATGAAATAATAGAACAGATAGCACACTTTAACTATCTTGGTTCAGATATAACATGTAGCTATGATTGAGATATGCACAATCAATTAAACCGATATCAAATTATGTGTAGCACCATAAGAAGAATCCTCGAAAGACTCGAAGAGATACTCAGCTCAGGTTTTATAAAATTATGGCTGTTCCTGTTCTTTTATATCGATCTGAATCTTGGGTACTTCCAAAAAAAATAACTCACACATTCAAGCCACTAAAATGAAAATTTTAAGATCTGTAAAAGGATGCACACGCATGGATAGATTACACAATGAATCAATAAGAGATGAACTGGAGATATTTTCAATAGTTGATAAACTAGAAGAGCACAAATACCAATGGAAAGAACATTTTGACAGAATGGACAATATAAGATTACCCAAAAAGATCAACACTTACAAACCACATGGGAAAATGTCTTTGGGACGGCCAAGGAAACGATGGACTTGAGACCGGAACAGGTCGCATTGACCTAATTCTGGAAAGGAAGAAGAAGAAAAGTTTGATAAGTTTATTAATAGAGGATAATTGTGTTGGAATTTTGAAGGAGATAGTAAGGATTTTTAAGGATGTTAGAGGGATATGATTAAATGGAGCTTCTTTTCGAGTAGAGAAATCCTTGACATAAGAAGGTAGGCTACTAGATGATTCAATTAAAACAGATAGCATATTGCTATACGAGTGTGGTAAACACTTGATACGATTGAGGAACAGTTTAAAAAAGCGAGGCGCTTGCGCCGAGTATTTTTAAATTTCCGGGATTCCCTTATATGTTTACCTCATGAGTATTGCATACTATTTTTTGCACTATGTGTATTTATTTTAGTATTCTTCTTCTTCAACACGGTTTAGGCTTACTTACCAGCCTGTCCCGGCTCCAAATTGCTGCTCTTTTCATCTTTACCTTGGTCTTCCCAAACTTCTTCTTCCTCGTGGTGAATAGTTGTATGCTGCTTTTGGTATTCTATTCTCAGTCATCCTTGCCAAATGTTCTTTCCAGTTTGTTCTGTATTTCACTATTGTTGTGTTTAATTCCTCTACTTTTAGTTGTTGTCTTATTTCTGTGTTATGTTTTTTGTCTGTTCTTTGATATCCTGCTATTGGTCTGAGGAATTTCATTTCAGCAGCTTGTATTCTGGCAGATTGTTGTGTTGTCACTGTCCATGTTTCGGATCCATAAGTAATAATATTGTATGCCATTGTCTTGTATAATTTAATTATACAGCCTTTTCTGGCTCTATTTTTCGAAGTTCTTTCTAATGTTCCTGTTATATAATTAAACTTATTTAGTTTGTTATTCAGATCTAAGTATTTATGTAATGTTTTATAGTGGAGTAGAAACAATAGAAAGATCTCAAGCAGGAGTAGCAATTTTTTTTTGCAAATGCCCCAGGTTGTTTTTCGACATTCCTGGTTCCTCTCCTGGCATGGCGTTCTTGTAACCCACTTATGAGGTTGGGGCGCATGGAAGGCGGGGTTACGTTGCCCCGATGATATGAGTGATGATGATGATACTGGTGCGCCAGGAGAGTCCCTAATCCTAAGCTTAATCTAAGATGAACATGAATGATGATGATTGCGATGGCCATATGATTTCGGGGACCGTTTGGGCCTTAAAGTGTTCCTGACATTTGTCTTACAGGTGAGGAAAAACTCCGATAAAAACCTCACCCAGAAAAACTGTCCCGACCGGGGATCGAACCCGGGCCCGCTGCGTGACAAGGCAGCACGCTACCTCGAGACCACAGCGGTGGATGGAGTAGCAATATTAGTAAGCACAAGATTAAGGAAAACAAACTGCATACGAATGGATAAATCAGAGAATAATGAAAATAAGATGTAAAATACCAAAAGGAAATCTTACTGTAATAGGAATCTACGCACCAGAGGAAGGCAGAAAACAAGAAACAACAGAATTTTACCAAAAACTACGAAAGATAATAGATCAAACAAACAGAAACGATTACTTAATCATAGCAGGAGATGCAAATTCACGTATAGGGAAAACACGAATTACAAATGTAACGGGAAACAATGGAGAAGAAACGCGAAATTTATTTTAGTAATTAAGATATTAGCTAAAATATTAATAAATGTAATTGAAGATAAACGTTAGATTTCAGAAGAAGAATCGGTTATATGTGTTGCTATGGAGAAATAAAAAGTATTGTAGGTCATGTCACCATCATATATTCGTTAAAAAAACTGTAACAACAATTTGATTTGGGATTTATTTCTTATTATGGAGAAAGCTTTAGACGATGTGTGCAGTGATGATGAAATAGAAGAGGCGCGGAAAACTGGATGTGATGAATTAATACCGAAATTAATACAAATTGCAGTATCACTATCAATGTTTCATAAGTAATGCCACGAGTGATTTCCAAATTATCGATAAATTCACGACTCACGAAGTGAGGAGTGAATTTATCTAGAGAATTTGGAAATCAAGAGTGGTATTTGTTAGGACTATTTAACGAATAAAATTAAGCTGTTTACTCACAAATCATTGTATAACTATAGTTATTTTAAAATATTTATATATTAATGCAAACGGCGATGTTTGAAAACAAATAAAATGTGAGGTTATGTTCATTCACAGCTGCTTGATCATATTATTTATTGCCAAATAAGATCGCAATATTGTAAGTGTGCACCCAAGTGGAGAAATAATGAAACACATCAAACTATATCATAATCAACATTACGGGTTATTCATTTATTTTTTTAGTAAATAACTCAGTAAAATCAAGGAATCTTTTCATTATTTGCTATATTCAATGTATTTGTTGGAGAAAAATAATGCTTTGACCTGTTCAGAACATTAAATAATAATAATAATAATAATAATAACAATAATAATAATAGCTTTATTTTACCTGGCAGAGTTAAGGCCTTAAGGCCTTGTCTACCACTCAACCAGGTTTAAAAAAATACAAAAACAAAATAGTCTTAAATCTAAATTACAATATATATAAACAATTACAAGTTATGAATACAATACAATTAATATTTATAGTGTAATTTGATTTACTCTAAATTTAACGAATTAAATATATATGTACAAGATATATAAAAAACGAGGAAAAGATTAATGACATAGTATAAAATTAAATATATAGAGAAAAATTAATTATTAGACAACAAAAAGGAGGAGCTTTCTTTATCACAAAAGCAGGAGCTGATAAAGAGAAATCGATAAAGAGCGAGGTGAAACACGACTGTCATTGGTTGTAAAACAACATTCATTGAAACGTGATTAGTCATTGACTAGCATTTGTGGCATCAGTTAAATAGTCATAAGTAATGCCACGAGTGATTTCCAAATTATCGATAAATTCACGACTCACGAAGTGAGGAGTGAATTTATCTAGAGAATTTCGAAATCAAGAGTGGCATTTGTTAGGACTATTTAACGAATAAAATTAAGCTGTTTACTCACAAATCATTATTTAACTATAGTTATTTTAAAATATTTATAGCCTATATTTAATGTAAACGGCGATGTTTGAAAACAAATGAGAAACGATAGGTACGCTTCTACTGCTTCATTTGTCTATCACTGCAACCAGATCATACTATTTATTGCCAAAGGAACGCAATATTGTAAGGAGGAGCTTTCTTTAATATGGTAATCATAACACTGATAAATATTTGGTGAAACACGATTCTGATTGGTTGTAAAACAGAAATCATTGAAACGTGATTGGTCATTGACTCCCATTTGGGGCATGAGTTAAATAGTCAAAATAAATGTTTTTTGGTAATTTTTAAAGTATTGAGATTTCTTTTTCATAGCAACCAAGATTGTATGCGGGAATGTCAAATTACGATGCACATCAACAATAAAAATAAGTATACAATATTAGTTACATAGTGCAAAAATAAATACAACATTCCTGTAAAAGATAATTAATTGTTGAAAACAGAAGCATATTTTTCATAGAGGTGCGCGATATTATTCTATGATTTTTTTAAACATTCAAGTAGTTAATAGTCTAGCAGTGAATGTTGTCTGATAAAATTTTGATATGTGGCAAGTTTGTTAATGGTAGTAATTTGTGTTGGAATTTTGAAGGAGCTAGTAAGGATTTTTAAGGATGTTAGAGGGATGTGATTGAAGGGGGTGTAAATCCCGACGAAGGGGCCGTTACGAGGACGCCAGAAAGTCGCTTTCGTCTTGCCAAGTTTTCAACATGGATCGATATAAGAGTTGTAAGCCCGTTCTGTGCTCTTGTTGTATGCCCATACATCAGAGGCACGCTATGACGGTCATTGTATTATTCAACAGCCACTGTTAAAAAGATTACTTCTTCATTATCAGGGAATCCTCTTAAAAACTTCAACTGAACTTAACTGACTTCATCGTTCTAGGATTTATCTATTATAAATTCCAAATTACTTGGGGAAATATTTTGAATTTTAATTATGTCGCTTCAGTTTGCAAAAGTCAGTCACGAAGCTACTTCGTACATTAAGTAAGATTCCTTAACAAGTCGAATTTATGATCCAATTTTGCATGGATACGTGTGGAAAACACGAACAAAGACTTAAAATAAAATTAGATGGAGAAATCATAGAACAAGTTTTTGAATTCAATAATAATAATAATAATAATAATAATAATAATAATAATAATAATAATAATAATAATAATAATAATAATAATAATCTATCTATCTATCTTCGGGTTTTTACAGCTGCTGCCGTCTTCCCGTGCCAAACCTCCAAAGCCCACGGTCTTGGGCATCTTCGATGCTTAGCCCTCTAGCTTGCATTACTGTCTTCATGTTTTCCTTCCATGTTAACCTTGGTCTTCCTCTTTTCTTCTTTCTGTTAGGATGCCATTCATATAGTTGCTTCGGCCATCGCTCATCTTCCATTCTTAAAACATGTCCTAACCACTTTAATTCCTTTTCCTCAATTCTTTCTATTATGCTTTCTTCTGCTTCCATTATGTTTCTAATTTCCTTATTTGTGACACGTTCTAATTTAGACTTTCTGGCACTTCTTCGTAAATAATCCATTTCTAGAGCTATTAGTCTATTCTTGTAGTACTTATTGATTGTCCATACCTCACTTCCGTACATTGCAACAGATTCCACCAATGTTTTACCAATATATTTTTTTGTGTCTTTCCAAATATGCTTATCCCACCATATGGAATTTAATGATGATATTATTTTGCTACTCAATTCAATTCTATGTTTTATGTTCTCTTTGCCTATACCTTCGATGTTATCCATAATCATTCCCAAATATTTAGTTTGTTTCACTTGCTTTATTTGGATTCCATCTTCCAATACTAAATTTTCTCTTTCATTGCTATTTATTGCCAGATATTCTGTTTTTTGTAAATTTAATGTGAGACCCCATGATTCATATGTGATTTTCAACCTTTTTATCATGAATTCCATATCAAAATTGTCTTGCGCTAAAACCAGTTGATCATCGGCAAATTGTAATGTCAGCAAAAATCTAGTGCTATGGAGTAGGATCCCCCATACCTTTGAAGCTTTGTCTTTTTTTCTTCCATTTCGTTAATATAAATTCTACATAAAATATTAAAGAACATTGGTGAATAGACTGCACCCTTGTTTCAATCCCTTTGAGGTTGTTTAAGGGATTAGACATTATATTTCCCATTTTAACATAAGCGGAGTTATCGTCTATAGATTTGTTTAATAATTTCTATTAGGTTTATTGTAAATATTGTATGTCTCCAATACTACCCATAATTTGTTCCTCGGAGGAAAGAATAATAATATAATAAAATAATAATAATAAAAAAAGATAATAGCTAAGAGAGAGAGGAATGTTGGAATTCTTTAGATTTGGACAGTGTGTATCTTTCTAGAATTGCCATCGCTGCCATTAGAGGATCAATTTCAATTTTAAGAAACCATATTTACAAAATTACTATTTATTAGTATGTATACTTCGATTACAATTTTAAATGTTTTAATGTATTTACAAAATGTATTTCATTAATGCCCCTTAGGGCGAACCTTTCTTCTTCTTCTTCTTCTTCTTCTTCTTATTATTATTATTATTATTATTATTATTATTATTATTATTATTATTATTATTATTATTATTATTATTATTTCATCAATTCCAAAAATTAATTGACTGTATCACTTTGTCCTTGAGGCAATCCTCTAATGAAAGTTATATATAATAAAAAATAATCTGTCTATTTACCTAACTTGGAGTTTTTACAGCTGCTGCCGTCTTCCCGTGCCAAACCTCCAAAGCCTACGATCTTGTGCATCTTCAATGCTTAGCCCTCTTGCTTGCATTGCTATCCCCATGATTTCCTTCCATGTTAACTTTGGTCTCCCTCTTTTATTCTCTCTGGTCGGTTGCCATTGATACGGTAGTTTCGGCCATCGCTCATCTTCCATTCTTAAAATATGTCCTAACCATTTTAATTCCTTCTTCTCAATTTTTTCAATTATAGTATAGAGTTAGACGTCTCGGGTTTAAATTTCCGTTTAAGCATTTATTTTCCTTTCCACGTCTCGTTATATATATATATCCATCCATCCATACATGTATAGAAATTCTGCCCGGGGGCAGGTTTTTCACAGCAATCATAGCATTTTCATGCTATGCTTTGCAGCCTTGCTAGGGAATTATAGGTGTGGTAGCTTCCCGGTAATGGATGACGATGATAATGGAAACGATGCTGATGATGGCCGGATGATTTTCGGGGACCGTCGGGCCCTAAGCTCCCTGACATTTATCTTACAGGTACTTAAAACCTCGATTAAAACCTCACCCAGGAAAACTGCCCGGACCGGGGATCGAACCCGGGCCCGCTGCGTGACAAGGCAGCACGCTACCTCGAGACCACAGCGGAGGACTATATATATTACTTAAATTGATGTCAGGACTATTTTCGGTATCTTCTAGATAGGACAGGTAAATATCTGTAATTGTTCAAGTTATCCTAAAAGTTTGGAATTTCATTTACATTGAAAGTTTTATTGTGCTATTCAATATAACTTGATTTAATTTCTATTAATTTAATAAGGATTATTTTGAAGTAGATGATATTTTAAATATAAATCTCTTTCAAAAATAGTTTTAAGAGAACAACCTCAACAGCTTCATTCCTTCGGAATTCACTAACACTACGTCACGTTTCCATTAAAACTAGATATCGTTTTTTTTTAGTTATACAAACTGCTTACTTATGTTCATTTATGCCAAAGATTTTAAGGTAAATAAACAGATGATTAAACTGTTTCTTTGCAGAGTGATTCAGAAATATGGCTATACGTTTGATCCAATTTTGTGACGAAAATAAGCTAATGAATGCGTAAATCTATGTAATATGAAAGGTTATTTTAAGGGTAATCAAAAGAGAGGAAAGAGAGGTAGATATCCAGGCGGTGTTGCCTTTTTATATAAAGCTAACTTAGACCCATATATTAAAAAAGGTAAATATTACTTTAAAAGAGGCAATTTGTATATATTACCATACAGAAAGAGCAGAAATGTGTATTTATCGCCAACCACTAAATTCCAGGTATGCCAATCCAAATTTTTTCGTTGAATTGTCTGACTCGTTGGCAGAAATAAAAGATAAGTTTCCGGAAGCGGGAATAATAATTTTAGGGGACTTTAACTGTAGGATTGGGGAGAAAATATCACTATAAAATCGGATGATAATGAAACACGAGGTGAGGGTAGGAGAAGCAAAGTTAAGATTTTAAATTCAGAAGGAAACCAATTGTTAGCTTTTTGCGATGCATTTGAACTTGAAATTCTGAATGGGAAATATGGGGGAAGATAAAAATGGAGAACTGACATTTATTAATAAAAATGGAAGTAGCGTAATCGATTATTCAATATGCACACAAGACATGATTCCAGTCCTAAGTAATTTCTGTATAGTTTCCAGAATCGAATCACACCACTTCCCAAACAAACTTATTTTAAATATGAAAGGTATTAGTGAGACAGTTAATGATGAGGTGGCAACAATATTGCGGCCAATTATCCGTTTCAGGTGGATCGAGGATCTGAGAGAAGAATTTAACAGGAGTTTGGAAACGCTAATACAGGATCTGCAATTATTATTAAAGGAAATATGATGTTATCATTAGAAAGGGAATCCTTCAAACTTCAACAATAGAACAAAACAAAACAAATCACTGCTCACGTGCAGCTTGGCGGGTTGATTTTTGTGGGCTAGCGTCGAACGCCTCCACAATTCTCTTCGTTGTTTCCGCATCCGTGCCAATGCGAGGCTTTCCAGGAGGTTTGATTTTCTGCATCCTTCCCCGTTTCCAGCAGTCGTTTTCTCCACTTCCCCACAGTCGACGGCTGCAATGCTACGTTAAACTCACGTCTTGCCCGTCTTGCGGCCTCACGATCATTAGCATACGTTATTGCCCATGCAACAATTGTAATTTGCTGTTGCATATTCAACATAATTTTGACTAAGGACGTAAGTTCTACACTGTTTTGTTTTATTCCATTGTTGTAATTTGAATAATTGCCTTTACAACGGTAATTTCATATTTCCTGTAATGGTAATATTTTCATCACACAACGCGATCAAACGTATAGCCGCCATATGTATGATTCACCCCGTAATTGTTTCATCAAACTAAAAGATAGTCATTTCCAGGGAGAATCTAATGGCACTTCAAACTCCATCTCAGCATAAAGCAACTTACCTTGCTTTTCCCTTCTACCCTTCGTCTAAGGAAAAGAAAGAAACATATTTTGGGCTAGCTTATACGTATCGATGTTCGTGAGAAATATTTCCACGGGGATGAACCCAGTACACGTACAAAGAAATGACGGTTTAAAATTATAAGTGTTTAAAACGCATGTAAGAGTATTTCCAGTCTAGCAAACTTTACATTTATACATGTCTCTTAGCAGATCAATAGGAGGGAAAAATAGAGCTGTTGATATTATCATAACATTTACATTGCCAATGTAGCTGCATCGCCTCGCACACAGTTCACATCACTGAATCGTTCCTCTGCACGTCTCCAAGACTCTATAAATGTTTACAACTACACCCTAATTAATTAGCATACTACATGTAGGCTCGTACTAACATTTTTTAGTCCAAAATACATCTAATTAACCAAACAATTAACTATAATGGCTTCTTCAGAGAATGACTTACAAAGACTATTTAACTCATGCCCCAAATGGGAGTCAATGACCAATCACATTTCAATGATTTTTTATTTACAACCAATCACAGTCGTGTTTCGCCTAAAATTTACCAACTAAAGTTTATCATAATAAAAAAAGCACCTCATTTTTAACGTTCTGAATAGGTAATATCATCATTTTGCAGTGACTGACTCTCTAAGAAATACGGCTACTAGGTTGTATATCCATCCACACAAGCTCTCCACACATTCCTATCCTGAGCTAATACTTTCCAATCATCCCCTCTATAATCTTCCTTTTTTTGCAAATGCCCCAGGTTGTCTTTCGACATTCCTGGTGTTCTCTCCAGGCATGGCGTACTTGTAACCCATTTCTGAGGTTGGGGTGCCAGGAAGGCGGAGTTACGTTGCCCAGATGATATGATGGGTGATGATGATGATGATGATAGTGGTGCGCCAGGAGAGTCCCTAATCCTAAGCTTAATCTAAGATGAATATGAATGATGATGATGGTAATGATGTCCATATGATTTCGGGGACCGTTTGGGCCTTAAAGTTTTCCTGACATTTGTCTTACAGGTGAGGAAAAACCCCGATAAAAACCACGCCCAGAAAAACTGTCCCGACCGGGGATCGAACCCGGGCCCGCTGCGTGATAAGGCACCACGCTACTTCGAGACCACAGCGGTGGACTCCCCCTCTATAATCTCCATCCCTTAAATCATGCTTAGTGTTATTTTCCACCCCATTTTCCTACAAGCTTCCATGCCCCTCTTTCATTCCCCTCTGTGCCACATGTCCTACCAATAGCATTCTAAGAGTTAAAACTGTTCTTATTATATCTGGTTTCCCATAAAGATCAACTAGTTTACTGTTATGTAGTCATCTCCATTCTCCAGTCCGTTCGCCTCTCTTAGGTCCAAAATTTTCCTAACAATTTCTTCTTCTTCTTCCTCCTTCCAAGTATTAGGCCAAGGCCTGTTATGATCCTATAGAAAATTTTCCCTCCAGCGTTTCATAGGAGGGCCCAGTGATCTTCGTCCTCTTGGTATATAATTATAAACAGCTTTGGGGATCCGATTTGAACTCATTCTTTCAAGATGGTGTTTCCAATTTAGTTGGTACTGTTTAATATATTCCAAAATTGGCGTAGTCTTCAATTCTTTTAAGATATCGGTGTTCCTTTTCCGATCCCATCTGGTGTAACCCGCTGTTCTGCGCATGAATATCATTTCACAAGCCGTTATTCTGCTTTCATGTTGTTTTTTAGTGTCCATGCTTCACTACCATAGGTCAACACTGGTCTAGCCAAAGTGTTATATAAACGTAATCTGGTGTTTTTTTGTACAAGGGATGGTTTCATAACTTGATTAATAATTCCTAAACTTTTATTATAACTAGTAACTTTTTCAGGGATATCCTTTTCATCCCAGATAGAGAGATAATATCCAAGATATTTAAATTGATTAGATCTCTCTAAAATTTTATTCTGGAGATAGATTTTACTTTGTATGGGGTCCTTCCCATGAAATGCCATAATTTTAGTTTTGTTAATTGATATTTCCATATTACATTTGGCAGCTATTTTTTGTAAATTATAAATTGATCGTTGCAAATCATTTTCGGAAAGTGCCAGAAGAACTAAATCGCCTGCAAAAAGAACAGCATCGAGTTTGAGGTTCCTATTGATGGGTATATATCCTCGTTGTGTTTTCCTCCATTCATTTATTTATTTATTCATGTATATAATGAAAAGCACCGGTGAAAGTCCACATCCCTGTCTTACTCCAGTGTTGATCTTTTCCCAAGAAGATAATTTGCCATCTTGTTTAACAGAGATTTCATTATCTTTATAGATGTTGAAGATATTAGTAATATATTGTTGTGGAACGTTATCATCAGCAACTTCATTCTCAAATTCTTGTAATCTTATCTCCTCCCTTAAAGAGTCACACAAAGAAGTATATTTATAATGAAAAATAGACAGTAAATGACAAAAGAGAGGAATTTTGAAGAAGTGGCTGCATTCAAATACCTAAAAGTAAAGTAAAGTAATCGCACTACAGGCCTCCCTTGGGGTAGTGGGAGGTTAAGGCTCCCACTTTTTCTGGACAATCTGCACTCGATGTCAGCCGGGTTGTCAGCCCTGCGTGACGGCCGCCTTTACCCCAAGAATAAGCGTCTGGTACTCATTTCAGTTAGAGGCTGAGTCGACCCCAGGCCATAGTGCCGCCAGAAGATTTGGGTCAAAGGGAGTTCGGTTAGTTTCAGCTAAACAAGAAGTAAATCAAACTTAAGACAAAGGTAGAGTTAAAAAAATAAATCATAAATAATTCTGAAACACATTAAATATTATTAAATTATAACTACCTACTAAAAAAATAAAAGACAAAAAAAATCCTGACCCCACCGGGACTTGAACCCTCGAACTTCCGGCTTGTAGCGCAGTGGCTTAACCGCTACGCTACGGCGTGCCCCTTATTCGAATACCTACGAACAATAATTACAAACAGAAATGAGGTCTAGAAACAAATTAAACTTAGAATCAATTATGAAAATGCAAGCTATTATGCATTACAGGGACTTTAGTAGTCCCAAAGTCTCTCAAAAAAACGTTAAACTAAAAATACATAAAACAGTTATTCTCCCAGTAATATTATATGGATGCGAAACATGGACTCTTACTTTAAGGGAGGAGAAAATATTACAAGTGTTTGAGAATTCCTTAAAATTTTGGACCAAAGAGAGATGAATGGACAAGTGAATGGCGAAGATAACATAACAGTGAGCTACATAATCTTTATATGAAACCAGACATAACAAGAATAATTAAGTCTCGTAGACTGCAATGGACAGAACAGTGGCAATAATGGGGAATGAAAATGGGATATAGAAACTTCATGTAGGAAAACCAGAGGGAAAGCATTAACTCAGAGTAGGGAAGTGTGGAGAGATTATGTCGGCGAGCCATTATTCTACAGGTTCGATAGTGCCAATGAGTTAGTTAGTTAGAATTATTTACTGACGTTTAACTTTAAATGCATTTTTCTCAGTTCAGATATATTTGACTTGGTTCCTTTTTGCAGAAAGCGGTCCAATTAAAAATGTGCCAGACTTTCCATTCCCTTTCCCTTTTTTTAATAGTATTTTGATATAACTTTATTTACTCTTTATAACAGTAAAAATTACCATATGTATTAAAATATAGGGACCAAGTTGGGCTGAAGAAACTACGGGTAGCATTCTTTTAAAATACCAAAAAACAAAACATGTTAAAAAACTGAAACTACAGACACGCTGCGTGACTGTCCTGTACTGCATGTTACCCGGGGGTTGAAGATCATGTTACATCAGATAGAATACGGTAGCTCACCCCCGGGGATGCTAATAATCATTCACAATATGCACCGTAATGAAAAGATTCTCATCTTTCCCACCGTCACTAGATGTCTCTGCATTCAATTATATCTACCTATGCATCTGTCTGCTTACACAATAGTTCAGCTTGTATTTATCACGTCAGCTGGTTTCTATGTCTGGAAGCTCCCATACAACTTTATATATCCAATCTTTAATTGTCTGTACTACTTTAATGAAATTAATAATAATAATAATAATAATAATAATAATAATAATAATAATAATAATAATAATCTTCTCTCTCAAATATTCCCTCTTTTTACTCTTTAGTAACTTGGTGGTTTCCCTTCTAACACTACCCAATTTAGAGCAATTGGGTAGTGTTAGAAGGGAAACCACCAAGTTACTAAAGAGTAAAAAGAGGGAATATTTGAGAGAGAAGATTAATGATCTTGAAATGAATGCAAAAAATAGGAACATTAGAGAATTATATCAGGGAATTAGGATAGAGAAGAAGGGGTTTCAGGCTAGAACAAACATAATTCGGAATGAAAATGGGGATATGATTGCAGATTCTAGGAGTATATTAAATAGATGGAAAGGTTACTTTAATCAGCTATTAAATGTACATACAGAACAGGACATTGAGGAGGATAAGTTACAGACAGCAGAAATGCTAGTCGCAGAGCCAAGTGCATTAGAGGTTGAAATGGCGATTGAAAAATTGAAGATGTATAAAGCATCAGGTTCAGATGAGATCCCAGCAGAACTGATAAAATCAGGGGGAGAAAAATTGATGGACAAGATACGCTGGTTGCTTAGTATGATTTGGGAAAAAGAAGCTCTTCCAGATGAATGGAAGGAATCAATTATCTTACCAATTTATAAGAAAGGAGATAAAACTGATTGCAACAACTACAGGGGCATCTCATTACTTTCAACTTCGTACAAATTTAACAAATATATTAGTAAGCAGACTTACTCCCTATATTGATGACATTCTAGGAGATCATCAATGTGCATTTAGAAGAAACAGGTCTACAACAGATCAGATTTTCAGTATAAGACAGATTTTAGAGAAGAAATGGGAATATAATGGTACTGTACATCAACTATATGTAGACTTCAAAAAAGCATATGATTCAATTAAGAGGGAGAAGTTAAATAGTATTCTGCTGGAGTTCGGAATTCCTAAAAAGTTAGTTAGACTTATACGAATGTGTCTAAATGGCACAAAGAGTAGGGTGCGACTAGGTAAACAGTTTTCGGACACTTTTGAAATCTACAATGGGTTGAAGCAAGGAGATTCACTATCTCCTCTACTATTTAATTTTGTACTAGAGCATGCCATTAAATCTTTAGAGAATGAGGAAGGCTTACAACTCAATAGTATTAATAAGCTGTTAGTTTATGCTGATGATGAAGTACTATTGACCGATAGCGAGGAGATACTAAAGGACAACACGCACACACTATTGAGTAACACTAAGAAATTAGGACTGGAAGTAAATATCAATAAAACTAAATATATGGTCACACATAGAAATACGTTATATAATGGAAATGGACAGCTAATGACAAATGAAGGAAATTTTGAGGAAGTGGCTGAATTCAAATACCTAGGAACAATAATCACAAATAGGAATGAGATGCACAAAGAAATTAAACATGGGCTTAATTCTGTAAATGCGTGCTATTATGCATTACAGAGACTCTTGCTGTCCCAACTCCTTTCAAAAAACGTTAAACTGAAAATATATAAAACTATTATTCTACCAGTTATATTATATGGGTGCGAAACATGGACTCTTACTTTAAGGGAGGAAAGGAGATTACAAGTGTTTGAGAATAAAGTACTTAGGAAAATTTTTGGACCAAAGAGAGATGAACAGACAGGTGAATGGAGAAGACTACATAACAATGAACTACATGGTCTTTATAGGAAGCCAGATATAATAAGAACAGTTAAGTCTCGTAGACTGCGTTGGGCAGAACATGTTGCACGTATGGGGAATGAAAGATTTGCATGGAAGCTTCTTGTAGGAAAGCCAGAGGGAAAACGCCCAGTTGGTAGACCAAGAATGAGGTGGGAGAATAACATTAACTATGATTTGAGGGAAGTAGATTATACTGGGAATGATTGGAAAGCATTAGCTCAGGATAGGGATGTGTGGAGAGCCTATGTCCGTGAGGCCATGATCCTACGGGTTCGATAGTGCCAGTGAGTAAGTAAGTAAATAATAATAATCGGAAAAGTATGAGAATATCCAGGCTACAACATATTCGAAATACATATATCAGACAAGGAATGGATGCACAAGAAACTGTTCTCGATAGGATAACAAAGATAGCTTTACAGTGGTATGGACATGTACAACGGATGTCGGAAGACCAGTGGCCTAAACATGTGTTAGATTGGATGGCACCAGGCAGAAGGAAGAGGGGGAGAAGTAGAAGAACATTGTATGAGGGAATATATGATACCATGATGAAGAGTGTATGGAAGAAGGGCAATGGGAAGATAGCAATCTCTGGAAAGCAGGAGTCAAGGGCAAATTTCTTTAAAGTGGAAACCCTGTATTAAGTATTAAGTAAAGTTTAATAATAATAATAATAATAATAATAATAATAATAATAATAATAATAATAATAATTATCATGAATTTAAAAAAATACAAAAAAGCACATATATAGACTATCAGTTTGTAATACACATTTACAAATTTCCTTTAATTTAAGTTCACCATCGTTCTCTGTCTTCTGTGTATTCTTCTGTTAAACCAAATTTCCTAATTTAATTTTGAATGCTATTATTCCAGCTTGTTCTTGGTCTTCCTTCTTTGAATTGTTCATGCATAGACAGCCAATGGTGTGTCCATACCATTTTATCCTTCTGTGTTCAATCTCGTCAATTATACTTCATAATAATAATAATAATAATAATAATAATAATAATAATAATAATAATAATAATATTATTATTATTATTATTATTATTATGATTATTGATATACCAGTTATATAATATGGATGCGAAACATGGAATCTTACTTTAAGGGAGGAAAGGAGATTACGAGTATTTGAGAATAAAATTCGTAGGAAAATTTTTGGACCAAAGAGAGATGAACAGACAGGTGAATGGAGAAGACTGCATAACAGTGAATTACATGATCTTTAAAGGAAGCCAGATATGAGAACAGTTAAGTATCGTAGACTGCGATGGGCAGGACATGTGGCACGAATAGGGAATGAAGGACGTACATGGAAGCTTCTTCTAGGAAAACCAGAGAGAAAACGCCCAGTTGGTAGACCAATCATGAGGTGGGAGAATAATATTAACTATTATTTATGGGAAGTAGATTATACAGGGGATGGATGGAAAACATTGGCTCGGGATAGGGATGTATGGAGAGCTTATGTCCGCGCGGCTATGAACATACAAGTTCGATAGTGCCAGTGAGTAAGTAAGTAAGTAAGTAAGTAATAACATTCCAGAAAAATATAATTGTCATATTTACATCATAGGACATCAGAAATTAATTAATATACAGTTTGATGTGTTTCATTTGTTCTCCACTAGAGTGCATTATTACAATATTGCATTCCTTTGGCAATAAATAATATGATCTGGTTTCAGTGATGAACAAAAGAAGCAATTGAAGCGTACCAATCGTTTCTCATTTGTTTCAATCATCGCCGTTTACATTGAATATATAAATATTTTAAAATAACTATATTTAAATAATTATTAGGGAGTAAACAGCTTAATTTTATACGTTAAATAGTCCTAACAAATGCCACTCTTGATTTCCAAATTCTCTAGATAAATTCACTCCTCACTTCGTGAGTCGTGAATTTATCGATAATTTGGAAATCACTCGTGGTATTACTTATGATAAATTTCTTTATTGAATGTTTCTGTACCTCTGTTCAAATTATGATTTCAGGAAAGTAGATTATACAAGGGATTATTGGAAAATGTTGGCTCAGGTTAGGGATATCTGGAGAGCTTATAAAATCCTTCACATATCATCGCCTAATTATTTATCACGCCGCTTCATCAGACTATCCGATACACATAATCTTGACACTCGATCCCATCAGCACATTGTCCTTTACATCCCGCCTCATCACACTGTATATTATTCATTATCTTTTACGGTCTCACTTACCAAAACATGGATATCACTTCCGACCTATGTCAGAGACTCCCAAACTATAACATCATTCAAAAACAAATTAAATAATTATTTAATAGCAAACTAACTTATACACCTCACTGATAGTATTCTTTTAATAATTAATATATTTAATTATCTATGAAAATAATATTAAGATTAACAAATATTTTGTTTTGTTTTAAATACTGTACAAACGTAAAATTTAGCTTGTGTCCGCGCGGCCATGAACCTACGGGTTCGATAGTGTCAATGAGTTAGTTAGTTAGTTATGGGTACCCTTAACTACTCGGCTACAGCGCGGAACAAACTTAAGTTTAGTAAAGAAAAATGAAAGTGAAGAAAGAAACAAGGGGGAAAAAAAGTATGAAAATTATATAAAGTTGGGTTATAAAGTGAATTTGGAGAAATGTTGAACACTTTTGATTTGATAAGCAATAAAATAATAAAATAATATATTATACATACAAGTGTAGCCCGAGGAATGCAAATGTAGGATATTATAACACCCTATTTCTTAACTGCGAGGGCGAATATAATATCTCTTTACAGCGCATTTTATTGTCCTATATATAATGTAGATTCCTCAAAGGGAACTTCACCAAAAAAATCATATGAACCAAGTCTTGGCTTCGCTTCAAAATTATCTCTATTATCAATAATAACATCTTTAAACAAACCAAGTTATATTCAAATACAATATATAAAGTCCACCGCTGTGGTCTCGAAGTAGCGTGCTGCCTTGACACGCAGGTTCGTTTCCCGGTCGGGACAGGCTCCTGGGTGAGGTTTTTTTTTTTTCAGTTTCTCCTCACCTGTAGGACAAATGTCAGGAAGCCTAGGGCACAACGGTCCCCGAATCATCCGGCCATCATCATCATCATCATCCATATCATTATCATAAGTAATGCCACGAGTGATTTCCAAATTATCGATAAATTCACGACTCACGAAGTTGGAAATCAAGAGTGGCATTTGTTAGGACTATTTAACGAATAAAATTAAGCTGTTTACTCACAAATCATTATTTAACTATATTTATTTTAAAATATTTATATATATAATGTAAACGGCGATGTTTGAAAACAAATGAGAAGCGATAGGTACGCTTCATCTGCTTCTTTGTTTATCACTGCAACCAGATCATACTATTTATTGCCAAAGGAACGCAATATTGTAAGAATGCTCTCTAGTGGAGAAAAAATGAAACACACCAAACTGTATATTAATTCATTTCTGATGTCGTATAATGTAAATATGACAATTATATTTTTCTGGATTGTTACCTGGGAAAAAATACATTTAAGAAAGTACAAACAGTGGTTTCTTTTTTTGGCGGTATAATCAATTGCTACAAATGTTTTTATACTAACTCCCACAAGCGGCATGTGTTGACATTCATGCACTATATATACAATCTGGTAGCCGTATTTCTTGTGGGCTCAGTCACTGCAAAATAATGGTCAGACCTGTTCAGAATATTAAAAAGGAGGAGCTTTCTTTAATATGGTAATTGTAACACTGATAAATATTTGGTGAAACACGACTCTGATTGGTTGTAAAACAGAAATCATTGAAACGTGATTGGCCATTGACTCCCATTTGGGGCATGAGTTAAATAGTCTACACCATCCTTCACCGGTGTGGAAAGCAATGAGAAGCTACCACACCTACAATTCCCTAGTAAAGCTGCAAGCATAGCATGAAAATGCTATGATTGCAGTGAAAGACCTGCCCTCGGGCAGAATTACTATGTATGGATATACAGAGTGAAAATTATTTAAACCGACAAACTCTGGGAGGTTGTACGGGACACCAAAACAAATGTTTTCCCTCAAT
This sequence comes from Diploptera punctata, assembly GCA_030220185.1. Classification (NCBI taxonomy): domain Eukaryota; kingdom Metazoa; phylum Arthropoda; class Insecta; order Blattodea; family Blaberidae; genus Diploptera; species Diploptera punctata. Next base: position 340,377 of record JASPKZ010002691.1, on the reverse strand, counting down.
GCCATTTTTTCCTATGAGGATTATTTAAACCGGTAGAGGGCGTATTACGGACTTCAGTTGTCATGACTGCAACTGCTGTTGATGCTAGGAATTGTTTTGTCCACGAGTGTAGTAGTGAATTGTATCTGTTTACTAATGGAGCGATACACCTGATATATATATATATATATATATTAAATAACAGATCTTCACCGATCCTACCTGGTAGACTCCGAAAATGACTGTGCCATACACACACACACACACACACACACACACACACACACACACACACATGTATAGCCTATGTATGTGTATATATATATAGTATATGTCAGTTAGGCTCCAACGGCCACAATTTCTCTTTCATCGAAACAAATCTCGACATATGTCAATCAATTAAAGATTAAGTTCGATTTCGTTAACTTGTAAATTCAAAAACGTGTAAGAAAACCAGAGGGAAGACCAAGAGCGAGGGGATGAATATTATTAACCACGATTTGACGAAATTATACAAGATATGTCTGGAAAACGTGAGCTTAGGAAAACGACGTTTGGAGAATTTACGAACTTGGGTAATGACCGAAAAATTACAAAGTAGAATACAAAGCATAGAAATTAACTTCCTTAGAAGAACAAAAGGCTGCACAAGAATGGATCGGTTAATGAATGAAGATATAAAAACAGAGTTAAATATTAAATGATAAAATCAAAGAATATAGACAAAAATGGTTTACACATGTAGAAAGAATGAACGTAACAAGATTACCAAAAGCAGCATTTAACTACAAGCCAAGAGGTTCAAGGAATGTAGGAAGGCCAGTGAAAAGATGTACAGAACAACTGTGAGGCGAAACAGGCATTTTGCCTAACCCGTGAGGTGAAGAAGAAGAAGAAGAGAATTTACGTTCGCACTTCTGGATTCTGTATTACCAGGGAGTCAGTAATTTTTAAACACCTTGTTGTAACATGTACGATACACGGTACCACTGGAAGATGTACGTTTGAAACGGTTGATTAAATAGACCAGCCTGTCTATGGTTTTAGCCTGAATAACTGTATATGCGTGCGATACGCCATAAGGTCAACGTAATATCGATTGATACGTCATATGACGTAATCAGAGTTCCCAATTTAAACTTTATGCAAACTAACAGAACGTGCTGGTGTTACACCTGCCGGTAAATGACATTAAATAAAAAAAGTTAGATGGAAATATCCTCCCCAGTTATAGCCTGTTTCAAATTACAGTACACACGGCCCGAGAGTTAAATAATATCACCATAATCATCAAACAGGGAGTCCACCGCTGTGGTCTCGAGGAAGCGTGCTGCCTTGTCACGCAGCGGGCCCGGGTTCGATCCCCGGTCGGGGCAGTTTTTCTGGGTGAGGTTTTTATCGGGGTTTTTCCTCACCTGTAAGACAAATGTCAGGAAAACTTTAAGGCCCAAACGGTCCCCGAAATCATATGGCCATCATCCTTATCATTATCATCATCATCCTTCACCGGTGTGGAAAGCAACGGGAAGCTACCACACCTACACAATTCCCTAGTAAAGCTGTAAGCATAGCATGAAATGCTATGATTGCAGTGAAGGACCTGCCTTCGGGCAGAATTATTATGGATGGATCATACAGGGATTAAGCCTGTTGGCTCGTTCCGGTTTCATGAAAGCTAGAATTTTTAAAATTGTTCAGACCATCTTCTGTGTGGGCGTCCAACATTTCTCCTTCCGTGTGGTTTATAATTTAGCAATAATATTGGAAACCTTCCTTCTGGCATTCTATCAACATGTTCTTTCCAGTCGTTCCTATATTTAATTATTCAGTCTGTAAGTTTGAAAATATTTAGTTCCTTTCTTATATCTTCATTTCTTTTCTTATCCAGCAGAGTATGTCTTGCTATATTTCTTAAAAATCTCATCTCAGCTGCTTCCAAACTTTGTTCTTATATTTTTAGTGATCGTCCAACATACTGATCCATACATCAATACAGAAACAATAATACTTACTTACTCACTCACTGGCACTATCGAACCCGTAGGTTCATGGCCGCACGGACATAAGCTCTCCATACATCCCTATCCTGAGCTAATGCTTTCCAATCATTCCCTGTATAATCTACCTCCCTCAAATCATAGTTAATGTTGTTCTCCCACCTCATTCTTGGTCTACCAATTGGGCGCTTTCCTTCTGGCTTTCCTACAAGAAGCCTCCATGCACGTCTTTCTTTCCCCATACGCGCAACATGTCCTGCCCATCGCAGTCTACGGGAGTTTGGCATGGGTTCCCTGAAGTAGTCCCCGCCCGGAGAACCGAATGGGGGACTATTTGACCTCCGGAAAATTTTACCCCAGTAGAACCCATGTCCGCATTTCTTGACGGTTGTATTTTTACGGTGAAAGATCGTCACTCTTTCGACCAAGGTACTTATTTCGTCTGGCTTATCACCTTCGACCAGACCGGCATGGGTAACCCTATCAGCAGCAATGCTACCGCCGGCATAGCTCTCAGGATCATTTAAGCACACAAGCCACTCCACCACGACAAGGTAATAATAATAATAATAATAATAATAATAATAATAATAATAATAATAATAATAATAATAATAATAATAATAAAGAAATTGAAAATATAGTGAACAAAAATGCAAAATTATAAGACAAATTTTAGATCCTCAAGTCAGGTGAAGCATATAGACTCAAAAATAAAAAAGGAAATAACATTATATTAAGGCATTCACAGTGATAGAAAACGAAGGTTGAAATTTTTATGGACACATTAAACGAATGGAATCAAATAGACTTTCATAACAAATGTTGGAATTATAAGAAAATAGAAGTAAAGCACAAGTTGATAGGCTACTAAAAATGGATTTATGGAATAAAAAAAGGACTTAAAATTGGCAGGAATTACCCATGAAGATATAATTATCAGATATATCTTTAGAATTAAGGTACCCAAGTGGTAGTTTGACCAAGGGGAAAAACCCAATAAGAAAACTGGAACAACATGGACAGAAGAAAGCCCATAATAAAAATGAGGGAAACATGGAGTAAAAAGAAACGTATCTAAGTACTTTGCGTAGCCCAACATGGGCTGAATTGCAATAAAAATATAATATTAATAATAATAATATATTTAATCTGGTGATTTACTCATACATTTTTTGTAAGTCCAAACGTATATTTCAATGTTTCTCAGCTTGTATTGCTGATAACTAATTGAAAATTTGTATAGATATACTCTGAAACTTTGTGCATCCAATGGTATAAGACACAATTAATTGTTTTTTGTATGTAAAGTAATTACAACATGTTAACTGATGGCCTATTTTCCAACATTTTAATATTTATATTTAATTTCAAATGAAGATGTGCTAGACAGAGTGGGTGAAAGAAGAACAATGCTGGAACTCATAAAGAAGAGGGGAAAAAAATTGGATTGGCCACTGGCTGAGAAGAAACTGCCTGCTGAAGGATGCTCTAGAAGGAATGGTCAACGGAAAGAAAGTTAGAGGCAGAAAAATACATCAGATGATAGACAATATTAAAATAAATGGTTTGTATGCAGATACAAAAAGGAAAGCTGAGTCAAGGAAAGAGTGGAGAATGCTGAGTTTGCAGTGAAAGGCCTGCTCTTGAGAAGAACACTATGAATGAATGAATGAATTTAATTTCAAGTGCACTTTCTTCAATATGTTTTATTCAAATTCCTTGAATTTTTAAAAATTTGTTAAATGATGTCTGTTCTGAATTCTAAAGCCAAAGTTATTTAAATATTTCACTCTGAAGGTCAATATAAAAATCTTTAATTTGATTAACTTTTTTAAAAATATTTTCTCTAACTAAATATTTCATTTTTTATGTTATGCATGACGTATTTAAATAATCTTATATATATATATATATATATATATATATATATATATATATATATATGGAATGATAAGAAAAATAAATGCCTGGACGGGATTCGAACCCGGATCTCTGAGTCTGTACCTCAGTGTGATATCCATTACACTACCAGGCGAATCCAATTCAAACACTTATTTTTCTTATATATGTATAATACCCTCCGTTATTACTAGATCTAGTAATAACGGAGAGTATAATACATATATACATATATAAGAAAAATAAGTGTTTGAATTGGATTCGCCTGGTAGTGTAATGGATATCACACTGAGGTACAGACTCAGAGATCCGGGTTCGAATCCCGTCCAGGCATTTATTTTTCTTATCATTCCATATTAAGCTTGCATTGCTCAATGTTAAACATTTAATTATAACATATATATATGTAATTGTAATGTTATTGCTTTTTTTTGTTGTTTATTTTTCTTCACACTAGTACCAATTATTACTTTATTGTAACGGACTGTCAACAGCACGTACGGCTTACTGCCCGTGCGACCCATATTTGTAAATAATATTGTAAATATCTTACTTTTTGTCTAATAAAGTCCTACTACTATATATATATATGTATGTGTCCACGGCTGTGGTCTCGAGGTAGCGTGCTGCCTTGTCACTCAGCGGGCCCGGGTTCGATCCCCGGTCGGGGCAGTTTTTCTGGGTGAGGTTTTTATCGGGGTTTTTCCTCACCTGTAAAACAAATGTCAGGAAAACTTTGTAAGGCCCAAACGGTCCCCGAAATCATGTGACCATCATCCTTATCATTATCATCCTTACCATTATCATTATCATCATCATTCTCACCGGTGTTGAAAGCAACGGGAAGCTACCACACCTACGTAATTCCCTAGTAAAGCTGCAAGCATAGCATGAAAATGTTATGATTGCAGTGAAGGACCTGCCTTCGGGCAGAATTACTATGGATATATATATATATATATATATATATATATATATATATTTATAACTTTTTTTAACTTTTTTGAGAGCATTTGCGATGTCAAGAGCCCTTGTAATGCATAACAGCATGCGTGTACAGATATTTTTCCTAACTTCAATTTCTTTTTGCACCTCATACTTACTTACTTACTCACTGGCACTATCGAACCCGTAGGTTGATGGCCGCACGGACATAACCTCTCCATACATCCCTATCCTGAGCTAATGCTTTCCAATCATTCCCTGTATAATCTACTTCCCTCAAATCATAGTTAATGTTATTATCCCACCTCATTCTTGGTCTACCAACTGGGCGTTTTCCTTCTGGCTTTCCTACAAGAAGCTTCCATGCACGTCTTTCATTCCCCATACGTGCAACATGTCCTGCTCATCGCAGTCTATGAGACTTAATTGTTCTTATTATATCTGGCTTCCTATAAAGATCATGAAGTTCATTGTTATGTAGTCTTCTCCATTCACCTATCTGTTCATTTCTCTTTGGTCCAAAAACTTTCCTAAGTACTTTATTCTCAAATACTCGTAATCTCCTTTCCTCTCTTAAAGTAAGAGTCCATGTTTCGCACCCATATAATATAACTGGTAGAATAATAGTTTTATATATTTTCAGTTTAACGTTTTTTTGAAAGGAGTTGGGACATCAAGAGTCTCTGCAATTGCACCTCATACTATTTGTAATTCCATTGCACCTAGGTATTTGAATTCAGCTATTTCTTCAGAATCTCTCTGACTGGTTAATTGTCCTTTTCCATTATACAGGGTGTTTCAGAATAAGTATTACAGTTGAGGGGACTAGTGGCTAAGGTTTTGATAGGGAACCCATGTCTGGAAACGTACCATTTGGATGTAGAATAGGTTTGAAGATCAAAGCACAATGGGCTGATATCGCGTACCTCGTGTTTCAGAATAAATATTACAGACTTCTAGGGGTTGTTTTACAAGTGTGGTTCCACTTGGCGATCTTGTTGTTCGTTGCACAAATATACCTGCAACAGATTTTTTCCTACACACGCCACCACAAAAATTGGTGAGTGCTCATTAATTTCTTCTGCCGCCAGAATTCATGCAAGAAGATCTTCATCCGACTCGATAGGTGTAGTACAACCCCTGGAAGTCTGTAATACTTATTCTGAAACACAAGACATACGATGTCAGTCCATTGTGTTTCGATCTACAAACTTATTTTACATCAAAATGATACGTTTTATAGAAGGATTTTAATATCACGTTAAATATAAAAGTTAAAGCTAACAATTTTGTATTTTTAAATTCTTTTAGTATTTAGATAAACTTAAATAAATAAAAACATCTAAATAATTCATAATCAATTGAGTTGGTGTTTACTTGATGAAAATCCATATTTATTAATTAAATAAAAATAAAACGTAGTTTTATTTGATTTTCACATTTATTATATAATTCAGTGACAGCTGTTTCGGTACGCTGTACCTTCTTCAGACATGTTAACAAATTATGAATTGTGTTCCAACTGATCTAAGCAACAATACAACAATGTTTATTTAAATTTTTTTAATTTAACAAAGGGGATTCATTCAAATCAAGTTGAGAATTTAACAGTTTTTTACTAGTTTTAAATTTATTAATTTCTACAGCCTCCAAAAGATCTAACTTCTTACCCTTATCACAAATATGTAAAATTTCAAAATTTGGATCGAAACAATGATTAAATTGGAATAGGTGGATAGCATATTTTGAATTTTCTAACCACCTATTCCAATCTAATCATTGTTTCGATCCAAATTTTGAAATTTTACATATTTGTGATAAGGGTAAGAAGTTAGATCTTTTGGAGGCTGTAGAAATTAATAAATTTAAAACTAGTAAAAAACTGTTAAATTCTCAACTTGATTTGAATGAATCCCCTTTGTTAAATTAAAAAAAATAAATAAATATTGTTGTATTGTTGCTTAGATCAGTTGGAACACAATTCATAATTTGTTAACATGTCTGAAGAAGGTACAGTGTACCGAAACAGCTGTCACTGAATTATATAATAAATATGAAAATCAAATAAAACTACGTTTTATTTTTATTTAATTAATAAATAATTCATTGTTGGTTATTGTTGAATAAAATTGTCTCAGTAACAATTAAATAAATTGTATTACATAACAGGGTCCAAGGGTATGCAGGCGCAATATAGTTTCCATTGCAAACACACGTCCTCTGTATATCAACTCCTTTCCCAACCTGCTCGAGGTGGACCTGCTAATCCGAGTAACCCAAATCAAGGTTGTGGTATAGAATCCCTTCGGCGATTTGGGTCGGAGAACTGATGGGAAGAGGGGGTCCTTTCTCTGGGATGATAAGAGACCCACGCTCGGGGAAACAAGAGTAAAGTCCACAATGACAACTAATTTTTAATAGGTTGGCGGAAGTGGCAACCCTCTGGATGGGGTTAGTACATCCAGAAGCTGGACCTAAAGCTTTGAGGTGGCAGCCCCACCAATGGTCTACTCTGCATAGCGTTGGTACCGCGATCAGATGAAAACATATTAGGCCTACTCGTATTCTTCACAATGGAAACTCGGACGGACTTAACCAAAGACGACCTCAGCGTAGAATTAAGGACAAACGATTTGGTATAAAGGATCGGATTAAAGTGGGAACTTGGAATGTCAGAGGACTAATTTTCGGAACATGCAATTCTTGCCTAAACCAGTAAGTGAAAAAAGAAGAGTATTACATAACAGTCTTTGTAAAGAATGCTTTTAAAAATTGTTTTAAGTCATTGTTGTCAAAATTATAAAACCTTCTGTTATAACTCTAATAAGAACACCTGCTTTACTTCATATTCTTAAAATGAAAGTAAGCTAAACTCTGATTGGATGTTAAAACAATTAACTTTCTTATTTAACAAGTCAATTTAAACCTTATATTTAAAGAACTATTAACCAATAGAATTTAAAAATAACATAATGTGATGTAACAATGGTCTTAAAATTATAAAAGAATTACACTAGTCATTCTGCATACAACTTTCAACAAAGATATAAGCAAGAAGAGATCTTTTGATAAAATCTAATATCTAAAACAAGAAGAATAATTGAGTCAAGAAAAATAAATAATTTAATTTTAATTGACAGTGAAGAATAATACCACCTACATTTACTTAATGTGCTGGGAACTTGAAGAAGTGAATAAATGTGCAATTATTTCTACAAGAAACATTTTTTAGTAATTTTGAAGCGTTTTCCTATCCAGTGTACCAACTTCCGACCCTAAGAAGACAATCCGGCTCTACCGAAAACTAAACCCAACCTGAACCAGTAATTCTTTTTGGGACACCAATCCTTCTTCAAAATGTTACTACAACATCGGGCATGAAGAGCATTACTTCTTCAGTTTGCGGACAAGGGTTTCTTATCAAAACTTTATCTACTAAGTTCCCTCTATAACCCCTAGAAGTCTGTAATACTTATTCTGAAACACTCTGTATAATGTATTTCTTGTGTGTGACCATATATTTAGTTTTATTGATATTTACTTCGACCACCAGTTCCTTAGTGCCATTTAAGAGAATGCGTGTCTGTTGCCTTTTAGAACCTCCTCGCTATTGCTTAATAATACATCACATCATATCAGCATAACACCAACAGCGTCTATAAATAATAATTAAATAAAAAATATACTATCAGTTTTCAAGGTCATAAAATGTTAAAATAGAAACAAAACACCTGGAACAAAGGGCAGCCCATAGTGACGTAAGACACGCAACAAAATGTATAACAGAAGAATATCTCAGACAAAAGAATGAAGAAGAAGAAACTCTAAGACAGAAAAAAAAGAGCATAAGAAGACAGATGGGGATCAATAGAAAGCATGAGAAGAAGAGAACAAAAGGAAAAGGGAGTAGTCAGCAAACGGAAAATGCATTAAAGATGAAGTAGGGAGTTAGAAAACAAAACACATACGCTATAAAAATCTACATGAAAGTGAATAACGCTTAAACAGAAATATCTCTAAGCTTTGATGGACAGATTGTTAGCTTTTCTGCTCATACACTAGTAAATAAAGGGTGTTAACTGTAAATTACTCATTTACTTCACAAAATATCATAGGGTGGGGAAATTTCGGACGTAATTCCGATCACAATTTTATTCAGAAACAAATATTAATAATGCCGAATTTTGACTATTGTGACGTTCTACTAATGGACATAAGTGACGGATTGTCGGACAAACTGCAGCGTGTCCATAATATGTCTATCAGATTCATTATAAATGTTGGAAAATACGATCACATTTCTCCATTATTCCACGAATTGTCATGGCTACATCTAAAAGAGAGAAGAAAATCGCACTGTCTAATTCTCTTATTTAAGATCCTACATACCTCGATTCCCAATTATTTATCATCTCGTTTCCAGTATCTATCCACAAACCATAACTTAAACACAAGATCACAACATAGTCTCTTACTTAATATACCGCAACATAGGACATCACATCACTCCATGTCATATACTATCTTCACTTCTCGCAACTGGAATTCCCTACCACAAGAAATAAGGGGCTGCCGGACATTGGCAACTTTAAAAATAAATCTAAATATATATTTGCTCTAACCTCGACTTCATCATTACCCAGTGTAAGGTACATATATTAATTGGTGTTTCTCGTATAATTTATCATTATATTATTATTATCTTATTTACTTACTTACTCACTGGCACTACCGAACCCGTAGGTTCATGGCCGCGCGGACATAAGCTCTCCATACATCCATATCCTGAGGTAATGCATTCCAATCATTCCCTGTGTAATCTACTTCCCTCAAATCATAGTTAATGTTGTTCTCCCACCACATTCTTGGTCTACCAACTGGGCGTTTTCCCTCTGGCTTTCCTACAAGAAGCTTCCATGCACGTATTTCATTCCCCATACGCGCAACATGTCCTGTCCATCGCAGTCTACGAGACTTAACTGTTCTTATTATATCTGGCTTCCCATAAAGACCAAGTAGTTAATTGTTATGTAGTTTTCTCCATTCACCTGTCTGTTCATCTCTCTTTGGTCCAAAAATTTTCGTAAGAACTTTATTCTCAAAAACTCGTAATCTCCTTTCCTCCCTTCAAGTAAGAATCCATGTTTCACATCCATATAATATAACTGGTAGAATAATAGTTTTATATATTTTCAGTTTAACGTTTTTTGAAAGGAGTTGGGACATCAAAAGTCTCTGCAATGCATAATAGCACGCATTTCCAGAATTGAGCCTATGTTTAATTTCTTTGTGCATCTCATTCCTATTTGTAATTATTGTTCCTAGGTATTTGAATTCAGCCACTTCCTCAAAATTTCCCTCATTTGTCATTAGCTCTCCGTTTCCATTATATAATGTATTGCTACGTGTGACCATATATTTAGTTTCATTGATAATTTTAGGTAATTGTAGGACAAAAAATGGTGGGTTTAATAGTTCTTTTTTACTTTTTTTTGCTTATTGGTCCTTTTTTTAGCCTTTTTTAGGTCTTAACGGCTTTTATGGAACTTTGCCTTCTTTTTACTACATGTATAACATTTGTGTAATTCAAAAGTTCACAGAGTTTAGTCTCAATACAAACTTATTTTAAAAACACCATCTAGTTTTACTTTCCAAAGACTTTTCATATTGCAAACACTTTTGTTCCGCGATAAAATATTGAACCCTCACAAAAATATCCCATTTCTTCCAACCAGACTACTGACCGCCTGATATCCATTGCGGGTTCGTTGAATTCATTCCAGGTGGGAAAAATCGTTCATTGTAAATTCTCCAAGAACTTTCTTTTTAATGGACACATAATTCCTTTTTCAAGCTATGTTGAATTAAACAATACGTATAAAGTATGAAACAAAGAAGCATTTTTTGACAACAATTTTTTTTGCAATGAATGTTGTCACGTGTCACTAGAATTTTGTATTTTTTAAACTTTATTTGTTAGCCTATGTACGTTAAATATGGAGTTGGAATTAAAATCATTATTTAATTTGAATTAAGATGTTAAATATATAATTTTTTTACCTGGTGAGTCAGTCGTCCTCAACTAAGTTCTTAAACTTCTTCAAGTTATTCTAATATGGAGGCCTTTCGAAAACAATGTTTCATCTTCTGCGTTTTAACTGGAACTAACGCATAAGATGAAACATTGTTTTCGAAAGGCCTCCATATTAGAATAACTTGAAGAAGTTTAACAACTTAGTTGAGGACGACTGACTCACCAGGTAAAAAAATTATATATTTAACATCTTATTACATAACCTAAACGGTGCTTTAATATACATTTCAAAAGTGTTGATAATTTGAATTGTCTTTTTGCGTCCTTTTTTTCAGTTTTTAGGCTATCATTAGGCCTTTCAAAGGTCTTTTATAAGCATTTTATAGGTTCTCAATGACCAGCCTCATGGGCTAATGGTCAGTGTTTCTGACTACAGTTCATGAGGTATCGGGTTCGATTCCCAGTCATACCACAGGAATTTTTCCTTAAAGGGAACTATTCCTTGCGGTTGTCCATGTTCTGGAATTTAGGTTAAGAACTCTCCTGGCGCTTCATTATCATTTATCACCCATCTTATAATCGGGGTAACGTAAATCCGCCTTTCAGGTGCCCCACGCTAAGAAATGGAATACAATTCAGCCAATGCCAGGGGAGAACATCAGAAATGTCATAAATAGACCCCCGATTTGTATGCAAAATTCATGTTTTTTTAACGCATTAAATGTGGGAATGATTTACATGTTAAGTGGTCTCTTCACAGACAATTTGAGCGATATTTGATAATGCATAGAAATGCATATTATGGGGGTAAATGCTTATTTTAGATTTTAAATGCATAATGCATATCTTACCATTAAATGTGGTATTAAATCATAATTTTCCCTTCAGATGATTACTAGTAATTAATTAATTACTATTTTTAAATTAATAAAGTCTTTGCAATCAATTGGATATAAGCGTATTTCACTGAAGAAGAACTGTGGTGTTTTTGACATGCACCTGTGACATCATGCGATGTAGAAAGGACATTGTCATTGTATAAAACCTTCTTCGCTGATAGACGAAGGAGCTTCGCACAAGAAAACCTCATGAAGACCTTCCTTATCTACTGTAAAAGCTAGGGATAAGTTGATATTACCCATCATCATCATAATCAGGTATCATGGGAGCTGCCGCCGTCTTCCGGAAACCAAACGCCATTCCTCTCTGTCCATCCATTGATCTTCCTCCAATCCTCTGATATTCATAGTTGCTTGTACCCCTTCTATCCAAGTTTTCTTCGCTGTTCCTCTCTTCCTCCTTTCTATTGGGATACATTTCATAACAATTTTAGGCAATGTTTGCTCTTTTGACATGGTCATACCACTGTAATCTTTTCTTTTCTATAATTTCTATGAAGTCCGGCTCCTCTAGTACACCCATACTTTCCCTTATTTATTTATTTCGTATTCTATCCATTCTAGATTTTCCAGCTGATCTTCTTAAAACATCCATTTCTGTACTTAAAATTATTTTCATTTCCCTGGTAGGAATTTGCCAAACTTCACCACCATATGTTAAAATGCTCTGAATTATGGTTTGATATATTTGTAATTTTCTATTTTTTTAAATATTTTTGCTCCACCAAACAGAGTTTAAAGCATTTGTTGCTTCTTTGTTTATGCGATTCTATTTTTAATTTCCACTGTGTATTACCCATAAAGAAAATAATTTCATTGATTTTATTACAATCTGTTTTTGCACATTTAGTGTGCATATTTTCTAAAGTGTTCGTGCATACTTGCATGCATATTAAGTAATTTATTTTGCATACAAGTCCAGGCTCTAGGCATAAAGGACAACCTGGTGGCATTAGAAAAAAAAAGGTTCTCAACTTCTGAGCCCTCTTGATAATACATTCAGACATTAAACATGTATTCACAACAGAAATTATGGGCATGTTGTAAATGCATCAATTCACAGTGAAGCTATCTCATATTTTCCCGTTGAAAAGAATAGGTCTGGAAACAGAATAGTTCTTGAAGTGACCTGTATAGCTGTGACGATAAGGCATTTTCTCCGCGGTCCGACACAATGCTTCAGATGGCCTGGAGTTAACAAAACGCTTGGATTGCATTTAGACGGGCACGATAATGCTTTCTTATCAATGTTGAACAACTATCGAGATGGGACGCATGGCTGCCAACAATTACCCGGTAGATGGCGCGCTCTATTTTCCCATTAATTTGGTCGATATGGAGCTATTATCGTAGCTTATCACCACACGCTCCGCTGACCTCCGATAACACCCGTGTCATCCCTCTTAGCGACACACCGAGCAGAATCCAAAGTCTATTCATCCCCTATCAGGCGTATGACAAGAATACCAAACAGAAAAAAAATATTCATAAAATATTTCAAGCCGTGAGATTCTTCATAGTTTCTGCAAGGTTTTTCAGGAAGGTAAGTAGCGTTTATCTAAATATGTTATTCAGTCATTTTCAGTTTGAGAAAGTGAAGGAATTTAAATACCTGGGTTCTATGATAAATTAACTAACTCGCTGGCAATATCGAACCCGTAGGTTTATGGCAGCGAGGACATAAGCTCTCCATACATTCCTATCCTGAGCCAATGTTTTCCAATCATTCCCTGTATAATCTACTTCCCTCAAATCATAGTTAACGTTATTCTCCCACCTCATTCATAGTCTACCAACTGGGCGTTTTCCCTCTGGTCTTCCTACAAGAATCTTCCATACACGTCTTTCATTCCCCATTCGTGCCACATGTCCTGCACATCGCAGTCTACGAGACTTAACTGTTCTTATTATATGTGACTTCCTATAAAGACCATGTAGTTCATTGTTATATAAATCTTCTCCACTCACCTGTCTGTTCATCTCTCTTTGGTCCAAAATTTTCCTAATAACTTTTTTCTCAAATATTCGTAATCTCCTTTCCTCCCTTAAAGTAAGTGTCTATGTTTCGAAATCCATATAATATAACTGGTAGAATAAGTTTTATATATTTTCAGTTTAACGTTTTTTGAAAGGTGTTGGGAAGTGAAAAGTCCCTGTAATGCATAATAGCACGCATTTCCAGAATTGAGCCTATGTTTAATTTCTTTGTGCATCTCATTCCTATTTGTGATTATTGTTCCTAGGTATTTGAATTCAGCCACTTCCTCAAAATTTCCCCATTTGTCATTAGCTGTCCATTTCCATTATTTAATGAATTTCTATGTGTGATCATATATTTAGTTTTATTGATATTTACTTACAGTTCCAATTTCTTAGTGTTACTCAATAGTGTGTGCGTGTTGTCCTTTAGTATCTCCTCGCTATCGGCCACTAGTACTACATCATCAGCATAAACTAACAGCTTATTAATACCATTGAGTTGTAGGCCTTTTTCATCCTCTAAAGATCTGATGGAATGGGGTTCTATGATAACGAATGAAAATATGATTGATAAAGAAATCAATCATAGACTAATGTTAGCCAGCCAGGGATATTTTGGACTTAAAATACAACTCAGTTCCCGATATATAAGTCTTCAAACAAGAATAAAAGTATATAAAACTTTATTGAGACCTGTTGCCACCTATGGTGGTGAAAGTTGGACCTTAACAAAAACTCAAGAAAACAAAATTAGAATATTTGAAAGAAAAATATTAAGGGAAATATTTAGCGCAATATGTGAGAGTGAAAACTGGCGAATTATATATAATGCTGAATTATATGAACTATATGGCGATGTTGATACCATTAAAACAATAAAGATGGCAAGACTTAGATGGCTGGGACATCTCTACAGGGAAGAGGAATCAGACATATGTCGTAGAGTCACATTGACAACTATAATTGGAAACCGAAGAGTTGGACGTCCTAATATTAGATGGCTGGACAGCGTTCAACAGGACTTGTGGGCACTGGGTGTATGAGGATGGAGAGGAAAGGCGGAGAAGAGGGACGGATGGAGGCGCATTGTAGGGGCGGTAAAAGGCCTGCAACGGGCTGTAGAACCAATAATGATGATGATGATTCTTACTTTTACTTTTGAGGGCCTCTCCACATTTCAGCGGTTACCCTGTATTCCCATTCGCCATTCTTGCCGATCACGCCATTCATCCTCCTCCAGAACTCGGTCGTTCATCAATCTATGGATCTCTCCTCTCCAAGTTGTTCTTGGCCTGCCCCGTTTCCTTCTACCAGAAGGTGACCATTCCAAAAGAGTTTTGGGCCACCTATCGTCCTCCATTCTCCTGACATGGCCTTACCACTGAAGAGCTCGTCTTTCGATCCTTTCCACCACTGTCTCCTCCATATCCATCATCTGCCTCACTTCTTCATTTCTTCTTCTTTGCAACCTGGACACCCTGGCACTGCGTCTTATTCCATCCATCTCCACTGCCAAGATCTTAGTTTTTTTGTCCCCATCCCTCAGCACCATAAGTCATTATGCTTTCCACAACAGACTTCAAAATCCTCTTCTTCGGGTGGTTTGACATGGTCCTACTCCACAGTACTACATTCAACATTTTTATGGCTCTTCGTGCTTGTACTAACCTGCTATCTACTTCAGCTTCATCTACTTCAGGTGATGATTCAATCCTTAAATAGGTAGTAAATCCTATAAGTTATTCCACTCCCTTAATGCAGTTTAACCTCTCAACTTATATTTTATTTATTTATTTATTTATTTTACCTGATGGTGTTAAGACCGTAAGGTCTTCTCTTCAACTTCACCAGGGTTAAATTATACAATAAGAATTATGAATTATCTGCATGTTGATTAACACTAGAAAGACAGTTGGATAATTTTGATCCCTCTTTGAAGTTCCTCAACTTCTATCCCCCATGCGTATGATTCAACTGGCTTATAATTTTATGATTTTTTATTATTTTGTTGTAAATTTACTTCCTATGAAATTCAGAGGCCAATTGCAGTACGAACGGAATTAGAATTTACTACCTACCATGACTGAGGTGTAAAAAAGTCCCCTATAGTAATTTTCATAAGTAATGCCACGAGTCATTTCCAAATTTATCTAGAGAATTTGGAAATCAAGAGTGGCATTTGTTAGGACTATTTAACGAATAAAATTAAGCTGTTTACTCACAAATCATTATTTAACTACAGTTATTGTAAAATATTTATATATTTAATGTAAACGGCGATGTTTGAAAACAAATGAGAAGCGATAGGTACGCTTCATCTGCTTCTTTTGTTTATCACTGCAACCAGATCATACTATTTATTGCCAAAGGAACGCAATATTGTAAGAATGCTCTCTAGTGGAGAAAAAATGAAACACATCAAATTGTATATTAATTCATTTCTGATGTCGTATGATGTAAATATGACAATTATATTTTTCTGGATTGTTACCTGGGAAAAAATACATTTAAGAAAGTGCAAACGGTGGTTTCTTTTTTTGGTGGTATAATCAATTGCTACAAATGTTTTTATATTAACTCCCACATGCGGCATGTGTTGACATTCATGCACTATATATATATATATATATATATATATATACAATCTGGTAGCTGCATTTCTTACAGGCTCAGTCACTGCAAAATAATGGTCAGACCTGTTCAGAATATTAAAAAGGAGGAGCTTTCTTTAATATGGTAATTATAACACTGATAAATATTTCGTGAAACACGACTCTGATTGGTTGTAAAACAGAAATCATTGAAACGTGATTGGCCATTGAGTCCCATTTGGAGCATGAGTTAAATAGTCACCGAAATACAATATCTTAATATAAATGTCGAAATACTGTGCCATGAGTGGTATAAAATGGAGTGGTATAAAATGGAGAGTGCTGCACAACAATGTATAGTTTATGGCACTTTCACATCAATTAAAATTAAAATTTTAACACTAGAAGCCGGTGGGGTCAGGATTTTTAAACTGACCCAAATCTTCTGGTGGCACTATGGCCCTGGGGTCGACTCAGCCCCTAACGGAAATGAGTACCAGATGCTTGTTCTGGGGTAAAGGCGGCCGTCACGCAGGGCTGACAACCCGGCTGACATCAAGTGCCGATTGTCTAGAAATAAGTGGGAGCCTTAACCTCCTACTACCCCAAGGGCCTCCTGAGGCCTGTAGTGGGAATACAAAAAAAAAAAACACTAGAAAGACAGCGGGGTCATTTTGATCCCTCTTTGAAGTTCCTCAATCTGTACCTCCCATACGTATGATTTAACTGGCCTGTAATTTTATGGCTTTTTATTATTTTATGTCAATTTACTTCCTATGAAATTCAGAGGCTGCAATTGCAGTATGAATGGAGTTATATCAGGATCAAAATGACCCCTCAGTCTTTATAGATAGGAAGAGAACTGCAGTCTTCCTAGAGTTATTATACATAATATATATATATATATATATATATATACTAGAAGTCCCGGCCACGCGTTGCTTGGCTAAGGTATACGTTCAAATTTTAAATTAAGTTGCTGTCTTTCAGCCAGATTACTTAAAACTAATACTTACACACGAAATTAATAATATTGAAAATAAAATAAACACTGAACACACTTAAATTATGAAATAATCAATATTTGTAATTCAATTGAAATTCGAGGTTGCAACAAAAAGCACAGCCATCTGGATCTCTCTTTGTTAAATAATAAACCAATTACCTTACCAAATTACCTTACACCGCCATCCGTTAGAATCGTATGGAACTCACAGATAATTACACCGCCATCTCTTAGAATCGTATGGAACTGACATAATTATAACTCTTCGTTAAATAATAAACAAATAATTCGCAATAAAAAAATAATGCGACATTAAATTTAGTTATAAACTACCCTAAGTCTCAAGTTGGATCAAACTGCACACAGTGTGCAAAATTTTATTAAAATGGGTTCAGTAGTTTAGGATTCCATTGAGGACAAACAACGTGACACTAAATTTTTATATATTAAGATATAGGCTACACAATATAAAGTTGACAAGAGAAAGAAAAATAATAATAATAATAATAATAATAATAATAATAATAATAATAATAATAATAATAATAACAAAATAATAACCTATGGTTAGATTAAGTAAATGGCTTGGTAAAGACAGTTTAAAATATAAAGAAACAATAAAAGTATACATGGAACACGGTTATATATTATATTGTTTGAGGAAATATGGAGTGAGTTTCTTTTTAAACTGTTTTTTGAGACGGGAAGTCCTTGATATACGAGAGGAGGGAATTCCAGAGTCGGGTGACAACGAAGGATGAGGAATAATGAGATGTTCTATGTAGAGGAACAGCTAGAGTTAAATTTTCTCTAGATCGTGTGTTCATGAATGAAAGCGAGTAGAAATATAAAGGGGTGATGAGGTGGACAAAGTGTTGTATATGAAGCAGAGGCAATGTACCTTTAGCCTGTCTTGCAATCGAAACCAAGACAACATTTCAAATACTGGAGTTATGTGGCCTGATTTACGTAGCTTGCATACATTACGTGCACAAGCATTATGAACTCGTTGCAGTCTTTGCCCGAATGTGATACTCATGTCAGTTAAGAATAAGTCACAATAATCGAAATGCGGCATAATAAAAGATGAGACAAGTTTATTTTTTTTAATGAAGAAGGAAGGAAATTTTTCAAACGTTTTAGGGAATGTAAGATTGAATATATTTTTTTAGAAGTTCCTGTTAAATGAACCTGCCAACTAAGATTTTAGTCAAAATAGTCACCAAGATTTTTCATCTTTTAGGTACTTTTACGTGCCAAGCGCAATGAACGGGTTACAGTGACACGAGCTTTGGGATCACACACACATAGACCTATCTTTTTTACTGCCACACAAGGGCATGGAGGGGTTCCCGATTGAGGGATCAGTTCAATGTCAAGGCCTCCTCCGAAACAACACAATATTAAGAGAAACGAAACACACTTTCACATAAAACATAGCGAACATGATACTCATAAATATGATGACCAGTTGATTATCGATGACCTTTCGAAACTTAAACTTTCATTAAATTTGTCTTACAGGTGAGGAAAAACCCCGAAAAAACCATCACTGAAGAAACTTGTCCCGGTCGTGGATCGAACCTGGGCGTGCTGCTACCTCGAGACCACCGAAGTGGTCAAATAAGGATATTTTGGTTTACTTTATTTAATATTTTTAATGACAACTCTCTTTGGCCTGGGGTCGACTCAGCTTCTAATGGAAACGAGTACCGGGCGCTTGTTCTGGGGGTACAGACGGCCGTCACGCAGGGCTGATAACCCTGTTGATATCAAATGACGATTGTACAGAAAAGTGGGAGCCTTAACCTCCTACTACCCCAAGGGCTTCCTGAGGCCTGTAGTGGGATACATTTACTCGCTTTGGCAGCAACAGTTAATAAAATTGGAACGATACAGAGGTATGATAACGGGTGGGGTAGAAAACGTTGATTGTTGCAGAAGGCAACAGAAGGAAGAGGAGACCAAAAGTACAGTGGATTCAAGGAGTGCATAGGAGTATGTTGTCGGGAGAATTAACAGAGAATAGGGATGTATGGTGAAGTAAAATTTACAATGGGTTGTAGGAAAACTACTGAATTGTACAGAAATACCAATAAATAATAACAAGTGAAATTAATTTAATGCAATTTAATTAATTGTAAAATTTTCAATCTCAGTGCCAGGAGGCATCTTTCTTTGACCCCACTACAGGTCTCAAGAGAACCGTCGGGTAGTAGGAGGGTAATGCACCATCCTATTTAGATAATCAGCACAAGGCGTCAGCAGGGTTGTCAGCCCTCATGGCCAAATTTACCACTATAAAAAGTCGGGTGCTCATTTCTGTTAGAGGTTGAGTCGACCCCACGGTTATACACCCGCCAGAAGGTTTAAGGCAGTTTAAAAATCCTGATCCCACCGGGACTCGAACCTCCAACCTTACTACTTGTGGAGTATTGCCTTGATCAACGCTACGGCGTTTTGGTGGTGTAGTACAATTTTTAATCGCTAGATTGTGCACCAGATTCCTGCATTAAATTTGTAAATACTCTGCAATGATATGTTGGAAAAGCATGTAGTACTGTTGACAGTAATGGATGTGTTGGATGGGCGTTAAGCCTACCAGGCGTGATAATACCTGAGCTAGCACGACGGACAAAAAAAAAATATAGAATATTAATTTTTTATTATTATTTAACAGGTTTTATATGCTTGTAACATTTTCCTGTGTCCAATATTAAGTTTTGATTCTTTTCTTTCATTCATCTCTGTCCTTCCAGTCATCATCCTGCATTCCCCCATCATTCAACAAATTCATAATTCTTTCTGTCCATGTCTTCTTAGGTCGCCCAATTACTCGTATTTTCCTCTGATTTGGAACCCACTCCTAACGTGTCCAAACCATTAAAATTGTTTATTTTCCTCTCATTTGGAACCCACTCCTAACGTGTCCAAACCATTAAAATTGTTTATTTTCCTCTGATTTGGAACCCACTCCTAACTGTCCTAACGTGTCCAAACCATTAAAATTGTTTATTTTCCTCTGATTTGGAACCCACTCCTAACGTGTCCAAACCATTAAAATTGTTTATTTTCCTCTGATTTGGAACCCACTCCTAACTGTCCTAACGTGACCAAACCATTAAAATTGTTTATTTTCCTCTGATTTGGAACCCACTCCTAACTGTCCTAACGCGTCCAAACCATTAAAATTGTTTATTTTCCTCTGATTTGGAACCCACTCCTAACGTGTCCAAACCATTAAAATTGTTTATTTCCCTCTGATTTGGAACCCACTCCTAACTGTCCTAACGTGTCCAAACCATTAAAATTGTTTATTTTCCTCTGATTTGGAACCCACTCCTAACGTGTCCAAACCATTAAAATTGTTTATTTTCCTCTGATTTGGAACCCACTCCTAACGTGTCCAAACCATTAAAATTGTTTATTTTCCTCTGATTTGGAACCCACTCCTAACGTGTCCAAACCATTAAATTGTTTATTTTCCTCTGATTTGGAACCCACTCCTAACTGTCCTAACGTGTCCAAACCATTAAAATTGTTTATTTTCCTCTGATTTGGAACCCACTCCTAACGTGTCCAAACCATTAAAATTGTTTATTTTCCTCTGATTTGGAACCCACTCCTAACGTGTCCAAACCATTAAAATTGTTTATTTTCCTCTGATTTGGAACCCACTCCTAACGTGTCCAAACCATTAAAATTGTTTATTTTCCTCTGATTTGGAACCCACTCCTAACGTGTCCTAACCATTAAAATTGTTTATTTTCCACGAATTGTATAATTGTTTCGTTAAAGTTCATTTCTTCTCTTTTTTTTTTCCTTCTATTATTCTATAAAACTTTCCTCATTAGAGGATTGCCACAAACACAAAGTGATACAGAAAATTAGTTTTCGAAATTAACGAAATACATTTTGTAAATACATAAAAAAATTTCAAATTGTAATTGAAGTATATTCAATAAAGTAGAAATGTTGAAAAGATGGTTTCTTAAAATTGAAATTGGTCCTCTAATGGCAGAGATGGCAATTTTAGAAAGATGCACTCTATCCAAATCTAAGAAATTCCAAAATTTAGCTAAGAATCCTGGTATAGTACCACTTGCCCCGATCATCAATCCTGTGACAGTTATACTATTTAATTGGTATTTATCATGAGTAATGCCACGAGTGATTTCCAATTTATCTACAGAATTTGGAAAACAAGAGTGGCATTTGTTAGGACTATTTAACGAATAAAATTAAACCTTTTACTCACAAATCATTATTTACATATAGTTATTTTAAAATATTTTTATATTTAATGTAAACGGCGATGTTTGAAAACAAATGAGAAACTATTGGTACGCTTTATTTGCTTCTTTTGTTCATCACTGCAACCAGATCATATTATTTATTGCCAAAGTATTGCAATATTGTAAGAATGCATCCTAGTGGAGAAATTTATAACCAACATTATAGGTATTATTTAATTTCTGAAGTCCTATGATGTAAATATGTCAATTATATTTTTCTGCAACCTTAATTCCCGGAAAATAATTCGTTTAAGAAAGTGCAAACAGTAGTTTCTTTTTGTGGTGGTATAATCAATTGCTACAAATGTTTTTATATTACCTCCCCCATGCGCTATCTGCTGACATTCATGTACTATATATACAATCTGGTAGCCGTATTTCTTAGAGAGTCAGTCACTGAAAAATAATGCTATGACCTATTCAGAATGTTAAAAAGGAGGTGCTTTCTTTATTATGATAAACTTTAGTTGGTACATTTTAGGCGAAACACGACTGTGATTGGTTGTAAATAAAAATCATTGAAATGTGATTGGTCATTGACTACCATTTGGGCATGAGTTAAATATTCTTTGTAATAGTCAACTGTTGGCTCTTATATGACTAATACTGTTTCTGATTTTGCCTAATTTAGAGCATCGTACAGATCTTAAAAAAAATCAATTTCTGTAGATTGAAATTTTGACTTTAATTTGGTATTTATAGTTCAGTTTCTGCTCCATAGGTCATTAAACAACTTACTACTGATTTATAAAAAAGGATTTTAGTTTCGTTGAATATCTATTTATGCCACAAAATTCAATTAAACATTGCTATTGCAAGATCTACCTTTAACTATTATTTTGTTATTTCAACATTATCCATGACATGGGGATGTAAGATAATACAGAGATTATTGGAAAACATTAGATCAGTATAGGGATGTGTGGAGAGCTTATTTCCGAATGACCACGAACCTACGAGTTCCATAGTGCAACTGAGTTATCTAATTTTTTTACTTCCAAATCGATTGCTGCGGGAGAGATTTCTCAGGTCAGATCGTGGGATAGTGGCGTCCTGGGTTCTTTTCGGACGGATCGAGAGTGATGTGAAAACATGCATATTTTTGGGTACAGTAAGAAAATTATGATATAGCAAAATTGGACAGCAATACGAATGTACGTATTATCAATAATAAGAATATCAATATGATCTTTGTTTTCGATCTTTAATTCTTCTTCTTCTTCTTCTTCTTCTTCTTCTTCCTTCCAAGTATTAGGCCAAGGCCTGTTACGATCCTATAGAAAATGTTCCTTATGGGAAATTCTCGTATAAGACTTGAAAGCATAATAATAGTCCCTTCGATTGGTTGCTGGCCAAAGGAAGACAAGACCAGTGATGGGGCTGCCATCTTATAGCCTCTGGTCAGGCTTTTCTGGAGAAGAAAAGAAAATAAAGGAAAGGAGAAATGGAAGAAAGGAAGGACTCCCTAGCCCTCGGATGCCCTAATAGCGTCGGGGTCGAAAAAACAAGAGTTAACCAAGAGAGGTTAGATAGAAAAGTTAAAAGAGCGCAAAACACAAGTAAGTGGAAGAAATGTTTTGCACAGCTTGGGACACCTTGTGGTCGCCATCCACATATCCCCTAGATGAGGACCCCTGAGGGTATATTATGTAATAAGTAGGTTTGATAAGTTGAATAGTCTGACAGTGCATTTGATGTCTGTAGGACGGGGGGGGGGGGATGAGCGCCCGCGTGTGTATGTGTGTGGGGATCTGTGTATGTATATATGTGTGTGTTTTTTTTCTCTTTTCTTAATTTGTTCTAGAGCACTTTATTTTTAATTATTAATATATTATTTTTATATTTTCTTGTTAGACTTTACTCTTACCAATATCTGTTTATTATCAAATATATTAATTGATATAGAGCACCCCACGCTTTTCATGGTAAAATTATTTTCTTTTTTGTAGATAACTCTAGTTTTATTCTAGATGTGTTGGATATGATTTTTTTGTTGACCACTTTAAATTTATCCCAAGCGTGTTGGAAATTAAAATTATTTTTCATTTTTGAGTTCGGTTTTCTAATAAAGCGTGTTGTTTTAGTTTTTTAAAACTATTATTTATTTATATCTATACACATGGTCTTTTCATGGATAAGTGCAGATGTGTAATTATCGTGTATGTAGTCGTAGACATAGATTTTATTTATATGTGTTCATTGTTTTGATAAACGTGTGTCGTGTGTATATGTGTGGGGGTGTGTGGGTGTATGTATGTGTGTTTTTTTTCTAATTTGTTTTCTAGATTTTTTATATTAATGTACAAAATTAGACTTTTATTTATTTATTTATACACATGGTCTTTTCATGGATGAGTGTAGATATGTATTATTGTGATGTAGTGTAGACATAGATTTTACTTATATGTAGCCTGTTATTGTTTTTGATACAGGTGTATTTGTAGGTATTTGTTTATATTATGTTTATTATGATTAGTTTTATTTTTTTATTCATGGAAAAATAATGCACGTACGGCCAAGCAGGCCCGTGCGCAATGTAATTACGTATGTATTTCTTTTCTTTTGAAAAAAGGCAATAAATGACATTCATTCATTCATTCATTCATACTTCCAAATCGATTATCATCATCATCATCATCATAGTACATTCACGAATTTAGGCCATTTGTTGACCTGTTTCGGCCTCAAGAGAAACACCATCCAGAAGTCTTTTGAGTGGACGTCCTGGTCTTCTTCTTCCTGCAGGTTGATATCTTAACATTAGTTTGGGTATTCTGTGATCTTCCATTCGATGAACATGTTGTATGCATCTTGACTTATAATCAGAAATTTTGTTTTCTAAAGATTCCATGTGTAATTCTTCTAAGATGTCTTCATTTTTTTTTTGTGATCTAGTAGTGTGTATCCTGCAGTCCTCCGAAGATATCTCATTTCAGCAGATCTAAGTCTCTGTATATCCTTCTGTTTCAACGTCCACACTTCGCTACCATACAAAAGAGTTGGAAGAGCCAGTGTTTTTATACACTTTCAGTCTTGAATGCTTTTGGACTAACTGTGGCTTGAAGATAGAATTTGTTAACCCTAAAATTCTTAAAAATTTAGATATTTTTGCATTTACATCCTTTTCTTCTTCATATGAGATATTGCATCCTAGATATGTAAAATTATTCACCTGCTCCAAAATTTTATTGTCCAGTAAAATTTTACTTCTGACAGGATCTACACCTTGAAATGCCATAATTTTTGTTTTTTCTGTAGATATCTTTAATCCATATTCTTCTGTAATTTTGTTAAGTTCATACAGACCTTTCTGTAGATTATCTTCGGAATTTGCTATTATTATTTGGTCATCTGCAAACAATAGGGTGTTTAATTTTCTATTTTCTGATATTATTATTCCAAATTTATATGTTTTGTTCCAGCAACATATTACTTCATTGATATAAATTCCAAAGAGTGTTGGGGATAGGGGGCAGGCTTGTCTCACACCACGATTTATAATTCCTTCTTCAGAAAATCTGTTATTTAATTTAATCTTTATGGTGTTGTCTTTGTAAATATTTTGTATGTTCTGCCGAAGTAAATTTGGTATATTTCTGTCTTCCAATATATTTAAGAGTTTTGATCTCTTGACTGTGTCGAATGCTTTATCAAAATCTATGAAAGCAAAATGTGTTTCTAAGTTGAATTCTCTTATAATAATATTTTCTTATAACGCCATGTAGTATATGCAACCCATCTGCCACTTGTGTGTGATAGGAATGAAACTAAAGCCAGGCTTTCCTGCATTACTGCGCGCACTTTGCGGACACTTGACCTTCAGGATTCTAACAATCAATTTTCACAACGTTAACACGCTATGCAAGTAGTAATTGTTTAAAGGCAATGATACTGTTTACTAGATATCTCCATCTGTGCTCGCGTCATTCTTTTTCATTATAAAATGGACAGTTACACACGCGAGGTTAATTATTTCTTTTTAATCAACCGCTTTAACCGCTGGCTGATTGTGATAAATGGCTTCAGCACTTCAACATGTTGCGTGTGAGCAAACAAATGCAGTCAGATTTTAAACCCTTCTCTTATCAGTAATAAAATCCTCAAATCTATATTCGTGCAAGATTATGTTAAGAATTGCAAACACCCTGTATTTATTAACATAATAGGCATATTATATTTTCTAATAAATAAATAAATAATCAGTTTTTTTCTGATATTTACATTTAGGATGAAAAAAATCCCGGGGGCAAGTTCTTCGGGAGGAACCTTAAGGCGTGGGTCCCGAGTTCGAAGATTTTCAGGTTCGTAAAAGATCCTTAAGCCTGAATAAAAAGTCCTCTAAGAAAAATTTACCGATCTCAACATCCGAGTAATACCTTAGTTGCCTGTTAGATGTCTCATTGAGTCGGTGTGTTGAACGCATGCCATTCATGACATCTATGGGCAAATAAGGTACTTGGTCTAGTAATTCTTAACATACGAGAGGTTGTGGCTCAAAATTGGGGTACGCCATAATAGATAGAATACTCTTAAACACCAATTGTATTACTGTATGAAGTATTGCAACTGAGATTATGGATTAGAAATTAGTGGTTGACCTTCAGTTGTAAATTAACTTCGATTAGGAATAAATAATCTTAGATTAGTACAACACAATAATTTCATTAAACCTGAAGGAGACAATTTTCAATTCGTGATTTCAGCCCAAAAGGATATAAGATAACGAGTATTCGAGAACAAAAGCATTAGGAAATTTTTTTGGACCAAAGAGAGAGATGAACAGACAGGTGAATGGGGAAGACTACTTAACAGTGAACTACACGATCTTTATAGGAAGCCAGATTTAATAAGAACAGTTAGGTCTAGTAGTCTGTGATGGGCAGGACATGTGACACGAATGGAGAAGGAAAGAGGTGCATGGAAGTTTCTTGAAGGAAAAGCAGAGGAAAAACTCCCAGTTGGTAGACCAATAAATAGGTGGGAGAATAACATTAACCATGATTTGAGGGAAATATATTATACAGGGAATGATTGGAAAACATTAGCTCAGGATAGGGAAGTATGGGGAGTAAGCCAGATATAATAAGAACAGTTAAGTCTCGTAGACTGCGATGGGCAGGACATGTGACACGAATGGAGAAGGAAAGAAGTGCATGGAAGCTTCTTGAACGAAAACCAGAGGGAAAACGCCCAGTTGGTAGATCAAGAATAAAGTGGGAGAATATCATTAACCATTACTTGTGGGAGACAGGTTATACAGGGAATGATTGGGAAACATTAGCTCAGGATAGGGATGTATGGAGAGCTTATCTCCGCGCGAACATCTCAGTTTAAATGTTCCATAAAGGTGGGTGTTAAGAATGTCAGATTCCGAAGAAAAATTCAGATTGTTTTTATTACGAACCGCTATTCTGGAAATAAGACACAACAGGCAGGTATTGTTTTAAACAGTAAATTTACATAATTGTGCAGTTGCAAGAAATCTACAAGGTAAATTCGCATTGTGATGGTAATCAGAAAGATGAAGTGTTTTTTATTCTACCTGGTAATGACCACCCGCCGTGGGATTAGCATCCCTGTTCCATTAGTTTTATACAACATTTATATTATCATTAACTGTGTATAACTCGGTTTTTATACCAATGCCGAACTGCTATCTCTGTTTTTAGCGCCTCCGCTAATACGATTTTTTCCACTGTTAAATACAAACGTTTTAAAATCTAGGGATATAACGCTTCTACGATCTTTAGATGTATGTAATAGGGTAAGGGTCAAAACCTATGGCTCGCGAGAGAAGTAAAATTCTCTGAATATGTAATTTTGGATCTCGCAAGAGTCAATTTTACAAATACAAAATATATGTTACTAATTCATTTATTATTTTATATCAGTGGATACTTACTCTTGGGTCCTAAAAGAAACAATAAAACAGAAATTACACTGGTCAACATGATTTTTGTCTCATGAGTACCAATAGTTGTACTTAATGCAGTTTTTTTATCGTGTTTTCAAATATGTATTGGGAATTCTTCCATCAGCCACAGTTTTTTATTTCAATTTCAATTAACGGATTTAAATAATTATTTTCTGCTTAACAAACATTAAAGGGATTACGTCAAAATCAAAACATGCAGTGGTGTACCCTGACTTATAATTTCATATTATTTTTAATATTTGTATAATATTTGCAGCTCCAGAATATTAAAGTCAAAATAAAATTCAGATATGTCAGTCAGTCACACATCATATATTAGGTTATAACTCAGGTCTTAATTGCGATTTTTGTTTCGTTTTTTATTGAGAATGTAACTTGAAATGTGTCCTCCAAACGGTATTTTGGAAAATTGAATTAGGAATCACACTTCAGAGCATGATGCAGATGAACATGTTTAAGCTGCATGACGAGTTGACATTTATGTCAGTCAGTCACCACATACTTTGATAGATAATAAATAGCACTGTTTTTCTTCAAAAGTTGTATATTTAAGTACAGTCGTAACCACACAGTATTCCTCTATCATAACACGTAGATAACACCCCTAATTTCAATCAATTGTAATATTTATGCAACCATTTTGCTGCAAAAGTGTATTGTAAATGTCAGTCAGTCACATATGGAATTACTCTATTATTATTATTATTATTATTATTATTATTATTATTATTATTATTATTATTATTATTATTATTATTATTATTATTATTATTACTATTTTTCTTTCTTACCCTTGTCAAATTTATATTGTGTAGTCTGTATCTATTATGTATCAGTCACACACTTGCAATCTGCAATGAGACCAGTTCCACACTGCGAAGAATTGCCCATACCAAAGCCTCCAGAACATGTGACATTAGATGAAGAGAGCTTAGTTTCTGATGGAAGTAAGGAAGAAGAAGAAACAGATTTTGGTTATACAACTTTTGAACAAAGCTGTTCATCTGAGCCTCATTTATTGACTCAAGAAGATCTTAACGATCTCATACGCGATTTAAAGTTATCCAAAAACCAGTCTGAAATGCTTGGTTCCCGGCTAAAAGGATGGAATCTCTCGGAAACCTTGTGTGATGAAGAAAAACCGATATCATATTTGAATTCAGGAGAAAAAATAATATCAGAATCACATATTTTTCTTTCTCCTACCATCTAGTAAGGCCTACAATGTATTCTTGCAAGACCTGCAAGAGAAGAAGAAGGACATACCATCATCATTCTATGCGACCTGTGCGATGCAAGACAGACGATGGACAGAATCGAACTGTGAAATACGTCATGTCACTACCAGACTGGCAGTCCATGGCTTCCATCGCAAGATATGCTGCAACAAGACATTTCATGAACCTAACGACATGCGCATATGTGTTTTGTGTTCACAAAAATGTGAAAAGTACCATATTCTGAATTGTAAAAAACGACTTAAATCAATCAGTGCTTATAGCAAAGACAATTAAGCACTTCACACGTAATATCTGCACGATTTGTGCGCATTTCTCCTTTATTATTCTCCTTTATTATTATATTTTTCTTTCTGAGACAAAAAAAAAAAGTTTCTTTTTTGTTGCTCGATGTCATTCATTTTTGAAAGGAAAATTTTAAGAAGAATATTTGGACCAAACAGAGGAACTGATAACTGTTGGAGAATCAAAACAAATAACGAACAAACAAATTAACCAATAATAAAAAATCAGAATATATTGAATCATATAAGATCTTTCAGATATAGTTGGCTTGGACATTGATAAGAATGGATGATCAGAGACTGGTCAAGAAGCTCTATAAATGGAAACCTATAGGAGGCAGAGCTGTTGGAAGACCGAAGAACAGATGGGAGGATGACAGAATGAATGATCTAAAGAAAATGAAAGTGACTATACTCATGCCCCAAATGCGAATCAATGACCAATCACATTTCAATGAATTTCGATTTACAACCAATCACAGTCGTGTTTCACCTGGAATTTACCAAATAAGTTTATTATATTAAAGAAAGCAGCTCCTTTATAACATTCTGAATAGGCCAGAGCATTATTTTGCAGTGACCAATTCTCTAAGAAATACGGCTACCAGATTGTATATATAGTGCACGAATGTAAACAGATAGTGCTTGTGGGATATAATATAAAAACATTTGTAGCAATTGATTATACCACAGAAAACACTGTTTGCACTTTCTTAAACGTATTATTTTCCAGGTAGTAACGTACCAGAAAAATATAATTGATAAATTTACATCATAGGACATCAGAAATTAATTAATATACAGTTTGGTGTGTTTCATTTTTCTCCACTAGGGTGCATTCTTACAATACTGCGATCCTTTGGCAATAAATAATATGATCTGGTTGCAGTGATGATGAAGTGAAACATAACAAACGTTTCTCATTTGTTTTCAAATATCGGCGTTTACATGAAATATATAAATATTTTAAAATAACTATATTTAAATAACGATCTGTGAGTAAACAACTTAATATTTTATTCATTATGTAGTCCTATAGGTGAGATAAAATATAAGTAATAAAAATAAAATGAATATATATCATACAATTGTTAAAAGCATCATTACTTATGGAGCAGAACTTTGGTCATTAACAACAAAAACAAATAAGTATCTTTTGGCAACGGAAATGGATTTTATACGAAGGGCCGCAAGAATTTCAAGAAGAGAAAACATTAGGAACTCAGTTATAAGGAAGAAAATGAAAATTGAAGATACTATTTTACATTATATTAAAACTCAGCAATTAAGATGGTACGGACATGTCCAGCGAATGGAAGAGGATCGACTATCAAAATCTGTTTTGGAATGGAAACCTGAGGGAAGACGTAGCAGAGGAAGACCTAAAACCTCCTGGAGTCAGGGAATATGTTTATATATAAAGGAGAAACATCTCCAACCAGGAGATTGGATGGACCGACAATATTGGCTATTAGGATCGGACGATGTCAAATACATTAATCAACCGATGATCTATCTATCTATCTATCTATCTATCTATCTATCTATCTATCTATCTATCTATCTATCTATCTATCTATCTATCTATCTATCTATCTATCTATCTATCTATCTATCTATCTATCTATCTATCTATCTATCTATCTATCTATCTAAGTAGTCCTAACAAATGCCACTCTTGATTTCCAAATTCTGTAGATAAATTCACTACTCATTTCGTGAGTCGTGAATTTATCGATAATTTGGAACTTATTCGTGGCATTACTTATGATAATGTATTCCTATATTGTGTTCAGAGAGGAGTGTAGGATGAGTGTGTGTTTGTACAGTGTAAATTATTTTGAATGAAGGTTGATGATGAAGAGAAGGGAGAAGGTGAAACACGGTGCCGGCACGTAGCCTTCTCGTATCGAAAAGCATCAAGCGGGCCGCCAGGCTTAACGTCCCATTCGACGGATGAATCGGTAACAACAACAGGCTGCCACAAACCTTCTCAGCATATGTGCTTCGAAGAGGGTTTGCAATTGAATGCAGGAATCTGGTGAACAATCTAGCGATTAAAAATTGTACAATACCACCTTCTCCTGACCCCGAAAATTACAATTTTACGATTAAATTTAATTAATTTAACGAATAAAACGCCATCACCTGAGTCAGCGGACTGTATTTATAGAATTTTGATGCTAGGTTTCCAGGAAGACAAAGTTTATAAACAGATTTCAGTGTTAATGTAAAATACTGGACGATAAATAGAACCGACAGACGGAAAACTGATGTAAATTGAATCAAATTTCTAAGAAGAGTCGCTGGCCTTAATTTGTTTCGTCAAGAAAATACTGTAATGAATTTAGAAATAGACTAAGCAAATATTTAACTTTAATACACAGTGAGACATGAATTTTCCTACGAAGCAAAATAAGTAAATAGAGTAAAAAGTCATACTTACTTACTTACTTACTCACTGGCACTATCGAACCCGTAGGTTCATGGCCGCACGGACATAAGCTCTCCATACATCCCTATCCTGAGCTAATGCTTTCCAATCAATCCCTGTATAATCGAGTAAAAAGTCATACGCAGTATATTTTCTTTATTTACCTCTAATTCTATACCGGTACATTCCGACATAGGAAAATACTTAACTACCTGCATCCCTAGGTATCGCCTTTATACAGGCTGACTATCGATTTAAATTAAGAAAGGAAATGTTGAAAAATCAATGTAACTGTGAAGTTTTACACATATTCTACTGCCTTTCTACATGACCGCCATCTTGGTGAAAATACATACTCCATCTTTCAGCTCTGAAATGAGATGTATACCTTAACATTTATACCGTAAAAAAATCTGATGCTTCTGTGATATACTTACTTACTCACTGGCAGTATCGAACCCGGAGGTTCATGGCCGCGCGGACATAAGCTCTCCATACATCCCTATCCCGAGCTAATGCTTTCCAATCATTCCCTGTATAATCTACTTCCCTCAAATCATAGTTAATGTTATCCTCCCACCTCATTCTTGGTCTACCAACTGGGTGTTTTCCCTCTGGCTTTCCTACAAGAAGCTTCCATGCAAGTCTTTCATTCCCCATACGTGCAACATGTCCTGCCCATCGCATTCTACGAGACTTAACTGTTCTTATTATATCTGGCTTCCTATAAAGACCATGTAGTTCATCGTTATGTAGTATTCTCCATTCACCTGTCTGTTCATCTCTCTTTAGTCCAAAAATTTTCCTCAGTACTTTATTCTTGAATACTTGTAATCTCCTTTCTTCCCTTAAAGTAAGATTATGAATTTTCTTACAAAGCAAAATAAGTAAATAGAGAAAAAAATCATACGCAGTAGATTTTCTTTATTTACCTCTAATTCTATACCGGTACATCCCGACGTAGGAAAATACTTAACTTCCTGCATCCCTAGGCATCACCTTTACATAGGGTGTCTATCAATTTCAATGAAAGAAGGAAATGTTGAAAAATCAATGTTATTGTGAAGTTTTACACATATTCTACTGTATTTCTACACGACTGCCATCTAGGAGCAAACACATGCTGTGAAACGAAATGTAGTCCTTAACATTTAAACGTAAAAAAGTCAGCTGCTTCTGTGATACGATTCCGTAAATCAAGCAAACGTGATAAGGGCGTTTTCGTAGAGGCAAATGTAGAATTTTCCACATGTGTCGCAAGGGGTATTCAACTCCTCATTGAGGCGTCGAGTTGATGGGTTCGGACAATCGCTAGCAATTTGAACCTGCTGCATTGTTTCTGCTGATACGCGTGGATGCCCATGACGTGCGTCATCAGTCATCACGCGCACAGCTAGTACGCTTAAATTTGTTTACAAGCAGACGAATGTGTGCCTTTGTTCGGGCTGGTTTACAGAATTTATGGGTAAGTTTATAAACAGATTCCATCCGACGTTAATGTAAACTACCAGAGAAATGAACGCTAAATAGATCGGACAGACGGAAAACTAAAATAAATTGAATCAAATTTCTAAGAAGAGTCGCTGGCCTTAATTTGTTTCTTCAAGAAAATAGTGCAATGAAATTAGAAATAGAGTAAGCAAATATTTGACTTTAATAAAGGCTGAGACAGGAAAAGTAAGGTAAATAAAGATAGAAATGTCATACAGATATAAACGTTTTTTTATATCTACCTCTAATTCTATACCGGTACATTCCGACCTAAGAAATTTGCTTAACCCTTGAATCCCTAGATATAATTTTTAGGTATATATTGTTTAGGTATGTTTGTTATTTATAGACTTCTAAATCGGTCAACAGATCTTCATGAAAATCTGTACATCTTCTTCTTCTTCTTCTTCACTTCATGGGCTAGGCATAAATTGCCTGTTCCGCCTCACAGTTGTTCTGTCCATCTTTTCACTGGCCTTCCTACATTCCTTGAACCTCTTGGCTTGTAGTTGAATGGTGCTCTTGGTAATCTTGATACATTCATTCTTTCCACATGTGTAAACCATTTCTCTCTATATTCTCTGATTTTCTCATCCAATGGATATATATTTAACTCTGTTGTTATATATTCATTCCATATCCGATCCAATCTTGTGCAGCCTTTTGTTCTTCTAAGGAAGTTTATTTCTGCGCTTTGTATTCTAATTTGCAATTTTTTGGTTTTTACCCAAGTTTCGCTCCCATAAAGTAATGCAGGAACTGCCAATGTTTTATAAAACTTCAATCTAGTATCTCTTCTTGTTTTATTCTTTAATGTTTTATGTATAGTTCCGCATATCATTTGAAATTTCGACAGTTTCATATGTATGTCTCTTTCAGTTTTTGTGTTTATAGTAAAATTACAACCCAAATAATTAAAATGTGTTACTTGTTCCAGAGGTTTGTTGTCTATTACGATTTTTGATCTTATATGATCGTTTCCCCAAAATGCCATTATTATTATTTTTTTCTTTTTTGGAATTATATTCTTGGCATAACTGATTTAATTGATGTAAAGAGTACTGCAAATTATTTTCATTTTCTTGAATAATAACCACATCGTCAGCATACATTAAAATGTTTAATATTTTAAAAGGTCCATTCTTATACTTATATTAACAATACTTTTCCAATTTTGGATGATGTCATTAATATACAGACTAAAAATGGTAGTTGATAAACTACACCCTTGTCTTACACCTCTAAATTTTGTACATTCAAGTCCCTATTCATAACACTTGTGCGTGTTATATATACTCTTCTTCTACCAACCAAGTCTTAGGCCTAAAGGCTTGTTACGATCTCACTGATGAATTTTGTATCCAGCGTTTCCTTGGACGGCCCAGAGATCTCTTACCTGTTGGATAATAACAAAGAGGACCCTATCTGAACTCATTCATCCAGTTGTTCTGGTATCTATGTATGTATTCAATGACCGGTTCTAAACGTAGTTCCTTCAAGATATCATCATTGCGTTTGTGATCCCATTTGGTATATCCTGCTTTATATCTCGTGAATCTCATTTCACTAGAAGTTATCCTGCTCTCTTCTCCTTTCCTCAAAACCCATGCCTCACTGCCGTAGCAAAGTGCACGTCTTGCTAAGGTTTTATATAACCATACTCTGGTATCTCTCTGGACTAGCGAAGGTTTTATTACTGAATTTATTATGCCTATGGTTTCACTAAATTAATAATTTTACTTGCTATGTCTACTTCATCCAAATATTTTAACGTATATCGAAGGAAGCTAAATGACTTACTCTTACCAATATTTTTGAATCTATAAATGTTTTACTATGCACAGGGCATTTTCCTTGACTATTTAACTCATGCCCCAAATGGGACTCAATGGCCAATCACGTTTCAATGATTTCTGTTTTACAACCAATCAGAGTCGTGTTTCATGAAATATTTATCAGTGTTATATATACCATATTAAAGAAAGCTCCTCCTTTTTAATATTCTGAACAGGTCTGACCATTATTTTGCAGTGACTGAGCCTATAAGAAATACGGCTACCAGATTGTATATATAGTGCATGAATGTCAACACATGCCGCATGAGGGAGTTAATATAAAAACATTTGTAGCAATTTATTATACCACAATAAAAAGAAACCACTGTTTGCACTTTCTTAAATGTATTTTTTCCCAGGTAACAATCTAGAAAAATATAATTGTCATATTTACATCATACGACATCAGAAATGAATTAATATACAGTTTGATGTGTTTCATTTTTTCTCCACTAGAGAGTATTCTTACAATATTGCGTTCCTTTGGCAATAAATAGTATGATCTGGTTGCAGTGATAAACAAAATAAGCAGATGAAGCGTACTTATCGCTTCTCATTTGTTAAAATGCTCTGAATTATGGTTTGATATATTTGTAATTTTTGTATTTTTTGTAATATTTTTCCTCCACCAAACAGAGTTCAAAGCATTTATTGCTTGTTTTGTTTGTGCGATTCTATTTTTAATTTCCACTGTGTTATCGACTGAATGGGCTAATTTTGTCCCTAAATAAGTGCATTCAATACTAGGTTTTAGTTCTTCTCTATTGTTGAAATTTATATTTTCCATTTCTTCTCCTATGCATAGGTATTTAGGTTTTCTCAATGTTTATATAAAGTCCACATTTTTCACATTCTTCTTTTAGTTTTTTAGCCATATTTTATGTCATCGCGGTCTTGTGCTATTAATACCTGGTCATCTGCAATATACGAGGGCGGATCGGAAAGTAACGCACAATAATTTTTTTTTTGCCTTGGTATTGCAGCTAGAATGTTGAAATTTCACAGAGATATAGTTTGAAGTTTTCACTACATATGGTATTTTTTCTCAGGTGCACCTCTTGCGAGAGAAGCTTGAACTATGCAACAAAGATGGCGCGCATGCTGCAGTCGTCCACCTGTGAGGAACAGAGAAGTGTTGTTCGATTTTTGTGGGCCAAAGGGCATAAACCCAGTGAAATTCACAGGGACATGCGTGGCGTGTATGGGGATGATTGTATGGACCGTAGCAACGTCTCCAGGTGGTGCACAATCTTCCAAGAGGGACGCGTGAACCTTAGTGATTCGCCACGGTCCGGCCGGCCGACAACAGCAGCAATCCCGCAGAATGTCAGAGGCATTGAGCCGGCAATTCTGAACGACCGGCGTGTGCAACTGCGAGCCTTATCGCAGAAGTTCAACATTTCCTATGGTGCGGTGTACGATATTGTTCATGAAAATTTGAAATTCCGTAAAGTTAGTGCTCGCTGGGTGCCTAAGAACCTGACAGACGACCACAAGAGCCAGCGAATGATGGCAAGCTTGGACCACTTAACGCGGTACACCGCACAAGGACATGACTTTCTGGAAGGAATCGTCACAGGTGATGAGTCGTGGGCGTACCACTACACGCCCGAAACAAAGCAGGCATCAATGGAGTGGAAACATGCTGGTTCTCCAGTAAAGAAAAAAATTCAAAGTGACTCAATCTGCCAGGAAAGTGCTTGTGACAGTGTTCTGGGATATGCATGGTGTTTTATTGGTGGACTTTGCTGAACACGGGACCACTGTGAATGCTGCGGCCTACATTAAAACTTTGGTGAAGTTGCGTCGTGCCATTCGTGACAAACGTCACAACATTAACGTTAAACTTCTTCATGACAATGCTCGTCCCCATGTTGCTGCTCGTTCGTTAGAAAATCGCCGAATTTGGTTGGGAGGTGCTCCAGCATCCACCATACAGTCCGGATCTTGCACCATCGGACTTTCATCTGTTTGGTCCCATGAAGAAATTCCTGGCCGGCAAACGCTTCGAGACAGATGTGGAAGTGAAATCAGCAGTGCGCAGATGGCTACACTCCAACCAAACGGACTTCTACGAACAGGGCACATTGAAACTGGTAACACGATGGGAAAAATGTGTTGAGAAAGTTGGTGACTATGTCGAAAAGTAGGTAAAAGATGTAAGTTCATTTGTGATTTTTTTCCTTTTTTTTTTTACTATTAAACTTTTTTAAAAAAAATATTGTGCGTTACTTTCCGATCCGCCCTCGTAATTCCTCATTATGTCGTATTCGTCATTTTCCTCTAAAGGTTTTACAAACAACGCTTTCTTCATTTACTATAGTGAAATCTTGACAATTAGCAATATGTTTGGCACAATAGTGAAAAAGTATGCAGCAGAATAAAAAGTGCACTTATGAATACAATAATGTGGGAGGATTTAAGAGACAGTGAGAGTTTGGGAGGGTGGCACTGGAGACATATCTCAGCACCTGGTAACTCCCTTGTGGAGCGTAAACTCGAGAAACTTGTCTAACTGAAAACTCTCCCCAGCGCCACCCCCTAACAAATGTGACGTGTCTGGTGGATGCATTACCCCTCACGTGCCTCACATAAATCATGCGGCTTAGTGCACTTCATACTTAACACTAGCAAATTCAACCCCCCCCCCCGCGTGCTCGTTCAATACCAAATGCACTTCACAAAAAAAACAGGCAATTTTAAACCCCAAGAACCATTCAAATTTAGCTAATTCTGAAGGAAAATAAGCTATTGAGGTTCTTCTCATGAAAAAATTACTTTAAAGCTTTTCGATCCTGCATAGTAGACATTCAAAATAACAATTATATAAATGAGGGGTTCAGTGGAAAAGTGGGCCATGTCCACATTTTACTCTTTTTAATTGGCATAGATTTAAAGTAGTACATTTAACTGCATATGAAGAAATAAAAATTATTTTCTTACAGAGAAGAAAAAAAAACAATATTTGTTTCACAATTGTTCTTAAGAATTATTGATATTAAACCCGAATTCACATAAAAGTAGAATTTTAAATTTTTGGGCATAGTTCACTTTTGCTCTGAGTCCATCGTATATGCATATATATATATATATATATATATATATATATATATATATATATTATCGATAAAGCGTCACTGCTATAAAGTAAAAATATTGTCTTTAATTTGCTTACTTGTCATAGTCAGCTACTAGATGGCAGTGAAGACCGAGTTCTCGCGACATCTAGTAATAATGGAGAATATAATATAGCCTCTATACATATAAGAAAAATAAGTCTTTGAATTGGATTCGCCTGGTGGTGTAATGGATAACATGCTGGGGTACAAACCCAGAGTTCCGTGTTCAAATCCCGTTCAGGCATTTATTTGTCTTATGTCATATATATATATATATATATATATATATATATATATGTTATATTGTAGAGTTTCCCGGATATAAGTATGATTGATATAGTTTTCTTGGGTTTCCCGCGTCATGGATTCAAGGTCAGCCACTGGTCACTGATTCGGACGTTTCGGCATGATCCCACATGCTATTATCAAGGAATCAGTGGCCAGAGGCCGACCTTGAATCCATTACGCGGAAAACGCAAGAAAACCTCTTAATGTTATTATATATATATATATATATATATATATATATATATATATATATATACACATTTAGATGTTATAACTATATTTGCTTAACTGTTATGTTAGCCACTAGATGTCTGTCCGAACGAATTTCCGCTACCTCTTGTGTGAATTGAGAATATATAAGAAAAATGCATGTTTGAATTGGAATACTTGGGTAGCTCAGGTCGTTAGAGCGCTAAACGTACAGAGTTTAGAGACTCGGGTTCAAATCCCCGACTCAAGCATTCATTTTTCTGTTCCAAAGAATCTAAGTTTTCATTTGTTGCATCCTTTGGATGCAATGCAGTTGTCACAGATTTTCTACGACCCTAAAAAAATACATTCTGGAAACCATTATTTGGTATATTTTTCAAAACCACTTCCGCACCCTCACTATTGCTTTTGAAGAAGGGAAACATCACTTGTGAAGGTGTTTCCCTGATTAGGGGGGAAAAAAAATATCGCATGGGACTAAATCCACACTACAGGGAGAGTGAGGGAACCTCTGTCACTTCGGTAGAAATTATATATAAGTAACGAAACAATAAAAAGGCAACTAAGGCCGGTCCATAAAATCCATACCTCTTTACTTTCTTCCAAAATGTAGAGAATGCAGTTTTCATCTGTACTTACCTGAAACAAAGGACAAGTATATTAATACAAAAATAAAATTATAACACGACAGTTGTAAATAAAGTAGTGGCAACACTACCCAAACAATTTCATATACATTATACGAAACAGAGCACTGTATTTTAAATGGATTGAACTTTATTTGGAACAATATAAAACTATAAATTCTTACTTGCCGCCATTTTATGACTGATTGGTGTCACGGCCTGCTGTAGTCTCAACTAATAAACATTGGATACATTTTTGTATATACATATTATACGTAAAGGGCAGTGGTTTTACTTCCCGTACGAGGTTTATGATATGTAATAGTAGAGTATAGTTATTTAGTTATTTAGGTTGGTAACCCTGACATGTAGGAAGTTGAACTTTCAATCATGGTCGTCATTGCTGTAAGTACGACAAAACGCACTATCGCGCAAAAACTTTTTTATTTTTATATTAAAAGAAAATATATGAAACTGTTATTCTCCCAGTTGTGTGGATGCGAAGCATGTACTCTTACTTTAAAGAACGAGAACAAAACGCGGAAAATAAGAACAACACTCATTCATGAATAAATATATGTTATCAAAATGCAATACCATTAATTCTTAATAATTATATATAAATTAATTAGTGTATAATGATGTTGTGTACTATTTAATTGTAATATTATTGTGTTTTCTTTATGTAATTGTAATGTTATTGCTTTTTTTGTTATTTTTCTTTACACTAGTAGCAATTATTACTTTATTGTAACGGACTGTCAAGAGCACGTACGGCTTACTGCCCGTGCGACCCATATTTGTAAATAATATTGTAAATATCTTACTTTTTGTCTAATAAAGTCCTACTACTACTACTACTTTAAAGGAGGAGAAAATATTACAACTATTTGAGTTAGTTCTTACTAGTTAGGACATTTTTGGACCAAAGAGAGATTAACTTTCAGGCCAATGGAATATTACCGTATGTTTAACAGTGAGCTACATGGTCTTTATAGGAAGCCAGATATAATAAGAACAGTTAAGTCTCACAGACTGTGATGGACAGGACATGTGGCACGAATGGAGAATGAAAGATGGACATGGAAACTTAATTCTAAGAAAACCAGAGTTAAAGCGCCCAGTAGATAGGCAATCATGCATTGCGGAGAGTCTTGATGTCCCAACTCCTTTCAAAAACCGTTAAACTGACAATATATAAAACTATTATTCTGCCAGGTATATTATATGGCTGCGAGACATGGACTCTTAATTTAAGGGAGGAAAGGAGATTACGAGTATTTGAGAATAAAGTACTTAGGAAAATTTCTGGACCAAAGAGAGATGAACAGACAGGTGAATGGAGAAGACTTCATAACAATGAACTACATCATCTTTATAGGAAATCAGATATAATAAGAACAGTTAAGTCTCGTAGACTGCGATGGGCAGGACATGTTGCGCGTATGGGGAATGAAAGACGTGCATGGAAGCTTCTTGTAGGAAAGCCAGAGGGAAAACGTCCAGTTGGTAGACCAAGAATGAGGTGGGAGAATAACATTAACTATGATTTAAGGGAAATGGATTATACAAGAAATGACTGGAAAGCATTAGCTCAGGATAGGATGTATGGAGAGCTTATGTCCGCGCGGCCATGAACCTACGGGTTCGATAGTGGCATTGAGTAGTAAGTAAGTAAGTAAGTAAGTAAGTAAGTAAGTAAGTAAGTAAGTAAGTAAGTAAGTAAGTAAGTAAGTAGAATAGGCAAAGAATTGAGCGTGGTTGGGAGAATTGGAGAATATACAACAATATTGAGGGAAACAGATTATTGGAAAACATTAGTTCAAGATAGGAATGCATGAAGAGCTTATGTCCACGCAGCCATGAACCTACTGGTTCGACAATGCCAGTGAATTAGATTATTATTATAGGCCTATTACTGTATTTTAGAACACACTCTATATAATTCTTGATCCTACTTCTAAAATAAAATTTCAGTCAGAAACGCCTATAATAGCGCCATTTCCTTTAAGAAATACTATATACTTAAGATATTCATTGTTTATCGTAGTATGGCATGGCCTACTACGATAAAAACAAATATGATTTCGTGTCAGAAGGCCTTGCATTTTAATATTTTATCAGATGAAGGAATTTACCTGTAAAATGTTTCGTTTTTATTCCATTAAATTGTTATTTAGGACGAAAGTGCACAAAACCGCACTTTAAAATTCATTTTTATTCGAAGAACCTGTTAAAGAATGCATTTCAACTGGCACACATTTAAATATACTGCATAAATTACGCTATTTCTGAAAATGTATGCGAAATTAACGAAAAAGTGTGATTATATAAACGGAATCAGTAAAACGTGATTAAATTATTTAAAAAACAAGAACCCATTGATACAATTTGTAACAGTTAGAAAAGCAGAAGTTTAGTAACGAGATGTTCAAGTTACAACCCGACCAATGGAGTGTTCAAAGAGCAGCGAGTTAATAAACCTAATGTTGTAACGTGTTGTCTACAATATTTTATTCACGTTCAGAGTATTTTAGTATATGTTGTATGTTTAGTATATTTAATGAAATTTAATCGGCCGCGGTGGACTACTGGTTATGCTCCTTGCCTCTGGTCCCGAGGGTCGCGGGTTCAAAACCAGGATTAATTTTTTTAGGATGGAAAAATTCAAGGAGCAAGTCCTCCGGGAGGGACTTTAAGCCGTGGGTCCCGAGTCTGAAGATTTTCAGGCCCGTAAAAGATCCTTAAGCCTGAATGAAAATGCCTCTAAGCAAAATTTACCGAATTTTCCCGTCCTAGTACTACCTTGGTTTCCTAGATGTCAGTATGAGGCGGAACGCTGACCACGGACTACTCAAATGACATCTATACGAACACAAGTGTAACTAAATTAGTATGGTTCAAATTCTTCCATGTAGGGGGAGAGCGCCTAAATCTCTGTTAAGGGAAACATGGGCTTACAAGAAGAAGATAATGAAATTTATTTATTGCGGAAGCTATTATGTTTAGAAAATGAGTAACTTGGGCTTTGGAGAAAAAAAAAAAAACATGGTGATCAATTAAAAAAACATGGATGCAAAACATAGATTCTTACTTTTGTGAAGGAAAGGATTTTACGAGTATTTGAGAGTAAAGTTCTTAGGAAATTTGAGAGTATAGTTCTTAGGAAAATTGTTGGGGCAAAAATAGATAAACAGACAGGCGAATGGAGAAAACTACATAATAGTACGCTACATGGTCTTTATAGGAAGCTAGATGTTATAATAACAGTTAATTCTCGTAGACTGCGATGGGCAGGACATGTAACACATATGGGGGAATGTAAGACGTGCATGGAAGCTTCTTGTAGGAAAACCAGAGGGAAAATGCCCAGTTGGTAGACCAAGAACAAGGTGGGAGAATAACATTAACCGTGAATTGACGAAAGTAGATTATACAGGGGATGATTGGAAACAATAGCCCGAAGGCAGGTCCTTCACTGCAATCATAGCATTTTCATGTTATGCTTGCAGCTTTACTAGGGAATTGT
Source organism: Diploptera punctata (assembly GCA_030220185.1). NCBI lineage: Eukaryota > Metazoa > Arthropoda > Insecta > Blattodea > Blaberidae > Diploptera > Diploptera punctata. The sequence continues at coordinate 297,760 of JASPKZ010002691.1, read as the reverse complement.
AGGTGTGACAGCTTCCCGTTGCTTTCCACACCGGTGAAGGATGGTGATGATGGCCGGATGATTTTTGGGGACAGTTGGAAACAGGCTAGCAAAAAGCCTAAATCGTGACGAAGAAGAAGAAGATCTAATTACACAACAATATGCAAGAGGGAGCCTAATAAGTTATTTTCTTACGAGTAAGTTCTGTTTGTTTTCACAGCAATCTGACACATTTGAAGAATCCGCAATGAGAAATTGAGATTCTCAAATTTCAGAGTTAACAAATGAGAGGTCATCATCATCATAGTACATTCACGAATTTAGGCCATTTGTTGACCTGTTTCGCCCTCAAGAGAAACACCATCCAGAAGTCTTTTGAGTGGACGTCCTGGTCTTCTTCTTCCTGCAGGTTGAGATCTTAACATTTGTTTGGGTATTCTGTGATCTTCCATTCGACGAATATGTTACACCATCTTGACTTATAGTCAGAAATTTTGTTTTCTAAAGATTCCATGTGTAATTCTTCTAAGATGTCTTCATTTTTTTTGTGATCTAGTAGTGTGTATCCTGCAGTCCTCCGAAGATATCTCATTTCAGCAGATCTAAGTCTCTGTATATCCTTCTGTTTCAACGTCCATACTTCGCTACCATACAAAAGAGTTGGAAGAGCCAGTGTTTTATACACTTTCAGTCTTGAATGCTTTTGGACTAACTGTGGCTTGAAGATAGAATTTATTAACCCTAAAATTCTTAAAAATTTAGATATTTTTGCATTTACATCCTTTTCTTCTTCATATGAGATATTGCATCCTAGATATGTAAAATTATTCATCTGCTCCAAAATGTTATCGTCCAGTACAGTTTTACTTCTGACAGGATCTACACCTTGAAATGCCATATTTTTTGTTTTTTCTGTAGATATCTTTAATCCATATTCTTCTGTAATTTTGTTAAGTTCATACAGACCTTTCTGTAGATTATCTTCGGAATTTGCTATTATTATTTGGTCATCTGCAAACAATAGGGTGTTTAATTTTCTATTTTTCTGATATTCTTATTCCAAATGTATATGTTTTGTTCCAGCAACATATTACTTCATTGATATAAATTGCAAAGAGTGTTGGGGATAGGGGGCAGCCTTGTCTCACACCACGATTTATAATTCCTTCTTCAGAAAATCTGTTATTTAATTTAATCTTTATGGTGTTGTCTTTGTAAATATTGTGTATGTTGTAAGGGTAGTGACGTGTATATAACCTCTCCTACCCAATTCTCATCCTCACCTTCTCGTGGTACAACCCGTTTTCACAAACGAGGCTCTGAGGACCGAGTCACGGCGGTATAACCGTTCCATCAGGTACTGAGTAAATGGAGTATCCTAATGTCTGTCCAGAGACTAAAAGGTAGCAGCTCTACCACTGGACTACTTAGCGTCGGGCCAGTAACCTGTCCTAAGGAACTTCAAAACTACTTTCAAGTCTCAACACAAATGAGAGGTATATTCCGCAAATCAATAACATCTGAACATAAATTCGACTTGTTAACCATTCGTCGCAAAAGACGAGATAGACACGTTGCCAGTTAAATGACCTTCAACTCAGAAGACGAGGTACACTCGCTTAACTCTGCTGTTATACTGTATTTTTTGCAATACTTTATACATCCATTCGCAGGGTAATCTTTTGTTAACATTTCTGAATAGTATAGGAATGTTTTGCTTTCGCCCTTATTGTGATATCAAGTACCATTATTTAGGCTTTTGAGCATTGTTATGTTTTTTTTGTGACGAACAGGGAGAAAGTGATATTAAGAACAGAATAAATAAAGGTAGAGCAATAACAGCAATGATGAATGGAGTCTTATGGAACAGACATATAACCAGGAAAAATAAGTTACAAATATATAATTGAATAGTGAGAAGTACAGGGGGCACGCCGTATCGTAGTGGTTAAGGCACTGAGCTACAAGCCGGAAGGTCGAGGGTTCAAGTCCCGGTGGGGTCAGAATTTTTAAACTGACCCAAACCTTCTGGCGGCACTATGGCCCTGGGGTCGACTCAGCCTCTAACGGAAATGAGTACCAGACGCTTGTTCTGGGGGTAAAGGCGGCCGTCACGCAGGGCTGACAACCCGGCTGACATCAAGTGCCGATTGTCCAGAAATAGTGGGGGCCTTAACCTCCTACTGCCCCAAGGGCCTCCTGAGGCCTGTAGTGGGATTACTTTACTTTACTGTCACATATGGAGCTGAAGCTTGGAAATTCAACAAAAACTTAGAGCAAAAACTTATGTCGATGGAAATGGATTTCTTGAGGAGAGCAGCAAGATGTTCAAAATAAGACAAAATAAGAAATACTGTCATAAGAGAAAAAATGAATATTGGTTATTCAAAAGTAGATTATATACGGTATAAGCAATTAAATTAGTATGGGCACGTACGACGAATGCAAGAACAAAGATTACCCAGGAAAACATTAGAATGCTGTCCACCTGGAAGAAGGAGGAGAGGAAGACCTCGAAACTCGTGGATGCAGGAAATAAGAAACTGCAATGAGAGCAAGAGGACTGGAGGACATGTATTGGATGGAGAGAGACGAGTGGAGAAGAAAAATAAAACTTTAGGCACAGAAAGATGTGTAAACATTAAAATTCTGTATATAAATAAATAAAAAGTACCGTTATCGTTTGCTTGTTTTGAATGTCTGAAAATTTACAATATAATTTACGGTAGGTTAGATCCGGTTTCTGGAGAAATGCAATTGAACATTTAAAGCAGAAGCGAATGGGTTATGAAATTCGCTTAGTTTACGCGGTTCCTGCGTGACGCACATTTATTATTCACAGATAGCTGTCGAAGAACTATTATAATTTACTTGTACGTGACATTGAATCGAATTTGCGAACCAGTGCGCCAGGTGACACGCAGTGCGCATACCTTCACGTAAAACTATTAAACAATAGGTTTTTGGGTGTCGGCGCATGTGCAAGACAAAAGGGGGCACCGGAGCGCAATAAATTGTCAGGATGAGGAAAACCCCCACGTACAAGTGCGACAATCTGTGTGGGCCACAAGTTCTTACCACAATATCTTGCTAACTATCTCTCTGGCATCTTCGAATCCGGAGATACAAGAGTTCGGAGACATAAGCTCCCATTGTTTCATATCCTGATTTAATTTTTCACGACTATTTAACTCATGCCCCAAATGGGAGTCAATGACCAATCAACCAATCACATTTACAACCAATCACAGTCGTGTTTCGCCCAAAATTTACCAACTAAAATTTATCATAATAAAGAAAGCGCCTCCTTTTTTAACAATCTGAATAGGTCATAGCATTATTTTCCAGTGACTGACTCTCCAAGAAATACGTCTACCAGATTGTATATATAGTGCATGAATGTCAACACGTAGCGCATACGAGAGATAATATAAAAACATTTGTAACAATTGATTGTACAACAAAAAAACCGTATGTACTTTCTTAAACGAATTATTTTCCAGGAAATGATGTTGCAGACAAATATAATTTACATATTTACATCATGGGACATCAGAAACCTATAACGTTGATTATAAATTTCTCCACTAGGGTGCATTCTTACAACATTGCGATCTTTGAGCAATAAATATTATTATGATCTGGTTGGCAGTGATGAAGAAAAGAAGCAAATGAAGCGTACCAATCGTTTTCATTTGTTTTCCAACTTCACCGTTTACATTAAATATATTAAATATTTTAAAATAGCTTAGTTAAATAATGATTTGTGAGTAAAAGCTTAATTTTATTCTTTAAATAGTACTAACCAAATGCCACTCTTGATTTCCAAATTATCGATAAGAATCACGACTCGAATGAGAGAATTTATCTAGAGGAATTTGGAAATCAAGATGTGGCATTTGTTAGGACTATTTAACGAATAAAAATTAAGATGTTTACTCACAAATCATTATTAACTATAGTTATTTTAAAATATTTATATATTCAATGTAAACGGCGATGTTTGAAAACAAATGAGAAACGATAGGTACGCTTCTACTGCTTCGTTTGTTTATCACTGCAACGAGATCATACTATTTATTGCCAAAAGGAACGCAATATTGTAAGGAGGAGTTCTTTAATATGGTAATTATAACACTGATAAATGTTTAGTGAAAACACGACTCTGATGTGGTTGTAAAACAGAAATAATTGAAACGTGATTGGTCATTGACTCCCATTTGGGGAATGAGTTAAATAGTCTAGGTAAATTCACTCCTCACTTCGTGAGTCGTGAATTTATCGATAATTTGGAAATCACTCGTGGCATTACTTATGATAATTCCCTTATAATTTGCTTCCCTCAAATAATATACAGTGAAAGATAAGTCTTAAAAATATATCCTTAATAATGCTCCGTTTCCATTTTCTAAATCAAACTCACACCTTCCTAAGCAAGTGTCGAAAAAATTGTTGACAGAGTTGCCGTCTTTCCCAGCAAATAGGTTAGTTTTGTATTTATTCTTCTTCTTCGTCGCGGTCTAGGCATTTTTACTAGCCTATTCCGTCTCCAAGTTGCTGCTGTTTCCATAGTTTTTTTGGTCTTCCCAAGTTTCTTCTTCCTTGTGGTGAACAGTTGTTTGCAGCTTTTGGTTTGTATTTATTAATTTTATACTTATGAAATGTTCTAAAGTCACTGAAGAAAGAAGATAGAAATGGTTTGGTCACGTATCGAGAATGTCAGATGACAGGATACCTAACATGATACTAAATTCTGAAGCGCAGGGCAACAGAAGAAATGGGAGACTGAAAGAAGAGTGGATTCAATGAGTACATAGGAGTATGGTGTCGAGAGAATTAACAGAGAATGATGCAGAGAATAGGGATTTATGGACGAGTAAAATTACAATGGGCTATAGGAAAACTTCCTAAATCCTCTTGAGTCATGGAATATATATATATATATATATAATATATATATATAATATATATATAGATATACCCGGCGTGCGCTGCTACTCCTAAATAAATGTTAATGTGTTTTTGCCACCAGCCGTGCGCTGTTATACTTGCCCGGGAATCTGCTTGTCGGGATATTCTTTAAAGACAAAATGGTTATTGTGAGTTTTCCGTAGAAGATGAACATATGGCTGTCGCGGACTTTTTTGTAGGTTTTTTTTTATATTCAACTCTGTGTACATTAATTTGGTGTATTTGTTATGGTTTAGGCAGCGTAAACCATTTTAGCGTCAAAACAGGAACTTGTTTCACGGTTTTCACTATAAATGGTGATTTTTAGAGGTGAAGGGGTTGAGTATTACAACTCTCTTATAGCCTACGTTCATTCCCGGAATCTCCTGAACATTTTCAAAAAGCCCATCACAATCGGATGAATGGTATGGGAGAGTACGCTCGTCCGGGAATCGACTTATCCCGATCTTCTTGGCATCAATGAAAAGACAAAAATGGTTATTGTGAGTTATCCGTAAAAGATAAACATATGCTGTCACGGACTTTTTTGTGGAGTATTTGAGATATTCAATTCTGTGTACATTAATTTGGTATATTTGTTATGGTTTAGGTAGCGTAAGCCATTTAAGCGTCAAAATAGGGACTTTATTTCACATTTTCACTACAAAGTGTGATTTTTAGGGGTGAAGGGGTTGAATATCACAACTCTCTTATAGCCTATGTTCATCCCAGGAATCTTCTGCGCATTTTACAAAAATCCCCATAAAAATAGGACGAACGGTGTGGCCGCGCATAAAATACAAACAAACAAACAAACAAACATTAATTTTTATATCCATCCATCCATAGTAATTCTGTAATTCTGCCCGAAGGCAGATCCTTCACTGCAATCATAGCATTTTCACGCTATGCTTGCAGCTTTACTAGGGAATTGTGTAGGTTGGTAGCTTCCCGTTGCTTTACACACCTGTGAAGGATGATGATGATAATGATAAGGATGATGATGATAAAGATGATGGCCATATGATTTCGGGGACCGTTACAGGTGAGGAAAAACCCCGATAAAAACCTCACCCAGAAAAACTGCCCCGACCGGGATCGGTACCCGGGCCCGCTGCGTGACAAGCATCTCGAGACCACAGCGGTGGACAATTTATATATATATATGTAAGAAGAAGAAACATCTACAACCAGGAGATTGGATGGACCGATAAAATTGGCTATTAGAAATCAGACAAAGTCAAAGACATTAATCAACCGATGATCTATCTCTTATTATTATTATTATTATTATTATTATTATTATTATTATTATTATTATTATTATTATTATTATTATTATTATTATTATTATTATTGAGGCGGCCTTGGAATAAAAGTAAAGTAAACACAATATTTTAAGTACAATATAAATATTGTTAGAAAGAAGAGTGCGCGTAACAAAAGAGAAGTGGAACAATTAGTGAGATATCACGGTGGCAGGTGTAAATGTAAAGTAGGCAGTGGGCGCCAGCTACAATCCGCCCGCGTCTGGTATGTGGACCATTGGCTCTTCCAGGAAAACAAGCATACAGAGTGACTCACCTAACTTTTATTTGAAATACAGAGTGACTCCTATATAGCAGTCAATTACTAAAAATTACAGAGTGAGTCCATCAAATAAGAAAAATATTAGATACGGAGGAAGAGCATGGGAATCGTATCCCGAATATGTTAAATTATCCAAATTCATGTCCTATTTCCCCTCTTAATTATTTTTATATTCAATGCATACAGGTTGTCATTAGGACATTCTGGTAATCTCTCCTGCCACTGACATCATTGTAACCCAGTTCTGAGGTTGGGGCGCCTGAATCGATGATATATGATGTGATGATTATGTATTTATTTATTTTACCCGATGGAGTTAAGACCGTAAGGTCTTCTCTTCCACTTCACCAAGGTTAAATTATACCTATAATAACAATTATGAATTATCTACATGTTGATTAATGATACCTAACATATATAGGCCTATGCTACACAATATAAAATTGACAAGGGAAAGAAAGAAAAAAATAATAATAAGCTATAATTAGTTTAAGTAATTGGCTTGGTAAGAAAAGTTAAAAATATAAAGGAATAACAAAAGAATGATGATGGCAATGATGCACCAGGAGAGTCCTTAATCCTAAATTTAATCTAATGAGGAGAATTTGATGATGATGATGATGGTGATGATAACCACATGATGATTAGGGGCTTAAAGCTTCCTAACATTTGTCTTACAGGTGAGGAAAAACCCCGAAGAAACCTCGCCCAGGCAACTTGTCCTGACCGAGGATCGAACTCGGACCCGCTGCGTGACCATAGCAGTGGACGTTTATGAAAATATAAGAAAAAGGAAAATTTTCGTCTAAAATTTCATAACTTTACTTAATTGCCTGCGATTAGACTATATCCAAGATATATTTGTCTTATTCTCTTGTTCATGTTTCTAGTGTCCCACTAATAATTTAAAATTCATAGGTAAATGTCCCTATGTTTAAAGCATTTCTCATTGGTCATCCTGAAGTATCCCCCAACCAGATCGAAACTGGGGGCTACTTCATCTCCTTAAAATGTTACCCTAGGTTCGTGTTTCTGAGAATTATAGCCTATATTTTAATGAGGTCATGTTTAATTTCTTTGTGCACCTCATTCCTGTTGTGAGAACATAATATGTTTTCAGGTATTTGAATTCAGCCACTTCTTCAAGATCTCCCTCATTTGTTATTATGTGTCCATTTACATTATTTGTTGTTATTTAATTGGCTAAAAGTGTATAAAATACTGGCTCTTCCAACTCTTTTGTATAGTAGCGAAGTATGAACGTTGAAACAGAAGGATATACAGAGACTTAGATCTGCTGAAATGAGATACCTTCGGAGGACTGCAGGATACACACTACTAGATCACAAAAAATTGAAGACATCTTAGAAGAGTTACACATGGAACCTTTAGAAAACAAAATTTCTGATTATAAGTCAAGATGGATGCAACATGTTCATCGAATGGAAGATCACAGGACACCCAAACAAATGTTAAGATATTAACCTGCAGGAGGAAGAAGACCAGGACGTCCACTAAAAAGACTTCTGGGTGGTGTTTCTCTTGAGGCCGAAACAGGTAAACGAATGGCCTAAATTCGTGAATGAACTATGATGATGATGATGATGATGATGATTTACTTGGCCTGGGTCCTAAAGGAAAAAGAAAAAAAGTAAATTCAGGCAGGTGAAATGAGATTCCTACGGGCTGCGAAAGGTTGTACAAGAAGAAAATATAAGAAATGAGAATATTAGAGAGAATTAAAAGTACCACCGCTTCTTCAACAAATAGAAGAACAAAGGAACAATTGGATACAAACATCTGCAAAGAATGATAGAGGTTAGGATACCAAAAATGGCACTGATGTATAATCCTGGAGGACGAAGATCGATAGGAAGACAAAGGAAGCGCTGGGCTGAACAGATGTGAGATCGGAATAGGCAAAGACCTAATCCGTTAAGGATGATGATATTTACTTCCAGACCCAGATTCGTGTACCACGAACTCCAGATGGAGCGACCAAGAGGGGAACTCGGTACCAAGAATTTGAAGGCTAGTAGATAATCTGCTACCTCTTGAAGATACCGAATAGCGATTAAGATAATATGAGTCTTGGTAATTAAATTCCAAGACAACATTTCCCTTCAATCATCATCATCATCATCATCATCATCATCAACATCTTTAGCTCGATAACCTATCATGGGTGCTGCTGTCCGAAGAAGTCTCTGTCATTCGTCCCAATTCCTTGCCATACACATACAACGCCTTACGCCAACAGCTTGGCATCTTTCTTTACATTGTCTTCCCACCTGATCCTCTGTCTTCCCACCTGATCCTCTGTCTTCCCACCTGATCCTCTGTCTTCCCACCTGATCCTCTGTCTTCCCACCTGATCCTCTGTCTTCCCACCTGATCCTCTGTCTTCCCACCTGATCCTCTGTCTTCCCACCTGATCCTCTGTCTTCCCACCTGATCCTCTGTCTTCCCACCTGATCCTCTGTCTTCCCACCTGATCCTCTGTCTTCCCACCTGATCCTCTGTCTTCCCACCTGATCCTCTGTCTTCCCACCTGATCCTCTGTCTTCCCACCTGATCCTCTGTCTTCCACCTGATCCTCTGTCTTCCCACCTGATCCTCTGTCTTTCCCACCTGATCCTCTGTCTTTCCACCTGATCCTCTGTCTTCCCACCTGATCCTCTGTCTTCCCACCTGATCCTCTGTCTTCCCACCTGATCCTCTGTCTTCCCACCTGATCCTCTGTCTTCCCACCTGATCCTCTGTCTTCCCACCTGATCCTCTGTCTTCCCACCTGATCCTCTGTCTTCCCACCTGATCCTCTGTCTTCCCACCTGATCCTCTGTCTTCCCACCTGATCCTCTGTCTTCCCACCTGATCCTCTGTCTTCCCACCTGATCCTCTGTCTTCCCACCTGATCCTCTGTCTTCCCACCTGATCCTCTGTCTTCCCACCTGATCCTCTGTCTTCCCACCTGATCCTCTGTCTTCCCACCTGATCCTCTGTCTTCCCACCTGATCCTCTGTCTTCCCACCTGATCCTCTGTCTTCCCACCTGATCCTCTGTCTTCCCACCTGATCCTCTGTCTTCCCACCTGATCCTCTGTCTTTCCCACCTGATCCTCTGTCTTCCCACCTGATCCTCTGTCTTTCCACCTGATCCTCTGTCTTCCCACCTGATCCTCTGTCTTCCCACCTGATCCTCTGTCTTCCCACCTGATCCTCTGTCTTCCCACCTGATCCTCTGTCTTCCCACCTGATCCTCTGTCTTCCCACCTGATCCTCTGTCTTCCCACCTGATCCTCTGTCTTCCCACCTGATCCTCTGTCTCTCCCACCTGATCCTCTGTCTTCCCACCTGATCCTCTGTCTTCCCACCTGATCCTCTGTCTTCCCACCTGATCCTCTGTCTTCCCACCTGATCCTCTGTCTTCCCACCTGATCCTCTGTCTTCCCACCTGATCCTCTGTCTTCCCACCTGATCCTCTGTCTTCCCACCTGATCCTCTGTCTTCCCACCTGATCCTCTGTCTTCCCACCTGATCCTCTGTCTTCCCACCTGATCCTCTGTCTTCCCACCTGATCCTCTGTCTTTCCACCTGATCCTCTGTCTTTCCACCTGGATCCTCTGTCTTCCCACCGGATCCTCTGTCTTCCCACCTGATCCTCTGTCTTCCCACGTGAGTCCTCTGTCTTCCCACCTGATCCTCTGTCTTTCCACCTGATCCTCTGTCTTCCACCACCTGATCCTCTGTCTTCCCACCTGATCCTCTGTCTTCTTCCCACCGGATCCTCTGTCTTTCCCACCCTGATCTCTCCCTCTGGCTTCCCACTTGATCCTCTGTCTTCCCACCTGATCCTCTGTTTTCCTCTCCGCCTGTATCCTTCTGGTTTCACAAACCGACAACTCTTTGTAGCGGGTCCTTCATAGATAGATATATCAATCGGTTGATTAATGTCTTTGATGTCGTGTTCCGATTCCTAATAGCCATTTGCGTCTAACCATACAATCTCCTAGTAATGTGGATGTTTTTCCCACAGGTATAAATATATTCCCTGACTCCAGGAGGTTTTAGGTCTTCCAAGCTGTCATTCATGCCTGTCCTTATAGGCCCTATATATTAAATGTTAGACCCCATTCTCAAGGTGCCCATTTTAATTAACACAGTTACATTAGGCTCGCCGAAAAGAAACTATACAGTTGCATGATTATTTCGGACACCCATTTCCAGTTCGTTCTTCCCTCTAATTAGTCTGTACATAACTAACTAACTGGCTCTATCGAACCCGTAAGTTCATGGCCGCTCGGTAATAGGTCTCTCCATGCATCCCTATCCTCAGCTAATGCTTTTCCATCTTGTATAATCTGCCTTCTTTCAAATCAGGTGTCAATGCTATTCTCGTCACCTCTTTTTTGGTCTACAAACTAAATCTTTTCTCTCTGGTTATGCTACAAGAAGTTTCCATGCCCCTCTTTCATATCCCATTAGAGCTACACATGTCCTGCCCTTCACAGACTATGGAGACTATAACGGTTCTTATTATATCTGGTTTCCTATAAAGTTCATCGTATTTCCCTGTTATGTAAGTTCACTTCTCCAGTCACCTGTCTGTTCAGCGCTCTTTGGTCCCAAAATTTTTCCTGAAGAACTTTATTCTCAAATACTCGTAATCTCCTTTCCTCTCTTAAAATAAGAGTCCATTGTTTCGCAATCTTCATACAATATAACTGCGAGAACATCAATTTAGATATTTTTCGAGTTTAACATTTTTTGAAAGGAGTTGGGACTAGAGTCCCGGTAATGCTTATATATCTCTCAAAATTTTCCTCTCAAATATCAATCCATAGTAATTTTGGCCTGAAGGCAGGTCCTTCACTGCAATCATAGGCATTAATCATAGCTATGCTTTGCAGCGTTACTAGGGAATATATCAGTGTGGTAGCTTTCCCTTGCTTTCCACACCGGTGAAGGATGATGATGATAACGATGAGAATGATGATGAATGATGGCTGGATGATTTTCGGGAACCGTTGGGGCCCAAAGCTATTTCCTGACATTTATCTTACAGGTGAGGGAAAAACCCTCCGAAAGAAAACCTCACCCAGGAGCCTGTCCCGACTGCGAATCGAACTCGGGCCCGCTGCGTGACAGAAGCATCAACTACTACCTCCTGGAGATCATCAGCGCGTGAACCTCTCAAATATGGTACCTTTCTGTTTAAGGTCTTTAATGTTCTTGTTTTTAAGGCATATGTGAAGAACCAGTGTACGATCAGGATCCCACTATATAACAATTTTCACTTTGAAAAGTTAATAAGTTATATCTAAGATTGTATTTTTCCCTTGAATAACCTCATATTTGCCAGTAATGAGATTTGAACCTGGACCTCCTGAATACTAGTCCCTATCGTTATCGTCTAATCGTAACTCGCTCGGATCAAATTTCTTGCCTTGAATTTAATGGTGATCTAAACTTTGTTCGGCAGATATGCGCGCTTGCAGACCGCCCTCCGGGTAGGGACGTACGTTTTAAACAGAAGTAGAACAACTTCTTTTTGCACCAGACGTTCGAATTTTCGCGATATCTACCTTTAAAGAAGAGCGGAGGCTACAGTGCTGCTATCTACAATGCATTCAAACAAAAAAAAAAATGTGCTCCCTTAAACGATCGCCACTACATACAGTGCATTTATCATAGCTTCACTTCTTAAATATACAGTGTGTTTTAAAATACTCTCAACCCACATTTGTATATACGGTGTTCATAAATGTTGTAAAATTTGAAGACTTACAAAGGAATTCTCAACTATTACATGTCCGAAAACTTACCTTGAAATTTCTCTCTTCCAAAGAACTGTCAATAGACCAACCATTTTCTTCTTCAGGCTTGCAATGATTAACCCTTTTGGGTTCGTTCAGGCTCCATTTCTTTCGTGGTCGTCTCTCTGAATTCTTTTTTCTCTCCTCCTCTTGGTTTGATATTCAGCTAGACTTTTCCTCAGGCAATCTGTTGGTATCCATTCTGCAGACATGTTTCATGACATTTTCTCCTATAACTCCTCTCTTTTATCTGTCAAACTGAATATTTGTAGTTCTTTACGGATATCTTCACTCCGTTTTTTATCCATTAAAGTATATCCTGGCACAAATCGTAAATATTTCATTTCTGCGGCTTCTGTTCTTTTAATTGACTGTTTGTTCAGTCCATGCGAGGAGATACTAAAGGCCAACACGCACACACTATTGAGTAACACTAAGAAATTAGGACTGGAAGTAAATATCAGTAAAACTAAATATATGGTCACACGTAGAAATTCATTAAATAATGGAAATGGACAGCTAATGACAAATGAGGGAAATTTTGAGGAAGTGGCTGAATTCAAATACCACTAGGAACAATAATCACAAATAGGAATGAGATGCACAAATAAATTAAACATATGCTCAATTCTTGGAAATGCGTGCTATTATGCATTGCTCAGAGACTTTTTATTTCCCAACTTCATTTCAAAAATTTACGTTAAGCTGATAATATATACAACCTATTATTCTAACCAGTTATATTATATGGGTGGCGAAACATGGACTCTTACTTTAAGGGAGGAAAGGAGATTACAAGTATTTCAGAATAAAGTTCGTAGCACTCATTTTTGGACCAACGAGAGATGAACAGCCAGGTGAATGGAGAAGACTACCATAACAATTAACTACATGGTCTTATATAGGAAGCCAGAATATAGGCTACTTAGAATAGTTAAGTCTCGTATAATGTCGATGGGCAGGATGACATGCTGCGCGTATGAGGGAATGAAAGAGGTGCTATGGAAGCTTCTTGTAGGAAAACCAAAAGGAAAAACGCCCAGTTGGTAGAACCAGAATGAGGTGGGAGAACAACATTAACTATGATTTGAGGGAAGTACAATTATACAGGGAATGATTGGAAAGCATTAGCTCAGGATAGGAAAATGTATATGGATAGCTTATGTCCGCGCGGCCACGAACCTACGGGTTCGATAGGGCCATGCCATGATTAAGTAAGTAAGTAAGTAGGCTAAAGTAAAATTCCTTCCATATTTCTGAGCTGTACAATGTTTGCAGGTAGCAGCCAAGCCTTTATAAAAGTTTAATTGTGTTTTCTTTTCTTACTTTCTTTCCCAGTGTTTCTTTCTAAGGGTGCCACATAATGTTTGATACCTTATTTGTAATTTATTACTACGCAGCTAATACCTCGGCGTGCGCTGGCTAAACGCATAAATAAATGAAAATTAATGTGTTTTTATGTGCAGTTGAAGAAGTTTATGGAAAAATAATTATAAATTTATATTTTTTATATACCCACGTTCTGATTTACCTCGGCGTTGTCCGAGAATCTACTTATCCCGATCTTCCTTGACATAAATGAGCTGTGAAATACGAAACGTAACGTGTTTTTTCTGTTTAGAGAAAATAAGTAGAAGAAAAAATATAATTATTTTAGATACCCCGTGCTGAATACCCGGCGTTTCTCCGGGAATTACTACTCATCCCGCTCTTCTAAATGAGCTAACAGAACGGAATTAATGTAACTTCTTATTATTAGTAGAATAAGTAAAATGAAAAATAATTATATATATATATCGTAATTTATTTTAAAGATTCCTTTTACTGATTACCTGGTGTTGCCAGGGACTCTATTTATTCTTCGATCTTCTTGGCATATATGATCTAAAAGATAAAAGTCGTTAGTGTGAGCTAATCCGTAAAAGAATACCCTTAATGTGCTCTCTATGCTTGCACAGGAATCTACATACTTGTCTTCTCGCTCTTCTTGGACATCAATGAAAGACAAAATGTTTATTGTGAGTTATCTATAAGAGATAAACATATTCTGTCCCGGACTTTTTTGTAGAGCTTTTGGGAATCCTTTCATTCTGTGTACATTGATTTTTGTGTATTTGTTATGTGGGGGTTGAGGCAGCGATAAGCAATTTAAGCGTCCCAAGAGTCTACTTTTTTCACGTTTCCTCCCACTACAAAGGCCGCTTTTTAAGGGTGTAGGGATTTGGAGTCATCACAACTCTCTGTTAGCTCTATTTTCATCTCCGGGAATCTTCTGAACATGTTTTGCAAAAAAACCCTAACACAATCGGATGAACTGTATGGCCGCGCATAAAATACGAACAAACAAACAAACATAACAAACCAACAAACACTCATTTATAGCTATATATTAGAATATGTCTTTTTTTTCTCTCTCATTACAAACCTAAAGATACACCTAGATAATTGAAAATTTCTTTACTTGTTCTAGGTATATGCGTTTTTGGTCATTTAGTGCTATGTTTGTTCTTATCCATTTTCTTTGCCACCCGGTACCAATACTTTAGTTTTTTGTTGACGAAATCTCTAGGTTGTATTCTTGTGCACTATTATTTAATTAAAACATTTCTCTACCGTTTTTAATTACAAGGCACGAAAATCCAGCGGGAAATCTCTCTTTTATATACCTCTTTTTCTTCGTCTTCTCTTTGGACCTACGTCCCTCTAAGAATCCTGGCCTCCTTCACAACATCTGCCCATTCTTCTCTATTCCTAAGTCTTTTGTCTCCATCTTTTAACCTTCAATTGTCTTCAGACTTCTTCAAATCTATCCAACGACCTTAGTTTCTGTCTTCCACCCTTACTTCTTCCTTCTAACATACTTCTTGCACTTCTTTCCTTCCTTTTCCGCAACACATACCTAATTGGAATTACTTAAAGTCGTCACTTAATTGATTGGATAATCCCTCCTTAATCTGCAGTCCGCGCTGCACCCGCCTCATTCCACTCCGTTTTAAAGTCAAGCAGGGTAGTCCATTTGCTTCGCACAGCGGTTGCAATTTGCTAGATTCGGTC
This sequence comes from Diploptera punctata, assembly GCA_030220185.1. Lineage (NCBI taxonomy): Eukaryota > Metazoa > Arthropoda > Insecta > Blattodea > Blaberidae > Diploptera > Diploptera punctata. The sequence continues at coordinate 282,372 of JASPKZ010002691.1, read as the reverse complement.
TTCGATTTCTTTCCTGTGCCTTGCAGTTAAACACGGCAGATAATTTTATACACGGCCTTGGTACATCACAATGTTTCTCTGAAAATTTCATTATTCAAGGTTTCCAGAGTTTCATATGACGGCCCAAAGATCTTCCGTCCCTCTTTGGTATATAATCATAAAGAGCTTTGGGGATCCGATTTGAACTCATTCTTTCAAGATGTTGTTTCCAATGTATTTGGTACTGTTTTAATATATTCCAAAATTGGATTTATTAACCTACATACGATTAGATTTTGCAAGAACCCCATGACCATGAATCATTGTGAAAATTCATAACTGAAGGTGTCCAGAGGAATAACCAGGAAAGTCACTTTCTTGTCGAAATGGAATTTGAGGTGTCATTAGAATGCTCGCTTGGAAACACGATCTTAGGATTTAAAGAGAGGATCAGGGATTGCTTGGTTTAGGCTAGGAGCATGGGAATTTCTAAAAATTAGCCGACGATCACCAAACGCGAAAATGTGGCATGTGCGGGAACTTTGAAGACGAGATACATATATTTGGAAAATGTAACGATTTATAATACTGGAGAGCGTCAGTTATTGCCGGAAAGATTTCTAAATTCAAATCGTGAAAGATTGGCATGCTACGAGTTAATGGTAAATCCAGAAAATTGGATATAACTTGGGTAAATTTCTGGACAAAACACGGAAAATAAGACCAACACTCATTCATGAATAAATACATGTTATCAAAAACTCGCCATACCATTAATTCTTAATAATTATACATAACTTAATTAATGTATAAAGTTATTGTAATTATTCCCTACTTTTAATATTGTTGTTTTCTTTTGTTTTCTCTTTATACTATTAACCAATAGTAACCTTTATTGTAACGGATTGTCAACACGCATCGTACGGGCTTACTTGCCCATATGCGAACCATATTTGTAAATAACATTGTATATATCTTACTTGTAGTCTAATTAAGTCCTATTACTATGTACTAGAAATGTGACAAAGTGAAAGATACAGTTTATTAACTGTCTTCTTTTTTCTTCTTCACTTCAAGGTTTAGGCGATCTCGCGTGTTCTTAATTCACAATGATTCACATCCATCTCTTCCTAGGCCTCTCTCTAACTATCCCTAATTCCCTTTGATTTAAATCATGATGTGCCATCTTGGGCAATCTTGTTTCTTCCATTCTCTGAACATGTTGTTCCCAGCCGATCCGGTGTTGTTGATGTCTATCCTTTATTGAATATATTTCTAATGCATTTCTTATTTCTTCATTCCTTAAGTGGTCCAGTTTTGTGCATCCTTTGGTCCTTCTTAGAAAAGTAATTTCTGCACTTTATATTCTACTCAAACTCCTTTTATTTGTTACCCAGGACTCACTACCGTACAAAAGTACCGGTACCGCCATTGTTTTGTAGAACTTCAATCTTGTATCCTTCTTTGTGTTTCAGTGTTCCATTGAATGGTGCCACATATCATTTGCAATTTTGATTATTTATTGTCAATATCATTTCTTATTCTATATCCAGAAGACTATTCACAACCTAGGATAATTCAAATTTAAAATCTTGTACAAAAAACACCAGATTACGTTTATATAACACTTTGGCTAGACCAGTGTTGACCTATGGTAGTGAAGCATGGACACTAAAAAAGACAACATGAAAGCAGAATAACGGCTTGTGAAATGAGATTCATGCGTAGAACAGCGAGTTACACCAGATGGGATCGGAAAAGGAACGCCGATATCTTAAAAGAATTGAAGACTATGCCAATTTTGGAATATATTAAACAGTACCAACTAAATTGGAAACACCATCTTGAAAGAATGAGTTCAAATCAGATCCCCAAAGCTGTTTATAATTATATACCAAGAGGACGAAGATCTCTGGGCCGTCCTTTGAAACGTTGGAGGGAAAATTTTCTATAGGATCATAACAGGCCTTGGCCTAATACTTGGAAGGAAGAAGAAGAAGAAGATACAGGTTTATTTTCTATTGGATTTCTTCCGTCCTACAAAAATAAATCCATCGATCCTAACCGGGTTTGAACCTGCGACTCTCGGGACCAGAGGCAATGGCTAATCAAATTTCTCACGCTGCTAGATGGTCACCAAACCACATATTGGTCGAAATTCAGTGAGATAATTTCTTCCTCATGGGTAGGCCTACTCTTAACTCTCCTCCAAGGAAAATGGCTGATACCGCTCGGTTAAGTCGCGGGATGTTATAATAATAATAATAATAATAATAATAATAATAATAATAATAATAATAATAATAATTAATAATAATAATAATAATAATAATAATAATAATAATAATAATAATAATAGTATTAAATAATAATAATAATCGTATTAAATAATAATAATAATCATCATCATCATCATCATAGTACATTCACGAATTTAGGCCATTTGTTGACCTGTTACGGCCTCAAGAGAAACGCCATCCAAAAGTCTTTTGAGTGGACGTCCGGGTCTTCTTCTTCCTGCAGGTTGATATCTTAACATTTGTTTGGGTATTCTGTGACCTCAATTCCTTCTGGATTTTTTCGTGTTGAGACTTGAAAGTAGTTTTGAAGTTCCTTAGGACATGTTAGTGGCCCGACACTAAGTAGTCCAGTGGTAGGGCTGCTACCTTTTAGTCTCTGGACAGACATTAGGATACTGCATTTACTCAGTACCTGATGGAACGGTTATACCGCCGTGACTCGGTCCTCAGAGCCTCGTTTGTGAAAACGGGTTGTACCACGAGAAGGTGAGGATGAGAATTGGGTAGGAGAGATTATACACACGTCACTACCCCTTACAAACCTAATAATAATAATAATAATAATAATAATAACAATAACAATAATAATACAGTGAAACCTGTCTTAGCCGGGACCTCTATAAGAAGGAAACCTGTAGAGACGGAAAAATATCCAGAACAATACGATTTTATATGTAAAATCGTCCTGTATAAGCCGGAAACCTTCATAACGCGGAAACGGAATGGTTTTCGAAGAGTACCAACGGTTATTTTTACCTCAGTAAGACGGAACATTATCCTTAATCAAGTTCTAATTGCAGTATTAATGACCACACGTGAAAATTCTGCATATGACGCTACTGCATTATATCGTTTTACCTTCTTGTGTTGCCATTGTATTGCGGGGATAACCTTGCTTATGTGTGACAGCACGGAATCCCTCGCTTTTCCTTGCCTGCTTACGTTACCTGCGAGGGTGTTGGGAAACTCTTCAGTCTTCCTGTAGTTGAGTTCCTTCTCGTTTTTGGGTAATAAAATTGCTTTTGTATTCCCGTGCAAACTAAGCTGTGTTACATACACTATTTTGTCTGTATTTCAGTCAATACGTTATGACTTTAAAGCGTGCATGTAAAACCCTTACACTGCGTGAGAAAATTCAAGCTTGTAATTTGGGAACCCTTTATAAGAAGGAAAACTGCCAAGACGGAAATATATTTAAGGAACCGTCATGTTCCTTCATAGACAGGTTTTACTGCAATAATAATAATAATAATAATAATAATAATAATAATAATAATAATAATAATAATAATAATAATAATAATAATAATAATAATAATAATAATAATAATAATAACAATAATAATAACAATAATAATAATAATAACAATAATAATAATAGTCGAAGTATACATTTTAGGAGAAACAACAATTAATATATGTATCTTACACTGGGTAATGATGAAGTTGAGGTTAGAGCAAATATAAATTTATATTTATTTTAAAAGATGCCAATGTTCGCATATTTAAGGACATGAAAATTTGTTCCTTGATGATGAATAAGTACAAAGCACGGGATGTAAAATAATTTATAAAAGGAAGAAAGAGAAACATAAACTAGGAAGGAGCCGTGATATTGGATTCCAGTTTCATGCCATACAACAATAATAATAGCAAATTTATCCGGCAGTGTTTTAAACTTCGGACTACGCCTCTGAAATCATCTTAACACTGATTTATGGGGAAGGTAATTTTTTCCCGCAGTAAGAATGAAAATGATGAAAACAGTTGTACCAACAGATTTATAATCTCTCTTACACACGTTCACCTTGACAGAAAAAAAAGAGAGAAAAAAATGAAAGTCGAGAGAAGTTTGTTACTTTTCGAAACGTTTCCATAGCGACGGTAATAAATTCATCTCTTTCACCTGATCGTCTGCTGTTTTTCTAACACAATTGTTACTTTCTTAAGTCAGATGTCACTGCGTTTTAGTTCCAAAATGTATTTATAAATAGAAAAAATATTTCTTCTATACATCTTCCAAGCTAAGTTCCAGTAATAATGTAAACAAACCAGATGTATGACTGCATTTTCATTGGGCGAACAACAGTTCTACATCTAAGAGTGTAAAGAAATGTAGTTCGTCCTTTAGCACACGAAATAAAGAAAATAAGAAGAGTAAACAAGTACATCGCTGTGGTCTCCAGGTAGCGTGCTGCCTTGTCACGCAGCGGTCCCGGGTTCGATCCCCGGTCGGGACAGTTTTTCTGTGTGAGGTTTTTATCGGGGTTTTCCCTCACCTGTAAGACAAATGTCAGGAAAACTTTAAGGCCCAAACGGTGCCCGAAATCATATGGCCATCGCAATCATCATCATTCATATTCATCTTAGATTAAGCTTAGGATTAGGGACTCTCCTGGCGCACCACTATCATCATCATCACCCATCATATCATCGGGGCAACGTAACCCCGCCTTCCAGGCGGCCCAACCTCAGAAATGGGTTACAAGTACGCCATTCCAGGAGAAAACACCAGGAATGTCGATAGAAAGACAATCTGGGGCATTTGCCAAAAACAAAAAGAATAGTAAACATATGAATTATCTAGCACATGTCTATATAAGTTATATGGCAGAATCTTAAAATGTATACTAACATCATAAGTATATAAAATAAACATATACTAGGTTCAGAAATAATTTCGATGTAGAAACACATCATTGTTTACCATTTTATACTGGTTGAGAGGAACAAAAGCCTCTATGGCCTTAACTCTCCAGTTTAAATAAATATTATATTATGATGTGAGGTTGGGAAGTGGTATTTACAGAAGCGAGGAAAATGTTTAAAAACCGAGAAATAGCGAGGTTTTTAATTTCCGAGATTATGTAAAACACTTCTTTTGGACCAAAGAGAGATGAACAGACAGGTGAATGGAGAAGACTGCTAAACAGTGAATTACATGGTCTCTACAGGAAGCCAGATATAATGAGAACAGATAAGTCTCGTAGACTGCGATGGGCAGGACATGTGGCATGAATGGGGAATGAAAGACTTGCATGGAAGCTTCTTATAGGAAAACCAGAGGGAAACGCCCAGTTGGTAGACCAAGAATGAGGTGGGAGAATAACATTAACTATGATTTGAGGGAAGTTGATTCTACAGGGGATGATTGGAAAACATTAGCTCAGAATAGGGATGTATGGAGAGCTGATGTCCGCGCGGCCATGAACCTACGGAATCGATAGTTCCAGTGAGTTAGTTAGTTATGTAAAACACTTCACAAACGTGCGTTGTACATTAATTTTTTGCACGATGATGTTTTCAAAATAATAAATAATAGTAAAATAATAGCATCTTTGTTGGATATTTGCGTTCATTATAAACAAATGACTTAACGTTAACCGTGTTGGCAATGTTTATCAGTTGAAATTACAGGAGACTGTGAGACCAATTAATAATAAAATGGCGGCAAGTTATTGTTTTATATTGTTAGAAACAAAGTTCAGTTCATTTAAAATGCAGTGATTTGTTTCGTATAATGTATATTAACACTACCTTTTGGAATTTCTTTTTTGTATATACACTGTACGTAGTATACATAGAGGGCAGTGGTTTTATTTCCCACACGTGGTTTCTAATACTTAATATTACAGTATAGTTATTTAGGTTGACAACCCCGAAATGTAGGAAGTTGAACTTTCAATCAAAGTCGCCATTACAGCACTATCGCGCAAAAACATTGTTTAATTTTACGCATGCGCAAAGCTGAATACTTAGGATTTTCATTTGTTTTAAAATGACAAAAAAATTCTGTAAAATTTCTTGAACATTGGAAATCAAAGCATATGAAAACCGGAGAGAAATTGTTTTGAATACTTTTAAACAGTTTAGTGATAAAATATACATTAGTCATTGAGGATGTGGTGAAAATAACAGCACAATTTACAGGTGATTCAGCATGGAGCGTAAATTCATCTCATAATGAAATTGTACTGGTAAATAAAGATTATTTATTGACATCATGGAAAAAGCACAAACGTGTAAAAGGAGCCCATGTATACGATTTGTCAAACATAAATAAGAAATAGAGGGAGTTCCTAATTACACTGGTCACCATGATTTTTGTCTCATGAGTACCAGTAGTTGTACTTAATGCAGTTTTTTTATCGTGTTTTCAAATATGTATTCGGAATTTCTCCATCACCCACAGTTTTTTTAATTCAATTTAAATTAATGAATTTAAATAATTATTTTTTTAATAAACGTTTTTCGTCCATTTTTCCGTTGTAAAATAAAACCAAACGAGTTAACTCAAATGGTTTTCAACTGTGGTAAAGAGATATCAAGGCAAATGGAATCCTAATATGCTGGCCGATTATTGTTGGACCATCAAGAGGGATGCTCCACAGGCGAAATATAGCAGAAAATCGTTATTTCTTACTTTCTAGGTGAGTCCGAATGTTCGAATATTGTGTAGTTACGAATGTAGAAAATATTAAAGTGTTTGAAATTATAAATTCCTGTCTCTCGAAAAACCTTGTGTGATGGAAAAAAACCTATATCATATTTTGAATTCAGGAGAAAATCTATCAGAATCACATATTATTCTTTCTGAGACAAAAAAATAGTTTCTTTTTTGTTGCTCAGTGTTATTGGCATTATCTTATGTTTTATTCAGTCTTTTTTCCATAAAATACGATGTTCCCTAAGAACAATGTGTCTATTGTACACAATTTAGTCATATGGCGGGTAAAAATGGCACCACGGTTGTCCCAATAGATGCAGTCGCCGGAGTAATATTTTATGCAAGATTGTTTACAGTACAAATGGAACTTAGCTCGGAATTAGTAGGCCTATATGACCTTCAAACGGTTATTGGAAGCCTTCTTCGAATAAGGATGTATCCAATAACTGAGCGTGGCATAGCCAGCAGATGGGCCAGATGAGTCCAGTCCCACAAAAAAAAATTGAGAATATTCCGGATAAAACTGCAAAAAATGTTTATTTTTCATTAATTTAGCGAGCAGAGAACACCTTAAATGTCTAAAAAAAACGACAACGTGGAGCATTGGAAAATAGCTTTTAATTAATTTTTGTGCTATTTTTAGGGAAAACACTCAACTTTAAAATTAAGCCAAAAATCCAGAGCAACAGTGCACAAAGAATAGAATGCGGACAGGCGGATAGTTTTCAGCATTTAAATTCACAATGTGCTAAAACAAGGAGATGCAATATCTCCTCTACTATTAAATTTTGTACTAGAGCATGTCAAAAGCAGCATACAACTAGTCCCCAAGAGGAAGAAGATGTTTGAGAAGACCAAAGAAAAGATGGAAAGAGCAGGAATTTGGAGCCGCAAGCGGCTAGCAAAAAGCCTAAAGCGTGACGAACAAGAAGAAGACCTACCACAAAAGAAGAAAGTAAGAGTGATAGAAAAATGTAGCAAAGAAATGGATACATGAGCGGGAAACGATACTGAAAAATCAAACGCAGGTATACAGAGTTTGTCCATACCGAGATGTGACAGACGGTGTGTTAAATAATTCAAGCTTCAGACCGACGATCAATGCTACACTTTCAGAGAGTGTCCCAAGCTTGTCCTGAGTTCAAACTTGTCAGGACAGCACATTCAAACTCTTCAAAATAAAGAGGACCCAGTAAAAATACAATTCTCAACAAACCTGCTAACCAAACACAAAAATGGTCATAAATAAATAAAGTAAAGTGATCCCACAACAGACCCGGAGGCCCTTGGGGTAGTAAGAGGTTAAGGCTCCCACTTTTTCTAGACAATCGGCACTTTTTATGTCAGCCGGGTTGTCAGCCCTGCGTGACGGCCGCCTTTACCCCAGAACAAGCGTCTGGTACTCATTTCCGTTAGAGGCTGAGTCGACCCCAGGGCCATAGTGCCGCCAGAGGGTTTGGGTCAGTTTAAAAATCCTGACCCGAACGGGACTTGAACCCTCGACCCTCCGGCTTGTAGCTCAGTGCCTTAACTACTACGCTACGGCGTGCCCCCAAAGTAAAGGGATTCCACAACAGGCCCGGAGGCCCTTGGGGTAGTAGGAGGTTAAGGCTCCCACTTTTTTTAGACAATAAATAAATAAATAAATAAATATATATAGGCCTATATATACTAGCTAATACCCGGCGTGCGCTCCTACGCCTAAATAAATGAAAATTAATGTGCTTTTATATTAAGCTGAATAAGTATAAAGGAAAAATACTTTTAAATGTATATCGCAATTATTTTAAGATTCCCCGTACTGATTACCCGGTATTGCCCGGGAATCTACTTATCTCGATCTTCTTAGCATTAGTTAGCTAAAAGACAAAATTCGTCATTGTGAGTTATCCGTAAAAGAATACCCGCAATGTGCTGCTATGCTTGCACAGGAATCTACGTACTTGTCTCGATCTTCTTGGCATCAATGAAACACAAAAATGGTTATTGTGAGTTATCCGTGAGAGATAAACATATGCTGTCGCAGACTTTTTTGTAGAGCTTTTTGAGGTATTCAATTCTGTGTATATTAATTTTCTGTATTTGTTATGGTTTAGGCAACATAAGCCATTTAAGTGTCCAAAAATATACTTTTTTTTCCACGTTTTCCACTACAAAGGGGCGATTTTTAAGGGTGTAGGAGTTGAGTATTAGAACTCTCTTATGGCTTATGTTCATTCCGGGAATCTCCTGAACGTTTTTCAAAAAGCCCCATCACAATCGGATCAACGGTATGGCCGCCCATAAAGTACGAACAAACAAACAAACAAATATTCATTTTTTATATATTAGATATGCTTAAGTTAGCGCAGACAAAAAAAATTGGGTTGGATAAAGTCAGTGAGGAAACTGGATTAGATAAGTCATTCCTATATGCTGCCGGGCGGAAAGATATTCCTGTGTGACGATCCGACAATTTACAAGAGAATGTTGGTTTTCTGCGCGTAAACACAACGCTAATAGGACATGTGTATCTACTACCATTAGAACCTATAAATTATCTGCTAATAGCTGGTTGTTCCAGCAAAACTGTTGAATAATTAATGCTAAATATTAGAAGCTAAAGATACTCCATAAAGCTAATCGACTTTCACTGGATTCCAGGGAAGCATTCCGCCCACAGACATTCTTCTGTTTTCTTGCAAAATTATACTATCTCATATTTATATATTCTTCCATATTTAATCTTTATACAGGGTGATTCACAATAAGTATTACAGACTTCTAGGGACTTAGAGGGGACTTAGTAGATAAAGTTTTGATAAGGAACCCATGTCCGAATACGTACCATTTCGATGTAAAATAGGTTTGAAGATCTGAACACAATGGGCTAATATCGCGTGTCTTGTGTTTCAGAATAAGTATTGCAGAATTTTAGGGGTTGTATTACAAGTGTGGTTCCTGTTGTTCGTTGCACAAAGTGTACCTGCGACACATGTTTTTTTTTATATATATTGTAGTTTATTACTTTCTCATTGTAGTTTATTACTTTCTTTGTATTTTTTTCTTTTCTTTTTATGTATAGTAGATTCGAGCTGTTATTCCTTTTTTTATTCATTGTATCATTAATTTAATTTTAATTGTATTTAGTTTCATTCTATTATTAGACATTAATTTCATTATTATTCAATATGACAGATAATTAATTGTTTAATGACTATTATTGTAACTTTTTTTTTGTATTCATATGTAACATATGTTTGTCCTGTTTAATATGACTATTATTGTAATTTTTTTGTATTCATGTGTAACATATGTTTGTCCTGTTTAATATGACTATTATTGCATTTTTTTGTATTCATATGTAACATATGCTTGTTCTGGTGAGTGGAAGAGAAGGCCACATGGCCTTAACTCCACCAGGCTAAAAAAATCTATTCTATTCTATTCTATAAGACTTGGTGTATAGCCAATAATTTCTGCTGCCGCCAAAATTGATGCAAGACAGGTGTAGTACAACCCCTAGAAGTCTGGTGCGTCAGCCGTGGTCGGCCGGCACCCTTGTCATTCACAGACCTCTATATCAGGGGCTTCATCTTATATCATCCCTCTACCCGAACCTGAGTTGCACACGAGTTGAGGATACAAAAAACTTATGGTAAAACCTAATAAGGATGAAATATTGGAATAAGGAAGAATAAAGATACACGGGTTTCTGGTTTTATGATTGATGGAATACTCTCGCAGATCACGAAGGGTAAGAAACATGTCAATACAGATTAACATTTTTAATTTAGTTAATGCATTTATATACAAATATGAAAGCACCCCTCCCTTGACAATAGTTGAACTCTCTGCCTGCAGTTATAATATTACAAAAATCCATTTACGACAAACTGGTATGTCAAAGTAAATATTTTTGAATGATTTAATAAACTATTTAATTATTTTCATATTTATTATTTTGCTAATATAATAAAAATATCAGTGGCGTGCATTACATTTAGAAATATTCTGCAAAATGTCTCTCTGTTCGTATGTCATGCACAGTGTTGTCGACACGATCTTGGAATTCCTACCCTTCTAAAATGAGGGACTGTTGGACAATATCGTCATTTAAAAGGTATGTTAGTAATTTTTATGTAATAATAATACTAATAATAATAATAATAATAATAATAATAATAATAATAATAGTAAAAATAAATATTCAATAGGCTTATCTCTATTAGGTTGTTTAGCATTGTATTTAAACTAAAATTATGGCATTTCATGGGAAGGACCCCATACAAAGTAAAATCTGTCTCCAGAATAGAATTTAGAGAGATGTAATCAATTTAAATATCTTAGATATGATCTCTCTATCAGGGATGAAAAGGATATCCCTGAAAAAATTACTAGTTATAATAAAAGTTTAGGAATTATTAATGAAGTTATGAAACCATCCCTTGTACAAAAAAACACCAGATTACGTTTATATAACACTTTGGCTAGACCAGTGTTGACCTATGGTAGTGAAGCATGGACACTAAAAGACAACATGAAAGCAGAATAACGGCTTGTGAAATGAGATTCATGCGCAGAACAGCGGGTTACACCAGATGGGATCGGAAAAGGAACACCGATATCTTAAAAGAATTGAAGACTACGCCAATTTTGGAATTTATTAAACAGTACCAACTAAATTGGATACACCAACTTGAAAGAATGAGTTCAAATCGGATCCCCAAAGCTGTTTATAATTATATACCAAGAGGACGAAGATCACTGGCCGTCGTATGATACGCTGGAGGGAAAATTTTCTATAGGATCGTAACAGGCCTTGGCCTAATACTTGGAAGGAAGAAGAAGAAGAAGAAGAAGAGCATTGTATTTTTTTTTGGCAACGGAAATGAATTTTATACGAAGGGCAGCAAGAATTTCAAGAAGAGAAAAAATTAGAAACTCATTTATAAGGGAGAAAGAGAAGATTGAAGACACTATTTAATAATTTTATTGCAGCCAAATAGCCAGGATTAAAATAAAATACATTTTAAATTTACATATTTGCATATTCACTCATTGTTTTTGTTCTTTTTGTGCATAGCTCAATGTGATATCGGTCACACGATTTTTCGCACAGCGTACATTGACAGTCTTTATTTGCTTCATGAAATTTTGTGTTGCTGCATATCAGGTGGTGGAATCCATGGACTGCCAACCTAGTGATGACGTGTCTCATTTCGAAATTTTCTTTTGTCCACGCACGGTCCACCATTGCCCCGGTGCTGTAGAATTCTGGATGTATTTCTTCTCTTTTTCTGTTCAATGTTGCTAGCAGCTGCTCAGATGCGCTGGTGCTGGGTAAGAGTATGCTTGTTCTGAGGTCGTCGATGAGGAAAGTTTCCTTCGCCAGTAGGTATGCGAGTCTTGAATGTGTTACTTTAGATTATATTAAAACTCAGCCATTAAGATGGTACGGACATGTCCAGCGAATGGAAGAGGATCGGCAACCAAAATGTGTTTTGGAATGGAAACCTGAGGGAAGACGAGGCAGAGGAAGACCTAAAATCTCCTGGAGTCAGGGAATATATTAATACAATCTACAACCAGGAGATTGGATGGACCGACAAAATTGGCTATTAGCAATCGGACGACGTAAAAGACATTAATCAACCGATGATCTATATGTCTAAACATTCAATAGCAGATTATATAAGATACAAGCAATTAAATTGGTATGGACATGTTTTCAGACACTTTTGAAATCCAGAATGGGTTGAAGCAAGGAGATGCACTATCTCCTCTACTATTTAATTTTGTACTAGAGCATGCCATTAAATCTTTAGAGAATGAGGAAGGCTTACAACTGAATGGTATTAATAAGCTGTTAGTTTATGCTGATGATGTAGTACTACTGGCCGATAGCGAGGAGATATTAAAGGCCAACACGCACACACTATTAAGTAACACTAAGAAATTAGGACTGGAAGTAATATCAGTAAAACTAAATATATGGTCACACGTAGAAATACATTATATAATGGAAATGGTCAGCTAATGACAAATGAGGGAAATTTTGAGGAATTGGCTGAATTCAAATACCTAGGAACAATAATCACAAATAGGAATGAGATGCACAAAGAAATTAAACATAGGCTCAATTCTGGAAATGCATGATGCTATTGCATTGCAGAGACTTTTGATGTCCCAACTCCTTTCAAAAAACGCTAAGCTGAAAATATATAAAACTATTATTCTACCAGTTATATTATATGGGTGCGAAACATGGACTCTTACTTTAAGGGAGGAAAGGAGATTACGAGTATTTGAGAATAAAGTTCTTAGGAAAATTTTGGACCAAAGAGAGTGAACAGACAGGTGAATGGAGAAGACTACATAACAATGAACTACATGGTCTTTATAGGAAGCCAGATATAATAAGAACAGTTAAGTCCCGTAGACTGCGATGGGCAGGACATGTTGCGCGTATGGGGAATGAAAGCCGTGCATGCAAACTTCTTGTAGAAAGCCAGAAGGAAAACGCCCAGTTGGTAGACCAATCATGAGGTGGGAGAACAACATTAACTATGATTTGAGGGAAGTAGATTATACAGGGAATGATTGGAAAGCATTAGCTCAGGATAGGGATGTATGGAGAGCTTATGTCCGTGCGGCCATGAACCTACGGGTTCGATAGTGCCAGTGAGTAAGTATGGACATGTACGACGAATGCAAGAAGAAAGGTTACCCAGAAGAAGAAAAAAACATTGGCATTGTGTCTACCTGGAAGAAGAAGGGAAGGAAGACTTCGAAGCTCACGGATGCACGAAATATGAAATGGAGTGACAAAAAGGGGACTTGTGGTACATGGAATGGTAGGATAGGGACTAGTGGAGAAGGAAAATAAAAGTTTAGGCACATAAAGATGTGAAAACATTGAAAATCTGAGGCCTATATAAAACAATAATAATTAGTTTATCTGATTTTTAAATTATTTATTCTATTTTGTTTCCTTTATGTGTATTTGTGTCTACCGCTGTGGTCTCCAAGTAGCGTCGCTGCCTCAAACGCAGTGGGTTCATGTTCGATTCTGGGTCGCAACAAATTTTGTGGGAAATGTTCTTTTCGGTTTTTTTCTCACCTGCAAGACAAATGTCAGGAAACTTTAAGGCCCAAACGGTCTCCGAATATCATCTGGCCATCATTATCAGCATCATATTCGCCATGAATAGGATGTGCTTGTGAATTGTGTTTCGTCTTATGTTTGTTGTCTCGGAGGAGGACTCTGAAATTAAGCTGATCAATCATTAGGGGAGGCCATGCGTGTCTTTGTGTGGTCAAAAAGTATATATGTGATCCAATTTAAAATCTCTCTCCCGACAATTCGTGCCACTGTAAGACCCAAGTTGCGTGTGGCACGTAAAAGTACCTATAAGGTGAGAGGAAAAAACAGCGTTATTGGAATGGAAATTTCCTTGAGATGCCAGCGAGTGACAAATGGTTAGCACATCGCTTAAAAGAGATGCCAAGTACGCAACTAAGGTATTATCTGGATGTGAAAGGCAGATTATTTTTTCTCAAAAGCTAAGAAACACCTCACTAGTATTACTTTTTTAACTTTTTTTCATTATTTCATAAAAATAGTATAAGGTTTGTCAATTTATTTAACTAATGTTGTGCCGGCGAGGACCACGCTACTCGCCACCATTAGTACGGGATCGTCTTTTGTTTCCGTTGCTTCTATTAGCGTAGATCTGATTACCTCCAAGGTTATTAATCACAAAGCTACTTGCCCCGGGCCCATAGGAGGCAAGAATTGATTCATCTTTCTTTCCTAGGAGTTTTAACATAACTCAATAATAGTTCTCAAAACAACCGAGTGACTTAAAATAATAATGTTTTCACTATAATTATCAATCAATCAGGAAAGCTAGACAGAAAAATAAAGGGAGCTGGAATGATCTCCTAACTGAGTGAGTTTCCGTATAGGATTATACCAAACAGCTACGTGCACATAAATCATTAGAACATTAATTTATAAAAATGATATTTAATGTAAACAAGTAGTCTGAAGTAAAAACATAACCAAGATAAACATTTGATCATTCAAAGAAATATAAAGTGAATAAATAAATGATAATACTTCTACAGAACAAAAAACCACATCATAACACATACCACACTCATGCATAGAGGTTCAAGCCAGGGTGGCTTCTCCCCAGTCATTCAGCGACCAACACAAACTCCGCCACTTCGCGGCTCCAGACGACATTGTCCACTTAAAAGTCCAATCCCATCCCGGACTGGATAGATGAATAAATGAAGAATGAATGATAACGTTCTCGCTGTGCATAACGTATTTGAAGGTTCTGAGGTAGACGGGAGATGCGCCGTAGGAAACAGCGCACCAGGAGAGGTTAAAGAGGGAGAGTGGGGGTAGATGCATAGAGAAAGGAATATTGGCATAGTTCATGAATCTTACAGTCTAGGGAGGATAACGACGCTGCAGTAATGATCCGAAAAATGCACTTTCGGTTCAATGTCTTATATATAAGCGATAGATTAATTCATTAAGGTTTAATACTTTCTTTGTATTTTTTCATTTATTTTTTATGTATAGTAGATTCGAGCTGTTATTTCTTTGAGTATACATTATTCCATTAGTTTAATTTTAATTGTATTTAATTTTATTGTATTATTAGACATTATTTTCTTATTGTTCACATTTGACAGATAATTAATTATTTAGTATGTACTATTATTGTAATTTTTCTGTATTTAAATGTAACACATATGTTTGTCCTGATGAGTGGAAGAGAAGGCCACATGGTCTTAACTCCACCAGGCTAAATAAATCTAATACAGGCATGAACTCGCGTGATCCTAATTCTCAAAAAGACCGTTCAATTTCCCTATCTAAAATTGTACACATTCAACCAAGAGTAGTATATAAAATATTTTTGAAATTATGTAGGTGTGTGTCCACCGCTGTGGTTTCGAGGGTGGTAGCGTGCTGCCTTGTCATGCAGTGGGCCCGGGTTCGATTCTCTACCGGGACAAGGCTTTATGGGTGAGGCTTTTTCGGGATTTTTCCTCACCTGTAAGGCAAATGTCAGGAAGCGTAGGGCCCAACGGTCCCCGAAATCATCAAATCATCCGAAAATCATCCGGACATAATCATCATTATCATCATCCTTCACCGGTGTGGAAAGCAACGGAAGCTACTACACCTGTAATTTCTAGTAAATCTGCAAAGCATAACATGAAAATGCTTATGATTGCAGTGAAAAGACCTGTCCTCTGGGCAGAATTACTATGGATAGATGTAGGATGTGTCGGCCGGCGTTATGTTCCTCAACTCAGGTCTCAAAGGTCGCGGGTTCAAACCCCGGGGTCGATGCATATTTTAAGATGGAAAAATCCAAGGGGTAAGTCCTCCTGGAGGGACTTTAAGCGCTGATCTCGATTATGAATACTTTCAGGCTCGTAAAAAGAACCTCAAAACCGAATAAAAAATACCTCTGTGTAAAATTTAACAGGTTTTCATCCATCTCAGTAATACTTTAGTTGTATAGCCTACTAGATGTCTCATTGAGTCGGAACCGTGCCACTCATTGACATCTATAGATAAACAAGTGTAACTAAATTAGCATGATTAAGGTATTTCCTGACAGAGGGCACCAATCTCAATGAAGAGCATCTAGTAAGCCCATGTTTTCCCTTAACAGAGATTTAGACGCTCTCCCCCTACAGGGAAGAAATTTGAACCATACTAATTTAGTAACACTTGTTTTTCGTATAGATGTCATTTGAGTGGTCCATGGTCAGCGTTCCGCCTCATACTGACATCTAGGAAACCAAGGTAGTACTAGGACGGGTAAATTCGGTAAATTTTGCTTAGAAGCCTTTTCATTCAGGCTTAAGGATCTTTTACGACTCGGGACCCACGGCTTTAAGTCCCTCCCCGGAGGACTTGCTCCTTAGATTTTTCCATCCTTAAAAAATCCATCGATCCGGCCGGGTTTGAACCCGCGACCCTCGGGACCAGAGACAAGGAGCATAACCACTAGCCCACCGCGAACCGATAATAAGGGTATTAAAAATAAGAAGGATGTAGGTCAGATTGTATCTGAAGATAACAAATGACTTAAATGAAAACAAATGAGCGTCTATCATACTTTGGGGAGGGGGGTCCGGAACTAATAAAACGCAAAAATCAACTCCTGGATCAATAAAAATAGCTCGAGTAATGCAATTTATACGAAAAAATAAACTGGCAGACATATTCACAGACAAACAAGCTCCGAGGGCCACTAATTTGTTTCAAACAATGCAACTTCATTTTCAACTCATCGCTGTTGGGGAAATTCATGAGTCACGGACCACTTTTCTAGTGTAAATTGTAAATACACATATCGACCTCATGACCTTGTCATCAGATGTTCTGACTCAAAATAAAAAAAAAAGTTTCTGCTAAATTTTACATCATGTGACATGATTTTTTGAATTACTTCATAAAACTCCTGTCAAATTTTATTCATAGAGTTTCATTTCTCGAACCATTTCCCACAATTTACAATGATTTTTACATGTTTTCCAACGATTATTTGAATATATTTTTTCACGATATTGAACTACATGAAGACGTGGCAGCCATATTGATTTTAACGAATATTCTGTGTTCCAGTGCAGCCAACGTACAGTCTGTACTAATTAACTTACACTAATAAAATAACATGCATTCTTTAAGAGGTTGGAGTGCTTAAATTGCGTTAGGTTAGCTTTTAAGTTGGCCTTTCACGGGTTAAAGTGCTTAAATTGCATTAGGTTAGCTTTTAGGTTGGTCTTTAACAGGTTAGAGTGCTTAAATTGCGTTAGGTTAGCTTTAAGGTTGATCTTTCATAGGTTGGAGTGCTTAAATTGCATTAGGTTAGCTTTTAAGTTGGTCTTTCATAGGTTGGAGTGCTTAAATTGCGTTAGGTTAGCTTTTTAAGTTGGTCTTTCATAGGTTAGATGCTTAATTGTATGGTTAGTGTATGTATGTATGTATGTATTATGTATGTATGTATGTATGTATGTATGTATGTATGTATGTATGTATGTATGTATGTATTGTATGTATGTATGTATGTATGTGGTATGTATTGTATGTATGTATGTATGTATGTATGTATGTATGTATGTATGTATGTATGTATGTATGTATGTATGTATGTATGTATGTATGTATGTATGTATGTATGTATGTATGTATGTATGTATGTATGTATGTATGTATGTATGTATGTATGTATGTATGTATGTATGTATTGTAGGTAGCTTGTATGTTGTCTTACAGGTTATAGTGCTTAAATTGCGTGTGAGGTTAGCTTTTAGGTTGGTCTTTCACAGGTTATAGTACTTAAATTGCGTGAGGTTAGCTTTTAGGTTGGTCTTTCACAGGTTATAGTGCTTAAATTGCGTGAGGTTAGCTTTTAGGTTGGTTTTTCACAGGTTAGAGTGCTTAAATTGCGTTAGGTTAGCTTTTAGGTTGGTTTTTCACAGGTTATAATGTTTAAATTGCATTAGGTTAACTTTTAGGTTGGTCTTGATTATTATTATGATTATTATTATTATTGTTATTATTATTGTTATTATTGTTATTATTATTATTATTTTTTTTATTGAGTCCACCGATGTGGTCTCGAGACAGCGTGCTGCCTTGTCATGCAGAGGGCCCGGGTTCGATTCTCCGTCGGAACAGGTTCCTGGGTGAGGTTTCTTTTTTGGGGCTTTTTTCTCTCCCATAAGGCAAATGTCAGGAAGCTTAGGGCCCAACGGACCCCGAAAATCATCCGGCCATCATTATCATCCTTACCATTTATCATCATGATCCTTCACCGGGTGTGGAAAGCTACCACACCTATAATTCTCTAGTAAAGCTACAAAGCATAGTTAGAAAGTGCTATGATTGCAGTGAAAGACCTGCCCTCGGACAGAATTACTATGGATGGATGGATTATTATTTATATTAGAAATATTAGTGACGGTAGTAGTAGAAAGTACTATCATATTTTCACCATTAAGTGCTACAGTGAACTTCATTTTATTTGAAAAAATCTAGCACAAAAAAAGCTGGCACTTAATTCTAGAACAATGATCTATTCTCGTTTTATACTGTATTCCATCAGCGCTATCTAGGAAAACAATCATGAACTCTTTCCCAGTTCGATAAAATAGAAATGTTTTCATAAATGGTGTATTTACCCTAAGATATCATAAAACTCTGACTTTTTTTACAAAAAGCATGCTTTTAAATCCATTGTTTATTACAAGAGTGAGTTCATTATTCAAGTATACTAACATCTTTGTTGTTACGTAATGCACAAGACAGCTTTTATAAAACATAAAACAGCTGAAGTCTGACTTCTTACAAAGGAAGTTAAAAGAATAAATGAACAAACGATTTGAAATCGACATTTCTAACTTCTTCTGTCTTTTTATGTAGCAAAGATTATAGCCAAGTTTCCATTTACCGAAGGGAATATCAGAAGGCTTTGTAATTCAACTCTTATATCCTATTCTAATGGATAAAGTCAGCAACAGAAGAAAACTTATTTCATATATAGAATTATATGAATAATCGTTTACAGTTCAAAAATACAGGGTGAATAAAAATATGAGGACAAACTTTTTTTTTAGCAATGTCACCAGGTTGTCTTTCCAACATTTCTGGCATTCTCCCTTGACATGGCAAAATTGTAACATCTTAAATTGGGACGCCTGGAAGGCAGATCTATGTTGGCCCTTTTAATATTGGGTGTCATTATCACGATGTTTTATCATAAGTAATGCCACGAGTGATTTTCAATTTATCTAGAGAATTTGGAAATCAAGAGTGGCATTTTTAGGACTATTTCACGAATAAAATTAAGCTATTTACTCACAAATCATTATTTAACTATAGTTATTTTAAAATATTTATATAATTAATATAAACGGCGATGTTTGAAAACAAATGAGAAACGATCGGTACGCTTCTTTTATTTCTTTTGTTCATTACTGCAACCCTAGATCATATTATTTATTGCCAAAGGATCGCAATGTTGTAAGAATGCACTCTAGTGAAGAAAAAATGAAACACATCAAACTGTTTATTATAACCAACTTTGTAGGTTATTAATTATTTTTTTAGGAAACAGCTCAGTAAAATCATTAATTAAAAAACCACAATTATTGAACACACAATTATTAAATGTGTAGTTCGAAGGAATCTGTTTATTATTTACTATATTCAACGAATTTGTTGGAGAGTCAGTCACTGCAAAATAATGCTCTGACCTATTCAGAGTATTAAAAAGGAGGTGCTTTCTTTATCACAAAAGCGAACTAGTAAAAAGAAATCGGGAAAGAGCGAGGTGAAACACGCTGTGATTGGTTATAAATCAAAATTCATCGAAACGTGATTGGTCACTGACTCCAATTTGGGGCATGAGTTAAATAGTCGTTAACTCATAAACACAACATATGTTCATGTAAATCTATCACAATAACTTTATTTGGTTCACACAAACTTTCAGTGGTATTCAGTAACTAACTGTTGCAAGAATTATTGCTGTTTATTTGTCGCACAATTATTTCTACTTACTAACGTTTTCACTTTCCACATCAACCGGACCGACTACTATTACTGCTAGAGATGTTCTACATTCTTTAAATATGGGTCGCACGGGCAGTAAGCCGTACGTGCTGTTGACAGTATAAAGTAATAATTGGTACTAGTGTGAAGAAAAATAAACAACAAAAACAGCAATAACATTACAATTACATAAAGAAAACACAATAATAATATTACAATTAAATAATAACACAATAGCATTATACACTAAAAAAGCAATATCATTACAATTACATAAAGAAAACACAGTAATATTACAATTAATAATAACACAAGAGCACTATACACTTAAAAAACCGTAACATTGCAATTACTTAAGAAAACACAGTAATATTACAATTAAATAATAACACTTCTTCTTCTTCTTTCCAAGTATTAGGCCAAGGCCTGTTACGATCCTATAGAAAATTTTCCCTCCAGCGTTTCATAGGACGGCCCAGTGATCTTCGTCCTCTTGGTATATAATTATAAACAGCTTTGGGGATCCGATTTGAACTCATTCTTTCAAGATGGTGTTTCCAATTTAGTTGGTACTGTTTAATATATTCCAAAATTGGCGTAGTCTTCAATTCTTTTAAGATATCGGTGTTCCTTTTCCGATCCCATCTGGTGTAACCCGCTGTTCTGCGCATGAATCTCATTTCACAAGCCGTTATTCTGCTTTCATGTTGTTTTCTTAGTGTCCATGCTTCACTACCATAGGTCAACACTGGTCTAGCCAAAGTGTTATATAAACGTAATCTGGCGTTTTTTTGTACAAGGGATGGTTTCATAACTTGATTAATAATTCCTAAACTTTTATTATAACTAGTAACTTTTTCAGGGATATCCTTTTCATCCCAGATAGAGAGATAATATCCAAGATATTTAAATTGATTAGATCTCTCTAAAACTTTATTCTGGAGACAGATTTTACTTTGTATGGGGTCCTTCCCATGAAATGCCATAATTTTAGTTTTATTAATTGATATTTCCATATTAAATTTGGCACCTATTTTTTGTAAATTATAAATTGATCGTTGCAAATCATTTTCGGAAAGTGCCAGAAGAGCTAAATCGTCTGCAAAAAGAATAGCATCGAGTTTGAGGTTCCTATTGATGGGTATATATCCCCGTTGTGTTTTCCTCCATTCATTAAATAATAACACAATAGCATTATACATTAATTAATTTATATATAATTATTAAGAATTAATGTTATTGCATTTTGATAACATATATTTATTCATGAATGATGTGTGTTCTGTTTTTTCCGCGTTTTGTCCAGAAATTTACCCAAGTTTATCCAATTTTCTGGATTTACCAATAACTCGTAGCATGCCAATCTTTCCCACTGTTTCAATTCCGTTTATATTTTGTTAACGTTTCTTTCGATCGGAGTTCACTGTATCGCTGTTGAAACACAACTGACTCCCACCCTGGCAACAGTTTACATAAACAGGGGAAAGAAAAATATTTCGGCGTCTAGTCGTGATTCTTCTAGTATGCACGTTTCGGGAGTAGGAGCCTCAGTGAAGGAGGGGTAGATGCATACGGAACCTTCCGAAATGGAAGTCAATGACTCACGAATGCTTTTCACAAATGCGAGAGCATTACACTCGCAGTCATCCGCAGAATTCAAATGCTACTATACATTGCGTCACAATATGATAGGTGATGAATAATAATGAAGCGTCAGTAGAGTTCTTAAATCTAAACTAAACCTAAATTCAGACCATGGGCTACCATACGAATAATTCCTTTCAAGAAAACATTCCTATGGTGTAACCGGGAATCGAACTCGGTATCCTATGGACTGTAGTCACAAACACTGACGACTAGCCCATGAGACTTGAAAAACACTTTATATGATTCCTAACATGAATAGGAACAAACAAGTTAATACCAAAACTTCTTCTTCTTCTTCTTCTTCACGGTTTAGGCTTAATTACTAGCCTGTTCCGGCTCCACATTGCTGCTGTTTCCATCTTTTCTTTGGTCTTCCCAAACTTCTTCTTCCTCCTGGTGAATAGCTGTATGCTGCCTTTGGTAATCTATCGTCAGTTATCCTTGCCAAGTGTTCTTTCCAGTTTGTTCTATATTTCTCTATTGTTGTGTTTAATTCCTCTACTTTTAGTTATTCTCTTATTTCCGTGTTATATATTTTTGTCTGTTCTTTGATATCCTGCTGTTGGTCTGAGGAATTTCGTTTCTGCAGCCTGTATTCCGGCAGATTGTAGCAAAAACAGAGGACGAACTTCAAAGAGTGTTTATATAAACTAAATGAAATATAAAAAAATACAACATGGAAATATCATCAGAAAAATAAAAAGCAATGGCCTTCAAGGGCGCTCATCCAGTTCGGACAAGAATAATATTAATATCAAAACATGTCCGGAAATGGTGGTGAGTCATGCACTTTTGTCGTCCCAACTTCTCTCAAAAACATTAAACTGAAAATATATAAAAATGCTATTCTCCCAGTTATATTATATGATGGCGAAAAACGGACTGTTTCTTAAGGGGGGATAAAATATTACGAGTGCTTGAGAATAAAGTTTTAGGAAGAAATTTGGACCAACAGACAGGCGAATGGAGAAGACTACCAAACAGTCAACTCCATGACATTTACGGGAAATCAGATATAATAAGAAGAGTTAAGTCTTCGTATACTGTGATGGGCAGGACATGAGACAAGCATGGGAATAAAAGAGCAGCATGTAAGCTTCTTGCAGGAAAACCTGAGAGAAAACACCCTGTTGGAAGACCAACAATGAGATGGTATAGTAATATTAACCATGATTTGAGGGAAGTAGATTTTATAGGGGATGATTGGAAAACGTTAGCTCAGGATTGGGAAGTATGGAGAGCTTATGTCCATGAACTTATGGGTTCGATAGTGTCAGTGAGTTAATTACTTAGTATATATATATATATATATATATATTCCGTTAACCAGAAAAAAAATGGACAATAAATTCGATTAGTTTGTACATTTTTTTGTAAATATCCATGCGTCACCTAGATAATTCATGGTCTTCATATTAACACGCCAATACAAAATTACTTTCTTTGGGGAATAATGCCTCAACATAGGATTTAAATTTAAGTCCAGCTAAGTGTTCGAATAATGTAACTGATGTTCAGGAATTCCAAGAAAGTGGGGTGTAACAAGCCGCTATCACAAGAATGTAGAACAGATATGAAATATGGCGCCTCTATCCTCATCTATACTTTATTCAACACATCTACGTTATTACAGTTAATATATATAAATTTTCTACCGCAGTGGTCTCGAGGCAACGTGCTGCCTTGTCACGCAGCGGGCCCGGGTTCGATTACTGGTCGCGGCAGGCTCCTGGGTGAGGTTTCTTTCGGAGTTTTTCCTCACCTGTAAGACAAGTGTAAGGAAGCTCAGGCCCCAACGGTCCCTGAAAATCACCCTTATCAATATTATCATCATCCTATAATTCCCTAGTAAAGCTTCAAAGCATAGCATGAAAATGCTATGATTGCAGTGAAAGACCTACCCTCGGGCAGAATTACTATGGATGGATGGATACATAAATTTGGTAATTATAAGAGAAGTCAGAATAGATTTACAAAGAACCATTACACGTTGAATCAATTAGGACTCTATTATAATCTCAAAGTCTCAACTTCAAAAACTAAAATTATGGCTTTTCAGGGAAAACTGCCAGTCAGAGCAAAAATAGTAATCAATAATGAAATAATAGAACAGATAGCACACTTTAACTATCTTGGTTCAGATATAACATGTAGCTATGATTGGGATATACATAATTAAATTAAACCGATATCAAATGATGGTGGCACCATAAGAAGAATCTTCCGAATGACTCTCTTCGTACTTACAAAAACATATATCACACATTCAAGCCACTGAAATGAAATTTTTAAGATCCGTAAAAGGATGTACACGCATGGATAGATTGTATAATGAATCAATAAGAAATTAACTGGAGATACTTTCAATACTCGACAAACTAGAAGAGCACAAAATACCGATGGAAAGAATATTTAGACAGAATGGACAATACAAAGATTACCCAAAAAGATCAACACCTACAAACCACATGGGAAAATATATTTGGGACGGCCAAAAAAAAACGATGGACTTGACACAGGAACAGGTCGCATTGACCTAATCCCGGAAAGGAAGATGAGAAAGAATATATCAATTTCAAACCACTGTAGGAATAACATACACTCTTTCGCAAACATAAAATTATTATTGTTTTTATTTATGACAGTCTGACTTATTTCTATGACTTTTTTAGTAACAAAATGTCACCTGGAAGCGTTACGAGCTGATGATGGAAGGGCTGCTTAGGAGGAATTAGAAATTAAGATATAAGAGAAGAATTAAAAGTGCAGCCCTTATTGGATAAAGTCACGAATAACACTGGGCAACATGATTTTTGTCTCATGAGTACCAATAGTTGTACTTAATGCAGTTTTTATCGTGTTTTCTAACATGTATTTGGAATTTCTCCATCGCCCACAGTTTTTTTTATTTCAATTTCAATTAATGGTTTTAAATAATTATTTTTTAATAAGCGTTTTTTCGCCCATTTGTCCATTGTAAAATAAAACCAAATGAGCTAACTCAGAAGATTCTAGCTATGGAAAAGAGATATCAAGGCAAATGGAATCCTAATAAGCTGGCCGATTATTGTTGGACCATCAAGATGGATGCTCCACAGGCGAAATATCGTCATTTATTAATTTCTAGGTGAGTCCGAATGTTCGAATATTGTGTAGTTACGAATGTAAAAAATATTAAAGTGTTTGAAATTATAAATTCCTGTCTCTCGGAAACCTTGCGTGATGGACAAAAACCGATATCCTATTTGAATTCAGGAGAAAAAAATACTATCAGAATTACATATTTTTCTTTCTGAGACAAAAAAAAAGTTTCTTTTTTTGTTGCGTAGTGTTATAGACAACAGTGGGTTGATCACATGAATGGAATGAGCAGGGAGGGAGGGAGGTTAACCACGTTAGCAAGAATTAATTGAAAGCAAGCAGGAGGAGACGTGATGTCGGAAGACTTAGAAAAACGTTGGGTTGATGCATTATGAAAAGTCGAAACGGCCAATTGCCTAATCCATGGAATAGTGCTAATGATGACGATTTTTTTTTTGCTTATTTTGCTTGAACCAACCGCCATAAGAAAATTAAGAAAGTTCATTAATAATAATGATTTATTTATATTAAGATTTTCAAGGTTTACACATCTTTTTGTGTCTGAAGTTTTATTTTTCTTTACCGGAGGCTGGTGGTCAAGGAGTTTATAGGAATGTGTCGCGCCCATGGGGTTTGAAGCAGATTACATCTGGAAACGAAATTTTAGAAAGAAACCGTTCTCTACCGGCAGAAATTTAAAGGGATACTATGAAAATTACTGACAAATACACAGCAGCATGAAATCATTATAATTTATCAATTAAAGTCTGGATACAACTTGATAAAGTTGTGATCCGATATAATTTCAGCTGTAATACATATATTCATTCATTATTTCTAATGAAGCCATTTAATTCAGAATTGCTCTTTAATTTAATTGGACACAAAATAATTATAAACCAAATATGCAATTACTTCACTCCCATATTCATAGATATAATAATAATTATTATTATATATTTAAACTGGCAGAGTTAAGGACATCAGGCCTTCTCTTCTACGTAACCAGCGTAAAACACTAAATACAGAAAATACTGACGAAAGATCATAACTAGAGTCGGTGTGTTAGGCACTTAAAAAATTCAAAATAGGTAGGCAAAAGAGCACTAAAAAATTCAAAATAGGTAGGCAAAAGGGCACTAAAAAATTCAAAATAGGTAGGCAAAAGGGCACTAAAAAATTCAAAATAGGTAGGCAAAAGGGCACTAAAAAATTCAAAATAGGTAGGCAAAAGGGCACTAAAAAATTCAAAATAGGTAGGCAAAAGGGCACTAAAAATTCAAAATAGGTACGCAAAAGGGCACTAAAAATTCAAAATAGGTAGGCAAAAGGGCACTAAAAAATTCAAAATAGGTAGTCAAAAGAGCACTAAAAATTCAAAATAGGTAGGCAAAAGGGCACTAA
This sequence comes from Diploptera punctata, assembly GCA_030220185.1. Classification (NCBI taxonomy): domain Eukaryota; kingdom Metazoa; phylum Arthropoda; class Insecta; order Blattodea; family Blaberidae; genus Diploptera; species Diploptera punctata. The sequence continues at coordinate 255,935 of JASPKZ010002691.1, read as the reverse complement.
AAATTCAAAATAGGTAGGCAAAAGGGCACTAAAAAATTCAAAATAGGTAGGCAAAAGAGCACTAAAAAATTCAAAATAGGTAGGCAAAAGGGCACTAAAAAATTCAAAATAGGTAGGCAAAAGGGCACTAAAAAATTCAAAATAGGTAGGCAAAAGAGCACTAAAAATTCAAAATAGGTAGGCAAAAGGGCACTAAAAATTCAAAATAGGTAGGCAAAATGGCACTAAAAATTCAAAATAGGAATGAAAAGGGCACTAAAAAATTCAAAATATAGGTAGGCAAAAGGGCATTAAAAAATTCAAAATAGGTAGGCAAAAGGGCACTAAAAAATTCAAAATAGGTAGGCAAAAGGGCACTAAAAATTCAAAATAGGTAGGCAAAAGGGCACTAAAAAATTCAAAATAGGTAGGCAAAAGGGCACTAAAAATTCAAAATAGGTAGGCAAAAGGGCACTAAAAAATTCAAAATAGGTAGTCAAAAGAGCACTAAAAATTCAAAATAGGTAGGCAAAAGGGCACTAAAAATTCAAAATAGGTAGGCAAAAGGGCACTAAAAATTCAAAATAGGTAGGCAAAAGGGCACTAAAAAATTCAAAATAGGTAGGCAAAAGGGCACTAAAAAATTCAAAATAGGTAGGCAAAAGGGCACTAAAAAATTCAAAATAGGTAGGCAAAAGAGCACTAAAAATTCAAAATAGGTAGGCAAAATGGCACTAAAAATTCAAAATAGGAATGAAAAGGGCACTAAAAAATTCAAAATATAGGTAGGCAAAAGGGCACTAAAAATTCAAAATAGGTAGGCAAAAGGGCACTAAAAAATTCAAAATAGGTAGGCAAAAGAGCACTAAAAAATTCAAAATAGGTAGGCAAAAGGGCACTAAAAATTCAAAATAGATAGGCAAAAGGGCACTAAAAAATTCAAAATAGGCTCTTACAAAAATGGACTACGACATAAATTATACAGCCTTACGTAAAGAATATAAACATATGCTATCAATAGAATACGAAGACATCAGACATACTTTTGGAACTTGTTTTGCCTTTTTACGAAGAGCATACTTATGTTTTGCAGTGTGTACGTGCTGCGAAACATGGCACTTCTTCGCGCAATTCACTGAAATTTTACACATTTTTCAAATCTATATTGAACCGTTACTTGAGAATATTTCCGCAACAAATTCTTTCACGAAATTGGTCAGTTTGTCTTACTGTTTACTGTTGTCCGTTCTTTAGGCATCGTAAAACAACTGTTCTAAAGGTAAAAAAAAAGCCACATACACTTGTCGCATCACTTTGTCTTTGAAGCACCTATCTGTGAACGAGGACTACAGACTGAATTCAGTGTTACCAACATCAAAAATAAGATTGCCAGTCACTCAAGGGTTTCTATGCAATGTTATGTGTCATGAAGTTTGTCCATTTCAATTAATTTCATTGAAATTCTAAGTTAATTTCGAGAAAAATGGCAAATAGGCATTTATAAGCATTGTAAGCTGAAATAGGCATTTATAGGCAAAATGAACTTAATGGAAAACAACTCTAGGGTCGTTGGTATGAACTTATATGAAGTCACTTTTACAATATCTATAATAAATAACTGTAGGCATTTTCCCTAACATCCGGTCTCTAATCATAACGTATATATTCGTAAGTAATTAATTATACAAATTAAGAACAAAAAATCTTCTCCAAAAAGTACGCCCAGATACAATTCTAAAATTTTATAGAACAATGGCTCTTCCAACTCTACTTTATGGTTCTAAAACCTGGACCCTTACTACAGGCAAATTAAATAGGAAAGTAGCTGCAAAAATGACGTTATTAAGACCTTTAGCGGGTTATACGCTTTATGACCACATGCGTAATGAAGATATCCGCAAAGCTCTCAACACACCAGCAATAACTGAAACCATCAAAATATACCAAAATAATATTGGCATAAACTCCTCCTTAGAATGCCAAACAATAAACTACCTCTGCAGCTATTGAACTATAGCCCCACAGGACGAAGAGATCCAGGAAGACCTAACAAGCGATGTAATGATTATGCTACCTTTGCACGGTCAATATACCGCGGCCATGTAATTAAATCATAGGGCAGGTAATACTTCATATTCTACCGATTACACTGAGAAACAAAAAATAAACTGTTTTTTTTTGTCTCAGAAAGAAAAATATGTGATTCTGATAGTATTTTTTCTACTGAATTCAAATATGATATCAGGTTTTCTCCATCACGAAAGGTTTCTGAGAGACAAGAATTTATAATTTCAAACACTTTAATATTTTCTACATTCGTAACTACACAATATTCGAGCATTCGGACTCACCTAGAAAGTAAGAAATTACGATTTTCTGCTATATTTCGCCTGTGGAGATCCCTCCTGATGGTCCAACAATAATCGGCCAGCATATTAGGATTCCATTTGCCTTGATATCTCTTTTCCATAGCTAGAATCTTCTGAGTTAGCTCATTTGGTTTTATTTTATAATGGACAAATGGACGAAAAAACGTTTATTAAAAAATAATTATTTAAAACCATTAATTGAAATTGAAATAAAAAAAACTGTGGGCGATGGAGAAATTCCAAATACGTATTTGAAAACACGATAAAAACTGTATTAAGTACAACTATTGGTACTCATGAGACAAAAATCATGTAGACCAGTGTTATTCGTGACTTTATCCAATAAGGGCTGCACTTTTAATTCTTCTCTTATATATTAATTTCTAATTTCTCCTAAGCAGCCCTTCCATTATCAGCTCGTAACGCTTCCAGGAGACATTTTCGTACTGAAAGGCTTAATAGAAATCAGTCAGACACTCGTAAATAGAAAAAATAAAATAATTTTATGTTTGTGAAAGGGTAGAAAAAACGTTTATTAAGAGAATAATTATTTAAATCCATTAATTAAAATTGAAATAAAAACTGTGTGTGATGGAGAAATTCCAAATACATATTTGAAAACACGATAACAAACTGCATTAAGTACAACTATTGGTATTCATGAGACAAAAATTATGTTGACCAGTGTTATTCGTGACTTTATCCAATAAGGGCTGCACTTTTAATTCTTCTCTTATATCTTCATTTCTAATTCCTCCTAAGCATCCCTTCCATTATCAGCTCGTAACGCTTCCAGGAGACATTTTCGTACTGAAAGGCTTAATAGAAATCAGTCAGACACTCGTAAATAGAAAAAATAAAATAATTTTATGTTTGTGAAAGGGTAGAAAAAACGTTTATTAAGAGAATAATTATTTAAATCCATTAATTAAAATTGGGGGCACGCCGTAGCGTAGTGGTTAAGGCACTGCGCTACAAGCCGGAAGGTCGAGGGTTCAAGTCCCGGTGGGGTCAGGATTTTTAAACTGACCCAAACCTTCTGGCGGCACTATGGCCCTGGGGTCGACTCAGCCTCTAACGGAAATGAGTACCAGACGCTTGTTCTGGGGGTAAAGGAGGCCGTCACGCAGGGCTGACAACCCGGCTGACATCAAGTGCCGATTGTCAAGAAAAAGTGGGAGCCTTAACCTCCCACTACCCCAAGGGCCTCCTGAGGCCTGTAGTGGGAATACTTTACTTTTAATTAAAATTGAAATAAAAAACTGTGTGTGATGGAGAAATTCCAAATACATATTTGAAAACACGATAACAAACTGCATTAAGTACAACTATTGGTACTCATGAGACAAAAATTATGTTGACCAGTGTTATTTTCATAGTATTGTAATAACTTTTTTATTTTATTGAATATCTTTAATATTTTGGGATTTGTATTTTTTATTTCTTCTCTAGCTAATCTTTAAATATTAATCGATTTACTTTTCTCATCCTTCTATTTGTTACGTCTATAATATTTTTAATCAATAGCCCAAACATAATTGGAATTCTAATTAGGATCAATTTCTATCCTGAAGTGGCCTAATCTATGAATGTAATTGATGATGATGATCAAGAATTATATACATTAAACTTAATTTATGATGAAACAATGAATAATTGACTATTAGAAAGTAAAACATCATAAATCATCAATTAATCTACTGAAAGATCAGTGAAAAAAGGAGATTTAAATTTGTTTTAAAGGATGGTGCTGCCCAGCAGTCACTGCTTTCTTGTGGTAATGGGTTTTAGAGTCAAGCACAGACCCTAATGGTTGATGGTAGGAAGTTTCAGAGTCCAGCAGTTTATATCTAATATATAAAAATCATTGTTTGTTTGTTTGTTTGTTCGTATTCTATGCGCGGCCATACCGTTGATCCATTTTTGATGGTTTTTTTGCAAAATGTTCAGGAGATTCCCGGGATGAACATAGGCTATAAGGCAGTTGTGATATTCAACCCCTTCACCCCTAAAAATCATCCTTTGTAGTTAAAAAGTGAAATAAAGTCCCTATTTTGACATTTAAATGGCTTACGCTGCCTAAACCATAACAAATACACAAAATTAATGTACACAGAATTGAATATCTCAAAAACTCTACAAAAACGTCCGTGACAGCATACGTTTATCTTCTACAGACAACTCACAATAACCATTTTTGTCTTTCATTGATCCCAAGAAGATCGGGATAAATAGATTATCGGGCAAGCGTGCTCTGCCATATCGTTCATCCAATTGAGATGGGGCTTTTTTGAAAAATGTTCAGGAGATTCCGGGGATGAACATAGGCTATAAGGGAGTTGTAATTCTCAACGCCTTCACCCATAAAATGACCCTTTGTAGTGAAAAACGTGAAATAAAGTCCCTATTTTGACGCTTAAATGGTTTACGCTGCTTAAACCATAACAAATACACCAAACTAATGTAATGAATATCTCAAAAAACTCTACAAAAAAAAGTCCGCGATAACACATGTTTATCTTCTACGGATAACTCACAATAACCTTTTTTTTTTCTTTCATTGATGGCAAGAAGATTGGGAAAAGCAGATTCCCGAGCAAGCATAACGGCGCACGGCTCGTGGTAAAAACACATTAACATTTATTTAGGAGTAGCAGCGCACGCCTGGTATTAGCTAGTAATTCATATAATAGAACAGAAAATAAAGGACTGAATGAACAGATTCGTATAATTTGTAGAAGAAATAAAGTCCTAATACGTAAGAAATGGGGAGGTTGTGAAGGGACTGTAGATATAAGGAATGGGCAGAGTTGTGGTAACGCCCGAATCTAATTTGAGTGGTAATGATAGCTTACTGCAGCTCCCCACAGTTAGAAAACTTCCGTGCGTTCACACCGGCTACTACCACCATAATGTAAACACACTAACAACCAGAATAAAGCTAAACAATGCAATTAACATAAAACCGCTAATATCATCACTGGAGAGAGTAATAATAATAATAATAATAATAATAATAATAATAATAATAATAATAATAATAATAATAATAATAATAATAATAATAATAATAATAATAATAATAATAATAATAATTTTTTAGGAATATTCCACAATATAGGCTTTCTACTTCAACCCAAAGTGATTTGTTGCCAGAGGTTCCTGTCTAAAGCATCTTCTTCCCTCAAATCTCTAGCTTCCATACTTCTCTTCTCTCCATCCATCCAACGTTCTCTAGACATGCCTCTTCCACTTCTTCCATTAGCTTTCCAATTAAGGATCTTCTTTGGTATTCTCTCTTCTAACATTCTTATGACGTGTCCATATAATTTCAAACGTTTTTCTTCTATTTTTCCTATTTTCTTTTTTCAACTTGCATAATTTCCCTTACTGTGCTGTTTCTGACCTTATCCCTTCTTGGAGTTCTTGTCGATCGCCCCCAAAAATCAATTTCTACTGCTAACAGCTTGTTGGCTTGTTTTCTAGTTACTGTACAGGTTTGTAAAATAACTTGAAATACTATTTTCTTGGTTCTATATATTAACGTTGGGTAGATGGAATGAGGAGAAGTATGGAAGCTAGAGATTTGAGGAAAGAAGATGCTTTAGACACGAACTTCTGGCGACAAATCACTTTGGGTTGAAGGAGAAACACTGTATTGTGGAATATTCCTAATTAAAAATAACAATAATAATAATAATAAATATAATAATAATAAATATAATAATAATAATAATAATAATAATAATAATAATAATACTGAAAAAAATATATATAACTGTTATTCTCCCAGATATATTATAAGGATGCAAAACATGGACTCTTACTTTAACAGAGAAGAACTTCTTGTACGAAAATCAGAGGTAGATCAAGAAATGAGGTGGGAAAACAACATTAACCATGATTTGGGTAAGTAGAATACACAGAAAAGACTGGAAAACATTAGTTCAGGATAGGGATGTATGGTAAACTTGTATTCGCACGGCCATGAACCTACGGGTTCGATAGTGTCATTGATTTAGTTAGTTAAATCTCTTGTGGGATTTGTGGCACGAATGAGGAATTAAACGGGAGGGTAAAAATTCCTTGTAGGTGAACTAGAGGGAGGTATAGGCAAAGATAATAAAAAGGGCAGAATTGAATTGAGTAGCAAAATAATACCATCGTTAAATTCTGCATGGTGGGATAAGCATATGTGGATAGACACCAATATATGTGTCCACCGCTGTGATCTCGAGGTAGCGTGCTGCCTTGTCACGCAGCGGGCCCGGGTTCGATCCCCGGTCGGGGCAGTTTTTCTGGTTGAGGTTTTTATCGGGGTTTTACCTCACCTGTAAGACAAATGTCAGGAAAACTTTAAGGCCCAAACGGTCCCCGAAATCATATGGCCATCATCATTATCATCATCACCATCATCAACCTTCGCCGGTGTGGAAAGCAACGGGAAGCTATCACACCTGCAAGCATAGCATGAAAATGCTATGATTGTAGTGAAGGACCTGCCTTCGGGCAGAATTACTATGGATGGATATATATATATATATATATATATATATTTATATGAATAAGAAAGTTTTCTTGGGTTTTCCGCGTCATGGATTCAAGTTCGGCCTCAGTGGCCACTGAGGCCGAACTTGAATCCATAACGCGGAAAACCCAAGAAAACGTTTTTATTGATACTTATATCCTCGAAAATCTGCAATATAATATATATATATATATATATATATATATATATATATTGGTAAAACATTGGTGGAATCTGATGTAATATATGGAAGTGAGGTGTGGACAATCAACAAGTACTACAAGAATATACTATTAGCTCTAGAAATTGATTGTTTAGGCAGAAGTCAGGAGTACCAAAAAGTCAAAATTAGAACTTGTAACAAATAAGAAAATTAGAAATATAATGGGTCCCGCGCCGTAGCCGAACGGTTAAGGTAGGAAGCCTTGGCGCAGAGCTACGGGACTTGCGCTGGTTCGAGTCTCCATAGGGGAAGGAATTTTCTCATGGTATTTCGGCCAGTATGGGACCGGTGCCCACCCAGCATCGTGAGGCAATTGGGTAGCTACAATAAGGTTGAGGAACCAGCGATAACGGCTGGGGGACTCGACATGCTAACCACATGTCACCCCTACACTGGCTGTTGATCATCTACCTCTGTGATTGACACATGTGGATGTGAAGAGCCAGCAGCCGGCTGGTAAAAGGGCAACCGCTGAAAAGTGGAAAGACCCTCAATCGGAGAAATATAATGGAAGCAGAAGAAAATACAATTAAAAAAAATGAGGAGAAGGGATTAAAATGATTAGGACATATTTTAAGAATGGAAGATGAGAGATGGCCGACACAACTAAACCAATGACATCCAACCAGAAAGAAAAAGAAACGAAGACCAAAGCAAAAACATGATGACAGCAATGCAAGCAAGAGGGCTAAGCATTGAAGACGTCCAAGATCGGAGGCTTTGGAAGTTTAGCACGGGAAGACGGAGCAGCTGAAAAATCCCGAAGATAGATAGAAAACCAGAGTATTATAACCCAACTGGATTTCTTAGGCTTAAAGGACCTTCGGGACTTGGAAAATCTGGTAGCGTTTATCTAGCCGAGCGCTAGTATGAGGATGTACAGTTATACAGGTGTTGAAATAAACAAAAGAAGTCTTATTTTAAACTATTTTATTACTAAAGTATAAATAATTAGAATCCCTAAGTATTTTAGCCCTAAATAACTAATCTAAGCCTATATTAAAAACTACAGTACTTTCTGGGGTTTGAGAGAGTGGGAGTTGTGGAAGTTATAAATCTGCCCTAATCTACATGTTTAAAAATGTTATATCCCTTTTTGAAAATATAGTATTAAAACAGTCTACATTGTTTAGAATTCTACTATCCCTTGAAAAGCATGTATCAAAATAGTTAAGGTAATTGATTCTTTTTACAAAAAGTCCCTGACACATATTAAGAAAAATGGTAGCTTACTCACCCATCAACACCTCTGGTTGTCACACATCAACAGACCGAGACCCTCACTACCCCAGGGTTATATACTCAATTTGACCTCTAGTTACCCTAACTGTACTCACTAACATTCCACTAAACTAAATGTAGGGATGTTTACAGTTAGCTAAACAAAACTTTGCTCTGAACTATACCATGTCTAAACTCTATTTCAAGAGACTTTGCTTGAATAATTAAAATAATCTATAAAACAATTAAAAATCTATATAAAAGACTATGCATTCATAACACAGAGGGAAAGCATTCAGTATGTAGGGTAAGAATGAGGTGGGAGAATAACATTACGGGAATTAGATTATTAAAACAACTTCAGTGGATACATTCCTTCGAAATTCCTTAAAAAGAGACGAAATAAATGAGGAAAGATAAATTAGTGACAAATGAAGGAGATATTGACTTGTTTAATGCATTGTAATTTGAAGACATAAAATGTGCGAGTCCATATCGAATTTCAGGATAATACGAAGAGGACACGCCTAGATGCGGCATAATATGCAGGTCACAAGGGAAAAGTGTAGGCGCCAAGCAACCGGAATTTAAATCAACCAAATATTTTAACCAGAAAGCTGCTGGTGTAGTACCACCGCCCTGCACACATGCATCCATCGTAATGAACCCGCTAGATGTTATGGTTACAATCCTCCAACCGCCATATTAATCAACTGTCCCGACTCCTTTCCATTCACTTCTCAGTTCTCACGTGCAATTATGTTAAATACAGTGTTTATTTTTAACAAATTGGAAACAAGAGTTAAGATGCAAAAAAAAAAAATACACTTTTAATAGTATATTACGATGCGACGTTCGCAAGTGGTTTTTACAGAATCGAGGAAAATGTTTAAAAACTGAGCGATAATGAGGTTTTTAATTTCCGAGATTCTGTTAAACACTTCACATACGTGCGTTGTACATTCTTTTTTGCGCGATGGTGTTTTCAAAATAATAAATAATAGTAAAATAATATCTTTGTTGGAAATATTTGCGTTCATTATCCAAACCATCTTGTGGCACCATGGCCCTGGGGTCGACTCAGCCTCTAACGGAAATGAGTATCAGACGCTTGTTCTGGGGGTAAAGGCGGCAGTCACGCAGGGCTGACAACACGGCTGGCATCAAGTGCCGATTGTCTACAAAAAGTGGGAGCCTTAACCTCAAGGGTCTCCTATGACCTGTAGTGGGATCACTTTTTATAAACAATTGAGTAACGTTAACTATATGGGCAATGTTTATTAGTTGAAACTACAGGAGGCCGTGAGACCATTTAATGGTAAAATGGCGGCAAGTACGTATTTATTGTTTTATATTGTTTCAAATAAAGTTCAGTTCATTTAAAATGCAATGATTTGTTTCGTATAATGTATATTAACACTATCTTTTGGATATTTTTTGTATATACATTGTAGCCTATGTAGTATACATAGAGGGCAGTGGTTTTGATCCCATTATGATGGGTTTTTTTGCAAAATGTTTAGGATATTCCCGGGATGAACATAGGCTATAAGATAATTGAGATACTCAACTCCTACATCCTTAAAAAATACCCTTTGTAGTGAAAAACGTGAAAAAGTCCCTTTTTTGCCGTTAAATGTCTTACGCTGCCTAAATCATAACAAAATACGCAACATTAATGTACACAGAATTGAATATCTAAGGAGTTGGGACATCGAAAGTCCCTGCAATGCATAATAGCACGCATTTCCAGAATTGAGCCTATGTTTAATTTCTTTGTGCATCTCATTCCTATTTGTGATTACTGTTACTAGGTATTTGAATTCAGCCACTTCCTCAAAATTTCCCTCATTTGTCATTAGCTGAAAATTTCCATTATATAATGCATTTCTACGTGTGACCATATATTTAATTTTATTGATATTTACTTCCAGTCCTAATTCCTTAGTGTTACTCAATAGTGTGTGCGTGTTGTCCTTTAGTATCTCCTCACTATCGGCCAATAGTACAACATCATCAGCATAAACGAACAGCTTATTAATACCACGCGTATTAGCTAGTAAGTGATAGGAATAATAAGTTATTCGACGTATTTCCTTAGCTGTGAATGTATGAAAGAATAAGATAAATGGAAGTGATTGAGAACAGTTTTGCATTGAATGGGTGATCGGTTTCTGCATAACACGTGTAGAACAAGGTGTAAGAAGAGCAAATAACAGCAGAAAAAGTTGATGTATGTAGCTGGTAGCCGGAATAATGAGCTACATAAATTAACAGTCTCCCCACCCGCCTTTCTTTTACATTCATCCACTCACTTCATCTTCCCAACACAAATCCATACTCATGCTTCATTACTATTTATTTTACGCCTTTCTGAAACTTCTTTAATTTATGTATGTTTTCATTACAGGTTACATACTTGTTTCTCTTTCATTTTAGTATTTATTATTGTTCTACTTTTGTACTAGAGCATGCCATCTAATCTTTAGGGGATTAAAGAAGGTCTAAAACACAACGGTATTAATAAACTGTTAGTTTATGCTGATGATGTAGTACTATTGGCCGATAGCGAAGAGATGCTAAAGGACAACACGAACACACTATTGAGTAACTCTAAGAAATTGAGACTGGAAGTAAATATCAATAAAACTAAATATATGGTCACACGTTGAAATACATTATATAATGGAAATGGACAGCTGATGACAAATGAGCGAAATTTTGAGGAAGTGGATGAAATCAAATACCTAGGAACAATAATCACAAATAGGAATGAGATGCACAAAGAAATTAAACATAGGCTTAATTCTGGAAATGTGTGCTATTATGCATTGCAGAGACTCTTGATGTCCCAACTCCTTTCAAAAAACGTTAAACTGAAAATATATAAAACTATTATTCTACCATTTATATAATATGGGTGCGAAACATGGACTCTTACTTTAAGGGAGAAAAGGAGATTACGAGTATTTGAGAATAAAGTACTTAGGAAAATTTTTTGACCAAAGAGAGATGAACAGACAGGTGAATGGAGAAGACTACATAACAATGAACTACATTGCCTTTATAGGAAGTCAGATATAATAAGAACAGTTAAGTCTCATATACTGCGATGGAAAGGACATGTTGCACGTATGGGGAGTGAAAGACTTGCATGGAAGCTTCTTGTAGGAAAGCCAGAGGGGAAAACGCCCAGTTGGTAGACCAAGAATGAGGTGGGAGAACAACATTAAGTATGATTTGAGAGAAGTAGATTATTCAGGGAATGATTGGAAAGCATTAGCTCAGGATAGGGATGTATGGAGAGCTTATGTCCGCGCGGCCATGAAGCTACGGGTTCGATAGTGCCAGTAAGTAAATAAGAGATCATTAAAAAAGACAATTCTTATTATTAAAATAAGAATTGCCTGGATTAAAAGATTCTGTGGAATTGACATTTCCAGCAATAATTAAATATTTATTATTTTGTAAGTTGTACACTATATTTTATACTTTTCACAAATTTTTCTTCGATCCATCGCACAAATAAATCACACTACTTACAAAATTACCCGTTTAAGGCAGGACGCCCACTGGAAGAATAAATACACCACTGATTGATCTGTTTATACAGTGTAATTTATGTGTGAAGTTCTTAACACTATAAAACAAGGTAAATGTTTACCTGGAGATGTTTTCTTACCACAACCGGACGTCCCGGGTCCTCAACAAACATAATTCCACGGTTTCACTTTTCTTTGTTCTTTTCACCTGCCGCCAGATAAACAACTGTCATCATAAATGTCTTCTTTAAAAAAATTCACACAAACATCTATTATATAGATTACGCTATATATGTATGTATACACCCCATACGTCCTTCATGGAGAGATGCGTGCTCCCTTAGCGGAAGTTTTTTTATCATATTAATTCAATTACGGATTTTTCGAGGCGATCAACAAGAATTTCAAGAAGGGATAAGGTCAGAAACAGCACAATAAGGGAAATTATGCAAGTTAAAAAAAACATTAGGAAAAATAGAAGAAAAACGTCTGAAATGGTGTGGACACCTCATAAGAATGGAAGAAGAGAGAATACCGAAGAAGATCCTTAATTGGAAAACTAATTGAAGAAGTGGAAGAGGCAGGTCTAGAAAACGATGGATGGATAGAGTGAAGAGAAGTATGGAAGCTAGAGATTTGAGGGAAGAAGATGCTTTAGACAGGAACCTCTGGCGACAAATCGCTTTGGGTTGAAGGAGAAACACTGTATTGTGGAATACATTCATAAATAAAAAAATGAGTTACGCTTATTTTCATACAGATAATAATAGTAATAATAATAATAATAATAATAATAATAATAATAATAATAATAATTATTATTATTATTATTATAATAATAAAATACTAGTAATAACAATGATAATGATAATAATAATAATAATAATAATAATAATAATAATAATAATAATAATAATAATTTTTATTATTCCGGCTTTTACAATGAATTACAATGAATTTTTCCGGTACCCATGTTCACAGTTAACTACACATTTGTTTCAACACATTTTTTCCATTCTTGTCTGTTCATCCATATATCTTCTTCTTTTTCACATTCCCTCTTAGTTTCATTAATTCCCTGAATCCACGTAATATTTGGTCTACCCTTCTTTTTCCTTCCCTGTGGTTCCCAATCCATGATTATCTTAGGTAGTCTTCCTTCTTCCATCCTTCTAATGTGTCCGTACCAATTTAATTGTTTCTTCTTTATAAAATCTAATATTGAATATTGCATTTTTTCTTTTATATGTGATTTCTGATTTTATCCTTCCTGGATATTCTTGCAGCACGTCTCCAGTAGTCCATTTCAGTGGCGAGTATTTTTTTTTTCATTTGTGCATTTATAGCCCACACATCAGCTCCATAGGTAATAATGCTTCTGATTATTGTATTAAAAATAGTTTTTTTTTTGTTTCTTTGAAGATATGTTTGTCCCATACTATTTCATTTAGGGCAGTAATAATAATAATAAAGCTTTATTTAAACTGGCAGATATAAGACCATAAGGGATAAAATTAGATTGGTTGAAACTGGGGTTTGAATACGGGACATTCAGAATATAATCTCAAACATTACTAAGCAGTAGAGATAATATTCTGAAGATCCCGTATTCAAACCCAAGTTTCAAGAAATCTGATTTTTTTCTTGCAACCATGTGCAGCGGTTATCTGACTTATGGCGCATCCTGTGTTATTAAAATATCGATTTAAAAAAAAAGATGCATCCCAATGTAAAGGAGGAAGAAAGGAAAACCAAAGGAAACCTGGATAGAAGGTGTCCAAGCGGCAATGATTATCAGAGGATTGGAGGAAGATCAATTGATGGACAGAGAGGAATGGCGTTAGGTTTGCGGAAGACGGCGGCAGCTGTCATGATACCGGATGATGATGATAAAACATAAAACAATGCGGATGAGGTCTAATATTAACTAACACTGACAAAATATGAAATAAAACATAATAAGTAAAGCTTCCTAGATGAATATTTATACATATACATAACATGTTGAATATACTTGTTTTGCACGTGGTATTTTCATTGCGTTGTGCCAGTGAGTGACACGTGGTTAGCAAATCGACTCAACAAGGAAATTGCAAACCATTGCATCCCGAAAGCTATATTGGAATTCTGCCAGCAAGCAAGGCAGATGTACCAAGGCCGTGTCCAAATAAATATGTCCCCTTTTAACTGCAAGTCTCAGAAATCGAAGCCAGAATCTAGCGCTGGCAACCCACTATATGTACCAGAAGGACTCCCTGCATGAATAAGAGTGGAGTGGACTGAGGCGAGGAAGACGTGTAGTAAGGGTTATCCAATCCACAAATTCAGCAGTTATATTACTTTTCTATAGCTTAAATGAGTCATTTGACGCTTGATTTTAGTGCCTTGCAGTTAAAAAGGCAGAATTTTTGTACACGTTTTTTTTTGTATATCACAACACCTCGTGGAATACATTTCAGGGTAGGTTTCAACAAGCAATGTTTGACACTTTCCTCGCTCCAGATTGAGAAAACTAAATATAACGGGGGACCCGACATGCACGTGTCACCCCTACATTGGCAGGATGATTGTCTACCTCTGTTATTAACAAATGTAGATTTGAGGCCAGCAGCCGGCTGGTATGCCAAGGGCCTTCTAGGCCTGTCTAATCATGGAGTTTTTTTTTATTTGGACTATTTAACCCATGCCCCAAATGGGAGTCAATGACCAATCACATTTCAATAAATTTTGATTATAACCAATCACGGTCGTTTTCAACTCCATTTTATCAATTTAATTTTATCATTTTAAAATCAAGCTCGTCCTTTTTAACGTTCTGAATAGGTCTGAGCATTATTTTGCAGTGACTGACTCTCTAAGAAATACGTTGAATATAACAATTTACATATTAAGATGTAAGAATTGTAGAATGCATGTGGCTACCAGATTGTATATATAGCGCACGAATGTAACCAGATAGCGCTTGCGGGAGAGAATATAAAAAATGTAGCTGTAGATTACACCACAAAATAAAGAAACCACTCTTTGCACTTTCTTAAACGTATTATTTCACAGGTAATAAAATTACAGAAAAGTATAATTGACATATTTACATCATAGGACATTAGAAATGAATTAATAACCTATAATGTTGGTTCATTTTTTTCTCCACTAGGGTGCATTCTTACAATATTGCGATCCTTTGGCAATAAATAATATGATCTGGTAGCAGTGATGAAGAAATGAAGCATAACAAACGTTTCTCATTTGTTTTCAAACATCGCCGTTTACATTAAATATATAAGTAAAGTGATCCCACAACAGGCCCAGAGGCCCTTGGGGTAGTAAGAGGTTAAGGCTCCCACTTTTTCTAGACAATCGGCACTTTTTTGTCAGCCGGGTTGTCAACCCTGCGTGACGGCCGCCTTTACCCCCAGAACAAGCGTCTGGTACTCATTTCCGTTAGAGGCTGAGTCGATCCCAGGGCCATAGTGCCGCCAGAGGGTACATATTTTAAAATAACTATATTTAAATAATGATTTGTGAGTAAACAGCTTCATTTTATTCGTTAAAGAGTCCTAACAAATGCCACTCTTGATTTCCGATTTTTCAGATTGAGGGTCTTTCCACTTTTCAGCGGTTGCCCTTTTACCAGCCGGCTGCTGGCCCTTCACATCCTCATGTGTCAATCACAGAGGTAGATGATCAACAGCCAGTGTAGGGGTGACATGTGGTTAGCATGTCGAGTCCCCCAGCCGTTATAGCTGGTTCCTCAACCTGGAGCCGCTACTTATTGTAGCTACCCAATTGCCTCACGATGCTGGGTGGGCACCGGTCCCATACTGGCCGAAATACCATGAGAAAATTTCTTCCCCCATGGAGACTCGAACCAGCGCAAGTCCTGTAGCTCTGCGCCAAGGCTTCCTACCTTAACCGCTCGGCTACGGCGCGGGACTCTTGATTTACAAATTCTCATAAGTAATGCCACGAGTGATTTCCAAATTATCGATAAATTCACGACTCACGAAGTGAGGAGTGAATTTATCTAGAGAATTTGGAAATCAAGAGTGGCATTTGTTAGGACTATTTAACGAATAAAACTAAGCTGTTTACTCACAAATCATTATTTAACTATAGTTATTTTAAAATATTTATATATTTAATGTAAACGGCGATGTTTGAAAACAAATGAGAAACGATAGGTACGCTTCTACTGCTTCATTTGTTTATCACTGCAACCAGATCATACTATTTATTGCCAAAGGAACGCAATATTGTAAGGAGCAGCTTTCTTTAATATGGTAATTATAACACCGATAAATATTTGGTGAAACACGACTCTGATTGGTTGTAAAACAGAAATCATTGAAACGTGATTGGTCATTGACTCCCATTTGGGGCATGAGTTAAATAGTCTAAATAAATCCACTCCTCACTTCGTGGAGTCGTGAATTTATCGATAATTTGGAAATCACTCGTGGCATTACTTACGATAATACGTATATTTTTATTATATTTTTCATTTCGAGTGTTAGAGAGCAAACTACATATTCTTACGCTAAGGGTTAAAACGGTCGACCAATGAGAATTTAGAAATGAGTTGCTTTGTTTACAGTGCAACTCGGAATTAGTAGAACAGTAAATGAAGATATTAGAATAATGTTTACTAACCTGGTGATGGTGTATTGAGTATTTTGGTTTCCATGGCAACTCCATTCAAAAGAATCTTATCAACATTCAAACTACTTCAAAGTGTGAGAAATATTTTCTTTCTTTGTTACCGCGTTTCCATGGCAACGGGGCAGGAAATGACTCCAAACCCACTTGATTCTACCTGTTCAATTTCCGAAACTCTCCATTCATACCTTAACATTCCCTATCAACTTCTCAACCCCCGGCCTATCTCTAACTACCCCTATAAATATAATCACATTTTTATATTGAATAAACTTTAATTTCCCTTTTACATTACAAAAGAAATCTGAAATAAAATCCGTCACGCAGGAAATGCCGTAAACTAAACCAATTCCTTAGCAAGCCCAGTTTAAAGTCCAATTTTGTTATTTAGGAGAATATAGACTTATCTTGATAATAAACTACATGTATCCAGTTTCGTTTCGAGAAAGCAAACAAGACAGACGCTGGAACGATTCTTAAAATAAACATTTCTAATGGTTGCGTGTCGCTGATTTTTGGACAATACCTATTTTCTTTTCAGTATAATAGGATATACCATGTTTCGTTTCGAAAAAAACGAAAAATATTGTCTCTAGAACAATTTTTATATTACCGTTTTAGGTGATTCCCCACTGTGAATGATTATATTACGCTGGTAAACGAATTCTACTTTACTTTTGTTAATTTATTACTATATGCTGAGTTTAATTAAAAAACAGAGTATAGAGATGTATGGAGAGAGTTTATGTCCACCTTCGAGTTCCACAATACTAGTGAATTTATTATTATTATTATTATTATTATTATGGGGGCACGCCGTAGCGTAGTGGTTAAAGCACTGCGCTACAAGCCGGAAGATCGAGGGTTCAAGTCCCGGTGGGGTCAGGATTTTTAAACTGGCCCAAACCTTCTGGCGGCACCATGGCTCTGCCTCTAACGGAAATGAGTACCAGACACTTGTTCTGGGGGTAAAGGCGGCCGTCACGCAGGGCTGACAACCCGGCGGACATCAAGTGCCGATTGTCTGGAAAATGTGGGAGCCTTAACCTCCTACTACCCCAAGGGCCTCCTGAGGCCTGTAGTGGGACTACTATATTATTATTATTATTATTATTATTATTATTATTACTATTACTATTACTACTATTATTATTATTATTATTATTATTATTATTATTATATTATTATTATTATTATTATTATTATTGCCTTGCGGTGACGAGCCCTATATATTATTATTATTATTATTACTATTACTATTACTATTATTATTATTATTATTATTATTATTATTATTATTATTATTTATTATTATTATTATTATTATTATTATTATTATTATTATTATTATTATTATTATTATTATTATTATTATTATTGCCTTGCGGTGAAGAGGGATCTTCAAAGGTTATGGGAGGAAAACCCAGACAGAAATTTTCCTGGTCCTCCAGGTTGGATGTTTATGCTGTGGGCCAGCTCCCCACACATTAGAAAAAAAATGCTAAAAGACCAAATCAATCAAAGGCATGAAGACAGTAATGCAAGCTAGAGGGCTAAGCATCGAAGATGCCCAAGACCCTAGGCTTTGGAGGTTTGGCACGGGAACACGGCAGCAGCTGTAAAAACCCGAAGATAGATAGAGATTATTATTATTATTATTATTATTATTATTATTATTATTATTATTATTATTATTATTATTATTATTATTATTATTATTATTATTATTATTATGTTCGACGAATACAAGAAGTAAGGTTATCCAGGAAAACATTAGAATGGTGTCCACCTGGAGGAAAAAAGAAAAGAAGACCACGAAACTCGTGGATGCAAGAATTGAGAAGTGAAATCAGAAGGAAGGCAGAACTTCAAGTACAGAAAGATGTGAAAACATTGAAAATCTGTTCATAAATAAATAAATATTAGTTCTGTCCGGAAGCAGGTTGTAGGAAGATCCAACTAGCTGTATCATCCTGCTTACCGAAGAAAACATTGCGACACAGTTTCTGTATTCGCGGCTAAAATTTTCTTTATTCGCGGATCCAGTCGGTATATTACGATTAGTACCCCTTATTTACGCATCGGCAACTTTTTTTTTTACTGCAGGCACGTGCCAAGGCAGCTTTTACAAAGAGCAATTCAAACCAAATGGACAAATCAATATAAAAGTAAAATAAACCATATTGTCAGTAAGTTTAAAGTTCATTGTTAAAAGCCACCACCGCCGTACTTCAGGTACCGCTATGTCCGTTGATAAATGCCGCCCTCGCCACGATCGACGTCTTATTGTTTCAACTTGTCGTTCGTTGCAATAATTTTGAATGAATAACACGTGTCTCTTCTGATTTGTTGCCAATTTATAATGTCGAGTAAAAGGAAAGAAAATTAGTTTTCGAAGCGGAAAAAAGTAGTGTTGTCGCTTAAAGTAAAAACAGAAATGCTTGACCGCTTACGCGTTGGTGAGTCGCTTTACGTCTATATCACGCTGTGTCAATGTTAATGAATCAACTGTATGATTCATGAAGAAATCCGAAGACAAAATAAGGAATTCTATCGCTGAAATCACAGCTGAATATCATCTGAACTGAGATACCTTTTAAAAGCGGCAAAAGAGGAAAAAACACTAAGTTCTTTAACGGGGGTGATGGGTGAAAAATTGACCATTTGAGATCAAAATTGACATTTGTTGTTTTTTTTACTAAAAATAGCCTGTACTCTAATGTATATGTTGGCAAAGTTTCCGAGATCTATAACGCTTCTAAGTGCCCTAAAGTGCTGATTAGGCCTGTATGTTACATTTTATATTTAAACTGCAAGCAAATCTTTAAACTTGTTTTTACTTACTTACTCACTGGCACTATCGAACCTGTAGGTTCATGGCCGCGCGGACATAAGCTCTCCATACATCCCTATCCCGAGCTAATGCTTTCCAATCATTCCCTGTGTAATCTACTTCCCTCAAATCATAGAACTAGTTTTTCCACATTTTTATTTTCACTGCATTTTTGTACATTCAAAGTTGAATGGAATTCACAAATTTTATCCTAGAAGTTTCACATTTTTACCGCATGTCTTAAAAAGAATGAGTAACAAAGTAGTGCATGGGTTTCATGATTGAAGTAGTATTTTAAGAAATAAAAAATAAAATGTATGCAATTATTATTTTTTTTTGTAATTCCATGCATGAGGTACAACATTATTTTTTTTCTCCCTTTGTATTCACATTATAAGAATTCTAATGCAAGATGTTTTTCTAAATATTTTAGGGGTCTTGTAAAAAATCAGACATTCTACTAAAAAATTGTGGAACCCCATTTAATTATAATATATGCAATTTTTTTTATTATGATATGTAATAACTCATAAAATAAATGTCTCACAAGAATGAAACTTAAACACATCATTATGTATCATGCAGTGCATGTTTGTAACGGGCTTCCAATATAAAACCGGACCGGCCTCACGAAGTTTCACCCGGCACGCAGTGCTGTCTCTTCCTCCCGCAATTCACCCTGCCTGCCATCCGTCCTTGAACTGTTTCTTACCTTATAGAAAATGCTGGAAATGTTGTCCTCCCGCACACGTGCTATGGGATCACCTTGGTTTAGACAGTGAACACGTGTACACTTGTAAGGTTTGAGTTTTAACAATTTTGTTGCTGTATTTGCAGAAGATACTGAAATCCCAATTTGTTGTGCTAATTTCGGTAATGATTTTTGTGGTGAACGTTCCAAATTTTCGCCAATTTCGTCTAATTTTTCTTCGGTGAGAACCGTACGCCTTCGCGTGTGTTTCTTATTTTGTACTGAACCAGTGGAATTTAGTCACAAGATCGTGGATTGTCGATCTGGAAGGAGGTAATTGTCCAGGGAAGTTCCGAATAAACTCCTCGCGAACGCGACGAGCTGATTCGTATTTATAATAACATTTACACACATAAATGCGCTGCTCTAATGTCAGCTGACGTCTCATCTTGTCGAACGATAGTAAACTGACTAGTTCAAGGACGAGCGGCTGGAAGAGTGAAATGCGGACGAGGAGAGTGCGCTGCCTGACGGGTGAAATCCCATGAGGCCGGTCCGGGTTTATATTGGAAGCCCGGTACAAACACTCAAGTCTCTAGCTCATAAAATGTAGAATATAGAAATTTCACCCACCGCCCCATCCTTACGCCCTTACCTAAATCTCGACAGTAATTACTAGGGCAAGGCAATTAATGATTTTGCATCTTTTTCTTATGAAGGTTGAAACATAGCTTGCATATATGAAAATGTATGACATTAAAAAACGGATTAAATAAAAGCAATTCGTTAGGGAATTTTTTTGTATTTTCTTAACTTTTCTAGGGATAGGTCATTTTTGGCACTTTTTAGGTCATTTTGAGCATTTTTTACACTTTTCCGGAAGGCTGTGAATTTATTTGTATTTCATTTGAAATTTTGTATTATAATTCAGTATTTTCCCTTGTCAATACAATTTCCTGGAATTAAGTAGATGTTTTGTTAACTACTACACCTATTTTTCAAGGTATGTGCTTAATGAAATTGCCCACGTCTAGGAATTTTATTCAATTTCTTAGAGCTTATGTTAGCTTCTACCCCTATTTTGATTGTTAAATGCAATTCAAAATTGTTGTAAAAGTGCATTGTGTAATTCCTCAATAAAAGGTACTCTAATATCTATTTTTAAAGCTTTTCTTTTAATATTTAGATGTTAAGTTAAATTTTATTCAATTCAGTAATCAAGTGAGTACTCAATCTAATAAATAGTATTTTATTGGTAATTCTTAACTTTTCATTTGTCATTACACGCTTTATATTAGCTTGATCTGTATCTATCTATCTATCTATCTATCTATCTATCTATCTATCTATCTATCTATCTATCTATCTATCTATCTATCTATCTATCTATCTATCTATCTATCTATCTATCTATCTATCTATCATTATCTATCTATCTATCTATCTATCTATCTATCTATCTATATATGTAACGGAATCTTTCAACGCGATTTTCACCCACTTAAAATCATGGGATCGACTTGAAACTTTGTATACTTGTAGAGGACCCGTGACAATACAATAATTTCATATTTATTTTCTAAAATCCTGGCCATAATCATCAGAAAATAAAAAAAAAACGTGTTTTTGTATCAATGTAACGGAATCTTTCAACGCGATTTTCACCCACTTAGAAACATTGGATTGACTTGAAACTTTGTATACTTGTAGAGGACCCGTGACAATACAACAATTTCATATTTATTTTTTAAAAATTTTATTGGTCATTTTTTTGTATTTTTAGGTCATAAAAGCATTTTTTACCAATTTATAGGTCATTATATGTCTTGCCCTAGTAATAATCAACAGAAATTGTTCAAAATCTCTCAATTGATTTTATTTTGATGATTTTCATTTTATTTTGGAACATTCGAACATATCCCTTATGTACCCATACAAATTACCATTCCATATTCACGGTATATTTGCGGATAAGGAGCTTTTACTGTATCTAGTAGTAGTAGTAGGACTTTATTAGACAAAAAGTAAGATATTTACAATATTATTTACAAATATGGGTCGCACGGGCAGTAAGCCGTACGTGCTGTTGACAGTCCGTTACAATAAAGTAATAATTGGTACTAGTGAAAAGAAAAATAAACAACAAAAACAGCAATAACATTACTATTTATACGGTTTACTGTATCTAAGAAACAATGAAGACGGTCTGTATACAACACGTATGACTCTCATGACATGATGTACAGCCCTGTATGCGAGAGGATGGGAAATTAAGTTAAATTAAATTACATCAAATTCCCAGTAGCGCTGAAAACTTTGATCATTAGAAGTGTATAGCACGCATGCGTATTGTTATTTTATACCACATGCATAGCGATGATGGTCCGCTTTTTAATTTAGAGCTACAATTCATCACCGCATTTATATGCAACACATATACATATATACAGAGTGTCCGCGTCATTCTCTTATACACGTACTAGCATGCACAATAAATTAACAAGACTGACAAGTAAAAATCGTATTTCATATTTATGAGAAAACCCCATTCAAGATTTAAAAATGTCCACCGCTGTGGTCTCGAGAGAGCGTGCTGCCTTGTCACGCAGCGGGCCCGGGTTCGATCCCCGGTCGGGACAGTTTTTCTGGGTGAGGTTTTTATCGGGGTGTTTCCTCACATGTAAGACAAATGTCAGGATAGCTTTAAGGCCTAAACTGTCCCCGAAAACACATGGCCATCGCAATCATCATCATTCATATTCATCTAAGATTAAACTTAGGATTAGGGAATCTCCTGGCGCACCACTATCATCATCATCACCCATCATATCATCGGGGCAATGTAACCCCACCTTCCAGGTTCAAATTCTTCCCGTAGGGGGAGAGCGCCTAAATCTCTGTTAAGAGAAAACATGGGCTTACAAGAAGACAAGAAGGATGGAAAAATCTAAGAAGCAAGTTTTCTGGATGAGTCTCGAGTCTGAAGATATTTCTTCTTCTTCCTTCCAAGTATTAGGCCAAGGCCTGTTACGATCCTATATAAAATTTTCCCTCCAGTGTTTCATATTTGATCCTTCCAGGAAATTCTCGTATAAGACTTGAAAGCATAATAATAGTCCCTTCGATTGGTTGCTGGCCAAAGGAAGGCAAGACCAGTGATGGGCCTGCCATCCTATAGCCTCTTGTCAGGCTTTTCTGGAGAAGAAAATAAAATAAAGGAAAGAAGAAATGGGAGAAAGGAAAGACTCCCTAGCCCTCGGATGCCCTAATAGCATCAGGGTAAAAAAACAAAAAAAAACAAGAGTTAACCAAGAGAGGTTAGATAGTAAAGTTAAAAGAGTCTGGTATCAGTAAGTGGAAGAACTCCTTTCATTCATTATAATTTAATTTCTGTACACCAGATATCATTACATTTGGTCTTGAAAGACACCTCTGATGTAAGTTTAACTTCACTCAATCCTTTTCCCTAACTTACAAGGGAAGGTATAGCTGATTTGGCTCAAACTTTGTGAGTAGAAGCAGGTAGGTTCCTGGATGATTTTCTAAACTCGTAAAACATCGTTAAGCCTGAATAAAGAGGCCTCTAAACAAAAATTTACCCACATCACGATCCTAGCAATATGTTATTTGCCTGCTAGATGCCTCATTGAGTCGGTATGTTGATCGCATACCATTTACGACATCTATGGGAAAATAACCGTAACTACATTACCTTGGTCTAGTAACTCGTAACAAACGAGAAATTGGGACTCAACATTGGATTGTTATGCCATTGTGTACGTATATTTTTCTACATTATAGTAGTTCTTCCTTCAACCCAAAGTAATTTTTATTGTTTCAAAAATGCCTGTATTGCGCATCTTCTTCTGCCAATTCCATTCCTTTCATGCTCCTCCTGATCCCAACCGTCCATTGTTCCTCCGTTTTCCTCTTCTCCTTCTGCCTTCAGCATTCCATTCCAAAATAATTTTCGGAATTCTGCATTCTCCCATTCTGTTCAAACCATCTCAATTAATGTTCTTCAATTACTTCAAGAATATTCTTATCCACTTTCATCATCTCTCGAACTTTTTGGTTTCTATTTTTATCAATTCTTGATTTTCTTCCTTCTCTACACCAATAGTTAATTTCAGTAGCCAATAATTAACTTGAATGCGCTCTGTCTGAAGTCCAACTTCCAGTTTCATTTAATAGCATACAGTTTGAATTGATATATTCATAAATTCACTGATCTCTATTTGACTCTCAGCAATACAATACTACACAGGGGACAGGAAGAGGCAAAATTTAAAGAGGAAGGCAAGAGAGGGACAGCTCATTCCCCAGTAGCAATATGGTCGCCGGATTATTCATTTGGTCAACGATTACTGTAGGTGACGGATCATTTTAAAAACACACAGTATTTGCAAGCGTTTCCCTACCAGTCAAAAAACACAATAGTGAGACAGGAAATGGCAAACAAGCAAGAGAAGCATAATTTCCGCATGCAGATTTAACATAAATGTTATTGCCTAAATGTGTAATTTAACCGAGTGAAGCGGAAAAGATGACTTACAGTCTTAAAATTATCAGATAAAATAAATAAATAAGTGAAAAGAAACAAATTCAATACTTACTTACTTACTTACTCACTGGCACTATCGAACCCGTAGGTTCATGGCCGCACGGACATAAGCTCTCCATACATCCCTATCCTGAGCTAATGCTTTCCAATCATTTCCTGTATAATCTACTTCCCTCAAATCATAGTTAATGTTGTTCTCCCACCTCATTCTTGGTCTACCAACTGGGCGTTTTCCCTCTGGCTTTCCTACAAGAAGTTTCCATGCACGTCTTTCATTCCCCATACCCGCAACATGTCCTGCCCATCGCAGTCTACGGAACTTAACTGTTCTTATTATATCTGGCTTCCTATAAAGACCATGTAGTTCATTGTTATGTAGTCTTCTCCATTCACCTGTCTGTTCATCTCTCTTTGGTCCAAAAATTTTCCTAAGAACTTTATTCTCAAATACTCGTAATCTCCTTTCCTCCCTTAAAGTAAGAGTCCATGTTTCGCATCCATATAATATAACTGGTAGAATAATAGTTTTATATATTTTCAGCTTAACGTTTTTTGAAAGGAGTTGGGACATCAAAAGTCTCTGCAATGCCAAGCATCTAGCATTTGGCAGTTATAGAATTGAGCCTATGTTTATATTTCTTGTGTGCATCTCATTCCTATTTGTGATTATTGTTCCTAGGTATTTGAATTCAGCCAATTCCTCAAAATTTCCCTCATTTGTCATTAGCTGTCCATTTCCATTATATAATGTATTTCTGCGTGTGACCATATATTTAGTTTTACTGATATTCACTTCCAGTCCTAATTTCTTAGTGTTACTCAATAGTGTGTGCGTGTTGGCCTTTAGTATCTCCTCGCTATCGGCCAGTAGTACCACATCATCAGCATAAACTAACAGCTTATTAATACCATTCAGAAACAAATTCAATAGTATGTTAAATAAGATACAAACAATTAAATTAGTATGGGCATGTACGACGAATGCAAGAAGAAAGGTTATCCAGAAAAACATGGAATTCTTCCACCTGGAAGAAGAAACAAAGGAAGACCTAGAAATTCCAGATGCAAGAAATAAAAACCTGGAATGAGAACAAGAAGACTGGTGGATATGGAGTGGATGGATAGAGAAGAGTACAGAAGGGAAATAAAACTTTTGGCACAGAAAGATGTGTCAAAATTGAAAATTTGTATATAGGCCTAAATACATAAATAAATAGAAAAACAAGTAAATAAATAAATAACTTAAAGGAGGAACACAACCCACAATCTGGACGACCAGGAGATCTTTAATCAAGATTCTCATCCTTTAGACCTAGGCGAACGAATGGCTAAATGCACGGAGCAATACCAATAACGCTAGGCAGCGGCCCTCACAGGGTACTATCATCCGGGCCAGCTGTGTCCTGTCTTTTTTAACGAGGTCGTTCCTCCCTCTTGCCCTTTTCAAACCTAGCTTGGGATAGGCTTTGACGGTACTCCAATACAAAGAATGAAATATCACAAGGGTCGTCTTCTTCTTCTTCTTCTTCCGTATGCATTATTGGGTGATGATGTCCATTCTGCGACTACAAAAACTGATCTTTCCATCGGTTGAAGGGTCTTCCGATGTCTCTTTTGCCTTTAGGTTTGAGGTGGTAAATCATCTTTGGTAAACGGGAATTTGACATTCTCTGGACGTGTTGGAACCATTTAATCTGACTATTTAACTCATGCCCCAAATGGGAGTCAATGACCAATCACGTTTCAATGATTTCTGTTTTACAACCAATCAGAGTCGTGTTTCACCAAATATTTATCAGTGTTATAATTACCATATTAAAGAAAGCTCCTCCTTACAATATTGCGTTCCTTTGGCAATAAATAGTATGATCTGGTTGCAGTGATAAACAAAAGAAGCAGTAGAAGGGTACCTATCGTTTCTCATTTGTTTTCAAACATCGCCGTTTACATTAAATATATAAATATTTTAAAATAACTATAGTTAAATAATCATTTCTGAGTAAACAGCTTAATTTTATTCATTAAATAGTCCTAACAAATGCCACTCTTGATTTCCAAATTCTCTAGATAAATTGGAAATCACTCGTGGCATTACTTCTGATAATTTTGTATATGTTCCACCATTTCCCTACTATTCCACTGCATCCTTATCTCATCACTCTTCATTCTATCCCTTAAAGTTACTCCTGTTAGTGATCGGAGGAATCTCATTTGTGAACTATTAATGCGGGATTTATCTTTTGCTCGAAGTGTCCAGCATTCACTTCCGTATAGTAGAGCAGGTTTGGCTATGGCATTATGAAATCTCAATTGTGTTTCTTTCCTCATTTGTTTTCGAAAATTTCTCCTAATTACACCATTTAGTCTGTTATATTTTTCTAAATTTGTTTCCACATCTTTTTTATTATGAAACTGTGATATATTATTACCTAAATAATTAAAGTGTGTTACTTGTTCTATTGGTTTATTATTTATTATTATTTTTACTCTCGAAAGTCCCTTTTGCAGTGATTGCCATGGATTTGGTTTTATTTTCAGATATTTTCATGTTGAATTTTTCCAGGGTATTCTGCAATTTAAACACTGATCTCTGCAAATCATCTTCATTCTCCGCTAGAAGTACTTGATCATCTGCGAAGATTATTGTTTGTATTTGGTTTCCTCTACATATTTTTACTCCTGGGGGTTTAGTTTTTTCCACTCCTGGACAATTTCATTCTGATATAGAATAAACAGTAATGGAGATAGTCCACATCCCTGTCTTAAACCTTGGTTAATTTCAAATTTATCTGTTATTTTCCCATGATCTAATTTTACTTTTATAAATGTGGTTTCATATAAACTTTTTATAGCATTTATTAAATTGGGGACTTGGTAGCTTTCCAATATTTTCCACATTATGTCCCGTTTGACTCTATCATAGACCTATTACAAGGGTAATGAAACAAAAACAAACTTTTTAATCGTGTATCGCCCGGGGATTGATAGCCACTGTACTAGAATCCACAAAAAGAAGTTAAGCAGTTTTTGTAACACCGTGTACAAAGAGTGATATTAATGTTTTATGATACGATCCTATGTACTTAAAGTAAGTTATGATAAGTGTCCTATTAGAGTATCAGTAACCGCCTCATTACGTCACGAAAGCAAAGTGGCTACTTGTGAGCGGTCAACGTATAACATAAAGTTACTGCCAGGGATCAGATAGAGTGGACAAACTTTACATAATTCCTGTGTAGCAACCAACCTCAATAAGGCCGTTAGTGATGCCACACAGTTTGCAGAATTGCGGTTCTTCATGGCAAACAAATGTCTGCTTAATTAGACGAACTTCACCATTTAATCGATTTCAAATTGATATCCCCACAATTTCATTATCATCAACAATCGCGGATTAAACCCATGTGGCTTGTTCCGGTCTCATAGATTCTCATTCTAAAAGTTGAATCCATCTCTTTTTCGGTCTACCAACATTCCTGTCTCCTTTTGGTAGATAGATCATCGTTGATTAATGTCTTTCACATCGTCCGATTCCTAATAGCCAGTTTTGTCGGTCCATCCAATCTCCTGGTTGTAGATGTTTCTCCTTCATGTATAAACATATTCCCTGACTCCAGGAGGTTTTAGGTCTTCCTCTGCTTCGTCTTCCCTCAGGTTTCCATTCGAGAACAGATTTTGGTAGTCGATCCTCTTCCATTCGCTGGACATGTCCGTACCATCTTAATTGCTGAGTTTTAATATAATCTAAAATAGTGTCTTCAATCTTCATTTTCTCCCTTATAACTAAGTTCCTAATTGTTTCTCTTCTTGAAATTCTTGCGGCCCTTCGTATAAAATCCATTTCCGTTGCCAAAAGGTACTTATTTGTTTTCGTTGTTAATGGCCAAAGTTCTGCTCCATAAATAATGATGCTTTTAACAATTGTATGATATATATTCATTTTATTTTTATTACTTATATTTTTATCCCACAATATTCCATTGAGGCAAGCAATTGCAAATTTTCCTTTATTATTTCTATTTCTTATTTCCTCTTCATAACTCCCATTTTTATTTATTTTAATTCCTAAATATGCGATCTCACTACAAGATTTTATTGTTTCTCCAGTCTCCAAAATTAAATTTTGTTCAGATTCACCAATTGATAAATTTTTTTTTTCATGTTCAAATTTAATCCCCACTTTTTCATATTCTTCCTTTTGGTTTGTAATTAAATATAATTTGAGAGATTAGAGATGTATGTTGGGATTGCCATCTTAGCCCCCAGTTGCATGAACCCCAAATAGAGGCCTCCCTTTTCCGCTCCTATGGACCGTTGAGTACTTCTCCCTTGTTACCCCGGGAATGGGTCTCCAAATATTTCCTCCTGGAGAAAGGGTGCTCCTCCGAACATTTATTTCTGTCCTTTGAGGTCTTCACACGTTACCCTGTGCAAGGGACCCTTCGATCAGGTGCTACTCACCGGGCCAGTGTGACCTGAAGCTGGCGAGGGAAGGGACGCTAGACCCTTTGATAAGATTGCCTCATAGAGGGCTCTCATCCGCTACACATCTACAATTTCTTTTTTTGTTTATATTGACCAGCCTCATGGATTAGTGGTTTCTAACTATTGTTCATGAGGTCCCGGGTTTGATTTCAGGTCAGACCATAGGAAATTGTCTTTAAACGGAATTATTCCTTTGGATTGCCTTTAGTCTGGAATTTAAGCTAAGTTTAGGAGAAGGAGTTGGCCGCGGTGGACAAGTGGTTATGTTCCTTGCCTCTGATTCCGAGGATCGCGGGTTCAAACCCGGCTGCAGTCGATGGATTTATTTAGGATCGAAAAATCCAAGGAGCACGTCCTCCGGGAGGAACTCACAATAACGAATTTTCTCCTTTAGCTCATTTATGCCAAGAAGATCGAGATAAGTATATTCTCGGGCAACACCGGGTAATCAGCACGAGGAATCCTAAAATAATTACGATATACATTTATAATAATTTTTCATTTTACTTAGTCAACTAATTATAATTTTTGTCTTTCAGCTCATTTATGTCCACCGCTGTGGTCCCGAGGTAGCGTGCTGCCTTGTCACTCAGCGGGCGCGGGTTCGATCCCCGGTCGGAGCAGTTTTTCTGGGTGAGGTTTTTATCGGGGTTTTCCCTCACCTGTAAGACAAATGTCAGGAAAACTTTACGGCCCAAACGGTCCCCGAAATCATATGGCCATCATCATCCTTATCATTATCACCATCATCATCATCATCCTTCACCGGTGTGGAAAGCAACGGGAAGCTACCACACCTACAATTCCCTAGTAAAGCTGCAAGCATAGCATGAAAATGCTATGGTTGCAATGAAGGACCTGCCTTCGGGCAGGATTACTATGGATGGAGCTCATTTATGCCAAGAAGATCGGGATGAGAAGATTCCCGGACAACGCTGGCTAAACAGCACAGGGTATCTGAAAATAATTACGATATAAATTTTCCCCTTAACTTATTTAACTAAACATAAACACATTAATTTTCGTATTTCAGCTCATTTATGTCAAGAAGATCGGGATAAGTAGATTCCCGGGCAACGCCAGGTAATCAGCACGGGGTATCTAAAAATATAAATTTATAATTATTTTTGTTTCTACTTATTCAACTAAATATAAAAACACACTAATTTTAATTTATTTACGCATAACAGCACACGCCGGGTATTAGCTAGTAGGGTATAAAAATAAAAGTTTGTGAGATATCATGATTAGATAAAGAAAGAGGGACAATCATTCACTAAGTTACTAACAAAATGTAATCATTACATGTTATGTGACACAATGGGGCGCTCTTAATTCACATTTCATACCTTGATGACGTAATAAACGAGACAAGAGTAACACTACATTTACTAGAAATAACAAGTGACAAATGTTTTATGTTGCATTAACACGTTAGAATCGGTTTAGTTACTACCGGGTGTTTTACATTATAATAGGTCCGTTCTTCTTGCTAAGGTGCTAGGATACGTGCTACCTGACTAAGGGGGCCCAGCCGGTTGAAATATGTTATTCTTAAATTAACTTAGCCCTTAACTTGGCAATGCATCCTACAATATACACTGATTTCATTTAATTAATATTGTTTATAAGACATTAAAAAAAGAGTATAAATTACTTAAATGTGTATCAAATTATGCCCCATTTTGATTATTGTGACACTCTTTTTACAGACTTAAATATTATTTTATAGAATACCAAAAGCAGCATACAACTATTCACCACGAGGAAGAAGACGTTTGGGAAGACCAAGGAAAAGATGGAAAGAGCAGCAATTTGGAGCCGAAACAGCCTAGAAAATAAGCCTAAACCGTGAAGAAGAAGAAGAAGAAGAGAAGAAATATTATTTTCATTAAAAACTTCAACGTGTTCATAATTCTTGCGCACGTTTTATTTGTGGTATTCGCAAATTTGATCATGTTACACCGTCCCTGGAACAATTATCGTGGATTCGTGTAAGAGATCGTAGGACTGTCCATTCCCTATCCCTTCTCTATAAAATACTTCACACATCATCGCCTAATTATTTATCACGCCGCTTCATCAGACTATCCGACACACATAATCTTGACACTCGATCCCATCAGTACATTGCCCTTTATATCCCTCCTCATCACATTGTATATTATCTTCTACGGTCTCACCAAAACATGGAATTCCCTTTCGCCCTATGTCAGAGACTGTCAAACAATAACATCCTTCAAAAACAAACTAAAGAATTATTTAATAACAAACTAACTTATACACCTCACTGATAGTATTCTTTAAACAATTAATAAATTAAATTATTTATGAAAATAATATTAAGATTAACAAATATTTTCTTTTCTTTTAAATATTGTATAATCGTAAAATTAGTTTTCTATGTCTCATTATTTTCTTTTGTTTTTTATATACATTAGACAGGGACAATTTAATATGTCTTGCTTGTATACATTTTATTATTAGTTTTAGTCTTAATTTTAACTAACATTAACTGGTTGCATTATAGATCGTAATATAATAGATATTATCTTTTTGATCAAATTTTTATTTAGTATTTAATATTAGAGTTAACTGAGATTGTTATATTCAGATGTAACATATGTTTGTCCTGGTGAGTGGAAGAGAAGGCCACATGGCCTTAACTCCACCAGGCTAAATAAATCTAATCTAAATCTAATCTATTCAAACCCCAATCTGATTTTTCCCCCTTGCAGTCATGTGCAATGGTTAACTGACTTATGCCACACCCTGTATATTAACAGGATGCATTCGAGATGTTAATGAAATTAAAATTTGCTGTTTGGAGAGTGATAAAGAGTTTGAGTAAAGTTGAATGGCTTTCAAAGTTTTATAAAATTGGTCAGAAATTTGAGACATTTTTGAAACACACGCTGTATAAATGTCCATGTGTGTGAATATGGAGAGAGCAGAAGTTATTGGGGCATGATGCAACCCTCCCCCACCACTGGTTATTTGTAACATATTGTAGCAATAAACCCCCCCCCCCCTACCCTCACAAAGTCACAAAACAATGAAAATAATTTCTTCTCCAAAAGACTTCTATTTTTTTGCTCGTGCAGACAATTCCTGTTGAAACTTTCCTCGTAATTCTGTCTTATTTTTATCTGTTATGGAACTTAAATAGTTCCTGGAAGCGATACGTGAGTTATCAGAGTACAAATGCATTAAATTAATACAGTAGAAACATTTCCTTACTCTATTAAAACTATCTCTTTAACAACTTCCTCCAAAAGTCCCAGATTTAAAGTACAAAGATACCTAAATCTTCTTTAAGTATAATAATAATAATAATAATAATAATAATAATAATAATAATAATAATAATAATAATAATAATAATTAATAATAATAATAATAATAATAATAATAATAATAATTTATAATAATAATTTTAATAATAATAATAATATTGACAGCAATAATAATAATAATAATAATAATAATAATAATAATAATAATAATAATAATAATAATAATAATAATAATAATTATTATTATTATTTCTATCTATCTTCGGGTTTTTACAGTTGCTGTCGTCTTCCCGTGCCAAACCTCCAAAGCCTACGCTCTTGGGCATCTTCAATGCTTAGCCTTCTTGCTTGCATTAATGGCTTCATGTTTTCCTTCCATGTTAACTTTGGTCTTCCTCTTTTCTTCTTTCTTCCTCTCCGCCATGGCCGGTCCCATGCCCGGATGAGAAAGGAGGAGGGGGAGGAGTACCAACCTCGTTAAAAAACTTGGGTTCAGTTGGCTCCCACTGATAGTACTCTGTAAGGGCCCCTAGCCAGGGTTACGGTGAAGACCTCAACGGCAGAGTCAGCGCGGAAGAAGTCCTTCATCACGGCGGATTTGGCGGAAGAGGAAACCCTATCTCTAAGGGAAATAGAGAAACGCTGCTTTGTGGTGAAGAGGGATCTTCAAAGGTTATGGGAGGAAAACCCAGACAGAAATTTTCCTGGTCCTCCAGGTTGGTGGTTTATGCTGTGGGCCAGCTCCCACACATTAGAAAAATACAAAAAAAATGCTAAAAGAGCAAATCAGTCAAAGCCGGACATAAAAAAGTACGAAATAATAATAATAATAATAATAATAATAATAAAAATAATAATAATAATAATAATAATAATAATAATAATAGGCCTAATAATAATAACTAACTAACTAACTCACTGGCTCTATCGAATCAGAAGGTTAATGACTGCGCGGATATAAGCTCTTCATATACCGCTATCCTAAGTTAATGTTTTCCAATCATGTCCTGATTCGATTGTGCCAATGGGTTAGTTAGTTAGTAACAATTTCCACATCTTTATATAAATCACCAGCTGATTATACGGCGTTACCCGGGATTCTACTTATCCCGACGTTTTTAATCAATTGCTATATACCAAGTTTGATTCTGGAGAACAAAAATTGAGGACACTAGAGCGTTAAGGGACTATGGCGATATCCCGCTGCCACTTATGATAGGGAATCCGGCGTTGCCCGGGAATCTACTTATCCCGATCTTCTTGCAATCAATGAACTGAAAGACAAAAATGGTTATTGTGAGTTATTCGTAAAATATAGACATATGCTATTGGACTTTATTGTAGAATTTATTTAGATACACAATTCTGCGTATTTTAATTTGATGTATTTGTTCTGGATTAGGCAGCGTAATCCATTTCAGCGTTCAAAAAGCTAATTTTTTAGTGCACCGATACACTTTTCTTCTAGCTCTAGCCCTATTCTACATACAGTAATATGTTTTATGAGTTAATTGTCCCAGAAAAATTCTCGAAATGATGACTGAAACCCTGTTCAAACCGGGCAAGTAGTTTTTGAGTCTATAAAAAAACAGACAAAGAAGCAGGCAGACTCACGCACGTTTTTTAGCTATAAGGAAGAATATAGCTCCCTGTTATATCTAAGACGCCATTCTCAAGGAAAAATTTAATTTATTAAAATTCCATCAAAACTTTGGAGAATTAAGATGGCCTACAACTCAATGGTATTAATATTTTTTTATTGAATCTCCAATAATACGAACCCTATTTCACCATCCGGTATGTTAGAGTTTTAGTTACAATAAATTAATTATTTACAGTAATTTAGAGTATGGTTATTTTCTAGCGTTACATAATAACGTAATATGAACAAATAAATAAATTAACAAACAAAGAAAACTAACTTAAATTCTCTTAAAAATGTGATGGATAAAGTCACACAGATCCATATTTGGTTCGTCTTCCGGGCTTATAGGCCGTGGTCTGGTTGTCTTCTTACTCGACGTTTCGTCTACTGCTGCGGTAGACATCATCAGGAGATACTGCGTGCTTTCTGTGAACTCCTCAACAGTCTGCAGCCGACTGTTGAGGAGTTCACAGAAAGCACGCAGTATCTCCTGATGATGTCTACCGCAGCAGTAGACGAAACGTCGAGTAACAAGACAACCAGACCACGGCCTATAAGCCCGGAAGACGAACCAAATATGGATCAAGACGCCGGCCGTGAAAGCCTACAATTATATAAAGTCACACAGCTTTCTATAGCAACACTTCTTACATAAAATATTTGACAAAGGCAGTTGAAATCTATTATGGCAATAACATATTTTTTAAATAAATTAATGTATTTTGGAATCAAATGCGGGACACTCAAATAGTAGTAGGACTTTATTAGACAAAAAGTAAGATATTTACAATACAGATGTGACATAGTCTGGCTGGAGATTTGCAAATACAAGTATCTGTACCTATTTTAAATCGTTCCAAATAATGTGCAAATTTACCGTGTCCAGTCATAAACTGTGTTAATACAAAATTTGTTTCTATGTATTTGCACTTTATCAATGGTATTAACAGGCTGTTAGTTTATGGTGATGATGTATTATTATTGGGCGATAGCGAGGAGATAGTAAAGACGAATACGCATACTGTATCGAGTAACATTAAGAAATTAGGACTGGAAGTAAACCTTAATAAAAGTAAATATATGTTCACACATAGAAATGCATTATATAATGGAAATGACAAATGAGGGAAATTTTGAGGAAGTGGCTGATTTCAAATACCTAGGAACAATAATCACAAACAGGAATGAGATGTACAAATGAAATTAAACATAGCTTCAATTATGGAAATGCGTGCTATTACGCATTACAGGGACTCTTGTCGTCCCAACTGCTTTAAAAAAAATTAAACTGAAAATATATAAAACTATTATTCTACCAGTTATATTATATGGATGTGAAACACTTACTCTTATTTTAAGGGAAGGAAGACGATTACAAGTATTTGAGAATGAAGTTCTTAGGAAAAATTTTGGGCCAAAAAGTGATGAACTGATAGGTGAATGGAGAAAGCTACATAATAGCGAACTACGTGGTCTTTGTAGGTAGCCAGGTATAAATAAGAACAGTTAAGTCTCGTAGATTGCAATGGGCAGGACATGTGGCACGAATGTGGAAAGAAAGAGGTGCGTGGAAGCATCTTGTAAGAAAACTAGAGGAAAGCGGCCCAGTTGGTAGACCAAAAATGAGGTGGGAGAATAACATTATCCATGATTTCAGGGAAGTAGATTATACAGGGGATGAATGGAAAACTTTAGATCGGGAGAGGGATGTATGGAGAGTTTAGTCCGTGTTGCCATGAACCTACGGTACGATAGGGCCAGTGAGTTGGTTTAGTTATCATCATCATCAATTACAGTCATGGATTAGGCCATTGCCCTGTTCTGCTTCAGGATAGAAACTTATCCCTCCATCTCTTCTTAGGTCTCCCTGGGTCTCTTTGTCCTGTGGGTCTGTAGTTCAATAGAGGTAGTCTATTGTTTGGCATTCTAAGAAGGTGTTCATGCCAATTATTTTGGAATATTTTGATGGTTTCAGTTATTGCTGGTGTGTTGACAGCTTCATTACACATGTGGTCATAAAGCGTATAACCCGCTAAAGGTCTTAATAACTTCATTTCTGCAGCTACTATCCTATTTAATTTACCTGTAGTAAGAGTCCAGGTTTCACAACCATGAAGTAGAGTTGGAAGAGCCATTGTTTTATAAAATTTTAGAATTGTATCTGGACGTGCTAAATTAATATGCAATATTTAAGTTTTAAGTATTTTTTTACATTTGTTTATATGTTAAAGGAAAAATATTAGCTTCTTGATTTGTTGATTTTTAATGATGTTATTGTAGTGCAAGGGTGAAATGTTGGTGTTACATGGGGGATGAACATAAAACAACCAACGTAGCCAGTAGGATGCCAATAAAATTTGGCAGCCTCATAATAAATGGAGGCAAATGAAATATAGTTTTTAACTTAGCATTGAAATGAGAACAAAGTTTATTGCTCAATTTATCACGGGTTTGAAAAATGTTGTATACCAATTCATAACGCACAGTGGTTGATAAAGTGCGGTTAAATGGAATCTTGTCACGTGCTGCTAACTGAAAAATCACGTTACACTAGTCATGCAGGGAAAACGCATACTATCCATGCTAAAAATACACTACTATGCTTTTCATAATAAAAATATACTCTCTTAATGATGTGTAATTCATAGAATTAAAATTAATCTGTCTATTATTTGGGACCACACAATAAGCTGTTGTTATACAGTGGTTAATGGTAACTCAAGGGTTGACAGGTACATGTACCTAGCGAAGCGAAACTAATGTTTATTATAAAAGTGTAAATTTGATTGACGTGTTGAATATGGTCAGATTTGCAAAACAATAAATTTTGTTAAAAGGAATACTTGAGCCAATTTTAAAACTTCCTTGGGAAATGAATATAAACGGCCAAGAAATTGTATTGTTAAGACAGAGTGTGGCCCGTAGCTCCCATACGAGTACATACAGAGAGGAGCAAGTAGCTCCCTTATTGAAAACAGAGTGGGCTAGTTTATCAAAATACCAGTATTCAGAGGAGCCTGTTGCTCCCATATTATTACCTAAACGTGTGAATCAATCTATCGTACGTAAAATATACCAGGGAAGTCTAGATTTGCTCAACTAGTCTGCAAGATATTATTAATTTGTTGTGTATTGTGTTGTTCATAAGAGGTTAAGAAAATAAACCCTTTTCAATTAATTACACAACTCATTGTTACTGATCATCGAATTCCTTGTCATTCACACCGGTAGAACCCAGAAATAAGCTTAATCTAAAACACGCCCTGAAGAGACCCTCGTCCCTCCTAAAGCCTGCTGCAGATGTTATAATAAAATATAACTTCAAAATGAGGACTGAAATATAGCAGCGAAAATTGTAAACTAAATTCTAAAATCAAATCAAATCAAATTGAAAGTGTTACAAATGAGATTTCTGCGTCCACCCCTAGGTTTGACCAAAATAGACAAGCAAAGAAACACAGATAAATAACTAACTAAATCACTGGCACTATCGAGCCCGTAAGTTCATGGCTGCGTGGACATAAAGCTCTCCATTACACCCCTATCCTGAGCTAATATTTTCCAATCATTCCCTGTATAATTGACTTTCCTCAAATCATAGTTAATGTTATCCTCCCACCTCATTCTTGGCCTACCAACTGAGCGTTTTCCCTCTGGTTTTCCTACAAGAAGCTCCCATGCACGTCTTTCATTCCCCATTAGTGCCACATGTCTTGCCCATCGCAGTCTACGAGACTTAACTGTTCTTATTATATCTGACTTCTTATAAAGACCATGTAGTTCACTATTACGTAGTCTTCTCCATTCTCCTGTCTGGTGATCTCTCTTTGGTCCAAAAATTTTCCTTAGAACTTTATTCTCAAATAGTCGTAATCTCCTTTCATCCCTTAAAGTAAGAGTCCATGTTTCGCATCCATATAAAATAACTGGTAGAATAATAGTTTTATATACTTTCAGTTTATGTTTTTTAAAAGGAGTTGGGACGTCAAGAGTCTCTGTAATGCACAATAGCACGCATTTCCAGAATTGAGATATACGCGATAAATAAAGAGTTCAAAACAGAGATGAAGAAATTCAGAATTATCTAAGAAATTGGTTACAACATGTCCAAAGATTAGACACATCTCGCTTTCCTAAATTAGTGTTCCAGTATCGACCTGAAGGACTTCGAGATAGAGAAAGACCAAAAAATAAAAAGGAACTGAAAGAGATCTCATAGGAAGGGGCTCAAACGATCTAAACCTAAATTAATTCATTTAATAATAATAATAATAATAATAATAATAATAATAATAATAATAATAATAATAATAATAATAATAATAATAATAATAACAATAATAATAATAACAATAATAATAAATAACAATAATAATAATAATAATATAATAATAAAATAATAACAATAACATAATAATAACAATAATAATAATAATAATAACAATAATAATAACAATAATAATAACATATAATAATAATAACAATAATAATAATAACAATATAATAACAATAATAATAATAATAACAATAACAATAATAATAATAATAACAATAATAATAAAACAACAATAATAATAATAACAATAATAATAACAATAATAATAACAATAATAATAACAATAATAATAATAATAAAAATAACAACAATAATAGTAACAATAATAATAATAACAATAATAATAACAATAATAATAATAACAACAATAATAATAACAATAATAATAATAACAATAATAACAATAATAATAACGTCTCTACTAACTGACATAAGTGACGGATTGTCGGACAAACTGCAGCGTGTCCATAATATGTGTATCAGATTCATATTTAATGTTCGAAAATACGATCACATTTCTCCATTATTCCACGAATTGTCATGGCTACATCTAAAAGAGAGAAGAAAATCGCACTGTCTAATTCTCCTATTTAAGATCCTACATACCTCGATTCCCAATTATTTATCATCCCGTTTCCAGTATCTATCCTCAAACCATAACTTAAACAGAAGATCACAACATAGTCTCTTACATAGGACATCACATCACTCCATGTCATATACCATCTCCACTTCTCGCAACTGGAATTCCCTACCACAAGAAATAAGGGGCTGCCGGACATTGGCATCTTTTAAAAGAAATCTAAATTTATATTTGCTCTAAACTCGACTTCATTATTATCCAGTGTAAGATATATATATATTAATTGGTGTTTCCCGTATAATGTATCATATTTATATTATTATTATTATTATTATTATATTATTATTATTATTATTATTATTATTATTATCGTATCATTATTGTTATTACCCTATAAAATGTTGTTTGTACATGACATTTACATTGCTACATTTATTATATCTTTAAGTGTTTATAATTAGTATAGTGTATATCTATATTTGTCGAATATTTATTTGTATTTGTACTGGTTGAGTGGAAGAGAGGGCCTTATGGCCTTAACTCTGCCAGAATAAATAAAGTATTATTATTATTATTATTAAAAATAACAATAATAATAATAACAATAATAATAACAATAATAATAATAATAATAATAATAATAATAATAATAATAACAATAATAATAACAATAATAATAATAATAACAATAATAATAACAATAATAATAATAACAATAATAATAACAATAATAACAATAATAATAATAATAAAGAATCAGGAATTGCGTGAACTAATATAATTGCGCAGTAGGTAGAAATTATGGTTACATTTTATTGGTTTATGGATTAGCTATTGCCCTGCGTGCTCTGCTACACCCAAATACATGATAACGTGTTTTTGGATTTAGTTGAATAAGTAAAAGGAAAAATAAATATAGCCTAAATTTAGATCATTATTTTTAGTTACCCCGTACTGATTACCCGACGTTGCCCGGAAATCTAAACATCCCGATGTACTCGGCATAAATGAGCTGAAAGACAAAATTCGTTTTGAGTTATCCATAAAAGAATATCCGCCGTGCGCTGCTATGCTTGCCCGGTAATCTATTTATCCCGATCTTCTTGGCATCAATGAAAAACAAAAATGGTTATTGTGAGTTATCCGTAAGAGATAAACATACGCTGTCGCGGACTTTTCTGTAGAGTTTTTTGAGATATTCAATTCTCGGTACAATAATTTTGTGTATTTGTTATGGTTTAGGCAGCGTAAGCCATTTAAGCTTAAAGAAGCGACTTTTTTTTCACATTTTTCACTACAGAAGGTGATTTTTAAGGGTGAAGGGCCTGAGCATTAAAACTCGTATTTATGCTCGTGCTGACGTCTAGGACTCCGCCCAGCAAATACGAGCGTCAAACATTCCGCAGATAACTTACAGCGTGTCTACAACAAGTTAGCATCACCTAGAAGCACTCGCCACTGAAGATGTCCTCCGCAGTTGAGAGAGAAACGTCTGGAAGAAACACCATGGCCACATAGCCCGGAATCTATTAATACTATTAATACCGGCCGTGAAAGCCTGGATTCCACAAAAAACACATAATTATATAACGTACCTACTTAATTATCTCTATGCCAAACTCGAAAGTGTAATAACCCATTACGAATATGTTCCAATTATTATTCTAGTTTCTAAGAGATAATCCTTTCCATGGAGAATCTAATGGTATCTCAAATTTCATCTCGGCAAAAAAAGTTATTTCCCTGGTTCCCAAATTTAAGGATTTTTAATTATATGATCCATCCATCCATAGTAATCCTGCCCTAGGGCAGGTCTTTCACTGCAATCATAGCATTTTCATGCTACTAGGGAATTGTAGGTGTGGTAGCTTCCCGTTGCTTCGCACACCGGTGAAGGATGATGATGATGATGTATTGTATTGTAAGCCTATGTTTTCCCTTTACAGAGATTTAGGCGCTCTCCCCCTACAGGGAAGAATTTGAACCATACTAATTTAGTTACACTTGTTTTCGTATAGATGTCATTTTGGGTGGTCCATGGTCAGCGTTCCGCCTCATACTGACATATAGGAAACAAAGGTAGTACTAGGGGCGGGAAAATTCGGTAAATTTTGCTTAGAGGCCTTTTCATTCAGGCTTAAGGATTTTTTACGAGCCTGAAAATCTTCAGACTCGGGGCCCACGGCTTAAAGTCCCTCCCGGAGGACTTGCTCCTTGGATTTTCCATCCTTAAAAAATCCATCAACCCCGGCCGGGTTTGAACACACGACCCTCGGGACCAGAGGCAAGGAGCATAACGACTAGTGATGATAATGATAAGGATGATGATGGCCATATCATTTCGGGGACCGTTAGGGCCTTAAAGTTTTCCTGACATTTGTCTTACAGGTGAGGAAAAACAACAATCAAAACCTCACCCAGAAAAACTGCCCCGACCGGGGATCGAACCCGGGCCCGCTGCGTGAAAAGGCAGCACGCTACCTCGAGACCACAGCGGTGGACAATTATAAGATATAGGCCTACATTGCGATGAACCTTACATGACGGTTGCTATTTTAATTTTTATTTCGAATTTCAGGTAACCCCCCCCCCCTACCCGATGTGTGCTGCTATGCATAAATAAATGAAATGCTAACAGTTAATAAAATTAGGCCTATACAGTATACACTGGTTGCCTTGCCTCCGATTTGTCCACCACGAATTCTAAATGAACGAGACTTGAAGTTTGGCCTCATATGTGGAGGAGAAGTGACTAATCGCTTACTTACTTACTCACTGGCATTATCGAACCCGTAGGTTCATGGCCGCGCGGACATAAGCTCTCCATACATCCCTATCCTGAGCTAATGCTTTCCAATCATTCCCTGTATAATCTACTTCTCTCGAATCATAATTAATGTTATTATCCCACCTCATTCTTGGTCTACCAACTGGGCGTTTTCCCTCTGACTAATCGCTTAACGCAATGAATTCGCCAAAATACAGGATGCTACGTAAGTCAGTTAACCATTGCACATGGTTGGAGAGAAAAAAATCTGATTGGTTGAAAGTAGGGTTTCAATAAGGGACCTTCAGAATATAACCTCAAACACTACTGCTTGAACAACAATGGAGGTCACTTTGAACAATTTCGGTAGTTGTTTTCTCTATAGATGTTGCAAGCTACATAAAATAATATTTGCATTTTCGGTTAATTGACGATGCACCCTGTATTACGAGTATTTGATAATTACGTGCCTGGGAAAATTTCGGACCGAAGAGAGACGAACAGACGGGCGAATGAAGAAAACTTCATAACAGTGAGCCTCATGATCTTTATGGTCAACCAGACGTAATAAGAACAGTTAAGGCACGGAGACTGCGATTGTACTAGTGACCGGTATTGCATTAAGCTAAGTTACCGACTGTAACAAAGTAATTTGTAGGATTGAATAAAAAAGTTTAAGATTTGTTTTTGGATGTACCTCACGGACACCTGGACAGTATCAAATTGCCAAACTCGTGCTCTGCAGTTACAAACACTTTGTGTATCTTCTATCACCTTATCCCATCATGTACACCTCTTCCCAACACTAAGATCTTGTTCAAAACTTTTAAATTCCATCAAAGAACTTCAATATATGCACTTTCTACAGAGTGCCTCAATGTTAATAAAATTGCGTTGAGGTGAATAGTCAAAAAGTAAAATATTAAATCAAATACAGTAAATACCAGGAGTAGCGTACTGTGTATATTAAATAGATGATTATTGTGTTTTCTTTATGTAATTGTAATGTTAATGTTTTTAGTGTATAATGCTATTGTGTTATTATTTAATTGTAATATTATTATTGGGTTTTCTTTATGTAATTGTAATGTTATTGCTATTGTGTTATTACTTAATTGTAATATTATTGTGTTTTCTTTATGTAATTGTAATGTTAATGTTTTTAGTGTATAATGCTATTGTGTTATTATTTAATTGTAATATTTTTATTGTGTTTTCTTTATGTAATTGTAATGTTATTGCTGTTTTTGTTTATTTTTCTTTACACTAGTACCAATTATTACTTTATTGTAACGGACTGTCAACAGCACGTACGGCTTACTGCCCGTGCGACCCATATTTGTAAATAATATTGTAAATATCTTACTTTTTGTCTAATAAAGTCCTACTACTATTAAAAAAAATAGATGAAAAAAATACTTTAATCAGCTATTAAATGTACATACATTCATAGTGTTCTACTCAAGAGCAGGTCTTTCACTGCAAACTCAGCATTCTCCACTCTTTCCTTAACTCAGCTTTCCTTTTTGTATCTGCATACAAACCATTTATTTTAATATTGTCTATTATTTGATGTCTTTTTCTGCCTCTAACTTTCTTTCCGTTGACCAT
Organism: Diploptera punctata; assembly: GCA_030220185.1. Lineage (NCBI taxonomy): Eukaryota > Metazoa > Arthropoda > Insecta > Blattodea > Blaberidae > Diploptera > Diploptera punctata. The sequence continues at coordinate 212,606 of JASPKZ010002691.1, read as the reverse complement.
TCCTTCTAGAGCATCCTTCAGCAGGCAGTTTCTTCTTGGGTAATCCAATTTCTTTTCCTCTTCTTTATGAGTTCCAGCACTGTCCTTCTTTCACCCACTCTCTCTAGCACATCTATATTTCTTACCTTGTCTGTCCATTTTATACGTTCCATTCTTCTCCATGGCCACATCTCAAAACCTTCCAGTCGGTTTTCCTCATTCCGTCGTAATGTCCAAGTCTCTGCACCATATAATGCTACACTCCACACAAAGCACTTCACTAGCCTCTTCCTTAATTCTTTTGCCAAATGTCCGCAGAAAATGCTTCTCTTCTTGCTGAAAGTTTCTTTTGCCATTGCTATCCTCTGCTTTACTTCTTGACCGCAGTTCATGTTACTACTGATAGTACAACCCAAGTATTTGAAGCTCCACTTGCTCAATGGCCTCATATTGAATCCTCATGTTTATCTTCCTTGGTTTCTTTCCTATAATCATGGTCTTCGTCTTATTTATATTTATCTTCATCCTATAATCCTCGCACTTTTATCATTTAGTTCCATCGGCATGTTCCTCAGTGTCATTGCATCTTCTGCTAGCAAAGACATATCAACAGCAAATCTTATGCACTTTATTCTTCTTCCTCCCATGTTTATGCCTCCCGTATTGCTGAAGCAGTTCTTCATTAGGTCTTCCAGGTAGATGTTGAAAAGAGTAGGTGATAGAGGACATCCTTGCCTTACTCCCCTTTCAACTCCTCTTCCCTCTGACATTTCTTCTCCTATTTAGAACAGGATATTGAAGAAGATAATTAAGACAACAGAAATTCAAGACGTAGAACCAAGTGCATTAGAGGTTGAAATGGCGATAGAAAAATTCAAGATGTAGGCCTATAAAGTATCAGGTTCAGATGACATCCCAGCAGGACTGATAAAATCAGGGGGAAAAAATTGATAGATACGCCGGTTGCTTAATATGATTTGGATAAAGAAGCTCTTCCAGATGAATGGAAATAATCGATTATCGCACCAATTTATAAGAAAGCAGATAAAACTGATTCCAACAACTGTAGGGGCATCTCATTACTTTCAACTTCGTACAGAATTCTAACAAATATATTAGTAAGCAGACTTACTCCTTATATTGATGATATTCTAGGAGATCATCAATGTGCATTTAAAAGAAATAGGACTACAAAAGTTCAAATTGGCCAGACTGTTAATGCTAGTCAGTTGTTTATAATGAACGCTAATATTTCCAACAAATATGTTATTATTTTGCTATTATTTATTATTTTGAAAACACCATCATGCAAAAATTAATGTACACCCTTAGACAAAAAAATGAGTTATCTCTTGATTCTATCAACCGATCGGGGAACTTCGTGAGCACTCGCAGAAGCCTTATTCACATTAACACGTTTTCAGTAATTGAACTGTGTTTTTTGCTAGTTAACGCAGTGCACACGTAACATAAAAGAGAGAGCTTGCCTTTGTGTGTTTCCATGATCGAGAGGTTTAACACACAACATCGTAACCTCACGGGTTCGATACCCGTTCTACTTTTTTTTACTGAATGTTAGGATAGCATTTCGCCTGTAGTTTCATTCTTGATTTTTTATTTGAGTTTTATGGCTTTAATGCACACACAAAACACATAAATGAAAACCTTCTAATAATTAAATGAGGAAAGAAAATAATATATTATAAAATGAAAACTTTAACAAAATTAATATCGGGTGTATGAACCCTCAGCATCTATTACCGCCCTCAATCTGCGGGGCATTGATGCAATCAAATTTCTACAGTCACGTGGACTTTCGGCTAGAGCATCCCAGACGTCCTGAATTTGTGCCCATGAGCCATCTTTCGTCGTTCGTGCATCTGTAGGACAATTAGAGTTCATTATAAACAAACTTGTTAGAGGCTGTTGGTTTTGCGCAGAACGTGTGCGCATCAGTCTATTAAAATCAATACATTGGCATCACCTAGAACAAACCCTGAATGTGGTAAAATAATTGTTACAATAACGACATGAACATTGATTTAGTTCAATTGTCTAAATAAAATGTATTTAATTCATGAAACATTTTAATACAAATATCACGAAAAAACTACGTAAAAAGAGGACGCGAACCTGCGACCTTCATTAACAGAAACAGTGACTGCATGCTTTACCGCTGACCTAACAGGGCACGTAGGAGTATCTTCACTCAGTTCATGCCACATAACGCAGTAGCTCAGAGCCTGCACAATTATGACTAGTTTACTAGTGTGAACCCACCGCTGTGTCGAGTAGGACTTAGAAGAAATATGCGTTCAAGAGATTACTCATTTTTTTGTCTAAGGGTGTACAACGCACGTTTGTGAAGTGTTTTACAGAATATCGCTACAATATTATAATGATTATTAGAACTGTGTTAAAATTACAGTATTGGAATATGCTAAATAAGAACCTCGCTGTCGCTCGGTTTTTAAACTTTTCCTCACTTCTGTAAATACCACTTCCCAACCTCGCATCGTAATGTACTATTATGTACGTTGTTTACGGTACTTTTCAATCTGAATCTAGAATTAAATTCTCGAGAAGATAATGCACATGCAGCATGGTTACCAACATGTTCACACAACGTGAATTAGTTTGCAAAGAAGATTAAAAATAAGAGACTGGTGGTTCTTTGTAATGTTCGTCATTACAGACTTTCCAGAAAAAAGAGAAGAGGAAGAAGAAGAATCGATACAAGGCGACACGTTCTGCCACTTCTCCTGCCAACTTTTCAAAACAAAAAAGAAAGAAAAAAACTTTTAGAAACTTACAAATCCTGCAATCAGAGCCCCTCAGTTTTTGCACCGAGTCCCCAATCAAAACTCTCCTAGATACACCTGGCCCATTCCTGGCCACAAATTACCTCGACACACCAAAGTCTGCACATCGGCAATTCCTCATATGTAATGCCACGAGTGATTTCCAATTTATCCGGATGATTTGGAAATCAAGAGTGGCATTTGTTAGATATAGTTACCGGTATTTTAAAATAATTATATATTTAATATAAACGGCAATGTTTGAAATCAAATCAGAAATGTGAGGTTATGTATATTCACTGCAACTTTATAATATTATTTATTGCCAAATAGGATCGCAATATTATAAGAATGCATCCTAGTGGAGAAATAATGAAGCGCATAAAATTCAATAACACAGGTCCAACATGATTTTTGTCTCATGAGTACCAATATTTGTACTTAATGCAGTTTTCTATCGTGTTTTCGAATATGTACTAGGAATTTCTCCATCACCCACAGTTTTTTTTATTTCAATTTAAATTAATGGATTTAAATAATTATTTTTAATAGACTTTTTTTCGTCCATTTGTCCATTGTAAAATAAAACCAAATGAGCTAACTCAAATGGTTTTCAGCTATGGAAAAGAGATATCAAGACAAATGGGATCCTAATATGCTGGCCGATTATTGCTGGACCATCAAGAGGGGTGCTCCACAGGGGAAATACAGCAGAAAATCGTAATTTCTTACTTTCTAGGTGAGTCCGAATGTTCGAATATTGTGTAGTTACGAATGTAGAGAATATTAAAGTGTTTGAAATTATAAATGCCTGTCTCTAGGAAACCTTGTGTAATGAAAAAAATCGATATCATATTTGAATTCAGGAGACAAAATACTATCAGAATCACATATTTTTCTTTCTGAGACAAGAAAAGCTTATTTTTTGTTGTTCGGTGTAATTATTATAATCAACATTATAGGTAATTAATTAATTTTTTTAGTAAACAGTAAAATCAAGGAATCTGTTCATTATTTGCTATATTCAAAGTATTTGTTGGAGGAAAATAATGCTCTGAGCTGTTAAGAATATTAAAAGGAGGAGCTTTCTTTATCACAAGAGCAGGAGCTGATAAAGAGAAATCGATAAAAAGCCAGGTGAAACACGACTGTCATTGGTTGTAAAACAAAATTAATTGAAACGTGACTGGTCATTGACTACCATTTGGGGCATGAGTCAAAGAGTCAAAATAATTGTTTCGAATAACTGAAATAGTATATTACGATTCGAGGTTGGGAAGTGATTTTTACAAAATCGAGGAAAAATGTTTAAAAACCGAGCGATAGGGAAGTTTTATTTTCTGACATTCAGTAACACTTCACAAACGTGCGTTGTACATTATTTTTTGCGCGATGGTGTTTTCAAAATAATAAATAATAGTAAAATAATATCTTTGTTGGAAATATTTGCGTTCAGAATAAACAATTGACTAAAGTTAACAATCTGGGCAATGTTTATTAGCTGAAACAACAGGAGGCCTTGGGAACAATTATTGATAGCATGGTCGCAAGTACGTATTTATTGTTTAATATTGTTTCAAATAAAGTTGAGTTCATTTAAAATGCAGTGATTTGTTTCGTATAATGTACGTATATTAACACTACCTTTTGGATATTTATTGTATATACATTTAACGTAGTATACAAAGAGGGCAGTGGTTTTACTTCCCGCACGTGGGTGTAAATGTAATATTATAGTATAGTTATTTAGATTGGCAATCCCGAAATGTAGGAAGTTAAACTTTCAATCATGGTCGCCATTGCTGTACTACAAAACGCACTATCGCGCAAAAAAACATTTTAGTGTTCAGCGAAAATGGTTTGTTCTGATGGTTGCCTTCATATGCTAAACGACAAAACTAAATAGTAGTGAGCTACTGAAGTGAGGAAACTGCTCCCGGATTTCACCCATCTTTTTACGATATATTTTTCTTTTTAATTAAAAACGTGTATGCGTGAGGAATGAGATACACAAGGAAATTAAACATAGGCTCAATTCTAGAAATGAGTGCTGTTATACATTACAAAGACTCTTGACATCCCAACTCCTTTCAAAAACGTTAAACTGAAAATATATAAAACTATTATTCTGCCAGTTATATTACATGGGTGCGTAACATGGACTCTTACTTTAAGGGAGGAAAGGAAAGACAATGGTAGTGCCTATTATTACTTATGGATCCGAAACATGGACAGTAACAACACAACAATCTGCCAGAATACAAGCTGCTGAAATGATATTCCTCAGACCAATAGTAGGATATCAAAGAACAGACAAAAACATAAAACAGAAATAAGAGAACAACTAAAAGTAGAGGAATTAAACACAACAATAGTGAAATACAGAACAAACTGGAAAGAACACTTGGCAAGGATGACTGAGAATAGAATATCAAAAGCAGCATACAGCTATTCACCACGAGGAAGAAGAAGTCTTGGAAGACCAAAGAAAAGATGGAAAGAACAGCAATTTGGAGCCATAACAGGCTAGTAAACAAGCCTAAATCGTGAAGAAGAAGAAGAAGAAGAGGGTTATTTCGCGATTCATAATTTTTTTGTTATGTTATGGGAAGTGGAGTTAAGAAATGGTACAAGAAAATGACAAAATTAGAGCATTTCGTGTTATCGCGACTCGCGAATCTCTACTTATAAGGCGAGATCCGAGACTTGCCGCCACCCTGAAATTCAAAGGCGGAATGTTGACATCTGAAAAGATTATTTGGCAACATTTTGTAAACAATGTCTCATGCACATTGTGCGATCTTATTCATTCAAATATATTTTGTGACTGAAGTGCGTGCATTATTGCCCTTCTTTGTGAGTGGCTATTAAAACAGTAGAGAGTGCATCAGTAAAGCTACAAGAAAAAAAAAAAAAAAAAAAAAAAAGGATTTAGTAATCGTTAAATGTTAAAATGAGGAGTGACTCGATATATTTTTTTGCACGATGTATGTCATGATTTTTATGTGCAGTTTTACTCCCTCGAGAGAAAGAGAGAAAGATATCGGCTCCTCCATAAAACTCGACATAAAAGAACGGGTTGTGACGTCATGTAATGTCTTCCTGTAATTGACAAGTCTTTACTGTAATGATGGTTGCATTTCAGACATATCGATTGTCAGGCTGTTTACCTCACTTCATGACTCCATTTAAACATGTAATGGCAACAGCATATAAAATGTAAATCACTGCTAGAAGCATAAAAAATACATTTATGTGTATTTACAGACGTTTGTCTCCATGTTAAGTGTTGATCGTTGTGTTACACATAAACTGCAGTGTCATTATATGTTGAGAATGAGCGGCCCGCATGTCGGATTGGAAGAAAATTGTTGGCCGGTAAATTCTCATGTACATAACCCCTCAATTCAAGCGCATGGATTTCTCATTCTTTGAAGAGTCGTTGTGATGTGCCTCAAAAGTCACTATTAATTAAAAAAAATACATATGTGATGCTACCTGACATCATAAAATTGGAGAATCAATACCTTCAATTGATTGGTATTTAAACTGTTTTTCATTTAAAATGGAAAATAATTATGGTAGTTATAAAAAATTTCATTCAATCATTCATGAACAAGTTTGTGATATATTATTATATCTTCCTGTGACGAATGTTCTACACTCTTACCCATCATCATTATCACTACCACTTCAAGGTATAAACATCGAATTGAATTGCCTGCTCCGTTTAAAAGTACTTTCCAGCCATATTATTCTACGCCTACCCACTGATTTGTTTCCACTAACTTCATAGTTCAATATTTGTTTAGTCAAGCATGTAGATGAGATTTTTTTCCCCCACTGCTGTTTACAATATTTTAATACATCACTGAAATTTAAAAAATCTAATTCTCTCGTATTTCTCTTCTTTTTTATGAGATACAATTTTGTACATCCTTTGACTTTTCTCTAGAATATCATTACTATTGCTTTCTTATCACTCCTATAATTTTATCCCAAATCTCTGCCTTCCCAGTCCCAGCCCTGTAATCCTTTTTCATTCATAGGTTTTTTATGTCTTTCAGCCAGGTTTTTTGATAATAATAATATTATTATTATTATTAATGACGATAATATTATTATTAATAATGATCATGATAATATTATTATTATTTACTTTTAACAACTTAGCCAAAAAGGGTTTGACTAAAATGACAAAGTATACTTGACAGCAGAGAAGGAAAACTATAACAATTATATTATTTTGTCCAATGTCACCAGATTGTCTATTATTACATTTCTGGCATTTTCTCCTGGCTTAGGCGGAATTGTAATCAATTTCTTAGGTTGGGGCACCTGGAAGGCGCAGTTACGTTACCCCGACGATAAATGGTAAAGAAGCGTCAGGAGAGTTCTTAACCTAAAATTAACCTAAATTCCAGACCATGGGCAACCACACTCTTTAACGAAAAATTATGTTTTGACCGGGAATCGAACGCGGGACCTCATGAATTGTACTCAGAAATGCTGACCACTAGGTCTTGAGGTTGGCCAAAAATTTAGATATAGAGACAAAACTTTTTTTAATGTATACAATAGGCATAGAACAGCATGGAACTATTAGAGAGTGTGTTATAGGGTAATTCTAAGTGAAGGGGAGCCTTCAACTTAAGATATTTGCCAGTTCCTAGTTGTTTCAGAAATGGACAACAATAAGTAGGCCTACTGTGCTCGTATACCTGACGCCAACTTTCAAGCCGTGAACATTGTAGAGCCATTGATCAAACAGTCATTTTTTTCATTAGATTCATAAATGAAAGGATACAGAAAATAATCTTGGCGACAGAAATGGATGGATTACGGAGAAGTATGAGAATATCCAGACTACAACATATTCGAAATACATATATCAGACAAGAAATGGATGCACAAGAAACTGTTATCGATAGGATAACAAAGAGAGCTCTACAGTGGTATGGACATGTACAACGGATGTCGGAAGACCAGTGGCCTAAACAGGTGGTGGATTGGATGGTACCAGGCAGAAGGAAGAGGGGGAGAAGTAGAAGAGCATGGTATGAGGGAATATATGATGCCATGATGAAGAGGGGTATGGAAGATGTACAATGGGAAGATAGGAATCTTTGTAAAGCAGGAATCAAAGACAAACTGCTATAGAAGAGGGGGATTTGCATTAATTTTTTTAGCGGAGTATGCGAGAATTTTGTTTATAAGAATACTTTTTGTGTAAAGTGGAAAGCCTGTATTAACCCTTAAATTCGTAATGTATCCTTTTGGATACATCAGTTCGTTCAGTTAATTTAATATTTTAAGTAAATCAAAAGAATAAATAAAAAGAAACCACATAAATCTGTGTCTAATTATACAATATACCTAATAATAACAGTTATACAAGATTCCGTTTTCACTGCGGTCCGCCACATCCAAATAACTAACAGAAGAAATTATGCTAGTCATTGCCACAAAACAGTCAACAGTCAGTGTTTTGCAATTTAAGGGTTAAGTAAATAAGTAAGATTCATAATACATTTTAAATAAATTAATAATTTAAATGAATTGTATATTATATGAAAAAAGAGGAAGAATACCACAAAAAAGCGAAAAAGAAAAAAAAGGCACAAAACGAAAAAAAAATATTACAAAATGATTTAAAACTTCAAAAAGCTATTTAAAATAATGGAATAATATCCTCAACTCAGGGTCGGGTCGATGAACGAGACGAGATGAAGCCCCTTACATGGGCCTACAGGTCTGTGAATGACAAGGGAGGTGCTGGCCGACCACGCCTGACGCACCGTCACAGGGGCAGATGAATGAAATGAAACTAAATGGATGAGATGAGTGTGGAGAAATGGTGGAATTAAATTGTGGCAGGGAAAAAACTTGATAAAACCCCGAGAAAAACCTGCCCAAGCTCCGTTTCGTGCACGTCGAAACTCACATGGAGTGACCGAGGCTCGACCTCGGGGCTTCAGCGGTGAGAGGTGAGCGTCTAATTGCTTGCGCCACGGAGTCGCCTCTAAGAAAACATACAAAATAAAATCTGATAATCTATAATTAATTAAATCTGTGACAACGAAAATAAAATCAAATTCTTGCAGCGAGAGTAGCTAAAATAAGTACTTTTCAACATATAGGACTATGTACTACATTTTGTCGACTGGCGTGTGGTTTCTCTCTCTCTCTTTTACATTGGAAATAGGGAAATTGAAGTTTACCGTGACAAAAATAAATAGGCTTACGGCTGACACCGACTTTCAACCTGTACATAGTAGAGCTAGTGTTCAAACATATATTTCTTCGTTACATTAAAAAGTAGATTCAAATAATTTAATTACACTGAGCATCAAAAAAAGATTTTTTTGTCTCAGAAAGAAAACTATGTGATTCTGATAGTATTTTGTCTCCTGAATTCAAATATGATATCGGTTTTTCTCCATCACGCAAGGTTTCCGAGAGACAGGCATTTATAATTTCAAACACTTTAATATTTTCTACATTCGTTACTACACAATATTCAAACATTCGGACTCACCTAGAAAGTAAGAAATAACGATTTTCTCCTATATTTCGGCTGTGGAGCATCCCTCTTCTTGGTCCAAAAATAATCGGCCAGCATATTAGGATTCCATTTACCTTGATATCTCTTTTCCATAGCTGAAATCCCCTGATGAAAGTGTTCCCCGTTTTATTTTACAATGGACGGATGGACGAAAAAACGTTTATTAAAAAAAGTATTATTTAAAACTATCAATTGAAATTGAAATAAAAAAAAACTGAGGGTGATGGAGAAATTACGAATACATATTTGAAAACGCGATAAAAAAAACTGCATTAAGTACAACTGTAGGTACTCATGAGACAAAAATCATGTTGACCAGTGTTATTAAACTTGATTGTATTTTATACAAAAAATAAATAATGGGACAAAAACGCGAAACAAAGCAGTAACAAAAAAGGCTCAACACGCAAAATAAAATGACAAAAATTACCATTAACTTCAAAACTTCAAAAAATGAAGAAAAATGCAAAATTGAATCTAAAAAATCTGTAATTAACTAAATATGTGACAATGAAAATAAATAAAAAGATTACGGCGACAGTAGGTAAAATAATTAATTACTTTTCCACATGTTCATAATCGTTCGGCATTTTTTTCCCTCAACACGCATGTAGGAAATAAAAGCTTGTCGCGAAAACAATAACATCAACTTTCAATTGTACATTGATCAAACATATTTTTATTTTATTAAAAATAAATGTTAAATAATTTAATCTATCTACAATGGCATAGCCTAATGTTAAGCCATAGCCTCTCATTTCTTAGGAGTAATCTAAATTAATTAAATTTCCTCACGTTTATGACAAATATCAGGAAACTAAGGCCCAAACGGTCCCCGAACATCATCTGGCCATCATTGACATATTCATTGAATTTAGGATTAAGGCCTCTCTAGGCGCATCATTACCATCATCGTCAACTATAATTAACATCGGGGCAGCCCCAACCTCAGAAGTTGGTTAAATTAACGACATGCCAGGAGAGAATACCAGAATATCCAAATGACAACGTGGTGGCATTGAATAAAAATTTTTTTAAACAGAATAAGACCAAAAGAAAACATAAGAGTTTACAAATCCATTGTTCGAAGTACGCTAACATACGGTGCAGAAACTTGGCAGTTGAATAAAAATTTGAGTTTAAAGCTGATATCTACCGAAATGGATTGTTTTAGACGCTCAATTAGACATTCTAAATTCGAAAAATCAGAAATACAATCATCAGACAACAAATGAAAGTCCAAAATTCAATATTACATTTTGTTAGATACAGACAGCTAGAATGGTTTGGTCCTATACAAAGGTCCTTTTCCTAGACTTTGGAATGGATCCCACCTGGGAAAGGAAAGAGAGGTCCACCTGGATTTAAATGGATGGATGATGTAAGAAGAGGTATGAGGGAGCTAGGTCTGGAAGAATTGGAATGGGAAGATAGAGAAGAATGGAGAAAGAAGATACAAATTGAAAACGTTTTGGGCACAGGAAAATGTTTATTACATTATAAACCTGTTTATAAATAAATATAAAAAATGAGTAAAACGCGAAAGAAATGACGAAAATGCGTACAACGCGAAAAAATCTAAAACTTAAAAACCAGGAAATAATAAAAAAAGTTTTTTAATGCCAGCAGATTGTCTTTTATGGCATTTCTGTCTTTCTCCCCTGGCATTGGCGAAATTGTAATCTATTTCTTAAATCGGGACATCTAGAAAGAGAAGCTACGTTACCCTGATGATATCAAGGATGGTAAATAATATAATTAAATATGTTATAACCAGAAGATATTTCGATGATTACATTGGCCAACATGATTTTTGTCTCATGAGTACCAATAGTTGACTTAATAGTTTTTTTATCGTGTTTTCAAATATGTATTCGGAATTTCTTTTATTTCAATTTCAATTAATGGATCTAAATAATTATTTTTTTAATAAACGTTTTTTCGTCCATTTGTCCATTGAGCTAACTCAAATGATTTCAGCTATGGAAAAGAGATATGAAGGCAAATGGAATCCTAATATACTGGTCGATTATTGTTGGACCATCAAGAGGGATGCTTCACAGGCGAAATATAGCAGAAAATCGTCATTTCTTACTTCCTAGATGAGTCCGAATGTTCGAATATTGTGTAGTTACGAATGTAGAAAATATTAAAGTATTTGAAATTATATATGCCTGTCTCTCGGAAACCGTGCGTGGTGGAGAAAACCCGATATCATATTTGAATTCAAGAGAGAGAAAAATACTATCAGAATCACATTTTTTCTTTCTGAGACAAAAAAAAAAGTTTACTTTTTGTTGCTCAGTGTATTAAGACTTGAGAGCAATGCATACGGCACGAGGAAAAAAGATGACGTCATCAAAATCCGGTGCCTGGCAATAACCAATTATTCATAATTTAAGAGCAATTACTCACCAAGACCACGGCTGCAGCGGCGACATGTTGCTGAAGATGTCTGATGAGCACAACGGCACTGTGTAAGACTCAACTGTGTCGCGCCAGCACACCCTGAAGCCCTTCGTCCTCCATCAGGCTGCAACAATCAACACCATTGCCTCCTCAGTACAATAAACCAACTTACACCTGTTCCACTTCCTTCCTCAACTTACACTCTGTGCCTTATCGTCACAGATTAGCGACATAATACAGGAAATGTTCAACAACGGAACCATCCAAATTGTAAGGTGCACTTGTCCTCCAAATCCAAAGCAAAATAAAATAAGAAGAGGGGAGATGGGTCAATACTTTAAAAACATAAATGAACCACCACTGAGGTTCTATGTAATAAAATCCGTCACGCAGGAATTTATGATCTTATTTTGCTGGTTTTGTTTTGAAAAAAATATATTGAGGAGAGTGTATGACCCTATATGTGAGAATGGTGTCTGGCGAAAACGCTATAATCAGGAGTTGTATTCTTTATTCAATGATGTGGATATTAGTAAATACATTTAATTAACCAGACTACGATGGGCAGGGCAAGTAAGAAGAAAGGAAGAGTCAGAAATATGTAAAAGGATATGGTCCACTCAACCAGAGTGTAGAAGAAAAGAGGAAGATCGAAAATACGATGGTATGATGGGATTGAGATACATAATAATAATAATAATAATAATAATATATAATAATAATAATAATAATAATAATAATAATAATAATAATAATAATAATAATAATAATAATAATAATGATTTATTTTAGCTGGCAGAGTTAAGGTCATAAGGCCTTCTCTTCCACTCAACCAGCGAATAGTAAAATTATACAAAAATTACGTACATATTACAATTTTAAGATATTAAAATACAGACTAAACAAAATACAATGATGATGGATCTAATACTAGCTAATGCTAACAAAAACATAGAATATAATAAAATTAAAATTATATAAAATAAAGTAAGTAGCTTCCTACATGATTATTAATAGAATGCTCTATATAGTTGTTATGCAGTTAATGTTTTCATTGTGTCGAACTTGAGATATCAGTTAATTTGGATTTAAATAATGATAGCGATTGACAGTCCCTGACATGACTGGGAAGTGAGTTCCATGCTCTAGCCATAGATATTGTGTAAGATTCAGAGTACAGACAGGTCCTGTGTTGTGGTATCAAAAGTAAAGAAGAGTCTTGTGATCTTGTTCCTAAATTGTGATGAGCCGATAAATGTTGAAAACGTGTTGTTAAATAAGTTGGTAAATATGTGTGCAGAATTTGGAATAGTCTTCCTCAATTAAAATGGATTTTAGTTTAAAAAACTTCCTCATTTACTTGAAACCAAATAGGCCTTTCAAAAAAATGTTCCATCTTCGGCATGTCATTTTGTACTGATATTGGCGTATAAATTGTATAATTGTTATATACATATATATACAATTTATATAAACAAAAAAATAATTGAGGGAGATTCATATATCAAGTACTTATATTAATTTTTGTAAAATTAATACATAACCTCAAATTGTCCACCGCTGTGGTCTCGAGGTAGCGTGCTGTCTTGTCGATCCCCGGTCGGAACAGTTTTTCTGGGTGAGGTTTTTATCGGGGTTTTTCCTCACCTGTAAGACAAATGTCAGGAAAACTTTAAGGTCCAAACGGTCACCGAAATCATATGGCCATCATTACCATCATCATCATCATCCTTCACGGGTGTGGAAAGCAACGGGAAGCTACCACACCTACAATTCCCTAGTAAAGCTGCAAGCATAGCATGAAAATGCTATGATTGCAGTGAAGGACCTGCCTTCGGGCAGAATTACTATGGGTGGATGGAACCTCAAATTGTGATTACAATAAATTTTAGAAATGTTGATATTTAAATTTATCGGACGCAGTGGAAGAAAACACATGCATAATCATAACATATTTACTAGACTTACTTACTTACTCACTTGCACTATCGAACCCGTAGGTTCATGGCCGCACGGACATAAGCTCTCCATACATCCCTATCCTGAGCTAATGCTTTCCAATCATTCCCTATATAATCTACTTCCCTCAAATCATAGTTAATGTTGTTCTCCCACCTCATTCTTGGTCTACCAACTGGGCGTTTTCCTTCTGGCTTTCCTACAAGAAGTTTCCATGCACGTCTTTCATTCCCCATACGCGCAACATGTCCTGCCCATCGCAGTCTACGGGACTTAACTGTTCTTATTATATCTGGCTTCCTATAAAGTCCATGTAGTTCATTGTTATGTAGTCTTCTCCATTCACCTGTCTGTTCATCTCTCTTTGGTCATCAGACTAATGATATTTATGTACTAAAAGGGAAAATGCTGGAATAGAATCCCAAAATGTCCGCTTCCGACTTCACTCTGCTAATTAACTTCAAATTTGAATTCAAAATTTAAACCGGGGCTAATGTATTTTACAGGAACCCGGGGTTCTACCTATTAAAAAATGGATCGCTCACCGCCAACACTTAAGTGATGGCCGCAGAGCTTTCCATCTATCTATCATCTATCTATTTATCTATCTATCTATCTATCTATCTATCTATCTATCTATCTATCTATCTATCTATCTATCTATCTATCTATCTATCTATCTATCTATCTATCTATCTATCTATCTATCTATCTATCTATCTGTGTACTAAAAGGTAAGATTGCAACATGGTATAATTAAGAAGTTATATTTGTGATTGTCTTTTGTTTTTGATCTACACACAAACAATTGAATAGTATAATGAGAAGTAAGACTTCTGTCTTTTATCTTGGTTTCACACAGTATCTGTATAGCAATCTTATATAAAAATTCTGATTCTTGTTAGCCTATTATTTATTGAATACTGTTGTGTAATTCCAAACACAGTATAGTATATTTCGATGCGAGTGGGAAGTGGTTTCTACAGAAGCGAGGAAATGATTAAAAATCGAGATTCTGTAAAACACTTCACAAACGTGCCTTGTACATAATTTTTTGCACGATGGTGTTTTCAAAATAGCAAATAATAGTAAAATAATAATATCTTTGTTGGAAATATTTTCGTTCATTATAAACAACTGAATAACGTTAACAGTGTTGGCAATGGTTATTAGTTGAAAGTACAGGAGGCCGTGAGAGAATATTAGTGATAAAATGGCGGCAAGTACGTATTTATTGTTTTATACTGTTTCAAATAAAGTTCAGTTCATTTCAAATGCAGTGATTTGTTTCGTATAATGTATATTAACACTACCTTTTGGATATTTTTTATATATACATTTTTCATAGTATACATAAAGGGCAGTGGTTTTACTTCCCACAAGCGGTTTGTAATATGTAATATTACATTATAGTTATTTTTTATAGTGTAGTTATTTAGGTTGGCAACCCGGAAATGTAGGAAGCTGAACTTTCAATCATGGTTCTCCAATGCTGTAAGTACGAGGAAACGACTCTCGCTTGTACAATAATTTTTACTGAGCCAAATGGGAGTCAATGACCAATCACGTTTCAATGATTTCTGTTTTACAACCAATCAGAGTCGTGTTTCACCAAATATTTATCAGTGTTATAATTACCATATTAAAGAAAGCTCCTCCTTACAATATTGCGTTCCTTTGGCAATAAATAGTATGATCTGGTTGCAGTGATAAACAAAAGAAGCAGTAGAAGCGTACCTATCGTTTCTCATTTGTTTTCAAACATCGCCGTTTACATTAAATATATATATATTTTAAAATAACTATAGTTAAATAATGATTTGTGAGTAAACAGCTTAATTTTATTCGTTAAATAGTCCTAACAAATGCCACTCTTGATTTCCAAATTCTCTAGATAAATTCACTCCTCACTTCGTGAGTCGTGAATTGATCGATAATTTGAAAATCACTCGTGGCATTACTTATGATTAATTTCTTCCATTGCTTTATTTAAGATATGGAACAAATTAAATTAATGTATAATATAGGATGAATTGCAAATTTAAGAATTAATCAAATTATATGGTATGCTGATACATTGCGACAAAGGAAACTTGGTAGCCAGTATAGTCATATTTTTAACTTCGGGTTTCTGGTATTCTAACGTTCGGATTTCGCTAATTTTAGGAGAATAATATACTCGTTTTATTTTAATGGCACTGTTATGTAAATTTTCTAAGAAGTTTATTATCAAATACTCGTTATATCTTCTCCTCTCTTAAAGAAAATGCCCGTTTCATCATCATCATCATCATCCTGCCAGGTATTAGTCCTATAAGAACTGTTACGGCCTGAGAAAGCGGTTTTCGTGCCATCTTTTCATAGGTCGACCAAGTGACCGTTTCCCATTTGGACAGTAGTTCATTATTGCCTTGGGGATCCTGGATCTAGCCATGTTCCTTCCAGTTTAGCTGATATCTGGAGATGTAGTCCAGTATTGGTAATACATTAAGTTCTTGAAGGATTTCCACATTTTTCTTTCGATCCCATTTGGTGGTAGCCAGCTGTTCGGCGCATAAATTTCATCTCACAAGCTGTTAGTCTGCTTTCATCTCTCGTCCTTATAGTCCACGCTTCACTCCCATAACATAGGACTGTTCGAGCCATTATTTGATAAAGACGAGTACGAGTTGATTTTTGCAGCAATGAAGGTTTTAAAACTCTATTAATGATTCCCATTGATTTGTTGAATTTCACAATTTTCTCTGGTAAATCCAAATTTTCCGTTTACATAATAATATAACTGGAAGAATGACAGATTTATATAGTTTTCAGTTTATAACTTTTTCTTTTTTTTTGAGAGAAGTTGGAAAGACAGTCCCTGTAATGCACAAGTGAATGCGTTTCCAGAGTTGAGCCCACATTTAATTTCTTCCTGCACCTCATTCAAGCTCCCTAAATGAACAGTTAAGTTAAAAATGTGTGTTCCTTGAAGGAGAGCCCTTTACTCTGAATAACTGCAAAATTTTACCTCGCATTTTCATAATATTTCAAAATCAACTAACGAAAAATTACCTATGCCATGAATGTAGTCTCTTTACTCCTATATTAACATTCATGATCTTCTTGGTGTCTATTTAACACATGTCCCAAATGGGAGTCAATGACCAATCACGTTTCAATGAATTTTGTTTTACAACTAATCGCAGTCGTGTTTCATGCCGATAATTATCGAATTTTGATTACCAATATAAAGAAACCTTCTCTTTTTTAATATTCTGAACAGGTCAGAGCATTATTTTGCAGTGACTGACTCTCTAACAAATACATTGAATATAGCAAATAATGAACAGATTCCTTCGACCTACACATTTGATAATTGTATGTTCAATAAATGTATTTTTAAATACTGATTTTACTCAGTTGTTTCTGAAAAAAATTAATAACAATATAATCATTCATCATCATCATCATCCAGAGATTACGCCTGTTGGCTCGTTCCGGTTTCATGAAAGCTAGAATAATTGTTAAAATTGTTCAGACCATCTTCTGTGTGGGCATCCAACATTTCACCTTCCGTGCGGTTTATAATTTAGCAATAATTTTGGAAATTTTCCTTCTGGCATTCTATCAATATGTTCTTTACAGTCGTTCCTATATTTAATTATTCGGTCTGTAAGTTTGAAAATATTTAGTTCCTTTCTTATATCTTCATTTCTTTTCTTATCCAGCAGAGTATAGCCTGCTATATTTCTTCAAAATCGCATGTCATAACCTATAATGTTGGTTATAATATACAGCTTGATGTGTTTCATTTTTTCTTCACTACGGTGCATTCTTACAATATTGCGATCCTATTTGGCAACAAATAGTATGGCCAAGTTGCAGTGATGAACAAATCAAACATAGCCAAACATTTCTCATTTGTTTTCAAACATCGCCGTTTACATTACATATATGAATATTTTAAAATAATTATATTTAAATAAATATCAGTCAGTAAATAGCTTAATTTTATTCGTTAAATAGTCCTAACAAATGTCACTCTTAATTTCCAAATCCTCTAGATAAATTGGAAATCAGTCGTGGCAATACTTATGATTTTTTTTGTACATATATTATCCTAAATACCCAATCACCAAATAAAATATTTTAAAATTCTAACGCTTTTCAGTAGCAAAGTTATCATTATCAAAAGTGAATAATATATTTTTTTAATTGTTAACGCGTTTCAATAGCAAAGCTGTCATTAGCAAAGCTGAATAAACACATTTTCAAAATTATCAACGCGTTTCAATAATAGAGCTATGATATCAAGAATGAATAAAAATGTAAATGTAATTTTTATTTAGTCTTGATAATGATAGATGTGCTATTGAAACGCGTTGACAGTTTTAAAATTTTTGTTTGGTGAATGGGAAATTAAGATAAATAATATATGAACCCCTTTACTTTATTGATTTCTATTGACTATTTAACTCATGCCCCAAAATGGGAGTCAATGACCAATCACGTTTCAATGATTTCTGTTTTACAACCAATCAGAATCGTGTTTCACCAAATATTTATCAGTGTTATGATTACCATATTAAAGAAAGCTCCTCCTTACAATATTGCGTTCCTTTGGCAATAAATAGTATGATCTGGTTGCAGTGATAGACAAATGAAGCAGTAGAAGCGTACCTATCGTTTCTCATTTGTTTTCAAACATCGCCGTTTACATTAAATATATAAATATTTTAAAATAACTATAGTTAAATAATGATTTGTGAGTAAACAGCTTAATTTTATTCGTTAAATAGTCCTAACAAATGCCACTCTTGATTTCCAAATTCTCTAGATAAATTCACTCCTCACTTCGTGAGTCGTGAATTTATCGATAATTTGGAAATCACTCGTGGCATTACTTATGAAAATGAAGATATTAAGTTTCGAGTGTTTTGTTTGACGATGCATTAAGAATGTCGTTATCTGCATTAACAGCGCAACCATTATTGTAAGCTGCGCAGTGTTAATTGTTGCCGTTAACTAGAGCGTTGTTTCCTGATAAAAATAAAACACTGTCTAATCACTCGAGGCAGTAAATTTTTACGATAAAAGCCAAACGTACATTATTAATATGGCGCACTTTACTTCAAGACGGTTCAATTCACTTTTTACAGTCGCTGCTTCAAATTTTCACCGTCTAATTCTCCCAAGTGATTTTTCTTTCTTTGTTCAATTCACAATTAATTTAAACTGTCTTAATTTTGCTTAATATCCTGCTTCTCAAAGAAACGTTTAACAACGTGAATGCACATTGGATGCTTAATTGGAACTACGGATGGATTTAGAAGAAACAGATCTACAACCGAACAGATTTTTTTTAAATCTACGCAACAATAAACTAGAAATCGGCATCTACCGGAAACCTATTATCGCCTCACTATGATGCTTAACAAGCGGCTCGCTTTGTTTCCCGGCAGCTGTTATATGTTATTAAAATACAAAGATCTCGACTGCCGCGACTATCACGATGTTGCCACATTGCTATTCTTCCCTCAGTTTCAATTAAAACTCGGAACGATGTGGAACATTCGATCCAGTTATAAAATTGTATACCGTAATTAATAGTATAATTATTATCAGTGATTTATTGTGATATGTGGCTCGAATAATAATACAATATATATATATATATATATATATATATATATATATATATTATTAGTTTAATATGTAAGTGATTTCAACATGTGGCGGCCATGTGAAAATATTTCAGACCGAACAGTTAATAATAATAATAATAATAATAATAATAATAATAATAATAATAATAATAATAATGTGAACTACATGGTCTTTATAGGAAGCCAGATATGAGAACACTTAAGTCTCATAGACTGCGAAAAGCAGGACATGTGGCAAGAATTGGGAATGAAACACGTGAATGGAAGCTTCTTGTAGGAAAATCAGAGGGAAAACACCCAGTTGGTAGACCAAGAATGAGGTGGGAGAATAACATTAAATATGATTTGAGGGAAGTAGATTATACAGGGAATGACTGGAAAACATTAGCTCAGAATAGGGATGTATGGAGAGCTTATGTCCGCGCGGCCATGAACCTCCAGTGAGTGAGTTAGTTAGTTAGACCTACAAGCTATATAATGTTGGAATTAAATTATTTAATAAATAAATAAATAAATACATATATAATCTTAACTTTAAAAGTTAAACAATACTAAATAATAACGTAAAAATTAAATAATAACATAAATAATAAATGTCTTCCATTATTCCGTAATAAACGCCCATAGCGCTATGAGAAACGTGACAACACCGCATGTGAAGCATTGCCACGCGGCACCCGCTTTTTGTTAACCATCAGAGTGAGGCAATAATACAAACAATGCTCTTGTCATAAACAAAAATATCTACACACCCTTTTCAACAAATAATAAGTACATATAACAGCTTAATCAACAGAATGTTAAAACTTCCATTAAGCAAAGAGAATTATATCCAAGAACTCAACTACATTAAATATATGACAAAAACCAACGGCTATAATGAACAAATCATAAATAAACTCGTAAATAAACAAGAAAGAAAGAACAATATATCTAACATAACTAAACCTGAAAGAGAATTTAATTACAACAAGAAAACATGGATAACACATACAGGAAAAGAAACGTCAAAATTAGCCAATACACTAAAGAAATATTTAATTTTAGGAAGTTATATTTTGAGGTTATTTTAATTATATTATTTTTGGTCTGGACATCTTACCTCAATATTAATGTTGATTTGTTCTTGGACATGTTTCAAAACAATTCTGTTTTATCGTCAGCTTTATTTGAAATAAAACCAGTCTGGGAAAGCTGACGATAAAACAGAATTGTTTTGAAACATGTCCAAGAACAAATCAACATTAATATTGAGGTAAGGTGTCCAGACCAAAAATAATATAACACTAAAGAAAGCCCATGAAAATGTAAAAAATAGCATACAGAACTAATAACAAATTAAATAACATAATAAGTATTAACATTGAAGAAAATAACATTTTC
The DNA here is from genome assembly GCA_030220185.1 of Diploptera punctata. Taxonomy (NCBI): domain Eukaryota; kingdom Metazoa; phylum Arthropoda; class Insecta; order Blattodea; family Blaberidae; genus Diploptera; species Diploptera punctata. Next base: position 191,862 of record JASPKZ010002691.1, on the reverse strand, counting down.
AACAGCAAAGGAGTATATAAATTGACATGTAAGGACTGCAACAAATTTTATATAGGAAGAACAAACAGAAGTTTTAACATCAGATTTAAAGAACATTTTCGAGACTTTATTCACGCAGAAGGGAAATCAAGCTATGCAAAACACGTTATCCATGAAGGACATCGCATGTTAAATATTGAAAACGCCCTAACAGTAATGCACAGAGAAAATAATCCAGCGAAGATAAACGTACTCGAGGAGATGGAAATTATGAAAGCAACTCAAAACAATGACCACCTAATAAACCAAAACGAACCCAGTACGTGTAACCCCCTCTACCAGATCTTCAGTGAAACACAAGTTTTGAATCCTGCCGATGATGGGACTAGTCCCAAAAGCGCTACAAAGATAAATACCAATTAGATAGTATAACTGTCACAGGATTCATGATCGGGGCAAGAGGTACTATACCAGGATTCTTAGCCAAATTTTGGAATTCCTTAGATTTGGACAGGATGTATCTTTCTAAAATTGCCATCGCTGCCATTAGAGGATCAATTTCAATTTTAAGAAACCATATTTACAAAATTTCTACTTTTAGTATGTATACTTCAATTAGGCCTACAATTTGAATTTTTTTAAATGTATTTACAAAATGTATTTAATCAATTCCAAATATTTATTGTCTGTATCAATTTGTCCTTGAGGCAATCCTCTAATGAGGAAAGTTGTATCTAATAAAAAAACGTAAAAACTAATAAAGCTGAGGGGACGGACCATTCAGGTGAATATTCCATAATTTTATATTTTAATTAAAATGCTGCATAAATGAAGGAAACAATAAAAGACCTAACCTCGAAACCCGCCATTACGGAAAAGTTTTGGTGGACCCCTTGAAATATTTGGCGAACAACCTGGGGGTTCGCGAACCACAAGTTGGGAAACGAAGGTTTAGTGCAATTAGAATAAAGAAACCAATAACTGGATTAACAGTGATAGTGTTTTATATGATAGCCTAATTTATATAACAAGAAGAGAAGCGCCGTGGGTTAGATATGGAATTCTTAATTGGACAGGCTGCATAAACAAGATTAGCAAGTAGCAGGCAGTAAAAATAAAGTTTTTAATTTGACACAGAGCGGAGGGACGTGTTGCAGATAACCATCAGCTGGACATGCGCACAACAAGTTTTACAAATCATGTGCTTATCAGCTAACACGATAAGGCTGTTACAACTGATACACACAAGTGCAAAAGTGGAACATCTCTACATCCCTACTCACACGTTGTAGAATCCCTTATCTTAAACAAAGGGATTTGAAACAAAAAAGCATGTAACTAAAATTTGAAACTTCCTAAAATATTATTTAAATGAAAATTATATAAAACCACTATCCTTACATTACGTTCACCGCTGTAGTCTCGGGGTAGCGTGCTGCCTTGTCACTCAGCGGGCATGGGTTCGATCCCCGGTCGATGCAGTTTTTCTGGATGAGGTTTTTATCGGTTTTTTTTTTCCGCATCTGTCAAATGTCAGGAAAACTTTAAGGCCCAAACGGTCCCCGAAATCATATGGCCTCATCCTTCTCATTATCATCATCATCATCATCATCATCATCGTCCTTCACCAGTGTGGAAAGCAACGGGAAGCTACCACACCTACAATTCCCTAGTAAAGCTGCAAGCTTTGCATGAAAATGCTATGATTGCAGTGAAGGACCTGCCTTCGGGCAGAATTACTTAGGATGGATCCTTACATTAAGAGGATTTAAATAGGCTGTTTTCTTTTAATTTATTATAATAATATTTTTAATTTAATATCCATCCATAGTAAATGTGCCCGAGGGCAGGTCTTTCACTGAAATCGTAGCATTTTCATGCTATGTTTTGCAGCTTTACTAGGGAATTGTAGGTGTGGTAGCTTCCCGTTGCTTTCCACACCGGTGAAGGATGATGATGATGATGATGATAAGGATGATGACGATGGCCGGATGATTATCGGGGACCGTTTGGCCCTAAGGTTCCTGACATTTGCCTTAAGGTGAGATAAACCCTGAAAAAACCTCACCCAGGAGCCTGTCCCGACCGGTAATCGAACCCGGGCCCGCTGCGTGACAAGGCAGTACGCTACCTCGAGACCGCATCGGTGGACCATTTAATCTTAATTTTTCTAATTCATCATTCCAAATTTTTATTTTTTTATTATGCATGACTTCTTTTTTATTCTTAAATGCCATTTTGATCCTTGGTATACAATTATTTTAATCTCATCCCATTCTTAATTTATATTTCTACTTACAGGATTTTCTGTAACATGGATCAGAATATTGGATGATCACTAAAAGACAAGAACAAAGATTAGAAGCAATTGAGATGAGATTTAAAAAAATATATATATAGCAGGATATACTCTGCTGGATAAGAAAATAAATGAAGATATAAGAAAGGAACTAAATATTTTCAAACTTACAGACCGAATAATTAAATATAGGAACGAATGGAAGAACATGTTGATAGAATGCCAGAAGAAGAAAGATTTGCGAAATTATTGCTAAATTATAAACCACACTGAAGGAGAAATGTTGGACGCCCACACAGAAGATGGTCTGAACAATTTTAACAATTCTAGCTTTCATGAAACCGGAACGAGCCAACAGGCTTAACCCTTGGATGAAGAAGAAGAAGAAGAAGAAGACAATCCTTCCAGTTATATGCCCCTTACTTTAAAAATGGGGAACATAATTATAGGATTATAGAATAAAATTATGGCAGTGTCTATTATTACTTATGGATCCGAAACATGGACAGTGACAACACAACAATCTGCCAGAATACAAGCTGCTGAAATGAGATTCCTCAGACCAATAGCAGGATATCAAAGAACAGACAAAAAACATAACACAGAAATAAGACAACAACTAAAAGTAGAGGAATTAAACACAACAATAGAGAAATACAGAACAAACTGGAAAGAACACTTGGCAAGTGGTTAAGGCACTGAGCCACAAGCCGGAGGGTCGAGGGTTCAAGTCCCGTTAGGGTCAGGATTTTTAAACTGACCCAAACCTTCTGGCAGCACTATGGCCCTGGGGTCGATTCAGCCTCTAACGGAAATGAGTACCAGACGCTTGTTCTGGGGGTAAAGACGGCCGTCACGCAGGGCTGACAACCCAGCTGACATCAAGTGCCGATTGTCTAGAAAAAGTGGGAGCCTTAACCTCCTACTACCCCAAGGGCCTCCTGAGGCCTGTTGTGGGATCACTTTACTTACTTTACTTTTACACTTGGCAAGGATGACTGACAATTGAATGCCAAAAGCAGCATACAACTATTCACCACGATGAAGAAGAAGTTTGGGAAGACCAAGGAAAAGATAGAAACAGCAGCAATTTGGAGACGGAACAGGCTAGTAAATAAGCCTAAAGCGTGAAGAAGAAGAAGAAGAAGATAGAATACAATTCTTACAAGGGAACAGTCAACCATTGCATGCCGAAACCTAGCTTGAAATTTCATCCAGAGAAGCGATGAGATGTATACAAAGGCAGTGTCCAGAACATTATCTGCCGTTTTCAATTGCAAGACAATACATCTCAGCGCCAAATCTCTCACGAATACTATAAAGAAGCAGTACAACTCTTGAATTGGTAGATTGGATAACCCTCACTACCTGCAGTCCACGCCGCGTCCCGCCTCACTTCACTCCGCTCATGCAGGAACGGCTATTTCCATCGCACAGTGGTTTACTATTGTTAGATTTTGGCTTCTGTTTCTGTGCCTTGCAGTTAAAAAATGGCACAACGCTATTCTGGCAGAAATTTCAAGGTAGATATTGGCATGCAATTGTAGACTGTTGCCTAGTTATAAAAAATTGGACATTTTTCTTCTGGTTTTTCTACTAGATGTTTCCATATTCCATCTTTCATTCTCCGTTCGTGTCAAATGTCATTCCCTCAGAGTTTACAGAATTTAAGTGATTATATTAAAAATATGTCCACTTCTGTGGTCTCGAGGTAGCGTGCTGCCATGTCACGCAGCGGGCCCAGATTCGATCCCCGGTCGGGGCAAGTTTCCTAGGTGAGATTTTTAAGGGCTTTCCTCTCCTGTAGGATAAATGTCAGGAAACCTTAAGGTCCAGACTGTCCCCGAACATCACATGGCCACCATAATCATCAACTTTCATATTCGCCTTAGATTCAGTTTAGGATTAAGGACTCTCCTGGCGCACCACTATCATCATCACCCATATTATCATCGGGGGCAACCGTAACCCCGCCTTCCAGGAGCCCGAACCTCAGAAGTCGCTTACAAGTAAGCCAATGCCAGGAGAGAACACCAGAAATGTCCGAATAACAACCTGGAGCATTGAATATAAAAAAAATAAAGACGATTATCATAAGTAATGCCACGAGTGATTTCCAAATTATCGATAAATTCACGACTCACGAAGTGAGGAGTGAATTTATCTAGAGAATTTGGAAATCAAGAGTGGCATTTGTTAGGACTATTTAACGAATAAAATTAAGCTGTTTACTCACAAATCATTATTTAACTATAGTTATTTTAAAATATTTATATATTTAATGTAAACGGCGATGTTTGAAAACAAATGAGAAACGATAGGTACGCTTCTACTGCTTCTTTTGTTTATCACTGCAGCCAGATCATACTATTTATTGCCAAAGGAACGCAATATTGTAAGGAGGAGCTTTCTTTAATATGGTAATTATAACACTGATAAATATTTGGTGAAACACGACTCTGATTGGTTGTAAAACAGAAATCATTGAAACGTGATTGGTCATTGACTCCCATTTGGGGCATGAGTTAAATAGTCTCTTAAAGAAAATGGATCTGAATATTTTGTAATATTTTCTATTCTTTGGTACAAAAAACTTTCCTAAGCACTTTATCCTCAAATGCCTTTAAAAGAACACAGGAAAAATATTGAATATCGCCAGTTTAGAGAATGTACTTTGGCCATTTTTATCAGTAAGGGAATAGAGGGGAAATAAAATAGTAGCAATTTGCTGAACTATAAGTCAATCCCCATGGGACGGGGACATGGAAAAACCGGGACAGAGTTGTCAGTCAGGTGCTGACCAATGTTCATTCAAATCGGATGTGACGTATGCATTTTAGTTTTTTTCTTTTTTTTTTAATGAAACTTTACTAATGTACAGAAGAGGACTTGCAGTCAGAAGTACACACAATGCATCAAGCAAATGGACAACAAAGCTTATTTGCCATAGCTTACATTTTAAGGCATTTATTTCAGCAGATGTACTGGACAGTTAATGACAAATGAGGGAAATATTGAATAAATTAATTCAAATTCCTAGAAATAATAATTACAAGCAGAAATGAAGAGCACAAAAGAAATTGAACATAGACTCAATTCTGGAAAAGCATGCTATTAGGCCTGTGACGTCTCGACATCCCAACTTCTCCCAAAAACATTGAACTGAAAATATATAAAACCGTTATGTATACAAACCAGAAATAATAAGAACAGTTTAGTCTCGTAGGCTGAGATAGGCAGGGTATGTGGCACGAATTGGGAATAAAAAAGGGGCATGGAAGCTTCTTGTAGGAAAATCAGAGGGGAAAATGTCCGGTTGGAAGACCAATAATGAGGTGGGGGTATAACATTAACCATGATTTGAGGGATGTAGATTATACAGGGGATAATTGAAAAACATTATTTCAGGATAGGAATGTGCTGAGAGCTTAAGTCGGGCGCGGCCATGAACCTCCGGGTTCGATTTTGCCGGTAAGTTATATATATATATATATTTTTAAATTTATATATAGAATTTTAATGTTTACACATCTTTCTGTGCCTAAAGTTTTATTTTTCTTCTCCACTCGTCTCTCTCCATCCAATCCATGTTTTCCAGTCCTTTTTCTCTCATCCCAGTTCTTATTTCCTGCATCCACGATTTTCGAGGTCTTCCTCTCCTCTTTCTTCCAGGTGGACACCATTCCAATGTTTTCCTGGGTAATCTTTCTTCTTGCATTCATCGTACGTGCCCATACCAATTTAATTGTCCGTATCTTATATAATCTACTATTGATTATCTAATATTCATTTTTTATCGTGTAACAGTTTTGTTTCTTCTCATTTTGAACATCTTGTTGCTCTCCTCAAGAAATCCATTTCCATCGACATAAGTTTCTGTTCTAAGTTTTTGTTGAATTTCCAAATTTCAGCTCCATATGTGACAGTACTTCTCACTATTGAATTATATATTTGAACTTGTGCTTTGTGGTTAGGCCTATAGGCTATGTCTGTTCCATAAGACTCCATTTACCATTGCTGTTATTGCTCTACCTTTATTTATTCTGTTCTTAATATCACTTGCTTGTTTATCCTCTTTATCTACTTTTACACACACACACTCACACACACACACACACACAGGCCTATTTCTTCAACTTCCTTTTCTTCTCCTTCTAGTTCATGAAATTAGGCCTTTGACCTGTTTTCACACCCAGTGGGATTTAATGAATCTTCCCATCTAATAAATGGGCGTCCAACACTTCTATGTCCTATTGACTTGTACTTTAATAACAGCTAAGCGATTCTATCTATAAGCATTCTTTTAATATGATGTATATATTTTTTTTTCTTTTTTTTTGACACTAATTGGTGTTTCTCGTATAATTTATCATATTCATATTCATATTCATATTATTATTATTATTATTATTATTATTATTATTATTATTATCATCATTATATTATTATTATCATTAATATATTATTATTATTATTATTATTATTATTATTATCGTATTATTATTGTTATTGTATAAAATGTTGTTTGTACATGAAATTTACATTGCTACATTTAATGTATCTTTAACTGTTTATAATTAGTATAGTGTATATGTACATTTGTCAAATATTTATTTGTATTTATGCTGGTTGAGTGGAAGAGAAGGCCTTATGGCCTTAACTCTGGCAGAATAAATAAAACTATTATTATTATTATTATTATTATTATTATTATTATTATTATTATTATTATTATTATTATTATTATTATTATATTATTATTATTATTATTATTATTATTAAAAACTTCATAACGCTTCTCTGGTAGAAATTTTCAGTTAAGTTTCGGCATTCAATGGTTGACAACTCCCTTGTCAGGCATCAAAGTTCTTGGTACGTAATATATGTTCAAAGAACCATGGTCCCCATATCACTTGTTTTGCATTTATATTCTGGGACACTATGTAACCATGGCAACAGTTTGTTTTATCGAGGAGAGTCTGAAGAAGTATTATGTAATTCTATAAGGAAGTGAAACTGTAACATAACATTGTAAAATCGACTTTGTGGCTTGTGGCAATATAAACCGCAGAAGGGTGGGGGGAAGTTATAAAATCAATGTGAAACAGAAATCCGATACAGGGTGGCGTGGGGTGGTGGTACGATGTATTAGTAGCAGGTAATTTATTCAAATCTGTCAGGATGTATTCAATTATTGTCCGTACCCTCTGATATCAGTCTTTTTTTATACCACGTTACCATAGCAACGGTGTATTTTTTAAATACAAATCAGTCTACGCGATTCTCAACTGTCACATCTGTTTGCGCTTCGCGATTCTGTCTTTTTTTTTTAATTATAGCCTGTTAGATAATGTTCTTTGTTATTGACAACATCCAAACAATCTCGCGCTATTTTTACGATGTTACCACTACAGATTTTCTACCTGATGCATACGTTTTATTTGTGGTATACGTAGATTTGATCACGTTACACCATCCCTGGAACAATTGTCATGGCTTCGTCTACAAGATCGTAGAACCATCCATTCCCTATGCCTTCTCTATAACATATTACACACATCATTACCTTATTATTTATCACACCGCTTCACTAAACTCTCTGATACACATAAATTAGATACCCGATCCCTTGAGCACAGTGTCCTTTATATCCCTCCTCATCACACTAATTATTATACGAATTCTTTTACAGTTTCTCTTGCTAGAACACGGAATTCACTTCCACCCTATGTCAGAGACTGTCAAACTTTACCATCTTTCAGAAACAAATTCAAAATAAAATTACCAACACAAACAACTCACTAATATTACTTTTTAAGAATTAATAATGAGTTTTTGCATTATTTAATAAAAATAGACTTAGGATTTGTTAATATATTAACTAATGCCTTGTATAAAAAGCGTAGATTAATTCATTGTAGTTTATTACTTTCTTTGTATTTTTTTATTTTATGTATAGTAGATTCGAGCTGTTATTCCTTTTTTTATTCATTGTATCACTAATTTAATTTTAATTGTATTTAGTTTCATTGTATTATTAGACATTATTTTCATTATTATTCAATATGACAGATAAGTAATTGTTCAATGTCTATTATTGTAATTTTTTTGTATTCATATGTAACATATGTTGGTTCTGGTGAGTGGAAGAGAAGGCCACATGGCCATAACTCCACCAGGCTAAATAAATCTATTCTATTCTAAATAAATCTATTCTATTCTATTCTATATTTCGAATAGATAATGTGATGCATTACACTGTTCAACATGAGTTTTGTCTCATGAGTACCAATACTTACTTACTTACTCACTGGCACTATCGAACCCGTAGGTTCATGGCCGCGTGGACATAAGCTCTCCATACATCCCTATCCTGAGCTAATGTTTTCCGATCATCCCCTGTATAATGTACTTCCCTCAAATCATAATTAATGTTATTCTCCCATCTCATTCTTGGTCTACCAACTGGGCGTTTTCCCTCTGGCTTCCCTACAAGAAGCTCCCATGCAAGTCTTTCATTCCCCATACGTGCAACATGCCCTGCCCATCGCAGTCTACGAGACTTAACTGTTCTTATTATATCTGGTTTCCTATAAAGACCATGTAGTTCATTGTTAAGTAGTGTTCTCCATTCACCTGTCTGTTCATCTCTCTTTGGTCCAAAAATTTCCCTAAGTACTTTATTCTCAAATACTCGTAATCTCCTTTCCTCCCTTAAAGTAAGAGTCCATGTTTTTATTATTGATTTCGTACATCTCAATGATGGATAAATCATATTTGAAGAGAAAAATTATACGCAAATATATAATAAAAACTTGGAAAAAGCCGTACTGGCTGTAATGTATAACTCCCAAATATGTCTTCTTAATAAAGGAGCCGCCATTTGCAAGATAGAAGCATGGCTTCACAGCATTTGGTGGATGGGAATTACAATGTATATAGAGAAATATTTGCGTTTAGATCGGTACTTGCTCAGATAGCTCAGTTGGTAGAGCACTTGGTCTAGAGAACCAAGAGTCCCGGGTTCAAGTCCCGGTCTGAGAGTATAATTTTTCTCTTCAAATAAGAGTCCATGTTTCGCACCCATATAATATAACTGGTAGAATAATAGTTTTATATATTTTCAGTTTAACGTTTTTTGAAAGGAGTTGGGACATCAAGAGTCTCTGCAATGCATAATAGCACGCATTTCCAGAATTGAGCCTATGTTTAATTTCTTTGTGCATCTCATTCCTATTTGTGATTATTGTTCCTAGGTATTTGAATTCAGCCACTTCCTCAAAATTTCCCTCATTTGTCATTAGCTGTCCATTTCCATTATATAATGTATTTCTACGTGTGACCATATATTTAGTTTTATTGATATTTACTTCCAGTCCTAAGTTTTTAGTGTTACTCAATAGTGTGTGCGTGTTGGCCTTTAGTATCTCCTCGCTATCGGCCAGTAGTACTACATCATCAGCATAAACTAACAGTTTATTAATACCAATAGTTGCACTTAATGCAGTTTTTATCGTGTTTTCAAATATGTATTCGGAATTTCTCCATCACCCACAGTTTTTTTATTTCAATTTCAATTAATGGATTTAAATAATTTTTTTTTTTAATAAACGTTTTTTCGTCCATTTGTCCAACCAAATGAGCTAACTCAGGAGATTTCAGCTATGGAAAAGAGATACAAAGGCAAATGGAATCCTAATATTCTGGCCGATTATTGTTGGACCATCAAGAGGGATGCTCCACAGGCGAAGTATAGCAGAAAATCGTCACTTCTTACTTTCTAGGTGAGTCCGAATGTTCGAATATTGTGTAGTTACGAATGTAGAAAATATTAAAGTGTTTGAAATGACTATTTAACTCGTGCCCCAAATGGGACTCAATGACTAATCACGTTTCAATGATTTCTGTTTTACAACCAATCAGAGTCGTGTTTCACGAAATATTTATCAGTGTTATAATTACCATATTAAAGAAAGCTCCTCCTTTTTAATATTCTGAAATAGTATGATCTAGTTGCAGTGATAAACAAAAGAAGCAGATGAAGCGTACCTATCGTTCCTCATTTGTTTTCAAACATCGCCGTTTACATTAGATATATAAATATTTTAAAATAACTACAGTTAAATAATGATTTGTGAGTAAACAGCTTAATTTTATTCGTTAAATAGTCCTAACAAATGCCACTCTTGATTTCCAAATTCTCTAGATAAATTCACTCCTCACTTCGTGAGTCGTGAATTTATCGATAATTTGGAAATCACTCGTGGCATTACTTATGATAAATTCCTGTCTCTCAGAAACCTTGCGCGATGGAGAAAAACCGATATCATACTTGAATTCAGGAGAAAAAATACTATCAGAATCACATATTTTTCTTTCTGAGACAAAAAAAGTTTTTTTTTTTTTTGCTCAGTGTTATTATTAGAGCTACGATTTTTATATACTAAAAGGTAAGATTGCAGCGTAGTATACCACCAAGTTAACTTCGCACGGCGGAGGGCAAAAGTTTTAGCGCTAGTGTCGCCGAACTACTGAATCTGTGAAAGCGGTGTAGAAGACTGTACATCCGATCACGTACTGAAATGGTACAATTTTAACTGTGGGCGGAGAATCCCTAAACACGTGTGAAAGATCTTAACATGGTTGTCAAATTAGTCATTTAAGTAATAATAATAATAATAATAATAATAGCTTTATTTTACCTGGCAGAGTTAAGGCCTTAAGGCCTTGTCTACCACTCAACCAGGTTTAAAAAAAAATACAAACAAAAAATAGTCTTAAATCTAAATTACAATATATATATATATATATATATATATATATATATATATATATATATATATATAATATATAAACGATTACAAGTTATGAATACAATACAATTAATATTTATAATGTATTTTGATTTACTCTAAATTTAACGAATTAAATATATAATATGTACAAGATATATAAAAAAAGAGGAAAATATTAATGACATAGTATAAAATTAAATAAATAGAGAAAAATTAATTATTAGACAACAGGTAACTGTATAAGCGTGACTTAAAGGTACCAAGTGTGCGGCAACCCCTGATCTCTTGAGGAAGGAGATTCCAGGAGCGGGCAGAGGCTACTGTGAAGGAAGTAGAATAGGAGGAAGTGCTATGAAGAGGAATTGTTAGCAGACTGCTATCTTGTGATCTAGTGTCAATATTGTGGTAAGAGGATAACTTCTCAAATCTAGACGCCAGGTAAGTAGGGATGTAGGAATTCAGAAGCTTGAAAAGTAGTGAAAGAGAGTGCAATTTACGTCTGTCAGTAAGACGGAGCCAAGAGAGGTTATTAAAGTGTTCGGAAATATGGTCATAACGGCGGATATTGAAAATGAATCGAACGCAAGCATTATGAACACGCTGCAGTCTCTGCGACAAGTCATAGTTTAGATCATTATATATAATGTCACAATAATCGAAGTGTGGTAACACAAGATTCTGCACAAGGATTTGTTTTTAACGAAACTGGGAGAAAATTCTTTAAACGTCTAAGATAATGTAAGATGGAGAAAGTCTTTTTACATATGTGTTTCACTTGTGTTTGCCAGGTTAAATTTGCGTCTAGATGTAGTCCAAGATCTATTACTGAAGAAGAATAAGGGATAATTATATTATTTATAGTAATGTTTGGTAGTGTAGATATGTCAAAGGTTGTAAGCAGTCTTTGTTGTCCCATTAGAATTACTTGTGACTTGTTAGGATTTAGATTTAGACCGATACTTGAAGACCAGTTAAAGATGGATATGAGATCGTCATTCATTTTTGTCAAGCTGTTATAGAGAGAATGAGGAGGTGAATGTAAGTAAATTTGGAGATCATCAGCGTAGAGGTGATAACGGCAGTGCTTTAGTACAGTTGGCAAGTCATTTATGTAGATTGAGAAAAGAAGAGGTCCGAGAACACTGCCCTGGGGGACTCCAGCCGGCACGTTGCGCCAAGACGAAGATCTAAAACGTATTGTTGACGACCGTGCAGGTATGAGTCGAACCAGGATACAGCGCTGTCAGACAAGTGTAGGTGCTTGAGCTTTATCATAAGTAAGTCGTGGTCTACTGTGTCAAAAGCTTTGCTGAAGTCAAGTAAGGTTAAAGGAGTCAATTGACGTCTGTCCACGGCTTCACGAATATCTTCAGTAATTTTTAGCAAAGCTGTGGTTGTGCTATGACCATATCTAAAGCCGGATTGATAAGGATCAAGGAGGTGATTTTCTTGGATATATTCAGTCATTTGCTTATGTACAATATGTTCCAGGGCTTTAGATAATGTCGGAAGGATGCTAATCGGTCGGTAGTCATTACAGTTAGTAGGTGTACTTATTTTTGGTATAGGCCGAACTCTAGACTGTTTCCATACAGTAGGGAAGATAGAAGCTATAAGGGAAGCATTAAAAATATGAGTCACTGTGGGTAGTATAATGTCAATGATTTTATTTAGCATAAAAATGCTGATGTTATCTGTTCCTTGTGCATTGGATTTAATCCGCTTGAGTGCTTTTTTAACGTCTATAGGCGAAATGTCGTTAAAGTAAAATTTATCTCTTCCTATATGGGGGGATGGGGATAAGTCTTTAAGAGTGTCTATTTTAGTCTTGTTGTCTGGAGGTGTCATGGGTATTGAGGTAAAATGTTCATTTAAGTCATCTACAGAAATGTCTATAGAGTCAGTTGAGGGATTCAACTGTCTAAGTCCCATTGCACGGAGATTTCGCCAAGTGTCCCGTGCACTTATTTCAGGTCCGATTATACTGTGGGCGTGTCGTAGTTTGGCATTGCGTATAGTTTGTGTAGTTGTGTTTCTAGTTGTTTGTACAGTTGCCAGTTCTCGTCATTTTTATGTCGTCTGTATGTTCGGTATGCTTTGTCTCGTTTTGACATAAGTTCACGTATTGAGTCATTCATCCAGGGTGCAGGGGGGCGGGAAAATCGTCGGGTTTTTACTGGTGCATGTCTATCATATAGTTGTAATATCAGTGTATTAAATGTGTCTACTTTTTCATCAACTGGATCTAAGATTCCATATTGTGTACCAAGGTAGTTCTAAAGCGTCTGATTTTAGTTTAGTATCGTCTATGTTTTGTAAATTTCTGTACGTAATCAATTTAGAGCGTCTTTTAGGACATTGGAGTGAGTATTCTACGAATACAATGTCATGAGCAGATATGCCGGGAGCAGGAATTTGTCCATATGACAGTACTTTCTGTGGATGTGTAGTCACTATTAAGTCCAGTAGAGTGTCGGTATTAGCAGTATGATGTGTGGCAGAGAAAGGAACAATTGTCATATTTAAGCTTTGGAACATATTTTTAAGTTGTATGGCTGGTGAGTCAGTCTGAAGAAGATTTGTATTAAAATCGCCTGCGACAATAACGTGTTCATAATGAGGTAATGAATCGTTCAGAGAGAACGCTCAAGCGGTCGGATCATTTAAAATCACAGTATTTGTCGTCTCTCCGTTACCAGTCTGACAATAAATCACAAGTGACAACATGTAATGAGAAGGGACAGTCCATTCCTACACGTAACCCAAATAGTAACAGGGTTGTCAAATTAGTCATTTTGCCAATGACCGCCTAGAAGGACGGATCATAGTATTTGTCAGCTCTTTACTTGCCACACAAAGAACATATACAGAGGACAGGAAGTGGCAACACAATAAGGAAGAGAAAGAGTAAGACAGCATCGTAGCTTAACATCTTTTCCTACGCGCCCAGACTACTTGGCGTGCACCGGGAGCTAAATATAACTCCTACAATATAATCTCAGGGAGTTACTACAGACCTTCGGCTGCTACGGCCAGGGTGTACTCACTATGACATCGGGGGGAGATGTTGCCAAACTCATAATAACGGTATTTGTTTGTTTAGGGAGGGGAGGAGGGGCAAGGTTAGCAGTACTTTTTCCAAATCAGTGTACTATACACTTAAAAAACATTGTTTCTTTTACGGCATGCATACTAGTTTTATAGTAAATATGAGAGCCGACACTTTCACAAAGGATAGTACAGGTACGCCGAGCTCAGTGACAAGTGGTAACTGTTTTTTCTTTAAGAGGGGGTGGCTTGGACGGCTACAACATACAACTCTGTACCTGCTGTGTTGCATACTTAAGTTTTATATAAGGATTTCTCTCAAGAAAATACTGTTAAAATGACAACACAGTTCCCTATCTTATTCTGTGGGCAGTAAACACATGATCCCGCGCTGTAGCCGAGTGGTTAGGGCAAGATACCTTGGCGCAGAGCTACGGGACTTGCGCTGGTTCAAGCCTCCTTGGGGGAGGAAATTTTCACATAGAATTTCAGTAAGTATGGGACCAGCATCGTGAGGCATTTGGGTAGCTACAATAAGTGGCAGTTTCACTTCGAAAAAACCATCTCTAACGGCTGGGGAATCGACATGCTGACCACATGTTACCCTACACTGGCTGGCATTATCGTCTACCTCTGTGATTGACACATATGGATGTAAGGCTAGCAGCCGGGAAAGGTAGGTCAAAGGCCTTCGAAGCCTGTCGCGCCAGGAGTTTAGTCAATATTTTAAAGAATCATTGCTATCACATTTGAGGTTAAGTATTAACTAACTAACTCACTGCACTATCGAACCCATAGGCTCATGGCCGCGATAACATAAGCTATCCATATATAGATTTTTTAATGTTAATATACGTACCTGTTTTATATCCGTCTTCCTCAATTAGAAATTGTTTCATGGAAGATGGAGGTGCACGCCGTAGCGTAGTGGTTAAGGCACTGAGCTACAAGCTAGAGGGTCGAGGGTTCAAGTCCCGTTGGGGTCAGGATTTTTAAACTGACCCAAACCCTCTGGCGGCACTATGGCCCTGGGGTCGACTCAGCCTCTAACGGAAATGAGTACCAGACGCTTGTTCTGGGGTAAAGGCGGCCGCCACGCAGGGCTGACAACCCGGCTGACATCAAGTGCCGATTGTCTAGAAAAAGTGGGAGCCTTAACCTCCTACTACCCCAAGGGCCTCCTGAGGCCTGTTGTGGGATCACTTTACTTTACTTTACTTCATGGAAGATGGAAATAAAAAAAAAAGTACTTATATTATTATTTAAGAAAAAATAGTTTAGTTATGACGTCAGAACTGTCATAAAATATAACAATAACCACTTGCCCACCATACGTCGTTTATCTTGACCTCAAAATTAAATTTGTAAGAAATTACTTTGAAACGAACTCGAGACTTTCGTGGTAGCACTAAAGAAATGGAAGAAAAAACTTTTCATTTGTTACAGAAGTGCTCTCCATTTTTTAATGGAAGTCCACGTGTTTTATATTCTTATTTTCATACGTTAAGTCGTTAGTGTTTTCTTTATCTCTAACATAGCATTTCAACGTACTAATGACACATTTTGTATTGAATAAACTTAAGTGTCCAAATAGTTGGCATCTTTTATACGGGCGACATGTGTGAAGACCCAAACCTTCCGCGAAGAGCGACTCTCAGCCCGCCTCCCCGCGGTTAATTATGTGGGTGATGCAGAACCTACTCTAACTGGCTCACTCTATTCAACATCATGTGCTAACAAGATATTTTTTTTTTTTTAATCTGGGAACAATATGAAAGATGAAAATCTCAACTTACGGAAGACGAAGATGGCATTGCCTAGAGAGCTTGGTTCTTGAATGCCTGCCTTAGATTTCCTGATGGTTATTCTGTGTGATAGCGAGTAGATATTAAGGGCTGACACATACACTCAATTATACCCCTAGCAATGATTCCTGAGGAATGAAATTTGTAATGAGAGCTTAGATGCGAGTCCTGTACTAACCAGTTGTAGGTCTCAGCCAATAGGAAGTATGACCACACGTCATTGCTAACTCCCTCGCTAGCGAATATCAAATACAGTCACTGCTAAATATTTTTAAAATCTCGCTACAAAAATTAATTAATACAGGTAACCTTTATCGTAGACTGCGATGGGCAGGACATGTGGCACGAATGGGGAATGAAATACGTTCATGGAAACTTCTTGTCCGAAAACCAGAGGGAAAACGCCCAGTTGGTAGACCAAGAATGAGGCGGGAGAATAACATTAACTATGAATTGAGGGACGTAGATTTTACAGGGAATGATTGAAAAACATTAGCTCAGGATAGGGATGTATGGAGAGCTTATGTCCGCGCGGCCATGAACCTACGGGTTCGATAGTGCCCGTGAGTTAGGACATCTTTATACGTGGAGGAAGTATATTCACTATATATATATATATATACACACACACACTCTATATTTGGTTTATATCTCTCTGTTAATGTTTTAAATAACCACTAAATGTCACTTTAATTTAAACCATCTATAGTCTTCCCCGCGCCTTAGCCATGTGATTAAGACAAGATGTCTTGGCGCAGAGCTACGGGACTTGCGCTGGCTCGAGTCTCCATGGGGGAAGAAATGTTCTCAAGGAATTTCTGCCAGTATGGGACCGGTGCCCACCCAGCATCATGAGACATTTGGGTGGCTATAATAAGTAGCGGCTCCACGTTGAGAAGACCCGATATTCACATTGCACTATAATTTTAAGACTTGAGGCAGCAAGTGTACAAAATATTTTAATTATAGTCTACGGTTTAAAATATAAAATCAACACATCCGCGTCTCACTATAATTCTCTATGGACTGTACATGTTTTGTAAGATGTTTTGTTTGTACGCGTGACAGGCAGAGAATTCACAGCTGAGGAGTCTGGATAGGCTCTCCGATTGGATTTACGGTCAAGGACATTCTTCAAAATCCCTTGCGCGACCTATAAGTAACATTAAGAAATTGGAGCTGGAGGCAAACATCAATAAAACTAAATACAGTAAAACCTGTTTTAGCCGGAACCTCTATAAGAAGAAACCTGTTGAGTCGGAAAAAAAGTCTCCAGAACGGTACGATTTTATATGTAAAATCGTCCTGTATAAGCCGGAAACCCTCATAATGCGGAAACAGAATGGACTTTAAAGTACCAATAGTTAATTTTTACCTCAGTAAGACGGAACATTATTCTTAAGCACGTTCTAATTACAGTATTAATGACCACACGTGAAAATTCTACATATGACGCTACTGCATTATATCATTTTACCTTCTTGTGTTGCCATTGTATTGCGGGGATACCCTTGCTTATGTGTGACAGCGGGGAATCCCTCGCCTTTCCTTTCTTGCTTACGTTACCTGCGAGGGAGTTGGGAAGCTCTTCAGTCCTCCTGTAGTTGAATTCCTTCTCGCTTTTGTGTAATAAAATTCTTTTGTATTGCCGTGCAAACTGAGCTGTGTTACATACACTATTTTGTCTGTATTTCAGTCAATACATTATGTCTTTAAAGCGTGCGTGTAAAACCTTTACACTGAGTGAGAAAATTCAAGCTTGTAATTTGGGATCCCTTTATAAGAAGGAAAACTGCCAAGACGGAAATATATTTAAGGAACCGCCATGTTCCTTCATAGACAGGTTTTACTGTATATGGTCATACACAGAAATGCATTATATAATGGAAATGGACAATTAATGATAAATGATGGAACATTTTGAAGAAGTGGCTGATTTCAAATACCTAGGAATAATAATTACAAACATGAATGAGGTGCACAAAGAAATTAAACGTAGCTTCAATTCTGGAAATGCGTGCATAAAAATGCATTAGAGAAATTCTTGTCGTCCCAAATTCTCTAAAAAATCATTGAACTGAAAATATATAAAACTGTTATTCTCCAGTTATAGTATATTGATACGAAACATGGACTCTTACTTTAAGGGAGGAGAAAAATTACGAGTATCTGAGAATAAAGTTCTTAGAAAAATAATTGGACCAAAGAGAGATGAACCGACAGACAAATGGAGAAGACTACATAACAGTGAGCTATATGATGTTTATAGGAAACCAGAAGTATTAAGAACATTTGAGTCACGTAGACTGCGATGAACAGGACATGTGGCACGAATGAGGAATTAAAGAGGGGCATGGAAACTCCTTGTACGAAAACTAGAGGGAAAGCGTCCAGGTGGTAAACGAAAAGTGATGTGGGAGAATAACATTAACCATGATTTGAGGGAACGCATATCGGAACCACGGACAAGAACACAACCTCTACACTATCCAAAAATGTATTATAATTTGTTTGGTAAAAATACGCCCGTGTGAAAGGAGCCATGAGAGATGAATAGAAAACTTTGAGTGTTCTCGGCAACACACTCAAGAGTTGGTAATACTGCAATTAATCACAATAATTGTACGTGCGTGAGAATGCATGAGCCACAAAACAAACATGCAGCAGAATGTCCCCGAGTTCAACACTTGTTTTAAGATCATACTGCAATTTGTATTCAATGTATGATAGATACACTATTGAGGCTGTTGCATGGAAAATGGTCTCATGGTCTCATGGTCTCTCTCTCTCTCTCTCTCTCTCTCTCTCTCTCTCTCTCTGTCTCTCTGTCTCTCTCTCTCTCTCTCTCTCTCTCTCTCTCTCTCTCTCTCTCACATTAAGAATAAGAACTCATTTTATTCACAAATAAATGTTATACACAGTATTGACACCTGAATGAGCAAGTGCTCGGGTGCAGTTCAGTTACAGAAATAATACACATAGAATATATACATTACAAAGTTTTAGTTAAAGGGAGAGGAAAAACTGAATATATACATTTAGGAGCCACTTTCAAGAATCCTCGCTCGGCAGATAGATTGCGTTAATGTGATGTATTTTAAATTTATGCACCACTTCGGCAGACCACTTTACGTAGATGATGTATTCTCGTATTGTGTACAGAGAGGGTCGTCAGGAGTTGAGCGACCTGACGTACTAATGCTCAGGCTGGACCCACTTCAGCAACCAAACACGTCCCCAGCTGGTGCACTGGGGGAGAGATCGGTGGATCTGCTAGACAGTCCTCCCGGTTAAGTCCAAGAGACTCGTGAACCATTAGTGGGGTAGGCAAGAGTTGAGCGCCTTGTACTATTTGCTCATCTGTTGGAGCTTGCGAGCTCCGTGCTGGCCCACAACAGCTGCAGAAGGCGTCCCTGGGGGCACACCAGGGCTCGGCTCGGACCAGTGCAGAGGGGAGCAACTGTACTGGTTCCTGGTTCGGCCTACGGGCCCGTCGACAAACTGTGGGGTCGCCAGGAGATGAGCACCTGGATGTACTAAAAGTCTCACACTGTTGGGCTTATAGCCCTAGCCGGTCTCACAACGGCTGCAGGACATGTCCCTGGAGGCAGAACAGGGGAATGGTCGGTGGATCTGCGACAGCAGTCCTCCCGGCTAGGCTAATGGAGCCCGTGGACCAACTGTGGGGTCATCAGGAATAAGCGACCTGATGTACTATGTAGCTCAGCAATTCCCAGAAGTTGCAACTCCAACACCCTCTCCCTAGGGGTGTTGGTTTAAGGACCGTGAACTTGAACGTGGACGTGAACATAGGATAGGGAGGACAAGAACTCTAGGACTTTGGAGTATGGTCATGACGACCGAGGTATCCCAAGGGGTGCGGGAAGGGCCTAGATGTACAGAGAGGAGTGTAGGGTGAGTGTATGTCTGTGTTTGTATAGCGCAAACTGTGCTGTATGGTGGATAGATAGATAGATGGAAAGCTCTGCAACCATTACTTAAGTGTTGGCGGTGAGCGATCCATTTTGGTCCTCCTTAATAGGTAGAACCCCGGGTTCCTGTAAAATACATTAGCCCCGGTTTAAATGTTGAATTCAAATTAGTAATTAATTAGCAGAGTGAAGTCGGAAGCGGACCTTTTGGGGTTCTATTCCAACATTTGCTCTTTGGATTGAGGGAAACCGCATAACACCTCAATCGGAATAGTCGATCACGCGGGATTTTGCCAAGTTTGGCTTTCGGATGACTCTATATTGGGAGGGCATCCAGGCTTTTCTTTATTTAAATATAATGTGCGTACATTTCAGGTTATTACAATTATTCATATAATTATGGTAACATGTGCATTTTTTTTTTAATTTTTACTCTTCAGTTGTTGTTACTGATGGTGGATGATGATGATTAAGAGAAACACGGTGCCAGCACGTAGGCACGTGGCGCGACAGGGCTAGAAGGCCATTGACCTACAAGCTGCTGCTTATCTCACATCCCCATGTGCTAATCACAGAGGTAGACGACTATACGGCCAGTGTAGGGGTGACATGTGGTCAGCATGTCGGGTCCCCAGCCGTTATAGCTGGTTTTCTCAACCTGGAGTCGCTATTTATTGTAGCTACCCAAATTTCTCATCATTCTGGGTGTGCAGCTGTTCCATACTGACAGAAATTCTATGAGAAAATGTCTTCCTCCATGGAGACTCGAAACAGCGCAAGTACCGTAGCTCTGCACCAAGGCATCTTCCCTTAAATACTAGCACGTACCCTACTCCTGTCGAAAAACACCAAGGGGTCGTCAGGCTTAGCGTACTACCGGGCGCAAGAATAGCTATCAATAATACCTCATGCCTTTTTGACATATGTAGCCTACTGCAGAGGGATTTTCAATTTAATGCAGGTATTTAGTTCACAATCTAGGGATTAAAAATTATGCACCCCAGTCCTCCCGGCCATAAGATTGAAAATGTTACTTACTTACTTACTTACTTACTCACTGGCACTATCGAACCCGTAGGTTCATGGCCGCGCGGACATAAGCTCTCCATACATCCCTATCCTGAGCTAATGCTTTCCAATCATTCCCTGTATAATCTATTTCCCTCAAATCATAGTTAATGTTGTTCTCCCACCTCATTCTTGGTCTACCAACTTGGCGTCTTCCTTCTGGCTTTCCTATAAGAAGCTTCCATGCACGTCTTTCATTCCCCATACGCGCAACATGTCCTGCCCATCGCAGTCTACGAGACTTAACTGTTCTTATTATATCTGGCTTCCTATAAAGACCATGTAGTTCATTGTTATTTAGTCTTCACCATTCACCTGTCTGTTCATCTCTCTTTGGTCCAAAATTTTTCCTTAGTACTTGGCATCTTTTAAAAGAAATCTAAATTTATATTTGCTCTAAACTCGACTTCATTATTATCCAGTGTAAGATATATATATTAATTGGTGTTTCCCGTATAATGTATCATATTTAAATTATTATTATTATTATTATTATTATTATTATTATTATTATTATTATTATTATTATTATCGTATCATTATTGTTATTACCCTATAAAATGTTGTTTGTACATGACATTTACATTGCTACATTTATTGTATCTTTAACTGTTTATAATTAGTATAGTGTATATCTATATTTGTCGAATATTTATTTGTATTTGTGCTGGTTGAGTGGAAGAGAGGGCCTTATGGCCTTAACTCTGCCAGAATAAATAAAGTATTATTATTATTATTATATTATTATTATTATTATTATTATTCTCAAATACTTGTAATCTCCTTTCCTCCCTTAAAGTAAGAGTCCATGTTTCGTACCCATATAATATAACTGGTAGAATAACAGTTTTATATATTTTCAGTTTAACATTTTTTGAAAGGAGTTGGGACATCAAGAGTCTCTGCAATGCATAATAGCAAGCATTTCCGGAATTGAGCCTATGTTTAATTTCTTTGTGCACCTCATTCCTATTTGTGATTATTGTTCCTAGGTATTTGAATTCAGCCACTTTCTCAAAATTTCCCTCGTTTCTCATTAGCTGTCCATTTCCATTATATAATGAATTTCTACTTGTGACCATATATTTAGTTTTATTGATATTCACTTCCAGTCCTAATTTCTTAGTGTTACTCAATAGTGTGTGCGTGTTGTCCTGTAGTAGGCTATCTCCTCACTATCGGCCAATAATACTACATCATCAGCATAAACCAACAGCTTATTAATACCATTGAGTTGTAAGCCTTCCTCATTCTCTAAAGATTTAATGGCATGCTCTAGTACAAAATTAAATAGTAGAGGAGATAGTGCATCTCCTTGCTTCAACCCATTCTGTTTTTCAAAAGTGTCTGAAAACTATTTGCCTACACGCACCCTACTCTTTGAGCCATTTAGACACATTCGTATAAGTCTAACTAACTTTTTAGGAATTCCGAACTTCAGCAGGATACTGTATAAGTTCTCCCTCTTAATTGAATCTTGAAAATGTTACAGTTAATTTAATTTAATGGATAATCTTTCCATTAAACGCAGTGAGAATTTTTTCAAAGTCCCAGGCAGACACCACGCGCATGCACTAACAAACGCGAAGCGGTTTACTGTATGGAATATCGCGATGCAGCCAACATTATACATGCTATTTAACGAATGTAAAAGCTAACCTAACGCAATTTAAGTACTCTAACCTGTGAAAGACCAACCTAAAAGCTAACCTAATGCAATTTAAATACTCAAACCTGGGAAAGACCAATCTAAAAGCTAACCTAATGCAATTTAAATACTCTAACCTGTGAAAGACCAACCTAAAAGCTAACCTAACGCAATTTAAGTACTCTAACCTGAGAAATGCCAACGTAAAAGCTAACCTAACGCAATTTAAGCACTCTAACCTGTGAAAGAATGCAACGCCCAAAAATAAATAATAAGTTTTCAAATTCTGAAATACATATCCTATGTTGGCTGCACTGTTGTTGAATAGAATATTCTTTAAAATCAATATGGCTGCTAGGTCTTCATGTTACGTATATAGTTAAATATCGTAGAAAAATATGTTCAAATAATCGTTAGAAAAAAATGTAAAATTTGTGGTAAATGGTGGGAACTAATTTGAAAATAAAACCCTGTTGGTGCATGCGCGTGGTGTCTGCCTCGGACTTAGAAACATTTCTCACTGCGCTTAATGGAAACATCATCCAATTTAATTAATACTAAAATTGAAATTTTTAACGCCGCCTGGTACCGAAGCCAAGGCCTCTATTCAGAAAGCAGGAATACAACTTCGGGAGCAACTTATTTTCGCTAAGAGTAAAAAATAAACTAATTAGCATTTGGTAACACTGCATTATAGTTTTCATTAAAAACCCATTATATTTTAGATATGGTTGACGCAAAATTTATAAGAGCTTGGTTCATTATATGTAATAATGGAATTCTCTGATTTCATCGTTATACTCAACCGCTGTTATAATCAATTTTATGACTACCAACAAAAGCTCAACAAATAATCCAATAAGACGTTGAGAATACGTGATTAGATATGGCATATGCGTCCTTATCATATACGTCCAGGAGTCGGACCGCAATGAAAACCACTCTATTAACGCCACATAATTAAGTATGTCTGGCTAGAATTTCTCACAGATACCAGCACGTCTGTAACCCCAAATAATAAAAAACTTAAATACTGTTTAAACTGAGCGAATTTCTCAGGAATTCGAATTAATTTTATAGTCTGATTTTGCTTCCTTACGGAATATATATTTATTCTGTTAATTAAATCGTATATACCAAGTTTCATTGAGAGAAAATTTAAAAATGTTCTCGGCACAGCTATAAAATATATCTTAATTAATATTTCAGCTTTCAGGTACACTCTTAATGGCCCGATTTCCTGATTAATTGACTCGATATTTTTCGTATCTAAATGTTTGTTCATGCGAGTTTCGTTGTGAGAAAACAAATGGCAGGCTCTAGAGCAATTTTTAAATTAGGGCTTTTAGGTAAATTTCCATTTCTGGTGGTCGGAGTTAGCTGATTTTTTGAGAATATCTTTATCGTTTTAGTTCAATAGCTTATCGTTTTAATTCAATAACTTATATCGAGTTCCTTGTGAAATATCGGAAATTACGGCCGTTGGACCCAGTTTAATCCAATGAGAGATGAACAGACAGGCGAATAGAGAAGACTACATAACAGTGAGCTACATGATCTCGGTAGGAATCAAGATATACTAAGGACAGTTAAGACTGGTAGACTGCGATGGGCAGGATATGTGGCACGAATGGTGAATGAAAGAGGGACATGGAACATTTTTTGTAGGAGGGAAAACGCCCATTTGGCAGACCAAGAATGATGTGAGAGAAGAACATTACCTATTATTTGATGGAAGTGAATTATACATGGGGTTGATTAAAAAAACATCTCAGTGCAGGAATGTAGAGAGGCTTATGTCCGCGCGGCTATGAACCTATGGATTCGAGGCAGGGAATTAGTTGAATGTTTATGCTAGGATTTCTGAGTGACTCAGTCGGTAGAGCACTAACATATAGAGTTAGAGGTCTCGTTTTTTAAATCCCGGTGCAGGAGTTTTATTTTTCTTTTCATATATATATATATATATCCATCCATAGTAATTCTGCCCGAAGGCAGGTCCTTCACTGCAATCATAGCATGTTTCATGCTATGCTTGCAGCTTTACAAGGGAATTGTAGGTGTGGTAGCATCCCATTGCTTTCCACACCGGTGAAGGATGATGATAATGATAAGGATGATGATGATGGCCATATGATCTCGGGGACCGTTTGGGCCTTAAAGTTGTCCTGACATTTGTCTTACAGGTGAGGAAAAACCCCGATAAAAAGCTCACCCAGAAAAACTGCCCCGACCGGGATCGAACCCGGGCCCGCTGCGTGACAAGGCAGCACGCTGCCTCGAGACAACAGCGGTGGACTTATATATATACATACAGAGCCAAATGGGATCGAAAGAAAAATGTAGAAATCCTTCAAGAACTTAAAGTGTCACCAATACTGGACTACATCTCCAGATATCAGCTAAACGGGAAGGAACATGTCTCAAAAATGGCTAGATCCAGGATCCCCAAGGCAATAATGAACTACTGTCGAAATGGGAAACGGTCACTTGGTCGACCTATGAAAAGATGGCACGAAAACCGCTTTCTCAGGCCGTAATAGTTCTTCTAGGACTAATACCTGACAGGATGATGATGATGATGATACATACAGGGTGTAAATAAATTATACCGCACAAATTTAACTACGTATAGAGGGATATTATATAAGCAATTTGAGATAATGAACTAATGGTCAAAGAATAAAAATGTGCAAATTACTTACTTACTTACTCACTGACACTATCGAACCCGTAGGTTCATGGCCGCCCGGACATAAGCTCTCCATACATCCCTATCCTGAGCTAATGCTTTCCAATCATTCCCTGTATAATCTACTTCCCTCAAATCATAGTTAATGTTGTTCTCCCACCTCATTCTTGGTCTACCAACTGGACGTTTTCCCTCTGGCTTTCCTACAAGAAGTTTCCATGCACGTCTTTCATTCCCCATACGCGCAACATGTCCTGTCCATCGCAGTCTACGAGACTTAACTGTTCTTATTATATCTGGCTTCCTATAAAGACCATGTAGTTCATTGTTATGTAGTCTTCTACATTCACCTGTCTGTTCATCTATCTTTGGTCCAAAAATTTCCTAAGAACTTTATTCTCAAATACTCCTAATCCCCTTTCCTCCCTTAAAGTAAGAGTCCATGTTTCGCACCCATATAATATAACTGGTAGAATAATAGTTTTATATATTTTCAGTTTAACGTTTTTTGAAAGGAGTTGGGGCATCAAAAGTCTCTGCAATGCATAATAGCATGCATTTCCAGAATTGAGCCTATGTTTAATTTCTTTGTGCATCTCATTCCTACTTGTGATTATTGTTCCTAGGTATTTGAATTCAGCCACTTCCTCAAAATGTCCCTCATTTGTCATTAGCTGTCCATTTCCATTATATATTGAATTTCTACGTGTGACCATATATTTAGTTTTACTGATATTTACTTCCAGTCCTAATTTCTTAGTGTTACTCAATAGTGTGTGCGTGTTGGCCTTTAGTATCTCCTCGCTATCGGCCAGTAGCACTACACCATCAGCATAAACTAACAGCCTATTAATACCATTCAGTTGTAAGCCTTCCTCATTCTCTAAAGATGTAATGGCATGCTCTAGTACAAAATTAAATAGTAGAGGAGATAGTGCATCTCCTTGCTTCAACCCATTCTGGATTTCAAAAGTGTCTGAAAACTGTTTGCCTACACGCACCCTACTCTTTGAGCAATTTAGACACATTCGTATAAGTCTAACTAACTTTTTAGGAATTCCGAACTCCAGCAGGATACTATATAACTTCTCCCTCTTAATTGAATCATATGCTTTTTTGTAGTCTACATATAGTTGATGTACAGTACCATTATATTCCCATTTCTTTTCTAAAATCTGTCTTATACTAAAAATCTGATCTGTTGTAGACCTGTTTCTTCTAAATGCACACTGATGATCTCCTAGAATGTCATCAATATAGGGACTAAGTCTGCTTACTAATATATTTATTAGAAAAATGTGCAAGTTATGATTCAATTTGTAAAATGATTAGTACGCCACTGATTATTTCA
Source organism: Diploptera punctata (assembly GCA_030220185.1). NCBI lineage: Eukaryota > Metazoa > Arthropoda > Insecta > Blattodea > Blaberidae > Diploptera > Diploptera punctata. Next base: position 165,245 of record JASPKZ010002691.1, on the reverse strand, counting down.
AATTAAAATGGAAATAATATGATAAAGAAACTCTAACTGGCAACATGTATGCAGCTTTAGCTCAGTGGTTATAGCAGTTTACTACCGACGCAAATGTAAGATTGATGCATCAAGTTCGAAACTACGTATAGTACGTGCACACTTTGTTCCCTTCATTATGTACCTACTGTAAGTCAGTTTTATGTACGTCGATTTATTTCTGGTTTAATCGTTTATTCACTATTTTTTTGTTTATTCATTATTTTACAGAATGCGGTACTGGAATGTCAGCGCAGTACATGAGTTACAAAACGTATTGTACAGACAATCGTTTGAATTGTTGTAATAATAATGCACATACTATAGACTACAGTAGGTTTAGAAAATAAAGTGCAATTGCACTGTAAAGTAGATAAATGATATTACAGTAATATGATGAGAGGTACAGCGTATGTACACATGGCATACATAATGTGAGAGAGGTACAGCGTATGTACACATGGCATACATAATGTGAGAGAGGTACAGCGTATGTACACATGGCATACATAATGTGAGAGAGGTACAGCGTATGTACACATGGCATACATAATGTGAGAGAGGTACAGCGTATGTACACATGGCATACATAATGTGAGAGAGGTACAGCGTATGTACACATGGCATACATAATGTGAGAGAGGTACAGCGTATGTACACATGGCATACATAATGTGAGAGAGGTACAGCGTATGTACACATGGCATACATAATGTGAGTGGGAAATAAGATACAATACACTTGTAAACCAGAAAAAAAAACAGTATCAGTGTTCGAATCTCAAATCCATCGCTTTAACCATTAAGCCACACGTTAACAACACAGATTCTGCGTGTATCACTCTGAGCTGAGGCTCTCATTGTACCGAATCCACTGTAACCAGTGCAGAAGCGTACAATCATCTGCTAAGTTCTACCCAATATTTCATAAACGTTGTTGATGAATTATTATCAATCAGGATCTCGGAATTAATACTAAGATCTGAAGTTATTCTAGTTTAATTTTCTCTCCTACTTTGCTCTCCTGTTGATTTAGCTGCATCAAATGATGATTACTCTGCTTACAACCTTTGACATATCTACACTTCCAAACATTACTATAAATAATATAATTATCCCTTATTCTTCTTCAGTAATAGATCTTGGACTACATCTAGACGCAAATTTAACCTGGCAAACACAAGTGAAACACATATGTAAAAAGACTTTCTCCATCTTACATTATCTTAGACGTTTAAAGAATTTTCTCCCAGTTTCGTTAAAACAAATCCTTGTGCAGAATCTTGTGTTACCACACTTCGATTATTGTGACATTATATATAATGATCTAAACTATGACTTGTCGCAGAGACTGCAGCGTGTTCATAATGCTTGCGTTCGATTCATTTTCAATATCCGCCGTTATGACCATATTTCCGAACACTTTAATAACCTCTCTTGGCTCCGTCTTACTAACAGACGTAAATTGCACTCTCTTTCACTACTTTCCAAGCTTCTGAATTCATACATCCCTACTTACCTGGCGTCCAGATTTGAGAAGTTATCCTCTTACCACAATATTGACACTAGGTCACAAGATAGTAGTCTGCTAACAATTCCTCTTCATAGCACTTCCTCCTATTCTACTTCCTTCACAGTAGCCTCTGCCCGCTCCTGGAATCTCCTTCCTCAAGATATCAGGGGTTGCCGCACACTTGGTACCTTTAAGTCACGCTTATACAGTTACCTGTTGTCTAATAATTAATTTTTCTCTATTTATTTAATTTTATACTATGTCATTAATCTTTTCCTCGTTTTTTTATATATCTTGTACATATCTTCTTCTTCTTCTTCTTCTTCTTCCGAATGCAGTATTGGGTGATGATGCCCGTTCTGCGACTACAAAAACTGATCCTTCCATCGGTTGAAGGGTCTTCCGAGGTCTCTTTTGCCATTAGGGTTGAGGTGGTAAATCATCTTTGGTAAACGGGAATTTGACATTCTCTGGACGTGTTGGAACCATTTAATCTGATAATTTTGTATATGTTCAACCATTTCCATACTAATCCACTGCATCCTTATCTCATCACTTTTCATTCTATCCCTTAATGTTACTCCAGTTAGTGATCGGAGGAATCTCATTTGTGAACTATTAATGCGGGATTTATCTTTTGCTTGAAGTGTCCAGCATTCACTTCCGTATAGTAGAGCAGGTTTGGCTATGGCATTATGAAATCTCAATTGGATTTCTTTCCTCATTTGTTTTCCAAAATTTCTCCTAATTATACCATTTAATCTGTTATATTTTTCTAAATTTGTTTCCACATCTTTTTGATTATGAAACTGTGATATATTATTACCTAAATAATTAAAGTGTGTTACTTGTTCTATTGGTTTATTATTTATTATTATTTTTACTCTCGAAAGTTCCTTTCCAGTGATTGCCATGGATTTGGTTTTATTTTCAGATATTTTCATGTTGTATTTTTCTAGGGTATTCTGCAATTTAAACACTGATCTCTGCAAATCTTGTACATATTATATATTTAATTCGTTAAATTTAGAGTAAATCAAAATACATTATAAATATTAATTGTATTGTATTCATAACTTGTAATCGTTTATATATATATATATATATATATATTGTAATTTAGATTTAAGACTATTTTTTTGTTTGTATTTTTTTAAACCTGGTTGAGTGGTAGACAAGGCCTTAAGGCCTTAACTCTGCCAGGTAAAATAAAGTTATTATTATATTATATTATTATTATTATATTACTTTGATTCCCTATAACTCGCCCATTTTCCCTCGTAGACCATTAGTTCCCCATCTCAAGTTACTTGCATAATACCGTTCTGTAAGTAGATATATTTGTGCGGTGTAATTCGTTTACACCATATATATATTTTATTTAATTGTAATATTTTTATTGTGTTTTCTTTATGTAATTGTAATGTTATTGCTGTTTTGTTTATTTTTCTTTACACTAGCACCAATTATTACTTTATTGTAACGGCCTGTCAGCAGCACGTACGGCTTACTGCCCGTGCGACCCATATTTGTAAATAATATTGTAAATATCTTACTTTTTTTATAATAAAGTCCTACTACTATATATATATATATATATATATATATATATATATATTAGCTAATACCCGGCGTGCGCTGTACGCCTAAATAAATAAAAATTAATGTGCTTTCGTGTCTAGTTAAATAAGTAGAAGAAAAAAAATATTCATTTTTACTTTTTAGATACCCCATGCTGATTACCTGGCGTTACACGGGAATCTACTTACGCCGATCTTCTTGACATAAATGAGCTGAAATTCGAAAATTAATGTGTTTTATGTTTGGTTAAATAAGTGTAGGGAAACATTTATATCGTAATTATTTTTAGATATCCAGTGCTGTTTACTCGGCGTTGTCCGTGAATCTACCCATCCCTATCTTCTGGCATAAATCAGCTGAAAGACAAAAATGGTTAGTTGAATAAGTAAAATTAAAATATTATAAATGTATATGGTAATTATTTTAAGATTCCCCGTGCTAATTAACCGGTGTTGCCCGGGAATCTACTTATCTCGATCTTCTTGGTATAAATGAGCTAAAAGACAAAATTCGTCATTGTGAGTTATCCTTAAAGAATACCCGTCATGTGCTGCTATGCTCGCACAGGAATCTACGTACTTGTCTCGATCTTCTTGGCATCAATGAAAGACAAAAATGGTTATTGTGAGTTATCTGTAAGAGATTAACATATGCTGTCGCGGACGTTTTTGTAGATTTTTTTGAGATATTCAATTCTGTGTACATTAATTTTGTGTCGGTATTTGTTATGGCAGCGTAAGTCATTTAAGCGTCCAAAGAGCTACGTTTTGCACTATAAAGGGCGATTTTTAAGAGTGTAGGAGTTGAATATCACAACTCTTTTATAGCCTATGTTCATCCCGAGAATCTCCTGAACATTTTGCGAAAAGCCCCATCACAATCGGATCAACGGTAAGGCCGGCAAAAAAGTACGAACGAACAAACAAACCAAGAAACAAACATATATATATATATATTATAATTAAATGTTTAACATTGAGCAATGCAAGCTTAATATGGTATGATTAGAAGAATAAATGCCTGGACGGGATTCGAACCCGGATCTCTGAGTCTGTACGTCAGCGTGATATCCATTACACTACCAGGCGAATCCAATTCAAACACTTATTTTTCTTATATATGTATTATATTCTCCATTATTACTAGATGTCGCGAGAACTCGGTCTTCACTGCCATCTAGTAGCTGACTATAACAAGTAAGCAAATTAAAGAGAATATTTTTATCTTATAGCAGTGACGCTTTATAGTGTAATGGATATCACGCTGAGGTACAGACTCAGAGATCCGGGTTGGAATCCCGTCCAGGCATTTATTTTTCTTATCATACCATATTAAGCTTGCATTGCTCAATGTTAAACATTTAATTATAACATCTATAAAGCGTCACTGCTATAAGGTAAAAATATTCTCTTTAATTTGCTTACTTGTTATAGTCAGCTACTAGATGGCAGTGAAGACCGAGTTCTCGCGACGTCTAGTAATAATGGAGAATATAATATATATATAAGAAAAATAAGTGTTTGAATTGGATTCGCCTGGTAGTGTAATGGATATCACGCTGAGGTATAGACTCAGAGATCCAGGTTCGAATCCCGTCCAGGCATTTATTTTTCTTGTCATACCATATATATATATATATATATTGTTATAATCGATTCCGGTGTCTACTGTGTAGGACTGATGAAAATTTGTAAAAACGTTTTCATGAATCTTTTCCAATGAGAACTACATCAACAAAAATTCCTTGGGAGTTCGCTAAAAGATGATAGCCCTAGAATATCAACATTCATTTTATTTGAATTGGAATATAAAAATTATAGAGTCCATTAGTATAAAAGATGAACATGTTTGAGCTAGCAATTTTGATCCTTATGTGACGAATAAAGAAGTGGAAATGAGAAGTTAAGTGTTAATGGAACCAGTATATTATAAAGAAGGCTAATATAAGGGCGTTTTTCCAGGGTATAAATAAGAATAACGACGCACAGGGGAGGTTTTCAAAGGGGTAGAATATCGCGCAAGGGTGTGAATGGGGTGAAACACCCCGATAACAAACCCATTCTTCCTTTCCATTATAACAAAGTGATTTTCTTTTAACAAAGTGTTTTGAGAGATTCACATGACCTTCAGAATCTCAAGGCAAGTAAGTGGAGCACCCCACATTCCAAACAAACGTTTATTACGTTTAGTCCCAATATTCTGTAATAGGCAGAAGATAAATAAGTCAATCAACAGAAACTGGGGAAAATAAGCGAATTCTCTACTAAATCAAATTTATGATCCCATTTTGCTCGTTAACGGAATATATCTTTCTTCTGTTAATCAAATCGACTAAACTTTACAATCTGTGACACGACTTTTTTAAATTCCTTCATAAACTCCTGTCGAATTTTACTCTTAGGGTTTCATTTTTCAAGTTATTTCCCACCATTTACAATGATTTTTACATTTTTTCTAACGTTTATTTCAATAAATTTTTCTATTATATTTAACTATATACGTAGCAGCCATATTGATTTTAACGAATGCAACAAAAAAGACGTGTTTCAGTGCAGCCAACATAGAGTATGTACTAATTAACTGTACACATATACTTCAGAATTTCAGAGACACCATAAATGACCATATGACATTTATATATATATCGTGGTAATTTACGGTGTCTGTTAACAACAATGGATCAGAATTTGCATTTTTTAAGCAAATTCCGATGGAATGAAGGTATTGGTGGTTGTTCTTACGATTTTTTTTCAGATACTCACCGAATGTGTCTAGTAGACACCGAAAATGAACATGATGTACTATATATATATATATATATATATATATATATTATATGAAAAGAAAAATGAATGCTTGAGTCGGGATTTAAACCCGAGTCTCTAAACTCTGTACGTTTAGCGCTCTAACCATCTCAGCCACTCAACTATTCGAACACAAACATACATTTTTCTTATATATGTAGTATCCTCAATTCACACAAGAGGTAGCGGGAAGTCGTTCCAATTGCCATCTAGCGGCCACCATAACAGGTAAGCATTTCTTGAAGAGAATATTTACTTTATAGCAGTAACGCTTGTATATTGTGGACGAAACGGAGCTCGGGCAGGTTTTTCTCGGGGTTTGTCCCGTTTTTCCCTGCCACAATTCAATTCCACAATTTCTCTCCATAGTAATCTCTCCCATTTAACTTAATTTCGTTCATCTGTCCCTGTGATGGTGCGTCAAGCGTGATCGGCGGCACCCTTGTCATTCACATACCTCTCTCTCTCTCTCTCTCTCTCTCTCTCTCTCTCTCTCTCTCTCTCTCGCTATATATATATATATATATATATATATATATAGCCTATATATGGTATAAGACAAATAAATGCCTGGACGGGATTCGACGGGAGTATGTACCTCAGCGTGTTATCCATTACACCACCAGGCGAATCCAATTCAAACACTTATTTTTCTTATATATGTATTATATTCTCCATTATTACTAGATGTCGCGAGAACTCGGTCTTCACTGCCATCTAGTAGCTGACTATAACAAGTAAGCAAATTAAAGAGAATATTTTTACCTTATAGCAGTGACGCTTTATCGATGTTATAATTAATTGTTTAACATTGAGCAATGCAAGCTTAATATGGTATGATAAGAAAAATAAATGCCTGAACGGGATTCGAACCCGGATCTCTGAGTCTGTACCTCAGCGTGATATCCATTACACTACCAGGCGAATCCAATTCAAACACTTATTTTTCTTATATATGTATTATATTCTCCATTATTACTAGATGTCGCGAGAACTCGGTCTTCACTGCCATCTAGTAGCTGACTATAACAAGTAAGCAAATTAAAGAGAATATTTTTACCTTATAGCAGTGACGCTTTATCGATGTTATAATTAATTGTTTAACATTGAGCAATGCAAGCTTAATATGGTATGATAAGAAAAATAAATGCCTGAACGGGATTCGAACCCGGATCTCTGAGTCTGTACCTCAGTGTGATATCCATTACACTACCAGGCGAATCCAATTCAAACACTTATTTTTCTTATATATGTATTATATTCTCCATTATTACTAGATGTCGCGAGAACTCGGTCTTCACTGCCATCTGCCATAAGTGGGTCCCATACCAGGCAAAATTATTCGAAAAAATGTCTTCTCCTATGGGGACTCGAACCAGCGCAAGTCCCATAGCTCTGCAAGATGTCTAAAAGGCGAGCGAGACAAAGTAAAGAACGGTGTACAGAAATTCGACATACGCTGAATTGTTCACTACACTCTAATTCAACCCAGGAAGTTACTACAGACCTTATGGGCTACGCCAGTGTCTCACTACGTACAGGGGGTAGAAGTAGCCAAACTCATAATAACGGTATTTGTTTGTGAAGGAGAGGAGGAGGGACAAGGTTAGCAATACATTTTCTAAATCTATGTACAATACATTTAAAAATATATAGTTTATCTTTTACGGTATGCAAGCTAGTTTTATAGTAAATATGAGAGTCGGCAGTTTCACACAGGATAGTACAGGTCCGCACGAGCTCAGTGACAAGTGGTAACTGTTTTTTTTTCTTTAAGAGGGGGTGACTTGGACGGCTGCAACTTACAACTATGTACCTGCTGTGTTGCAATCTTCAGTTTTATATAAGGATTTCTCTCAAGAAAATACTGTTAAAATGGCGACCCAGTTCCCTATTTCAAACGCACAGTAACTTCCTGGGCTGAATCTGACTGTAATTACGGTTATGGGGAACTTGTTTTCACTGCGGTTCAACAGTCCAAATAAGTTGGCATAAGAATTGAGTTTTTCCAACCTAAGCGCCAACAAAAGAAATATATATTCAATAAATCAATATAATAAGTACTTACCTTGCACTTGCTGTGGAATTCACTTAGCGTAAAGTAAAGTAAAGTAAAGTGATCCCACAACAGACCCGGAGGCCCTTGGGGTAGTTGGAGGTTAAGGCTCCCACTTTTTCTAGACAATCGACACTTTATGTCAGCCGGGTTGTCAGCCCTGCGTCACAGCCGCCTTTACCCCCAGAACAAGCGTCTGGTACTCATTTCTGTTAGAGGCTGAGTCGACCCCAGGACCATAGTGCCGCCAGAGGGTTTGGGTCAGTTTAAAAATCCTGACCCCAACGGGACTTGAACCCTCGACCCTCCGGCTTGTAGCTCAGTGCCTTAACCACTACGCTACGGCGTGCCCCCATTCACTTAGCGTAACAGATTTTTTTTACAATTCCTTTCATGAGAAGAACCTAACCTCAATATCTATAATTAACTAATTAACTCACTGGCACTATCGAACCCGTAGGTTCATGGCCGAGCGGATATAAGCTCTCCATACATCCAAATCCTGAGCTAATGTTTTCCAATCATTCCCTGTATAATCTACTTCCCTCAAATCATAGTTAATGTTATTCTCCCACCTCATTTTTAGTCTACCAACTGGCGTTTTCCCTCTGGCTTTCCTACAAGAAGCTTTCATGTACGTCTTTAATTCCCCATTCGTGCCACATGTCCTGTCCATCGTAGTCTATAAGACTTAACTGTTCTTATTACTTCTGGTTTCCTATAAAGACCATGCAGTTCACTGTTATGTTGTCTTCTCCATTCACCTGTCTATTCATCTCTTTTTGGTTCAAAAAATTTCCTAAGAACTTTTTATTCTCAAATAGGCCCTACTCGTAATCTCCTTTTCTCCCTTAAAATAAAAATCCATGTTTCGCACCCTAATATATATATATATATATATATATATATATATATATATATATGGTAGAATAATAGTTTTATATATTTTACGTTTAACGTTTTTTGAAAGGAGTTGGGACATCAAGAGTCTCTGCAATGCATAATAGCACGCATTTCCAGAATTGAGCTATGATTAATTTCTTTGTGCATCTCATTCCTATTTGTGATTATTGTTCCTAGGTATTTGAATTCAGCCACTTCCTGAAAAATTCCCTCATCTGTCATTAGCTGTCCATTTTCATTATATAATGTATTTCTATGTATGACTATATATTTAGTTTTATTGATATTTACTTCCAGTCCCAATTTCTTAGTGTTACTCAATAGTGTGTGCGCTTTGGCCTTTAGTATCTCTTCGCTACCTATACTCTTTGGAATTCACTAAAAGAGGAATTCGATTTGAAAGAATAAAAAAAAAAGATAGTGAGGGTGGCAAGTAGTCATTGTCTTGTATCGATTTTACAGAAGGTCATTGTTTCATTTTATTATACACACATACGTAGAAGGGGGGGGTTGGATTTCTAAATGGAAAAAGTTGGGATCATCGCTTGGGGGGGCCTCGATAGTGCCTGGGATTTATTACGTCATATCTCTAGAGAATAGAACGTGATACAAGTCCAAAAAAGTGTTTTGCCTTCGTTCACGCCATTAAGACCCACATTTCTATCTCATCTGATAGAGATTTGAACTTTACGTACACAATTCAATCCTAGATATGTCTCAAAATATTTACCAATATAACCAAGAAGTGAATAAACTAATATACTTCGCTCTCAATGGTAAGACATTTACCATCAATTATACAGGGTGTTACAAACATTCTTTTACATAATATAAACTAAATATATGGTCACACGTAGAAATACATTATATTATGGAAATGAACAGCTAATGACAAATGAGGGAAATTTTGAAGAAGTGGCTGAATTCAAATACCTAGGAACAATAATCACAAATAGGAATGAGATGCACAAAGAAATTAAACATAGGCTCAATTCTGGAAATGCGTGCTATTGTGCATTGCAGAGACTCTTGATGTCCCAACTCCTTTCAAAAAATGTTAAACTGAAAATATATAAAACTATTATTCTACCAGTTATATTACATGGATGCGAAACACGGACTCTTACTTTAAGGGATGAAAGGAGATTACATGTATTTGAGAATAAAGTACTTAGGAACACATTTGGACCAAAGAGAGATGAACAGACAGGTGAATGGAGAAGACTTCATAACAATGAACTACATGGTATTTATAGGAAGCCAGATATAATAAGAACAGTTAAGTCTCGTAGACTGCGATGGGCAGGACATGTTGCACGTATGGGGAATGTGAGACTTGCATGGAAGCTTCTTGTAGGAAAGCCAGAGGGAAAACGCCCAGTTGGTAGACCAAGAATGAGGTGGGAGAATAACATTAACTATGATTTGAGGGAAGTAGATTATACACAGAATAATTGGAATGCATTAGCTCAGGATAGGGATGTATGGAGAGTTTATGTCCGCGCGGCCATAAACCCACGGGTTCGATAGTGCCAGTGGGTAAGAGACTAAGTAATGTAAACATTTTAAAATAATAACTAACCCACTAAGTTAATGCCACTACACAATCCGTAAGTTTATGGCCGCGCGGACATAAGCCCTCCATATATCCCAATCCCTGAGCTAATGTTTTCCAATCATCCAATGTATAATCTACTTCGCTGAAATCATGGTTACAGTTATTTCTTCACCTCATTTTTGGTCTACTAACTGGGTGCTTTCCTTCTGTTTTTCCTACAAGAAATTTCTATGACCCACTTTTAATTCCCATATTCGTGCCACATGTCCTGCCCATCGCATTCTACGAGACTTAACTATTCTTATTACATCTAGTTTCTTATAAATACCATATAGCTCACTGGTTTGTAGTCTTCTCCGTTCGCATATCTGTTCATCTCTCTTTGGCCCAAAATGTTTCCCAAAAATTTTATTATCAAATAGTAGTAATATTTTCCATCCATCCATAGTAATTCTGCCCGAGGGCTGGGCCTTCACTGCAATCATAGCATTTTCATACTGTGCTTGTAGCTTTACTAGGGAATTGTAGGTGTGGTAGCTTCCCTTTGCTTTCCACACCGGTGTAGGATGATGATGATGATGGCCATATGATTTCGGGAACCGTTTGGGCCTTAAAGTTTTCCTGACATTTGTCTTACAGGTGAGGAAAAACTCCGATAAAACCTCCACCCAGAAAAACTGCCCCGACCGGGGATCGAACCCGGGCCCGCTGCGTGATAAGGCAGCACGCTACCTCGAGACCACAGCGGTGGACAGTAATATTTTCTTCTCCCATAAAGTAAGAGTCCATGTTTAACATCCATATAATATAACAGGGAGAATAACAGTTTTATATATTTTCAGTTTAATGTTTGCCAGCGAATCGAACGTTAGACCTGGCGGCCTTCTTGTACCTTTTAATGGGAGTAGGCTACGTGTCGGCACTTTCTTCTTTCTCTTCATCAATATTCCTCATACAATGCAATTTACACTACACGAACACATAAAAATACACTCATCCTACACTCCTCTCTGAACACAATCCAAAAACATATCATATATGTTAAGTGGTCTGCCGAAGTGGACTGTAAAATGAAAATAGTCCACATTAACGCAATCCAGTGCGGAACCCGAAGTTTGTACAGTGCAGTGGGTGACAGAGATTAGAACATACACCCATATATACTTTTTACCGTCATTATATGATTATTATCATCATTGTCATTGTCATTATTTATACATTATAATTATTGTTATTATATTATTATTAATTCCATTTCTTCGTATGATTAAAATATATTAAATATTCAATAATATATTATATAATATATAAATAGTTACCCAGAAAAACATTGGAATGGTGTCCACTGGAAGAAGAAAGACAGGAAGACCTCGAAACACGTGGATGCAATAAATAAGAACTGGAATGAGAAGAAAAGAACAGGAGGTCATGGAGTGGATGGATAGGGACGATTGGAGAAGGAAAATAAAACTTTAGGCACAGAAAGATGTGTGAACATTGAAAATCTGTATATAAATAAAATTATTATTAGAAAAAATGAATATTATAGTAGAATTCAATTGGTTTGGTCATGTACGACGAATGCATGAAGAAAGGTTACACACAAAAACATTAGAATGTTAAGAAAGAAAGGAAGACCTCGAAACTTGTCGATACAAGAAATAAGAATTGGAATGAGAATAAGAGAACTGGAGGACATGGAGTGAATGTGGAGATGGAGGAGTGAAGAAGGAAAATAAAACCTCAGTTACAGGAAAATGTGTAAATATTGAAAATTTGCATATAAATAAAAATTATTATTATTATTATTATTATTATTATTATTATTAATCGATGGAATATATAAGAAGAGATATGAGGAAGAATAAAGTAAAGTAATCCCACTACAGGCCTCGGGAGGCCCTTGGGGCAGTAGGAGGTTAAGGCTCCCACTTTTTCTAGACAATCGGCACTTGATGTCAGCCGGTTTGTCAGCCCTGCGTGACGGCCGCCTTTACCCCCAGAACAAGCGTCTGGTACTCATTTCCGTTAGAGGCTGAGTCGACCCCAGGGCCATAGTGCCGCCAGAGGGTTTGGATCAGTTTAAAAATCCTGACCCCAACGGGACTTGAACCCTCGACCCTCCGGCTTGTAGCTCAGTGCCTTAACCACTACGCTACGGCGTGCCCCTTTTAAGGGAGGTGATGGGTGAAAATTGACCATTTGAGATCGAAATTAAGATTTTTTTTGTTTTTTTGTACTAAAATATAGTCTATGCCCTAATGTATACAGCATGTTTGCAAAGTTTCAGAGACCTACGGCGCTTCTAAATGCCCTAAATTATGTCAAAGTTAAAAGGCTGTGCCAGTTAAATACTACCTGCATGCAAAGCTTTAACTTATTCAGGATGTTAACAAAGTGCAATACCATTAATTCTTAATAATTCTACATAACTAAGTTAATGTATAATGTAATTGTATTGTTATCTAATTGTAATATTATTGTTTTTGTTTTAAGTATATTATTACGAAACATCAACTTATTGTAACGGACTGTCAACAGCACGTACGGCTTACTGCCCGTGCGATCCATATTTGTAAGTAACATTGTATGTATCTTACTTTTAGTTTAATAAAGTCCTTATGTTTTTCTACACTTTTATTTCCACTGCATTTTTTGTATATTCAAAATTGAATGGAATTCAGAAATTTTGTCCTAGAAGGTTCAAATTTTTACTGCATGTCCTAAAACAATGGGCAACAAAGTGGTGCATGGGTGTCATGACTGAAGTAGTATTTTAAGAAATAAAAAAATAAAATGTATGCAATTATTAATTTTTTTTGTAATTCCACGCATGAGGTAAAACATTTTTTTCTAAATATTTTAGGGGTCTTGTAAAAATCAGACATTTTACTAAAAAATTGTGGAACACATTTAATTATAATATATGCAATTTTTTTAAATATAATATTTAATAACTCATAAAATAAATGTGAAATGAGATTCATGCGCAGAACAGCGGGTTACACCAGATGGGATCGGATAAGGAACACCGATACCTTAAAAGAATTGAAGACTACACCAATTTTGGAATATATTAAACACTATCAACTAAATTGGAAACACCATCTTGAAAGAATGAGTTCAAATCGGATCCCCAAAGCTGTTTATAATTATATACCAAGAGGACGAAGATCACTGGGCCGTGCTATGAAACGCTAGAGGGAAAATTTTCTATAGGATCGTAACAGGCCTTGGCCTAATACTTGGAAGGAAGAAGAAGATAAATTTAAATATCTCACAAGAATGAAACTTAAACACATCATTATGTATCATGCAGCGAATGTTTGTACAAAAAATCAAGACTCTAGCTCAAGAAATGTAGAAAATATAAATTTCACCCAACACCCCTCTTAAACCTGTTTATAAATAAATAAATAAATAAATTATTATTATTATTATTATTATTATTATTATTATTATTATTATTACTATTATAATAATTATTATTATTACTATAATAATAATAATAATAATAATAATAATAATTATTATTGTTATTATTATTACTATTATTATTATTACTATAATCATAATAATAATAATAATAATAATTATTATTATTATTATTATTATTATTATTATTATATTATTATTATTATTATTATTCTATCTATCTATCTATCTTCGGGTTTTTACAGCTGCTGCCGTCTTCCCGTTCCAAACCTCCGAAGCCTTCGGTCTTGGGCATCTTCGATGCTTAGCCCTCTAGCTAGCATTACTGTCTTCATGTTTTCCTTCCATGTTAACCTTGGTCTTCCTCTTTTCTTCTTTCTGTTCGGATGTCATTCATATAGTTGCTTCGGCCATCGCTCATCTTCCATTCTTAAAACATGTCCTAACCACTTTAATTCCTTCTCCTCAATTCTTTCAATTATGCTTTATTCTGCTTCCATCATGTTTCTAATTTCCTTATTTGTGACATGTTCTAATTTACACTTTCTGGCACTTCTTCGTAAATAATCCATTTCTAGAGCTATTAGTCTATTCTTGTAGTACTTATTAATTGTCCATACCTCACTTCCGTACATTGCAACAGATTCCACCAATGTTTTACCAATATATTTTTTTGTGTCTTTCCAAATATGCTTATCCCACCATATGGAATTTAATGATGATATTATTTTGCTACTCAATTCCATTCTATGTTTTATGTTCTCTTTGCCTATACCTTCGATGTTATCCATAATCATTCCCAAATATTTAGTTTGTTTCACTTGCTTTATTTGGATTCCTTCTTCCAATATTAAATTTTCTCTTTCATTGCTATTTATTGCCAGATATTCTGTTTTCTTAGGCATAACTCTGAAGGACAGAATCTCGAATACAACACTTCAAGCCATATCCTCAACAACTGATCCCGCACAACAAGCCATCAGGAAAAAATGGAAGTGGGGAGGCCACGTTCCAAGAATACAGGACGACAGGTGGACAATAAAAACAACCATGTGGGACCCGTACACAGGCAAGAGACAGCGCGGAAGACCAAGACGACGATGGGCTGACATCTTCAAAGAACGAGCAGGGGCGCAATGGTCCAGAGTCGCCAGATGCAGGAAAAGCTGGAGAACGATGGAGAGCCAACTGTGCATTAACTAATCACAGAACAGACAGTGTATACAAACCAAGTGCTACATCCAAGTCAACTTCTCACCACGGAGTAGCTCACCGGGTGACACTTTCAAAAAGAGCTTAACCCCTGTACAGGGAGGCCTTTGCCCTAAAGGGACATATGAGGCTTTATTTATTTATTTATTTATTTATTTATTCTGTTTTTTGTAAATTTACTGTGAGACCCCATGATTCATATGTGTTGTTATTGTTATTACTATTATTTTACACAGAGACGTGGTACATAACATAACTGGGAATCTAGTACGCTGACTGGCAATATTATATGAATGATTCAACATGGCTGCTTACTGCATAATGTCATAACTTCGGTGAAATCATGTATTAAATTTGAAAGGACAACAATGGAACCTAATAATGCAAGTTGGCTCCACACATTCAAATGTTAATAACGAGACAGATGAAGAGCGCTTATCTATCTGAAATTAATGCCTCTTCCACACCAGACACCGTAACAATGTGTCTACAAAACGTAAATATACAACAATATATTGCTCTGACGTACCTGGGTAGGGGAGGATTATTTATATTAAATTTAATTTTATGACTTGTAATGTGTCAGCAGGGAGACAACAGAAATGTCAGAGATAATTTATGATTTTCTAACCAAATTACCCGAATTTTTAAACCAAAGTTTGTTTTAAAATCAGTTATGCAACAATATTCGACATGTGGCACGAATGGGGAATGATAGAGGGTCATGGAAGCTTCTTGTAAGAAAACCAGACGAAAAACGTCCAGTTGGCAGACCAAGAATAACATTGACTATGATTTGAAGGAAGTAGATTATACAGGGGATGATTGGAAAACATTAGCTCAGGATAGGGATGTATGGAGATCTTATGTCCAAGCGGCCATGAGCCTACGGGTTCGATAGTGCCAGTGAGTTAGTTAGTTAGTTATACAACAATATTCGGCTTCGGTGGCGTACTGGTTATGCTCCTTGCTTCGATTTCAAGGGTCATGGGTTCAAATTCGGACGGGGTCAATTGATTTTTCTTTTTTTCTCCATGGCGCGACAGACCTAGAAGGCCTTTGGCCTACCAGTCGGCTGCTGTCTTAGCATCCACATGTGTTAATCACAGAGGTAGAATTATATCCTGCCAGTTTAGGGCGTGCATGTGGCCAGCATGTCGGTTCCCCAGCCGTTATAACTGGTTTTCTCAACCTGGAGCCGCTACTTATTGTAGCTACCCAAAAGTCTCGGGATACTGGGTAGGCACTGGTCCCATACTGGCCGAAATTCCATTAGAAAATTTCTTCCCAAGAGGAGACTCGAATAAGCGCAAGTCCCGTAGCTCTGCTCCTAAGCATCTTGGCTTAACCTCTCGGCCACACACATACATACACACACACACACACACACACACACACACACATATATATATATATATATATGAAAAGAAAAATGAATGCTTGAGTCGGGATTTGAACCCGAGTCTCTAAACTCTGTATGTTTAGCGCTCTAACCATCTGAACCACTCAAGTATTCCAACACAAACATACATCTTTCTTATATATTATATATAAATTAATTAGTGTATAATGCTATTGTGTTATTATTTAATTGTAATATTAATGTGTTTTCTTCATGTAATTGTAATGTTTATGTTTTTCTAGTGTATAATGCTATTGTGTTATTATTTAATTGTAATATTAATGTGTTTTCTTTATGTAATTGTAATGTTAATGTTTTTCTAGTGTATAATGCTATTGTGTTATTACTTAATTATAATAGTATTGTGTTTTCTTTATGTAATTGTAATGTTAATGTTTTTAGTGTATAATGCTATTGTGTTATTATTTAATTCTAGTATTATTATTGTGTTTTCTTTATGTAATTGTAATGTTCTTGCTGTTTTTGTTGTTTATTTTTCTTTACACTAGTACCAATTATTACTTTATTGTAACGGACTGTCAACAGCACGTACGGCTTACTGCCCGTGCGACCCATATTTGTAAATAATATTGTAAATATCTTACTGTTTGTCTAATAAAGTCCTACTACTACTACTATATATGTAGTATTCTTAATTCACACAAGAGGTAGCGGGAAGTCGTTCCAACTGACATCTAGTGGACAACATAACAGTTAAGCAATTTTTTTAAAGACAATATTTACTTTACAGCAGTTATCCTTGTATATTTACATGTTATAACTATATTTTTGACATTTAGCAATGAAGGCATATATATATATATATATATACATACATACGTACATACGCGTAAGTATTAATGTCGTAGCTAGAACACATTTGCATGTCACTGCAGCCTAGAATTGAATATATTAGTTGGAAAAAGTCCTATCTTCAGTTTTTTCATTTTTATTGCATACATGTTTATTAATTGGCGAATACAGATTACATTGGTAAATGCATTCACATTGAACACAAGTAAGAATTTCACTGAAATCACACAGATCACAGGATAGGAGAAGAATTGGAATTACTAAAAAATCCGTCCCGCAGAAAATGCATAAAACAAGGTAATTTCTCAGTAATTCAAATTTCAAGTCTCATTTTGCTGGTTTATGGAATATATATTTATTTTGTTAATTTCGAGAAACTCATTTTCTGATACCAGTTTAACTAATCCAAAAGTGTCGGACTGCAGTTGAAACAAATAATTCATAACTGTAAGTTATAACCTATTTGCTCGTTGGTTTATAATTTGACACCAGTTAAAAAATAATCTACCTATTCATTTCTCATTAATTTATTTTAATAAATTAAATTAATTAAACCAATATCTTATAAGATCTAGAATTTTTTTTATACATTAGAAATTATTTTAATATATATTTCATCCTACTTAAAAATACTACTACTACTACTATTACGTCAGAATGTTAATAGAACACTTTGTCATCAGTGCGGGAGGGGCAAGGTGTATAATAAAAACATATATATATATACTATATAACTTATGCTATATTGCAGATTTTCGCGGATATAAGTATGAATAATAAAGTTTTCTTGTGTTTTCCGATCCGTTAACAAACGGAAAAGAAAATGGTACCTATTTGTTTTCTCTTTTCATATATATATTTTTTTTTCTTATCATACCATATTAAGCTTGCATTGCTCAATGTTAAACATTTAATTATAACATCGGTAAAGCGTCACTGCTATAAAGTAAAAATATTATCTTTAATTTGCTTACTTGTTATAGTCAGCTACTAGATGGCAGTGAAGACCGAGTTCTCGCGACATCTAGTAATAATGGAGAATATAATACATATATAAGAAAAATAAATGTTTGAATTGGATTCGCCTGGTGGTGTAATGGATAACACGCTGAGGTACACATTCAGAGTTCCGGGTTCGAATCCCGTCCATGCATTTATTTTTCTTATCATACCATATATATGTAACTTATATATGAATAAGAAAGTTTCATATTTGTATATAATAATAATAATAATAATATATATATATATATATATATATATATTTCCGGTTTTAAAAATGTTTAAACATTTTTCCGGCACCAATGATTTCTCTCCAATTTCGCTTTTTAATTTTCCTCCATTCGTCTCTATTATAACACATTTCTTCCTCTATTTCCCAGTCCTTCAAAGTTTCTCTAATCCCTTGGATCCACGTGAGATTTGTTCGTCCTTTCCTTCTCGTTCCTGATGGTGTCCATTCCATTATTTTCTTCGATAATCTTTCATCCTCCATTCGCCTAACATGTCCGTAACCATTTTAGTTGTTTTTCTTGAATAAATACTAAAATCGAGTTTTGTACATTCATGTTGTCTTTTATAATTTCATTTCTAAATTTCTCTCTCCTTGTTATCCTGGCAGATATTCTCTAATAGTCCATATCTGCTACCATTAATTTTCTTTTCAACTGATAATTATAGGCCAAACCTCTGACCCATAAGTCACAATACTTCTAAATATTGTTTTAAAAAAATTGACTTTAGTTTTTTTTGTATGATTATCCCATAATAATAATAATAATAATAATAATAATAATAATAATAATAATAATAATAATAATAATAATAATAATAATTAATATAAAATTATGGAATATTCACCTGAAAGATCCGTCTCCTCAACTTAATTAATGATTAATTAAGTTGAGGAGACGGACCTTTCAGGTGAATATTCCATAATTTTATATTAATTTTAAATAATACCTCAACGGAACACATCATGAATCTTATAAAAGTTAATAACAATAATAATAATAATCCATCCATAGTAATTCTGCCCCCGAGACAGCGTCCTTCACTGCCAAACCAATAAGCATTTTATTAGCTATGCTGCTGCAGCTTTAATATGGGAATTATCAGGCCTGCTGCCGTAGCGTTCCGTTGCTTTCCACACCGGTGAAAGATAATATGATAGCATGATAAGGAAGATGATGGCCATATGATTTCGGGGACCGTTTGGGCCTTAAAGTTTTCCTGACATTTGTCTTACAGGTGAGGAAAAACCCCGATAAAAACCTCACCCAGAAAAACTGCCCCGACCGGGGATCGAACCCGGGCCCGCTGCGAGACAAGGCAGCACGCTACCTCGAGACTACAGCGGTGGACTAATAATAATAATAATAATAATAATAATAATAATAATAATAATAATAATTACTATCATTATTATCATCATCATCATCATCATCATCATCATCATTATTATTATTATTATTATTATTATTATTATTATTATTATTATTATTATTATTATTATTATTATTATTATTATTATTATTATTATTATTATTATTATAAAATGACAACTGGATTGCGCACAATATCACGTTCGTGAATTTGATGAAATATTCGAGAGATCGTACACAATTAGATTCAAATATAGGGAAACAAAGCAAAATTAATTTGGATACAATAAGCATGCAAATGTACTACACAGTTATACAATGTAAATGTATAGAATTTGGAGTTTTCTCCGATTACATTACAATGCATTGGAAATCAAAATCCCAAATATATTCTTGTCGCTTGTGCCGTTTTACAGCTTAAAAGTCTAGTATTCTCAAGCGAAAAATTGCTTTGCTCTTGCCTTGAGACGAACTCATGCTCTCTGAACTTGCAGGTCACTCAAGTGACATTTTAAGATAATAAATATTCTATATTATAGTTATTGCTTCTATAACTCACTGGCACTACAGATCCCGCAGGTTCATGGCCGCGTGAACTTTTCCACACATCCCTATACTCAGATAACTAACTAACTCACTGGCGTATCGAACACCCTAGGTTCATGGCGGCGGGATCAAAAGCTCTCCATACATCCTCATCCTGAGCTAATGTTTTCCAATCATCCCCTGTATAATCTACTTCACTCAAATGATGGTTGATGTTATTCCCTCGCCTCATTCTTAGTCTACCAACTGGGCGTTTTCCTTCTGGTTTTCTTAAAAGAAGTTTCCATGCTCCTATTTGAATCCCCATTCTTGCACATGTCATTCCCGTCGCAGTCTATAAGACTTAACAGATGATATATTCTTTTATCACCGTGTAATCCATCCTCCTGAAAACATGGTTAAAATTATTATTATTATTATTATTATTATTATTATTATTATTATTATTATTATTATTATTAATATTATTATTATTATTTATATTATTATGGCACGAATGGGGAATGAAATACTCGCATGGAAGCTTTTGTAGGAAAATCAGAGGGAAAACGCCCAGTTGGTAGACCAAGAATGAGGTGGGAGAATAATATTAGCCATGATTTGAGGGAAGTAGATCATACAAGGGGCACGCTGTAGCGTAGTGGTTAAGGCACTGCGCTACAAGCCGGAAGGTCGAGGGTTCAAGTCCCAGTGGGGTCAAGATTTTTAAACTGACCCATACCTTCTGGCGTCACTATGGCCCTGGGGTCGACTCAGCCTCTAAAGAAAATGAGTACCGGACGCTTGTTCTGGGGGTAAAAGTTGACAACCCGGCTGACATTAAGTGCCGATTGTCTAGAAAAGTGGGAGCCTTAACCTCCTACTATCCCTAGGGCTTCTTGAGGCCTTAAGTGGGATTACTTTAATATTACTAGATTATACAGGAGATAATTGGAAAACATTAGCTCAGGATAGGGATGCATAGAGAGCTTATGTCCACGTGGCCATGAACCTACTAATTCGATAGTGCCAGTGTGTTAGTTAGATTATTATTATTATTATTATTATAACTTTAATTAAGAGAACTTTAATTATGGGAAATTTGTGTATTACAAACTGATAGTCTGTAAGTCCGTAGTCATTTATGTATTTTTAAAACTCGTATTAATAACACTGGTAAACATGATTTTTGTCTCATGAGTACAATAGCTGTACTTAATGCAGTTTTTTTATCGTGTTTTAAAATATGTATTCGGAATTTCTCCATCACCCACAGTTTTTTTCTATTTCAATTTCAATTAATGGATTTAAATAATTATTTTTTTAACAAACGTTTTTTCGTCCATTTGTCCATTGTAAAATAAAACCAAATGAGCTAACTCAGGAGATTTCAGCTGTGGAAAAGAGATATCAAGGCAAATGGAATCCTAATACGCTGGCCGATTATTGTTGGACCATGAAGAGGATGCTCCACAGGCGAAATATAGCAGAAAAATCGTCATTTATTATTATCTAGGGGAGTCCGAATGTTCAAATATTATGTAGTTACGAATGTATCGTAGAAAATATTAATGTGTTTGAAATTATAAATGCCTGTCTCTCGGAAACCGTGCGTGATGAAGAAAACCCGATATCATATTTGAATTCAGGAGAAAAAATACTATCAGAATCACATATTTTTTCTTTCTGAGACAAAAAAAAAACTTTATTTTTTGTTGCTCAATTGAATTAATCTGTTAACTAGTGAATTGGGCGAGACGGTAGCGTTTAAGACTCGTAATCAGAAGACCTCCGGTTCAAACTCCGAAGCCAAAATAACATTTCCTCCCCTTCTTTTTTTCAGCTGCAAAGGCAAATACTGTGTTGGAATTCCATCATAACCATCAGGCCATAGTATCATTAATAAGTAAATACATATAAGTGATATGAACTTAGATGTTACAGGTAACTGAATAAGAATGATAAAAAATAAAAATAAAAAACAATCAGTTATAATGGATATTAGAAGCGTGAACACATTGTTGAATTGCTATTGTTGTAAAGTATCTAACTTGAGAAACAAATGCCATCTAAAAAGACAATTTTATGAGCAGTTTATTGTAACCATGACAACGGAGGACATGTTTTAGTTAGTGACGTCATACGAGGCACAACTATGGCCTGACAATAGGCCGCCGCTGTTTTATTACGTCATTCTCTGTGCCAGACAATAATGCTCAGATTTACTAACATTCCAACAACGTGCCATCAATTTTTTTTAAATGTATACACTATAAGCTGTTTCACAAATCTTAAGATTATTATGTTGTGTTGGATACGGCGTCTGCATTCCATTGTTTAAAGGATTTAATATTTAGTGTTTAACAGTGGCGACTCGTGGCCTAAAATATCCTGGGGCTTGCATAGAAAGCGGAATGAAATTATTTTCTGCGACACTACAGAACTAACCCCAGATATTTCTGACAAGATATATAGCATGATTAGGGAGAAAGGGCTTCTTCCAAATGAATGAAATGTGTCAAGTATCGTGCCAATCTATAAGAAGAGATAAAACTGATTTAATTTCTTTCAACTTCGTACAAAATTCTAACAAATATATTATTATTTATTAGCTTAGTCCTTATATTGACGACATAATAGGCGATAATCAATGTGGATTTAGAGGACGTAGGTCTGCAATAGATAAGATTTTCAGTGTAAGACAGATTCCAGAAAATGAATGGGAATAATATGGCACCGCAAAATCTTTAAAAACTTTATTCTCAAATTCATGCAATATTTTTCCCTGCTTTAAAGTAAGAATCCATGTTTCACATCCATACAATATAACTGGGAGAATAACAGTATCATATATTTTCAGTTTAATGTTTTCGAGAGACTTTAGGACGAAAAGAGATCTAACCCATAAAAATTCAAAGTTGAGTTTTCAGTGAAATAGTGATCCATCTGGAGAATGTCGCGACATGGCGCATGTAAAACTATCCCTGCTCTCTTCGAGACCTGTATTATTTATTTTCAAAAGTTGGCATTCAAGCGAATAGTGATCTATAATGTAAGTAAATTGATCCCACAACAGCCCCGGAGGCCTTTGGGGTAGTAGGAGGTTAAGGCTCCCACTTTTTCTAGACATTCGGCACTTTGTCAGCCGGGTTGTCAGCCCTGCGTGACGGCCGCCTTTGCCCCCAGAACAAGCGTCTGGTACTCATTTTCGTTAGAGGCTGAGTCGACCCCAGGGTCATAGTGCCTCCAGATGGTTTCGGTTAGTTTAAAAATCCTGATCCCAACGGGATTTGAACCCTCGACCCTCCGGCTTGTAGCTCAGTGCCTTAACCACTAAGCTATGGCGTGCCCCGAATATTGATCTATACGTAACAAAATGGCTGATGAAGTTAGTCAAGTTATGGGTAACAGTTTATGAGTTACATCTGTTTTCGGGGTAACTGTTCAAATAATAATAATAATAATAATATATAATAATAATAATAATAATAATAATAATCTTGAGGAGAGCAGTAAGATGTTCAAAATTAAAAACATAAAAAATACTGTCATACGACAAAAAATGAATATTAGATATTCAATAGTAGGTTATATAAGATATAAGCAATTAAATTAGTATCGGCAGGTACGACGAATGCAAGAAGAAGGGTTACCCAGAAAAACATTGGAATGGTGTCCACCTGGAAGAAGAAGGAAAGGAAGACCTCGAAACTCGAGAATGCAAGAAATAAGAACTTGAATGAGAACAAGATAACTGGAGGAAATGGAGTGGATGGATAGAGGCGAGTGGAGAAGGAAAATAAAACTTTAGGCACAGAAATATGTGTAAACATTGTAAATCTGTATATAAATAAAAATATTATTATTATTAACATTAACATTATTATTATTATGTAAGAATTGAGGAGAAGGAATTAAAGTGGTTAGGACATGTTTTAAGAATGGAAGATGAGCGATGGCCGAAGCAACTATATGAATGGCATCCGAACAGAAAGAATAAAAGAGGGAGACCAAAGTTAACATGGAAGGAAAACATGAAGACAGTAATGCTAGCTAGAGGGCTAAGCATCGAAGATGCCCAAGATCGTAGGCTTTGGAGGTTTGGCACGGGAAGACGGCAACAGCTGTAAAAACCCGAAGATAGATAGATATATTATTATTTATTTATTTATTTATATGCAGATTTTTAATGTTTACACATCTTTCTGTGTCTAAAGTTTTATTTTCCATCTCCACTCGTCTCGCCCATCCACTCCATGTCCTCAAATCCTCTTGTTCTTCATTCCCATTCTTATTTCTTACATCCACGAGTTTTTCGAGGTCTTCCTTTTCTTCTTCTTCCAGTGGACACCATTCCAATGTTTCATGGGTAACCTGTCTTCTTGTATTCGTCGCACGTGCCTATACCAAATCAATTACTTATATCTTATATAATCTACTATTGAATATATAATATTATTTTTTACATGCTTTCTGTTAGCTGACCTGTATATGTCTATCTATGTAACGGAATATTTCAACACGATTTTCACCCACTTAAGAACATTGGATTGATGGGAACTTCGTATACTTGAAAAGGACCAATGACAATACAATCTTCTTCTGCTTCATGAAATTAGGCCTTTTGACCTGTTTTCACATCAAGTGGGATTTAATGAATCCTCCCATCTAGTAAATGGGCGTCCAACATTTCTATGTCCTATTGGTTTGTACTTTAGTAACAGCTGAGGGATTCTATCTGTAGGCATTCTCTTGACATGTTCATACCAGTTGTTTCTCATGTTGTCAATTCTATTTGTTAAATTGAAAATATTTAAGACCTTCCTAATATCCTCACTTCTTTTCTTGTCCAAAATTGTCACACCTGCTACTGAACGTAGGAACTTCATTTCTGCAGTTTCTATTTTCCTCCTGTCTGAACGGTTAATACAATAATTTTATAAATTGTTTCTAAGATCCTGGCCAGGATCATCAGGGCATAAAAAAATCCAGTATAATAGGTTGCTGACTTATCGACATTTTAGTCCATCGTTGTAAGAAATTAATATTATATCCTCTGGTAGCTCAGTTGGTAGAGTGGTGGACTGTAGTAGTACATAATTTCAGTAATCCATAGGTCGCTGGTTCAAATCCGGCCCGGAGGAATTTTTAGAAGAGTATTACTTTTAGCTCATACTACAATAGTATCGAATATAAAGATATTTACATTTTTATCTTATTCTGTAAAATGTTAATGACAATTTTGTAAACTTACCACATTGTAATTTATCCAAAAAAATGTGACAAGGATACGATTAACTGTAAATATTTATCTATATTAAAATATTAAAAATATTATAATAATAATTAAAAATATATATATAATTATATTCGTGCCTAGACACTAAAAATATCGTAAGCAATTAAATTTTCCTGGGATTTCGGTTTATGACAATCAATTAAACTAAAAATAAAAAAAAACAGTTTAAAAAACTAAACAACTCGCTTTAATAGAAAACCGAACTAAAAAATGAAGAATAATTTTAATTTTCAACACGCTTGGGATAAAATTAAAGTGGTCAACAACAAAATCATCTCCAACACATCTAGAATAAAACTAGAGTTATCAACAAAAAAAAAAAAAAAGAAAAAAAGAATGTTACCATCAAAAGCGTGGGGTGCTTTTTATGGCTTTTACGTTTTCTTCTTAGAGACTTTACTTTTACCAGTATCTGTTTATTATCAAATATATTAATTGATATAGATCACCCACGCTTTTGATGGTAAAATTATTTTCTTGTAGATAACCCTAGTTTTATTCTAGATGTGTTGGAGATGATTTTGTGTTGACCATTTTAATTTTATCCCAAGCGTGTTCAAAAATTAAAATTATTTTTCATGTTTTGGTTAGGTTTTCTAATAAAGCGTGCTGTTTTAGTTTTGTAAAACTATTATTTATTTTCTCGTATGACAATATATATATTTTTTTTTGTAATTTAGAACATCTGGCTGCTCTCCTGAAGAAATCCATTTCCATCGACATACGTTTCTGTTCTAGGTTTTTGTTGAATTTCCAAACTTCAGCCATATGGACTAAAACGTCGATACGTTCGCAAGCTATTATACCGGTCTTTATTTTTTTTGATGTCCTGATGATCCTGATCAGGACCTTAGAAAAAACTTATGAAATTATTGTATTGTCATTGGTCCATTACAAGTATACAGAGTTTCAAGTCGATCCAATGTTTTTAAGTGGGTGCAAATCATGTTGAAAAATTCTGTTACATAGATAGATACCGGTCAAGCTAATATAAAGCGTGTAATAACAGAAGACAAATTCTCAAGAAGTATACTAGAATGGTTTCGCTTGATAGAAAGAAGAAGACAGCCAAAAATAACGGAATTGATAGTTTTTTTTCTTTTTGAGCAGCATGAAAGAGAGAGGATTGAACGATGGAGATTGGAATGACAAATGTGGAGGAGAATGGCAGTACATTAATTGGGCGTAGGAAGATGTTGTCGAACCTGCTAAATAAATAAACAATTAATAAACTAATAATAATAGTAATAATAATAGTGTAACAAAGAGAATAAGAAAATTGTGTTGTAGTATTTATGAACCCACTCGCACAGTAGGCCTACTGAGAAAGATAATATAAACTCTCTTAGAAGGGAAACAACTGGCATTATATTACCACAAAAGGGGGATTTGGGTGCCCGCAAGTTGGTATTATACTACAAACCCGAATAATGTTTGGCAACAGGTGCGAATTTCCAATATCACAAAGCCTTAGTTCACAGTAGAGCGACCTTCCATTTCAGAGGAATAGGCCTGTAACTAATGTTACCTCATGCCAAGTTGCTTTAAATGTTCTCTAAATCTCTACCCACGTGTCTGAAGAGTTCTGAGCTGTTTCATGGGAAAACTAACTTAACTATAAAAAGTAATGTTTTGTTAAATCAATAGACACCCAAGAAAAAAGTTTTAACCTTTAAATTAGCGAAACACTAATTTCTCGTGTCAGTTATTTAAATGTCTGAGTAACACTAAGAAATTGGGACTGGAAGTAAATATCAATACAACTAAATATATGGTCACATGTACAAATACATCATATGATGGAGATGGACAGCTAATGACAAATGAGGGAAATTTTGAGGAAGTGGCTGAATTCAAATACCTAGGAACAATAATCAAAATAGGAATGAGATGCACAAAGAAATTAAACATAGGATCAATTCTGGTAATGCGCGCTATTATCCATTACAGAGACTCTTGACGTCTCAACTCCTTTCAAAAAACGTTAAACTGAAAATATATAGAACTATTATTCTACCAGTTATATTATATGGGTGCGAAACATGGACTCTTACTTTAAGGGAGGAAAGGAGATTACGAGTATTTGAGAATAAAGTACTTAGGAAAATTTTTGGACCAAAGAGGGATGAACAGACAGGTGGATGCAGAAGACTACATAACAATTAACTACATGGTCTTTATAGGAAGCCAGATATAATGAGAACAGTTATGTATCGTAGACTGCGATGGGCAGGACATGTGGAACGAATGGGGAATGAAAGACGTGCATGGAACCTTCTTGTACGAAAACCAGAGGGAAAACGCCCAGTTGATAGACCAAGAATGAGGTGGGACAGTAACGTTAACTATGATTTGGAGGAAGTAGATTATACCGGGGATGATTGGAAAACGCTCAGGATAGGGATGTATGGGGAGCTTATGTCCGCGCGGCCATGAACCTACGGTTTCGATATTTCCAGTGAGTTAGTTACTTAGTTATTTAAATGTGTCGTACCGCAATGAAAACGAAAACATGCATAACGGGTATTATTAGTTATATTGTGCAATTGGACACACATTTAAGTAATTTCTACTTATTCGTTTTCTATTATTTTATTAAAAATACTAGCTGATGCCCGACGTGCGCTTCTACGCCTAAATAAATTAAATATTGAGGGTTAAATAATTATATGGTATACACTGCGACGAACTAAACATTGCGGTTGCTAGAGAAAATATTTGATTTCAAATTTCAGGTAAACCCCCAATTCTAACGGTCGGATTTAGCTGATGTTTGGACAATACATAACTCGGTTTATTTAAATAGGATATTCTTAGTTTTGTCGTGAAACATCGAAAATTGCGATCGCTAGAGCGATTTTTAAATTTTCGTTTTCAGGTGAAATCCTACACATAATGATTTTAGAACATAATACATAACGGCTAAAGACTCTCCGCATCTAAAAACCTGTAGACCTATATACAAATTTGCATGAATATAGGTTGAACGGTTTAGAAGCATGTAAGGACAAAGACAGACATAACTAACTCTCAGGTACTATCGAACCCGTAGGTTCATGGCCGCGTGGACATAAGTTCTCCGTACATCCCTATCCTGAGCTAATGTTTTTCATTCATCACCTGTATAATCTACTCCCCTTCAAATCATAGTTAATGTTATTCTCCCACCTCATTCTTGGTCTACCAACTAGGCGTTTACCTCTGGTTTTCCTACAAGAAGCTTCCATGCACTTCTTTCCTTCCCCATTCGTGCCACATGTCCTGCCCATCGCAGTCTACGAGACTTAACCGTTCCCATTATATCTGGCTTCCTATAAAGACCATGTGGTTCACTGTTTGAAGTCTTCTCCATTCACCTGTCTGTTCATCTCTTTTTGGCCCAAAAAATTTCCTAAGTACTTTATTCTCAAATACTCTTAATCTCCTTTCCTCCCTTAAAGTAAGAGTCCATGTTTCGCACCCATATAATATAACTGGTAGAATAATAGTTTTATATATTTTCAGTTTAACGTTTTTTGAAAGGAATTCGGACGTCAAGACTCTCTGTAATATATAATAGCACGCATTTCCAGAATTGAGCCTATGTTTAATTTCCTTGTGCATCTCATTCCTGTTTGTGATTATTGTTCCTAGGTATTTGAATTCAGCCACTTCCTCAAAATTTCCCTCATTTGTCATTAGCTGTCCATTTCGACATACATTCATTTATATACTTGTATATACACATATATTATAATTAGGAAAATTATAAAAGTTGTATTACTGACAATTGAAGAGAGCGACGATTAAGAGGATGACATCTGATAGAATCCCTAAGAAGATCTTTGAGTGGAGAATAGATAGCAAAAGAACAAAGAGAAGATCTAAAGAAGGTAAGATGGTTGGTGTGAGAAGAAGTTTAAGAGAACGGGACCTACTGACGAGGATGTTCAGGACAGCTGCAAATGGAGCCCACATTGAGCATCTATGAATATACGTGGAAACTTGGAAAGTTAACCTTTCTCGGCAGATTCGTATTTCTAAAATAAATTCAACATAGTAGTTACATAAATGTTTCCTTTTTGTCTCATTTACTTTAAATTGCCTGCGTTATAACTAACTAACTAACTCATTGGTTCTATCTAACCCATAGGTTCATGGCCGCGAGGGCATAAGCTCTCCATATATCCCATCATGCCCTTTTTGATCTATTTCCCTCAAATCATGGTTAATATTATTCTCCAACTTCATTCTTGGCCTACCTACTGGGCGCTTTCCCTCTCGTTTACCTACAGTTTCCATGCCCCTCTTTCATTCCCCATTCGTGTCACATACCCTGCTAATCGCAGTCTAAAAAAACTGAACTATTCTTATTATAGACCTATGTTGTTTCCCATTAATATCATGAACCTCACAGTTATAGCCTTTTCCATTCGACTGTTTATTTCTCTTTGGTCCAAAAATGTTCCTAATAATTTTATTAGGGTATATGAACAGATAGGCGAATGGAGAAGGCTATATAACAGTGACCTACATGTATTATAAACAACACTAAATTTGCAAATGCAAAAGTGTTGCAAGTCCGGGACGAAAAGGTAGATTTTGAGAAAAGAATAAGAGTTAAAAATGTTGATCACAGGAAAATGTGATAATTTTGGCAAGGATTTTAATGCAGTTATAGTTAAGACTTTTTTGTCTAATGCCAGCAGCTTGTCTTTTAATACATTTCTGGTTTTCTCCAATGGCATTGGCGGAATTGTAATCAATTTCTCAGGTTGGGGCACCTGGAAGGCGGAGTTACATTACCCCGATGATATGATGGGTGATAAATGATAAGGAAGCGCTAGGAGGGTACTTATCGTAAATTTAACCTAAATTCCAGACCAGGGCTACCACACGAATAATTCCCTTTAAGGAAAAATCCCTATGGTTTGACCGGGAATCGAATCCGGGACCTTATGAACTGTAGTGAGAAACGCTGACTATTAGCCCATGAGGCTGGTGAAGTTAAAATTTGTAATATAGTATAATTAGAAGTACGACTTCTGACTGTCTTTTGTCTTGTTTTCACATACAAACAGTTGAATAATATCATGAGAAGTTAGACTTCTGACTGTCTTTTGTCTCGGTTTCACATACATACAGTTGAATGATATAATGAAAAGTTAGTCTTCTGACTGCCTTTTATCTTGGTTTCACATACAAATAGTTGAATGATATAATGAGAAGTTAGACTTCTGTATTTTGTCTTGCTTTCACACACAAACAATTGAAAAAAATATAATGAGAAGTTAGACGACTATCTTTTGCCTTCATTTCACACACAAACAACTGAATAATACTCCGTATAATGATAAGTTAGACTTCTGACTGTCTTTGCCTTGGTTTCACACACAAACAATTGAATAATATAATGAGAAGTTAGAATTCGGACTGTCTGTTGTCTTGGTGTCACACAAAAACAATTGAATAATATATACTGTGTTGAAATCTTAACTTTTAGTGAATTAAAAACCTTGCCCTAGTGATAATATATTATAAATTATTAATTAAATAAAAATAAAGCGTAGTTTTATTTGATCTTCATATATATTATATAATTCAGTGACAGCTGTTTCGGTACACTGTACCTTCTTCAGACATGTTAAAAAATTATGAATTGTGTTCCAACTGATCTAAGCAACAATACAACAATATGTATTTAATTTTTTTTAATTTAACAAAGGGGATTCATTCAAATCAAGTTGAGAATTTAACAGTTTTTTACTACATTTAAATTTATTAATTTCTACAGCCTCCAAAAGATCTAACTTCTTACCCTTATCACAAATATGTAACATTTCAAAATTCAAAATTTTACATATTTGTGATAAGGGTAAGAAGTTAGATCTTTTGGAGGCAGTAGAAATTAATAAATTTAAAAGTAGTAAAAAACTGTTAAATTCTCAACTTGATTTGAATGAATCCCCTTTGTTAAATTAAAAAATAAATAAATAAATATTGTTGCATTGTTGCTTAGATCAGTTGGAACACAATTCATAATTTGTTAACATGTCTGAAGAAGGTACAGTGTACCGAAACAGCTGTCACTGAATTATATAATAAATATGAAAATAAAAAAAACTACGTTTTATTTTTATTTAATTAATAAATATGGATTTTCATCAAGTAAACACCAACTCAATTGATTATATATTATAAAGGTATAAAAGTGTCCATGGCGGTGAACAAGAGTAGAACCAGAGCCCTATGTTTAGTGTGACGTTAGAATAAAGCGATGAAAAAGTTTGTATCTAGGGGTTTAAACGGGAATTTGTTGGGTCGGCATGTTATGACTCCAGTATTAACCAGGATTAAGAGATTAGCGTACACAGACAGTAACTACTGCGGTTGATCAATAAATTGAGAACGATCAGTTACTGATAACAGCTAGTTATTGTATAGTCCCACCTTGTAAAGTATACCAATCAACCGATCCCTGAAGATTACACCTATTCGCAACATAATTTGTATTCTATTTCTTTCATAAGAGAAAACAATATTATATGCTGATGATCAAATAATAGGTATTATCAGATTCCGAAGACAGATTTCAAATAGCAGCGTATCAATTATTCAAAACTGCCAGCAATACAAAACTATATGTCGACCTGTTATCTATATGGCGTAGAAACTAGGGCTGTATAATAATAATAATAATAATAATAATAATAATAATAATGATTTATTTTAGCTGGCAGAGTTAAGGCCATAAGGCCTTCTCTTCCACTCAACCAGCGAATAGTAAAATTATACAAAAATTACGTACATATTACAATTTTAAGATATTAAAATACAGACTAAACAAAATACAATGATGATGGATCTAATACTAGCTAATGCTAACAAAAATATAGAATATAATAAAATTAAAATGATATAAAATAAAGTAAGTAGCTTCCTACATGATTATTAATAGAATGCTCTATATAGTTGTTATGTAGTTAATGTTTTCATTGTGTCGAACTTAAGATATGAGTTAATTACAACAAAAACTAAATAAATAATGAACACATGTGAAATGAAGATCTTAAGAACTATTCAGGGGAAAACATTATTTGATCAGATACACAATACAGAAATTAGGGACAAATGTCACATGCAAGACTAACTAACTAACTCACTGGCACTATCGAACCCGTAGGTCATGGCCGCGGGGACATAAAGCTCTCCATGCATCCCTATCCTGAACTAATGTTTTCCAATCATTCCCTGTGTAATCTACTTCCCTTAAATCATAGTTAATGCTATTCTCCCACCTCATTCTTGGTCTACCAACTGGGCGTTCTCCCTCTAGTTTTCCTACAAGAAACTTCCATCCACGTCTTTCATTCCCCATTCGTGCGTCACATTCAAGACATGACCACATTTATTATAGATAGACAAACATATTGGAAAGGTCATATAGACCGATTGGAAGCAACCGACTTGCAAAAAGAGCTAAAGAAGATAGACCAATGGACGGGAGAAGAACAAGTCGAAGACCAGCCAAGAGATGGATATATATGGATGCAAATCCAATATGTCTTCCTCCAAGGAGTGATATGGGAAATAAACAGGATGAAAATCCTACAAATTATGAATAATAAGAAGAAGTCAGCAAAATATAATATGAAAATTTCCACTTCCAAAATCTAAAGCAATGGCAATTCGTTGAAAAAACATACAACGGGTGAAAATAGAGATTGATGGAAAAATTATAGAACAAGTGTCTGATTTCTCATACTTAGGAAGTGCATTTGCAGAACATAAGAGTGACAATGATTCAAAATTATAAAAATATAATATAATTAATGCGGTAATATGAAGACATTTTGGTAAACAGATGAGGACAGATACAAAACTAAGTTTATATAACATCACATCAAAATCTGCTCTAAAATACGGGAGTGAAATTAGGATTTTAAATAAAAGAAATTCTGATAAACTTAGAGTAAGCCAAATGCGCTTAAGTTCACTGTTAGGAATTAATAAACTGGGTCACCAAAGGAATAGAGTTAAATATATATCCATTGAATGAGAAAATCAGAGAATATAGAGAGAAATGGTTTACACGTGTGGAAACAATGAATGTAACAAGATTACCAAGAGCAGCATTCAACTACAAGCCATGAGGTTCAAGGAATGTAGGAAGGCCAGTGAAAAGTTGGACAGAACAACTGTGAGGCGGAACAGACAATTTTTGCCAAGCCCATGAAGTGAAGAAGAAGAAGAAGACCAAAGAAACACTATTATCAGAGAAAAACTTGGAGTACGAATTTTAGAAGAAGATATATAAAGATACCAACAAGAATGTACGAATCGTCTGAGAAGAATGGAAAGAAATAGACTTCCAAAATTGGCGTTCCAATATACTCCAACTGGACATAGGGACCAAGGAAGACCAAAGCATCGGTGGAAAGATCAAGGCCATCTTCTTTAGGTTTACCGTCACAGGTCACTTAGTCTAAAACGGATTTGTTCAGGACGATGATTTGTTTCATAGCAGCCACTGCAAAATCCTTCAAGATATCAATAATTGCCACATCATTCACCTTTTTTAAGTCAAGCTTACTCAATTTATTGTTGGATAATTCATTTTCCCCCACAATTTCTTCTTCTATTTTAGCACAGTTTAACCTCTCACCTTACAGTTATGCTTTACATGTCACATGCTATCCGGTCTTTGTAGTGGCCCGACCTGTCGGGAGAGGGATTTTCAACTGTGGATCATATGCATACTTTTTGACCAGACAACGAGATGGGAGGTCCCCGAATGAGTGAACAGCTGAATATCAAGACCCCCTCCGAGACAACACAACATTGAGACAAAACAAACCATTCACTCTCTCTCTCTCTCTCTCTCTCTCTCTCTCTCTATCTCTCTCTCACACACACACACACAAATGCACACACTGTCATACTAAATTTGGTGAATAGATAATGATGATTATGATAGGAAGATGGTGTTGGGGACCCTATAGGTCTTAACATTTCGTACATTAGTTTTACAGGTGAAGAAATCCCACAAAAAATCACGCAGGAAATTTGTCCCGACCGGGGATATAATTTATTATGAATCATCATCATCATTCTTCACGGATTAGGTCTTTACCTGTTTCGATCTCACATATGTTCAGCCCAACGCTTTCTTGGTCTTCCCATCGATCTTCGTCCTTCAGGATTATACATCAGTGCCATTTTTGGTATCGTATCCTCTGTCATTCTTTGCAGATGCTCCTTCCAATTATTCCTGTGTTTTATGTTTTGTTGAAGAAGTGGTTTGGTTGTTCTTTTAGTTCCTCTCTAATATTCTCATTCATTTCTAATATGTTCTTCTCTTGTACAACCTTTCACAGCCCGTAGGAATCTCATTTCCGCTGCCTGAATTTTAATTTTCTCTTTTTTCCTTCAGGACCCAGGCCTCACTTCCATACATCGCCACTGGTAGTGCCATCATCGAGTAAAATCTTATCTGCGTACCCTTTCTTACTTTGTTCCTCAGTGTTCGTCTGATTGTTCCATAAATATGTTGAAATTTCTGCATTTCTTATTATATCTTGTTCTTCATAAGTTATATCGCAGCCCAAATACTGGAAGTGTGAAACCTGTTCCAACACTTCACCTTCTATTACTATTTTTGTTCTTACTGGGTACTTTCCATGGAACGCCATTACTTTGGTTTTTGATTTTGAAATTATCATATTATATTCATCATCATCATCATAGTACATTCACAAATTTAGGCCATTTCTTGACCTGTTTCGGCCTCAAGAGAAACACCATCCAGAAGTCTTTTGAGTGGACGTCCTGGTCTTCTTGTTCCTGCAGGTTGATATCTTAACATTTGTTTGGGTATTCTGTGATCTTCCATTCGATGAACATGTTGCATCCATCTTGACTTATAATCAGAAATTTTGTTTTCTAAAGATTCCATGTGTAATTCTTCTAAGATGTCTTCATTTTGTTTTGTGATCTAGTAGTGTGTATCCTGCAGTCCTCCGAAGATATCTCATTTCAGCAGATCTAAGTCTCTGTATATCCTTCTGTTTCAACGTCCATACTTCGCTACCATACAAAAGAGTTGGAAGAGCCAGTGTTTTATACACTTTCAGTCTTGAATGCTTTTGGACTAACTGTGGCTTGAAGATAGAATTTATTAACCCTAAAATTCTTAAAAATTTAGATATTTTTGCATTTACATCCTTTTCTTCTTCATATGAGATATTGCATCCTAGATATGTAAAATTATTCACCTGCTCCAAAATTTTATTGTCCAGTACAATTTTACTTCTGACAGGATCTACACCTTGAAATGCCATAATTTTTGTCTTTTCTGTAGATATCTTTAATCCATATTCTTCTGTAATTTTGTTAAGTTCATACAGACCTTTCTGTAGATTATCTTCGGAATTTGCTATTATTATTTGGTCATCTGCAAACAATAGGGTGTTTAATTTTCTATTTTCTGATATTCTTATTCAAAATTTATATGTTTTGTTGCAGCAACATATTACTTCATTGATATAAATTGCAAAAAGTGTTGGGGATATATTATATTTCTTATATATATTATATATATTACTTAATTGATAGACAGCTTTTTGTAGCCTGACCTCTCTGTCAAAAATTAAAACTATATCATCTGCAAAACATAATGCATCAATGTTTTATTTCGTCCAATTTTGAATCCCTTATGAACCAATTGTTTCTATTCATCAAGAATGTCGTCTATATTAAAAAGTGTTGGGGAAAAGCTACACCCTGTTTTAAACCACAGTTAGTCCTAATTTCTTCCGTTAACTTTCCATTTATTTCAATTACTATACATGTATCTTCATATATACAGTATCCCCCTTTTTTTTGTATTATATTCCATAATAAAGGGCGATTCACTTTGTCGAAGGATTTTTCTAGGTCTATAAAGGCCATGTGGGTTTCTATATTAAATTCTCTATTTATTATGAATATACAGTAAAATTCAATAATTAATGTCAAATTCAAGATATAACCAAATTTATTACAGAAAGACGAAACTATTGGAAATATCATAGAGAAAGAATGGAAGACAACAGATTTGAAAAAGAGCTAATGAAGATAGACCAATGGACGGGAGAAGAGCAAGAGGAAGACCAGCGAAGAGTTGGATAGACAGTGGATGCACATCCAATACATCTTCCTCCGAGGAGCGATTTGGGAAATAAACAGAACGAAATCCTACAAATAAAGATAAGAAGAAAATAAGAAGACTAATAGTAAAATATTGTATTTATTCATAATTTCCAATCAACACAAATTTCTCTGAACATGAGTAGGCCTAGTAGAAATTTTGAATGACAGTTTGTTAATAAGAAGTGACTGAGTGATAGAAATTTTGAATCACTCTGTATTTCACTAAAATGAAAATATTGATGGCGCGAAAGGCCTAGAAGACCCTTGGCTTACCAGTCGACTGCTGGCCTCACATCCTCTTGTAATTTAAAGAGGTGGATGATCATCTACCCATTAAGGCCTATAGGGATGGCAATTGGTCAGTATGTCGAGTCTCCGGGTCATTATGTCTGGGTTTTTCGATCTGGAGCCACTACTTATTGAGGCTACTCAAATTCTTCACGATGCTGGGTGGGCATCATACTGACCTAAATTCCATGAGAATATTTCTTCTCTTATACGGACTCGAACCAGTATAAGTCCAACAGCTCTACATCAAGACACGATGTCTTAAAGGGCACGGGACCCATAGAAATGAAAGTAATGGCAATTCTAAATCAATCGAACTAACTCACTGGCACTGTCGAACACATTGGTCCATGGCCTCGTGGACATAAGCTCTCCATATATCCCTATCCTTAGCTAATGTTTTCAAATCACTCTTGTATAATCTACTTCTCTCAAATAATGGTTAATTTTATTTTCCCAATTCATTCTTGGCCTACGAACTGGGCGTTTTCCTTCTGGATTTCCCCCAGTAACTGGGCGTTTTCCTTCTGGATTTCCTCCAGTAACTGGGCGTTTTCCTTCTGTATTTCCTCCAGTAACTGAGCGTTTTCCTTTTGGATTTCATCCAGTAACTGGGCGTTTTCCTTCTGGATTTCCTCCAGCAACTGGGCGTTTTCCTTCTGGATTTCCTCCAGCAACTGGGCGTTTTCCTTCTGGATTTCCTCCAGTAACTGGGCGTATTCCTTCTGGATTTCCTCCAGTAACTGGGCGCTTTCCTTCTGGATTTCCTCCAGTAACTGGGCGTTTTCCTTCTGGATTTCCTCCAGTAACTGGGCGTTTTCCTTCTGGATTTCCTCCAGTAACTGGGCGTTTTCCTTCTGGATTTCCTGCAGTAACTGGGCGTTTTCCTTCTGGATTTCCTCCAGTAACTGGACGTATTCCTTCTGGATTTCCTCCAGTAACTGGGCGTTTTCTTTCTGGATTTCCTCCAGTAACTGGACGTTTTCCTACTGGATTTCCTCCAGTAACTGGGCGTTTTCCTTCTGGATTTCCTCCAGTAACTGGGCGTTTTCCTTCTGGATTTCCTCCAGAAACTGGACGTTTTCCTTCTGGATTTCCTCCAGTAACTGGGCGTTTTCCTTCTGGATTTCCTCCAGTAACTGGGCGTTTTCCTTCTGGATTTCCTGCAGTAACTGGGCGTTTTCCTTCTGGATTTCCTCCAGTAACTGGACGTATTCCTTCTGGATTTCCTCCAGTAACTGGGCGTTTTCTTTCTGGATTTCCTCCAGTAACTGGACGTTTTCCTACTGGATTTCCTCCAGTAACTGGGCGTTTTCCTTCTGGATTTCCTCCAGTAACTGGGCGTTTTCCTTCTGGATTTCCTCCAGAAACTGGACGTTTTCCTTCTGGATTTCCTCCAGTAACTGGGCGTTTTCCTTCTGGATTTCCTCCAGTAACTGGGCGTTTTCCTTCTGGATTTCCTCCAGTAAGTCTCCATGCCCTTCTTTCATTCTCCATTAGTACCACATTTCCTCTTCAACGCAGTCCCAATCAATCTGTCACTCTAACTTACTAACTCACTGGCACTATCGAAACCGTAGGTTCAATATCGTGCGAACGTAAGCTCTCCATACATCCCTATCCTCAGCTAATATTTTCCAATCACTAGTTTATAATCTGTACTTCCCTAAAATCATGGTTAATTTTATCTTCCCACTTAATATTTGGCCTATTAATTGGGCATTATCCTTCTAGTTTTCCCACAAAAATTATCCATGCCCCTGTTTCATTCCCCACTCGTCTCAAATGTCTTTCCTAACGCAGTTTGAATCACTCTGTCACTCTTTCTTATTCATTCAATGGCACTATCGAAACCGTAGATTCAAGATCGCACAAACATATCGATATATCCCTAGTCTGAGCTAATGTTTCCAATCACATCCTGTATAACCTACTTCCTTCAAACCATTATTTTGTTTTTCCACCAACTCTGAGCTTTCCCGTGGGATTCTTACAAAATGTTTCCATGCCCTTCTTTCATTCCCCATTCCTGCCATATATCATCCCCAACGTAGTAAAAATCACTCTGTATTTCTTGTTAAGAGAAACGTTACGAAAACCGTAAAAAATTGAATATAAATTATGAACCACTTTAAATAACTTACAAACTCGCTGGCACTAACGAACCCGTAGGTACATGGCCGTACG
This sequence comes from Diploptera punctata, assembly GCA_030220185.1. Classification (NCBI taxonomy): domain Eukaryota; kingdom Metazoa; phylum Arthropoda; class Insecta; order Blattodea; family Blaberidae; genus Diploptera; species Diploptera punctata. The sequence continues at coordinate 126,099 of JASPKZ010002691.1, read as the reverse complement.
AACATAAGCTCTCCATACATCCCTACCCTGAGATAATATATTTTATAACAATCTCTGTATAATATACTCCCCTCTAATCGTGGTTAATGTTGTTTTTCCCACTTCATTCTTGGCTACCAACTGGGCGCTTTTATTCTGGTTTTCCTTAAAAGTTTCCATGCGCTCTGTCATTCACCATTCATGATACATGCACTCTCCAAACGCTGTCTGGATCATTCTGGCAGTCTTTCTTACTAACTCAATGACAGTATCGAACCCGTAGGTTCATGGCCGCGCGGATATTATAAGATTTAAGATTTATTTAGCCTGGTGGAGTTAAGGCCATGTGGCCTTCTCTTCCACTCACCAGGACAAACATATATTACATAAGAATATAACAATCTTAATTAACTCTAATATTAAACACTAAGTAAAAATTTGATCAAAAGATAATATCTAATATACATATTACGATCTATAATACAACCAGTTAATATTAGTTAAAATTAAGACTAAAACTAATAATAAAATGTATACAAGCAAGACATATTAAATTGTCCCTGTCTAGTGTATATAAAAAACAGGAAAATAATGAGATATAGAAAACTAATTTTACGATTATACAATATTTAAAACAAAACAAATAAAAATATTTGTTATTCTTAATATTATTTACATAAATAATTAAATATATTAATATTGCTAAAAGAATACTATCAGTGAGGTGTATAAGTTAGTTTGTTATTAAATAATTCTTTAGTTTGTTTTTGAAGGATGTTATAGTTTGACAGTCTCTGACATAGGGTGGAAGGGAATTCCATGTTTTGGTAAGTGACACCGTAAAAGATAATGAATAATATACAATGTGATGAGGCGGGATATAAAGGACAATGTGCTGATGGGATCGAGTGTCAAGATTATGTGTGTCGGATAGTCTGATGAAGCGGCGTGATAAATAATTAGGCGATGATGTGTGAAGTATTTTATAGAGAAGGGATAGGGAATGGACAGTTCTACGATCTCTTAGACGAAACCACGATAATTGTTCCAGGGTGTTGCAAAAAAATATACAACGGAGGTGAGGTAGTACATTGACATATGTCGATCATTTTTAAGAAGGTACCAATGTCACACTATGACTTGTTAATTCTGTCTCAAGATCAGTGTTAGTTGGAAGGATTTCAAGACTCATTACTTGACAACACCTCACATGTACGGAACCTGTGATACGTGGCTTCGCAACAGAATGTGACTGCAACACGACGGAGCTCCAGCTCACTTTGATTGCTAATGTGAGGAGACATTTGGACACCACGTATCCAGGTGGATGGATTGGCAAAGGGGGGTCAGTCCCATGGCTCCGAGGTCACCTGATCTTAAACCTCTGGACTACTTTTTGTGGGGCGACATGAAACAGTCCGTTTATCAGACTGCAGTAGAGTCAAGTATGGATATTATAGCCCAAATCCACGCTGCTACAGAAATAATTCGAACGAGGCCAGACATACTTGAACGTGTGCGCCAATCACTACACCGCTGATGTACGCTCTGCAATGAGATGCGAGGTGGATATTTTGAAAATTGATATGCCTGAGACAGTACTGTCAAGTATTGAATCTTGAAATCCAACTAATGGAATTCTTGAGAAGTTAGCTACTCATAGCGTGAAAACGCATCATTTCCGGACATCGGTACTATATTAAAAAATGATAAACATATCTTAATATACTACCAAACCTCCGTTGTCGGTCTTTTTTTGCAACATCCTGTACTATATAATCTACTTTGTTCTAATCATGATTATTTTTTTAGGAATTAAACTCAATGGGCACAACTGGATACGACACAACTGGACACGGCACATACCCAGTCCCAAGGTAGAGATTTTTTAAAAATCCCTTACCCCGCTGGAATCGAACCCGGGTCGCCGGATTGGAAGGTAGTTAATTTTATTTTACCACTTCATTCTTGGCCTGCCAACTGGGCGTTTCCCGTCTGGTCTTTCTACAAGTATTTTCCTACAAAAATATGTATTTCCCATCCTTGCCACATGTCCTGCCCAATGCAGTCTGAATCACTCTGTATTTCTTATTACGAATTCTCTTGTGACTTGGTTTTAAGAGCAAGTTATCGTTAACAAGCACTGAAAAAAGAATGTTAAAAAATAGAATAAGCCTCCTTGTTAAATAGCTATAAGATTACAAGGGTTAAAAATGGCTCCGATTTTTTCTCTCTCATATGTAGGGTGAAGTCTGGCGTAACAATTACATCTGAAGGGAAAGAAAGAAGGAGAGAAGGAAAAGAAGTAATAGGGAGAGCGACTTGCCTCTGAATCGATAGTCGATAAAAGGTTCTGTCGTCGAACAAGGAGCGAGGGAGGTCTGGAATTTAGACGCCTTCTGTAAGTACCCCGCATATTTTTATTCAGGATCAGAGGGTGATTTAATATCTGATCACCAAGGGTTGAAATAAACCACCCTACTGCCAAGCTTTAACTTTCTCCTAAAATACTCAAATCTACTTTATCTTAAAACCATACAAATATAATATTTATTCACTTAATAATAATAATATATAATAATAATAATAATAATAATAATAATAATAATAATAATAATAATCATCATCATCATCACTCCAGGGATTAGGCAATTGCCCGTTCCGACTTCATAATGCATCAGCCCTAGGTCTTCCAACATCACGTCTTCCTCTTGCTTGATAATTTCTTGCTAACAATGAATTCTCTCCTTACTCATTCCATCCATGTGATCAATCCATTTCTGTCTGTAATTCGTGACTTTATCCAATAAAGACTGTACTTTCAATTCTTCTCTTATATCCTAATTTCTTATTCTATCAAGTCTTGTACATCCTTTTACTTGTCTTAGGAACCTCATCTCCGCCGTCTGTATTCTATCTTTCTGTCTTTTCACTGAAGCCCAAGTTTCACATCCATACAATATTGTGGGAACCGCCATAACATTATACATTTTTATCTTGGTTTCTTTTCTAATTTTATTTTTGAAATAATAATAATAATAATAATAATAATAATAATAATAATAATAATAATAATAATAATAATAATCATCATCATCATCATCATCATCTTCTGCTTCAAGGTATGGGCCTGTTGGTCCGTTCCGCTCCCCGGTGCACTATATGCTGCAGGTGCAGGTCGTCTTTCCAACGACGTTCTGGTCTTCCTACATTTCTTCGGCCTAGAGGCCTATAATGAAGCAGCTGTTTTGATAAACGATTATTTGGCATTCTTTGTATATGTTCAAACCAATTACATTTCTGTGTATTCTCTCGTGTATATTATATATTTGTAATTCATCTCTGAATAATAATAATAATAATAATAATAATAATAATAATAATAATAATAATAATAATAATAATAATAATAATAATAATAATTAATAATAATAATAAATAATAATAATGAAAATAATATTAACAATAATAATAATAATAATAATAATAATAATAATAATAATTAGAAATAACTAACTCACTGGCACTATCGAACACGTAGGATCATGGCTGCGTGGATATAAGCTCTCCATACATCCCTACCCTTAGCTAATGTTTTCCAATCATTCCCTGTATAATCTACTTCCCTCAAAACATAGTTAATGTTATTCTCCCACCTCATTCTTGGTCTACCAACTGGGCGTTTCCCTCTGATTTTCCAAGAAGAAGCTTCCATGCAAGTCTTTCATTCTCCATACGTGCCACATGTCCTGTCCATCGCAGTCTACGAGACTTAACTGTTCTTATTATATCTGGCTTTCTATAAGAACCATATAGTTCACTGTTATGTAGTCTTCTCCATTCACCCGTCTGTTCAAATCTCTATGGTCCAAATTTTTTTCCTAAGAACTTTATTCTCAAATATTTGTGATCTCCTTTCCTCCCTTAAAGTAAGAGTCCATGTTTCGCATCCATGTAATATAACTGGTAGAATAACAGTTATATATGTTTTCAGTTTAAGGTTTTTTAAAGGAGTTGGGACGTCAAGAGTCTCTGTAATCCATAATACCACGCATTTCCAGAATTGAGCCTATGTATAATTTCTTTGTGCATCTCATTCCTATTTGTGATTATTATTCCTAGATATTTGAATTCAGCCACTTCTTCAAAATTTCCCTCATTTATCATTAGCTGTCCATTTCCATTATATAATGTATTTTACGTGTGACCATATGTTTAGTTTTATTGATATTTACTTCCAGTCCCAATTTCTTAGTGTTACTCAATAGTGCGTGCGTGTTGACCTTTAGTATCTCTTTATAATAATAATAATAATAATAATAATAATAATAATAATAATAATAATAATAATAATAATAATAATAGTAATAATAATTAAATAATAATAAATAGGGCTAGGATTTTTATGATACAGCATAATTTTTTTTCGTAAGAGCGATATGTTTCTTAAATATACATAAATGCTTTTTATAGAAAAAACGATTGAATTAAAGTATTTTTTTTGTCATATTTATGCATATTTCGCCATTTTGTATGTCACAGAGCAAATTGTAGCAATTTATTGGTCATATTTTCACACTTTTAAGAGGTAAATTACTTTTATTGTGCTTATATGAGTTGTTAAATTTCTAGGAATTTTGTTTCTTGTAAAATCTGTCTTCCCCTCCTATTTCGTATCAGTACACGGTATGGACTTTTCCCTTACGTATATTCCCTGAGCAAATATTTATGTATTGTCTCGCGACAAGCAGGTAGCTACTGATAATTTTAATAACATAAAAACGTTGCTACAATATCAAATTCTATATGCTAGTTTGCTTCTCATTTGCATTTTATTGTTAAATAAATAGTTAATTTTCAAAAAACTCATTTAGTATTTGATTCAAAACTGAAATTATTATATAATTATGACATTATTAGGTCTTTTTTTTATCTTACACTGCACATTTTTTGTAAATTTTAGGTCCTAATTGCATATATTTTTGCATGTTTCGGTGGTTTTAGGTAATACAAATCATATCCATAATAATAATAATAATAATAATAATAATAATAATAATAATAATAATAATAATAATAATAATAATCATCATCATCATCCGGTATCATGGCAGCTGCCGCCGTCTTCCGGAAACCAAAAGCCATTCCTCTCTGTCCATCCATTGATCTTCTTCCAATCCTCTAATATCCATAGCCGCTTGTACTCCTTCTAACCAAGTTTTCTTCGGTCTTCCTATCTTCCTCCTTTCTATTGGGATCCATTCCATAACAATTTTAGGCAGTCTTCGCTCTGGCATTCTTTTGACATGGCCATACCACTGTAATATATTCTTTTCTATAATGCCTATGATGTCCAGCTCCTCTTGTACACCCATAATTTCCCTTATTTCTTTATTTCGGATTCTATCCATTCGAGATTTTCCAGCTGATCTTGAAACATCCATATCTGTACTTGTAAATTCGTTTCATCTCCCTGGTAGGAATTTGCCAAACTTCAGCACCATATGTTAAAATGCTCTGAATTATGGTGTGATATATTTGTAATCTTCTATTTTTGTAATATTATTGCTCCACCAAACAGAGTTTAAAGCATTTATTGCTTGTTTTGTTTGTGCGGATTATGTTTTTCATTTCCACTGTATTGATAATAATAATAATAATAATAATAATAATAATAATAATAATAATAATAAGTTTTTAAACCATCAAAAGTGCAGAGACACACAAGAATGAAAATCTATAAAATTCTCGCTAGACCCATAATCTGTTATGGCAGTGAAGCGTGGACCATCAGAACTCAGGATGATCGTCATATTACAGCCACGGAGATGAAATTTCTGCGACGAACTGCAGGTTATAGCCTTCTAGACCACCAAAGAAATTCAACAATAGCCAGAGAGTTAAACATCGTACCTATATCTGAATACCTCCAAGAATATAGAAACAATTGGCTAGCCCATATCCAGCGCATGGATCGTCACAGAATACCAAAACAAATTCTTCACTACATTCCTCGAGGCAGAAGATCTGTGGGTCGACCTTTTCGGAGATGGCGGGAGACCGTAACGGGCCACTGGGCCTAATACTTGAAAAGGACGATGATGATGATAATAATAATAATAACAATAACAATAATAATATGAATAATATAATATCATTATATAATAGAAATGGACAGTGAGGGAAATTTCGAAGAAGTGATAAATTCAAATACTGGTAACAAAAATTGCAAACATAAATCAGATGCACTGAGAATTTAAAACAATGAAAATAATATCCAGTACTGTTAGTTTCGTGCTAAAATAAATAGTGAAGATTGGCTTAAAGTTAAAACGTATTTTCCTCAAAACTTACATAATAGCGCATAACCGGTCGATGCATAACGCCATCCAATATGAATTAATTGGTTCTTACAGATGAGGATGTTCAGAACCGCTACAATTTTTTTTTGAAAATGCCCCAGACAGAAATTGATTGATCATATGGATGGAATGAGTAAGGAGAGATATCCATTGTTAGCAAGAAATTATCAAGTAAGAGGAAGACGTGATGTTGGAAGACCTAGAAGACGTTGGGCTGATGCATTATGAAGTCGGAACGGGCAATTGCCTAATCCCTGGAGTGATGATGATGATGATGATTCTCTTTCGACATTCCTGATGTCCTCTCCTGGCATGGCGTACTTATAACCCACTTCTGAGGTTGGGACGCCTGGAAGGCGGGGTTGGGTTGCACCGATGATATGATGGGTGATGATGATAGTGATTCGCCAGGAGAGTCCCTAATCCTAAACTAAATTTAAGATGAATATGAATGATGATGATTGCGATGGCCATATGATTTCGGGGACCGTTTGGGCCTTAAAGTTTTCCTGACATTTGTCTTACAGGTGAGGAAAAACCCCGATAAAAATCTCACCCAGAAAAACTGTCCTGACCGGGGATCGAACCCGGGCCCGCTGCGTGACAAGGTAGCACGCCTCCTCGAGACCACAGCGATGGACCCACAACAATTGTAGAAGGCGAATTTCTTGAGAGTGACAGAAAACCATTGTATTGTGGATAATTTCCAAAGTGATTGACGATAAAGTTAATACGGGGTGAATCATAAATATGGCCATACGTTTGATCGCGTTGTGTGATGAAAATATTACAATTACAGGAAATATGAAATTACCGTTGGAAAGGCAATTATTCAAATTACAACAATGGAATAAAACAAAACAGTGTAGAACTTACGCCATTAGTCAAAATGGCGTTGAACATGCAACAGCAAATTACAATTGCTGCATGGACAAATGGACAATAACGTATGCTAATGATCGTGACGCCGCAAGACGTGAGTTTAACGTAGCACTGCAGCCGTCGACTGTGGGGAAGTGGAGAAAACGACTGCTGGAAACGGGAAGGATGCAGAAAATCAAACCTCCTGGAAGGCCTCGCATTAGCACGGATGCAGAAACAACGAAGAGAATTGTGGAGGCGTGCGATACTAGCCCACAAAAATCAACCCTCCAAGCTGCACGTGAGCAGTGATTTGTCTTGTTTTGTTCTATTGTTGCAATTTGAAGGATTCCCTTTCCAATGATAACATCATATTTCCTTTAATAATACTATTTTCGTCACAAAATACGATCAAACGTATAGCCATATTTCTGAATCACTCTGTAGGATCAACTTTATAAATCTATGTTGTGTACATACGACACTTTTCTTCACAAATGAAGAATGCAAAACAAACACAAGTAAGCTTATTAAAAACAATATAAAAAGCAGGTAAAGTGATAAAGCTGCGCCTGAAGGAAGAGATAATGTAAATCTGTAGAGACAAGTAAATTAGCCACAATAAAACTTGAATCATCTTCTAATTGCATTAACTTTACAATTAACAAATTAAGTTAGTATTGGACGATTGCCGTGTTGACATTCAAATGCCTACCCTTACCTTACATCCCCCTCCCATCCCCCCACTCTTAATTTACTAATGGAAACCAAGAGTTATTCAGCATCAAAGGAAATTCCTATTTAATTAATTATGTATATTTACTTCTGAAATACACAAACTGCAAAGTTTTACTCTTTTATTTTAAAATATTATTGTATACACTTTAAATGTTTGATTATATTTTACTTTGTGCTTGGGGATGAGGGCCAAGTGGTCATCAATAATTGAGGCTGTTAGAAGCAAAGCAGTATAAGTGATTTTTTTCCGACTTTTTAACTCATGCCCCAAATGGGAGTCAATGACCAATAACATTTCAATTATTATGATGATGTTGATGAAGATTTTCGGGCTGTAGGCCGTGGTCGTGAGGCTTGTAGTTCCCCGACGTTTCGCCAAAGACTGCGTCTGGCATCCTCAAGGGTTGTCTTGAGACTGGCATTTCTGTCGACTGTCTGTCCTATTTGTACGTTCACCGCGATGTGTACGTAAGTTATATCTGCCTTCTAATTGGTCAGCGTTAGGGACTTCCATTGCTCCAATGAGATTGCTGTTTGATGATCTAGTCGACTGTACGTTGCATTCTGATTGGTCAGCGGTAGGGACTTCCATTGTTCCAATGAGATTGCTGTTTGATAGTCTAGTCGACTGTACTTCTAGAGGTTTACGTTTTGCGTTTTTTAGAACCGGTATCCATACTTTGTTGACTTTTAATGATTCTTCTTTTCTATTGAAACTGTTTTTATGTTTGAATATTTCGATGGCTTCTCGTTGTAGACTCCGGCCGTGTAAGTCTACGTGAGTACATTTCAATTATTTTTTATTTAAAACCAATCACAGTCGTTTTTCACCTCGATTTTTCAATTTAATTGTATCACTGTAAAATAAGCTCCTCTTTTTCAACATTCTGAATAGGTCATAGTATTATTTCGCAGTGACCTCATGTGGCTACCAGATTGTATATACAGTGCACGAACGTAATCTTATCGCGGTTGCGAGAGATAATGTAAAAACATTTGTAGCAATTGATTAAACCACAAAAAAAAAAGTTTGCACTTTCTTAAACGTATTTTTTTCCCCAGGTAATAACGTTCTAGAAAAATATAATTGACATATTTACATCATAGGACATCAGAAATTAATTGATATACAGTTTGATGTATTTCATTTTTTCTCCACTAGGGTGCATTCTTACAATATTGCGATCCTTTGGCAATAAATAATGTGATCTGGTTGCAGTGATAAACAAGTGAAACATAACGTTTCTCATTTGTTTTCAAACATCACAGTTTACATTAAATATATAAATATTTAAAAAATAACTATATTTAAATAATTATTTGTCAGTAAACAGCTTAATTTTATTCGTTAAAAAGTCCTAACAAGTGTCACTCTTTTTTACCAAATTCTCTAGATAAATTCACTCCTCACTTCGTGAGTCGTGAATTTATCGATAATTTGGAAATCACTCGTAGCATTACTTATGAAAAAAAATGGTGCATAATTACCTTCATGCATTACAGGGACAATTGTCTTCCCAAAGTGTCTAAAAACGTTTATCTAAGAATATATAAAACTGTTATTCTCCCAGTTATATCATGTGGATGCGAAACACGGACTCTTATTTCAAGGGAGGAGAAAAGATTACGAGTATTAGAGAATAAAGTTATTAGGCACATTTTTAGGCCAAAGAGAGATGAAGAGACAAGTGAATGGAGAAAGCTTGTAACAGTTAGCTACATGATCTTTATAGGAAGCCAGATATAATAAGAACAGTTAAGTCTCATATACTGCGATGGGTAGGGCATTTGGCACGAATGGAGAATGAAAGACGTGAATGGAAGCTACTTGTAACAAAACCAGAGGGAAAACGCCCAGTTACTAGACCAAGAATGAGGTGGGAGAATAATATTAACCATGATTTGAAAAAAGTAGATTATACAGGGAATGATTGGAAAACATTAGCTCGAGATAGGGATGTATGGAGAGTTTATGTCCGCACGGCCATAAACCTATGGGTTCAATAGTACCAGTAAGTGAGTTAGTTAGTAGCCACGTCATTACTAGCAATGGTATTTGAGGAATCCACCTGTATGTAAACTCTACACCTCCAGTTCCGTACTACACTTTCTTTCACTGGGAATACAGTAAGTGGCTCCGAAAAGGAACAGAAACATAACCTATAATAAATGTTTATCATAAGTAATGTCACGAATGATTTCCAAATTGTCGATAAATTCACGACTCACGAAGAGACCAGTGGGTTTATCTAGAAGATTTGGAAATAAAAATTGTCATTTTTAGGACTATTTAACGAATAAAATTAAGCTGTTTACTCATCATCATCATCATCATCATCATAGTACATTCACGAATTTAGGCCATTTGTTGACCTGTTTCGGCCTCAAGAGAAACACCATCCAGAAGTATTTTGAGTGGACGTCCTGGTCTTTTTCTTCCTGCAGGTTGATATCTTAATATTTGTTTGGGTATCCTGTGATCTTCCATTCGATGAACATGTTGCATCCATCTTGACTTATAATCAGAAATTTTGTTTTCTAAAGATTCCATGTGTAATTCTTCTAAGATGTCTTCATTTTGTTTTGTGATCTAGTAGTGTGTATCCTGCAGTCCTCCGAAGATATCTCATTTCAGCAGATCTAAGTCTCTGTATATCCTTCTGTTTCAACGTCCATACTTCGCTACCATACAACAGAGTTGGAAGAGCCAGTGTTTTATACACTTTCAGTCTTGAATGCTTTTGGACTAACTGTGGCTTGAAGATAGAATTTATTAACCCTAAAATTCTTAAAAAATTAGATATTTTTGCATTTACATCCTTTTCTTCTTCATATGAGATATTGCATCCTAGATATGCAAAAATCATTAATTAAACATAGTTATTTAAAAATATTTATACATTTAAAGTAAACGGCGATGTTTGAAAACAAATAAGAAAAACGTGGTTACGTTTCATTTGTTTATCCACTGCAACTTGATCTTCTTAATTATTGCCAAATAGGATGGCAATATTGTAAGAATATTCACCCAGTGGTGAAAAAAAATGAAACACATCAAACTGTATATTATAACCAATATTATGTGTAATTCATTTACTTTTTTTTTTAATGTGGGACTATTAAAAGAACACTACAAACAAAAACAACAATAGAAACAATGCTAAAGTTGTACGAGGTAATGGCAGTTCCCATTGTGACATATGGATCAGAGAATTGGGCCATGAATAGATCAGACAGAAGATTACTAGAAACATCAGAGATGAAGTTCCTCAGATACGTTGCAGGATATACTCTAAGAGACCACATTCCTAGTGAAACAATTAAGCTAGAAGTCAAAATATTTAATCTAAATGAAAAATACGAAACTACCGGGCTTCCAATATAAAACCGGACCGGCCTCACGGAGTTTCGCCCGGCACGCAGTGCTGTCTCTTCCTCCCGCAATTCACCCTGCCTGCCACCCGTCCTTGAACTGTTTCTTACCTTATAGAAAATGCTGGAAATGTTGTCCTCCCGCAGTTAAACAGGCATTATACCGAGTAAACACATTTAGATTGACACGCTGTAGTTCGGGCACTGTCAAGTTTCTGATTTCATTTCTTATGTTGTTCTTCAGTTCTTCCAATGTGTGCGGATGTGTTTTGTACACTTTGTCTTTCAGGTTACCCCACAAATTTTCGCCAATTTCGTCTAATTTTTCTTCGGTGAGAACCGTACACCTTCGCGTGTGTTTCTTATTTTGTACTGAACCAGTAGTCTCAAATTTAGTCACAAGATCGTGGATTGTCGATCTGGAAGGAGGTAATTGTCCAGGGAAGTTCCGAATAAATTCCTCGCGAACGCGACGAGCTGATTCGTATTTATAATAACATTTACACACATAAATGCGCTGCTCTAATGTCAGTTGACGTCTCATCTTGTCGAACGATAGTAAACTGACTTGTTCAAGGACGAGCGGCTGGCAGAGTGAAATGCGGACGAGGAGAGAGCGCTGCCTGACGGGTGAAACCCCGTGAGGCAGGTCCGGGTTTATATTGGAAGCACGTTATAAACAAAAATGGCATGAAAATATTATAAGAATGGACTCTTCTAGGCTAACAAAACAAGCACTGTTGTACCAACCTCAAGGCTATTGAGAAGTGGGATGTCCTAGAAGACGATGGGAAGATGAATTCTGAGAGTGGAACAGGCCGGCGGCCTACCATGAAGATGTTGATTATGATGATGATGATGATGAGTAAACAACTCAGTAAAATCATTATTTAAAAACAAAATTATTGAACACACAATTATCAAATGTGTAGCTCGAAGGAATCTGTCCATTATTTGCTATATTCAATGTATTTGTTGCAGAGTCAGTCAGTGCAAAATAATACTCAGACGTGTTCAGAGTACAGTAAATGCTCCTTATTCACGGTTCCCTTATTCGCATTTTCATTATTCGCGGGTTAAATTGCAACACAGTTCCACTATTCGCGGTTAAGACTTTCTTTATTCGCGTATCCAATTGGTATATTAGGAAGATTAGTATCCTTTATTGACGCATCGGCAACTTTTTTTACTGCAGGAACGTGCCAAGGCGGCTTATACAAACAGTGATTCAAACCAAATGGACAAATTAATATAAAAAATAAAACACAACTTATTGTCACTAAGCCTGAAATTCGCTGTTAAAAGCCACCACCGCCGTATTTCACGTGCTATGTTCGTTGATAAATGCCGCCCTCGCCACAATCGTTGTTTTATTGTTTGAACTTGTCACTCGTTGCAATAATTTTGATTGAATAACACGTGTCTCTTCTGCTTTGTTGCTAATTTATAACGTCGAGTAAAAGGAAAGAGAATTAATTCCGAAGCTGAAAAAAGTTGTATTGCCGGTTAAAGTAAAGATATAAACGCTTGACATTTTACGCGTTGGCGAGTCGTTTGCGTATATATCACGCTGTTTCAATGTTAATGAATAAACTGTACGATTAATCAAGATATCCCAAGGAAAAAATAAGTAATTCTATCGCAGAATTCACAGCTGAATACCAGTATGATTTTAAAGACCATTTAAAAGCTGCAAAACAGAAAAAGATACTAAGTTATTTAAGCCTGACATAATAATTAAAATAAATTGTCCAAAATCTCTCATTAATTGACTTTATTTTGACCATTTAACTCATGTCGCAAATGGTAGTCAATGACCAATCACGTTTCAATTAATTCTGTTTTACACCAATAACAAATAAATTCAATATGACAATCTCTGAAAGTAAATCGAAAGTAATGGCATTCAACGGGAAAGACCATATGAGGTGTAAAATCAGTATTAATAACAGTATAATACAACAGGTGAACAATTTTAATTATTTAGGATGCAACGTATCATACTGCCAGAAGGAAAATATTAATATTAAATTAAATAGATTTTACAGAATGTGTGGCACTATAAGACGAACACTGAAAAATAAAACTTTGAGGAGCACACAACTAAAATTTTACAAAATTATGGCAGTGCCTGTCTTAACATATGCAAGTGAAAATTGGACTCTTAACCGTTCAGACAGAAGGAAAATAGAAACTGCAGAAATGAAGTTCCTACGTTCAGTAGCAGGAGTGACAATTTTGGACAAGAAAAGAAGTGAGGATATTAGGAAGGACTTAAATATTTTCAATTTAACAAATAGAATTGACAACATGAGAAACAACTGATATGAACATGTCAAGAGAATGCCTGCAGATAGAATCCCTCAGCTGTTACTAAAGTACAAACCAATAGGACATAGAAATGTTGGACGCCCATTTACTAGATGGGAGGATTCATTAAATCCCACTTGATGTGAAAACAGGTCAAAAGACCTAATTTCATGAAGCAGAAGAAGAAGAAGAGACCAATGACAGTCGTGTTTCACCTCGCTCTTTATCGATTTATCTTTATCAGCTCCTGCTTTTGTAATAAAGAAAGCTCCTCCTTTTTTAATATTCTGAACAGGTTAGACCATTATTTTTCTCCAACAAATACATTGAATATAGCAAATAATGAATAGATTCAGTGATTTTACTGATTGTTTATTCAAAATATAAATGATTAACCTATAATGTTGATTGTAATAGTTTGATGTGTTTCATTATTTCTCCACTAGAGTTCATTCTTACAATATTGCGATCGTATATGGCAATAAATAATGTGATCTGGTTGCAGTGAATATACATAACCGCACATTTCTAATTTGTTTTCAAACATCGCCGTTTACATTAACTATATACATGTTTTAAAACACCGGTAACTATATTCAAATAATTATTTTTTAGTAAAGAGCTTAATTGTATTCGTTAAATAGTTCTAAGAAACGCCACTCTTGATTTCCAAATTCTCTAGATAAATTCACTCCTCACTTCGTGAGTCCTGAATTTATGGATAATTTGGAAATCACTCGTGGCATTACTTATGATAATTTTTATTTTATTCTGTAACCTTGGAACGTATATCCTATATACCCATAGAAATTACCATTCCACATTCGCGGTTTCTGTATTCGCGACATATTTGTGGAACATATCCCCCTTGAATAAGGAGCTTTTACTGTATTAAAAAGGAGGAGCTTTCTTTATCACAAAATGAAGAGGTGGTAAAGAGAATTGGATAAAGAAAGAGTGAAACACGATTCGCATTGATTGTAAAACAAAGTTCATTGAAACGCGATTGGTTATTGACTCCCACTTGGGGCATGAGTTAAATAGCCATGGAAAATTACCTCGAAGGAAGCATCTGTCAATAAAAAAATGAATTGATAAAATTCCCCATTATGCGAGCATTTTTACACTTACTGTATCTGTTAAATAAAATAAGTGCTATTAGTGACACCTGGTGAGTAATATCGGCAACTCGCCAGACAAATGAATTACTTCCAATTTACAGTTGAGCAGCGATAAAGGGAAACATCTGAATAACGACAACAAATCAGTAAGGAAAACATTACATCAAACGAAAACAAATGAAAGTAGGTAATGGTTATACATTAGTAAGGTGGGAATGCACCTTCAGATGTTTTTATCCCACAAATCATGCCACGCTACTTACAGGGAACACGAAAACGCAAAGTTTTAAAGCAAAGCCATTACATAGTGTACATGTCATGTGACATCACAGGCAGGCAGAGAGAAGAGACCTGCATGTCAAACACTCTCTGTGCAAACATAAATTTTCTTTGTATTTGTTCTTCGCTTATGCACATAGCAAGTGAAAGAATAAAATGACAAATATGGAGTTTAAGCTCCATTTTTATTTAAAATGGCAGTTTTATTTTCCTCGATCGATCGCATTTCGTCTATTCTTATTATCCAGGATCACTTTCAAGTTTAGTAACTAAACACCTTTAAACGACATTTTATATAAAAATGAGTATTCACTTTTGTGAAAATGTTTTTTTTATTAGGAACTAGCTAATACCCGGCGTGCGCTGTTACACATAAATAAATATTAACGTGTTTTTACCACCAGGCGTGCGCTGTTATACTTGCCCGGGAATCTACTTATCCCGATCTTCTTGTCATCAATGAAAGACAAAAATGATTATTACAGTTATCCGTAGAAGATAAACAAATGCTGTCGCGAACTTTTTTTGTAGAGTTTTTTGAGATATTCAATTCTGTGTACATTAATTTGATGTATTTGTTATGGTTTAGGCAGCGTAAGTCATTTAAGCGTCAAAATAGGGACTTTATTTCACGTCTTTTACTACAAAGAGTGATTTTTAGGGGTGAAGGGGTTGTATATCACAACTCTCTTATAGACTATGTTCATCCCAGGAATCTCCTGAACAGTTTGCAAAAAAAAACCATCAAAATCGGATCATCGGTATGGCCGCGCATAGAATACGATCGAACGAACAAACAAACCAACATTCAGTTTTATGTATTAGATATTACACAATACAGTGTTTTCGTTCAAGCCAAAGTGATTCGTCGCCAGGGGTTTCTGTCTAAAGCATCTTCTTCCCTGAAATCTCTAGCTTCCATACTTCTCCATACTCCATCTATCCAACGTTCTCTAGATCTGCCTCTTCCATTTCTTCTATTAGCTTTCCAACCAAAGGATCTTCTTTGGTATTCTATATTTTTCCATTCTTATGAGGTGTCCATACCATTTAAATTTTCTTCTATATTTCTAACATGTTTTCATCTTACATAATTTCCCTTATTGTGCTGTTTCTGATTTTATCTCGTCTTGGAATTCTTATCGATCGCTTCCAAAAATTGATTTCTATTACTAACAACTTATTGGCTTGTTGTCTACTTACTACCCAGGTTTCGGACCCAAATAATAAAATGCTTTGTAACAGGGTTTGAAATATAGCTGTGGAATAATATATTTTTTTATTTAGGAATATTCCACAATACAGTGTTTCTCCTTCAATCCAAAGTGATTTGTCGCCAGAGGTTCCTGTCTAAAGCATCTTCTTCCCTCAAATTTCTAGCTTCCATACTTCTCTTCAGTCCATCCATCCATCGTTCGCTATAGGCCTGCCTCTTTCACTTCTTCCATTAGCTTTCCAATTAAGGATCTTCTTTGGTATTCTCTCTTCCTCCATTCTTATGAGGTGTCTATACCATTTCAGAAGTTTTTCTTCTATTTTTCCTAATATATTTTTTTCGACTTGCATGATTTCCCTTATTGTGCTGTTTCTGACCTTATCCCTTCTTGAAATTCTTGTCAATAATAATAATAATAATAATAATAATAATAATAATAATAATAATAATAATAATAATAATTACAATAGTAATTTAAATAATAATAATAATAATAATAATAATATTAATACAACAATAATACATAATAGTGAACTACATGATCATTATAGGAAGCCAGATATAATAAAAACAGTTCAAACTCGTAGACTGTGACGGCCAAGCCTGTGGCATGAATGGGGAAATAAAGAGGGGTATGGAAGCTTTTTGTAGGAAAACCAGAAGGAAAACGCCCAGTTGGTAGACCAAGAACGAAGTCTGAGAATAAGATTAACCATAGATTGAGGAAATTATATTATACAGAGTATAACTGGAAAACGTTAGTTCTGGATAGGTATGTATGGAGAGCTTATGTCTGCGCGGCCATGAACCTACGGGTTCGATACTGCCAGTGAGTTAGTTAGTTGTATATTTAATCAGAAGTCAGGATTGGAGTGAATGAATGAATGTCCCATGAAGGGCTAGGGCCTCCTACAAGAGGGGGGGGGGTTCACGTGGTGAGCTAATTCACGTGAACATTATGTTTATAGAGTATTTCACTTGTGCACTTCACTGCTGTTTATTAAGAATTTTAGTCCATTCTTAGCGTGTTGTTTTAGTTTTTTAAAACTATTTTTTTTATTTTTTAGTTTTTAGTTTTAATATTTTACAAAATAAGATAAAAATGTAAATATCTTTAAATTAGATAATATTGTAGTATGAGCAGAAAGTAATACTCTTCTAAAAAAATCATACCGGCCGGATTTGAACCAGCGACCTATGGATTACTGAAATTAAATACCACTACAATTCACCGTTCTACCAACTGAGCTCTTACAACGATTGAATAAAAAGTCGACAAGTCCGCAACCTGTTATATCAGTTTTCATTTTTTTTCTGATTATTCTGGCCAGGATTTTAGAAACAAAATATGAAATGATTGTATTGTCACGGGTCCTTTACAAGTATACAAAGTTTCAAGTCGATCCAATGTTTCTAAGTGGGCGAAAATCGTGTCAGAGATTCCGTTACATAGATAGAAATACACTTTTTTTTTCTGATGATTCTGGCCAGGATTTTAGAAACAAAATATGAAATTATTGTATTGTCACGGGTCCTTTACAAATATACAAAGTTTCAATTCGATCCAATGTTTCTAAGTGGGTGAAAATCGTGTTCAAAGATTCTGTTACATAGATACAAAGACACATTTTTTATTATATGATGATTCTGGCCAGGAGTTTAGAAAAAAATAAAATTACTGTATTGTCATGGGTCCTTTACAAGTATACAAAGTTTCAAGTCGATCCAATGATTTTAAGTGGGTGAAAATCGCTTGAATTGAAAGATTCCGTTACATAGATAGATATATAGATAGATAGATAGACCGACATATAGATAGATAGATAGATAGATAGATAGATAGATAAGATAGATGAATAGATAGCCAGGTTATACCACGGTAAGAATAGATATGACCCCACAGACAGATATATAGGAAGATTAGATAGATAGATCGATAGATAGATAGATCGATAGATAGATAGATAGAATATAGAGAGTAGATAGATAGATAGATATATAGAGTATATAGATATCTTAATATATAAAATTTTCGTGTCAACGTCTTGTTTGTCCGCCGATGGAATCCTTAAACTACTTGAACCGATTTTTAAATTCAAAATACTCTTTGCACATTGTGTGTCAGTTTGAGTCCAACTTGAGAACGTATAGGGTAGTTTATAACTAAATTTTATAGTTCGCATTATTTTTTATTGCAAATTTTTTTGTTTATTATTTTAACAAAGAGTTATAATTACCTGTGAATTAGATACGAATCTAACAGATGACGATGTAATTATCTGAGAGTTTCCATACGATTCTAACAGATGGCGGTGTACAGTAATTTGATAAGGTAATTGGTTTATTATTTAACAAAGAGGAGAATTTCAATGTGAATTTAGAAATATTGAACATTATTGATAATTTAAGTTGTGGTTCACATGTTTATTTTATACATTTAATATTATACTAATATTTCGTGTTGTGACAAACGTATTAGCGTTTTTAAGTAAATCTGGCTGAAAGACAGAATGTTAATTTAGATTTTTAACGTATACCTTAGCCACAGCAATGCGTGGCCGGGACTTCTAGTATATATATATATATATAGAGAGAGAGAGAGAGAGATAGATAGATAGATAGATAGATAAATAGAGGTCAAGCTAACATAAAGCGTGTAATAACTTTGAATTTCGTTCGATGTGGTTTGACAGAGTTAAATTAGAAATGTCAGTACACAGTTAGTAAATAAATTTAAGTCTATATTTCCAACTCTTGGCTTTTTAAGTGCTGAAGTTCGGTGTTGAGTTGTTTAAAAATGTCGATTTACTTGACTTTAAGTGCTTTACTTGCCTTTCACAGTATAAGAGCTTAATAAATACTGAGTGTAAATTTGCGAACTTTGAGGGAAATTTTGCTGAGAAATATGAGGGAAGCAGAGCTAAATGAACCTCAGCAAATCAAGTGCTTGAATACATACGACTACATTCAGTTGTCTTTATATAAACTAATTTGTGGAAAACGACACGAGATGTCTTTCTCAAGGACTTGTCTCTTGAGAGCCACTGTGCTGCTACCGACAAAAAGTGCACAACTCCAACCACTACTGTAAACACCACTCCATCCTTCCTTTATTACGTTTCCTCTATCTTATTAAATAACTTACAACCTTATTAACTCACTAACTGGTATTAACTCAGTAACTAGTGAGTTGGTAGGTTCATGGCCGCGCGGACATAAGCTTTCCATACATCCATATCTTGAGCTAATGTTTTCCAATCATTCCCTTGCGCCCTCGCGATCCTACCTTTTAATTACATTGAGTTCGAAAGTTTTGAGGGACTATATTCATATATATTGACGCCAAAATAAATAAATTTCAGACGTTGTGCGGAACAATACAGAGAACATTCAAAAATAAAATTAGAAAAGAAACAAAGATAAAAATGTATAATGTTATGGCGGTTCCCACAATATTGTATGGAAGTGAAACTTGGGCTCCAATGAAAAAACAGAAGGATAGAATACAGACGGCGGAGATGAGGTTCCTAAGACAAGTTAAAGGATGTACATGACTTGATAGCATAAGAAATGAGGATATAAGAGAAGAATTGAAAGTACAGCCTTTATTGGATAAGGTCACGAATTACAGACAGAAATGGATTGATCATATGGATGGAATGAGTAAGGAGATATAGCAAGAAATTATGAAGCAAGAGGAAGACGTGATGTTGGAAGACCTAGAAGACGTTGGGCTGATGCATTATGAAGTCGGAACGGGCAATTGCCTAATCCCTGGAGTGATGATGATGATGATGATGATATCCATATTCCTTAGCCCGGGTCCTGGAAGGCAAGGATTAATCCACTTTTCCTTTGTAAATTACTCAACATATAGTACTGAATGCTAAACAGTATTATAATCGTGGAAGCTAGAAGGAAAAAGGGGATTAAATTGGCTTCAGAAAGCTTTAGAATATATATCAATACCAAACATGACTAACTACGCAATTAGTAAACATAAGTTAACTAAAAATTATGATTTTTAATAAGAATAATGTGTCAGATAATACAAATAATTTAACAAAAAATCATATTTTTGACCGCTGAAAGAAAATATATGACTGAAATAATATAAATTAAGAAACTCGGTCATCAATAATTCAAAAAGTCAATAGTAATAATATTATTCATACATACATACACACACACTATCCAGTCCAGCCAAGGGCTAGGGTTCGCAGTCCTGGTTGTCCTACTCTGGCTTATGGGACTGGTGAAACCAAACAGCTCCCTCGAGCTACAGTCGACCTGACCACGACGATCCCAAAATTGATGATGACCCTGATACTAACTTGCACAGCTTATTTGAGGCTTTCGATAACGAGGGGAAGATGCGCACTCACACGCAGCGCATAAAGTAGGAAGGGGGGTGCGTAGGAGAGAGGACAACGAAGACAGGAATTTGGTACTGTTCTATAACATCACTGTAGAGGGAAGACACGATGACGTAGTTGTTACGTACCGAAAAAGTGATTTCCCTCAAATCATGGTTAATGTTAATGTTATTCTCCCACCTCATTCTTGATCTACCATCTGTGCGTTTTCCTTCTTTTTTTCCTACATGAAGCTTCCATGCCCCTCTTTCATTCCCTATTCGTGCCACATGTTCTGCCCATCGCTGTCTACGAGATTTAACTGTTCTTATTATATTTGGCTTCCTATACATACCATGTAGCTAACTATTATGTTGTTTTCTCCATTCATCTGTCTGTTCATCTGTTTTTTGGTCCAAAATTTTTCCTGAGAATGTAGGCGTACATGCGTAAAAAAAGTTTTAAACAATATAAGGTTATGACTGTTCCTGAGTTGATATATAGCTCCGAAGATTGGAATTTGAATAAAAATCAACTAAAAAAATATAATCTGTAGAAATGAGTTTCTTGAGACATGTAGCTGAATTTATTTTACAAAATAAAAAAAATGTCTAATATATAAAATTAATGTTTGTTTGTTTGTTCTTTATGCGCGGCCATACCGTTGATCCGATTGTGATGGGGTTTTTTCAAAATGTTTAGGAGATTCCCGGGATGAACATATGCTATAAGAGAGTTGTGATACTCAACTCCTACACCCTTTAAAATCGCCCTTTGTAGTGAGAAACGTAAAAACGTAGCTCTTTTGACGCTTAATGGCTTACACTGCCTAAAGCATAACAAATACACAAAATTAATGTACACAGAATTGAATATCTCAAACGCTCTACAAACAAGTCTGCGACAGCATGTGTTTATCTCTTACGGATAACTCACAATAACCATTTCTCTTTCATTGATGCCAAGAAGATCGAGACAAGTAGGCCTACGTAGATTCCTGTGCAAGCATAGCAGCTCATGGCGGGTATTCTTTTACAGATAACTCACAATAACGAATTTTATCTTTTAGCTCATTTATGCCAAGAAGATGGAGATAAGTAGATTCCCGGGCAACACCGGGTAATCAGCACGGGGAATCTTAAAATAATTACGATATATATTTATAATTATTTTTCATTTTACTTATTCAACTAATCAATAGAAGTACATATTTTTTTTGTCTTTCAGCTTATTTATGACAAGGAGATCCGGATGAGTATATTCTCGGACAACTCCGGGTAAACAGCACGCGGTATATAAAAATAATTACGATATAAATTTTCCTTTTACTTATTCACCTAAACATAAAAGCACATTAATTTTCATTTATTTAGGCGTAGCAGCGCATTCCGGGTATTAGCTAGTAGCAAATATATTAGGGATGAGCTTAAAAATTTCAGTTTAACAGACAAAATCAAAGAATACAAACAAAATTGGTTCGACCACATTCAAAGAATATGTCAAGAACGTATAACAAAACAATTATTCGTATATAAGCCAGAGAGTGGGACGATCAAGAGACCGATGGAGAGATCAGATTTTTGCATGAAAGTGGAACGAACCTTTTGCAGTTCTATCCGTGAAGAAGAATAAGAAGATAATGTCACAAATGCTTATATAGGAATAAACAAATTAATCGTTATACCTGTTTTTCATTATAGTCAAATACAGTGTTAATATTTTGATCTACTTCTTTCCGCTAAATACAGCGTGTTCCAAAATGATGGACGGGGTTTTAAGAAGTTGGTATAGAATATAAAATTATGGAATATTCACCTGAAAGGTCCGTCTACTCAACTTAATTAGTTATTTAACTGTAGCGCTTTCGGGACTTGAATCCTGCCGATGATTGGACAAGTCCCGAAAGCTTCTTCTTCTCTCCTTCTTAAACATAATTTGTAGGATTTTCATCCTGTTTATTTCCAAAATCACTCCTCGGAGGAAGACGTACTGGATGTGAATTCACTGTCTATCCATCTCATGGCATGGTCTTCTTCTTGTTCTTCTCCCGTCCAATGGTCTATCTTCTTTAGCTCTTTTTGCAAGTCGGTTTTCTTCCATGCTTTCTACATGACCCTTCCAATATTCGTCTCTCTATAATAAATGTGATTATGTCTTGAATATGGCATTTGTCCCTAATTTCTGTGTTGTGTATTTTATCAAATAATATTTCCCCTGAATAGTTCTTAAGTTTTTCATTTCGCATGTGCATGTCCCCAAAAGCGCTACAGTTAAATAACTAATTAAGTTGAGGAGACGGACCTTTCAGGTGAATATTCCATAATTTTGTATTTTAATTTTGAATAATACCTCAACGGAACACATCATGAATCTTATAAAAATAGTTGGTATAACTTTACAAACGAAATTGGATGCGTGATTATTTGCTATAATGAAAGAAAAACTGTCAAAGTTTCATATCCTGTTTGCAGCAATTTGTTTCTTGTCATTATTATGTCACAGCGTTACATTTGTGAAAATGGCGACGCCTGTACAGAAGTAATTCCGTGTGTTACAATTTGCGAAGTTTGATTCCATTGTTGCAGTGCAGCGAGCTTTCCAACGGCAATTTGGAATTGATCCACCGACAGATAAAAGTACGCCCTATATGTTGATGGTAGAGACAGTTAGAAAGAACTGGATGTATCTGCAAAATGAAAAGTCCAGGACGTCCACGAACACGATAATGTTCCGCGACCAAAGATACGACGCGCCGCGCCGGTACGGATGACATCGTTTATTCCCGATGGCCTCCACGGTCTCCCGATCTCACACCTTGTGATTTCTTCCTGTGGGGGTATGTAAAGGACCATGTGTACGTACCACCACTTCCAGTCGACCTTCCAGACTTGAGAAGGATTGTTGATACTGTTGAATCCATTACTCCAAATATGCTGACCAAGGTTTGGGAGGAATTCGACTATCGGTTAGATGTGTGTCTTGTAATGAAAGGTGCTCACATCGAACACTTATAAAGTATGTTATGAAAACTCCAATAGTTTCTCCTTAATCTCAGGTAACAGAAAACGAAAAGTAAAGAATCGAAATAAAGTTGTTCTGATTGATTATATATATATATATATATATATTATATATATATATATATATATATATATATCCATCCATAGTAATTCTGCCCGAAGGCAGGTCCATCACTGCAATCATAGCATTTTCATGCTGTGATTGCAGTTTTACTAGGGAATTGTAGGTGTGGTAGCTTCCCGTTGCTTTCCACACCGGTGAAGGATGATGATGATGATGGCCATATGATTTCGGGGACCGTTTGGGCCTTAAAGTTTTCTTGACATTTGTCTTACAGGTGAGGAAAAACCCCGATGAAAACCTCACCCAGAAAAACTGCCACGACCGGGGATTGAACCCGGGCCCGCTGCGTGACAAGGCAGCACGCTACTTCGAGACCACAGCATGGCGGTGGATTTATATATAAGAGAAATTAAACAACTTTGAAACCCCGTCCACCATCATTTTGGAACACAGTGTATTTTCAACGAATCTCGGCGTACGGCCAGTTTCCGACAGATGACGGTCCCTTGCCCAATTCGCTGAATGTTCGTTGTCGCCTTATATAATAATAAAAAACATTATTCGAGGGAAGAAAATTATACAGGACATGCTTGGAAAACATTAGCTCAGGATAGAGATGTATGTACGCGCAGTCTTGAACATATAATCCGATAGTGCCGGTGAGTGAATGAATCACTCAGAAAGTTAGTTAGTTAGCCATTAGGAGAAATAAAACACTTCGAATAACAAAAATTTTTTTTTTGGGAGAATTACACTTAACCATTGCATTTAATATTGATAATGACGATTGGGTGAAGTGAAGGGATTTGTGGGACACCCGGTGTGGTATCATAGGGTCGGACAAGGGGATGCTATCATATCAATGAAGCTAAAGTAGCTGTTTCCAGAGTTAGCAATTCAAATCTGATCTGCATAATCCAATCAGAGCCATCTATCCGCCTTTACCACAAACTGTTTATCTACATTGTTTGCGAAGTACAAGCCTTGACCTATATCTCATAGGACGCTATTATTTGTACCGACGCGACGCTACATTACTATATATTCTAGCATGTTTAAAGCGTAGAACCAAGGTCTGTGGCTTTCTTACCACAATAATAATAATAATAATAATAATAATAATAATAATAATAATAATAATAATAATAAATTCCGGGTTTTGTGGCCTTGGTTCATTACTGGTGTTAGGAACACCAGTAATGGACCACGGCAACAAAGCCCGGAATCAACATTATAATTTTTATTTATGTACAGATTTTTAATGTTTACACATCTTTCTGTGCCTAAAGTTTTATCTTCCTTCTCCACTCGTCTCTATCCACCCACTCCTTGTCCTCCAGTCCTCTTGTTCGCATTCCAGTTCTTATTTCTTGCATCCACGAGTTTCGAGGTCTTCCTTTCCTTCTTCTTCCAGGTAGACACCATTCCACTGTTTTTCTGGGTAATCTTTCTTCTAGCTTTCGTCGTACCATTTTAATTGCTTACATATTATATTATCTACTATTGAATATCTAATATTGTTTTTTTTTCTCGTATGACAGAATTTCTTATTTTTTCTAATTTTGAACATCTTGCTGCTCTCCTCAAAAAATTCATTTCCATCGATGTAAGTATTTGTTCTAAGTTTCTATTAAATTTCCAAACTTCAGCTCCATATGTGACAGTACTTCCTCACTATTCAATTATATATTTGTAACTTATTTTTTTCTGGTTACTGCATATATCTGCTTCATAAACTCCATTCATCATTGCTGTTATTGCTTCCACCTTTATTTATTCTGTTCTTAATATCAATTTCTTGTTTATCTTCTTTAAAAAATATCTAAATTTTTAAGAATTTTAGGGTTAATAAATTCTATCTTCAAGCCACAGTTAGTCCAAAAGCATTCAAGACTGAAAGTGTATAAAACACTGGCTCTTCCAACTCTTTTGTATGGTAGCGAAGTATGGACGTTGAAACAGAAGGATATACAGAGACTTAGATCTGCTGAAATGAGATATCTTCGGAGGACTGCAGGATACACACTACTAGATCACAAAAAAAATGAAGACATCTTAGAAGAATTACACATGGAATCTTTAGAAAACAAAATTTCTGATTATAAGTCAAGATGGATACAACATGTTCATCGAATGGAAGATCACAGAATACCCAAACTAATGTTAAGATATCAACCTGCAGGAAGAAGAAGACCAGGACGTCCACTCAAAAGACTTCTGGATGGTGTTTCTCTTGAGGCCGAAACAGGTCAACAAATGGCCTAAATTCGTGAATGTACTATGATGATGATGATCTAATTTTACTCCCAGATCTCAAATTCATATAATAATAATAATAATAATAATAATAATAATAATAATAATAATACTAATAATAATAATAATAATAATTTTAATAATAATTTTAATAATAACTAGTTCACTGCAACTATCGAAGCCGGAGATAAGTGGCAGCGTGTACATAGGCCTACATATCCCATCACTATAGGACGATTGAGCTAATATTTTCCAATCACACCCTATATATAATTTACCTCCCTCAATTAAGTAGTCATAAGTAATGCCACGAGTGATTTCCAAATGATCGATAAATTCACGACTCACAAAGTGAGGAGTGAATTTATCTAGAGAATTTGGAAATCAAGAGTGGCATTTATTAGGACAATTTAACGAATAAAATTAAGCAGTTTACTCACAAATCATTATTTAAATATAGTTATTTTAAAATATTTATATATTTAATGTAAACGGCGATGTTTGAAAACAAATGAGCAAACGATTGCTACGCTTCATTTGCTTCTTTTGTGCGTCACTGCAACCAGATCATATCATTTATTGCCAAAGGAACGCAATATTGTAAGAATGCACTCTAGTGGAGAAAAAATGAAACACATCAAACTGTATATTAATTCATTTCTGATGTCCTAAGATGTAAATATGACAATTATGTTTTTCTGGATTGTTACCTGGAAAAAATACATTTGATTAAAGTACAAACAGTGGTTTATTTTATTGGTGATATAATCAATTGCTACAAATGTGTTTATATTAACTCCCGCATGCGCTATGTGTTGACATTCATGCACTGTATATACAATCTGGTAGCCGTCTTTCTTAGAGAGTGAATCACTGCAAAATAATGCTATTACGTATTCAGAATGTTAAAAAAGAAGGTGCTTTCTTTATTATGATAAACTTTAGTTGGTAAATTCTAGGCGAAACACGACTGTGATTGGTTGTAAATAAAAAATCATTGTAACGTGATTGGTCATTGACTCCCATTTGGGCATGAGTTAAATAGTCAATGTTTAACATCCCATCTCATTCTTGGCCTGCTTACAGGGCACTTTCCCTCTAGTTTTCTTACAGAGGTTTCAGTGGAAAAGACTCTGCCCAACACAGTTTACAAGAATTAATATTTAATTTTAGGAAGTTATATTTTGAGGTTATTTTAATTATATTATTTTTGGTCTGGACATCTTACCTCAATATTAATGTTGATTTGTTCTTGGACATGTTTCAAAACAATTCTGTTTTATCGTCAGCTTTCCCAGACTGGTTTTATTTATGTTGCATTATGTTGCACCACCTGGATGTCGATGTCAGCTCCATCCTGTGGCTGGCCAAAGAACCTCCAAACAAGGTCACCCTCCATCGGAATATCAAAATTCATAACTCTGTTTCTGTTCTTCTGAATATAAATTTTTTCCCAAATAGTCAGCTCTTTTGTATTTTCTAACTGTTTTAATAATTTAGTGTCTGAATTTATATTATGTTTTTCAGACCAAACATGAGCAGCAACTGCACATTTTTCAATTTCTCCATTTTAAATATTTCTTATGTGTTCTTTGGTTCTAATTTTTAGGTTTCTTTTTGTTTTCCCTATATATATCTTTTCACAACCCATGCATTCAATTTGATATATTCCTGACTTTTTATTTTTATCAGTTTTTTTCATTTTTGTTGGTTTTTATTAGTTTATTTAAACTGTAGTTATTTTTTGGTGCTAATTTAATATTAAACTTCTCAAATATATTTTGAAATTTATTATGTACGAGAATTAACTGTTCTTATTATATCTGGTTTCCCATACAGATCATCTAGCTGACAGATAAGTATTCTTCTTAATTCACCTCTCCGTCTTCCTCCGAGGAGTGATTTCGGAAATAAACACGATGAAAAATCTACAAACTATGAATAATAAGAAGAAATATAAATCTGATACACATATTATGATCAAAATTAATATAAAATTATGGAATATTCACCATTTTGAAGAAGTGAGATAGTGAGATCTTCATTATGCCCCTCGTTGTGGCGACAATTTTGAAGAAGTAATTCTTTTCCCATATTGTGGCGATGTTTTGAAGCAGCTAATTCTCTTCATGTCCGATGTTGTAGTAACATTTTGAAGGATTAGTGTCCCAAAAAGAATTACTGGTTCAGGTTGGGTTTAATTTTCGGTAGAGCTGGATTCTCTTCTCAAGGTCGAAGTTGGTACATAAGATAGGAAAACACTTTAAAAATCACTAATAACTGATTCTTGTAGAAATAGTTGTAAATTTATTTAATATTTAATTTCCCAGCAGATCAAGTAAATATAGGTGGTATTATTCTTCACTGTCAATTAAAATTAAATTATTTTCTTTCTTGAAACTATTCTTCCTGTATTAAGTATCACATTTTATCAGGAGAACTGTTATTGCTTCTATCCTTGATGAAAATTATATGCTGACTGACCAGTGTAATTCTATTCTAATTTTAAAGAACATTATTACATCACATGATTTTATATTTAAATTCTATTGGTTAATGGTCCATTAAATACCAGGTTTAAATTTGATTTGTTAAATCAAAAAGTTAATTGTTTTAACACCCAATCAGAATTTAGAATACTTTTATTTAAAAATATTAAGTTAAGCAGTGTTCTTTAATTTTGAATAATACCTCAACGGAACACATCATGAATCTTATAAAAGTTGATATTATGATCACGTTGCAGTTATTCCGATAATCCGTCACTTATGTCAATTAGAACGTCGGAATAGTCAAAATTCGGCATCATTAAGGTTTGGACTATTGGACTAAAATTCGGTTAAGAGGTATAGGAAGAGAGCTCTTGAGACCCTTTAGGAAATATATTATGGAGAAGATATTTTTAGATAGTGATGTATTAAGAGCTTTTGTTCATGCGGCCATGAACCTTCGGGTTTGATAGTGTCAGTCTTCTTCTTCTTCTTCACTTCACGGGCTAGGCAAATTGCCTGTTTCGCCTCACAGTTCTTCTGTCCATCTTTTCACTGACCTACATTCCTTGAACCTCTTGGCTTGTAGTTGAATGCTGCTCTTGGTAATCTTGATACATTCATTCTTTCCACATGTGTAAACCACTTCTGTCTATATTCACTGATTTTTTCATCTTAATGGATATATATTTAACTCTGTTCTTCTATCTTCATTCCTTATCCGATCCAATCTTATGCAGCCTTTTGTTCTTCTAAGAAAGTTAATTTCTGCACTTTGTATTCTACTTTGCAATTTTTTGGTCATTACCCAAGTTTCGCTCCCATAAAGCAATGCAGGAACTGCCAATGTTTTATAAAACTTCAATCTAGTATCTCTTCTTGTTTTATTCTTTAATTTTTTATGTATAGTTCCGCATAACATTTGAAATTTCGACAGTTTCATATGTATGTCTCTTTCAGTTTTTGTGTTTATAGTAAAATTACAACCCAAATAATTAAAATTTGTTACTTGTTCCAGAGGTTTGTTGTCTATTACGATTTTTCATCTTACATGATCGTTTCCCCAAAATGCCATTACTTTTGTTTTTTCTTTTGATATTTTGAAATTATATTCTTGGCATAACTGATTTAATTGATGTAAAGAATATTGCAAATTATTTTCATTTTCTTGAATAATAACCACATCGTCAGCATACATTAAAACGTTTAATATTTTAAAACGGTCCATTCTTATACCTACATTAACAATACTTTTCCAATTTTGGATGATGTCATTAATATATAGAATATGCCAGTGAGTTAGTAAATTATTTAGTTAGCTATTTTATATAAAATAACATAAAAAGAGTTGAGAGAAACATATAACCTGAAAGTGATGCTTAGGAAAAAGCTAAAATAGGAAAACACAAGAAAATGCTGGTAGTGGGAGACTAATGGTTTAGAATTGTGTTAGAGTCACAAAAGAAGGCATCATACTAGGGTAGCTACATGCTATTACTACATCAGTGTCAAGTGGTATAAACAAGAAGGAGGGTATCTACCAGGAAATCCAATATCTTGGAGAGCTCCAGAAATTACCAAAGTTTCAAGTACTAATTCTGCTCAACTTGAAACTCTCTCCACACCCCACCCCACCCCCACCGCCCCATTCATTGTCCTGAGGGCAGTAATCACTCCACCAACCCTTTGTGTACCATTTATCAAACTGATTTATATTTCGCAAATTCTGCATACAACCCTAACCCTATATACACTCAAAAACTCAATTTTCTATCGATATTCAGGCAACATCCACCTTTAGTAAGATCAAGAATAGGGGTGGCCTGTCATATATATTCAATAATTCATTAAATCCAAAGAGAAAAATAAATTTCATTAAATATTGTGAATAATTATAAGTATTATTTATATCATATTTAGTGCATTAATTCTTAGTATATGTTAGAGGGATTTTTATATTTTCAAAAATTTCTCCCAGATTTATTTTGCTTTATATTATTACGTAATATATGTAATTACTTTCTTCAGTTCAGAAAATTGGATAAACTTCGGTAGATTTCTGGACAAAACGCGGAAAATAAGAACAACACTCATTCATGAATAAATAAATAGGCCTATGTTAACAAATTGCAATACCATTAATTCTTAATAATTCTACATAACTAAGTTAATGTATGACGTAACTGTATTGTTATCTAATTGTAATATTATTGTGTTTTCTTCTTCTTCTTCCTTCCAAGTATTAGGCCAAAACCTGTTACGATCCTAAGAAAATTTTCCCTCCAGCGTTTCATAGGACGGCCCAGTGATCTTCGTCCTCTTGGTATATAATTATAAACAGCTTTGGGGATCCGATTTGAACTCATTCTTTCAAGATGGTGTTTCCAATTTAGTTGGTACTGTTTAATATATTCCAAAATTGGCGTAGTCTTCAATTCTTTTAAGATATCGGTGTTCCTTTTCCGATCCCATCTGGCGTAACCCGCTGTTCTGCGCATGAATCTCATTTCACAAGCCGTTATTCTGCTGTGTTTTCTTTTTGTTGTTTTAAGTATATTATTACCAAACATCAACTTATTGTAACGGACTGTCAACAGCACGTACGGCTTACTGCCCATGCGACCCATATTTGAAAATAACATTCTATGTATCTTACTTTTAGTCTAATAAAGTCCTTCTTACTTACTTACTCACTGGCACTATCGAACACGTAGGTTCATCGCCGCGCGGACATAAGCTCCCCATACATCCCTATCCTGAGCTAATGCTTTCCAATCATTCCCTGTATAATCTACTTCCCTCAAATCATAGTTAATGTTATTCTCCCACCTCATTCTTGGCCTACCAACTGGGCGTTTTCCCTCTGACTTTCCTACAAGAACCTTCCATGCATGTCTTTCATTCCCCATACGTGCAACATGTCCTGCCCATCGCAGTCTACGAGACTTAACTGTTCTTATTATATCTGGCTTCCTATAATGACCATGTAGTTCATTGTTATGTAGTCTCTCCATTCACATATCGGTTTTTGGCGCCTAAATGGCTTACGCTGCCTAAACCATAATAATTACACCAAATTAATGTACAGAGAATTGATTATGTACTTAAAAAATCTATTTAAAAAGTCCTCAACAGCATATGTCTATATTTTACGAATAACTCGCAATAACCAGTTTTGTCTTTCGGCACATTTATGCCAAGAGCGATGGGGATAAGTAGAGTCCCGACTAACACCGTGTAATCAGCTCAGGATATCTAATCCTGCGACAATTTTTTTATTCATTTGTGTATTGATAATATTTTCTGTATTAGACAATTACAAGAGAAAATCCTAGCAAAAAATAAAGAAGTACATATGACTTTTATTGATTTAGAGATGGCATATGATAGTGTACCTCGACAATTGTTATGGATGAGAAATATGAATATCTGTGATAAATGGATTAATATTGTTAGGAGGATCTATAGTAATACAAAAGCTAAAGTAAAAGTACAGAATACTATAACAGAGGAATTCACAGTGAATAAAGGCCTTAGGCAGGGATGCAGTTTATCACCAATTCTTTTTAACATTTATTTAGACCAGGCTCTTAACTTGTGGTATAAAAAATGTTCTGAAATGGGTATTCCTATAGGAGGAAAAGTACTGCATTCATTGTTGTTTGCAGATGATCAAATAATTTTTGCAGGGGATGAAGATGATATGAAATACGAGGTCGGATCGGAAAGTAACGCACAATAATTTTTTTCTGCCTTGGTATTGCAGCTAGAATGTTGAAATTTCACAGAGATATAGTTTGAAGTTTTCACTACAGATGGTACTTTTTTCTCAGGTGCACCTCTTGCGAGAGAAGCTTGAACTATGCAACAAAGATGGCGCGCATGCTACAGTCGTCCACCTGTGAGGAACAGAGAAGTGTTGCTCGATTTTTGTGGGCCAAAGGGCATAAACCCAGTGAAATTCACAGGGACATGCGTGGCGTGTATGGGGATGATTGTATGGACCGTAGCAATGTCTCCAGGTGGTGCACATTCTTCCAAGAGGGACGCGTGAACCTTAGTGATTCGCCACGCTCCGGCCGGCCGACAACAGCAGCAATCCCGCAGAATGTCAGAGGCATTGAGGCGGCAATTCTGAACGACCGGCGTGTGCAACTGCGAGCCTTATCGCAGAAGTTCAACATTTCCTATGGTGCGGTGTACGATATTGTTCATGAAAATTTGAAATTCCGTAAAGTTAGTGCTCGCTGGGTGCCTAAGAACCTGACAGACGACCACAAGGGCCAGCGAATGATGGCAAGCTTGGACCACTTAACGCGGTACACCGCACAAGGACATGACTTTCTGGAAGGAATCGTCACAGGTGATGAGTCGTGGGCGTACACTACACGCCGGAAACAAAGCAGGCATCAATGGAGTGGAAACATGCTGGTTCCCCACTAAAGAAAAAAATCAAAGTGACTCAATCTGCCAGGAAAGTGCTTGTGACAGTGTTCTGGGATATGCATGGTGTTTTATTGGTGGACTTTGCTGAACACGGGACCACTGTGAATGCTGCGGCCTACATTAAAACTTTGGTGAAGTTGCGTCGTGCCATTCGTGACAAACGTCACAACATTAACGTTAAACTTCTTCATGACAATGCTCGCCCCCATGTTGCTGCTGTCGTTCGTCAGAAAATCGCCGAATTTGGTTGGGAGGTGCTCCAGCATCCACCATACAGTCCGGATCTTGCACCATCGGACTTTCATCTGTTTGGTCCCATGAAGAAATTCCTGGCCGGCAAACGCTTTGAGACAGATGTGGAAGTGAAATCAGCAGTGCGCAGATGGCTACACTCCAACCAAACGGACTTCTACGAACAGGGCATATTGAAACTGGTAACACGATGGGAAAAATGTGTTGAGAAAGTTGGTGACTATGTCGAAAAGTAGGTAAAAGATGTAAGTTCATTTGTGATTTTTTTCCTTTTTTTTTACTATTAAACTTTTATTAAAAAAATTATTGTGCGTTACTTTCCGATCCGCCCTCGTATATGATAAATAAATAAATGGAAGAATATAAAAAATGGGGACTGAATATAAATTTACAGAAAACAGAATATATGTGTTTGGGAAAGGATGTGGATGACCTCATACTCGAAACAGGGAAAATAAAAAAATGTGAATTTTTTAAATATCTTGGCTCAATAATTACAAGTTTCGGTACCTGTGAGAGAGATGTACAGGCTAAATTTGCAATGGCAAAAAATGCAACTAAGACATTACATGGAGTAATTTGGAACCAAAATATTACAAAGGAAACTAAAATGAAAATTTATAAGAGCATAATACAGAATATTTTGTCATATGGAAGCGAAACTTGGTCTTTGACGGAATTACAAAAGAACAAAATTAGAACAGTTGAATTTGATTATTTTAGAAGAAGCCTAAAAAAAACAAGACAGGGTAAAATAAGAAATGAATTCCTTTGGAGAGAAATGAAAGTCACCACATCTGTTGTTAAGAGGATTGAAAATCAAACGCTTAAATGGTATGACCATGTACAAAGAATGGAAAATGAAAGATGGCCAAAAAATATATACCAATGGTCACCCCCTGGAAGAAATAAACGTGGCAGACCAAGATGGAAATGGAAAACCTACGACAGAACAATAATGGAGGATAGGAATTTGGAAGAGGGAGATTGGAATGATAGAGATAAATGGAAACTGAAGACGGCAAACCTATAAATGGGGGAAAGCCGAAGAAGAAGAAGAAGATATTCGCTAAATACATCATATAACTTTTAATTCCTGCCACGTAATCTACGTCATCGTATTGAAGTGCCTTGTTTTCCACTGATCTTTCTGAACTTTCTTCTTATATTTGAGTCCTAAGTAAGATTTTTGAACACTTGTCACAATATCCTTTACACATGTTCTACTAAATATTATTTTCTATAGTTTTCTCATCATTTGCATTAGTTTTTACCAAAGCTCTTTCTGTCATTTTTTAAAAAAATTGTATAATTAACTAAATGACATGTCCACCTCTGTAGTCTCGGGTAGTCTGGCTGTCTCGAACGCTGCGGATCCGAGTTCGATCCCCGGTCGGGAAAAGTTTTTGGATAATGGTTTCTCGGGACTTTTTCCTCACCTGTAAGACAAAATATTTCAGGAAACTTTAAGGTCCGAACAGTCCCCAAACATCATACGGTCATCATAATCATCATTATCATATTGCTACGTTTAGTATGGATGTGTGTGTGAGTGGTGTGTTTGGACTTAATATTGTGTTGTCTCGGAGGTGGCCCTGATATTAAGCTGATCACTCATTTCGGGAGACCCATACATGTCCTACTGTAGTAAACAATTATGTGTGTGTGGTCCATAGTTAAAATCCCTCTCCCGGCAGGTGGTGTCACTGTCAGGCCCGAATGGTGTGTGGCACGTAAAAGTACCTGTAAGGTGAGAGGTTAAACTGCGTTAATCGAATGAAATGGAATTAAATAATTAACAAAATTTAACAAACACATTACATATTTTAAAACAAGTTTTCCTAAAATATTGACACGTATAGTGGTGTCACTCTGTATATAAAAATTATGTCTGAACGCAAGGTAGTAATTTTGAGAGTAACAATTAGGAAACACAAGTCAAAGCTGTGATTTAACAGTTAGTGCGGAGTTTCTTGTATATCCGGGGGTGGACTGGAATAAACAAGTAAATTATAGAGAGGCGCGTCCGAGCGGACTCATTAAGGGCTGCGACCCGCCGACCAATTACCTGACACTGAGAACTCAGTGCATCAACGGTACATGTACAAACTCAACAGCAATAAACTTTATACATAAAAAAATCGCTATTGAAACGAAATGGCGAATACGTGTTTCATTAGTGCGTTCAAAACATACGGCTGATACCTGTTTACTGGTTCTATTTGGGAACCAATTTTTTAAGTGGGTTTAATTTTGACTATTTTTGATACGAGGAAGATAATTTCGCGAGACTAGGGTAATATCCTACAAACTAACTAACTCACAGACACTTTCGAAACCGCAGAAATACATGGCCGCACGGACTTAAACTCTCGAAACACCCTTATCCATACATGCAAAACAGTCTTCTCAATAATACATTCATTAAATCGTGTACGAAATTGTTTGCCATTCGCCCTTAGGAAAATGTTAGTAGAAACACTTGCAATGCCCCATTTTGATTATTGTGACACTCTTTTTACAGACTTAAATATTATTTCCACTCAAAAGACTTCAACGTGTTCATAATTCTTGCGCACGTTTTATTTGTGGTATTCGCAAATTTGACCATGTTACACCGTCCCTGGAACAATTATCGTGGTTTCGTCTAAGAGATCGTAGAACTGTCCATTCCCTATCCCTTCTCTATAAAATACTTCACACATCATCGCCTAATTATTTATCACGCCGCTTCATCAGACTATCCGACACACACAATCTTGACACTCGATCCCATCAGCACATTGTCCTTTATATCCCTCCTCATCACACTGTATATTATTCATTATCTTTTACGGTGTCACTTACCAAAACATGGAATTCCCTTCCACCCTATGTCAGAGACTGTCAAACTATAACATCCTTCAAAAACAAACTAAAGAATTATTTAATAACAAACTAAATATACACCTCACTGATAGTATTCTTTTAGCAATATTAATATATTTAATTATTTATGTAAATAATATTAAGAATAACAAATATTTTTATTTGTTTTGTTTTAAATATTGTATAATCGTAAAATTAGTTTTCTATATCTCATTATTTTCCTGTTTTTTATATACACTAGACACGGACAATTTAATATGTCTTGCTTGTTACATTTTATTATTAGTTTTAGTCTTAATTCTAACTAATATTAACTGGTTGTATTATAGATCGTAATATGTATATTAGATATTATCTTTTGATCAAATTTTTACTTAGTGTTTAATATTAGAGTTAATTAAGATTGTTATATACTTATGTAATATATGTTTGTCCTGGTGAGTGGAAGAGAAGGCCACATGGCCTTAACTCCACCAGGCTAAATAAATCTTAAATCTTATCCTGAGCTAATGTTTTCTAATGATCTCCTGTATAATATCCATCCATAGTAATTCTGCCCGAAGGCAGGTCCTTTACTGCAATCATAGCATTTTCATGAAGGATGATGATGATAATGATAAGGATGATGATGATGGCCATATGATTTCGGGGACCGTTTGGGCCTTAAAGTTTTCCTGACATTTGTCTTTCAGGTGAGAAAAACCCGAAAAAACCTCACCCAGAAAAACTGCCCCGACCGGAGATCGAACCCGGGCCCGCTGCGTGACAAGGCAGCACGCTACCTCGAGACCACAGCGGTGGACTCTGCATAATATAATTCCCATAAATTATAACTGTCCACCGCTGTGGTCTCGAGGTAGCGTGCTGCTTGTCATGCAGAGGGTCCGGGGTCGATTCCCGGTCGGGACAGGCTCCTGGATGAGGTTTTTTCGGGGTTTTTCCTCACCTGTAAGACAAATGTCAGGAAGCTTAGGGCCCAATGGTCCCTGAAAATCATCCGGCCATTATCATCATCATCATCCTTCACCGGTGTGGAAAGCAACGGGAAGCTACCACACCAATAATCCCCTAGTAAAGCTGCAAAGCATAGCATGAAAATGCTATGATTGCAGTGAAAGACCTGCCCTCGGGCAGAATTACTATGGATGGAAATTATAATTGTCATTCTCCCTCCTCATTATTGTTCTGCTATTGGGCGCTTTCCTTTTGGTTTTCCTACAAGGAGCTTTCATTTTCAATTCGTGCCACATGTCCTAACAATCGAGATCTATCAGACTTAAAAAAATCCACGGCCTGACAGGCCTAGTAGGTCCTTGGCGTACAAGCCGGTTGCTGGTCTCACATCCAAATGTTATTTACAGATTTAGACGAAGATCCAACCTGTATAGGAGTGACATGTGATAACATGCCTGGTCTCCCAGCCGTTACAACTGGTTTTCTCAACCTTGAGCCACTTACTGTAGCTACCCAAATGCTTCAAGATGCTGGGTGCTTCCAGGCTTATCTCTACTTATTACACATGGATCCACTCATCTCCGATCGGTAACTGCAATGGCTCACGTCATTGCCACCCATTCCAACCCTTTACTACGAAATATAGCCTATCAACCTCAAAGGCGAGCTACACGCCGAAATATTTTAAACTAGTAATAATGGCACCATATTTTATGGGGAACAGCCCCCATGGTGTTATGTTGTTTTCCAGTGCCGAACGGCGTGGCTCATTCCTCGCTGTCGACTTTCCGACTCTCGGCTCGTCAGCTGTGAGGTTTACGATGCCCCGTTCCGGCGGGTGAACTCGCTACCACTATACCAAACTGCGCCATCGAATTTTAATTTCCCACCTACACCGCCATGTAGGCAAGGGTTAGCAGATGGACCTCTTACAGATAGCAAAACAGAGAAATTAGCCGTTAAGAGTTACAGATAACGCAGAATCGGCACACTGGTCGGCGCATTGTTTCAGTCACAAAAACAAAGAAGAAGGCGAGTTTCTCCAATTTAAGGATTAATAAATGATAATAATAGAATAAATACGCACAAGTTGTGCAGAAAATAGGCCCTATATAAGTTACACAAGTCTTGTCTTAATTTGATTCATATAGCTTGTTATTTCCAGAATTCTACCAGGGATTTCCCTCGTTTTTTGCAGGTGGTTACATGGTATCGATCACATGGTTGCTCGCACAGTTGTTCCCGGCATCGTGGAAACACTTTGTCTTGCATATCTTGTGGTGGTATCCATGCACTGCTATTGAGTTCACCAGGTGTCGGAGTTCTTGATTGGTGTTGGTCCAGGATCTGTTTGTCGTGGCTTCTGTTGTACAAAAGTCCAGCCATATCTCCTGTCTCTTCTTCTCTATTTCGTGTAGTAGTTTATTTGAGCTGTCTCTGGATGGTGGATTCATATGGAGTTCTTCTGTGAAGAAGGGTTCCTTGACGAGTTCCTATGCTAGCCTCGACTTTGTGTGTTTTGGGACACCTAGGGCGGCTTTCAAGAAGCGCGACTTTAAGGGTTATAAAAAAGAAATATACCATGTAAGAACCTGCAGAAAACGAGGGAAATCCCTGGTAGAATTCTGCAAATAAGAAGCTATGTAAATCAAATCAATGACAAAACTTATGTAACATATATTTATTGCACAACTTGTGCGCATTTATTCTATTATTATAAAAAAGAAATACAAAGTGCGTAAACCAGGAAAAAGGACCGTATCATTAATTTGCTAAGGAATTTGGTTAGTTTAGGCAGTTTTTTTGCTCACTTTTTTATGTTCGAATAATTGAAGAAAAATAGTAGTTTTCAACCAAATGCTGATATTATTTAAAGAAGATGTACTTTAAGACAGAATTAATAATAGGTATTTTATCTTTAGGTTATCTTGGTTGGTCTTAATTCATCTTTTAACTTATGCTTTGTTTAAGGAATTATTATTTACTAAGACATTCGATAAGCAATGGCAACACTGTTGTAAATCAGCGATCCTAGCGGCGACTATTACAATCTTGTAGTATGTTGTTCAGCTGCCTTCATTGTATAAATCTGTAATATTGAAAGTCTCGAAATATCAATATTTTGTGAATATATTCACTGTTTCTCACATTTAGTAAGTAATACCACCCTAAAAAGATGTTCAGTAGAATTTGTTTAGTTGGGAAGTACTGGAACATCCACCAAATTCACCAGACAGAAGACCTTGTGACTATAACTTGTTCTTAAAGATCAAAAAACCTCTATTAGGCATTCGATTTCAATCAAGAGATGTGTCCATAAAGCTCTAAATCGATCGGATGAAAGAGATACCCAGAAATGGTGCTGCAGATGTAGTGGGGCGTCGTCCTAGGATTTCGCAACGCTTAGTTCACTTGATAAGAGACTATACACGAAGTTCGTAATAACTAACTAACTCACTAGCACTATCGAACCCGTAGGTCCACGCGGACATAAGCTCTCCATACATCCCTATCCTGAACCAATGTTTTCCAATCATCCCCTGTATAATCTACTTCCCTCAAATCATAGTTAATGTTATTCTCCCACCTCATTCTCGGTCTACCAATTGGGCGTTTTCCCTTTGGTTTTCCTACAAGAAGCGTCCATGCACGTCTTTCATTCCCCATGAGGGAAGTAGATTATACGGGGAATGTTCGCAAAACATAAAGATAGGATAGGGATGTATGGAGAGCTTATGTCCGCGAGGCCATGAACCTACGGGCTCGATAGTGCCGGTGAGTTGTTATTTATAACAATGTTTCCATTATGTATCGAATGCCCTAGTACATGTGCAGGGGTAGTTATTCATTCAATGAGACCTCTATACAAGCTTCAGATTAGTTTATGTACACCCCTTGTAACACAATGATGTGTTTGTCATTCCTCGAATAGCAATCAGAGTAAATCGATATGTGGCAAATATGTTGGGATGTAAATTCCACAAAAAAAAGTTTACAGTGAATGTTAGTTTGGTTTTCTAACCTAATTTGTATATATCAGCTGTTGGCAACATTGCAGAGAATTAACTCTCGCACCTGCCACATTTCATAAACACTGAACCAATAATAATAATAATAAAAAAAAAGGGAACAGAGAAAAAATCATATGTTCAATTTAAATACAATTTTATTCGCATGACCTGTTTCGGGAAAACCTGAAATTTTCTCCTGGTTTTTACTTAATTCCGAAGGAATTAACTTACGATATGGTTTTTAAAAATACAGATCTTCACCGAATCTATATAGTAGGCACCGAAAATGGCCATCATATATAAATAAAAAAACAATAAAACTATATTTTATGTCTTTCGGGCTAAATGGCCGTGGTTTGGTTTCATTATCATTCAACGTTTCATCTACTACTGCGGTAGACATCGTCAGGAGATTCTGCGTGTTCTTTGACCTCCTAACTCTTGAAATGTCGGCTGCAGACTGGCTGTGCGTTTGAAATCGTGTCCTTGTTTACAAGAAGAGTTAGGCCAGTCTGCAGCCGACAGTTGAAGAGTTAGGAGGTCAAAGAGCACGCAGAATCTCATGAGGATGTCTACCGCAGTAGTAGACGAAACGTTGAGTGATAATAAAACCAAACCACGGTCATTTAGCCCGAAATGCATAAAATCCATTAATCAAAACACCTGCCGTGAAAATCTACAATTTTATATAATAAAAATATATATTATCTAGCACATGTCTATATAAATTTTATGGAAGAATCTTAAAATACATACCTACAATTGTAATATATTAAATAAGCATTGTTTAATTCTTACGCATGCTTACTTACTTACTCATTGGCACTATCGAACCCGTAGGTTCATGGCCGCGCGGACATAAGCTCTCCATACATCCATATCCTGAGCTAATGCTTTCCAATCATTCCCTGTATAATCTACTTCCCTCAAATCATAGTTAATGTTATTCCCCCACCTCATTCTTGGTCTATCAACTGGACGTTTTCCCTCTGGCTTTCCTACAAGAAGCTTCCATGCAAGTATTTCATTCCCCATACGTGCAACATGTCCTGCCCATCGCAGTCTACGAGACTTAACTGTTCTCATTATATCTGGCTTCCTATAAAGACCATGTAGTTCATTGTTATGTAGTCTTCTCCATTCATCTGTCTGTTCATCTCTCTTTGGTCCAAGAATTTTCCTAAGTACTTTATTCTCAAATACTTGTAATCTCCTTTCCTCCCTTAAAGTAAGAGTCCATGTTTCGCACCCATATAATATAACTAGTAGAATAATAGTTTTATATATTTTCAGTTTAACGTTTTTTGAAAGGAGTTGGGACACCAAGAGTCTCTGCAATGCATAATAGAACGCATTTGCAGAATTGAGCCTACGTTTAATTTCTTTGTGTATATCATTCCTATTTGTGATTATTGTTCCTAGGTATTTGAATTCAACCACTTCCTCAAAATTTCCCTCATTTGTCATTATCATTAGCTGTCCATTTCCATTATATAATGAATTTTTACATGTGACGCATGCGCAATGCAGAATACGTTGCAATTTCAATTGTTTCAAAATTGATAATTTTTGTAGAATTTCTTAAACATTGGAAACCGAAACATTTGAAAATCGAAGAGAATCAAATTACTTTGAATGTTTTCAAAGAGTTTAGTGAAAAATCACCATCATTATCATCATCATCATCATCCATGGAAGTATTAGGCCATGTGACCTGTTACTGTCTCAAAGAGGAATTTTCCATCCAGCGCGTTTTTGGACGTCCCAGCGATCTTTTGCCTTGGGGGCAGTAACGAAGTATGGCATTTGGTATTCTACGAGATGGCATTCGTTGAATGTGGGCTTTCCAGTTGTTCTGGTAGTTTTGTATATGGTGGAGAATGGGTTCTACATCCAACTCTTCCATAATTTCCTCATTTCTTTTATGGCCCAATTTGTAGGCCTATAGCCTGTTGTACGGCGCATACATCGGATTTTATTTGCTGTTATTCGGCTTTCATCTCTTCTTCCTATTGTCCATGCTTCACTACCATATCTTAATACTGGTCTTGCGAGAACCCTATAAAGCCGTACCTTGCGTTCTTTTGTACTGAAGATGGTTTCATTATACTATTAATTGTCCCCGAGGTCTTTTGTGAAATTTGTGATTTTCTTTGATATATCAGCTTCATCTTGAAATGTTAAACTATAACCCAAATAATTAAATTAATTTACTCGTTTTAAAATTTCATCATCCAGAACAATGTTGCTGGGTATAGGGTATTTCCCACAAAAGGACATTACTTTAGTGAAAAATATTCCACATTATCCATCAAGGATATGGAAAAAAATAACAGCAGAATTTACAGGTGTACGGAACAAATTATTTTCATAATTAATTTTTACCGGTAAATAAAAGTCTATTGATATCATGGAAAAAGCGCAATGGTCTGATTACACTGAGCAACGAAAAATATTTTTTTTTGTCTCAGGAAGAAAAAATATGTGATTCTGATAATATTTTTTCTCCTGAATTCAAATATGATATCGGTTTTTCTCCATCACGCAAGGTTTCCAAGAGAAGACAGGAATTCATAATTTCAAACACTTTAATATTTTCTACATTCGTAACTACACGACATTCGAACATTCGGATTCACCTAGAAAGCAAGAAATGACGATTTTCTGCTATATTTTGCCAGTGGAGCATCCCTCTTGATGGTCCAGCAATAATCGGCCAGCATATTAGGATTCCATTTGCCTTGATATATCTTTTCCATAGCTGAAATAATTTGAGTTAGCGCATTTGGTTTTATTTTACAAAAAAAAAGTTTATTAAAAAATAATTATTTAAATCCATTAATTGAAATTAAAATTAAAAAAATGTGGGCGTTTGAGAAATTCCGAATACATATTTGAAAACACGAAAAAAAAACTGCATTAAGTACAACTATTGGTTCTCATGAGACAAAAATCATGTTGACCAGTGTTAAGTATTTTTCCCATCTTATGTTATATTCAGTATTATTTCCCATAAAATACGATGTTGCCAAGGAACAAAGTTTCTATC
Source organism: Diploptera punctata (assembly GCA_030220185.1). Classification (NCBI taxonomy): domain Eukaryota; kingdom Metazoa; phylum Arthropoda; class Insecta; order Blattodea; family Blaberidae; genus Diploptera; species Diploptera punctata. The sequence continues at coordinate 83,097 of JASPKZ010002691.1, read as the reverse complement.
TTACCCAATTCAGTCATAAGGCGGTTAAAAGCAGCACCAGTGTTCCCCCAATAGACGGAGTTGGCGAAGTAATACATTACGCATGTGTTTTTACAGTACAACTGGAAATTAGCTAGGAATTCATATAGCACATGGGACTGGTCGATTTTTATTTTATTTATTAACTAAATAAAAATAAAACGTAGTTTTATTTGATTTTCATATTTATTATATAATTCAGTGACAGCTGTTTCGGTACTCTGTACCTTCTTCAGACATGTTAACAAATTATGAATTGTGTCCAACTGATCTAAGCAACAATACAACAATATTTATTTAAATTTAACAAAGGGGATTCATTCAAATCAAGTTGAGAATTTAACAGTTTTTTACTACTTAAGTTAGATCTTAGTTAGAAGTTAGATCTTTTGGAGGCTGTAGAAATTAATAAGTTTAAAAGTAGCAAAAAACTGTTAAATTCTCAACTTGATTTGAATGAATCCCCTTTGTTAAATTTAAAAATTTAAATAAATATTGTTGTATTGTTGCTTAGATCAGTTAGAACACAATTCATAATTTGTTAACATGTCTGAAGAAGGTACAGTGTACCGAAATAGCTGTCACTGAATTATATAATAAATATGAAAATCAAATAAAACTACGTTTTATTTTTATTTAGTTAATAAATATGGATTTTCATCAAGTAAACACCAACTCAATTGATTATTTATTTTATTTCATTTTATTTTCATTTATTTATTTCCTCATCATCATTATCATCACAGTCCGTTCACGAATTTATGCCATTTGTTGACCTGTTTCGGCCTCAAGAGAAACACCTTCCAAAAGTATTTTGAGTGGAAGTCCTGGTCTTCTTCTTCCCGCAGGTTGATAGCTTAACATTTATTTGTTGAAATTCTCTCAATAACAATTGGTATAAATCTATGGTTAGCTCCTAGAAGAAATGACCATGCTGGATCATCAGTACATTTAGCAATCTTCTCTCTTCACCTAGCAGGAGTTTCATCTATCTTATGATCTTCCTTTCGATGAACATGCCGCATCCAAGATTACATTAAAATACTTCATACCTCACCTCATATCCAGTCTCATAATTAGACCGCGGTTTCAAAGTCCTGGTAACTTCTTCATCTTCAGTAATAACGACTGATGTTATGTCGATCTGACGAACTGCTTCTTCTTCTCTCTGAGGAAGAAGAACAGAGGGAGGAAGTAGTTCTTCTGATCAACATAGCACCAGTCGACCAGAAAGTACTGAATATGAAGCTGTCAAGGGTTGGAAACCGTGTTCTAATTAGAAGACTGGACATGAGGTGAGGTATGAAGTATTTTAATTTAATCTTAAATTAAACCTCATAGTGATTTTTTCCTATAAAAGTTCCATGTTGCATCCATCTTTAGTTATCTTCTTCTTCTTCTTCCATCCAAGTATTAGGCCAAGGCCTGTTACGTTCCTATAGAACATTTTCCCTCCAGCGTTTCATAGGACGGCCCAGACATCTTCGTCCTCTTGGTATATAATTATAAACAGCTTTGGGGATCCGATTTGAACTCATTCTTTCAAGATGGTGTTTCCAATTTAGTTGGTACTGTTTAATATATTCCAAAATTGGCGCAGTCTTCAATTCTTTTAAGATATCGGTGTTCCTCTTCCGATCCCATCTGGTGTAACTCGCTGTTCTGCGCATGAATCTCATTTCACAAGCCATTATTCTGCTTTCATGTTGTCTTTTTTAGTGTCCAATCTTCACTACCATAGGTCAACACTGGTCTAGCCAAAGTGTCATATAATTCCCTGTTACATCCTTCGCAACTCTCCATTTTCCTTAAAAAGTCCATATATCCTTCTGAGTATCTTTCTTTCAAAAGCAGCCAGTTGAGATTTGTCACGTTCAGTCAGAGCCCAGGTTTCACTCCTCTAAGTTAACACTAATTTAATTAGTGTTTTGTACAATCTGGTTCTTGTTTCACGTGTCGGATATTTTTAATTTAAATTTATTTATTGAAAAATAATATTTCTTATCTTTTGTATTATTTTATTTATCTATTTCTGGATATTATTATGTTTATTTAGTCCCATTAAAAATGAGTCCATAAATTACTCAGTTATAAAGTAATGTCAATTTTACTGTTTAGGACTCGCTGATAACAAGTGCCAATTCTAATAAAACCATCACAGTCTTGTTCAATCACAATGTTTGGCCGTATAGAAGAATCAAATAACCCTAAATTGAGAAAACAATAATTTCTGCTGCCAGTTATTTAAATGTTCCGGACCGCAAAGAAAACATGATCATGTAAAACTCTAAATTATTACATTATTATGTAATTTGACGCAAGTGTAAGTAATTTATATTCGTTTGTTTTTCTATTTCTTATAAACGACTAGCGTACCCTGCAGACGTTATCCTGCCCGAACGTTCAATTTTCGTGTCATGGCCGGATAAAAAAACATACATTTTTTTTTACCTGAAAATTTACTAATTAAGACGTAATTAGATATTATTATGTAAGCTAGAAAACCCCTTCCTGTCATCTGCTGTGGCTCTAGAGGCGTGCATGATGACGTCAAATTGTTGTCGCGCGGAATATGTCTATCTACTTATCCCGATCTTCTTGGAAAAAATGAGCTGAAAGACAAAAGTGGTTATTACGAATTATCCGCAAAAGAAAACATCCTGCGAGAACGTTTGCTTGTCTGCTATTAGCGGGTTAAGAAAACGTTTTCTCGATATTATTATTATCGATAAACCATATAAGGGCAGGTCTTTCACTACAATCATAGCATTTTCATGCTATGCTTTGCAGCTTTACTAGGGAATTATAGGTGTGGTAGCTTCCCGTTGTTTTCCACACCGATTTACAGGATATGATTGGATAATATTATCTGAGGATATTGATGTATAGGAGCTCATTCCCTTGCGGCCATGAACTTCCGGGTCGATATTGCCAGCGAGGTAGTTTAATGCATTCATCCACTTATGTCTTCAGTTGCTATAAGTATGTCTATCTTTCCGTGTAACTGCTGGAATTATTCCATTGTTATCCTGAACTGCATCATTATCTTTCCAACAGATGTAATTGTTTATTTTGAGTCTTGTCACTGCGACTTACTCTAGAGGAAATGCTCTGTATTATTTGTAAGTTCTAATTGTAAAGCATGGTACGTTTCATGTGTAATTCTTCTAAGATGACTTCATTTTTTGTGATCTAGTAGTGTGTATCCTGCAGTCCTCCGAAGGTATGTCAATTCAGCAGATCTAAGTCTCTGTATATCCTTCTGTTTCAACGTCCATAATTCGCTACATTTATTTGTTTATTTATTTTATTTTGTAGAAATACATTATATAATGGAAATGGACAGCTAATGACAAATGAGGGAAATTTTGAGGAATTGGCTGAATTCAAATACCTAGGAACAATAATCACAAATAGGAATGAGATGCACAAAGAAATTAAACATAGGCTCAATTCTGCAAATGCGTGCTATTATGCATTGCAGAGACTTTTGATGTCCCAACTCCTTTCAAAAAACGTTAAACTGAAAATATATAAAACTATTATTCTACCAGTTATATTATATAGATGCGAAACAAGGACTCTTACTTTAAGGGAGGAAAGGAGATTACACGTATTTGAGAATAAAGTACTTTGGACCAAAGAGAGATGAACAGACAGATGAATGGAGAAGACTACATAACAATGAACTACATGGTCTTTATAGGAAGCCAGATATAATGAGAACAGTTAAGTCTCGTAGACTGCGATGGGCAGGACATGTTGCACGTATGGGGAATGAAATACTTGCATGGAAGCTTCTTGTAGGAAAGCCAGAGGGAAAATGCCCAGTTGGTAGACCAAGAATGAGGTGGGGGAATAACATTAACTATGATTTGAGGGAAGTAGATTATGCAGGGAATGATTGGAAAGCATTAGCTCAGATTGGGATGTATGGAGAGCTTATGTCAGCGCGGCCATGAACCTAGGGTTCGATAGTGCCAGTTGAGTGAGTAAGTAAGTAAAACGTTAAGTTGAAAATATATAAAACTATTATTCTACCAGTTATATTATATGGGTGCGAAACATGGACTCTTACTTTAAGGGGGGAAAGGAGTTTACGAGTATTTGAGAATAAAGTACTTAGGAAAATTTTTGGACCAAAGAGAGATGAACAGACAGGTGAATGGAGAAGACTACATATCAATGAACTACATGGTCTTTATAGGAAGCCAGATATGATAAGAACAGTTAAGTCCCGTAGACTGCGATGGGCAGGACATGTTGCAAGTATGGGGAATGAAAGACGTGCATGGAAACTTCTTGTAGGAAAGCCAGAAGGAAAACGCCCAGTTGGTAGACCAAGAATGAGGTGGAGAACAACATTAACTATGATTTGAGGGAAGTAGATTATACAGGGAATGATTGGAAAACATTAGCTCAGGATAGGGATGTATGGAGAGCTTATGTCCGTGCGGCCATGAACCTACGGGTTCGATAGTGCCAGTGAGTAAGTAAGTAAGTAATTTATTTTATTTTATCTTATTTTGCAGACTTTAGGCTGTAAAATGTAGGGCTAGGTGCCGCCACTGTAAGTAGAGGCGTTCAAAACCAAACAATGGACGTGAGTGTAGAATAAAGCGGTCACAAGGACCCATAAAATATTCAGTGGGTCCACTGTGCTCAAGAAAAGCCACAATTTCGCTACAAGTAGAGTTTGTGTTAATGTACAGCTAAAGTACGGGTTTCTACCCAAACTGAATTAAATATTTCACTGTGTGTAAGTGAAATGCTAACTTCAGATGGTTATTTCATGCTACTTGATAGGCCTACATTTGATTGATTAGAACTAAATAACTCACTGGCAGTATCGAACCATGGCCGTGCGGACACATTCTCCATATGTCTCTATCCTGAGCTAATCTTTTCGAATCAATCCCTGTAAAGTCTACTTACCTCAAATCATAGTTAATGTTATTCTCCCACCTCATTCTTGGTCTACCAAGTGGGCGTTTTCCTACAAGAAGCTTTCATGCACCTCTTTCGTCACTCATACGTGTTACATGTCCTATCCATCGCAGCCCGTCAGACTTAACTATTCTTATTATATCTGTCCTCCTATACATATCATGTAACTCACTATTATGTAGTCTTCTCCATTCACCTGTCTGTTCATATCTTTTTGGCCCAAAATTTTCCTAAGAACTTTATTCTCAAATACTCGTAATCTCCTTTCCTCCCTTAAAGTAAGAGTTCATGTTTCGCATCTATATATATATATTTTTTTTTTTCAAATGCCCCAGGTTGTCTTTCGACATTCCTGGTGTTCTCTCCTGGCATGGCGTACTTGTAACCCACTTCCGAGGTTGGGGCGCCTGGAAGGCGGGGTTACGTTGCCCCGATGATATGATGGGGATGATGATGATATTGGTGCGCCAGGAGAGACCCTAATCCTAAGCTTAATCTAAGATGAATATGAATGATGATGATTGAGATGGCCATATGATTTCGGGGACCGTTTGGGGTTAAAGTGTTCCTGCATTTATCTTACAGGTGAAGAAAAACCCCGATAAAAACTGTCCCGTCCGGGATCGAACCCGGGCCCGCTGCGCGACAAGGCAGCACGCTACACGAGACCACAGCGGTGAATGCATCCATATAAGATAACTGGTAGAATATTCTTAGTTTAATGTTTTTTTGAAAGGAGTTGGGACATCAAGAGTCTATAGAACTGTAAAGTGAAAAATTAAACATGGAGTAGTCTTAATCACAGACATCATTTACTGTACATACGAACTAACTAACTATCTGGTACTATCGAATTCGGAGATTCATGACCGCGCCGGATATAAACTACCCATATACCCCTATCCAGAGCTAATGTTTTCCAATCATCCCCTGTGTAATTTACTTCTCTCAAATCAATTATTATGTTATTCTTCCATCACATACTTGGCCTAATTACCGGGAGATTTTCCTCTAGTTTTCCTACAAGACATTTCCATGCCTCTCTTTGATCCCCATTCGTGCCACATATCCAGTCCTTCGCAGTCTACGAGATTTAAATATAATTTTAGGCTATTGTTTAGAATAATTTACCCTTGATTTTTCAGTTTATTGTCGTGAATTATAACTCTTCTTCTGTATTTAGTAACATTTTTAAATATTTAGAACAATTATTATAACTTTATTGTAGAATTTTTAAGTATTATTCAAATACACACATTGTGATGGTGACTTGTTATTCTCTCCAGAGAGTATATTACATAGTTGGAACCAGTGGGTTATCGATGGTTGCGATTATTAAGGAGTGAAAAAAAGGGCGTTTGATGGGATCCACCCTAGGTTAAACAAATTATTATTTAAATCCATTAATTGAAATTGAAATAAAAAAACTGTGGGTGATTGAGAAATTCCGAATACATATTTGAAAACACGATAAAAAAACTGCATTAAGTACAACTATTGGTACTCATGAGACAAAAATCATGTTGACCAGTGTAATCGCTGGGATGTTGTGTATCAGGGACTGTCAATCGCTATCATTATTTAAATACAAATTAGCTGATATCTTAAGTTCGACACAATGAAAGCATCAACTGCATAACAACTATATAGTGCATTCTATAAATAATCTTCTAGGAAGCTACTTACTTTATTTTATATCTTTTAATTTAATAATATTCTATGTTTTTTGTTAGTATTAGCAAGTATTAGATCCCATCATCATTGTATTATGTTTAGTCTGTATTTTAATAATATCTTAAAATTGTAATATGTATGTAATCTTCTTCTTATCTTATAAGCCCATGTTTCCCTTAACAGAGATTTAGTCGCTCTCCCCCTACAGGGAAGAATTTGAACCATACTAATTTAGTTACACTTGTTTTCGTACAGATGTCATTTGAGTGGTCCGTGGTCAGCGTTCCGCCTCATACTGACATCTAGGAAACCAAGGTAGTACTAGGGCGGGAAAATTCGATAAAGTTTTCTTAGAGGCCTTTTCATTCAGGCTTAAGGATCTTTTACGAGCCTGAAAATCTTCAGACTCGGGACCCACGGCTTAAAGTCCCTCCCGGAGGACTTGCTCCTTGGATTTTTCCATCCTAAAAAATCTATCGACCCCGGCCGGGTTTGAACCCGCTACCCTCGGGACCAGAGGCAAGGAGCATCACCACTAGTCCACCGCGCGTTTGATGGGATCCACCCTGGGTTAGAGTAATTGAATTAGGTTAAGTGTGAGTTAGTTAGTTAGTTAGCTTTTAGGTTCTTTACATTTCAAATATGCCTAAATACATAAAAAAAGATAATACTCGAAACAACGATAATAATCTATTTGTGGTTCGATGGTGGGTTATCGCTGGCTCTATAAACTCTGATGCATGCGCACTGTTGTTCTATAGGACTTTGAAAATATATCAGGTAAATTAAAGTGGAGAATCCCAGAATTTTACTCCAGACAGTCGGCCGTTGTGCTCTGGTGGTTACGTTCCTTGCCTCTAGCCCCAAGGCTCGGATCGATGTCGATGGTCTTTAGGATGGAAAATTCAAGGGACAAGCCCTCGCGGGGGGGGGGTTTTAGCCGTGAGTCCTGAGGTTCAAGATTTTGAAGCTCGAACTTCATCCATAGAAGTAATACCTTAGTTCTTAGGAATTGTTTTGGACCAAAGAGAGAGAATAGACAGATGAATAGAGAAGATCACATAAAAATGTGTTACAAGATGTTTATAGCAGTCTTCGAATACTGTTATTTTAACACATTTTCAACGATGGATCATATTATAATATTATAATGATATTGTGAAAAAAGTCCCGCGCCGTAGCCGAGCGGTTAAGGTAGGAAGCCTTGGCGCAGAGCTACGGGACTTGCGCTGGTTCGAGTCTCCATGGGGGAAGAAATTTTCTCATGGTATTTCGGCCAGTATGGGACCGGTGCCCACCCAGCATCGTGAGGCAATTGGGTAGCTACAATAAGTAGCGGCTCCAGGTTGAGGAACCAGCTTAACGGCTGGGGGACTCGACATGCTAACCACATCTCACCCATACACTGGCTGTTGATCATCTACCTCTGTGATTGACACATGTGGATGTTGAAGGGCCAGCAGCCGGCTGGTAAAAGGGCAACCGCTGAAAAGTGGAAAGACCCTCAATCGGAATATTGTGAAAAAGACTGACCGATAGCGACGAGATACTAAAGGCCAATACGCTCATATTATTGAGTAACACTAAGAAATTGGGACTGGAAGTAAATATCAATAAAACTAAATATATGGCCACACGTAGAAATGCATTATATAATGGAAATGGACAGCTAATGACAAATGAGGGAAATTTTGAGAAAGTAGATGAATTCAAATACCTAGGAACAATAATCACAAATAGGAATGAGATGCATAAAGAAATTAAACATAGGCTCAATTCTGGAAATGCGTGCTATGATGCATTGCAGAGATTTTTGATGTCTCAACTCCTTTCAAAAAACGTTAAGCTGAAAATATATAAAACAATTATTCTACCAGTTATATTATATAGATGCGAAACAAGGACTCTTACTTTAAGGGAGGAAAAGAGATTACGAGTATTTAAGAATAAAGTACTTAGAAAAATGTTTGGACCAAAGAGAGATGAATAAACAGGTGAATGCAAAAGACTACATAACAATGAACTACATGGTCTTTATAGGAAGCCAGATATAATAAGAACAGTTAAGTCTCGTAGACTGTGATGGGAAGGACATGTGGCACGAATGGGGAATGAAAGACGCGCATGGAAGCTTCTTGTAGGAAAGCCAGAGGAAAAACGCCCAGTTGGTAGACCAAGAATGAGGTGGGAGAATAACATTAACTATGATTTGAGGGAAGTAGATTATGCAGGGAATGATTGGAAAGCATTAGCTCAGATTGGGATGTATGGAGAGCTTATGTCAGCGCGGCCATGAACCTAGGGTTCGATAGTGCCAGTTGAGTAAGTAAGTAAGTAAGTAAGTATTGTCTGAACCAGGAATCGAACCTGCTATTGTGAAAAGAAAAATTAATGTCTGAACCAGGAATCACGGATCACGGTCCACGGTTCGATTCCTGGTTCAGACATTAATTTTTCTTTTCACAATATCATTATAATATTATGATGTTTATGGGAAAGCAGATTTAGTACGAACATAGACCAATGGAAGGGAGAAGAACAAGAGGAAAACCAGCCAAGAGATGGATAGACAGTGAATGCATATCCAATACGTCTTCCTCCGAGAAGTGATTCTGGAAATAAACAGGATGAAAATCCTACAAATTAAGTTTAAGAAGAAGACTCAAATCTCAGACTGCGATGGGCAGGACATGTGGCACGAATGTGGAATGAAAGAGGAGAATGGAAGCTTCTCATAGGAAACCCAAAGAGAAATCGTCGAGTTTGTACAACAAGAATGAGATGGGGGAACAACATTAACCATGATTTGAGGGAAGTAGATTATACAGAGGGTGATTGGTAAACATTAGCACAGATAGGGATGTATGGAGAGCTTATGTCCGCGCGGCCATGAACCTATGGGTTCGATAGTATCAGTGAAAAATAGATTCGGCTCCTGGCACAAGCGGTTAGACACTTGCCTCTCACTGCTGGGGTCTCGATTTCGCTTCTCGGACACTCCATGGAGGTTTCGTGGTGGACAAAACTAATCCTGGAAGGTTTTTCTCAATGCCTATCCCATTTTCCCTCCATCAATTTCATTTCACACTCATTTGATTTACTTCTTTTCAATTAATTTCATTAGCCTCTCTGATGGTGCGTCAGACGGGGTCGTCCCGCATCCTTAAGATTCACCAGTGGCGTACGGTGGTCAGAGCAATTACCCCAGCTGTATGACGTAAGTATGACTTATTGTATATAAAAACTTACTGCCTTGTATTTTTTTTTTGTTATATCCGGTAAATCTAGATTTGGCTTACCTTGTTGTATAAGGTCATTTTTCTCGTTGAAAGGTCTGCATAATCTACTATGTAAATTATAAATTATAGTCACTTACATTCTTTTTTTCCTAAATTGACAAAAATCACATTTGTCAGTAACACTTTAAAACGCATTAATAACGCATTTGAATGAACTCAGTGGCGATATTAAATTCAACTATTGCTTTCCACAAATTATATACATAGGCCCTACTCGTTCATAATAATTAAATTGATGTTAATCAGATATATAATATAAATAAAGCTTCTTGAATGAACAGGTTGATATAACTGACAAAACGTGCCGCACAATTTTATATATTTAGAATAGAATAGAATAGAATAGATTTATTTAGCCTGGTGGAGTTAAGGCCATGTGGCCTTCTCTTCCACTCACCAGAACAAACATATGTTACATATGAATACAAAAAAATTACAATAATAGTCATATTAAACAGGACAAACATATGTTACATATGAATACAAAAAAAAAATACAATAATAGTCACATTAAACTATATGGGTGCGAAACATGGACTCTTACTTTAAGGGAGGAAAGGAGATTACGAGTATTTGAGAATAAAGTTCTTAGGAAAATTTTTGGACCAAAGAGAGATGAACAGACAGGTGAATGGAGAAGACTACATAACAATGAACTACATGGTCTTTATAAGAAGCCAGATATAATAAGAACAGTTAAGTCTCGTAGACTGCGATGGGCAGGACATGTTTCACGTATGGGGAATGAAAGACGTGCATGGAAGCTTCTTGTAGGAAAGCCAGAGGGAAAACGCCCAGTTGGTAGACCAAGAATGAGGTGGGAGAACAACATTAACTATGATTTGAGGGAAGTAGATTATACAGGGAATGATTGGTAAGCATTAGCTCAGGATAGGGATGTATGGAGAGCTTATGTCCGCGCGGCCATGAACCTACGGGTTCGATAGTGCCAGTGAGTAAGTAAGTAAGTCATATTAAACAGGACAAACATATGTTACATATGAATACAAAAAAAATTACAATAACAGACATTGAACAATTAATTATCTGTCATATTGAATAATAATGAAAATAATGTCTAATAATACAATAAAATTAAATACAATTAAAATTAAATTAATGATACAATGAATAATAAAAAGGAATAACAGCTCGAATCTACTATACGTAAAAAGAAAAGAAGAAAAAAATACACAGAAAGTAATAAACTACAATGAATTAATCTACGTTTTTATACAAGGCATTAGGTAAATATATTAACAAATCCTAAGTCTATTTTTATTAAATAATGCAAAAACGCATTATTAATTCTTAAAAAGTAATATTAGTGAGTTGTTTCTGTTAGTAATTTTATTTTCAATTTGTTTCTGAAAGATGGTAATGTATTTTGTGAAAATATAACTAACATAAATTAAATATATTAAATTTAAAAAAAATGTTATTTCTAAAAATTCTATTATTGAGGAATTGGCGCTTTCCAAATCAGCCAATAATGAATGTTTCATGAATCGATAAGTCGAAAGGTGATTTGATGTTGTGTATACTTCGAGTTGTCATGTGTCTGTGTTCAGTTAGCTGGTGTTCAATAAAAAATCGATGGAATAAGGCACAAACTTCTTCTGGCGGGATATCGCTGGTCTAGTGTGGGTTATCGCTGGACTTAGCAGGTATATTCATTTAGTGGGTTATCGCTAGTTAATCTGCAGCGAATTAGCTGGTGTTGGTGGGGAGAACATAGAGGAAACAGTCTATGAGTTCCTCTATGGAGATATTGTGAATACGCAGAATACAGCGGGATTTTTGAATTTTGATGTTCTCGCGTAATAGATTTGAATGGAATTTGGGAATTTTGTTATTTTATAAACCCGGCCGGGGTCGATGGATTTATTTTAGGATGGAAAAATCCAAGGAGCAATCTCTCCGCTTCAAAATTTAATATCATCCTTGGTATCCTGTCATCTGACATCTCTTTAGGTGGGCAAACAATTTCAGTCTTTTTTCTTCAATAACTTGCAGATTGTCTTTTTGAACATTCATTATTTCTTCGATTTTAGTATTTCTAATTTTATCTCTTCTTGAATTTCTAGAAGCCCTCCTCCAGAAGTCCATCTCTGTCACCAATAGTTTATCTGTTTGCTCTCTGCTTAATATCCACACCATAAAAATCCAAGAAGCAAGTCCTCCGGGAGGGACTTTAAGCCGTGGGTCACGAATCTGAAGATTTTTAGGCTCGTAAAAGATCCTTAAGCATGAATTAAAAGACCTCTAAACAAAGTTTACCGAATTTTCCCGTCCTAGTACTACCTTGGTTTCCTAGATGTCAGTATGAAGCGGAACGCTGACCATGGACCACTCAAATGACATCTATACGAAAACAAATGTAACTAAATTAGTATGGTTCAAATTCTTCCCTGTAGAGGGAGAGCGCCTAAATCTCTGTTAAGGGAAACATGGGCTTACAAGAAGAAGATTTTAATTCGAAATTATTCATATACTAATTACCCCAGCAATGCTGGGGTAGCTGGGGTTGAATACAAGCCACTGCAATTCACAGACCTCCAATGAAAGGGGTTTCATCGCATCTCAACCCTCAACCCGGCGCTGTGTTGGAAACGAGTTGAGGAAAACAGAATAAAATATGACAGTGAAAGCAAGTGTAGAGAAGATGGCAGTGGAGTGACTTATGCTGTAATTTGTATAATGCAAGCAGAGAAAGTCGAAGAGCACAGGGAGTCAAATGGTAATTATACCAGGTCCCAACCCAATTACAACTCCAATAAGAAACACGTCATAAAGAAGAGTAACAATGTGTCACCGCTTTCTTTTGTTTCCAAGGCCGCCTGTGATAACATCTGCTGCTCCCTGGCGATGACTTCGAAAACAAATTATTTCCTCTTTTTTTTTACGTTGCTCTGGTTTGTGATTAAAATACTGAATTATTACGCTAACATTTCTCACCGCTGCTGTCCAACCGGTAACCATGGCAACCGAGTAATCTCTACTTTCATATTTTTATAACAAGTGCTTATATAAACATTTTTTCAGATGTGTTATCGAACTCTGGAGAGATTAATGAAAAATATATAAAACCAAACAATTTTAACAAGCAAGGAGATACTACCACTATTACTACTACTACTGCTACTACAGTAAAACTTGTCTATGAAGGTGCATGATGGTTCCTTAAATATATTTCCGTCCTGGCAGTTTTCCTTCTTATAAAGGTTTTCCAAATTACAGAGTGATTCAGAAATATGGCTATATGTTTGATATATTTCCGTCCTGGCAGTTTTCCTTCTTATAAAGGTTTTCCAAATTACAGAGTGATTCAGAAATATGGCTATATGTTTGATATATTTCCGTCCTGGCAGTTTTCCTTCTTATAAAGGTTTTCCAAATTACAGTGTGATTCAGTAATATGGCTATATGTTTGATCACATTTTGTTACGAAAATATTATTAAAATAAAACTCCTGGCGCGACAGGCCTACAAGGCCCTTAGCCTGCCAGCCGGCTGCTGGCCTCACATCCACATGTGTCAATCACAGAGGTAGATGATAATCAGCCAGTGTACAGGTAACATGTGGCCAGCATGTCGAGTCCCCGAGCCGTTAAAGCTGGTTTTCTCAACCTGGAGCCGCTACTTATTGTAGCTACCCAAATGCATCACGATGCTGGGTGGGCACCGGTCCCATACTGGCCGAAATACCATGAGAAAATTTCTTCCCCCATGGAGACCCGAACCAGCGCAAAGGCTTCCTGCCTTAACCACTCGGCTACGGCGCGGAACCGAAAATATTATTATTAAAGGATATATGATATCATTGGAAAGGGAAACCGTCAAATTACAACAATAGAATAAAACAAAACAAATCACTGCTCACGTACAGCTTGGCGGATTGATTTTTGTGGGCTAGCGTCGAACGCCTCCAAAATTATCTTCGTTGTTTCTGCATCCGTGCTAATGCTAGGCCTTCCAGGGGGTTTGATTTTCTGCATCCTTCCCATTTCCAGCAGTCGTTTTCTCCACTTCCCCACAGTCGACGGCTGCAATGCTACGTTAAACTCAGGTCTTGCCCATCTTGCAGCATCACGATCATTAGCATACGTTATTGCCCATGCAGCAATTGTAATTTGCTGTTGCATATTCAATGCCATTTTGACTAATGACGTAAGATCCACACTGTTTTGTTTTATTCCATTGTTGTAATTTGAATAATTTGCCTCTCCAATGGTAATTTCCTGTAACAGTAATATTTTCATCACAAAACGCGATCAAACGTATAGCCATATGTATGATTCAACCCGTATAAGCAAATTATTTAGAATAGGCCTACTATAGTATATTTAAAGATATAAGGTACTGAACTGAAATGCAGATAAAATATTGTATGTAACACAGCACGGTTTGCACAGTAATATAAAATAATTTTATTACACAAAAGCGAGAAGAAACTCAACTATAGGAAGATCAACCGGACTGAAGAGTTTCCCAACTCCCTCGCAGGTTACGTAAGCAGACAAGGGTATCCCCGCAATACAATGGCAACACAAGAAGGTAAAACGATATAATACGGAATCGTCATATGTAGAATATTCACGTGTAATTAGAACGTGCTTAAAAATAATTTTCCGTCTTACTGAGGTAAAAATTAACTATTGGTACTTTAAAAACCATTCCGTTTCCGCGTTATGAAGGTTTCCGGCTTATACAGGATGATTTTACATATAAAATCGTACCGTTCTGGACATTTTTTTTCCGTCTCTACAGGTTTCCTTCTTATAAAGGTTCCGGCTAAGACAGGTTTTACTGTACTACTACTACTACTACTACTGCTAATAATAATAATAATAATAATAATAATAATAATATTTTATTAGGAATATTCCACAATACAGTGTTCTCCTTCAATCCAAAGTGATTTGCCGCCAGAGGTTCCTGTCTATAGCATCTTTTTCCCTCAAATCTCTAGCTTCCATACTTCTCCTTACTCCATCTATCTAACGTTCTCTAGGTCTACCTCTTCCTATTCTTCCATTAGCTTACCAATTAAGGATCTTATTTGGTATTCTTCTTTCTTCCGTTCGTATGAGGTGTCCATACCATTTCAAACGTAATAATAATAATAATAATAATAATAATAATAATAATAATATCCTCAACTCGTGTCCAACTCAGGGGGAGGTCGAGGGATTAGATGGGATGGAGCCCCTACTAGAGATCTGTGATTGACAAGGGTGCCGGCCGACCACGCCTGATGCACTATCACAGGGCAGATGACAGAAATGAAACGAAATGGATGAGATGAGTATGGAGAAATGGTGGAATGAAATTGTGGCAGAGGAAAACCCCAAGAGAATCCTGCTCAACCTCCGAAATAATAATAATAATAATAATAATAATAATAATAATAATAATAATAATAATAATAATAATAATAATAATAATAATAATCATCATGCCTCGGTGCAAATATTATTAATAATGGAGAAAAATCAAGTTTTGCCAAACATATACTAAAATCATGTCATCGATTTTAAAAAATCGATAACTCTATGTCAATACTACACAGAGAGTATAATAAAAACAGTATCAGCACCCTCCATGGTATCTTAACCTTATCGTGGTGCAGTGGCTTGCGTGCTTAAATGCTCCCGAGAGCTATGCCGAAGGTAGCATTGCTGCCGATAGGGTTACCCATGCCGGACTGGTCGAAGGTGATAAGCCGGACGAAAAAAGTACCTTGGTCGAAAGAGTGACGATCTTTCTCCGTAAAAAAACAACCGTCAAGAAACGCGGACTTGAGTTCAACTGGGGTATTGGAAAGCATTAGCTTAGGACAGGGATGTATGGAAAGCTTATGTCCGCGCGGCCATGAACCTATGGGTTCGATAGTGCCAGTGAGTAAGTAATAATAATAATATTTTTTCTTCCTTACATGGATTAAGGAGAATAGTCTGTTTCGACCTCATCCCATCTCTATCGTGTTCATCCAGGATCTCGTCGTCCACTTGGTTTATATGTCACACATAGAAATACATTAGGGTCCATATAATGGAAATGGACAGACTCACAAATCAGGGAAATTTAGCAGAAGTGGCCGAATTGAAACACGAAGGAGATGCACAAACTAATTAAACATAGGTTCAATTCTGGAAATGCGTGCTATTATGCATTGCAGAGACTCTTGACGTCCCAACTCCTTTACAAAAATATTAAACTGAAAATATATAAAAGTGTTATTCTCCTAGTTAGAAGGATGCGAAACATGGGCTCTTACTTTAAGGGAGGAGAATAGATTATGAGTATTTGAGAATAAAGTTCTTAGGAAAATGTTTGGACCAAAGAGAGATGAATAACGACCTACATGATCTTTATAGGAAACCAGATGTAATAAGAATAATTAAGTATCGTAGACTGCAATTGACAGGCCATGTGGCACGAATGAGCAATGAAAGAGTGGCATGGAAGCTTCTTGTAGGAAAACCAGAGGGGAAACTCTCAGTTGGTAGACCAAAAATGAGGAGGGAGAATAACATTTACCATGATTTGAGGCAAGTAAATTATACAGGGATAATTTGAAAACATTAGTTAAGGATAGGAATGTATGGGGATTTTATGTCCACGCGGCTATGAACCTACAGGTTCGATAGAGTCAGTAAGTTTATTATTATTATTATTATTTATATTATTATTATTATTATTATTATTATTATTATTATTATTTATTGTCCACCGCTGTGGTCTCGAGGTAGCGTGCTGCCTTGTCACGCATCGGGCCCGTGTTCGATTCTCGGTCAGGGCAGGCTTCCTGGCTGATGTTTTTTTCTGGGGTTTTCAATGCCTGTACGACAAATGTCAGGAAGCTTAGGGCCCAACGGTCGCTGAAAATTATCAGTCTATCATCATTATCATCATCATCATTCACCGGTATGGAAAGCAACGGGAAGCTATAATTCCCTAGAAAAGCTGCAGAGCAAAGCATGAAAATGCTATGATTTTTATTTTTTATTTATTTTATTTAGAGCCCCACCACCACCCCCCGGGTTACCTCGGGCATAATACCCTTATCCCCGGGTCTGCTCTATGTCCCTAACTACTATCTAATCTTTATTGAATAAAAAAACATAATACATACAGATTTCGGGTATGTGAAGTGTAGATGTTACATAAAGTGAAAAGTATTGTGTGTTTGTTTGTGTCAGTGAGTTTGTGTTTAGTGATACATAAAATAAATATACATAATACTTAAAAGTAATGATAATTATCCTGATGATACGTGATATGAGAGTAATTGTGTTTGTTTGTGTTAGTGTATGTATGTGTGTGTGTGTGTGTGTGTGTGTGTGTGTGTGTGTGTGTGTGTGTGTGGTGTGTGTGTGTGTGTGTGTGTGTGTGTGTGTGTGGGGTGTGTGTGTGTCTGATTATGAAAATGGGAATGTTAATGACGGATCATCCTTATTCTGCCATCTTCTTCAGTTCTTAATCGTAGAACTTTAACGTTGTAGCGAAAATGATATGGTTGCAGTGAAATACCTGTCCTTTGGCAGAACACTATAGATAGATTATACCGGATGCGGGAGAAACAAAGACTCAATTTAAATTGCCCGCCATTATTGGACACAGCTTCCTAGAGAGTTGATATTGGACACAGCTTCCTAGAGAGTTGATATTGGACACAGCTTCCTAGAGAGTTGATATTGGACACAGCTTCCTAGAGAGTTGATATTGGACACAGCTTCCTAGAGAGTTGATATTGGACACAGCTTCCTAGAGAGTTGATATTGGACACAGCTTCCTAGAGAGTTGATATTGGACACAGCTTCCTAGAGAGTTGATATTGGACACAGCTTCCTAGAGAGTTGATATTAGACACAACTTCCTAGAGAGTTGATATTGGACACAGCTTCCTAGAGAGTTGATATTGGACACAGCTTCCTAGAGAGTTGATATTGGACACAGCTTCCTAGAGAGTTGATATTGGACACAGCTTCCTAGAGAGTTGATATTGGTATCAATTCGTAGTGCAGTTCAAAGCATTGGTCAAATGAAAACCGTCATCATCATCATCATCGCTCCAGGGATTAGGCAATTGCCCGTTCCGACTTCATAATGCATCAGCCCAACGTCTTCTAGGTCTTCCAACTCTTGCTTGGGTCGGTTCCTTTTATGATAATCCGGCTGATTTCCATGAAGCTTCTCAGTAAGATAAATGTCTCCTGGAAGCGTTACGAGCGCTTCGCAGGACAAGGATGGTGGAAGGGCTGATTCCTCTGAGCCTCCAAACATGCTCCTCTGGGTATCCACCCCCCAAGAGAGGGCTGCTTCTTCCGCTCCTCAAGCCCTACAAGTTTAGCTGTGCTATTCCTTGTCGCCCTGTTGACCGTTGAAGACTTGACGAAGATGTGGCCGCCCAATGTGGATACAGACGCCAAACCGTGCGTTTTCAATAGAAACGTTTTTCAAATGTTGTGACAGTGTCGTATGGACACAGCGTTTGTTCCGACAACATTTTAACATTGGTCGGAATGATCAAGTTCCGTCTCGGAAGTCGATTACGAGATGGGTCCAGAAGCTCAGAGCAACACATCTGCCACCTGGTAGGCCAAGTACGGTTCGCACCCCGGATAACACTGCAATGTCAACTGGCCACCCCGTTTATCGGCTTGTGATTTTTTTTCCTGTGGGGATTCCTAAAATCCATGTATGCTAACAAGCCAACAACTCTCGAAGACTTGAAAAACATTCACGCCGAAATAGAGGCCATAACAGGTGACACTCTTCATAAGGTTATGGAAAATCTGCGTGTTCGTGCAGAAGATTGTATTGCCAACAATGGTCGACACCTAAAGGATAAGGCTCGCAGTTGCACACGCCGGTCGTTCAGAATTGCCGCCTCAATGCCTCTGACATTCTGCGGGATTGCTGCTGTTGTCGGCCGGCCGGAGCGTGGCGAATCACTAAGGTTCACGCGTCCCTCTTGGAAGAATGTGCACCACCTGGAGACATTGCTACGGTCCATACAATCATCCCCATACACGCCACGCATGTCCCTGTGAATTTCACTGGGTTTATGCCCTTTGGCCCACAAAAATCGAACAACACTTCTCTGTTCCTCACAGGTGGACGACTGTAGCTTGCGCGCCATCTTTGTTGCATAGTTCAAGCTTCTCTCGCAAGAGGTGCACCTGAGAAAAAATACCATCTGTAGTGAAAACTTCAAACTATATCTCTGTGAAATTTCAACATTCTAGCTGCAATACCAAGGCAGAAAAAAATTACTGTGCGTTACTTTCCGATCCGCCCTCGTACAAAAGGTGACATGTGTAATTAATGGCAGGATGTGTTCTTTCGAACAATGTACACTAATAATGTGTAAATGTATTTCTTCATGATAAAATAATATGTTTAAAATGGGTCATTGTTTCTGCCGCACACTGTATTATTAAATATGATTTTATTTTTAAAATCTATACTAGGAACGAAACGCATAAGGAATGAGTATCCAATTAAAATAGATATGAATGCAATTTTGATAAGTTTTTTTAATTAAAATAAATACATTGAATAGTTTTAACTTCACTACTATGATACTGCCTTTATATTTTCAAACTTTAAAACCAACAAACAGAAAGAGTAATTATGTTACCATAGCAACGCACTTTATAAAAAATACATTACTTAATGTCTTCTTCTAACTATTACAAATTAAGAATTCAACTGTTTCATTTATTTAAATGTAAACCTTAAGTCATTTGTTTATTTATAAATTGTATGTAACTGAATAAAACAGAAAAAAAATTGCTTCCTGAATTTCTACTTGTATTTGCGATAAATGTCTTTACATTTAATTAAAAGGATCGTAGCATATACAGAGTGAGTCTAAATTCTCCTTACAGAGTTCGAGGACTTGTAGTAGGAACCAAGACAATTAAAAATTAAAACATAAAATTATTATTAATTAAATAAAAATAAAACTTAGTTTTATTTGATTTTCATATTTATTAACATATAATTCAGTGACAGCTGTTTCGGTACACTGTACATGTTAACATGTTAACATGTCTGAAGAAGGTACAGCGTACCGAAACAGCTGTCAGTGAATTATATCTTAATGAATATGAAAAACAAATAAAACTAGTTTTATTTTTATTTAATTAATAAATATGGATTTTAATCAAGTTAACACCAACTCAATTTATTATAAAATGTATTATTAAATATTTACCTAAAAGGTCCGTCTCCTCAACTTCATTACTTATTTATCTGTAGCGCTTTCGGGACTAGTCCCATCATCAGCAGGATTAAAAACTGGTGTTCCACTGACGATCTGGTTTATTTTAGACAATTAAGTTTGGCATAGGAACTCGTGTCCGGAAACGTATCGATTTTCCGCTATACGCAAAATCACCTTAAATGTTTTTTCGGCGCCACTCTTAGGATAGTCTTGACTAGGATAGTCCATACGTCATTCCCCGGTCACCTGATGTTCCATGTCCACTGCAAGTTTGTTTACATGCTATTCAGCTGAGTTTGTGATCTGCACAGTACAGTAGTAATCCTTCACGACAGTACAAGGTGTGCGTACTTCATTGATACTGTGTTGCTGTTATCCATGACGTACACCCTTAGACAAAAAAATGAGTAATCTCTTGAACGCATATTTCTTCTTAGTCCTACTCGACACAGCGCTGGGTTCACACTAGTAAACTAGTCATAATTGTGCAGGCCCTGAGCTACTGCGTTATGTGGCATCAACTGAGTGAAGATACTCCTACATGCCCTGTTAGGTCAGCGGTGAAGCATGCAGTCACTGTTTCTGTTAATGAAGGTCGCAGGTTCGCATCCTCAATTATGTAGTTTTTTTTCGTGATATTTGTATTAAAATGTTTCATGAATTAAATACATTTTATTTTGACACTTGAACTAAATCAATGTTAATGTCGTTAATGTAACAATTATTTTACCACATTCAGGGTTTGTTCTAGGTGATGTCAATGTATTGATTTTAATACACTGATGTGCACACGTTCTGCGCAAAAGCAACAGCCTCTAACAAGTTTGTTTATAATGAACTATAATTGTCCTGCAGATGCACGAAAGACGAAAGATGGCTCATGGGCACAAATTCAGGACGTCTGGGATGCTCTAGCCGAAAGTCCACGTGACTGTAGAAATTTGATTGCAGCAATGCCCTGCAGATTGAGGGCGGTAATAGATGCTGAGGGTTCATACACCCGATATTAATTTTGTTAAAGTTTTAATTTTAGAAGATATTATTTTCTTTCTTCATTTAATCATTAGAAAGTTTTCATTTATGTGTTTTGTGTGTGCATTAAAGCCATAAAACTCAAATATAAAATTAAATATGAAACTATATTACAGGCGAAATGCTATCCTAACATTCAGTAAAAAGAAAAAAAGTAGAACGGGTAATCGAACCCGTGAGGTTACGAACGCAGATGTTGTGTGTTAAACCTCTCGACCACGGAAACACACAAAGGCAAGCTCTCTCTTTTATGTTACTTGAGTGTACACTGCGTTAACTAGCAAACAACACAGTACAATTACTGAAAACGTGTTAATGTGAATAAGGCTTCTGCGATTCTCACGAAGGTCCCCGATCGGTTGATAGAATCAAGAGATGACTTTTTTTTTGCCTAAGGGTGTACATGTTTGCAGAATACGCAGACATGATGTTATTGTACTGCGAAGCTCGGTGCAATGGCAGATCCGATTGCTTGGCCTGCACGTTATCCCGACTTGACCCCGCTAGACTACTACCTGTGAGGTCACAAGAAAACCTTAATTTACGAGATCCCTGTAGAATGCGAAGAATACTAGCATGAGTTATGGCTGGGCGGATGTTGGAGGACCAGAGATTGGTGATGATGTGTACGAGAACATGGTGCGGAGGTACCGCATCTGTATTGAAGTCGGTGGTCGTCACATCGAGCCCTTCTTATAAGTGTTTCCAGACGACAGGCAGCAGGAGTCGGAGAGAGCAACATGTGTTGTAGTGGTATTTTGTGTGTAACGGAAAAACGATGCATTTCCGGACATGGGTTCCTATGTTAAATTTAATTGTCTTGGCCACCTCTGTAAGTCCTTAAACTCTAAGAGGAATTTAGACTCACCCTGAATATAACTTGTGTTGATATATTTTTTGTCTTATCTTTCTTTTTCTTAGGGCTTATCCCCTCCCTTTGTAAGTACATTTGTAGCCCTAAGTCTATCTATCTATCTTCGGGTTTTTACAGCCGCTGCCGTCTTCCCGTGCCAAACCTCCAAAACCTACGATCTTGGGCATCTTCAATGCTTAGCCCTCTTGCTTGCATTAATGTCTTCATGTTTTCCTTCCATGTTAACTTTGGTCTCCCTCTTTTCTTCTTTCTGCGTTGTATAGTTGTTTTGCCATCGCTTATCTTCAATTCTTAAAACATGTCCTAACCATTTTAATTCCTTCTCCTCAATTCTTTCAATTATGTTTTCTTCTGCTTCCATTATGTTTCTAATTTCCTTATTTGTGACATGTTCTAATTTTGACTTTCTGGCACTTCTGCGTAAATAATCCATTTCTAGATGGAGCAACCTACGATCTTGGGCATCTTCAATGCTTAGCCCTCTTGCTTGCATTAATGTCTTCATGTTTTCCTCCCATGTTAACTTTGGTCTCCCTCTTTTCTTCTTTCTGCGTTGTATAGTTGTTTTGCCATCGCTTATCTTCAATTCTTAAAACATGGTCCTAACCATTTTAATTCCTTCTCCTCAATTCTTTCAATTATGTTTTCTTCTGCTTCCATTATGTTTCTAATTTCCTTATTTGTGACATGTTCTAATTTTGACTTTCTGGCACTTCTGCGTAAATAATCCATTTCTAGATGGAGCAACCAGCCTTAAAGGGACACTTCCTGTCATGACAGGATTTTTAAGCTCCAGATCAAACACATACTTTCTTTGAACACACAAGGACATGAAGGGCCTACAGGATGAGTGATCAGCTCAAGGCCAAGGCCATCTCGGAGACAACACGAATATTTAAGAAAAGACACACTATTCAATATTATATTCATACTAATCAAGGTGAATATGATGGTATGCTTATGATGAACAAATGGTATTCGAGGACTATTTGCGTCCCAAAATTGTCCAACATTTATTTCACAGGTGAGGAAAACCCCTAAAAGAAACTAATCCAGGAAACTTGTCCAACCGGATTTCGAACAGGGGTCGGCTGCCTCTGAGGAATGACGTAATCATTTGATCACAGTGGTGGATGTGTTAATATAATAATAATAATAATAATAATAATAATAATAATAATAATAATAATAATAATAATAATAATATTTTTATTTAGGAATATTCCACAATACAGTGTTTCTCGTTCAACACAAAGTGATTTGTCGCCAGAGGTTCCTGTCTAAAGCATCTTCTTCCCTCAAATCTCTAGCTTCCATACTTGCCCTTACTCCATCTATCAAAGTTCTCTAGGTGTGCCTCTTCTACTTATTCCATTAGAATTCCAATTAAGGATCTTATTTAGTGTTCTCTCTTCTTCCGTTCTTATGAGGTGACCATACCATTTCAAACGTTTTTCTTCTATTTTTCATTTTTTTTTCAACTTGCATAATTTCCCTTATTGTGCTGTTTCAGACCTTATCCCTTCTTGAAATTCTTGTCGATCGCCTCCAAAAATTCATTTTTACTGCTAACAGCTTGTTGGCTTGTTTTCTACTTACTGTCCAGAATAAATAATAATAATATAATAATAATAATAATAATAATAAAATCTTTATATATAGATTTATTTTCCTTCCCCACTCGTTCCTATCCATCCACTCCATGTCCTCCAGTTCTCTTGTTCTCATTCTAGTTTTTTTTTTCTTTTTTATCCAAGAGCTTCGAAGTCTTCCTTTCTTTCTGCTTCTAGGTGGACATCATTCCTACCCTGAAATTTATTTCAGAGAAGCTGTAAGATGTAACAAGGCCGTGTCCAAAAACGTATTTGCCGTTTTTTAACTGCAAGCTAAAACATACGAAACATGGACTCTTACTTTAAGGGAGGAAAGAAGATTGCCAGTATTTGGGAATAAAGTTCTTAGGAAAATTTTTGGGCCAAGAAGAGATGAACAGACAGGTGAATGGAGAAAACTACTTAATAGTGAGCTACATGGTCTTTATAGGAAGCCAGATATAATAAGAACAGTTAAGTCTCGTAGACTACGGTGGGCAGGACATGTGGCACGCATGGGGGATGAAAGCGGTGCATGGAAGCTTTTTGAAGGAAAACCAAAGAAAAAAAAGGATCAGTTAGCAAGACCAAGAATGAGGTGGGAGAATAACACTCCATGATTTGAGGGAAGTAGATTATAATAGCCGAGTGGTTAAGGCAAGAAGCCTTGGCGCAGAGCTAAGGGACTTGTGCTGGTTCGAGTCTCCATGGGAGAAGACATTTTATCATGGTATTTCGGTCAATATTGGACCGGTGCCCACCCAGTACCATGAGGCATTTGGGTAGCTACAATAAGTAACGACTCCAGATTGAGAAGACCATCTATAACGACTGGGGTACCCGGCATGCTGACCCATACACTGGTTAGATGATCATCTACCTGTGTGATTGACACATGTGGATGTGAGTACAGCAGCCGGCTGGTAGGCCATGGGCCTTCTAGGCCTGTCGTGCTTGGAGTTTTTTTTAGATTACACCAAAAAAAGATCAACACGTATAAACCACACGGAAAAAGATCTTTCGGACGGCCAAGGAAACGATGGACTTGAGACCGGAACAGGTAGCATTGACCTAATCCTGGAAAGGAAGAAGAAGAGGAAAAAGAAGAAGCAGAAGAAGAAGAAAATTATACAGGGGATGATTGGAAAACATTAGTTCAGGATAGGGATGTCGGGTGAGATTATGTCCGCGCGGCCATGAACCTACGGGATCGATAGAGTCAGTGAATTAGTTAGTCATGTATGGAGAAGTTATGTTCGTGCTGTCATACCTGCGAGTTCCACAGTGGCAGTGAATTATAAGGTAGAAAAGTATCGCGGCCGCCGCGCCGTGAGGGTAGCAAGAAGAGGGTAGTTCTAAGGGTGTAAATTAGATATTGTCGGCAGGTTGTGGGCCGTCAGCATTGATTTTATAAACTGCTGTAATGAATTTGTGAAAGTGCGCACTCAGCGCTGCCTGGCGGCCACTCCAAAACCGTGGGAACACTTGCCGCTCGCTGTGATAAATAATTCAGTTTGGCGCATGCGCGACGTTTTATTAGTTTCAGATATCCGTGAAGTGGCGGTGATATTCCTTTTACAACACTTCGCACTGCGGGAAATCGATTAATCGAATACACAACAATCCCTCCCATCCCCTATCATTTCCTTAACTAATACACTCCTGCACCATGTCCAATCACATTGCATTTTTCTGCATTATTTCATTCAATGCAAATACATGTGGCGAACTTCTTTATGAATTTTATCTCACTGGCACTCTCATTGCACCCTACATCCCCAAATGGGACAAGCATGCTGTCTTAAGAAAGCCATTTAACTAAGCTAATTCAATTACACTTATTTCCCTTCAAATATCTTATCAAAATGAAAAAAAAAATTGACAATAAAATAACCAGATTTGCCGATATATTAAGAATAATAAATAATACATTAAAATCTAAATTAAATACTTACAATTGATAATTAACTTTTCCTATATATTTAAGTAAGCTTTTCGAATAAATTTAAATAAGCTTAAATATTTACAATTGGCAATTGATTTTTCATATAACTTTAAGTAAGCTTATATATTCAGAACTGACAACTGTATTTTCAATATATTTAAGTAAGATTAAATGCTCAGAATTGACAACTGACTTTTCCTATATATTTAAGTAAGCTTAAATACTCAGAATTGACAGCTAACTTTCCAATATATTTCAGTAAGCTTAAGTACTCACAATTAACAACTGACTTCTTCAATATAATATAAGTAAGCTTAAATACTTACAAATGATAATTAACTTTTCCTATACCTCTAAGTAAGCTTTTCCAATATATTTAAGTTAGCTTAAATACTCAACACTGAAAACTGACTTTTCCAATATCAGTAAGTAAACTTAAAAACTTACAATTGACAACTGACTTTTCCTACATATTTAAGTAAGCTTAAATACTCAGAATTGACAGCTAACTTTCCAATATATTTCAGTAAGCTTAAGTGTTCAGAATTGACAACTGACTTTTCCAATATAATATAAATAAGCTTAAATACTTAAAATTGATAATTAACTTTTCCTATATCTTTAAGTAAGGTTTTCCAATATATTTAAGTAAGCTTAAATATTTACAATTGACAATTGATTTTTCTTATATCTTTAAGTAAGCTTAAATATTCACAACTGACAACTGTATTTTCCAATATATTTAAGTAAGCTTAAATGCTCAGAATTGACAAATGAATTATCCAATATATTTAAGTAAGCTTAAATACTTAACACTGAAACTGACTTTTCCAATATCAGTAAGTAAACTTAAATACTTACAATTGACAACTGACTTTTCCTATATCTTTAAGTAAGCTTAAGTACTCAGAATTGACAACTAACTTTCCAATATATTTCAGTAAGCCTAAGTACTCAGAATTGAGAATTGACTTTTCCAATATAATGTAAGTAAGCTTAAATACTTACAATTGATAATTAACTTTTCCTATATATTTAAGTAAGCTTTTCCAATATATTTAAGTAAGCTTAAATATTTCCAATTTCCAATTGATTTTCCTATATCTTTAAAGTAAGCTTAAGTACTCAGAACTGACAACTGTATTTTCCAATACATTTAAGTAAGCTTAAATGCTCAGAATTGACAACTGAATTATCCAATATATTTAAGTAAGTTTAAATACTCAACACTGACAACTGACTTTTCCAATATAATATAAGTAAGCTTAAATACTTATAATTGATAATTAACTTTTCCTATATCTTTAAGTAAGCTTTTCCAATATATTTAAGTAAGCTTAAATATTTACAGGGGGCACGCCGTAGCGTAGTGGTTAAGGCACTGAGCTACAAGCCGGAGGGTCGAAGGTTCAAGTCCCGTTGGGGTCAGGATTTTTAACTGACCCAAACCCTCTGGCGACACCATGGCCCTGAGGTCGACTCAGCCTCTAACGCAAATGAGTACCAGACGCTTGTTCTGGGGGTAAAGGCGGCCGTCACGCAGGACTGACAACCCGGCTGACATAAAGTGCCGATTGTCTAGAAAAAAGTGGGAGCCTTAACTTCCTACTACCCCAAGGGCCCCCGGGCCTGTTGTGGGATCACTTTACTTTACTTTAAATATTTCCAATTTCCAATTGATTTTTCCTATATCTTTAAGTAAGCTTAAATATTCAGAACTGACAACTGTATTTTCCAATATATTTAAGTAAGCTTAAAATGCTCAGAATTGACAACTGAATTTTCCAATATAGGCTATTTAAGTAAGCGTACATACTCAACACTGACAACTGATTTTTCCAATATCAGTAAGTAAACTTAAATACTTACAATTGACAATTGCATTTTGCATTATCTTTAAGTAAG
This sequence comes from Diploptera punctata, assembly GCA_030220185.1. NCBI lineage: Eukaryota > Metazoa > Arthropoda > Insecta > Blattodea > Blaberidae > Diploptera > Diploptera punctata. The sequence goes on along the minus strand of JASPKZ010002691.1, from coordinate 55,574 downwards.
CTTAACTACTCAATACTAACAACTAAGTTTAGAAATGTGATCTACTGTTCACACATCTATACTACCTCACGTAGTTTTGCAATTCGGAATCAAAAAGCGTAATTTATAAATTGAAAGTGTCGGGCACGCGAGGTTAATATACTGGTGCTGCAACCCGATCCCATATTTTACTCAGAGTTGTTGAAGGGGTTCAAATTCTTCCACCCCGTTGTCACCCCCTTCCCCCACCCACACTGCAATGTGAGAACAAGTGTTGGACGCTAACAGCTGGGACCACAGCCGTGACGTCCATTTGTCCCGCGTCTCTATGTCAGTCCAAAAAACATTATCTGTAAGTTATATAAACCATCCTAAAAACATTTTTAGATCTACAATTTAAATAGGTCTATGAGGCGTTTGAAAATTGATGGTTCAAAATTTTGTTTTATCTGTTTATAAGTGACATCGTCGCTCAACGTCATATTTAACGCGCTTTGTTGGGTTGACGATAGTCGGGTATCGCTTTGTATAGTAAAGGGAGATTCACAAATCGGAGCCGGGGGAGAAATTTCCATATGCGTCTACAACTCTACACTGGAAAAATCGGTTCTCGAGGCTTCTATTCTAGGCTTCTAGTCTGGATTCTAGTCTGGCAATTCAGAGTTTTATTGCCCTCGCATATGTCGGGGGTGCGACAATGTCAGGGAACTCCTGTGGTATAAATAATTCCCTGCCATTATCGAACCCGTAGGTTCATGGCCGCGCGGATATAAGCACTCCATACATCCACATCCTGAGTTAATGTTTTTTAAACATTTTCTGTATAATCTACTTCCCTCAAATAATGTTTAAAATAGCTTACCAATAAAGTCCTAAAGGGAAGAGAGACGTAGAGATGCTTAAGGGATCACTAATTTTTAAATGAGAACTATGAATTCCGCCCTAAAAGAGAAGCGGCACTACCAGTGGCGATGTATGGAAGTGAGGCCAGAGTCCTGAAGGAAAACAAAAAACGTAAAATACAGGCAGCGAAAATGAGCTTCCTACAGGTTGTGAAAGGTTGTACAAGAGAAGAACATATTAGAAATGAGAATATTAGAGACGCACTAAAAGTACAACCACTTCTTCAACAAAGCGAAGAACACAAGAACAAGAGTATACAACATCTGCAAATAATGATAGAGGGCAGGATACCAAAGATAGCATCATCATCATCATCATCATCAACAACAACAACAAGGATTAAGCCCAATGGCCTGTTCTGATCTCATTATAGATTGAATTGGTCCTTCCATCTCTTCAATGGTCTTCCCAACATTCGTCTCCCTTTTGGTTTATAATTATACATTATAATAAACCAATAGAACAAGTAACACACTTTAATTATTTAGGTAATAATATATCACAGTTTCATAATCAAAAAGATGTGGAAACAAATTTAGAAAAATATAACAGATTAAATGGTATAATTAGGAGAAATTTTGGAAAACAAATGAGGAAAGAAATCCAATTGAGATTTCATAATGCCATAGCCAAACCTGCTCTACTATACGGAAGTGAATGCTGGACACTTCGAGCAAAAGATAAATCCCGCATTAATAGTTCACAAATGAGATTCCTCCGATCACTAACTGGAGTAACATTAAGGGATAGAATGAAAAGTGATGAGATAAGGATGCAGTGGAATAGTAGGGAAATGGTTGAACATATACAAAATTATCAGATTAAATGGTTCCAACACGTCCAGAGAATGTCAAATTCCCGTTTACCAAAGATATTTACCACCTCAACCCTAAAGGCAAAAGAGACCTCGGAAGACCCTTCAACCGAATGAAAGATCAGTTTTTGTAGTCGCAGAACGGGCATCATCACCCAATACTGCATTCGGAAGAAGAAGAAGAATTATACATTCTTCTTGGTATGCGCTGTTCATTTATTCGTAATACGTGCTGAAGATAAGCATTTTGATAATATTTTATTCTTTCACAGAGATTAAATATATTAACTTCTAATAAAATATAAATAATATAATAAAAAACAATAAAACCAAAACAAAAAAAAAAAGAAAAATTATCAGGTGTATATAAATTGAAGTGTGGCACATGTGACAATGTCTATATAAGACAAACTGGTAGACCTTTTATCTCTCGGATAAAGGAACACATGAGAGCATATAACAGAAATTTAGAAAATTCAAAATATGCTAACCACCTATTCCAATTTAATCATTGTTTCGATCCAAATTTTGAAATTTTACATATTTGTGATAAGTGTAAGAAGTTAGATATTTTGGAGCCTGTAGAAATTAATAAATTTAAAAGTAGTAAAACACTAGCCCTGGCGCAGAGCTACGGGACTTGCGCTGGTTCGAGTCTCCATGGGGGAAGAAATTTTCTCATGGTATTTCGGCCAATATGGGACCGGTGCCCACCCAGCATCGTGAGCCAATTGGGTAGCTACAATAAGTAGCGGCTCCAGGTTGAGGAACCAGCTATAACGGCTGGGGGACTCGACATGCTAACCACATGTCACCCCTACACTGGCTGCTGATCATCTACCTCTGTGATTGACACATGTGGATGTGAAGGGCCAGCAGCCGGCTGGTAAAAGGGCAACCGCTGAAAAGTGGAAAGACCCTCAATCGGAAAACACTGTTAAATTCTCAACTTGATTTGAATGAATTCCCTTTGTTAAATTAAAAAATTTAAATAAATATTGTTGTATTGTTGCTTAGATCAGTTGGAACACAATTCACAATTTGTTAACATGTCTGAAGAAGGTACAGTGTACCGAAACAGCTGTCACTGAATTATATAATAAATATGAAAATCAAATAAAACTACGTTTTATTTTTATTTAATTAATATTAACTTCTGTTCTTATATCTTCGTTTTTCTTTTTATCGGCTTTTTGGTATCCTGCAATTGCTCTCAACATCTTCATTTCAGCAGCCTCTGTTTGTTTACTACCAAAGATAGCACTGATGTATTATCCTGGAGGACGAAGATCGGTAGGAAGACCAAGAAAGCGCTGGGCTGAACAGATGTGAGATGGAAACAGGCAAAGACCTAATCCGCGAAGTTTGATGATGAAGATGGAGAAGCAACCAACGCGACGGTGAGTGACCCGAGTTCGAGAATTTATTATCTATACCTTTGAGGATATCTTAGCATGACTAATGTAACATCTCTCATTACTTTTTGTGATTTACTGTCAGTCCAGTCATCTAACACTTGAAGCGTGTCATCATGTTCTCAGCTCTAAACCACACGTCACACCTACATCTTTAACAACTAATGTAAGAAATTAAGTCCTTTATGTGCTCGCGTACACAGATCAACTAATTAACATCACATCATTTTACAGTTTTAATTGTTTATCATATGGTATTAATAAGCTGTTAGTTTATGCTGATGATGCAGTATTGTTGGCCGATAGTGAGGAGATACTAAAGGACAACACGCACACACTATTGAATAACACTGAGAACTTAGGACTGGAAGTAAATATCAATAAAACTAAATATATGGTCAAACGTAGAAATACATTATATAATGGAAAAGGACAGCTAATGACAAATGAGAGAAATTTTGAGAAAGTGGCTGAATTCAAATACCTAGGAACAATAATCACAAGTAGGAATGAGATGTACAAAGAAATTAAACATAGGCTCAATTCTGGAAATGCGTGCTATTATGCATTCCAGAGACTCTTAATGTCTCAACTCCTTTCAAAAAACGTTAAACTGAAAATATATAAAACTATTATTCTACCAGTTATATTATATGGGTGCGAAACATGGACTCTTACTTTAAGGGAGGAAAGGAGATTACAAGTATTTGAGAATTAAGTACTTAGGAACATTTTTGGACCAAAGAGAGATGAACAGGCAGGTGAATGAAGAAGACTACATAACAATGAACTACATGGTCTTTATAGGAAGCCAGATATCATAAGAACAGTTAAGTCTCGTAGACTGCGTTGGGCAGGACATGTTGCACGTATGGGGAATGAAAGACTTGCATGGAAGCTTCTTGTAGGAAAGCCAGAGGGAAAACGCCCAGTTGATAGACCAAGAATGAAGTGGGAGAATAACATTAACTATAATTTGAGGGAAGTAGATTATACAGGGAATGATTGGAAAACATTAGCTCAAGATAGTGATGTATGGAGAACTTATGTCCGCGCGGCCATGAACCTACGGCTTCGATAGTGCCAGTGAGTAAGTAATTGTTTATCATAACAGATGTATCTTGAATAACAGACGAAGGGATTTACGGTTACGTGGAGCTCCAACCCAGGGCAAATTTTTCCCATGTTATACTCGTATTTAGCTATAAACCCTTATTTATACAGTAAAACTTGTTTAATCCGGAACATGAATAATGCGGAAATCTGTCCAATGTGAACAAATTTATTGGTCCCGGCGATATAATGTAATTCCTCTTCATAGCTTACTTTTTTACTTTTGAGGGTCTCTCCACTTTTCAGCGGTTACCCTGTGTTCCCATTCGCCATTCTTGCCGATCACGCCATTCATCCTCCTCCAGACCTCGGTCGTTCATCAATCTATGGATCTCTCCTCTCCAAGTTGTTCTTGGCTTGCCCCGTTTCCTTCTACCAGAAGGTGACCATTCCAAAAGAGTTTTGGGCCACCTATCATCCTCCATTCTCCTGACATGGCCATATCACTGAAGAGCTCGTCTTTCGATCCTTTCCACCACTGTCTCCTCCATATCCATCATCTGCCTCACTTCTTCATTTCTTCTTCTTTCCAACCTGAACACCCTGGCACTGCGTCTTATTCCATCCATTTCCACTGCCAAGATCTTAGTTTTTTGTCCCTTTACCAAAGTCCATCCCTCAGCACCATAAGTCATTATGCTTTCCACAACAAGCTTCAAAATCCTCTTCTTTGTGTGGTTTGACATGGTCCTACTCCACAGTACTCCATTTAACATTTTTATGGATCTTCGTGCTTGTACTAACCTCCTATCTACTTCAGCTTTACAACTCCCTCATTCATCAATAAGTGACCCAAATATTTAAATTTTTTAACAGCTCTTATAATTCATATCACTTCCTCTTATTCTACTTCCTTCACAGTAGCCTCTGCCCGCTCCTGGAATTTCCTTTCTCAAGATATCAGGGGTTGCCGCACTTTTGGCACATTTAAGTCACGCTTATACAGTTACCTGTTGTCTAATAATTAATTTATCTTTATTTATTTAAATTTATACTATATCATTAATAATCTTTTTCTCGTTTTTTATATATCTTGTACATATTATATACTTAATTTGTTAAATTTACAGTAAATCAAAATACATTATAAATATTAATTGTATAATATGTAATCGTTTAGGTATACTGTAATTTAGATGTAAGACTTTTCTTTTTTATATTTCTAAAACCTGGTTGAGTGACAGACAAGGCCTTAAGGCCTTAACTCTGCCGGGTAAAATAAAGCTATTATTATTATTAATAATTGTAATTTTACATGTATTTATTTTGTATAAAACGGAATCAGTCCAACGAGGAAACGGAAGGATATTTCTACACAATTCATGAAAAACCATTTTATAAAGCGGAAAGACAGAAATAAATTAGTTTCCACTTCATCCCTATTAGGTTCGTCTTCCGGGCATATAGGCCGTGGTCCAGTCGTTCTTCTACTCGACGTTTCATCTACTGCTGCGGTAGACATCTTCAGGAGATACTGCGTGCTCTCTGTGAACTCCTCAACAGTCTGCTGCAGCCGACTGTTGAGGAGTTCACAGAGAGCACGCAGTATCTCCTGAAGATGTCTACCGCAGCAGTAGATGAAACGTCGAGTAGAAGAACGACTGGACCACGGCCTATATGCCCGGAAGACGAACCTAATAGGGATCAAGACGCCGGCCGTGAAAGCCTACAGTTATACAGTTTCCACTTCATTAAATTCCTGTTAGGCAAAAAGAAAAAGGAATGATTCGTGCCACTGGGTGAAGTAGACATTCTACCTGTAGTAGCTGAAATTTTATTTCGGCCTCACTGCATACCCGTTATGCAAAACACAGATACCTGTCTTACAAATAACCATTGCATTGTAAAATCTTCAATTACCGGTACTGTAAGTTCTGAGATCCATCCTTCACAGGTAGCGTTCTGAATTTACGGAATAAAGATGGACAAAACGTATGTATCATTGTCATTAAACGAAAAAGTGAAAATGATTGAAGATAAATCTCCAAATTTCCGGACCGATGCTCCAAAGTCAAACTCTAGCTGTTGCTATATGCCAAAGCATCTTCAGGTTGGCTGTACAGTTTTAAAAGACGACACAATGTAGTGTGGAATGAAATTTGCGGAGAATCAAAGGATGTGGACGAAAATGTAGTTAGTGAGCAGAGACCGAAACTACAAACTTTAATTTCAGGATACGCGCCTAAGAGACATGTTTAACCCTGACGAATCGGGACTGTTTCTTTCGCGCGTTACCGTCGAAGTCGCTCATATATACTATACTTCACTTTTCAAAGGCAGCGGAACTAAAATTAGTCCAAGGTACGTAAAAGTCATATATTGTACTCTATAATCTAAGATTATTAGTAAGTATTAGTTTTTTTTACAATGCGGAATTTCGTCTAATGTGAAAATAAAAATTGGTCCCAGCGATTCCGCTTTCAGCAAGTTTTACTGTGGTATGTAATTATGTTCATTTTTTTAATATTAGTTTATTAATAAACGTCCTAAATTACTTACTACTATAAATAATAATAATAATAATAATAATAATAATAATAATAATAATAGCTTTATTTTACCTGGCAGAGTTAAGGCCTTAAGGCCTTGTCTACCACTCAACCAGGTTTATAAAAATACAAAAGAAAAGTCTTAAATCTAAATACAATATATAATATATATATATATATATATATATATATATATATATAAACGATTACAAGTTATGAATACAATACAATTAATATTTATAATGTATTTTGATTTACTCTAAATTTAACGAATTAAATATATAATATGTACAAGATATATAAAAATACGAGGAAAAGATTAATGACATAGTATAAAATTAAATAAATAGAGAAAAATTAATTATTAGACAACAGGTAACTGTATAAGCGTGACTTAAAGGTGCCAAGTGTGCGGCAACCCCTGATATCTTGAGGAAGGAGATTCCAGGAGCGGGCTGAGGCTACTGTGAAGGAAGTAGAATAGGAGGAAGTGCTATGAAGAGGAATTGTTAGCAGACTGCTATCTTGTGACCTAGTGTCAATATTGTGGTAGGAGGATAACTTCTCAAATCTGGACGCCAGGTAAGTAGGGATATAGGAATTCAGAAGCTTGAAAAGTAGCGAAAGAGAGTGCAATTTACGTCTGTCAGTAAGACGGAGCCAAGGTAATATTTTGATTATAAAGTGTGTCCAGAATTGTATAATTTAATATATTACTATTTTTATGTCGCTAGTGAAATATAACAAGCAATAATGCCTAAAATAGTTGTACATTAGAAACAATGTTAGTACAGTGTTTGAATATACACAATGCCTAAAATTTCTATACACTAATAGATTTAAATAACCAGATATTGAATTGTTCCCTGGTGAAATATAACAAAAAGAAATGCTAACATTTGAAGAAAGAAAGTTGGTATACATTAAGATATACTTGTACTTGAATATAAACAATGTCCAAAATTTCTATATAATATTTGGTCTAAATAACCAGGTATTAAATATAGTTTGTCCACCGCCGTGGTCTCGAGGTAGCGTGCTGCCTTGTCACGCAGCGGGCACGGGTTCGATTCCCGGTCGGGACAGGCTCCTGGGTGAGGTTTTTTCGGGGTTTTTCCTCACCTGTAAGACAAATATCAGCAAGCTTAGTGCCCAACGTCCCCGAAAATCATCCGGCCATCATCATCATCCTTATCATTATCAACATCTTTCACAGGTGTGGAAAACAACGGGAAGCTACCACACCTATAATTCCCTAGTAAAGCTGCAAGCATAGCAAGAAAATGTTATGATTGCAGTGAAAGACCTGCACTCGGACAGAATTACTATGGATGGTGTGAAATATAACAAGAAGTAATGCCTAAAATAATTTACGTTAGAAACAATGTTAGTATAGTACTTGAATATACAGAATGTCTAAAATTTCTATACACTATTAGATTTAAATAAACCGATATTGAATTGTTCCCTGGTGAAAAGCAAAAAAAAAAATGCTAACATTTGAAAAAAGAAAGTTGGTATACATTAAACTATATACTTGTACTTCAATACAAAGAATGTCCAAAATTTCTATATAATATTTGGTCTAAATAACCAGGTATTAAATATAGTTTCTATTGAAAACACTCCTTCAATGTCTTCATTCAGAGAGGTCACTTATTTTCAGATGGAGAAGATTTACCCCTTGCACACGAAATTGTTTTTATATAGCCTAAACAATGAAAATTTATATGTGAAAATTTTGTTTTGTCAACAATGTACAAAAACAACTGAATACAAGTCCGTCAAAATTCATTTCAGAAACTATTAGAATTATAGTCACAGGTAGTACCAACCCAGCCCATAGCATAAAATTGGATTCATTTGCTTAAATTTTTCAAATTTTTAAATGGATAAATATAGTAGTAGTAGGACTTTATTAGACAAAAAAAGTAAGATATTTACAATATTATTTACAAATATGGGTCGCACGAGCAGTAAGCCGTACGTGCTGTTGACAGTCCGTTACAATAAAGTAATAATTGGTACTAGTGTAAAGAAAAATAAACAAAACAGCAATAACATTACAATTACATAAAGAAAACACAATAAAAATATTACAATTAAATAATAACACAATAGCATTATACACTAAAAACATTAATATAGCAGTATATAAGGTGGATGACAAATAGAAAAAGGGTAATTAATATAGGAAGATATTATTTAATAATTTTCAAGAAAAGAAAAACTTACGGGTAATTTTTACCCATAATAGGTGGTTGTAGGGATAATATGCCACATACCTCCCGAGTGGGGACACGGGTGCACCCTAGCGGGAGTTTCTTAACTAAGCTAATCTATCATAAGTAATGCCACGAATGATTTCCAAATAATCGATAAATTCACCAGTCATGAAGTGATGAGAGAATTTACCTAGCGGATTTGGAAATCAAGAGTGACATTTATTGGGACTATTTAACGAATAAAATTAAGCTGTTTACTTAAAAACCATTATTTAAATATAGTTAGCGATATTTTTTAAATATTTATTTATTTAAAGTAAACGGCGATATTTTAAAACAAATCAGAAATGTGTGGTTATGTCCATTCACTGCAACTTGATCATATTATTTATTGCCAAATATGATCACAATATTGCAAGAAATCACCCTAGTGGAGAAATAATGAAAAAAGCATCAAACTGTATATTATAATCAACAATATAGGTTAATGATTTATTTTTTAGTAAACAACTCAGTAAAATCAAGGAATCTGTTCATTATTCGCTATATTCAATGTATTTGTTGGAGAAAAATAATGCTCTGACCTGTTCAGATCATTAAAAAAAAGGAGCTTTCTTTATCAAAAAAGCAGGAGCTGATAAAGAGAAATCGATAAAGATTTGTTGAAAAACAAAATTCATTGAAACGTGATTGGTCATCGACTTCCACTTGGGGAATGAGTTAAATATTCGTCTTAAATAGTTTTATCCCATGCCGAACTCGTCTGTAAGGAAAGGCCAGACAAATCTGCATTCACGCCGAAAAGGCAGGCTGAAATATAGCTGGCTTAACTTGGCAGAGAGAGAGAGAGAGAGATGGAGGGACTAGGGTAGATCGTTGACCACTTTAGTCGAGATACAAAAGAAAGAACCCATCCTGTTGTCAGTTCCCCCTTTCCCCTATTAACATCTGGTGAAGAAACCCCGACAACACTGGTGCGAGTTAGAGAGATGACCACAGTTGTCTGATTTTACAAATTTCTTGTAAAGTTAAACCAGAGAGGCTATACTAACCTACTTGGAGGTTACTCCGAGCACCAGTTCAAGACTCGGACCAGGACAGATCATAATATAACGACGAAGGTAAAGCAAATGTTCAAGAGATGAATAAATAGAAAAATATTAAAAAGTTACGAGAATATAGAACAAGAAGTCAGACAACAGGCTATTAGAGGGAATCAAATTGCTTGCCCACTAATGCAGGTGTACTCCTGGGATAGAATCCCCTTATGTGTTAGTAAACATGTCGGCAATTGGCTCTAGCCGGAACGTGTGCTATCACAATGGCCAACATGACACTAGCAGTAACTTTACCTCCTATTGAATATTCACATTTGCATGGTGAAATAGAATAACCTAAAAATATGTTTTAAAATTTCGTAAATAGGTTGCGAAATATCATACACAGCAGAAATAGATATAAATAACAAACTAAATAAGTTTAATTATGTAACAGGAACACTAAAAAGAACTTTGAAAAATAAAGCCAGGAAAGACTCTATAATGAAATTATACAAGATAATGGCAGTGCCTATTATTACTTATGGATCCGAAACATGGACAGTGACAACACAACAATCTGCCGGGATAGAAGCTGCTGAAATGAGATTCCACAGACCAATAGCAGGATATAAAAGAACAGACAAAAAACATAACACAGAAATAAGATAATAACTAAAAACAGTGGTATTAAACACAACAATAGAGAATACAGAACAAACTGGAAAGAACACTTGGTAAGGATGACTGAGAATAGAATACCAAAAGCAGCATAAACTATTCACCACGAGGAAGAAGAAGTTTGGGAAGACTAAGGAAAAGATGGAAAGAGCAGCAATTTGAAGCCGGAACAGGCTAGTAAATAAGCCTAAACCGTGAAGAAGAAGAAGAAGAAGAAGAAAATTTCGTAAATCAATTAGATCCCTCTGTACAACATTATATTAATAAAACAACATAGGACTAAATATAATCACAATAAAAACACAACAAAAGTAAAAAAAGCACGAATATCTCAATACCACGTTACATACCGAAGATGGAGCATAATTCTGAAAGGCCTACAGGTTTTAATTGTTTGACGAAGTTTGTAAACAGAAGTTTATTTTAGTCGAAGAGACTGTTGTATCATTTCAACACTTTAAATATATTTAATACTAGCTATAGTTTAATATTATTGCATGCACCAAAATTCACAGCCTAACATCTCACGTTTTGCAGTTTAATATGAAAAGTTATAAAAATATGTTGAACTCACTGAAACTGGCGAATCATATGATTTGTCCGGACTCACCTGCAACAAAACAAATATCTCGCTATAATAATGAGATGGGAGAACAACATTAACTATGATTTGAGGGAAGTAGATTATGCAGGGAATGATTGGAAAGCATTAGCTCAGGATAGGGATGTATGGAGAGCTTATGTCTGTGCGGCCATGAACCTACGGGTTCGATAGTGCCAGTGAGTAAGTAAGTAAGTATAATAATATTCCAGTATAACATTATAAGATTACAGTGGTATGGCCATGTCAAAAGAATGCCAGAACAAAGATTGCCTAAAATTGTTACGGAATGGATCCCAATGGAAAGAAGGAAGAGAGGAAGACCGAAGAAAACTTGGATAGAAGGGGTACAAGCCGCTATGAATATTAGAGGATTGGAGGTAGATTAATGGATGGACAGAGAGGAATGGCGTTTGGTTTCCGGAACACGGCGGCATCTGCCATGATACTTGATGATGATAATGATGATATAGTAGTAGTAGTAGTAGGACTTTATTAGACAAAAAGTAAGATATTTACAATATTATTTACAAATATAGGTCGCACGCGCAGTAAGCCGTACGTGCTGTTGACAGTCCGTTACAATAAAGTAATAATTGGTACTAGTGTAAAGAAAAATAAACAACAAAAACAGCAATAACATTACAATTACATAAAGAAAACACAATAATAATATTACAATTAAATAATAACACAATATCATACACTAGAAAAACATTAACATTACAATTACATAAAGAAAACACATTAATATTACAATTAAATAATAACACAATAGCATTATACACTCATTAATTTATATATAATTGTTAATAATTAATGGTATTGCATTTTGATAACACATATTTATTCATGAATGAGTGTTGTCCTTATTTTTCGCGTTTTGTCCAGAAATTTACCGAGGTTTATCCAATTTTCTGGATTTACCAATAACTCGTAGCATGCCAATCTTTCCCGATTTGAATTGATATATATATATATATATATATATATATATATGTGTGTGTGTGTGTGTGTGTGTGTGTGTGTGTGTGTGTGTGTGTGTTTATATTGCAAATTTTCGCGGATATATGTATGATTAAGAACGTTTTCTTGCATTTTCTATGTCATGGATTCAAGGTCGGCCTCTGACCACTGATTCGATGTTTCGACATGATCCCACATACCTCGATAATGTCATGAGGATCATATCCCATGAAATCTTTCTTAACCATATATATATATATATATCCATCCATAGTAATTCTGCCCAAAGTCAAGTCCTTCACTGCAATCATAGCATTTTCATGCTATGCTTGCAGATTTACTAGGGAATTATAGGTGTGGTAGCTTCTCGTTGCTTTCCACACCGGGGAAGGATGGTGATGATGATGATGATGATGATAAGTATAATGATTGTGATGGCCATATGATTTCGGGGACCATTTGGGCCTTAAAGTTTTTCTGACTTTGTCTTACAGGTGAGGAAAAACCCCGATAAAAACCTCGCCCAGAAAAACTGCCCCGACCGAGGATCGAACACCTAGCCCGCTGCATGACAAGGCAGCACGCTACCTCGAGACAACAGCGGTGGAAATATACGGGGTGAATCATTAATATGGCTATATGTCTGATCGCGTTGTGTGATGAAAATATTACCATTACAGAAAATATGAAATTACCGTTGTAAAGGCAATTATTCAAATTACAACAATGGAATAAAACAAAACAGTGTAGAACTTACATCATTAGTCAAAATAGCGTTGAATATGCAACAGCAAATTACAATTGCTGCATGGGCAATAACGTATGCTATGGATCGTGAGGCCGCAAAGACGGGCAACACGTGAGTTTAATATAGCATTGCAGCCGTCGACTGTGGGGAAGTGGAGAAAAAGAGTGCTGGAAACGGGAAGGATGCAGAAAATCAAACCTCCTGGAAGGCCTCGCATTTGCACGGATGCAGAAACAACGAAGATAATTGTGGAGGCGTTCGACGCTAGCCCACAAAAATCAACCGCCAAGCTGCACGTGAGCAGTGATTTGTTTTGTTCTATTGTTGTAATTTTGTAGGATTCCCTTTCCAATGATAACATCATATTTCTTTTAATAATAATATTTTCGTCACAAAATGCGATCAAACATATACCCATATTTCTGAATCACTCTATATATATATATATATATATATATATATATATATATATATATATTTCGATGTAATAATTAAATTTTTGACATTTAGGAATGCAAGCCTAATATGAAACGAAAAGAAAAATAGATGCTTAGACGGGGATTTGAACCCGGACCTCTGAATTGATGCTTCAGTGAACTGCCAGTTACGCTATCCAAGAATCCTCGTACAAACATTAATCGATTCAGAGATCCGAGTTCAAATCCCCGTCCAAGCATCTATTTTTCTTTTAATGCCATCTCTCTAAGCCATTGGCCTACCAGCCGGCTGCTGACCTCATGTCCGTGATAATCACAGAGGTAGACGATTATAAGCCAGTGTAGGGGTGCAATGTTCTGCATATAGGGTCACCCAGCCGTTAGAGCTGGTTTTCTCAACCTGGAGTCGCTACTTATTGTAGCTACCCAAATATCTCAGGAAGCTGGGTGGGCACCGGTCCCATACTGACCGAAATTCCATAACACTTTTTCCCCATTGGGAGTCGAACCAGCGCAAGTCCCGTAGCTCTGCGTCAAAGTTTCCTGCCTTAACCACTCGGCTACGTAAAAATGCATGTTTGTTTTTTCGTATTTTATGCGCTGCTATACCGATTCATCTGATTGTCATGGGTTTTTTTACAAAATGTTCAGCAAATTCACGGGATAAACATAGGATATAAGAGAGTTACGTTATCCTATCTTGATATTTGTGATATTAACACTATGTGTGGAGTGTGGCACTGTATGGTGCAGAGACTTGGACATTACGACGGAATGAGGAAAAGCGACTGGAAACTTTTGAGATGTGGATACGGAGAAGGATGGAACGTATAACATGGACAGATAAAATAAGAAATAAATATGTGTTAGAGTGTGTGAAGGAACTGATACAGAAGAGGAAAGAAATTGGATTGGCCACTGCCTGCTGCCGGATGTCCTAGAAGGAATGGTCAACGAAAGAGAGTTAGAGGCACAAAAACACATTAGATGACAGACAATATTAAAATAAATGGTCTGTTTGCAGACACAGGAAAGAAAGCTGAGTTAAGGAAAGAATGGAAGTCCACGGTTCGAATCCTGGTTCAGACGTTATTTTTTTTCACAATATCATTTTAATATTATAATATGACCCATTATTGGAACTGTGTTAAAATAACAGTATTGGAAAATGTTAAATAACATCGTTTACTGCTTATAAAAGTGGTGGTGTAAAATTCTCGAATATAGATACTTCTAAACGAAGCCGGCCGTTGGCGATGGTAGTGACACCTACCTGGCAGCGGACGAAACGAGAATTATAGTCCATCGCTGTGGTCTCGGGGTAGCGTGCTGCCTTGCACGCAGCGGGCCCGGGTTCGATCCCCGGTCGGGAGAGTTTTTCTGGGTGAGGTTTTTATCGGAGTTTTTTCTCACCTGTAAGACAAATGTCAGGAAAACTTTAAGGCCCGAACGGTCCCCGAAATCATATGACCATCGCAAACATCATCATTCATATTCATCTTAGGTTAAGCTTACGATTAGGGGCTCTCCTGGCGCACCACTATCATCATCATCATCATCATCATCATAGCATCGGGGCAACGTAACCCAGCTTTCCAGGCGCCCCAACCTCAGAAGTGGGTTACAAGTACGCCATGTCAGGAGAGAAACCAGGAATGTCAAAAGACAAACCTGGAGCATTTGAAAAAAAATGTATATGTGGAAAAAAAAAGTAAAGTGATCCCACAACAGGCCCGGAGGCTCTTGGGGTAGTAGGAGGTTAAGACTCCCACTTTTTCTAGATAATCGGCCCTTTATGTCAGCCGGGTTGTCAGCCCTGCGTGACGGCCGCCTTTACCCCAGAACAAGCGTACGGTACTCATTTCCGTTAGAGGCTGAGTCGACCCCAGGGCCATAGTGCCGCCAGAGGGTTTGGGTCAGTTTAAAAATCCTGACCCCAACGGGACTTGAACCCTCGACCCTCCGGCTTGTAGCTCAGTGCCTTAACCACTACGCTACGGCGTGCCCCCGTATATGTGGAAAGAATTGTTAATATTTGTGCACACTAGTCTGGACAAGTACAGGTCTACGGTTCGATTCCTGGTTCAGACGTTAATTTTTCTTTTTACAATATCATTATAATATTATAATACTGAGTTTACAGTGACAGACCTGTTCTTGGGTGGAACACTATGTATGTAACATAATATTCTTATACGGGATTGAAAAACGCTTTATTAGTGCGATGTACTAGTTAATTATTCGTGAATCAAGGAAACAGCACTGATGCCATCTTGCGGCAAACTAGGTTTAATACTCATCTCCTGCAACGTTTATCCAGCTCTAGATCGTTAGCAAAACATGTACAGAGTGACTCAGAAATATGGCTATACGTTTGATCGCATTTTGTGACGAAAATATTAATATTACAGGAAATATGATGTTATCATTAGAAAGGGAATCCTTCAAAATTACAACAATAGAACAAAACAAAGAGGGAAGTAGATTATACAGGGAATGATTGGAAAGCATTAGCTCAGGATAGGGATGTATGGAGAGCTTATGTCCGCGCGGCCATGAACCTACAGGTTCGATAGTGCCAGTGAGTAAGTAAGTAAGTAAGTAAGTAAGTAAGTAAGTAAGAACAAAACAAAACTAATCACTGCTCACGTGCAGCTTAGCGGGTTGATTTTGTGGGCTAGCGTCGAACGCCTCCACAGTTCTCTTCGTTGTTTCTGCATACGTGCTAATGCGAGGCCTTCCAGGAGGTTTGATTTTCTGCATCCTTCCCGTTTCCAGCAGTCGTTTTCTCCACTTCCCCACAGTCGACGGCTGCAATGCTACGTTAAACTCACGTGTTGCCCGTCTTGCGACCTCACGATCATTAGCATACGTCATTGCCCATGCAGCAATTGTAATTTGCTGTTGCATATTCAACGCCATTTTGACTAATGACGTAAGTTCTACACTGTTTTGCTTTATTCCATTGTTGTAATTTGAATAATTTCCTTTCCAACGGTAATTTGATCACACATATAGCCATATTTATGATTCACCCCGTTTATAGGAAGGGTGAGGGACATATATCAGGTTTTTTTTTACAATACAATCAGTACCAACAACCTTGCGTCATCGTGGTGCAGCATGCAGCTTGTTGATCGGCCTTTTAAACATGTTGTGGCCTTGCAGAATTATCAGAAAGGCTAGAATTTTTGTGCACTAAAAACTAACTAACTCACTGGCACTATCGAACCCGTAGGTTCATGGCCGCGCGGACATAAGCTCTCCATACATCCCTATCTTGAGTTAATGTTTTCCAATCATTCCCTGTATAACCTACTTCCCTCATCTCATAGTTGAGATTATTCTCCCACCTCATTCTTGGTCTACCATCTGGGCGTTTTCCCTCTGGTTTTCCTAAAAGAAGCTTCCATGCACGTCTTTCATTCCGCATTCGTGCAACATGTCCTGTCCATCGCAGTCTACGAGACTTAACTGTTCTTATTATATCTGGCTTCGTATAATGACCATGTAATTCACTGTTATGCAGTCTTCCTCATTCGCCTGTCTGTTCATCTCTCTTTGGTCCAAATGTTTTCCTAAGAACTTTATTCTAAAATACTCGTAATCTCCTTTCCTCCCTTAAAGTAAGAGTCCATGTTTCGCACCCATATAATATAACTGGTAGAATAATAAAGTAAAGTGATCCCACAACAGACCCGGAGGTCCTTGGGGTAGTAGGAGGTTAAGGTTCCCACTTTTTCTAGACAATCGGCACTTTATGTCTAATAGTAGGGCTATTATATATTTTCAGTTTAACGTTTTTTGAAAGGAGTTGGGAAATCAAGAGTCTCTTGTGCACTAAAAGTTATTATTATTATTATTATTTAATATTATTAAATCTCCTAATATTTTGAAAGCCTATTTCGCCACAAGGCATATTAGGATTGTAGCTTACTATAACAATATTATACTGCCTAATATATAAAAATAAATATCTTGTTTCTTTCTTTGTATTTTATGCGCTGCCATACCGTTCATCCGATTATGATGTTTTTTTTTGCGAAATGTTCAGGAGATTTCCGGGATGAACATATGCTCTAAAGGAGTTGTAATACTCAAATCCTACACCCTTTAAATCACCCCTTGTAGTGAAAAACGTGAAAAAAGTACCTTATTTTAATTAAATTGTTTATGCTGCCTAAACCATAACAAACACACAAAATTAATGTACATAGAATTGAATATCTAAAAAAACTCTACAAATAAGTCCGCGAGAGCATATGTTTATCTTTTATAGATAACTCACGATAGCCATTTTTTGTCTTTTATTGATACCAAGAAGATCGGGATAAGTAGATTTCCAGGCAAGCGTGCGCTGCCATACCGTTCATCTGATTGTGATGGGGCTTTCTGCAAAATGTTAACGATTTTCTTTTCTATAATGTCTATGATGTCCGGCTCCTCTTGTACACCCATAATTTCCCTTATTTCTTTATTTCGTTTTCTATCCATTCTAGATTTTCCAGCTGATCTTCTTAAAACATCCATTTCTGTACTTAAAATTCTTTTCATTTCCCTGGTAGGAATTTGCCAGACTTCAGCATCATAAACTATGTTAAAATGCTCTGAATTATGGTTTGATATATTTGTAATTTTCTATTGTTTTGTAATATTTTTCTTGCACCAAACAGAGTTTAAAGCATTTATTGCTTGTTTTGTTTGTGCGATTCTATTTTTAATTTCCACTGTGTTATCGCCTGAATAGTCTAACTTTGTTCCAAAATAAGTGCATTCAATACTAGGTTTTAGTTCTTCTCCATTGTTGAAAATTATGATTTCAATTTCTTCTCCTATACACAGATATTTAGTTTTTTAAATATTTACGTATAGGGGTAATCATAAATTGTTACAAATCAGTTCGTATTTTTATAGTTAGAACACACTGTGCAAATATGACATATTATTGTTATTCTGAAGGTTTAAACTGTTATAACACACTGTTTATCACCAGTGGGTAAAAAAAAAAGTAAATAAGTGTTACAATATTTACAGGAACAACGGTATGACAAATTTGATTCCGTTTTCATTTGGACAGGACAATTTGTTGATATAGGTTGTGCAGCCTGAGGCAATAGCAACGCGTTTCTTCTGTTTAGATTTTATCTCACTAAAATAACAATACATGGCCTTTTGTGTGTACATAAACCGCATGTAAAAATTGAAAAGTTATTTATTAAAGTGATCAAAACAGCTTAACATCAAGTATAATAACAGTTATTACCAGTTATTTTATAAACTGTGATCATAAACTGGTATAAAGTAGCAATCAGGAAATAAAGGTAGGAGAAAATACGGTTTATTCCTTGCTACTTGCTGATTAACTGCTACTAATAGCAGATTAATAGTAATAATAATAATAATAATAATAATAATAACAATAATAATAATAGGGCTTCATAATGTATAATATATTTTGGCACAGTTTAGGCCATATGGTCTTCGTTTCCACTCATATATATATATATATATATATGTGTGTGTGTGTGTGTGTGTGTGTGTGTGTGTGTGTGTGTGCGCGCGCGTGTGTGTGTGCGCGCGAGTGTGTGTGTGTGTGTGTGTGTTGTGTGTGTCCACCGCTGTGGTCTCGAGGTAGCGTGCTGCCTTGTCACGCAGCGGGCCCGGGTTCAATCCCCGGTCGGTCGGGGCAGTTTTTCTGGGTGAGGTTTTTATCGGGGTTTTTCCTCACCTGTAAGACAAAGGTCAGGAAAACTTTAAGGCCCAAACGGTCCCCGAAATCATATGGCAATTACATCACCATTATCCTTATCATTATCATCATCATCATCCTTCACCGGTGTGGAAACCAACGGGAAGCTACCACACCTACAATTCCCTAGTAAAGCTGCAAGCATAGCATGAAAATGCTATGATTACAGTGAAGGACCTGCCTTCGGGCAGAATTACTATGGATGGATGTGTGCGTGTGCGTGTGTGTGTGTGTGTATGTGTGTGTGTGTGTGTGTGTGTGTGTGTGTGTGTGTGTGTGTGTGTGTAATGCCACTTTTTATGACATTTCTGGCTTTCTCCCCTCGGATTGGCGGATTTGTAATCCATTTCTTGGGTCAGGGCACCTGGAAGGCGGAGTTACGTTACTCCGATGATATGAAGGATGATAAATGATAATGAAGCTCCAGGAGAGTTCTTAACCTAAACTTAACCTAAATTCCAGACCATGGGCAACCATAGGAATAACTCCCTTTAAGGAAAACCTTCTATCGAACAGGGATAGACAATGCCTTAAGGCCTTAACTCTGCCAGGTAAAATAAAGCTATTATTATTATTATTATTATTACTATTAAAAGCTAATCTAACGCAATTTAAGTTCTATAACCTGTGAAAGACCAGTCTAAAAGCTAACCTAACGCAATTTAAGTACTCTAACATGTGAAAACCCAGCCTAAAAGCTAATCTAAAGCAATTTAAGTACTCTAACCTGTGAAAGAATGCACGCTGATTTTATTTAGTGAAAGTTAATTAATGCAGATCTATGTTGGTTGCACTGGAACACAGAATATTCATTAAAATCAATATGGCTGCCATGTCTTCATGTAGTTCAATATGGTGAAAAAACATATTCAAATAATCATAAGAAAACATGTAAAAATCATTGTAAGTGGTGGAAAATAGTTTGAAAAATGAAACCCTAAGAATAAAACTTGACAGAAGTTTATGAAGGAATTAAAATAGGCGCCGGTATGAAACCCGGTACCTGTAGCCACGAAGCAGTCATGCTAAACATATGATCGAGAACGATATATATATATATATATATATTTATTTATTTATATTCAGATACAGGATCTCATGTGCAAGAGGCCTAGAAACTCTCGTGTGAAAGGGACCATGTGCAAGTATTTTCGTGTGAGTATGACATACGGGTGGTAGAAGTGGAGGGGTTGGTTTAGTTCTACATATAACAACCCCAGAGTTCCAATTACTGTCCACTTGTACGGTATAACCCCATCCCTCATCTTTTCAATCCAGACTTGTTTACTGTAAAGCCCCGCGCATTGAGAATTTCATGGCCCTTTTATATTTGTGAGTTAAGCTTTAAAGCCCTTTCATGCATCTGTCCTTTATAAACATTCACTAAGACCACTTTTGCAGGTTGTACAATAAACTTTTGATGGCAAATCGTGATTAAAACGCTTTTTAAAGTGTCGTTTAATTTTAAAATCTCTACCTGATATTACGGCTAGTTTTTTTAAAATTATCTCTAAGACTAATACTATTTTAATTGGCTTCAGAAATATAGTTATAACAGAGATTAATAACTCCCTCCATGGTATCTTCATCTCGTCGTGGTGGAGTGGCTTGCGTGCTTAAATGACCCCGATAGCTATGTGCCGAGGGGATTACCCATGCCAGAAAGGTCGAAGGAGATAAGCCATACGAAAAAAAAGTACCTTGACCGAAAGAATGGCGATCATTTACCATAAAAATACAACCGTCAAGAAACGCGGACGAGGGTTCCACTGGGGTAAACTTTATAAATATCCTCAACTCGTGTCCAACTCAGGGTCGGGTTGAGGGATGAGATGAGATGAAGCCCCTATATTTATAGAGGTCTATGAACTACAAAGGTGCCGGCCGACGACTCCTGACGCATCGTTACAGGGGCGGATGAAAGAAATGAAACGAAATGGATGGGATGAGTATGGAGAAACGGTGGAATGAAATTTGTGGCAGGGGAAAACGGGAGAAACCCCGAGAAAAACTTGTCCACACTCCGCTTCGTCCACCACGAAACCCACATGGAGTGACCTAGACCCGATCTCGGGTCCCCAGCGGAGAGAGGCGAGCGTCTAACCGCTTACGCCACGGAACTGGAGGTAAAATAGTTCCCCATTCTCCGCTCGGGGACTACATAACGAATCCATGCCAATTGAAAAATATCACAGGACAGGAATGTGTGGAGAGTTTATGGCTGCGCGGTCATGAACCTACGGGTTCAATAGTGCAAGTGAGTTAGTTAGAGAGACAAATAACTACGAAGGCTGTTCAATAAGGAATACCAATTATTATCTCTATCTATCTGAAGAAAAAAATGAAGAAATACGAGAGAAATTAGTATTTTATTTGAATGGCAGATAAAAATATTATAAACAACAATGGAATTGGTACGTAGAAAGAATGCGGGCTGCAAGATTAATTAAAATTTTTGAGTTGTAAAGTTGGTCATTATACCCCTTCAGAACGTTCCAAGAGCTCCAAATGACTGACAAACCTTGGAAAGCATCCATCCAAACTACACTGCCAGATTGGCCCAGAAGAGTAGCCGTACTGCAACAGGACATACTGCCTGGTAAACACCTTCATCGCCTCGGTCTTCTACCAACTCAACAATGTATCCTCTGCAACACTATGGAAGATATGGATGTTGATCACATCCGAACTTGCCCAACCCTAACAATCAGCAGTTTCGTGGACAGATACTGGGAAGTCAGAGAAAAGATGATGAACATTTTATAATCTTTCTTGTTATTCTTTGTTATTGTTATTGTTTGTTTTCCCCAGTCATTATTGGCTAATGAAAAATTTCAAAAGCCATTTTATTTAAATAAATAACTTTACCCCTTCCGGCTAGCAACCATCGGGTAATACTTTAGAGTTGTTTTCAATTCTCACAACAAGCTTCGGATGGACTAGAGGGAATTTGAGGAAAGGAGACGAGAGCAAGATAACTTCTAGTGAAATGAGATTCATGAGGTGTACAGCAGGATATACCAAATGGGATCACAAACGCAATGATGTCTTAAAGGAACAACGTTTAGAACCGGTCATTGAATACATACATAGATACCAGAACTGGATGAATCATTTACGACGAATGAGTTCAGAGAGAGTTCCCTAGGCCATGTTTCGTTATTGTCCAACAGGGAAGAGATATCTGGGCCGTCCAAGAAAACGCTGGATACAAAATTCATCAGTGAGATCGTAAAAAGCCTAGCTTACTATTATGTAGTTTTCTCCAATCACCTGTCTGTTCATCTCTTTTTTGGCCCAAACATTTTTCTAAGAACTTTATTCTCACATACTCGTAATCTTCTTCCCTCTCTTAAAGTAAGAGTAAATACATTTTATAATTATTACAATTTTAAAATATTGTTAAAATGTTGACTAAATAAAAACAATGGGATGTGGTATAATATTAGCTAATACTAACAAAACATGGACCCTAACATGCCTTTGAGGTAAAATAGGGTTTAAAAATACTTGGAGATTCAATAATAATAATAATAATAATAATAATAATAATAATAATAATAATAATAATAATAATAACAAAACTGGATGAAATATTTTTTTTTATTTTTTGTTTAATGCCAACACGTTGTCATTTCGATATTCTGATATATCCTGGAATGGCGTTATCTTAACCCACTTCTAAGGTTGGGGCGCCTGGAAGGTGGGGTTTCGCTGCCCCGATGATATACGATATGTGATGATGATGGTAATGATGGCCAGATGATGTTCGGGGACCGTTTTGGCCTCAAAGTTTCCTGACATTTGTCTTACAGGTGAGGAAAAACTCCGAAAAAATAAAAATAATATAAAATACGAAAAGCTTCCTGGATGAATATTTATACGTAATACGAAACGCTGAATACAGTTGTTATGCAGTTAATGTTTTCATTGTGTCGAACTTAAGATATCAGTTAATTTGTATTTAAATAATGATAGCGATTGACAGTCCCTGACATGACTGGGAAGTGAGTTCCATGCTCAAGTCAAAGATATTGTGTAAGATTCAGAGTATAGACAGGTCCTGTATTGTGGTATCAAAAGTAAAGAAGAGTCTTGTGATCTTGTTCCTAATTGTGATGAGCCGATACATTTTGAAAACGCGTTGATAAATAACTTGGTAAATATAGTATCTTCATGACCAGCCTCAAGGGCTAGAGGTCAGTGTTTCTGACTACAGTTCATGAGGGCTCGGGTTCGATTCCCGGTCAAACGACGGAAATTTTTCCTTAAAAGGATTTAGGTTAAGTTTAAGTTAAGAACTCTCCTGGCGCTTCATTATCATTTATCACCCATCATATCATCGGGGTAACGTAACTCCGCCTTCCAGGTTCCCCAACCTAAGAAATGGATTACAATTCCGCCAATATCAAGGGAGAAAACCAGAAATGTCATAAAAGACAACCTGGTGGCATTAGACAAAAAATAGTATTTTTATAGGCCTATGTGCCATATACAGAGTGATTCAGAAACATGGCTATACGTTTGATCACATTTTGTGACAAAAATATTATTATTAAAGGAAATATGATGCTATCATTGGAAAGGGAATCCTTCAAATTACAATAGAACAAAACAAAACAAATCACTGCTCACGTGCAGCTTGGCGGGTTGATTTTTGTGGGCTAGCGTCGAACGCCTCCACAATTCTCTTCGTTGTTTCTGCATCCGTGCTAATGCGAGCCCTTCCAGGAGGTTTGATTTTCTGCATCCTTCCCGTTTCCAGCAGTCGTTTTCTCCACTTCCCCACAGTCGACGGCTACAATGCTACGTTAAACTCACGTCTTGCCCGTCTTGCGGCCTCACAATCATTAGCATATGTTATTGCCTATGCAGCAATTGTAATTTGCTGTTGCATATTCAACGCCATTTTGACTAATGATATAAATCCTGCACTGTTTTGTTTTATTCCATTGTTGTAATTTGAATAATTGCCTTTCCAACGGTAATTTCGTATTTCCTGTAATGGTAATATTTTCATCACACAACGCGATCAAACGTATAGCCATATTTATGATTCACCCCGTACAGGAGCTGTAGGTGAAAATTAACTGTGCCATCCTGTAGTTGCCATAAATCCGGAGGTGAATAAGCTCGGGCAATACCTCATTTTATTTCACTTAGAGAACGCAATCTCAAGGGAGCGGGTCAATTGCTGTACTTTAGAGTACAGCGATAAATCAAGAATAGGGGAGGTTGGGGCGATATGGTCATGTGAAGTAAAACGCCAAAGTAGTTTAGATGCCAGGTTGGATAACATTCACCTTTCTCTTGAAATGGCGTATGCTTTAATTAAGTGCACAGTCCTAACTGATTCTGTTAAATTCTGAAAGACAAGTGATTTAGAATACGACTAAATGCATGGTATGTGGAAACCTAAGCTGCAACAACTTCATTCTACAAGGTCCCTCACTGGTCCCTATCCTCAGCGAAATGAGTGTACTTCGTGTCTTCGATGTCCAGATCTATCAGATTCTTATTATTCTTTCTATTGGTATTTTCCTCAAGAATTTGTCAATAAAAAATTTTGATTACACTGGTTAACATGATTTTTGTCTCATGAGTACCAACAGTTGTACTTAATGCATTTTTTATCGTGTTTTCGAAAATGTATTCGGAATTTCTCCATCACCCACAGTTTTTTTTTATTTCAATTTCAATTAATGGATTTAAATAATTATCTTTTTTAATAAACGTTTTTTCGTCCATTTGTCCATTGTAAAATAAAACAAAATGAACTAACTCACGAGATTTCAGCTATGGAAAAGATATATCAAGGCAAATGGAATCCTAATATGCTGGCCGATTATTGTTGAACCATCAAGAGGGGTGCTCCACAGGCGAAATATAGCAGAAAATCGTAATTTCTTACTTTCTAGGTGAGTCCGAATATTCGAATATTGTGTAGTTACGAACGTAGAAAATATTAAAGTGTTTGAAATTATAAATTCCTGTCTCTCGAAAACCTTGCGTGATGGAAAACCCGAAATCATATTTGAATTCAGGAGGAAAAATACTATCAGAATCACATATTTTTCTTTCTAAGACAAAAAAAAAACGTTTCTTTTTGTTGCTCAGTGTTATGTTTCACTTCCAGCCACTGCCACTGGATAAAAAATAAAACAAATCTTAATCATATACTCATTAAGACTTTCACGGCTATCATTATGTATTTTAAAGTACCTTTTTCGGGATTCTTGGCCGTGTCTTGCAGTGATGTCTTCTCGACATTTCATTACCTACTGTGGGTGAGAAGATATTGCTTGTTTGAACTGCAGTTTACCAGTATAATTTAAACAAGCAATATCTCTGCTAAAGAAGATAGACCAATGGACGGTAGAAGAACAAGAGGAAGACCAGCCAAGAGATGGATAGACAATGAATGCACATCCAATACGTCTTCCTCCGAGGAGTGATTTTGGAAATAAACAGGATGAAAATCCTACAAATGATGTTTAAGAAGAAGAAGAAGAATATCTCCTGAAGATGTCACCCACAGTAGGTGACGAAACGTCGAGAAGAGAACACTGCAAGACAAGGCCAAGAATCCCGAAATGGTATTTTAAAATCTTAAATAAATAAATAAATCATGATTTTATATTTTTCTGCAAAATATGTATCATTTACTAGTGTGGTATGTTGCACGTATGGGGAATGGAAGACTTGCATGGAAGCTTCTTGTAGGAAAGCCAGAGGGAAAACGCCCAGTTGGTAGACCAAGAATGAGGTGGGAGAATAACATTAACTATGATTTGAGGGAAGTAGATTATACAGGGATTGATTGGAAAGCATTGGCTCAGGATAGGGATGTATGGAGAGCTTATGTCCGCGCGGCCATGAACCTACGGGTTCGATAGTGCCAGTGAGTGAGTAAGTAAGTGTGATATGTTGATCTCATAATTAGTATCCGTGTTGCCCTATCATGTACTAATTGTTTACAATTACCAATTTATAGAAAATATATTTTTGATGTAGTTCTGTATAGGCCATAGCTCTTAATTCATTTGAGGCTAGAAGATAAAAACTGGGTTATTATTCAATGTTCTATTGAGTAACACTAAGAAATTGGTGCTGTAAGTAAACAAATGTTGAGTGATTCCGGGCTTTGTGGCCGTGGTCCATAACTGGTGTTCCTGCCAGACGTTTCTCCCTCAACTGCGGAGGGCATCTTCAGTGGCGAGTGCTTCTAGGTAATGTTTCCTGGTCGAGCCCGGATCACTCAACATTATGATTACCGGCCGTGAAAGCCTGCATTCAACCATCAGTAAACAAATTAAATGCATGTTGTAACACACAAAAATTCATTACATATGCTAGGAAGTGGCTGAATTCAAATACCTAGGAACAATAATCACAAATAGGAATGAGACGCACAAAGAAATTAAACATAGCCTCAATTCTGGAAATGCGTGCTATTATGCATTGCAGAGACTTTTGATGTCACAACTCCTTTCAAAAAACGTTAAGCTGAAAATATATAAAACTATTATTCTACCAGTTATATTATATGGGTGCGAAACATGGACTCTTACTTTAAGGGAGGAAAGGAGATTACGAGTATTTGAGAATAAAGTACTTAGGAAAATTTTTGGACCAAAGAGAGATGAACAGACAGGTGAATGGAGAAGACTTCATAACAACGAACTACATGGTCTGTATAGGAAGCCAGATATAATAAGAACAGTTAAGTCTCGTAGACTGCGAAGGGCAGGACATGTTGCGCGTATGGGGAATGAAAGACGTGCATAAAAGCTTCTTGTAGGAAAGCCAGAGGGAAAACGCCCAGTTGATAGACCAAGAATGAGGTGGGAGAACAACATTAACTATGATTTGAGGGAAGTAGATTATACAGGGAATGATTGGAAAGCATTAGCTCAGGATAGGGATTTATGGAGAGCTTATGTCCGCGCGGCCATGAACCTACGGGTTCGATAGTGCCAGTGAGTAACTAAGTAAGTAAGTAATGTAAATGGACAGTTAATGATAAATGAGGGAAATTTTGAAGAAATGGCTGAATTCAAATACATATGAACATTAATTACAAACAGAAATGAGGTGCACAAAAAAATAAACATAGGCTCAGTTCTGGAAATGCATGGTATTATGCATTACCGGGACTCTTGTCCTAATTTCTCTAAAAAAAACAAAACTGTAAATATATAAAACTGTTATTCTACCAGTTACTGTACATTATGTGGTTGCGAAATACGGACTCCTCCTGCAAGGGAGAAGAAAATATTATACGTAGGCCTATTTGAGAATAAAATTCTTAGGATAATTTTTTGACCAAAGACGGACAGGCGAATGGAGAATACTGCACAACAGTTAGCTACATGATCTTCATGAGATTCACAAATTCATTATCTTAATAAAATAAGTCCAAAAGAAATATAATCGCATCAAAAAACATACCCTACCAGATATAATAAGAACAGTAAATCTCGAAAACAGCAAGGGCAGGACATGTGGAACGAATGGAGAATGAAAGAGAGACGTATAAATTTACTTCTAGAAAATTCAGAAGGAAAGTAATCAATATGTAAGCCATAAAAGAGGAGAGAGAACAACATTGACCGTGATTTCAAGGAGGTTAAATAGCGGATTAATTACTTTAGTTATTTTTATGTAATGCCAATTTAGTCCGTCGGGCGCGATGATTATATTCCTTGATTCTAGTCCCGACTGTCGAGGGTTAAATTGATTTTAGGATGGAAAAATGCAAGGGAGAAATCCTCCGGGAGGAACTATAAGCCTTAGGTCCCGAACCTGAAGATTTTCGGACTCGTAAAAGAACCTCAAGTCTGAATAAAAAGGCATCTGAGACAAATGTAACCGACCGAGTAATATAATAGTTTCAAACTGGATGTCTGCTCGAGACGATGTACTAATCACATGTCCCTCGCTGACATCTGTAGGGAAATAAGCATAAATAAATTAGTGTGGTTAATACAATTATCAGTAGGGAATCACCAATGTTCCCTACAGAAATGTATGGGGATTAAGAAAGTTACGGTGCAGTTTATTGGAAAATAAAAACTTACTTTTTTTAGGAATTCACACTATCAGGTATTATTTATTTAGGTAAACTTTTATCACTCACCTCATATTCTTCTTCTTTTTAAACTAGTTTCGGAACTTTCTACTTCAGTTCCATCTTCAGTAATTTCATTACCATCGTTCTGTATTTGATATACCATCAAACAGTGAGTTTCCCAAACAGCGAGTTCCTTGGGGTTTTCTCTGTGTTTTAACATTTTAGCCTTCCTTTCGATGTTTTCCGACAATGCATGGGCAGCCAGTGCAGATTTTTCTACTTCCCATTTTTTTGCATTCCTCGCATGTTCTTTCACTTGGTTTTCAAACAGTGACTTTCCCAAACAGTGAGTTCTTTGGGTTTTTCTCTGTGTTTTAATAATTCAACCTTTCTATCGATAAGATGTTTTTCTGACTTTGCCACTGCAGATTTTTCTACCATTTCTTGACATTCCTCAGATGTTCTTTCACTCTGGTTTTCAAATTTATCTTAGGTTTTTCTACGTAGACTTTCACGAAATTACTGAAGATGGAATTGGAGTTGAAAATTCCGAAACTAGTTCAAAAAGAATAATATGAGGTGAGTGATAAATATTTACTTAAATAATACAAACTATATATTATCAGACATTGTGGAACTGACTGAAAAGCTGTCAGATGGTCACACTCCGGTCTAACTGATGGAATGGATCACGGGTCTGACAGCACAACCGACGAGCAAGTGATGCGTGCTGCTAGATTAATGCACACGGGAATATTTAATTAAAAATGAACTCGACTGGTTTATTCCAAAAACAAAGTTCTAAAGCTGCATTCTCCCTGCTCGTCAAACAATTTATTTATCACAATTAAGCCAATTACTGCTCTTCCCCTACTGGCGGGGGAAGATGGCCTCATAACTTAGTCACTACTATAAACACAAATGTCAATAACATTTGAATATCGTTTCAGTTTACAATATTTATCACCAGGCTGAGCATTTTACGGTCAATTTTCATTATAGAAAAAGAAGGAGAAAAGGTGATAAAATTAACCAAAAAAGGGCACAAAAATATATTCTTTCTTTTACGATCTATAATTGGCATTCATGAAAAAATACTAAAAAGGATGTTAATATTTGTAACGCAAATGTGTATATATCAGTGAGCAACAAAAAATAAACTTTTGGTTTTGTCTCAGAAAGAAAAAATATGTGATTCTGATAGTATTTTTTCTCCTCAATTCAAATATATCGGTTTTCTCCATTACGCAAGGTTTCCGAGAAACAGGTTTTTATAACTTCAAACACTTTAATGTTTTCTACATTCGTAACTACACAATATTCGAACATTCGGATTCACCTAGAAAGTAAGAAATGACGATTTTCTGCTATATTTCGCCAGTGGAGCATCCCTCTTGATGGTCCAACAATAATCGGCCAGCATATTAGGATTCCATTTGCCTTGATATCTCTATTCCATAGCTGAAACCATTTGTGTTAGCTCATTTAGTTCTATTTTATAATGGACAAATGGACGAAAAAACGTTTATTAAAAAATATTATTTAAATCCATGAATTGAAATTGAAATAAAAAACCGTGGGTGTTGGAGAAATTCCGAATACATATTTGAAAACACGATAAAAAAACTGCATTAAGTACAACTATTGTTACTCATGAGACCCAAAAAATCATGTTGACCTGTTAATTGGTAAATGTTTATGCCAACAGAAAAATAGAATAAGGAATAGGAAGGGCTTGAGAAACTAGGAATGCGGAATATACAAAATGCAGTGAATGAAAAACAAAAAAGCATATCATACATACTTACGACTGAAAACAGAAGAATCCTATGAAGAATATAAAATGAAAAGGAGAATTGCTAAAAGCATTATAAGAAAATCCATCAGGAGTCATGGGATAAATTTTATAAGCTCAGTAGAAACATGATATGTATGGAAGACAAGAAATAGGTTTATAAATTAGTGAAACATCTAAATCAGACTGAGAAAGATTCTGCCAGATTGAATATAATCCCAGAACAAGAATGGATCCAGCATTATGAAAAACTTTGGAAAAAGGAGGAAATTGAAGGAAAAAGATAACAATGAGGAAGAAATAAAAGGTGGAACATATTGATGTAATAGACATAAATGAATTAGAAATGGCTTTGAAACCCACTAAGAATAGGAAAGCAACAGGATTAGATAATATAAATATGGACTTAATCAAATATAGTGGAATATTGTGTAAACTACGAATACTTCATCTAATTAATATATGTTGGCAGACCTATGGGATTCCAACCACTTGGCAAACAGCAATTGTCAAGAATATATTCAAAAGAGGAGACCGGAGAAATTGCGAGAATTACAGAGGATTAGCTTAATGAATACTGGCTACAAAATATATACGAAATAATAAATAATAGATTGAGAAACATAACAGAAGTAATAATAAGTGAAAATCAAAGTGGATTCAGAAGGGAAGGTCATGTATAGACAATGTCTTTACACTGAAACAACTCATAGAAAAGAGAAGAGATAACATAACTTAGAAACTCACATAGGATTTATAGATTTGGATAAGGCCTTCGATCGAGTAAACAGACAAAAATTATGGGAAATATTACGAATGAAAGGATACCCGCTGTGCCTTGTTGAAACAATAAAGACATATATATGAAGACACAAATATAATTATAGAGATACCGGATTTCAAAAGAAACAGATGCAATCAAAACAAATAATTGGATTTACGACAAGGATGTAGTTATCACCCACTTTGTTTAAATATATATATAGACGATATTTTTAATAAATGGAAAGTTTTAGTAAATCCAGGAATAAGAAGGATAATAAAATGTGCATAAATAATCTTTTATTTGCTGACGATTGTAATCATAATACAGAAAAATGAAGACGACTTACAGAAATCAATGCATGCATTAAATGAAATATGTAAATTATACGATCTAAAAATTTCTGTAAGGAAAACGAAGACCATGGCTTTTAGAGGAAGAGATCCAGTGAGAACCAAAATTATTTTAGAAAATCAAAGTATTAGAACAGGTGTCTAGTTTCAAATATTTGGTGCTGTGATGTTGGCTACAATGTGGAAAGAGATATTGACTCCAAATAAATAAATTTTCAGACGGTGTGTTGGAACAATACAGAGAACATTCAAAAAATAAAATTAGAAAAGAAACCAAGATAAAAATGTATAATGTTTATGGCGGTTCCCACAATATTGTATGGATGTGAAACTTGGGCTCCAGTGAAAAGACAGAAGGATAGAATACAGACGGACAGAGATGCGGTTCCTAAGACAAGTAAAAGGATGTACAAGACTTGATAGAATAAGAAATGAGGATATAAGAGAAGAATTGAAAGTACAGCCTTTATTGGATTAAAGTCACGAATTACAGACAGAAATGGATTGATCACATGGATGGAATGAACAAGGAGAGATATCCATTGTTAAGCCAGAAATTATTCAAGCAAGAGGAAAGGCGTGATGTTGGAAGACCTAGAAGACGTTGGGCTGATGCAATATGAAGTCGGAACGGGCAATTGCCTAATCCTTGGAGTGATGATGATGATGATGATGATGTTTATGCCAACGTATTTAAGCGTGTCAGACTGCAAAGGAAACAAACCTATCATAAGCTAATTTATATTTTGAATACTGGACAATTTGACACAAATTTAAATAATTTCTACTAATTAACTTTATACCATTTAATTAAATGTTAGTCGCTCCTTGCCTTTCGTCCCGAAGGTCGCGGGTTCATACCCGGCCGGGGTCGATGGACTTTTTAGGACGGAAAAATCCAAGGAGCAAATCCTTCGGGGGGGACTTTAAGCCATGGGTCCCGAGTCTGAAGATTTTCAGGCTCGTAAAAGACCTTGGCCGAAGCAAAAACAGCTATGGAATAGATTCTTCAAGGAATGCTCAGAATAAGAGGAAGATCCAGAATTACCTGTCGAAACGTTGTGAGATTGGAAGCTGAGCAATTTGGAAAGATTTGGAGTGAGTTAATGTGTTGGCAAGGAGTAGAATCTGTTTGCGTTCTTTCGTGGAGACCCTATGCTCCTTGGAGGAGGGATGGAAATTGTTACTAATACTATGCTTTGGCGGAGTCAACTACAATTTATGATAGATTTATTTCCGGAATTATTATAATAATTTCTATTAAACACATTGAATGTAAATAAATTATTGTAGAATACACGTAACAAATTTTACTTGTAATTCATGGCTCTTAAAAGAACTACCTACGATATTTTTAATTTGATACCATTCATTACTAAAGTCTTACGTTTCTAACTTGTATAAACATATTTTTGCGCGATAGCGCATTTTGTCGTACTAACAGCAAAGTTCAACTTCCTACATTTCGGGATTGCCAACCTAAATAAGTATACTGTAATATTACATTTACACCCACGTGTGGGAAGTAAAACCACTGCCCTCTATGTACACTACGTACAATGTATATACAAAAAAATACCCAAAAGGTAGTGTTAATATACATTATACGAAACAAATCACTGCATTTTAAATTAACTGAACTTTATTTCAAACAATATAAAACAATAAATACGTACAATCGGCCATTTTATCAATAACAATGGTCTCAAGGCCTCCTGTATTTTCAACTAATAAACATTGCCCACACTGTTAACGTTACTCAATTGTTTATAATGAACGCAAATATTTCCAACAAAGATGTTATTATTTTACTATTATTTATTATTTTGAAAACACCATCGCGCAAAAAAGAATGTACAACGCACGTTTGTGAAGTGTTTTACAGAATCTCGGAATTTAAAAACCTGGCTATCGCTCGGTTTTTAAACATTTTCCTCGATTCTGTAAATACCACTTCCCAAAATAAATAAATTTCAGACGGTGTGTGGAACAATACAGAGAACATTCAAAAATAAAATTAGAAAAGAAACCAAGATAAAAATGTATAATGTTATGGCGGTTCCCACAATATTGTATGGATGTGAAACTTGGGCTCCAGTGAAAAGACAGAAGGATAGAATACAGACGGCAGAGATGCGGTTCCTTAGACAAGTAAAAGGATGTACAAGACTTGATAGAATAAGAAATGAGGATATAAGAGGAGAATTGAAAGTACAGCCTTTATTGGATAAAGTCACGAATTACAGACAGAAATGGATTGATCACATGGATGGAATGAGTAAGGAGAGATATCCATTGTTAGCAAGAAATTATCAAGCAAGAGGAAGGCGTGATGTTGGAAGACCTAGAAGATGTTGGGCTGATGCATTATGAAGTCGGAACGGGCAATTGCCTAATCCCTGGAGTGATGATGATTATGACCACTTCCCAACCTCGCATCGTAATATACCATTTATGCGATTTGGTAAAAATATTGATTTCCGATTCTCACTTTTCAGAATCAAACAAGTGAATACTTTATATTGGTGAATATGTAAAGAAACAGAAGTTTATCTTTTGTTTTTATTTAACCTTAAAAGAGATTTACTTATTTATTTTGTTTCATTATTAAAAGACGTTTGTTCTTTGTTTTCTTAAGAAAGTTTAAAATGTTAGTAAGTTTAACATGCCTCAGGCTTCGCTCCAAACTCGAGGTGGTGCGAAAAAGTTGCTCTAAAAAATATCAAGTTTAATAAACCCTTAATAATGAGAAGAAGGTGGAACAGGCATTTTATAATTTTACACAAAAAGATTCGAGTAGACAGCACTCAAACTACAATGCATGTATCAAAAGTAGAGGATGGAGAAATTATAAAGACCTAAAACGTAACGTATTATGCAGTGGCGGATAGTGACGAAATGTTATGGGTTTTAACTTAAATATTTTATTGAGAATATTCTATTGAATAGGCCAACAAGGTAAAGCTGATTCAATGATTTTCATATTTAAAAAATTAATGGCGTTTGAAGGACTAAACCCTAGAATATGCAATATAATAATCAATAACAAATTAATGGAACGCAGATGACCAAATAATAATTGCAAATTCAGAAAATAATCTGCAGAAAGGTCTGTATGGACTTAATAAAATTGCAGAAGAATATGAATTGAAGATATCTACAGAAAAAACAAAACATTTCAAGGTGTAGATCCTGTCAGAAGTAAAACTGTACTTGACAATACAATTTTGGAACAGGTGAATAATTTTACATATGAAGAAGAAAATGATTTAATTGCAAAAATATCAAGATTTTTCAGAATTTTAAGGTTAATAAATTCTATCTTCAAGCCACAGTTATCCAAAAACATTAAAGACTAAAAATGTATAAAACACTGGTTCTTCCAACTCTTTTGTATGGTAGCGAAGTACGGACGTTGAAACAGAAGGATATACAGAGACTTAGATCTGCTGAAATGAGATACCTTCGGAAGACTGCAGGATACACACTACTAGATCACAAAAAAATTGAAGACATCTTAGAAGAATTACACATGGAACCTTTAGAAAACAAAATTTCTCATTATAAGTCAAAATGGATGCAACATGTTCATGGAATGGAAGATAGAATACCCAAACAAATGTTAAGATATCAACCTGCAGGAAGAAGAAGACCAGGACGTCCACTCAAAAGACTTGTAGATGGTGTTTCTCTTGAGGCCGAAACAGGTCAACAAATGACCTAAATTCGTGAATGTACTATGATGATAATGAAAATGATGACGATAATGACGATGAAGTAAACAATTTGAACTATTTAGGGTTTTAAAGTATATTTGACAAAGAATGATATAAACATAAAATTATACAAATTTTATAATATGTACGTAACAATAAGGAGAACTCTAAAAAAATAAAACATTAAAAATTACACAAATAAAATTCTATAAAACTATCGCAATACCTATGTTAATGTATGCTTTTGAAAATTGGACACTTAATAGATCTCGTCAGATGGATCAGGCCTTCGTTTTCCTTCTGATTCGTCATTCACATTACGTATGGCAGTCATAATTAGGGAGGGGACTTTAAGGTGCAAATTTTGATCTTAAAAAGGGGAAAAAAGTTCTGAAAAACATACAAAAAGGTGCAAAAAAGGTGCTGCTGAAATAACTGAATTAAGGTTTAAATCAGTTACATGAATTCAGTTTTTATAACAATGTTTTATATTATGCATATCATTTTGCACCAAATTTTTCTTCTTCATAGAGTCCATAAGAAGTGATTCATGGTTCTTTAGTTTATGTCATCATTTTCGATAAATTGCGTTTTGAATTCTGAAAGTGCATACAACTTATCCTTCTTAACATTCGCCACGTTATTGTCGCGAAAACCCAGTTGTAATACTAATAAAAATATGTTGTGGGTCAGACTAGTAAAACAGCCAACAAGTCGGTAGATAGAAAACTGTTAAATTATTACCAGTTCTAACTGAACTTATTTTAAACTGTTACAGTGACACTGTTGAAATTTAAATTTGACTTCACAACTGCAGATTGGTCATTGTTGCTGGGTTATTATTATATAAAACTTTCCTCATTAGAGGATTGCCTCAAATACAAAGTGATACAATTAATTTTTAAATAGATGAAATAAAAAAAAAATAGATGAAAGAATGGAATAATATTGTTAGGTGGATCTATAGTAATACAAAAGCTAAAGTAAAAATACAGAATACTTTAACAGAGGAATTCACAGTGAATAAAGGCCTTAAGCAGGGATGCAGTTTATCACCAATTCTTTTTAACATTTACTTAGACCAGGCTCTTAACTTGTGGTATAAGAAATGTTCTGAAATGGGTATTCCTATAGGAGGGAAAGTACTGCATTCATTGTTGTTTGCAGATGATCAAATAATTTTTGCAGGGGATGAAGATGATAAGAAGTATATGATAAATAAACTAATGGAAGAATATAAAAATGGGGACTGAATATAAATTTACAGAAAACAGAATATATGTGTTTGGGAAAGGATGTGGATGACCTCATACTTGAAACAGGGAAAATAAAAAAGTGTGAATTTTTTAAATATCTTGGGTCAGTAATTACAAGTTTTGGTACCTGTGAGAGAGATGTACAGACTAAAATTGCAATGGCAAAAAATGCAACTAAGACATTACCTGGAATAATTTGGAATAAAAATATTACAAAGGAAACTAAAATGAAAATTTGTAAGAGCATAATACAGAACATTTTGTCATATGGAAGCGAAACTTGGTCTTTGACGGAATTACAAAAGAACAAAATTAGAACAGTTGAATTTGATTATTTTAGAAGAAGCCTCCAAAAAAACAAGACAGGATAAAATAAGAAATGAATTCCTTTGGAGAGAAATGAATGTCACCACATCTGTTGTTAAGAGGATTGAAAATCAAACACTTAAATGGTATGGCCATGTACAAAGAATGGAAAATGAAAGATGGCCAAAAAATATATATCAATGGTCACCCCCTGGAAGAAATAAACGTGGCAGACCAAGATGGAAATGGAAAACCTACGTCAGAACTATAATGGATGATCGGAATTTGGAAGAGGGAGATTGGAATGATAGAGATAAATGGAAACTGAAGACGGCAAACCTATAAGTGGGGGAAAGCCGAAGAAGAAGAAAAAATAGATGGAATACATTTTGTAAATACATTTAAAAAAAATCAACCTGTAGGCCTGATTGAAGTATACATACTATAAAATAGTAATTTTGTAAATATGGTTTCTTAAAATTGACAGTCATTGGTTGTAAAACAACATTCATTGAAACATGATTGGTCATTGACTAGCATTTGTGGCATGAGCTAAATAGCCAAAGTAATTTTAAAAACATAAACATATCAGTATGACTTTGTTTGAAATAAAATTTACACAACCCTAAGTGTAAATACTGACACATAACACTGTTGTAAAATAAATGACAGCATCTCTAAGATGAGAATATAATGTGTAAGATCGATAATCCATTAGCAGACACTTTGTGAGAATTTGTTTCGAAATTATCCGCCCGATGCTACAATTAAGATGCAATTTTCCTATATATCAGACATGCGCAGTAAATGCAATGCAAAACAGTCTTAACACACAAGTTCTTTGTTGAACTGAAATATAATCCAATCTCACCCTAAAATGATGCTGTTTGTAGCTGAAATGTATTTATATCAAGTTACTAACTACATAACTTACTTACTCAGTGGCACTATCGAACCCGTAGGTTCATGGCCGCGCGGACATAAGCTCTCCATACATCCCTATCCTGAGCTAATGCTTTCCAATCATTCCCTGTATAATCCACTTCCCTCAAATCATAGTTAATGTTATTCTCCCACATCATTCTTGGTCTACCAACTGGGCGTTTTCCCTCTGGCTTTCCTACAAGAAGTTTCCATGCAAGTCATTCATTCCCCATATGTACATGTCCTGCCCATCGCAGTCTACGAGACTTAACTGTTCTTATTATATCTGGCTTCCTATAAAGACCATGTAGTTCATTGTTATGTAGTCTTCTCCATTCACGGGTCTGTTCATCTCTCTTTAGCCCAAAAATTTTCCTCCGATTGAGGGTCTTTCCACTTTTCAGCGGTTGCCCTTTTACCAGCCGGCTGCTGGCCCTTCACATCCACATGTGTCAATCACAGAGGTAGATGATCAACAGCCAGTGTAGGGGTGACATGTGGTTAGCATGTCGAGTCCTCCAGCCGTTATAGCTGGTTCCTCAACCTGGAGCCGCTACTTATTGTAGCTACCCAATTGCCTCACGATGCTGGGTGGGCACCGGTCCCATACTGGCCGAAATACCATGAGAAAATGTCTTTCCCCATGGAGACTCGAACCAGCGCAAGTCCCGTAGCTCTGCGCCAAGGCTTCCTACCTTAACCGCTCGGCTACGGCTAAGAACTTTATTCTCAAATACTTGTAATTTCCTTTCCTCCCTTAAAGTAAGAGTCCATGTTTCGCACCCATATAATATAACTGGTAGAATAATAGTCATATATTTTCAGTTTGTCCACCGCTGTGGTCTCGGGGTAGCGTGCTGCCTTGTCACGCAACGGGCCCGGGTTCGATCCCCGGTCGGGACAGTTTTTCTGGATGAGGTTTTTATCGGGGTTTTTCCTCACCTGTAAGACAAATGTCAGGAAAACGTTAAGGCCCAAACGGTCCCCGAAATCATATGGCCATCGCAAATATCATCATTCATATTCATCTTAGGTTAGGGACTCTGCTGGCGCACCATTATTATCATCATCACCCATGATATCATCGGGGCAACGTAACCCCGCCTTCCAGGCGCCCCAACCTCAGAAGTGGGTTACAAGTACGCCATGCCAGGAGAGAAACCAGGAATGTCGAAAGACAAACCTGGGGTATTTAAAAAAAAATATATTTTCAGTTTACCGTTTTTTGAAAGGAGTTGGGACATCAAGAGTCTCTGCAATGCATAATAGCATGCATTTCCAGAATTGAGCCTATGTTTAATTTCTTTGTGCATCTCATTCCTGTTTGTGATTATTGTTCCTAGGTATTTGAATTCAGCCACTTCCTCAAAATTTCCCTCATTTGTCATTAGCTGTCCATTTCCATTATATAATGTATTTATACGTTACATAACTATAACTAAATTTCAATATAGAACCTAGAAGATCATGGCCGCGCGGACATAAGCTCTCCATACATCCTTATCCTGAGTGAATGTTTTTCTATAATTCCCTGTATAATTTATCTCCCTCAAATCATGGTTAATGCTATTCTTCCACCTCTTTCTTGCCCTACGTACTGGGTGGTTTACATCTGCTTGTCATTCTAGGTTTCCATGTCTCTCTTCTATTCCCCATTCGTGCCATAAATCCTGCCCATCGCAGCCTAAGAGTATTAACTGTTATAATACTGATTTCCCATATAGATCATTGTTATCTACTTTTTACACCTGTCCGTCTCTGTTTGGTCCAAAATTTTCCCTAACAACTTTATTCTCAAATAGACTTACTAGCAAAATCCTCTCTTCCTTTAAAGGAAGGGTACATATTTCTTATTCATATAACTGGAAGAATTACAGTTTTATTAAGTTTAATATTTTTTAGAGAAGTTGGAATGACAAATGTCCCTATGATACATACACTCAGATTAACCCAGGAAGTTACTGTGTGTTTGGAATAGGGAACTGGGTTGCCATTTTAACAGTATTTTCTTGAGAGAACTCCTTATATAAAATTGAAGATTGCAACACACCAGGTACATAGTTGTAAGTTGTAGCAGTCCAAGTCACCCCCTCTTAAAAAAAACAGTTACCACTTGTCAGTGAGCTCTTGCGGATCTGTACTATCCTGTGTGAAAGTGTCGAATCTCATATTTACTATAAAACTAGTTTTCTTGCCGTAAAAGTAAGACTATATTTTTTAAATGTGTAGTACATAGATTTGGAAAGAGTACTGCTTATCTTGCCCCCCCCCCATCCTCCTTAAAAAAATACCGTTATTATGAGTTTGGCAACATCTACCCTCTGTAAGTAGGGGGGGCATTGGCGTAGCTCGTAAGGTCTGTAGTAACTTTTTAGGTTGAATTAGAGTGTAACAGCATGCGTTTCCAGAGTTGAGCCTATGTCTAATTTCTTTCTGCACCGAATTTCAATTTGTAATTAGTAGGGAGCGAATTTAGGTCTAAAAGTTAAGATTGCAACATAGTATAGTGATAAAATTAATTTAATAAGTCTTTACATCCAACAAACTGATTTTTTTAATACAACTTACAAAATCGAAAGGATAACAAAGAGAACTTTACAGTGTACAACGGATGTAGGAAGACCAGTGGCCTAAACATGTGTTAGATTGGATGGTACCAGGCAGAGGGAAGAGGAAGAGAAGTAGAAGAACATGGTATGAGGGAATATATGATGCCATGATGAAGAGGGGTATGGAAGATGGATAATGGGAAGACAGGAATCTATGGAAAGCAGGAATCAAAGGGAACTGCTGTACAGTGGGAAGCCTGTATTAAGTATTAAGTAAGTACATAAGGACTTTATTAGATAAAGTAAGTCACTTACAAAAAACAATTCTCAATACGTTGTTTGAGATCTAGCAACATTACATTTATTAATTAAATAAAAATAAAACGTAGTTTTATTTGATTTTCATATTTATTATATAATTCAGTGACAGCTGTTTCGGTCCTTCAGACATGTTAACAAATTATGAATTGTGTTCCAACTGATCTAAGCAACAATACAACTATTTATTTAAATTTTTTAATTTAACAAAGGGGATTCATTCAAATCAAATTGAGAATTTAACAGTTTTTTACTACTTTTAAATTTATTAATTTCTACAGCCTCCAAAAGATCTAACTTCTTACCCTTATCACAAATATGTAAAATTTCAAAATTTGGATCGAAACAATGATTAAATTGGAATAGGTGGTTAGCATATTTTGAATTTTCTAAATTTCTGTTATATGCTCTCATGTGTTCCTTTATCCGAGAGATAAAAGGTCTACCAGTTTGTCCTATGTAGACATTGTCGCATGTGCCACACTTCAATTTATATACACCTGATAATTTTTCTTTTTTTGTTTTTTTACATTTTTAATGTTAACATTATTTCTTTTTAATTTAAAATTAAGATATGTAATATAAATGTAATATTACTAGATCCCATACAAAAATTATTGAGAAACATTTTTGTAAGTTATATTATAAAAATAAATTTAATTCATTGGATATAAAGATTTACTAAATTAATTGTATCACTACACTATGCAGCAATCTGAACTTTTAGAACCCAAGAATCCGTTCCACAGTAATTACTATTCCAAGATATTTAAATTTTACCACTTCAAAATTTCCCTCATTTGTTACTGTCTATTTCCATTACACACTGTACTTCTACATGTGATCATGCACTTATTTTCATAAGTAATGTCGCGAGTGATTTTCAATGTATCTAGAGGATTTGGAAATCAAGAATGGCATTTGTTAGAACTATTTAACGAATACAATTAAGCTATTTACCCACAAACCATTATTTAAATATAGTTATTTTAAATTTTTTATATATTTAATGTAAACGGCGATGTTTGGAAACAAAAGATAAATGTTTGGTTATGATTAATTTGTTCATCACTGCAAATTGATCATACTATTTACTGCCAAATAGGATCGCAATATTGTAAGAATGCACCCGAGTGGAGAAGAAATTAACACATCAATCTGTATATTATAACCAACATTATACGTTATTAATTATTTTTTAGTAAAAACTAAGTAAAACAGTATTTAAAAACACAATTATTGAACACGCAATTGAGGGGCTCAGTGGAATAAGGGCCCATCCCAACTCAACTAAGTTTGGAGAAAAATAGCATTTTATTAAATTCTACATTGAGTAAAATATATAGAGCACACTTTGATAATATTTGGTACATGTCTTGTACATAAAATAAGCTTTCTGCCTGCAAATGTATAGACCACTACGTTGTTTCATATGTCTAATAAAAGAAAAAGAAAATTGAGAATATAAAAAATACAACATAAATAAACAAATTAAATAACACTTTTTAACTTGAATATTGCATTAATCTACGTATTCTACGTTTGCAGCATTGTATCATCATCATCATCATCATCATCTGATTTAAGGCTACTGTTAAAATGTCTGGTGTACAGGTGGTACAAATGTCATGAGAGTCATGATGTCTTCTTTATCATCCTATCATTAGGATATTTTGTTTTCAATATTACATCTCGTAATACAGGACACTTTCCTTTCCCTTTTTTAAAGGGTTATTACTTCCTCTAAAGCCAAATCACCGAAAATAGATTTTATGTACATTACATGTCTGTTTTCCACAAAACGAAACTGAGATGCTTTTCTGATGCCCACCTTATGCTTGTCCAGCGTCACATTTCTCTTTGTGAACATTTAAGTTATCCAAATCTTTAAAATCTTCTGCATTTATCTCAATTACTGTGAATGGTTTCTTTGTTCAACTCTTTCTTATGAGGTGAGCCCACTGTTCAGGTGTATAAACCACTTGTGTTTTTCTTTTAACTTTTTCAATCACACCAAAGTCAGCATCACAGGGAAGGAAAGTGTGACCTGGTACAAGAAATTTATGTTCAATTTCTTCAAACCAACCACAATCAATCATGTACAGCCAAAGTCCCATTATTGTATAATTCTTGTTTTGAACAACACATGAATCACTATATACATTATAAGTTTCTTTTTATTAGCACCTTTTTCAATCAGTGGCACAGCTTTTAATAAACAACTAGCAATTTCGTCCGCACTTCTTGAAGCAACTGATTCAGGCCGATATATATTCCTTTCCACTGTTGCGTAAAATGTTCTGCTTCGTTTTATTCCACTCTTGCACATTTATTTTTCTTTTCTTATATTTTATTACACTATTTCCATTTGCACAAGAATCTGCCGCATCAGCCATTCTGCATTTACTGATATTTTGCCGTCAATGTTAGTCAGTATTGCAGCGGACTACAGAGTAGCGGACAATATACAGTCACGTGTCAGCAGTTGGGATGGGCCTTTATTCCCCGCGCGCGTGAAGAAGTTAGAAATTTTTCTTAGACATAAAGTCTCATTTAACCTCTTTTGAGCAAAGTTAGAATTATGAGCT
This sequence comes from Diploptera punctata, assembly GCA_030220185.1. Lineage (NCBI taxonomy): Eukaryota > Metazoa > Arthropoda > Insecta > Blattodea > Blaberidae > Diploptera > Diploptera punctata. The sequence continues at coordinate 12,776 of JASPKZ010002691.1, read as the reverse complement.
TCTAAAGATTAACAGAAGATGGCCATAGGATACATAATCTGCAAATAACTAAAAATCCATCATTGGTTGGGATGGGCCCTTATTCCACTGAGCCCCTCAATTATCAAATGTGTAGCTTGAAGGAATCTGTTATTTGCAACATTCAACGTATTTGTTAGAGAGTCACTCACTGCAAAATAATTGTCTGACCTGTTCAGAATATTAAAAAAGATGAGGTTTTTTATGTTGGTAAACAAAATTCGATAAATATCGAGGTGAAACACGACTGCCATTGGTTGTAAAACAAAATTCATTGAAACGTGATTGGTCATTGACTTCCATTTGGGGTATGAGTTAAATTGATATTTACTTCTAACACCAATTTCTTAGTGTCATTTAATACAATATCTGGCTTTTACTATTTGTTCGCTATCCCCTAATATGACATTGTTCCAAATATCCGTTAATTGCACAGAACAAGTTTTATAATAATGTTTTAATAAATGTTCGATTGTTTACTGCAATAAACCCGATATGAAAAATATATTACGTACTAGGCATCATTAAAAAAATAGATTCGTAGTGACAAAAGAAAAACGGCACGCGCATTTATTATTTAAACTCCATTCCAGTGCACATGATGTGAGGACGTGAGAAGAATCCAGAAGGCCGAGATTGAATTCTCTAAGTGGCTGTCATATTCTAGTAATTCCACTGTTTTCATCGTCATTCAACTTTTTTTTCAACCTCCCGCATTTTATCACTTCCGCGGGGGAAAAAAAATGAGCTTCTGGCTCAAGTAGTCTGTCCCTTACAAGTTAGTAAATTGATTTTCTTCTTTTTTTTTCCCCTCACTTACTTGTCCATAATTACTATTATTTAATTGTAATATTATTATTGTGTTTTCTTTATGTAATTGTAATGTTATTGCTATTGTGTTATTACTTAATTGTAATGTTAATGGTTTTAGTGTATAATGCTATTGTGTTATTATTTAATTGTAATATTTTCATTGTGTTTTCTTTATGTAATTGTAATGTTATTGCTGTTTTTGTTTATTTTTCTTTACACTAGTACCAATTATTACTTTATTGTAACGGACTGTCAACAGCACGTACGGCTTACTGCCCGTGCGACCCATATTTGTAAATAATATTGTAAATATCTTACTTTTTGTCTAATAAAGTCCTACTACTACTACTACATGCATTATCCACATTTACTCTTCAAGAAGAGATAGATATATATATATAAAAAGTCAAGTCACCCAGAAATTACGTGAATGCGTGAATTAAGCCAATTCCTCAGCAAGACGGTGGTACAGTCTTTATTTGCTGGTTTATGGAATATATTTTCCTGTTCTTCATGCCCCTCTTTCATTCCTCATCCGTGCCACATGCCCTGCTAAAAGGAGTCTACGAGACTTAAGTGCTCTTATTAAATGTGGTTTCCTATAAGGACCATGTAGCTCACATTTATATATCTATATAATACAACTGGGAGAATTTACAGTTTTATACATTTTCAGTTTCAATTTTTTTTTTAGAGACGTTGGGACGACAAGAGTCCATGTAATTAATAATAGCTCTGCCTGAATTGAGTCTTCGTTTAATTTCTTTCTGTTTGTAATTACTGTTCCTAGGTATTTGAATTCAGCCACTTCTTCAAAATTTTCCTTATTCGTCATCAACTGTCAATTTCCACCATATATTTTTTTTCAAATGCCCCAGGTTGTCTTTCGACATTCCTGGTTTTTCTCCTGGCATGGCGTACTTGTAACCCACTTCTGAGGTTGGGGCGCCTGGAAGGTGGGGTTACGTTGCCCCGATTATATGATGGGTGAGGATGATGACGATTATAGTGGTGCGCCAGGAGAGTCCCTAATCCTAAGCTTAATCTAAGATGAATATGAATGATGATGATTGCGATGGCCATATGATTTCGGGGACCGTTTGGGCCTTAAAGTTTTCCTGACATTTGTCTTACAGGTGAGGAAAAACCCCGATAAAAATCTCACCAAGAAAAACTGTCCCGACCGGGGATCGAACCCGGGCCCGCTGCGTGACAAGGCAGCACGCTACCTCAAGATCACAGCGGTGGATATATGTATAATGACCATATATTTAGTTTTATTGAGGTTTACTTCCAGTCCCAATTTCTTAGTGTTTCTCAATAGAGTGTGCATATTGGCCCTTAGTATCTACTCCCTATCGCCTAATAATACTGCACCGTCAGCATAAACTAATATTAACAACATTGCGTTATAGGCGTTCTTCATCCTATGAAGATATGATGGCAAACTCTAGCACGAAATTAAATAGGAGAGGAGATAGTGCATATTTTTGCTTTAACCCATTGGGAGATTCAATAGTATCTGAAAAAGTTTGTCTACCCGCACACTACTCTTTGTGTTATTTAGACACGCCATTATTTATTATTTATATCAGTTAATGGGTAAATTCGTTCATTCAGAGTTTATTAGTTCATCATATTGCATTCAATCCTTAAGTTAACTTAGCTCCCTTCGGTGTTATAATTCTATTTACTCATTATCGTCATCAACAATCAAGGATTAAGCCCATGTGGCTTGTTCCGGTCTCATGGATTCTCATTCTTCTTCTTCTTCTTCTTCCTCCCAAGTATTAGGCCAAGGCCTGTTACGATCCTATAGAAAATTTTCCCGTATGGGAAATTCTCGTATAAGACTTGAAAGCATAATAATAGTCCCTTCGATTGGTTGCTGGCCAAAGGAAGGCAAGACCAGTGATGGGCTACCATCTTATAGCCTCTGGTCAGGCTTTTCTGGAGAAGGAAAGAAAATAAAGGAAAGAAGAAATGGAAGAAAGGAAAGACTCCCTAGCCCTCGGATGCCCTAATAGCGTCGGGGTCGAAAAAACAAGAGTTAACCAAGAGAGGTTAGATAGTAAAGTTAAAAGAGTGCAAAACACAAGTAAGTGGAAGAAATGTTTTGCACAGCTTGGGCACCTTGTGGTCGCCATCCACATATCCCCTAGATGAGGACCCCTGAGGGCTGGATTCTCATTCAAAAAGTTGAATTCATCTCTTTTTCGGTCTACCAACATTCCTGTCTCCTTTTGGTTTGTAATTAAGTATAATTTTTTGTAAGCGTTCATCTTCCATTCTTTGAACATGTTCTTTTTCTACATTCTTTTATTTTATCTAAAAGTTTAAAAATATTTACCTAATTTATAATATTTTCACTTCCGCTTTTTATCTAGAAGTTTGCAGCCAGCTACACTTCTCAGAAATCTCGTTTCAGCTGCTTCCATAATCTTCTCTCATCTTTTAGTTAAACCCCAAAATCCACTACCTACAATAGTAAGGGGACTGCCACTGCTTTATAAAATTTTAGTTTCGTTTCCTTTCTTGTGTTTTTAAATATTCTTTTAACTATGCCACATATATAATCAAATTTATTAAGTTTCTTAAACAGATCTTAATTTTTAAAATAGGAGATTTCATAACCCAGGTATTTAAAATGGTTCACTTGTTCAAAGGGTTTCCCCTCCAGAATTATTTTAGCTCTCACGGTATCTGATCCCTTAAAAGCTAAGATTTTCGTTTTACTTATTGATATTTTTAAATTATAATCCTGTATAATGTTATTGAATGAGATGCACAAATAAATTAAACATAGGCTCGATTCTGGAAATGCGTGCTATTATGCATTGCAGAGACTCTTGATGTCCCAACTCCTTTCAAAAAACGTTAAACTGAAAATATATAAAAATATTATTCTACCAGTTATATTATATGGGTGCGAAACATGGACTCTTACTTTAAGGGAGGAAAGGAGATTATACGTATTTGAGAATAAAGTACTTAGGAAAATTTTTGGACCAAAGAGAGATGAACAGACAGGTGAATGGAGAAGACTACTTAACAATGAACTACATGGTCTTTATAGGAAGCCAGATATAATAAGAACAGTTAAGTTTCGTAGACTGTGATGGGCAGGACATGTTGCACGTATGGGGAATGAAAGACTTGCATGGAAGCTTCTTGTAGGAAAGCCAGAGGGGAAACGCCCAGTTGGTAGACCAAGAATGAGGTGGGAGAATAATATTAACTATAATTTGAGGGAAGTAGATTATACAGCGAATGATTGGAAGGGATTAGCTCTGGATAGGGATGTATGGAGAGCTTATGTCCGTGCGGCCATGAACCTACGGGTTCGATAGTGCCAGTGAGTGAGTAAGTAAGTATAATGTTATTTAATTGAAAGAGTGATTTCTGTGTTTACTCAATATAGAATAACATAATAGGGCCTTCTATACTTACAATAGCGTGAGTTTAGAAGGTTGGTAGCTAAATATAAGTAGGTGTAATGGCGATTTTAATAATAAGTTAATAAAAACATCTGCCAATCACAAGAGTCAAACTTAGAATTCTGCCTCATTAGCAGGAACAGTTGAAAGCTATGAGTGCAGAAATCGCTGAATGTGCTCTGAAAAATCTGACAGTAGCAGTGCGAGGCCAATTATTGATGTATTCAAACCCCCTCCCCTAGCGATCGTCACTTTTTTGTGCCCTTGTTACTCTTTGTTATCCATCCACTTGACATGCCACGAGGGGGCGTAGAAATACCCTGAAAATCCCTGTCACACTGTAACGCGAAGAATTTAAAAAAAAGTGTATTCTCTCTAATAAACTACGATCCATAGAACAAAACAACAGATACATTTCTGTACTGTATTTTAATATGTTGCACACAGTGGCAAAAACAATGCAGTGTTGTCCACTACTGTGCCTCAGACGCAGAAGGCTCGGTTTCGATCCCTGGTCGGGGATAAGTTTTGTGGGCAATGTTTATTTAATGGCTTTCTTCACTTAAAAGATAAGTTAATAGTTTATTTAACGACGCCCTTTAACAATTAATGTCATGAAAATCGGAATCAAATATGGGCGTAAAAGGACGAAACATTTTGGGGATTTCAAGTCACCGTACCACTTATATTAACTCAAATTAAAGAATAGAAAACACACAAATTATTGTTTCCGTATGTGAATAATTACTTGAGAGGAGAAAACTGCACTTAAACTAGAGTGAAATATTTTTCAAAGTCCTATAGAACAACAGTGCGCATGCGCCAGAGTTTATAGAGCCAGCGATAACAGACAATCGAACCACATATAAATTATCATCCTGGATTACTATCCGTCGCTATGAAATTTAAATGACTAATATTTGCAATAAATCCACAGAATCTATGCTAAAAAAATATATATTAACAATATTAAAATTACCAAAAGTTTAAAAATTAATGAGTGTACACTTACTTATCACTCCGTAACGCTAATCCAATCAGCGATAACCCAAAACAACGATAGAAAAATCATAGGCTAAGTAATATACTCTGTGGAGAAAATAGCAGTTAGCATCACAATATTGTCTAAAGTGTCATAATATTGTAAAGTGATCTCACAACAGGCCCGGAGGCCCTTGGGATAGTAGGAGGTTAAGGCTCCCACTTTTTCTAGAAAATCGGCACTTTATGTCAGCCGGGTTGTCAACCCTGCGTGACGGCCGCCTTTACCCTCAGAACAAGCGTATGGTACTCATTTCAGTTAGAGGCTGAGTCGACCCCAGGGCCATGGTGCCGCCAGAGGGTTTGGATCAGTTTAAAAATCCTGACACCAACGGGATTTGGACCCTCGACCCTCCGGCTTGTAGCTCAGTACCTTAACCACTACGTTACGGCGTGATTTGCATATTTAAATAAATACTTCAAAATTGTCTAATAATGTTATAAACATTGTTTGAAAAAGTTTAAAATATAAAATAATGTTAATAATTACAGAACAAGAGCTATAGTTTATAACAATATAACTGAAAAATCAAGCGCAAGTAGAAGAGCAGTTGAGCCCTTGAGAGAAATATGTAGTTGATTTCCATCCAAAAAAAGTGAGAAATGCCTTAAAATGGAATGAGAAGTTGAGCTCAAATTAACCTAAAATCGCCTTATCAAGTATGTAAAAATTTAAATGAACTATAAAACATTCCATGACTAACTTGAACATAAATACATACAAAGAATACAGAGGCTCAGTTTGCATGTAAAGTTTTGTAAAAGTCGCCCATAATTTACATCTCGGCAAATGTGATTTACTCTACAATATAAAATATGTATTAGTGGATAGATAGATCATCGGTTGATTAATGTCTTTTGACATCGTCCGATTGCTAATAGCCAATTTTATCGGTCCATCGAATCTCCTGGTTGTAGATGTTTCTCCTTCATGTATAAACATATTCCCTGACTCCAGGAGGTTTTAGGTTTTCCTCGTCTTCCCTCAGGGTTTCATTCCAAAACGGATTTTGGTAGTCGATCCTCTTCCATTCGCTAGACATGTCCGTACCATCTTAATTGCTGAGTTTTAATATGATCTAAAATAGTGTCTTCAATCTTCATTTTCTCCCTTATAACTGAGTTCCTAATTTTTTCTCTTCTTGAAATTCTTGCTGCCCTTCGTATAAAATCCATTTCCGTTGCCAAAAGATGTTTATTTGTTTTTGTTGTTAATGGCCAAAGTTTTGCTCCATAAGTAATTATGCTTTTAACAATTGTTTGATATATATATATTCATTTTATTTTTGTTACTTATTAGTCATTGCTCAAAAAAAGTAACCAATTTACCATAAGTAATGCCACGAGTGATTTCCAATCTATCTAGAGGATTTGGAAATCGAGAGTGGTATTTGTTAGCACTATTTAACGAATAAAATTAAGCTGTTTACTCGCAAATCATTATTTAAATATAGTTATTTTAAAATATTTATATATTTAATGTAAATGGTGATGTTTGAAAACAAAAGAGAAATGTTTGGTTATGATTAATTTGTCATCTACTGCAACTTGATCATATTATTTATTGCCAAATAGGATCGTAATATTGTAAGAACGCACCCTAGTGGAGAAAGAATAAACACATCAAATTGTATACTATAATCAACTTTATAGGTTATTTTTTTAGGAAACAACTCAATAAAATCATTATTTAAAAACACAATTATTGAACACACAATTATCAAATGTGTAGTTCGAAGGAATCTATCTGTTCTTATTTGCTATATTCAATATATTTGTTGGAGAGTCAGTCACTGCAAAATAATGCTCTGACCTATTCAGAATATTAAAAAGGAAGAGCTTTCTTTATTTTGGTAAACAGTATTCGATAAATATCGAGGTGAACCACGAGTGTCAATGGTTGTAAAACAAAATTCATTGAAACGTGATTGGTTATTGACTCCCATTTGGGGCATGAGTTAAATGGTCACAAAAACACGGTATCAAACAAGTGAGCGCTAAAGTAATCTCATGTAAACCAACTCGCCCAATCTAACACTAAATTGACCATTTTTCATCCTAACTTGCCCAGTAATGTAAGTGGACTCCTGGAAAAGTGCAATAGCTGTAAAATTAGAGGACACTCTAGCTTTCCATGTATAAATCTGAATGAAGAGATATGTGGAAGCTAGCTACAATGTGTCATGTTTTGTGATTCATATCGCTAGATCATTAGTTTCTTTCTTTAAAAGTTTAGCACACATGTTCCCATATTTGGAATAAATTTAATAATCATATTAATAACACCGGTCAACATGGTTTTTTCTCATGAGTACCAATAGTTGTACTTAATGCAGTTTTTATCGTGTTTTCAAATATGTATTCGGAATTTCTCCATCACCCACAGTTTTTTTTAATTTAAATTTCAATTAATGGATTTATATAAATATTTTTTTAATAAACATTTTTTCGTCCATTGTAAAATAAAACGGGGAACACTTTCATCAGGAGATTTCAGCTATGCAAAAGAGATATCAAGGCAAATGGAATATAATATGCTGACCGATTATTGTTGGACCATCAAGAGGGATGCTCCACAGGCGAAATATAAAAGAAAATCGTCAATTCTTACTTTCTAGGTGATTCCGAATGTTCGAATATTGTGCAGTTATGAATGTAGAAAATATTAAAGTGTTTAAAATTATAAATTCCTGTCTCTCGGAAACCTTGCGCGATGGAGAAAAACCGATATCATAATTTGAATTCAAGAGAAAATATACTATCAGAATGACATATTTTTCTTTCTGAGACAAAAAAAAAAGTTTATATTTTGTTGCTCAGCGTAATTATGTTTAATTTTTTATATTTCGTGTGGATTTACATCTTGGTTTGAAGAGTTCAACTGTTTGATAGCAAGGGAATGTTGATAAAATGACTGCAATTGTTTATTATTGTCTGAATTAGTGGCACACATTTTAAATAACAGTTTCAGACTGCATATTAATTACAGATATGATTGTGATGTAGAGGAAGCGGCGAATGATGCGGTTTATTTTTTATTACAAGCAAAGTCGAAAAAATCTATATGAAAAAGTATAAAGAATATTTAACATTTTTACAATATTAATTAAGTTTATTACTTTTTTCCCCCTAGGGAAGTACGTTGAGCTATTATATGCAGCTTTAAATTGATACCAAGGCGTCTCTGGTAAATACAACTTACTTCCCTAAAAACAAAATGATAACACTGGTCGACAAGATTTTCTTCAGAAGAAATCTGATTAGTGAATCTAGTGCATTTATCCTACTGAATTCAGATATGTAGTCAGAATTTTTCCATCAGGCAGTTTTTTTGTAACAGATACTTTTTTAAATTGATTTTAGCATTCTCTTTGACTTGTCATAGGAACCTTTACCTTATATGTAGCGATTTAATTGAAGCAGTATTTAAGGGCTGTCTCTGATGAGCACGGTGAGCGTTTTCATCAGCAAATTTCCAAAATGGAAAAGAGGTACCAAGGCAAGTGGAGTTCTAATATGCTGGCTGAATACTGTTGCACCAAGAAGAGAGATGTTCCAGATGCGAAATATGCCCGAAAATCACTATCTACCACTTTCTAGGTATGTCAGAATGAGTTAGAGTAGATGGATTTTATTAAAAATTATTAAAAATATAAAAAATGTAAATGAATATCACAGAAAATTCTTGTCTGATAGGAAAAAACTGACGTTCAACTGCACTTTTACTAGGGCTTGATTTTTCAGTTATATTGTTGTAAACTATAGCTCTTCTTCTGTATTTACTTACTCACTGGCACTATCGAACCCGTAGGTTCATGGCCGCGCGGACATAAGCTCTCCATACATGCCTATCCTGAGCTAATCCTTTCCAATCATTCCCTGTACAATCTACTTCCCTCAAATCATAGTTAATGTTATTCTCCCACCTCATTCTTGGTCTACCAACTGGGCGTTTTCCCTCTGGCTTTCCTACAAGAAGCTTCCATGCACATCTTTCATTCCCATAGTGCCACATGTCCTGCCCATCGCAGTCTACCAGACTTGACTGTTCTTATTATATCTGGCTTCCTATAAAGACCATGTAGTTCATTGTTATGTAGTCTTCTCCATTCACCTGTCTGTTCATCTCTCTTTGGTCCAAAAATTTTCCTAAGTAGGCCTACTTTATTCTCAAATACGTGTAATCTCCTTTCCTCCCTTAAAGCAAGAGTCCGTGTTTCACATCCATATAATATAACTGGTAGAATAATAGTCTTATATATTTTCAGTTTAACATTTTTTGAAAGGATTTGGGAAGTCAAGAGTCTCTGAAATTCATAATAGCACGCATTTCCAGAATTGAGCCTATGTTTAAATTCCTTGTCCATCTCATTCCTCTTTGTGATTATTGTTCCCAGGTATTTGAATTCAGCCACTTCCTCAAAATTTCCCTCATTTGTCATCAGCTGTCCATTTCCATTATATAATGTATTTCTACGTGTGACCATATATTTAGTTTTATTGATATTTACTTCCAGTCCTAAGTTCTTAGTGTTACTCAATAGTGTGTGCGTATTGTCCTTTAGTATCTCCTCGCTATCGGCCAACAATACTACATCATCAGCATAAACTAACAGTTTATCAATACCATTCAGTTGTAAGCCTTCCTCATTCTCTACTTCTTCTGTATTTACTAATATTATTTAATATTTTTAAATTTTTCAAACAATTTTTACAACATTATTAGACAATTTTGAAGTATTTATTTAAATATGCAAATCACAATATTATGACACTGTTAGACAATATTGTGATGCTAATTGCTATTTTCTCCACAGAGTATATTAGTGTATGATTTTTCTACCGCTGTTTGTGTTATCGCTGGTTGGATCAGCGTTAGGGAGTGATAAGTAAGTGTACACCCATTTTTAATAAACATTTGATAATTTTAATATTATTAATATATTTTTAACATAGATTTGGCGATTTATTGCAAATTTAAATTTCATAGCGACGGATGATAATCGATATGTGGTTCGATTGTGGGTTATCGCTGAGTCGGTAAACTCTGGCGCATGCGCACTATTGTTCTATAGGACTTTGAAAATATTTCACGCTAGTTTCAGTGCAGTTTTTCCCATATATTTATTCTTGTGAAAGAAAAAAAGTTCATTTTTGTCGACCAGTGTAATTAGATCATTTTTAGTATAAGAGTGAACAAAAATAAATAAACAAAATATGTCTTATTCCCTAACATGTTGAAGCGTCTACAAATGATAATAAAACAAAAAACAGTCTTATAAATGTTATAAAGAATGAGTGATGTTCTATTGTTATTGTAGCTAGACCTCTAACTCAGAGACTTTATTGTAACCGGTGCCATGTCCATGGCCACATAAGGTCTCCATACATCCATACTGTTTCTTCTACAGATTTAAAAGCAATATTACCAACATTGGGTAATTAAATATATCAAGCTATATTAACAACCGTATCATATGACCGCTAAGAGAATATCAGTAATAAAGTGCATCGTCTGTCTTTTCTTTACGCTCAATGCAATCAATTGTACCAACATAAGAAAAAGTAATATCTCCAATTCACATTAAATCTTTACCAATGCATTAGCGTTCAATAAAACGGTATTATTAGGTCTTTCACCCTTATAAAGCGCCAATAAATAAATGTTTCATACCGTTTCGTTATTTCCAGCTATGAAGTGCACTTAAGATTTTGATGAATAGTGATATAAGTCATGCATTTAAAGTGTGGCCAAGTGCAGTTGTCTTAAGATATCTTGTTCTTTAGGCATAAACAATGTCAGTCAATAATGACAAACAAATACATAATTTGAATATCAGGTCAAACGTAACGCGGGCCACATATATAGACATAGACATAGACATAGACATAGGTACCTTACCATTACTAAATCTACAACTTTCCTAGAGATTTTTTTTTGATCCGAAAAGAGACAAACAGACAGATGAATGCAGAAGACTACAAAACGGTGAGTAATAATAATAATAATAATAATAATAATAATAATAATAATAATAATAATAATAATAATAATAATAATGTCGTCTCGAGGTAGCGTGCTACCTTGTCACGCAGCGGGCTCGGGTTCGATCCCCGGTCGGGAAAGTTTTTCTGGGCGAGGTTTTTATAGGGGTTTTTCCTCACCTGTAAGACAAATGTCATGAAAACTTTAAGGCCCAAACGGTCCCCGAAATCATATGGCCATCATCATCATCATAATTATCATTCACCGGTGTGGAAAGCAACGGGAAGCTACCACACGTACAATTCCCTAGTAAAGCTGCAAAGCATAGCATGCAAATGCTATGATTGCAGTGAAAGACCTGCCCTTGGACAGAATTACTATGGATGGATTATTATATTATTATTATTATTATTATTATTATTATTATTATTATTATTATTATTATGAAACCCATGGACTACTTTGTTACTCATTGTTTTTAGACATGCAGTAAAAATTTGAACCTTCTAGGACAACATTTGTGAATTCCATTCAATTTTGAATGTACAAAAATGCAGTGAAAATAAAAGTGTGGAAAAACAAGTTTAAAGATTTGCATGCAGTTTAAATACAAAATGTAACATACACGCCTAATCAGCACTTTAGGGCACTTAGAAGCGTCATAGGCCTCTGAAACGTTGCCAATATATCCATTGAAGTAGAGTAGAGGCTTATGTTTAGTACAAAAAATGCAACATTTTGTCTTTATGGTCAATTTTTCCCCTATCACCCCCCTTAATTAACAAAAGAAAGATATATTCCATAAACCCCAAAATAGGACCATACGTTTGACTTAAGCCCCGCTGTGATCTCGAGGTACGTATGCCTTGTCAGGCAGCGGGCCGGGTTCGATTTCCCGCTCGGGACAAGTTCTGGGTTGAAGTTTTTGGGTTTTTCTCACCTGTAAGATAAATGGCAGGATATTTTAAGGCCCAAACGGTCCCCAACATCGTTCTGGCCATCATTATCATCAATATCATATTCACCTCATTAGATTAAGTTTAGGTTTAAGGCCTCTCCTGGCGCGTAATCACCCACCATATCATTGGGGCAGTGTAACCCCGGCTTCCAGGCGCCCCAACCTCAGAAGTGGGTTACAATACACCAATGCCAGGAGATAATACCTGAAATGTCGAATGACAAAACAGGTGGCATTGAACAAAAAAAAGTTTGACTTATTGAGGAATTCGTTAGAACCGCTGTTCCTGCTCGAAGCACGTTTTGGTTCGTTGCCAGTCAGTACCTTATAAATTTTCAATATTTCCATCTTCAAAAATACTTTTTAAACTTTCTTTAAAATTAGATAGATAGATAGATAGATAGATATCTAGTAGATATATAGATAGATAGATAGATAGATAGATAGATAGATAGATCGATTAGATATTATAGATAGATAGATAGATAGATAGATAGATAGATAGATAGATAGATCGATAGAT